>OU744791.1:6758819-8248913 GCA_916614155.1 Mesoligia furuncula | reverse complement strand
CGGACGCCTGTCTGTTACCTTGTCACGCCTTCACGGCTGAACAGATTTGGATGAAATTTGTCACACGGATAGACCATGACCTAGGATAGGATATGGGATACTTTTTATCCGAGCAGTACGTTTCCGAGGGATCATTTTCGACCTCAACAAAAGGCATAAGCTAGTTTTAATATCGGGTATTTTGTTTTCGAGCAAACATTTGCAGTTAGTATTCGTTGCTCAGTATATTGTAACAGGTAACCAATTAAATACCTACCTACTTATTAACATTTAAATCACAGAATTATGTAGGTATAATTATTAATTTATTTCTGACGACATAACCAGAGTGTAAAGATTGAGATGCGGTAAGGTTTGATTATTAAATGCGATATAAGAATAACAAATAGGTATTTTTTATTGAGTGGAAACTTCTGACGTAGAGTCACAAAAACAACCACAATCAAATGTAAAATTAATAGATAGTACTCCGTTTACTTTTTAGGGCTGAAAAGTATTAAAAATATTATTAAATACAGTCAGTCAAATTAATTGTTCATTAAATTGACACAGTACTTACACCAATTTTCATCCCAACTGGCAAAGAATGACATTTGTGATTTGAAAACTCGGAAGTTTTACCTTAGTTTGAACTTGCAGAAATAAAATCATTTGCTTAAAAAAACTGATATGATGAACCCGGTTAGGCCAATGGTTCTTCAAGAATAAATAATAGCATTTATTATCTTGGTAATAAGTATTATGCAGCGTGCTGTAATTAAATGATTTATCAAGTGCTTCCAGTAACAAGGCGCTTGAGATAATTACACCGAATCCAACAACGGAGCGCTGCCTGGCTGACTGCAAAATGCAAACCATTAAAATCATAACATTACTTACATTTTATGAACTTAATTAGTCAAATTATACATTACGTCATTTAAAATCAACCGTGAACAGCCAAAATTAATTTCTTTATTTGTTTAGCCAAAAAACAACACGTTAACTGACATTTTTCCAACTGGTAATCTCGTACTTTCGTCGAAAATTTCAAAGCAAAGTTTAGCAAGAAGGCAACCCCTAAAAACGGAAGGCTCCCATGGCGTGCACCCAGCGAGGGTAAATGAATAGGTTTCCCTTTTCTATTATTAGTTTTAGTTACTCGTTTAAGACGAGACTAATTTAAGGGAAGTAATGAATGTCGCTGCAGCGTTCATTGACATATCCGTTGCAATCTGTGAGTCTGATACTTTCGCTAGACGAAGGATCGATTCAGCAGAGATTAGACACGATTCGATGCTTCGGTCAATTTAATTTGTCTGAGCACGTATTACTTCTTATTCGAGCTACAGACAAAATATTTTGCACATGACTAAGAGGCAGTGATAAATCGTTTGCGTTGCTCATCCAAAAACATAACAAGAATGCTGTGACTGAAAACAACAATCGAATAATTAACTTTAAGTACGCTATGCAAATTGGATATTTCCTAATTCACGAAAAAGGTTACTATACAGCGATGCGACCTCAAAAGGTGCGCGCTTAAAAATTCTAATAGCATTTAAATGAGCTGAAGATATTTACATACTTAGTTCAATTATCAGTTTAGGGAATTCTCAATAATGACAGGGCTCGATAACCCCTCAGGTTTGTTTCACAATCAAAGCTTTCCAGGTAAGATCCCGTTCGGGAAATTCGTAGAAACTCTCTCCCATTTTGTTCGAGTTAACTAAATAGTTGTTCTGGACCGGCTTTAAATCTGTTCAAATTTCGTCTTTGACACTCTTTTTGCGACATTAATTAACCGACGTCGTTTATAAGTAGAGTTAGGCATTAACGGCGCTGTAGTTGGGCGTCGTGCCAGCAATCTTAGAGTGGAGATCTTACTCCATGTTCGCTATTTATTGCAATTATTCGCGAATCCCTAGAATGCTCCCCTCTGAACTTGAATGGACTGCTACAATAATACTGTCAAAACTCCGCGTACTATGTTTGGCTTGATCGTTTGCCTTCGAATTATCAAGCGAGATTCGTTCTAATACTCGACGACATTACTTTGAACGACTTTAAATTGAGAGCAGCAAATATAGGATTAATTTAATTAGAACAGCTCGTATGTAAATAATTATCTGTGTTTGTAATTCACATTAACGGGACGAATTTTTTGATGCCCAATGAACTCCTACCTTTTCTACTTTTTTATTAATACTTCTATAATAATATGTATATTACATATTATATATTTTAGTGTTAGCATTGTTTCAAGCATAACATTTTTTGCGTGTTTGATAGTTTAGGTACCTACATTAAATTACATGTCTACAACGTACATCCTGTATTCGATGGAGTACGAAGAAGTTATTGAGTTAAGTTTTTTAATTATACTACAAGAACATCATAATTCATTTTAAACTAATTGCTTTTCAAGTCAGTTAGGCACAAGTGAACGGTGGCAACCTTAATTACCACCAGACCTCATAAATGTACTTTTTTTCGCAACTAACCATAATGTACTGAACTTTATGACAGTTGACAACTGACACGAAGAGGATAAAATAGCCAGCAGAAAAAAAAAACATAGTTTAACGACCCCAGACATTAAAAGGTCGACTAAAAAGTATTTCACCCTAGTAAAGCGGATAGTTTTAAAGTGTCAGTTTTAACGACCGATATATGTTGAGACGTGGCGGATGATCGATGTCCCCTCTCGCGGCTGCGATGGCTGAGGGATCGGGCGGGTGTGGTAGATCTTTTAATACAGCTAGTTATGTAGTAACAAAAACAAACAAAGCTGGGTGGTCCGATGTCCGCTGCCGACTAGTTATGCGCTTACGTAAGAGTAGAGTATTTTCCCTTATTGTTCACTAACTTCGTGAATTAAGTACTGTAATGGTAGTTTGTGATATCCAATTTTCATGTCCACTTAGCCAGTTCATTAATATCTCGTTGTAAACATTATTTGATTCTTGTCTGTTTTTATGTGCAACAAAGGTTTTGTTGAGTCACAGTTTTGTTGTAACACGAGTATTTAAATACACGTGTTATGTAAACATATATATATATATATGTGTCCCTTGTAGTTCCCTATAATACATATATTCTTTACAACACTATTTTGTTCATACTACACAAGAATCCCTTGTATGATTGACCTATGAATTCTATGACAGCGCAGGATTTTATCTCGAATAGAAATATACACATCACTACGTACAGTACATGTAGTTTTTAGAAGTAGGAATTGAGAGTCGACCAATTGTAAAAGTCCGATAACGAGGTTGTTACAAGATCGACGCGTGCGCTACTGCGATTAATATAATTGCCGGCCATTATTGACTATCGACAGCAAAACGTTATTCGATAGTTAGCCTGACTTTGAACACAAAATAATGTTTTAACGATAAGTACTAGGAAATCTTTAGTATCTTCACATTTATTGTTAAGAAAGTTGTTAATGATAGCTTTATGGTTTCTTTCAATTCATCCTCAGTAAAGAGGAACATGAATTGAGATTGTGTTAACTTTTCTGCATGTTTTCTGGAGGGTTTTATAGAATTTGTGAATGTGAGAGGTATAAGTTTATGGCACAGTTAGATTTAAATACTGACAACAAAAACGATGAAATAGGCACTTAAAATAATGACTCAATGTGTATATTTTACTTACATAATTTCAAATAGGCCATTATATCAAAATGTAGACTAAATGTTACTAAGTAGTCGACTGGGAATTATAATTTATGTAGATAATACACAGGATACAAACATTTAGCTTCAGATATTTTGTTCAATAACGATAATGTTATTAAAAATAAAATTTTAAATTTATACTTTTAAATACCTACCTACAAATTAACTATTTTCATCTAAATAATAATGTAAACGAAAGTAATAATGAAAACACCTTATTTATGTTTAAATGGATCAATTAATTTTAAAGTAAGTAAGAAGTAATTGGACACATAATTAATCTTTTCATAGTATAAAACAAAGTCGCTGAAATGTCTGTACGCGCATAACTTCCGAATGACTGCACCAAATTGGATAAGTATTCATTTTTTGTTGTGTACGGTATTGCCAGGACAAGGTTTGTATGAAAGAAAATTTCGAAAATAAAAAAATTGCACTCGTGCGAAGCTGGGGCCGGGCCGCTAGTTAATATTATAAATTCGAAAGTAACTCTGTCTGTATGTTACCTCTTCAAGTCTAAATTCGGCCTAAACTATTGAATGGATTTCGATAAATTTGCCAAAAAGATAGATGGCATTCTGGAGAAGAACATAGGCTATTTTTTGTCCAGGTAGCACGTTCCCGTTGTATAATTTCCGAAATCCACGCGTGCGAAGCCACGGGCAGAAGCTAGTTTCTAATTATAATCAAAAACAGGCAAATGCGTGTCGGACCACGCACTATGAAGGGTTCCGTAGTTGGAATGAATTTATCCCAAAGACAAACTTGACATTGTAGTTGCAAAACATGTTCTCTCATACATTCCAACTGATAATGAAGTTTGTACGCACAATATTGAGAGATTTACCATGTTTAAGACAACAGACTTCTTATAATCTCTTTCCTGTAATCTATAGGTATAGAACTACTTTTTATAGTTTTTTCCAAAATTTTAGGCTCAGTAGTTTCGGAGATAGGGGGTTTAGGGATAAATAACTTTAATACAATTTACTTTAAAATCGTGATAAAAATATATTTGAGATCCTCGCAGTAAGCTCTTTCATTTTATATGTCACACGGTACAGATTGCAAAACTTTAAAAAAAAAATCTATTTGCCCCCCAAAAATTACCCCCATATTCAAAATTCATTTATATACGTTACACGTCTGTGTTTGGGTCACAGAGATTCATATGTGTACCAAATTTCAACTTAATCGGTCCGTTAGATTCGGAGCAAATTGGCTGTGACTGAGGGACGGACAGACAGACAGGAGTGATCCTATAAGGGTCCCGTTTTTACCTTTTGAGGCACGGAACCCTAAAAAGTGCTTGCAGTTTGCTTAAATACACAATACCTACATGTTGAACCACTTTAACATCAACAAGACACCTTTACATAAATAGCAAAAAAGATGTCACCTTGACAAAAAAAATCGGAGAAGCCAAACACCTTGCAAGAATATTACAGAAACCAGTAATCCATAGGAAATAATAACCCCATACTTCAACCGGTTGGTATACACAAAAAGACAAGTCTTTCCCCTTAAGGAAGCGGTTGGCCCTTGACACAGTGCCACTTGCGGGGGTCAAGGCAACCCACTTGTCCAAATTGTTCATACTGGCTTCAGTGAAGTTCAATGCAGCATGGAATTTCTATAGAGCAAGGAAATCTGGGGAATACTGATTACTCAACACTTTATTTTTATACTGCATTTACCTTGTAGCCTTATCAAGTCGTTGAATGCACTTTTGTGTGGTGATGATGCATCTGAGTTTTTTGTCATACCTACTATATAATAATATGTTGTGATTTCCTACATACAAATTCTCCAATCCTTTCTCCTTAACCGCTTGTGTGCCGTAATTACAGACACAATTAAAAAGCCATTGTGTCTCGCGTAGATCTACGTTCCGGCAGACTAAGGGTTAAACATCATCATTATATTAACCTCTTTATTCATAAACGTTACTTAGAGTTAAGTAGTCATTAGCAACTGTTTAACCATACATTTTTGATCTTTGAACATCACTCATTGTTTATAAATTAAAACCTCAAAGTTCCTTGCTCTTGTTTCATGTTTATTATTGTATACTTAAATAGATAAGTATAATTATTTGTATGGATGTATGTTATTGTATAATTATGTAAATGGTACACCAATGACTACCTGCAGTATTGTTTCTCCTTCTTGTTTTAATTCATCCAGTGGTTGTCTTTAAAATATCATTTACATGTAAAATTTCTACATTTCATCCAGCCTTTTCCCATTCTTATGTTGGGGTCGGCTTCCAGTCTAACTGGATGCAGCTGAATTACAATAAAATTAGCTGATTTTACATAGAGTGACTGCCTATCTGACCTCCACAACCCAGTTACTGGATAATACGATACCCCTTGATAAGACTGGTTGTCAGACTTTCGGGCTTCTGACTACCCATAACAACTGTCAAAGATCCACACATGTAAAATTTCTACATTTATACCTATCTGTAGTTTTTATGGTATACATAATAAATAGTACCTATTATTTATCTTTTCTATCAATTGAGTAAACAAAATTGAGTTGTTTATAAGACTGGTAACAGCCCCTTGTTAAGTCTTCTAGCATACTTTTTTAAACTACATAGGTACTATTATTTCAATAATTATGAGTGAAAATGGGAAACAAAGGTAATCAATGGGTAATTTCGCACAGAGGATTTTAATGACTATAGCAAAAACTATATTAGCAATAATCTATACTAATATTATAAAACTGAAGAGTTTGTTTGTTTGAACGCGGTAATCTCAGGAACTACTGGTTAGAATTGAATAATTATTTTTGTGTCGAATAGTCCATTTATCGAGGAAGGCTATAAGCTATATAACATCACGCTATGACCCTTAGGCGCTGAGCAGCGGGTGACACCGCGGGGAACAGCTAGTGGATAATAAAGATTGAACATATCAGAATCAAAACCAGCACCCTAATTGAGTGACACACTATCAATCGCCATCTGAATCACTTTGAAGCATATTATTATTGCTAATCCATTGCTTCATACCTATGTACGGAAAATTTGTCTGCTCAACAACTTAAATAACGCAATGAATGTTGTTGAACTGTCAAAATGAAAACCATTCCTACTGGGTTTATAGCAACACTAGCAGCGCCCCGCGGTTTCACCCACATAAGTGTCGATCCCGTGGGAATATCGGGATAAAAACTATCCTATGTCCTTCCCCGGAATGCAATCTATCTCTCTGCCAAATTTTATCGAAATCCGTTCAGTGGTTTAGGCGTGGAAAGGTAACATACAGACAGACAGACAGAGTTCAGTAATTTCGAATTTATAATATTAAGTATGGATAATAGTTGTCTCTAACACAGGTCAGTACCTATTTTAACTTTATTTTATACTATTATGTAGGTAGGTATGTACCTTACCTACTTAAAAAGTAACAGAGGTTAATGATGAATAGGTGTATTAATAATATTACTTATACTCCTTTATTGTCAGTCAAAAACCTTGAGCCATGGTGAAAACCCATAACATAACAATTAGTCACCTGTAGTCAATACTTATAATGATATTACAATTTATATGAACAACTTCATCTTGTAGCAGTAAAAATCAAATTTCTTTCAATGACTAAATATTAAATAATATCTATATACAATATAAAATTCAAAGTCCTGACTGACTGACTGATATATATCAACGCACTGCCTAAACCACTGGTAAAAAAAACCACTAAAACCAACCAATAAATAAACCACTGGTCCTAGAGACATGAAATTTGGAGTGTGTGTTCTTTGTGAAGAGTAGGTATCCACTAAGAAAGGGTTTTTCGAAATTCCACCCCTAAGAGGGTGAATGGAGGGAGGGTGAAATTTCACGCGGACGAAGTCGCGGGCAGAAGCTAGCCTTTGATATGATTTTAACACCTCTAGTCCAGATAATATCATTAGTTTGAATAATTGCTAATAATATTATCTATTGATAAATACTTCAGGCATAATTTGATAACATATTCATATTAGTAAATTGAGTGTTTTGATAAGCTTTTAAAATTTCGTGGAAGAATGTTTTTAAGTAGTAGCTTTAACTTAGTCCTTTCATTAATTATTGCCTTGTAATTAATTATCACTAGGCAAACTTCCCCAAATGAATATGGGTAAGTATTAGTGGCAAGCAAATTTGCACCTTATCACAAATGAATATAGGTACATATTTCTAATGTAGGTCACATTTAATGTTGTATAGTCTGTTCCAAAACTATCTGATTAAAGTGTAAACAAACCCTGTTCAGGTAAATTGTTTACTCACTGAAGGGAATTTGTAACACATTCATCAGTATTGAGTTTTCAACTTAATATCTCACAACTTTATCCAACAATTACTGTTTGAATAACATTATTAAATTGTAATTTAAAATACATTAACATTGAGGTTATCAGATTTACCACAATTGTCAAAATGTAAAACAACCCCAAGGTGATATAAAATTAGAATCAAAGCACTCAACTTGTAAGTGGAACTACAAATTGCCACCCACAGCGTAAGTTTATTGAGCCATTTGTTTGAATTTTCATCAGATACTTTTGGAATAGACCATAAAAGAAGAGTGTTACCAAAAAAAATACATTAAGAAGATGGCAATTCCATCCTTCTGTGTGACAATAAATCATGATCATTGATCACCAATTTGTCTGTTATAGTGAGAAGAAGATAAGAACAATTTATGATAATTATTTTCCTTTAATTGTTCATTGATGAACTATTCATGGTTACTTTTTTAACAAAGACAAGAGAAGGCTGCTACTAACTTGCCGGTAACAAAAAAATCATTGCTCACTTAAGTTGGTGTTTACCTAGTAATTTATACAGCAAAAAGTTTGTTGTTTTTATTTTCCTACTAAATAAACACAAAGTCAATGTCAAAGATTGAATATACATCATGTGTGTTCAAGGTGTTTTTAATGGTATAACAAGTTATTATTAGTAATTAATTAGAGTCATAAATCTTATAATAGCATGCAGGTGATATTGACAACTGCTTTCAAAGTGTGCGAGGGATTTAATGATGTTGTAATTAATATTGTGTTTGAAGCTAAGAGATTAATGCCAAACTGGCTGAGAAATGAAGAAGAAATGAATAAGAAATATTGTTAGGAAAAGTATACACCTATTATTCTGTCAAAAGCAATTAACCAATGTTTCACTTAACAGTTCTATGAAACTAAGGGCTGATTTTAATCATTGAATAAAATTGACATCTGACAGTTTTTGTATGGAAGAACTGTCAAAAATTCAAAATTATTCCTCAAATAAAATTATCTGGCATTAGAAAAATCAAACAAATAAAATTAAAGTATGTCAAAATAACAGTTTTTTACTAAACGCATTATGAAAGTGTATGCGGTACTTAAAACAATTAATTTTTGATGAAATTTGTTATGGGGATACTTTGTACCTTGGGGAATGACATATAGGCCACTTTTTATTGACATACCATGCGGCTAAAGCCGGGGGTGGAAGCTAGTAATTAAAATATTTTTTTATCCATAATGATTAAAGAATTCCCTTATCTTCTATCTATATTTAAAAAAAATCACTGTTTGTATGTTTGTCCTGTATGCATTCCGAAACCTTGGTCAGATTGTGATGAAACTTTGTTAGGGTGTTCTGGGAACGCCCATGAGGGTTCCTAATTAATAACATGGGAAAAATTTGAGGCGATACGAAGTTTGCATTGGGGTTGCCATTTAAAATTTTGTATCACAATTTCCCCTATCTGTGTGCTTATCACACCCTAGTGTTTATTTTAAATAAATATGGGGGAAGGTACTGTTTTCATGTCAAGGAACACTGATAAATATTGTGGTAACGGTGGTTAATTTTATGGTAAATTAGACCTTATGAAATACATATTATGAGTTACTGATTGTCTTGCGAAGTAACAAACATTTTAGAATTGATTGAATTTTTTGTTCAAAAACGAATTTTCTTTTATGTTAGCTATAAGTACCATGAATTAAATAGTTACAGCAACAGTAAAATACTTAATGCAATAAGTCAAAGTTTTGTCTGAATTACATGTTGCCATTGTGACACAATAAACATTATCCTATGAGTGATGATGACAAAGGTTTTCAATTTTAATGCCTGAAGTTTATTCCGCAAACATAATGATCATATATAATCAAGTGTTCAACATGTTATTAGAGGAGGAATGAGTAAGTTTAATAGCTTGATGTGATCTGTCAGCATGGGGCGTGGAGTTTCAATTGAATGATTTTGATTATATAGTGCGAAGTTTGACAAATGGAGAATTTTATTGCAATGATGATTGTTGATAAGACATTTTGTCTTATTATAGATGTGTTTTACTAATGTAATTTCAGTTGATATGGTGATGTTCATAATAAAAATGAGTGTGAACTGTTTATTTGTTTTATTTATTTATTTAAGGATTACCAAGGAGATACATTACAATTATCTTTTACCATTAAAGAATTTGTATAATAATATACATTATCCTGTAATGCACTCTCAATTACAGGTAACCATAGCTTACACATTAGGTTGTTGAGGACTAAAAACGAATAAACATGGATTGAACTGAACTAACCACTTAGCCTCCCATTTATTAAACGAGATGCCTATCAATTATTATTTTTTATCCTGTATGTAATAAAGTATCACTATTGGTGAAACTATATTCACACTACAACCTAGCCTAGTAGCTAATAAGTCATTTAAATATGCAACCTTAAACTGCTTAGTAACCATAATCCTGTAGTGTTTCATCTGGTCAAGTGTTTTCTGTCTCTTTTTTTACATTGTTTCTAAACATTTTTATCAGTATGTTTATTCAGTGATTGCTTGTATTGTTTTCATTTCATAATGTTATGCAAGTAGGTAACCTACAATATAATTAATAATCAGTTTTACAATGTTATTTTTATCAAAGCTTTAGTTAGTTCTTTATCAGTTCTGCTAGTTTCCAAACCACCAAAAACAAAATATATATTGCAGTTGATAAATAATTTATAATACATGCATTTGGGTCCTTATGGTGGATTACAGCCCACTCCCTCTTACAGAGAGGAGGCCTGTGCCCCAGCAGTTGGAACATTATGGGGTTATTAAGCTCATACTTATGCATTTGCAGGCTGTTGCCAGATATTAATATACATAATAAATATAATGGCATCCATACTTCCATTTATATTGGAGCAACATCATCTGCCTAGCCTTTTCCCAACTAAGTTGGGGTCAGCTTCCAGTCTAACCAGATGCAGCTGATTACCAGTATTTTACATGAAGCAACTGCCCATCAGTTACTGGGTAATATAATACCTCTTGGTAAGACTGGTTGTCAAACTTTCAAAGACTGACTGTCTGAGACTGTCAAACACGAATGACAGTCGGGACCAACGGCTTAACGTGCTCAGCAATTATTTATTAAAAAATACTAGGTAGTGTCAATAATAAATTCATATCATTACTTATGCAGTTGATATAATACAGCTGCAACAATTTTGACTCATTTTGTTTTTATTTACATTATGATATGTCGTATGTACTTAAGCAAACATAGACTAGAGAGGTATTTAAATGCCTAATCAAGTCTTTAATCAGTTTATCTGCTGTTAAATTTAAATGCTTGTTGCAGTGACTAGTTGAGCAAGCAGGCATAGGTAGGTTAAATTTTTTTTTTTTGAGTAGTTTTTAGAAGCAAAGGTAAGTCATCCTTTTAAATCCTTGTAGGTGGCAGGAGTTGGCTGAAAAATATTATGAATATTGTAAATTGAAAGACTTCTAATAAAGTCAACCAGGAATACTAAAACAATTAATACAAGATTGAATACAAAGAAAAGTAGCATTTAATTATGCTAAAACGGATATATTTATAAATTGTAAGAATTGTATAAATATTACACACGTTTTTGCAACTTTATTTATGTAAGTATATTATTGCAAAAAAACTTTTAATTGTTTATTATCTTTACCTAATGATAAGTAATGCCACAACATTTTCATGCAATGCTATGCTGTCTAATACGGTGGTAATGAAATGACAAATTCTCATTGACAATTACACTAACTGTACCTGTTTTATGAGTTAACAAATTAGCAATTTAAATAAATCCAGCCTATGCTAAGACATGACCAGTATTATCACATGCGTATAATACCAATTTTGTAAATGCAACATTCAAAGCTCTCTGCAAACCTTCTATCATAATAATTGGTATTATAATTTTTACAACTAAAGTAAATCAGCAAAAGTAAACTTTTCATGTTACTATTGGATATCTAAACATGGCCATACAACTCGCTCTGTAGAGCGTCGTCTCTCTCACACGCCGCATACCGGCTATATGTCTGTCTCCCTCACTCCCTTCACTCCATGGATAAGAGAAAGTAACAAAAGAAAAATAACACATCCCAGCCTCAATACATAGTAGTAACTGCATCCGCATTTATGGTAACTAACTTAAACGTTAGAAATCATCACCAAAACAACTTATATAATTAAAGGTCTGTGAGTCAACAAACAAGTACTGTGCCTTCTAACCTATACCCCTCAAATAATTATACATCCAACTTTCGCAACGATGCCGTAATTAAGATATTAATAGACGTTACATGTATAATCACAGATGTGTACGATATATAAAGTAAACATAAACAGGTAAACTAACCCTTTCTTCATGAGCCACCTCTGTTGGCCCCAGTTGATAAAACAACGTTCCAATGAAGAAGACACTCATCCATGTTACGATCACTCATCTATCTACACGATTTATATAATTTATGTTTGCACTACTTGTCACAATCAAACTAAAATTCCACTTTTTGCTGCGCTAAACGCAGACGTCATTGACAAACAACCGAAGTGACGAGTTATTGCACGGGATCACATAGTAGATGAAAACACTGCGTATTTTAAGAGCCATTGCCTCGATATATCACAAATCTTATCACTTGAGGTTATTACATTACTAATCACTTCGTCTACATCGGTTATTTATAAAAATAAAAAGGTAAAAAGCAAAAATTACTCGTAGACAGCACTCACGACGTCGCACACTCAAGTTAACGTAACGTGCGATTTCGTTCACACACACACACAACTAAAGTCAAGGTGACAGTTGGGCGCTAGCGTCGTAAAAGTCGGTCCGAATCCGACTCTATTCTATTTAGCTATTGCAACACTGAGCATAGTTTCTGTAGGGTATGTACTTCTGAGTGCGAATCGGACCGATATTGTTTCATGATTCCAAATAAATATAATAACTTTGATAAAGACTTCGGGCTTATTACTTTTGAATATTTATTTCATTCATCACATTTAATTAAATCGTGTTTTATTTTATTTTGATACGACCGGTTATAAAAACTTTTTTGTCAGGGACCACAACACAACAGCCTTTGGATAGTTTATACCTTTACGGTGCAAAGCGTGTAAAACCACCAAAATAGCAAAACTTGAATGTATTAAAATTACCTCATAACACGTTTTTAATGGGAAAGTTGATTTTGACAATATTATTGTTGTAGGAAATGAAAAACCGACAAGTCAAGCAACGGTTCGTACTTCAAGTCTATCCCTCTGGGAAGTCTGCCACACTTCCTTTTTATTTAATTTTTAAGGACTGAATGTTTTCCATAAAATAGAATATTAGTCAATCTTAGAGAGTTGTGTTGATGACTTTCATATTTGTTACGTTCGCGTTCGCGAATCATATTTTAATCAACATAAAACTGAATACTGACCAGCAGATTGCAAAAACCATACGAAAATTTGAATTTCGCGGGTTATCCTGGTGCTTTCACCCTGTAAATAATCCATACTAATCATTGACATATACATTAGGTACAATAATTGATATTACTATTATAAATTCGAAAGTAACTCGATCTGTCTGTCTGTATGTTACCTTTTCACGCCTAAACCACTGAACGGATCTCGATAAAATTTGGAAGAGAAATAGATTGCATCCCGGGGAAGGACATAGGATAGTTTTTACCCGACTGCGTCAGAAGGAGGGTTATTATCGACATACCTCGTGGGTGAAGCTAGTACCATATAATCGCTGAAAATACATGGGCGCATTTCGGAAAACCCTAGGAGAAAGGCGTCTAGAAAGAAAGAAAGAAAATACGTTTATTTGCGGCAAACATGACGCATAAAAATAAAAAAAACAAACAAAAAATAAAACAAAATAACAATTTGGGAAAAAGTATGCGTCACATCTACGCAAAACGGCCATCGCTCAGCATAATGCTAAAACCCTGTACAAGACAGAGCCCCAGCGCTGGTTTTCAGCGACAGCCGGCGTTGACGTGACGTTCTAAAAATCATTTGGGCTTGGGCCTACTGTAAAATAAATACGTATGTTGGCTTAAGAGCCTATCTACCTCAGCTAAAATTCACTCTTTATTTCGCTCGCACGATACAATTACCGGCACGTAACTTGGCAAGAGATTTTCGTAGTGGGGGAAGTTCGCGCATATAAAAATGTATGAAATTGTGCCTGCGCAAACTTCCCCCACTACAAAAACTCTTGCCAAGTTACGTGCCGGCAACTATACTGCTCGCGGACTGTGTGAGAGCGAGACAGAGTGCGGTGCTGGGCGGAAGGCAGCGTCAATAGTTTAGGTATTTGCTTTTTACGGTGAAAATAAAGGTAATTCAAAAAAATTAAATAACATAAGACCTGCTTTATAGTTAGTTCAGTTTGCATGCAAAGTTTTATAATCTAATTTGAAGTATTTTTGTAATACCAGCGGTTTACTGTTCGGTTTGGAGGTAACTTTGGAATTTTTTTCTATCGAGAAAATTTTATGGAATCGTGTTTTCGTCTAACATAGTACCTAACATTAATCCTTAACTTTAGCATATATATATATTTCAAAATTAATGCTGCGGTATTTTCGACATAACGGAGGATCATGCTAAGCCATTTGAGGTAGTATAGGCTCTTAATATTTTCTTTGGGAAGGGGGAAAGTTACAGCACAGCGTAGAACGAGCAGAGTAGGTATAGGTACTTTGTGTGGTATCATAGGCGTGGTTTTTGCCTAAGAGGGGCCAGATCAACGAAAACAAGAATTTCATGTAATATTTAGGCATAGGTGTACCTATACGTAATATACCAGCTAAATGTATGAGAACGCGAAAAGGGGGGAGGGAGGAGAGCAGCTGCCCCCCCGACGGCACGAACATGTATGTTTTCAGTCTATCAAAAAGTACTCTGTGATGTATGTTATTAAAGACAAGGTATTTTATTGACACCTCTCGCGGTAAAGTGGATCTTAATTATGAACTTATAATTTTTTTGTTTGTCTTTTTTTATTGAATTTATCAAAACTAATACAAACTATTTACACTAGATACTAAATTAAATGAGTAACTAACTTACTATAGGTACAAATAAATACAAAAACTAAGGATACTTAGGCGTCGATAAGTACTCGTCCGCATCGCTGTCGTCCGGAAACGTGCCCAGAAGACTGGCAGCATTGCCACATTGAATGGCAATGCTAATTCTCTGGCCAAAGAACTACCCAGCCCTCTGGTCACGAGAAGTGTCGATCAGCCGGCGAGAAATTTCCTTAAAAACGAGACTCGCACTCGGGCCCCATGACCCGAGGGTTAATTAAAGCGTTAACTAAATCGGCTGGCATCTTGGAAACCATAGGGTTTCCAAAATGCCAGCCGATTTAGTGACGGAACTGTCACAAATATTTAAAATTTGATCGACAGATTGTTTACAAGAAAAACGATCAATTATTCTACGGAATAAGTGAGCGTTACGAAGAACATGATATCATAGCTATAGCCGGTAGTAGGAACTTAGCGACGGCGAGCGCGTTTGTTTGGTTAGAAGAAAACAGACGCCCCCCGCGCCCTATCCACTTTTTGTGCGATAGTGAGTATGTATGAATTTCAACTTTACTTGACTATTTTTTGCTTACCTTACTAATTTGCTTTCATAGTACGTCATCATCATCCACAGTCCGACTTAACCCACTGCTGCATAGGCCTCTTTCTTGTGCCATAGTACATAATATGGCGATATTATAATCTCATCAGTTGTCTTTGGTTCCACTTGTCTTCCCCCCGGTGAGTTCCCGCATTGTCGAGGCGAGGGGGCTCAGTAGCCGTGGCTTGGTCACCCACGGTGAACCGAAGAGGAACCCGAGGAGGGGCCGCCCGTCAGGGCTTTTGCCTGTAAGCCGACGACGCGCGTAGCGGCCAATAAGTAGGTAGGTTGCGGTGCTGCTTGGGCGATATTGCAACTGAGGCGGGCCGCGATGTCGGTCATATGGCAGGCATCGCGGCTGAGGGTTGGAGGCCGCGGCGGGAGATGAGTGCCGGTATTGCGCTGCCGCTCTCCCTGCCTTCCGCGGCCTTGACGGGGTCGCCACTGTCGAATGGCGGACGCGGTGAGGCCGCAGGGGAGGAGTGCCCCGTTTTCCGAATTGCGTCAAAAGCGATTATATCGCGAATCCGACCAACGCGCGACGTCACAAATAGTACTCAATAGTCCTTATATTTTGTGACTATTAAATTTGGTCGGATTCGCGATATAATCGCTTTTGACGCAATTCGGAATGCGGGGTTGGTATGACGTTGGCCGCTCTCCCTATCCTCTGCGGCCAAAAATTGGCAGACGGCGGGGCCAATGATCTGACCCGTCTCAGGGGGACAAAGGGTGCCCAGACACGGGGTCATCTGACGCCCATGTGCTGGTTTGGTCCCTGGGGTGGTCACGGCGTGCTATGTGTTCTGGTGCGCCGGTGATGGGGAGTACTCCCCAGAGGAGGGTCCGGTGACGGACAGCCGCGGCGGGTTCACGGATGAGTGGATGAGTGCGGATGAGTGTTCGCGTGCCTGTGTCCCCACCGTAAGCGGCAGAGGAGGACACCGTGGAGTTTTAGTGGGTTAGAGTCCCACATAACTGCACTATCTCCCCGTGGTAGTGCAGAATGCGTGAGCATTCCTCCACGGCAAAAAAAAAAAAGGTTCCGCTTGGCTTATCACACATTACACACACACACATTACACATTTTTTTTCATTTCACATTATTTTTATTTTGTTAATTTTGTCTTTTGTGTTTCACGAACTGTGTCCAAATAAACTTATTTCTTTCTTTCTTTCTTTTACATACACACGGGCTATTTGCTGGCAGTAAACTTTTGGCGCAAGTTATATTCGATTCTTGATAGCATTTTACCGTTTCTTTAAAAGTTATTTTTTATAAGTATTTCTTTTTTAGGGTTCCGTACCCAAAGTGTAAAAACGGGACCCAATTACTAAGACTTCGCTATCTGTCCGTCCGTCCGACTGTCACCAGGCTGTATCTTAAGAACCGCGATAGCTAGACAGTTGAAATTTTCACAAGTTATGTATTGCTGTTGCCGCTATAACAACAAATACTAAAAACAAAATAAAATAAATATTTAAGGGGGCTCCCATACAACAAACATGTTTTTTCGGCGTTTTTGCCTTGTAGTACGGAACCCTTCGTGTGCGAGTCCGACTCGCACTTGGCCTGTTTTTTTAAATCTGTTGCTTAGGTTCATTGGTGTTTGCTTCTAGAATACCGTTGTCTCTGGATGAAAACAATAAAACAAGCATTCATTAAATACATAGTTTTATTAGAAAATGAAAAACAAATCCCTTACACTACCTAAATAAGGCACGACGTGTTCATACAAATTGTGTGGCACAGACGCACCGCACACAGCGCGGTCGCTCCGTCACACAAAAGGGGAACAGAGATTTAGCACACATATGCACGCAGACTTTCACATAAATCAAATAACCCTGTACATACATATGCTGTTTACAAAATATACAATTATAATGCCACTGCGCAACTATTTATTGCTGATTACACGAAACTTGCTCACAATACTGTAATTTGGCCGGACAACATCGATGTATAAAAACACTAACATTTCTTTAACAAAAACACATTATATGTAAAGCATTTGAAACAAGGACGAAGTACGTCGGTTATACAACTTATACACAAGTCTCTTAACGTCGATATGTTATAGTTTAAATATTGATTTATTTGATTGATATACAAGTGGTAGGGTAGGAAGCAGAGGATCGATATCACTTACGAAGCTTAACAAGTACAGTAAGACTGAAATTTACACAATGTACAACAGAATATTTATAAATATACATAAAATTTGTGCTTTCAATGTGAAGGTAAGATAAAAAATGGCGCAATATTTCGATTTATATTTTTGTAAGTTTACTATTTTATTAAAAATATGGTGTCAAACGTGCCGTGTACATAACTTTCTATATTACAATAAGTTAGTATACAAAAAGCGTAATATTAATAATCGTATATAATTTTATATCTAGAGCGTGATTAAATTACATGTCCCTATGTGAATACAATCTCTAAGTTGAAACAAAATGCAAAACTCTTACTATGAAATAAATTACTAAACCAACATTTGATACACTACTCACTAAATTTGTAAATAATAATATAGGAATAATATCTTAATTTGTATGTCTTTGTACCAAATCATGATTTAGATAAGAAATTTTACAATTTTGAGCGTCATTGACATGAGAATGGTGGGAGAGAGCATTGATCGATAAGAGATACATACAGTACACAACAGCTAGAGGTTGAAAATGTCCAACTTTTCATGGTCTGAAAAGGTAATTTCGCACCCCTATTGAAAGACATTAGCAAAATTTTCACGGGAAAAATTTTGTATGCCGAAAATTAAATACAAAGTTTTTTTTAAAATTAAAATTAACGCAGACATCACAACATTCAAAAATGAAATGATCATGAAAAACGTGAAATTGAAATGACGAATAATAACTTACAGAATCTCAGTTAACAATGTCTAAAAAGTTTAACAAATTATTGTCTCCGCATTACTGATACGCCGACACTGCTCACTCTCCGAATTGGTCAATACTACATTAACGTTAGGGTAATGATCAGTGTCTAATACTTAGGTAAAATATTATCAAAAAAATGGTTAAAAACGTTTTTTAGTAAAAGCCAAAAAATTCTTTATTGGATTTTCTACATTTTCTAAGTAGTACAAAAATTTGAAAGACACCGTGTTTTTAGTTCATCAGTCATGTTACGTGTACTATAATTTAGTCGATGCTAGGGTCTCCGCCCCAGCAGGTTGGCACAGCAGGCTAAATGTCAGTAGTGGTCGATGTCAGCCGTCGGCGCGACGGAGTATACTGACGGTGGTCTGTGGAATAAAATCTGTGTTAGTATTGTTATGTCATACAAGACCTTATTATGTAAGTAATCGGCATGTTCTGATGTTTAATAACGTGTGGTGATTATAAAGCCGACTATAATACCCAACCAAGCGATGTAACTGTTGCAGTGGGTTTAATTTGGTGAGTAACATAATTAGAAATTAGATTGTGGTATTAACTTTTTTGTGCCTCATCATAGTACTACAGCAAGATTAACCCATTTGGTATTTTAAATAATTATATGTAGTAAAATTTTCCATTAGCCCAATAGGAACTCGAATTTTGATTGGTAACAAGTTATTTTCTTTGCCTCGACATCTTTGTGACAGTCTCTTTCTGAAGCGCGAAGTGTCGTATTAATGTCTGGGTACTGTAGCTGCATGTACTAAATAACTGGTGTACACCACAAATAATTAGGGACACATTTCTGACACCTGTCAGATATCAACAGTCCTCTCACAATTATTTTACAATCTGACAAAAAAATAAAGTAACTAAAATAAAGATCACTGTGATATAAAATGACTGTGCAAGGACTGCAAACGCGGAGTACAAAAGATTACTTGTTATTCGAATTTAAACTTTATTCGTTCCTAATCGTGTCCAACCGACAGGTGTCAGGACGCATTCTCTCGGTGGCCGGATTGTACTGTGAGTGTGCAGTCATTACCGCAGCGCACGTCGCGGCGCGGGCAGGCGGGATGGGCGCGGTAACGCAGACATGCGCGTTTCGTTGGTTGACGCTGGACGTGGCTGGTCTATTACCGGTGCTGGGAAGAAAAAAAAGTGTAAGAGATCTTACAGATTTTCCATTAAAGTATACTAGTCATTACCATCCTATTTTATTATTTATGTGAATGCAGGGCGAGGTTTTTTGCCATGAGCAGTGGACCAAAATGGGTAAAGAAATCAATCCTCCTGGATCCTTAAGGAGGCTCTTCAAACTATGTCCTATGAAGATACAGAGAAGTTATTACTTGTGCTAAAGTGAATATTGTTCGTATTATATAATTTTATACACCTTTTTACACGATACCAAATGACTTTGACTTTGATTTTCATAATTCCGAAAGGTTCAAAATTCCTAATATGACAGCTCCGATTTATCATTCGTCCTATTTTTATAATTCCGAAATTTCAACATTCCTAACGTTTATAATTACTATTCTCAAAATACCCAGTTTCAATAGATCGAATATCAAAAAATCCGAATTAATGATAATTCGAAACATCAAAACTACGAATTCCGATTAATTCAAATTCCGAAATAAAAAGGCCTTGTAAAACTGCATAGCAAGACAAATATACGAGTACAATACGGAATTTCGACGCACAAAATATTGATAAATGCTAATAAATATGATGCTACAAAATTGCGATGCACGTTACTGCGAAAGACCGTCTCTGCGACGCTACTACATTTCGATGCACTTTACCGCGATAGATCTTCACTGCGATACTACTTGACTTCGATGCACGTCTTTGTATTGTCATTCGCTCGCTCTTGCATCCTATTTCGACGGAGCCCCGCTTCGCGGGGCCCCTATTTCTGCGTAAAGGGTTTAAAGTAACCTAACCAAACCTAACGTGCGGTAACGGTAACGTAAGTATATAGCGTAAGAAGAAAAGATAATTCAGAAATAATTCGGACCCATCGAGCATTTGATTCTTCGAACATATGTATGAAAATTGGAAAACAAACAAATCGCATTTATGATGTTCGGTAAAATAAATTTCGTATTTTTACTAATAGACATTATAATTCTTAGGTATTATGAAATTCGGACTTTTGAAAATTGGAACATCGAAATTCGGAATATTTGGGTGTTCCCAGTTCAGGCACAAATCATGGATGAACATGACATAGATTTAGGAAAAACTGTATATTTTTGATACATATTATTATTGAACTTTTTATATTTCTCGGGAACATAGGGTCCCGGTCCTTTGGAAGGCGTACGAGGGGCCGAAGCCAACTCGCAGAGGCCCCTTAGGAAATTTTAATGAAATGCGACAACAACCGACGATTATCCCTGTATGCACTATGCAAGTGCACCCAAGGATAACCCCCGGTTGGTGTAGGACTATTGCAGGATATGGAAAAATAAAAAGTTGGACTATGGGTTTGGGTGGCTAGAGTGGACTGGTTACCAAGAACTATGACCCCTGTCTGATCAAGGTTTTATATATACACGGATAAAATGGCAGGGGGTGACTTGCACACTCAATAATGGGCCCCCGGAAACGGTCGCTAGCACATAGTGACGTAGCGACAAGGGGACAACATGTCCTGAGGTGCTTATGAGGAGTGGAGAAGTATTCCACGGCCATCAGGACAATCCCGGAAGTACGGTCAAGATCCCTACCAACATCTTACTGGAATACTTCCTTCCTCCGAGCAGGTTTGCTCTTGCGAATCTCCACTCAAGCCGGCCAATAAAGGCAAGAATGAGGTGGGAGCTCTGTTCCTCGTCATTGTTCACTACAGCCGACCAATAAAGACAAGCCAGGGGTGAGGAACAAGACTTCTCCCAGGAGATACGGTCTACTGTCCAACAGCTCGCCACATGCTGCCCTGCGGGTTTCTGTATCCCTCTTGGTCTGGCTCCCCACCTTAGACCTGTTCCGGCAAAGTAAACTCTTCCGGCATAGGCCTAGAGTTCGGAGCGCACAAGCCCCACCACGACGTCAACGTAGAGATACGGCATTATTATTATTATTAATGAGCTCCGACCTCCACGCAAAGCCGCGGGACAAAGACTGTAATATTTAAAAAAAAAGTGAAAGTTTGTTATTCAATCACGCAAAAACTGGCCAAGTGCGAGTCGGACTCGCACACGAAGGGTTCCGTACCACAAGGCAAAAACGCCGAAAAAAACATGTTTGTTGTATGGGAGCCCCCCTTAAATATTTATTTTATTTTAATTTTATTACTTATTTATTATTAAAGTTAAAATACAACTGAGTATTTTGTGAATATTTCAAGTGCCTACCTGTTGCCATTTTTGATATCGAGCATAAAAGGGCAAAAAAATCGCGTTTGTTGTATGGGAGCCCCCTTTAAATATTTATTTTATTTTGTTTTTAGTATTTGTTGTTATAGCGGCAACAGAAATACATCATGTGTGAAAATTTCAACTGTCTAGCTATCGCGGTTCTTGAGATACAGCCTGGTGACAGACAGACAGACAGACGGACAGACGGACAGACAGCGAAGTCTTAGTAATAGGGTCCCGTTTTTACCCTTTGGGTACGGAACCCTAAAAACGGTTAAACAGATAGAATTTGCCACACAGGTAGACCATAGGTACGTACCGTATAGGTACGTACGTGGGTAGGTACGTCGACCCCTAAACGTGCCTACGCTGTTATTGTCACCAGCGGCAAATCAGATGCGTCGCAGCCTAAGCGAGAAACCAGAAAAGCGGAAAAAACTGGTAAAGGGTGCTCAACCTGCCCTGACTGCGGTCCGTTGCTCTTTGCCAAGAGCCAGCCAAGATGATGAGGAGGGTTTAGGAGGGGAAAGTAGAAAGGGAGAGGAAGAATCCCTGTTCTCGTAACTCCCTGTTCTGTGTGGCACCGCACCGAGTGAATCCAACATGCTGCTGCGCCCTGCTGTGCATACGACGCAGCTGTACCTTTCGCGTCTGCATCACTCCACGACAACTGAGGAAGTCGTGCAGTATTTGAAGGTGAAGACCAACTGGACTCTGAGGGGTCGAAAGGTTGGAGTCGCGCCACAACATCAACTTTAAGTCTTTCGTGGTACAAGTTCCAACCCAATATCTACAGACCTGTCTGAAAGAGGACTTTTGGCCGAAAGGTGTCGTGTATCGACGTTTCCGAGGACGGTTACGCGACACCACGCAGCGAGACACGACGCCGACAATGTTACGTGTATAGTTCATAGTTTTAAGGTTTTTAATACGTATTAGTTTATTATTGTATAGGCCTTAGTTGCCTGATAATAAAATGATTATTATTATAACCTCGGTTAGGATATAGGATACTTTTTGCCGACCTCCTTGAGGGCAAAGCCGCGGGAAAAAGTTAGTTTATAATAATAAGATCATACTATCACCTTCCACCTTTGCCTACTACTAATTAAGATTCTCGTTACTCACGTGGTGGTTTGCACTGCACCGGTCCGGAGGCAGGCCGGGAGATATTACGTTGGAGCTGTGACGGTGCCGCTATCGAGTACGGCCGTGTCGTGGGCGGCTGTAACACGTCACACTGACATATAACACGAGTAGATTAATATTAGTCAGATTTGTTATGAGTTAGCCCTTATACCACACACGAGTTACCTGGACCACTTCGTTATACATAGATTTTAAAGATGGACAACCGAAAATCATTTTTGGAATGGGACTGTGGAAATAAGACGATATCAAATCCGGACCATTTGTTTTGTTTAGTTTAAGAAGAAGAGAAAGGGGGGGGGGGGGGCTAGAAAACAGAATAAAGCAACAAGACAAGAATTTTTCAAAATGCAGGTTGCCTTAATAATAAATAGTTCTAGTTTTCAGAGAAAGGAAGCATTTTGCAATGTAGACAGATAAGTACATTTTTTTTAAACATACGTAGAAGTAGTAATAAGAAAAGTTTTGCTAGTATTATTGTAATTTCTAAATACCCAGTACCAAAATATCTAAAGAAAATTTCCTATTTTCTTTGAAAATGTCTTTAGATAAAACCAATAAGCAGGATACACTGATGCCGAATGACACATTATTTGTGTATTCAAAATTATCAAGCTAGTTTCATATCTGTCATTTCAACTTCAAATAAATAATCGTAGCAATCATTACAAAAAAACAATAATAAGTGTGAAAATAAAAATAATAATAGTGATGTATTATTTTTATCGATAGACATGGGTCCCAGCTCTAGCGACTCTTAGTGCTCATATACACGAGCGGCACGTTGCCAACGACAGAGGCAACTGCAGCCGCCGACACTCCTCGACGGCAGCCGTAGAGGCGTCAACGGTAGAGGCAACTGCAGCCGCCGACGCGTCGACGGCTGCAGTCGACAATGTGCCGCTCGTGTACATGAGCACTTACATGACATCAGTTTTCAGGTTTAAATTAAACCTGAACCGCGATAGTTACCTCGACAGACGTAGAACCAAAGCTGTTGTTCATACCAAATTCATTCCCATCCATCCTAAATACGGTCGAAAGGTAAGCCTGACCAGTCAGACACAAGCCTGGCCAGTAAGACAAAGTGAAAACACATTCCGTAAAGCTGATAACTGCAAGAAGCATGAAGAAGCCGGCTCAAAACCAAGCGCATTCGCGTGTGTATTCGGCATCAGTATACCAACACGAGTTACATATGATTACAGCAACTCTTGTATACAGTGGCCAATGTTTAAGGACGCCTTTACGTATCTGACAAAAATAAGCCGTTTTTCGGTGCATTTTGCGGCAAAATGAGACGAAACCAAATGTAACTAATAATTACCACAGATAGATTACTCTTTCATCTCCAAATGGTAGCCATTTTTTATTCGAAAATGTTGGTTTATAATATAGTAAAAAATAATTTCCGTTGCCTCTTCACACAAAATCGACGATATCGTGCTGTCTTTGGGGTCATTTTTCTTCTGTTTAATAACATAAACATATTTATTTTAAAATATTTTATGTAAGCAGACATGTTCAACTCAAAAAGGTAGCCCAAAGAACTATCAAAATGTTAAAAATAAGCTCAGAAAAAAATAAAAATCGGAGTCTATTTTTTCACATATTTAGCTGTAATACGTGAATCTTATTGGATTGAAATAAGGGTTATTTTACTGGTCACTGTCTCGGTTTATTGCACAAAAATTTGTAATGAAATATTAGTCTGCGCTCGGCCGCCGTTGTGAGTGGACTCTGTGTCGGTTGTAAGCAGCAGCTTGTGCTAAAAGAAGATCGCTGTACGGATACAAAATATTTGACACACAAAACTTGATACTTCACGCATTCTGTATGTACCTATTACCCAAGGAAAGATTTGATTCACAGTCTTATAATTTTTCTAGAAGTAAGTAGGGTTTATAAATTCATATTTCGTTCCGGACTTGCTGGAGTGACCCGCACAGCAGGTGTACTTCGAAGACTATTCCGGTCTGATCCCCTGAAGACTTACAATATTTCATGATGGGTGTCAATTTCGTGGTTTTCGAGGGTGCTGAAACCGATGGTGAGGTCCAAATGAGAATCCAAGATGGCGGATGTGAAAAATGTTACAATTTTTCATGATGGGTGTCAATTTCGTGGTTTTCGAGGGTGCTGAAACCGACGGTGGAGTCAAAATAAAAATCCAAGATGGCGGATGTGACAAATGTTACAATTTTTCATGATGGGTGTCAATTTCGTGGTTTTCGAGGGTGCTGAAACCGATGGTTGGGTCAAAATAAAAATCCAAGATGGCGGATGTGAAAAATTTTATAATTTTTCTTGATGGGTGTCAATTTCGTGATTTTCGAGGGTGCTGAAACCGATGGTGGGGTCAAAATAAAAATCCAAGATGGCGGATGTGAAAAATGTTACAATTTTTCATGATGGGTGTCAATTTCGTGGTTTTCGAGGGTGCTGAAACCGATGGTGGGGTCAAAATAAAAATCCAAGATGGCGGATGTGAAAAATGTTACAATTTTTCATGATGGGTGTCAATTTCGTGATTTTCGAGGGTGCTGAAACCGATGGTGGGGTCAAAATAAAAATCCAAGATGGCCGATGTGAAAAATGTTACAATTTTTCATGATGGGTGTCAATTTCGTGGTTTTCGAGGGTGCTGAAACCGATGGTGGGGTCAAAATGAAAATCTAAGATGGCGGATGTGAAAAATGTTACAATTTTTCATGATGGGTGTCAATTTCGTGGTTTTCGAGGGTGCTGAAACCGATGGTGGGGTCAAAATAAAAATCCAAGATGGCGGATGTGAAAAATGTTACAATTTTTCATGATGGGTGTCAATTTCGTGGTTTTCGAGGGTGCTGAAACCGATGGTGGGGACAAAATAAAAATCCAAGATGGCGGATGTGAAAAATGTTACAATTTTTCATGATGGGTGTCAATTTCGTGATTTTCGAGGGTGCTGAAACCGATGGTGGGGTCAAAATAAAAATCCAAGATGGCCGATGTGAAAAATGTTACAATTTTTCATGATGGGTGTCAATTTCGTGGTTTTCGAGGGTGCTAAAACCGACGGTGGGGTCAAAATGAAAATCCAAGATGGCGGATGTGAAAAATGTTACAATTTTTCATGATGGGTGTCAATTTCGTGGTTTTCGAGGGTGCTGAAACCGATGGTGGGGTCAAAATGAAAATCTAAGATGGCGGATGTGAAAAATGTTACAGTTTTTCATGATGGGTGTCAATTTCGTGGTTTTCGAGGGTGCTGAAACCGATGGTGGGGTCAAAATAAAAATCCAACCATCGGTTTCAGCACCCTCGAAAACCACGAAATTGACACCCATCATGAAAATATTGTAACACTTTTCACATCTGCCATCTGTAAAATTATTAAAAAGGATTCAAACCGGGTGCGGTGACTTGACAAAGACGAAAATGTCGTTGTTCCTCAATACTAACATACACGTATCCGTTATAATAAGAAATTACGAACTTATGTATTTCAATAAACCCTGTACTTATTTTTGTTGCTGACGATCCTTCAGGATCAAAAACAAAAGAAAAATCGGTTCAAACCGGTATGAGAAAGTTTTTAGTGGATAAGACAGAGATTAAAACAGAAGACGATCTAGGAGGGGATCGAGGCGGGGGGGGTGGAGGGGGGGTTCAGGGGATCAGAACGGAATAATTCGAGCTGAGTCAGGTGTGCCGAGTATGGGCTCGTTTTCTTAGTTATGTTGAGACCTTACCTCCGGACTTGATGGAGTGACCTGCAGGTGTACTTCGAAGACTCCTACTGGAACTAACAGCCGAGCAGATCTAGGTGTGCCGAGTATGGGCTCGTTTTCTTAGTTATGTTGAGACCTTACCTCTGGACTTGATGGAGTGACCTGCAGGTGTACTCCGAAGACTGCTACTGGAACTAATAGCCGAGCTGAGCTAGGTGTGCCGAGTATGGGCTCGTTTTCTTAGTTATGTTGAGACCTTACCTCCGGACTTGATGGAGTGACCTGCAGGTGTACTTCGAAGACTGCTACTGGAACTAATAGCCGAGCTGATCTAGGTGTGCCGAGTATGGGCTCGTTTTCTTAGTTATGTTGAGACCTTACCTCCGGACTTGATGGAGTGACCTGCAGGTGTACTTCGAAGACTGCTACTGGAACTAATAGCCGAGCTGAGCTAGGTGTGCCAAGTTTGGGCTTCTTTTGTTAGTTTTGTTGAGCCTTAAGAATAGGTAGGCAGGCACTAAACCGGGTCTAGTCTAGGCAGATGCGGTCACTAATCGGAAACATAAAACAAAAGTACTTATCTAAAAAAAAAATATTACAGCCGCCATCTTGGATTTTCATTTTGACTTTGTTTTCGGCTCCAGCACCCTCGAAAACTATGAAAACGACACCCATGATAAAAAAATATAAAATAAAAACTTTTTTACAAAAAAAAAACAACCGACTTCCGAAAAACACTATAAAGTGAAAAATAACTTTAATTTCGGAAGTCGGTGTCTTTGGATTTGTATTTTAGTTTTTTGCCACCGACTTCCGAAATTAAAGTTATTTTTCACTTTATAGTGTTTTTCGGAAGTCGGTTGTTTTTTTTTTGTAAAAAAGTTTTTATTTTTCACTTTTTAGTGGGTCAGTTTGTAATTTATCTAAGTTACAATAGCCTAATGTCAACTGCTCATCACCTTTTACAAAATATTGCTTTACCCGATGCAGGGACGTTAATTGTTGAGGAGTTCCCCTAATAAGAGCCAGGAGAACTGGAGCTGTTTGAGAAGTCACCATTAGCTCCATTTCACCATATGCATTGTAACGAGCATAAATTGCTTAGCAACCATATTAAAGCAATCGAATCGCAACCCGTGAAATATTTGTCATTGAGTAGTTCCGATAGCCATCTGTGGTCTTTATCATCAGCTCCACTTTACTAAATGATGATTTTCGAGAGCAAATGCTCAAAAAAGTATTTTTTTCCGTATCGGTTCGTAAATGACTGAGTTATGAAATATGAACAGATCGTTAATGTAGATAAATTTTTAGGTTTTTGTTGATTTTTCAAAAACCGCTTGTTCGATTTTGATAAAATTTTCATGGGACCATTTGGGAAGCATACCCTTTCCAACAAAAAAAGAATTTTTCAAATCGGTTGGCAAGCGACGGAGTTATGCGCGAACAAACATAAAAAAAAAAAAAAAATACAAACATCCGAATTGAGAACCTCCTCCTTTTTTAGAAGTCGGTTAAAAAAATTACAGCCGCCATCTTGGATTTTCATTTTGACCTCACTATCTGCTTTAGCGCCCTTGAAAACCATAAATACGACACCCATGATAAAAATAAAAAATAAATTACAGCCGCCATCTTAGATTTTCATTTTGACCTAATTATTGGCTCCAACACCCTCGAAAACCATAAAAACGACACCCATGATGAAAAATATAAAAAAAAAATACAGCCGCCATCTTGGATTTTCATTTTGACCTCACTATCGGCTTTAGCGCCCTTGAAAACCATAAAAACGACCACCCATGATAAAAAAATTAAAGCCGCCATCTTGGATTTTCATTTGGACATCACTATCGGTTTTAGCACCCTTGAAAACCATAAAAACGACACCCATGATGAAAAATTAAAAAAAAACTACAACCGCCATCTTGGATTTTCATTTTTATCTCACTATCGGCGATCTCAATATCCGTCACTTTGCACGGCCAAAAATGTAATTGACAGGCTTATGGTGATTTATCGAGGTAGCCACTGCTAATATGCCTTTATGCAATGCACGACACTGCTTAGTACGTCATCCTAAATGCGTAACACACTTGGAATGGCAATCCATTCCGATTTGACAGTTCAACAATATCCATTGCGTTGTTTTTGTTTTACGAATTTTTTAAATATTTATGAAGCAACTAGCTGTGCCCCGCGGTTTCACCCGCATAAGTTTCGATCCCGTGGGAATATCGGATAAAAAGTAGCCTATATGTGTCAGCTACCTCTATACAACATTTTAAAGCCGACCCCAACATAGTTGGGAAAAGGCTAGGCTAGATGATGATGACCTCTATACAAAATTTTATCAAAATTGGTGAAGCCGTTTGAGCGTGAAGAACAAACATATAAACATACACACACACTCACAAGAACCTACTTGCATTTGATACCATAGCAAATTTATTATATAAAATACGAAATAAACCGAATAAAACAAGCTTGTTTTATATTTGTTTTCAATAAGCTCGTCCGCAAATTGTTAATACATAGGTACTTTGGCAACTTGTACTTGATTAATCACTGTCCAGTGAAATTAAGTAAATAGCATTCTACTTATATGAACACTTCACATTACCTACAAACTGTTTAAAAACAAATCACCGTAAACTTAAAAAAAATACATGGCAAAAATAAAATAAAATTAGGCTCAAGTATCAAGTCGTGTCAATTTACTCATAATTTCACCGCTTCGCGCATGTCGCTGTGTGTGTGAGCCGTGCACGTGTAGTAGTAAGACTCAATACCTAAAATTGAAGCGCGTCATTTCGTAAACGCCTCCTTAAGCATTATAAATAAGCAAGTAACAGGTCGATCGATCAGGTTAAGCTACGCTTGCCGCGGTTGGTCTATGGATGGGTGACCGTCTCGACATACCGAGACCCCTCCGTGCCTCGGAAAGCACGTTAAGCTGTTGGTCCAGCTGCCATTCGTGGATCTTTGACAGTCGTTACGATGGGTAGTCAGAAGCCCGAAAGTTTGACAACCAGTCTTACTAAGGGGTATCGTATTACCCAGTAACTGGGTTGTGGAGGTCAGATAGGCAGTCGCTCCATGTAAAATACTGTTATTCAGCTGCATCCGGTTAGATTGGAAGCCGACCCCAACATAGTTGGGAAAAGGCTAGGCAGAAGATGATGATGACTTTCAATCATAAATCATTTTGAAGGATATTGTTAATCCATTGCTAACATTTTGTTAGCAAGAAATGTCATTTTTCCATTTAATCAACGATATGTTCCAAAAATATTTTAAATGGAGTGACTGCCTATCTGACCTCCACAACCCAGTTACTGAGCAATACGATACCCCTTGGTAAGACTGGTTGTCAGACTTTTGGGTTTCTGACTAAAGTGTATTTCAAATAAACTTGCGATAAATGTCATTCAACCACCCTGTACCAAAAAGTCCAAATAACTTACGATAGATATCGTTCGTCATACAAAACTGTCGCTAACATTGCATCGGTTGAGTTTCATAATACCAAACACGGAGTAAGTCAATGTTTTGATCGTGTTACCGACACCGCCCATACATTTTTTTCGTATGGTTTGGAAATATTGGGATACATTAGTAGAAGGAGGTGAACAAACTTTATCGCAAGTTTATTTGAAATGAACTTTACCCGTAACGACTGTCAAAGATCCACGAATGACAGCCGAGACCAACCGCTTACCGGGCTTTCCGAAGCACGGGGGGTTTTTAGTATGTAAAGATGGTCACCCATCCACAGACCAACCGCGGCAAGCGTAGCTTAACCTGATCGATCGACTTGTCCGGCTGTTATTATTTAGCCATGGGCCCCTCGATTTGTGATTGAAAGTGTCTTACACAATAAGGGTGCTGGTGTTTCCCGCAACTTTGATGATGTCGTCAACTCCACGCGTTAATGGATGACCCTGGTTTCTTGGCCTTACCTTGGCCCCCATTCGGTCAAAGCTTTACCCGTTACATGTAATAGGCGGCAATTGCAGCGTTCGGTGACAAGAAAATGTATCCCAACATTGGCCACTGTGTACACGAGTGTTAAATAACAGTGGACACTCACAGGTAAGTGATGGCTTCGCATGGAGACGGGCACGCCGCTGCCCGCAGCCGCGCGTAGCTGCGTCATGAGTTAGTGACGCCGTTAGTGCGTTGTGACGTAGGGTTAACACGTTCAAAGTGGACCCGGAGTTAGGGTAGTAGGTAAACAAGTAGCAATCAAGTAGATAACATTTTTAAGGGGAGGAAAAGTAATAATTACTTATTATTGTTATACTTTCATAGAGACAAGACTATTCTAGCCCATTTATTATTAGCAATTAGATGCTGTTATGTGTCTAGACACGTGACATTTGACTGCAATATTTTCATTAGAAACTCGGTTAGTATTTTAAGAACTGGAGGTAAATGAACAGCAGACAGTACGATACATTGGGCAGCAATGTCCAGAACCTGCCATTAGTCTGTCTTCCGAACAAAGTTACAGACAGAACATAATAAAAAATACTTGTTATGGGTATTAGCAATCGGTTGCCGTGTTTTTGCTAGTACAGCATATGAAGATTACTGCTAGTACAGCATATGAAGATTACTGCTAGTACAGCATATGAAGATTGCTGCTAGTACAGCATAATTATGAAGATTACTGCTAGTACAGCATATGAAGATTACTGCTAGTACAGAATAATTATGAAGATTACTGCTAGTACAGCATATGAAGATTGCTCCTAGTACAGCATAATTATGAAGATTACTGCTAGTACAGCATATGAAGATTACTGCTAGTACAGCATATTATGAAGATTACTGCTAGTACAGCATATTATGAAGATTACTGCTAGTACAGCACATGAAGATTGCTGCTAGTACAGCATATGAAGATTGCTGCTAGTACAGCATATGAAGATTACTGCTAGTACAGCATATGAAGATTACTGCTAGTACAGCATAAATGAAGATTACTGCTAGTACAGCATAAATGAAGATTACTGCTAGTACAGCATATGAAGATTACTGCTAGTACAGTATATGAAGATTACTGCTAGTACAACATATGAAGACTGCTGCTAGTACAGCTTATGAAGATTGCTGCTAGTACAGCATTTGAAGGTAAGCAAAATTACAAACAAATGAATGTTTAATTAAAAATGTAAATATTCTTATCTTTTGGAAGATGTGTATAGAAATAGTTTGAATCCCGGGAAAGGAAATAGGATAGTTTTTATCCCGATATTCCGACGGGATCGATGCTTATGCGGGTGAAACAGCGGGGCGCTGCTAGTATTATAAATGCGAAAGTATGTCTGTCTGCTACCTCTTCACGCTTAAACCGCTGAACCGATTTAGATGAAATTTGGTATAGAGATAGTTTGAGTCCCTGGAAAGGACATCCAAACCCACAGGGCCACATTGAACGAGTTAACCATATTTTTAAATTAGGTATATGATATTAGATTATTCACGTTTAATAAATGTATGATCGACACCATTAGGGACATATTTTAGACACAATTGAAATGAAATACACATTTAATATTAGAACAAAAAATAATTATTATTATTGCTATTTTACCAACACCAATTATTAGACATGTAAACAAAAAAGAAAATTTTAGCTTTATCACATAACATTCTCTTGTAGAGAACACCTTTCGTAGATAATTATAAGTTGAAAAAATAATGGACTCATTTTCATGAAATAAAAATAACCTCCTTTTTTTAAGTCGGTAAAAAATATAGATTTTCTATTCTCTTCAAATACCTACGGTAACCAGATAGAATTTGTTTGTTCATAGGTATTTTTAGATCATACAAAAAATAAATGTTTAATAAAATCCAAACTTTCAAAATCCCACAAGCCCAAAAAAAAATCAAAAATGGTTCGTAAAACCCTCATAAGTTTGGGTTTCCTACGACAGCGGTGGCCGGCATATAACGGCTGCAGTGACGGCTGACACACCGTACAGTCAAACCCACAGAGGTTGGTTTTTACAGCGTCAAAAAACGTTCTCTAGGAAAACACACCAACTTACTTTAATAAATAACTTTTCAGTAACCTTATTTGACGGTTAATTGGGGACGCTATAAAGCGGCCACCGCAGTCTCAGGAAACCTTAGCTTTCAAACTCATTTTCAAAATCAGTGTTACCCGTATAATTTAATGAAAGCATGTCTGAAGCAGTATTTATAACGTATTCGACTTACATCTCTCGGTGCCACCAGTTGGCTTTGCGGTCGTTCCCTCCTTAGAGTCTCAGTACCTTGTCGAACTAACGGAGGCGTGGGAGCAATCTCAGTTTTCGAGGCTTCTTTCTGAAATTTTCACGTAGAGGTGTGACAGGGAAGTGCAAACATGAAGCATCAAAGTGTAGCATTCTTTTTGAATTCGGCCTCATGCGCGACATGCTTCAGAAAGATTACAAACGGGGAAGATTGGCATAAACGGGAAAAAATGCGCAGTCAAGGAAGAATGGCGTTTTTGAAAGAAGGCTTTATGCATTGGGTTCAAAAAGATCGTAGATTTTGAATGTTGATTCTAGAGCTTTGGAGGGCGTCTGTTGTGGTAGTTGAAGACGCCTGCTGGGGAGCCGCGGGTGAACAAACCACGAGTGAATAATCTAGCACAAACTGCCGTAGTCGCTGCTAGATAAACTCACCTTTCCTCCATATTAAGGTGAAAGTGTCAGGATAGCCCGCGAAATTTAAATTTTCTTACGTTTTTTGCACTTTTGCGGGTCAGTATCAGGTTTTATGTTGATATAAATATGATTCGCGGCGATAACAAATATTGATTTATAGAATTATAATCATACACATCATCAATACAACTCTCTAATCTGCATTCGTGACTTATTTGCCAAATATGTATACAAATACGAGTTTATGGAAAAATAACTTTAATTCCTACACAATAAAGTTCAGTTTACGCTACAACTTCAAACATTTTTATAACTTTTTCAATAGCGCTAGTCACTCTGAAATCAACTTAATAACCATTCAAATAAAGTTGATATTTGTTTAACTTGAAATAACATCAATTTGAAACATAAATTTGAGCCCAATTTTAACTCAAAGAGTTGTACTGCTGATTCTAATGATTAAAATTCTGTAAAGACATATCTGTAACGGTCGCAAATCATATTTTAATGAACATACAACTTGACACTAACCCGCAAATGGCAAAAAAACGTGAGTAAATTTGAAATTTCGCGGGTTACCTTAGCGCATCCCTCTTAAATAGCTGGTACAGACCGGCCGCGAAGTTGATTGTTATAACCACAGATATAGATATACCTAGATAACGCAAGTATCACGAACTGTATGAAAACCAAGCGTGCCATTTTTTGACTACCTACTATGACGTCACAAGCTCGCGCTCTCGCTCACACTTACCCAGCCAGCAGTACAAAGGACTGAGCGCGAAAGGGGCGGCTTACGATTTGTAATCATAAGTTCGTGCAATTTATCTAGGTATATCTATATCTGTGGTTATAACATTCTGGTGTTATATTAGGTACCTGACGGTTAACATTGATGATATAAGACTCTGTGGACACGGGCGGCACGCTGGCGGTTGGACTCAGCGCCGGGTTGGACGCGTACACGCCGCGCCGGACCAGCGTGCGGGCCCCTAGCGACAGGCCCCTTGTCGCCATGGCCACGCCTGGTACTGCGGGTGGGGCTGAAATCGCACAATAGTTAATAATGCACATTTGTTTAAAATTAATGAGCCCCTTTTTAAATTACTGGCCTATTCTCAAAGTTGGACGCTGTAATTAAGCTAGGGTACCTGACCAAACGGGTTAGGTTTAGAACTGTGACCAACCGCGCAGTTGGTCGCAGTTACTAGATATTTGTAGGACAATAGACTAGAAACTGGTTGAGGTTCACAAAAAGAGTGTATTATTGTTAATTTATTTGATTTACTTATTTACAAAAATCAATATAGTCGATTCTGGAATAATCGATATGTACTTATTTAAAAATAAATAAAATTCTCTATGAACCGCCATCTATCACTTGTTATTTTTGAGTTTTAGAAAATATGGTTGCAAATCCTTCCTAGTGATTTTTTACCTGGCTATTAATATACTTACAGTTATAAAAGCCTTTAACTTGTTTTATTAAAGTGCCTTAACCTAGATTTCCTATAATTATTAATCATTATTAATCATGATATTAGTGTTCGTTAATATTTTTAGAAAAAAAAGTGGTATTATTTGCGGTTCGATTAAATGTATGCCTTATATTAATAAGTATGCATGTATACTTACAAACAATAATTATGTATCAAAGTGTAAGCAAACCTTGTTCTGATTTTTTTTTACGCAATAACCCGCTGAAGGGAATTTGTAACACATTCATCTGTATTTAGAAGGTTACAACTTTATATCTCACCTAAAGTGGTGAGATTCAACAATTATTGTTTGTAATTTAAAATTTAATTAGTAATTTTTTGCCTAATATAGTATTTTTATCTTATGAAGCGTCGCGCGCTTTACTTGTGGTTACCAAGTTTCCAAACACGCTGTGAATGTGAGTGTAAGCGCAGAAGCTCTCGGTACCGCATGAGACAATGGCGAATACGAAAGTGTGCGTGTGCGTGTGTGTGTGTTATGTGCTGACGCTATTCGTCTTCTCGACATTCATAGCGTATTTGTGAAAAAGGTTAACCCTTTGCCTGTATTTTGCATCATCAGTATTTTAATCGCGCGAAGCGACGCGCGCTTTATTTGTGGTAACCAAGTGTACAAACACGCTGTAAATGTGTGCGTGAAGACGATTAGCGTCAGGGGACGTTATGATAGTCATCAAACTTGTTTTGGGAAAAATATTTTATTGGCAAATCACAATCATTAAAGTATTTGAATTTAAAACAGATTGTAATTTTTCTTTAGTAGTTTACAACTTGCGATCTGGTGATTTCAATCATTCAGATAAATAGGGTGTTATTGAATTAACCCAAAACCTCTTAAGAGGTCATTGTACTCATCATTATGAACAACTTTTACTATGGGAACAGACCTGAAATCGCAAAAAAAAATCAGCTGTTCCCTTCATTGTTCGCATGACTCGTCAAAATGTAGGGAACAGCTGATTTTTTTTTCGCGATTTCAGGTTTGGCCCCATAGTAAATGTTGTTCATAATGATGAGTACAATGACCTCTTAAGAAGTTTTGGGTTAATTCAATAACACCTTGTAGATTTATTCATAGAACTTGAATGCTTCTCGATCATTTTACAATTCACTTCACAATTTGATTGTCGACTTCAAAGTATGGCTAGCGTTACATTAATCAATAGTACATTTTAATAGTGACAAATTAACTGAAATAACTTTTTATAGACTCTTACAAAAAATACAGGGTGGCAGAGATCGGCGGGCAAACTGTAATCACGAATTCAGTTCGTGATTCTGAACAATGTTTTTTTTTTCAAATGAGGTGTACCGCTCTGGGTGGAGAGGAAGGGCGTGTAAGACTCTTACACTCCCTTCGACTAAAACCCACCCGCCCTTTATGTTCCGGGCCATCGGTAACCCTTTCGGACAATCCCGCTGACCCGGGGACAATGCCGCTAACCCGGTTTTGAACCCTTTGTTAAATTATTCGCCGGTTATTAAAAAAAGAATCTGCTGTTTCATTGAAAAGTGCAAAACCTACGCAGTCAAAATGTAGGGAACAGCATTTTTCAGAGTCAAGTTCTGAATTCATGGTTTACAGTTTGCGCGTCAAGTCCCTGCACCCTATATAGAAGAAAAAAAAACCGGTCAAGAGCGAGTCAGGCTCGCACACCGAGGGTTCCGTACAAAGGAAATTGCCCATTTCTCTACTGACCGCCGTTGCGCATCAAACAATTTTGTATGCTACCATAAATTGGATATAAAAGAGGGGTAATGTCGTACTCTCATAGGAAATTAAAATTATCCACTTATTTTGGTGGGGTTTATGTTGTTCTTTGATTTTCTGCTCAGTTTTGAGGTTAGTTTTGTAACAAATCTTCCACCAAAAAAACAGTATTTTACAACAATATGATTTGATTCACATAAAACAACAAAAAATAGTTCCAATAAATCAATGAATGACCCCAATTAAATAATATTACAAAGGTAGGTCATGCTACAATACAATAGTTTCATTGGTCCATATTATCATCATATTCATAAAATATGTCGTCTAAAAGCGGAGCCGGTGGCTCAACAGACCTAAATCGAGCCCAACTAAGATACCACAAAATGGTCATAATGAGAACACAGCATCCCATTGTCTGATTACCCACCAAACAATTGCAATAATAGCTAGTAATATCACCTACTGAGTTACTTGTAGCCCTATTAACTAAAATGTAAGCGTAACCTTTCTGCTGAATGTCGTGACTTAATTCTTCCCCTTACTAAATACGTGTCCGTTCCCAGTACCAACGGCAAGTCAACCTCAATGTCGTTTGCTAGTTCAATTTCGCATATTCCGTTCCTACTGACATGCTCCCAATAATACGACTGACATCTAAAAATAAATATAATAGATATAGGTATCATATTTTGTAAAGAAATTGATCTTCGTCGTTTCAGCCGATAGACGTCCACTGCTGGACATAGGCCTCCCCCAATTTTGGGAGGGTTTGCCATAATCGCCACGCTTGGCAGGCGGGTTGGCGATCGCAGTATGGTATGATGGTGGAATACATAGAGAACGCTGCTGCCCATTCTCCGGTACGCCTTTTACGACACCCACGGGAAGTAAGGGGTGGTGGTATTCTTTAAGTCCGGCACCACACAGACTAAGAAATTGATCTTAGCATTAGTTTAATAGAAAAGATACATATTGTATTAGTTTAATAGAAAATACACACATTGTCACAGACAGGTAAAAGCCACAAACAAAATCAAATCAAACTAAGAAAAGTATAACTGGTGGTTCTTAATTCTCATCTCATCATCTTCTTCTTAGCGTCGATAGCAATCTAAATGGACTCGGCCCAGAATTCAGCTACTTGTTTGCCGCCATCACCAGCGTTCATCAGTTCCAGTAACGTGCAGCAGGCGGGACACGATATTAAGTGTCCCATCGTTTGTGAAACAGCACCACATTTACACTCCAAGGCGGAGTCGTCTATGAATCTCCACCTGAACAGGTTTTCCTTACTTCGGCCAACCGGGGTCTGGAGGTTACCCAAGGTAACTCATATCCCGGTAGGAGCTCTTCAGCCGATGGAACAAATGGTTTGCGTAAGGAAGCACTGTGTCACCACAGCTTCAGTCTTTCTTGTGATCGTTCGCAAGTGAGTGGTACAACACACTTCACTACTTTTCTCATCATGATACATTTAAATGTATATTTTGAACATAGTTAAACAGCTTCTAGTATTAGCTATAAACAACAAAATACAAATGGTGCTGAAAGACTTCCATTATATCCGTTGCCTCCCCGACTTGATGATGGGGTAGACACAGCTCCCACAGCGTGACAGTTTTAACGAAATCGTTGGTGATTTACTGCACAGAGGTCACAGGCCGTAGTAGTAAAAACGTTCTACACAATCCACAGCACAGAAACAGTACAATGGTCTCCATAAGAATTCTTGTCCGTGCTGAAATCTGAAGACTCAACTGGACACGATGTCAACGCAATGATAAGTTATTTTTTAGCACAACAAACTCAGCAACTATTAATACACAAGTAAAAACAATGTTCGCTGCGGAGTGCTGGTCGGCAGATCGGCCGTCATGAGATCAAAGACTACAAATACAATATAATGCGGCATGAGATGCTTTGTTTGACAAATAATCATTGACAGTGAGTGAGTGACACTTTTGACAATTTTGGCAGTTCACCTTTCACATTACCCGTGATAGTGTTACCAACAGTAAAGATCTCAATCACCCTGACCTTGCGATTTGTCAATAATAAAAATAGTTTTAATTAGTAAAGTAATGTAACTATACTAACAAGTACTATGGACAAATAATTAGTCTGAAATAAATGGATTTAATTTAATATTATTTTAAAGATGTTCAAAAATATAATTAAGTTGATTATGTTAATTAAAAAATAATAAGGAGGACAAATGATAAAAAAAAACACTTTTACACGTCAAACATATTTTTTAAAACTTGATGAGGAGGGCGTTTCCTATCTGACAACTCTGAGAAGAAAGGCCGAAAGAAACTCAGAGGTCACAGACTCTTTTAAAGCCCAGACATAATCTTGGCCAGATCATGTGAAGACCATGTACAAAGGTGCCTGAAATGTTCTTTTGACAAAAGAACCACACAGATTGAGTGGACCTGTCCAGTCAGTGCACCCATTTGTCAGTAAATGTGCAGCTCAACGCAGAACTCAAGGAGCTCAACGATTCAACGAACAATACCAAAGAAGGGACATTTGGGTAGGCCGTATAAATTACTCCAACTGCCAGATCATAACTAATCGGGATCAATGACCCAGGAAGAATGTCATAGTTGAAATTATTTTTAAAACTCAGCGTCTGTCTTTATACTAAGCGTTAAGACCGATTATGGGGAGGTTCTTAAAAAATTGGCAACACTACTTTTACTAAAATACTCCATTTAAAAAAGTAAGCATTAAAATCGAATGAATAACTAATTAAATACAAAATATTTACCTCACATACGATTTCGATCAACTGAACTCAGAAAAGATAAAAAAATATTTTATAATTTATAAGTATATTTTTATGGCCATACTCTACTGCTTTAAAGCGGTACTGGTTATGGGCAATTTCCTTTGTAGGTATGTAAATATTTTATCACAGGTTTAAAAAAAAATGTAACTACAAATTTACGATTTTTGGTTTTTTACCTTTACTTGTTCTACATGACCTTGCTTCTTGCCAAATTTCATGATTCTAAGTTAACGAGAACTACCATAAACATTTCGATTCCCTTGAGAGTGTCGAAATATACGTTTTTTGCGGCATAAACGGCCGTATCTCTTTCTTGCGTTAACTTAGAAGTTTGATTTTTTCACAGCTTCAAGAGACCGCAGACCTGAGTATATGGCTTTAATTTCAACCAACCAACATCCACGCGTTCCCGAGATAAAGGGTCTTGACAGACAGTAAGAATGACAACAAAGTGATCGTATAAGGGTTCCGTTTTTTCCTTTTGACGTACGGAACCCTAAAAAATCACATGAAAAATAATAAGAATGAGATAAAAAGCATATGCAACTTACCATTACCAGGTATCCTGTTAAGTTCTCTATGTGAACTGTATTGCCTTAGTTTTGACGTTGGCAAACTTGTTTTCCTTGGAACGGCCAACGGCGGAACCATATTACTGTATGATGCTAAAATAACATAAAACATGAGGAAAATAAAACAATAATTGATTATGATAATGTTAGGTGATAATGTTAGAATGTAAATGGGTAATGCGTTGTGCATCTAAAATATATTTAAATTGAAAATCTTAATTTTTATTTTAGGTGTGTTACAGATAATGCCTTCCACGAAGACGCGCCCCACTCTTCTTCCTAATCGTTAGTAATTATAGCTAGTTAATTCCGCTAGTGTTTTAGTTTTTTCGATATGATAAATGATAAATGATAAATGATAAATGATTTATTTTCTGTAAGTAGGTTTTTACAAACACTTTTACACGTCATCATATTTTTTAAAACTAGATGTGGTCGGCGTTTCCTATCTGACTACTCTGAGAAGAAAGGCCGAAACAAACTCAGAGGTCACAGTCTCTTTTAAAGTCCAGACAAAATCTTGGTCAGATCGTGTGAAGACCATGTAGATTGATGTCTGAAATGGTCTTTTGAGGAAAGAACCACACAGATTGAGCGGACCTGTCCAATCAGTGCACGCATTTGTCAAAAATCGTGCAGCTCGACTCAGAAATGAGGAGCTCAACGATTCGACGAACAATACCAAAGAAAGGACATTTGGGTAGGCCGCGTAAATTACTCAAACTGCCAGATCATGATTAAAACTAAGAAGGAACACAGAAAAAAAAAAATGACCCACATAGTCCTCACATTCACAATAATTAAATGAAAAGAAAAAAAAAAAAAATACTTTACAAAGTAAATATTCATGTCATTGTCTAAATAAAATTCATCAATGTCAATGTGTATATAAAAATCCGGACATAATCTTTGAGGACCATGTAGATTAGTGTCTGAAAAGATCTTTTGAGGAAAGAACCATACAGATTGAGTGGACCTGTCCAGTCAGTGCACGCATTTGTCAGTAACCGTGCAGCTCAACTCAGAACTTCAGGAGCTCAACGATTCGACGAACAATACCAAAGACAGGACATTTGGGTAGGCCGCATAAACTACTCAAACTGCCAGACCACGATTAAAATGTAAACAATGACCCACATAGTCCTCACATTCACAATAATTAAAATAATATAATACTTTATACAGTAAATGTACATGTCATTGTGTAAATAAATAGATACTTAAAAAAAAAAAAAAAAGAAAATATTAAAGTGTAAAAATTGCAAAATAACATTCACTGTCTAAACCTATTGGAGCAGCTCAATCCCAAGCCTTTTTGTCCTCAATATAGTCTTTTACAGTATAATAGGCTTTCTGGCATAGTTTTCGCTTTATAAAAGCTTTGAATTTATTTAGGCTTAGTTCTTGAATGTGGCTAGGAAGTTTATTATAAAAATGTATACATTGGCATCTAAACGAGCCACCTATTTTCTTGAGCCTTGTTGTAGGAACAACAAATTTGTGTTTGTTCCTAGTATTTATGTTATGGATATCACTGTATTTTTTAAACAGATTAATATTTTTATGTGCATACAAAAGATTATCATAAATGTACTGAGAAGGCACAGTCATTATATTAATCTCTTTAAATTTGTCTCTGAGGGAGTGTCTAGGACTTAATTTATAAATAGAACGAATTGCCCTTTTTTGTAAAATAAAAATTGTCTGAATATCGGCGGCATTTCCCCACAACAGAATACCGTACGACATCACACTATGAAAATAACTAAAGTAAACTAAACGGGCTGTCTCTAAATCAGTCAAATCACGAATTTTCCTAACGGCGTATGCTGCAGAGCTAAGCTTTTTTGACAATTTATCTATATGGGGGCCCCATTGAAGCTTGGCATCCAACGTTATGCCTAAGAATACTGTGGTATCTTCGGGTTTTAACTCTTCATCCTTAATGAGAACACTAGTTTCTACTTGTCTAACGTGGGGTATCGTAAACTTAATACATTTCGTTTTTTTTCCGTTAAGAAGTAGGTTATTGACATTAAACCAGTTAACTACTTTTGCAAGGGCGTTATTTATATAGTTATTTATATACACACTTAATACCCACTAATAATAATTAGCGTGTATCGACAAATAAAACACTAGCGGAATGTTGCACAGTTGTGTGCTGTAAGCATTAGGCTAAAGGGTGGGGCGCGTCTTCGTGGATGGCATTATCTGTAATCGATTTTCAAACAATAGTTACCCCGCGGAATAAAATAGCTTTTGTAAAATAAAAATAAAAATCTTAAACCTTAAAAAACGTAGATATTTCGGATAGAAAGATGGAATTGAATCTTAACTGGGGTATCATACACCTTTTTTTTTTTGCTGATGGGAAATCATCAAATGACTCCTCCCGCTCTGGGTGGAGCGGAAGGGAGTGTCAGACTCTTGCTGACTAAAACCCACCCGTGTTCCTTCCTTAGCCCTTTATGTTCCGGGCCAGCAGTAACCCTTTCGGACAATCCCGCTGGCCCGGCAGTATCATACACCCTGCTAAGATAATTCATCGTACACCCCGATTCAAACTACTTTATGGCTCTCAAGTGCGCAACTCGCTGCGCAGGTACCGCACCCCTCATCCCCGCTGACATATGAACTTGTTATTGCGCAGCGACTCGCCTCAACCTCCGAGCCGCCATATAGTTTGAATCTGGCTGTACTTATCGTGTATCCCAATTAATTGCTTAGTGATCGTACGAACATCACAGTACAGTCACGAGCATAAGTGTATATACACTTGGCTTTATTCAAAGGCAATTTTCTCCTTTATTTTTAAATGAAATTTTATGTTATTACGAACATAGTATTTTCTAACCCGTAGGTTTATGTAAAGTGTCGTATTTAAACGTTGCATTCGTCATTTCACGAAAAAATCGCAATTGAAAGTTACCAAGTGTTGACATATCAGTGCTCTCATTCAATGGGATTTGATCTTCGCATCTTCGTGCGATCGATTGCCAATGAGGACAGCGCTTAATAACGCTATTTTAAACGCTTTCATGGCATATGACACGTATGTACTGTATCCAATTCGTATAAATAAGTAAATCAATCAAGCCGCCCCATACATACCTCCAGAACTCGTAGGTATCACCCTGGACGGCTTCGGCATCACACTTGGCGCAAACATCTTCTTGTCAGGACTGGCTTTCCCCGCCATTATATCCCTTTTAACCGACGTCTTCTTAACCATCGTCGCACTATTTATAACAGTGGCATTGTGCATGTCATAAGTCCGCTCCATTCCCGAGGAATTTGCTTTAGTTATAGTTGTGACGGTGTAAGACTTATCGTCAATCATATCGTAGATCGGGGATATTGTGTTGTGCAAGTTTAGCAAGTCGTTTTTAGCTCCTTTCCGAAGTGACATAAGCGGTGTTGAGGCGACCTGGTGGCCTGTAATGTGAGAATGTGTGGTGTTGTACCGTGTTTTAAGAATTTAGAAGCGCCATAGCTCCATATCAACACCTGACCAACTAATTTGTAAATACGATAATCCTACTAATATTATAAAGGCGAAAGTTTGTCAGTTCATGTGTGTGTTTATATATTTGTTACTTCTTCACGCTCAAACGGCTGGACCAATTTTGATAAAATTTTGTATGGAGGTAGCTGACACCCTGGATTAAGGCGAGGTTTTCCCGGACCGATAGGCATAGAAAACACTACCTCAGCCCCCGCCAGTTGAACGCAGCGTATTTAACTACGATGCGCTGAGCGTGACCGCGCCACGTGACACGTTGTGACCGCGACTAACCTTTGTGCAATGAATGCGCGCCACGAAACAGACAAATACAGTAGATCAACTTTGATGTTATATTTTATTTTTAATTAATAAAATTTGTATGTAGGAACTTATCATCTACGCTTGATAAATTCTCATGACAGTTTTCGGTTAGTAAAAATTAGGTTAGTTTGGCAAAGAAACGCACTATGTAAAAAATCTAAGGTAAGTTTGTACCTATATTTAAAATACACATACCATCAGTAACATGTCAAAAAATCTGACAAATCAGACTTTTTTCAAAATAAAATTTATCGGGAGGTGTCGCGGGACACCCGGATGGAACGACGTTCCTTTCACTATACATATACTATGCGTTTCAGATGAGAAGATATGTTCTGGACAACTTCACTCACAACTTATCAATAATGTGTGAACAAAATTGATTAAGCAAACTTTATTTTTATGTTATAAACAGAAAAGATTAAGAAAATGAAAATAATACACAATAAAAAATATAACTATCCGAATTGAGAACCTCCTCCTTTTTGGAAGTCGGTTATAAAACGTATTTAATAATTATTAAAATTAACTGTTTGTGACACAGAAGTAGACGCCACATTCTCAAAATTCACTATTTGTGATACAGAAGTGGAAACAATAGCAGGTGTTGCAATATTTTCTTTGTTTTCTCGCATTTTTATTTTTCTTATATCCATTCCTCTAATATGTCGGGGATCTATGATTTCAGGCAATAGACACTGCATATAAAAATTAATAAGTTTTTTTTCCCATTTTTTCTATCTTTCACTATCTTGATTACATGTACGGGTATTGGTTTCACCTGACCATATACCAAACAAGCAATATTGCCTCCCAGTAACATGGAGTTGGCCCTGAAATTATATTCAGAGATCAGACTGTAAACGTTCTTAAAATTACGAGAATTGCCCCTCTGGTGTGCAATCGACGTTTAAGAGATAGCTTACTATAATCACGTGTATTAATTTATTTTCGACTTTTTTTTACTCTGATATCATTTTAGTTTTTATACATCGTACTCGGTACTAGTACTGATCAACAAAGTATGTATTTAGGCAATCGGTATAAAAACATTTAAGATTCATTTCTTCTCTACTTGTTAACATATAGTTTAGTAAGACTTACTTATTTGCTGTTTCAACTTCTGAATTATCGGCAGTTAAAAATTTCTCTGAAATCTTATCTCTCTCTTGTACTAATTTCTGTTTGACTTACCTGCAGTACTTTGAGGTTCACTAATAGTGTTTAAGATTGTTCTGTAACAGTGTTATAAACATTATGAGTCATGAATCGCAATCTATATTCAATTTATAACTTAACACCATTATCTCCATGATTAAGACGGTGATGATGATTATGTTCATGACAATCATGAGTACAATCAATATTACTTTTATAATTGTTAGTATGTAATGACTAAAGTTTTATGTTTTGAAGAAAGTAGGTACTTACGTATGACTATGGAAAGTAGTATCAGGGTTATCTAAAGTCTGAACAACACCCCTGAGTATATTTTTTCTCATTGAAACGATGCAAAATAAATGTTGAAAAAAAAAAGTGGCAACACTGCCCGGGTGACATGTCAAATCTTTGTTCCGTATTTTAAAATTAATTTTAATTAGTAATTAAGTAAAATTAAGGTGTAATTTTATGTGTAAACGTAATTTAATTGCATAAATACTCAGGATTATTGTTTTCCTGTAAATAGATAAAGTAATAAACAGTGTTTGTTACACACCGGTAACCTAAAACCAACAGCTGACGTTCGAACTGCGGATTAAAACGGGGAGTATTTGCTTACTTTTACTTTATAATAGCACTCAATTATTGTCACCTTAACTCTGTTACACATCCTCGTGAAGTTTTAGCATAAAATAGTTCGCTGATTAGCTTAGCACCCCTGCATTGGCTTTAAATCGCATTGTTTACATAGTTGAAAACGAAACTTAGTGAAGATTCTGTTATTCTTATTCTGATCTTTATTATAATACAACAATAAAACGTTCATGATCATTGTTTTCGCATTGCCGTTATACCAACGGTAATACATATATTCAAAAAAATTGCTTTAAAATCTAGGCAACCTACCCACATACATAAAAGTAAAATCGTAAGGCAATAAAAATATATTCTTAGCCTTGAAAATAGCCCCTCAAACCAATTCAGTAACCAACCTAAATTCTCTACTGATCTACGATAACTTCTCCCATTTTCCCTATCATTTCCAACTTTATTTTATTTGTCTGTCCACTTTTCTCACCGTTACTTAATTCTAATTTCAGTAACAATTCCTGAAACCATGCCTGTGATGACCCGTAAGGCTACTGCTCAGGAGATGGACCTTAAATTGAGAACGGCCCTCCAAAAACTTGAAGCAACAAAACTCCAATGTGACCAATTGCTACTGGAGAATGATGAAAGTGAGGAGGAAATCAAGAAAATTGTTGACAAAAACTCAAGCCTAAAACGGGAGCTAGTAGACCTACATCAACAGTATCAGAATGTTGTTGATGAACGCGATCAACTGAAGGTAGTCACGGATGGTTTCAACACCTGTAGTAATTTGTATGAGGAGGCCTTAAGTAGAGTTAGGGACCTAGAAGATGAATTAATTCATGCTAATAGTCGTATCACCCAGTTAGAAAAAGAAATAGAATGTAATCAGGTTAAAGAAACGAACCACTTATATAATGAATTATTAAATAGTAATTGTAACCCTCATTCATTAACAACTATTGACCTTACTGAAGATTCCTTGTTAAACCAGAATTATAGTCATAACAAAATGAAAAAATATGCAAGAATGAATAGAATAATTAAAAAATGTAATCAATTTAGAAAACAACAAAAACACTTTTCCAAAAATATTTCACTGAGGAAAGAACGTGTTGATCTAATTAGTAAATTAACCAATTATCAAATTAAATTAGAAGACAGCAAAAAAATCTATGAAATTGATACACAGCGCTTACAGTCTGACATACAGGAACTTGAGGGCAGACTTAGTTCTCTTTATATTAAATATGTGGGTTCCCAGAACCAAATTAAAGAACACATTCTTGCAGCAAATGAGTTAGTTATGTGTCAGTGCACGTGTCAGACAGTTCCACACCCTGTCGTTGTCCAGCCTGAGGTAACGGAGGACCCGTCCCAGACTGAGAGTTTGCCTCAAGAGTGTATCCTTAACCAGAATGTATCTGAAATAGTACAAGAACTTTCTCAATTGGTACAGCTTGAGACTGGTCCATCTTTCAGTAGTCATGATTGTTATGATTCGGTTATGTTCTCGGATAGTATAGGAAGAGGTTTAGGTAAATTAATTAGTAACAACCTGAGTTACTCTACTCAAAATAATTGTATGCCAGGGTCAACCTACAAACAAATAATGGCATCAGTAACAGGAAATGTATTTAATCCTAAAACTAACATTACTGTATTTGTAGGTAACAGTTCTAAGGTAAAAAAATATGAAATAACTGACTGTGTAACTGAGTTGTTAAAGTTAAATTGTAATAAAATAATATTGTGTGCTTTTCCATATTTTAAAAAATTAACAAATAGACAAAACAATTATATTCATATGCTTAATAAGCATATGCACTTTTTAGTTAGTCATTACAGTGACAAGCTTGTATATTTTGACACCAACAGTTTTGTAGAAACTTTAAAGTCGACTAGGGATACTGTGTATCTGCCTGTTAGCTTTAGACACATAATAGCAAGGCTATTAGCTTTTTATATAAACTCAGACATAAGTATTATGTCGAAGTCTTGTATTATTAACACCACAACAGTTAGTAATAATACTAATAATAAGGTGGTTTGCCTGAATGAATGTAGCTCAAATGCTATAAATATTTGTACAAATTATACGAAGGAGGTTCCATTTCCCTCACGCACTATGAGCTCATTGCCTGGTGATGACATTGAAGTCTTGGGATTAACTCCGGATAATCATTTAAACTAGTTTGTAAGACAACAGAAGGTACCAGTAATAATATTCTTATACCTAACAACAACAAGATATCTTCTTGCTCTAAAATAAGTAAATATCAAAAAGGAGATCAGCAGAATGCCTTGACATTATTTCATCAAAATATTCAAGGCATTTCTTCCAAATTATTAGAAATTGAAATGTTTTTAGAAAAAACAAAGTTTGACATTGTTTGTTGTACTGAACATTGGTTAAAGGATTACCAAATGTTAATTAATTTTGAGAACTAAGGTGTGGGCAGTTGTTTTAACCGTAAATCTATGCTACGTGGAGGTTCCCTAATCTTGATAAAAAATTGTTTAAAATCTAAGCAATGAAATGACATAGTGGGTTTATCAAGTGAACATTGCATCGAACTCTCCTGTGTTGAGCTAGATAAGCATGTCGTAGTGTCCGTTTACAGACCCCCTAATTATCAGAACTTTTCTGTATTTGAGTCAATAATGGAAGATGTCTTAGCGAAACTTGCATCCATTAACAAAGCCGCAATTATTTGTGGTGATTTTAATATTAATATTTTGGAAAATAATTCTAATAGCAGTAGATTATTAAGCCTTTTTAAATCGTTCAATTTATTAAATGTTTTTACAGAACCGACTAGAATAACTCCAACTTCTGCTACTTGTATAGATAATGTCTTTTGCGATTGTGATTATTTAGATAAAGCCATAGTCAATTATCTGCCGTCTGATCATAGTGGACAAACGGTATCTTTTAAGTTTAAAACACCTTTGCAAAAAGTGCAAATACAATTTAGACCAATAACGACTGGTAAACTAAATAGATTCAATAGTACCCTAAATAATAAATTAAATGATCTGGGCCATGATATGGATGATGCAAATAAATTGTACGAGGATTTCTTTTCAGTAGTGTACACTCAATTCAATACAACTTTTGAAAAGAAAACAAAAAACATTTGCCCTAATTTTATATTTAGTGACTGGGCAACTAGAGGTATTAGGATAAGTAGGGAAAGACTGTTCGAGCTGTATGGCCTTAAGCCTTACATCAATACTGTAACTTTCAGCAAGTATGTTGCTACATATTCCAAAATTTTTAGAAATACATGCAAAGTAGCCAAAGCCCTGTACATTAGCAATAAAATCAAATCAGCTGAAAATAAAATAAAACAGTTTGGAAAATTATAAATAACGAAACTAGTAGAAATAAAAAACGAAACACTGATTACACATTGGAGACTTCACGTGGAGCCATAAGCTCTAACTTAGAAGTAGCTCAGGAGTTTGTAAATTTCTTTACTAATATACCATCAAAAACGACGGAAGCCTTAAATTCCTCATCCGACGTATCAATTGATTTATTAAGAGCAAACGTTCCAGCCTGCCCGGTTGAATTTCAATTTACACATATTAACCCCGTAACAGTAATAAAAGCTTTTAAGCAAATTAAGATCAAATTGACCGAAGATCTTTGGGGAATGTCCATTAAAGTCTGTGCCTCCATAATTGAGACTATTGCACCTTATTTAGCCTTAGTATTTAATTCGTGTGTTGATCAAGGAGTCTTCCCCGATTTAATGAAATTCAGTAAGGTAATACCACTTTTTAAATCTGGGGACAGTAAAGACACCAATAATTATAGACCCGTATCCGTGTTGCCGGTTTTCAGTAAGGTGTTTGAAAAGATAATGCTTAATCAAATGCTCAATCATTTTAACACGAATAAAATCCTTCACGATCAACAATATGGTTTCACCAAAGGACGTTGTACGACCGACGCCGGTGTAACCTTATTAAAACACATTTATAACGCGTGGAAAGAGGCCCAAGACGCCATAGGAATCTTTTGTGACCTCTCTAAGGCATTTGATTGCGTCGATCACGAAACCTTGCTTTTGAAACTTGAGCATTACGGGCTTGGAAAACTTGCGCTCAGTTTAGTTAGTTCTTATTTAAATGACAGACAACAGCAAGTTCAAATAAATGGTGTCAATTCACATGGTTTAACAGTAAAAATGGGTGTGCCACAAGGCTCGATATTGGGTCCTTTCCTCTTTTTAGTGTATGTTAATGATCTACTCCATTTATTAAAAAATCAACCACAAATGGTGTTATTTGCTGATGACACTTCCTTAATTTTTAAGGTAAATAGACGTGCTACATGACGACGTAAATAACGCCCTAGTGCAGGTCCAAAGTTGGTTCACTGCTAATAATTTAGTATTAAATGGGAAAAAAACTAAGTGCATAAGATTTTCTTTACCAAATGTAAAGAGTAGTGATTGTGAGATAGTATTGAATCAAGAGAAACTAGAATTCGTCGATAAAACGGTTTTCCTGGGGATCACGCTCGACTCAAGGCTACAATGGGGTCCTCATTTAACATCTCTTGCAGGACGGCAAAGTTCAGCAGCTTATGCTGTCAGAAAAATCCGCCAATTTACTGATGTAGATACCGCGAGACTGGTCTATTTTAGTTACTTTCATAGTATCATGTTTTACGGTATTTTGCTTTGGGGACGGGCTGCAGACATCGATTCTATTTTTATTCCGCAGAAAAGAGCCATCAGAGCCATATATAACCTCTGCAGGCGTGATTCTCTAAGGGAACTGTTTAAGCAAATTAACATCATGACGGTGCCTTGTCAATATATCTACGAAAACATCATGTATGTAAGAAAAAACTTACATCTTTTTGGTAAGAGGTGAAAGACATAATTATAGTACTAGGAATAGGGAACTATTAGTTCAACCAGGTTTCAGACTGGCTAAAGTAGACTCATCTTTTATGGGGTACTGTTTAAAATGTTATAATAAAATACCTCCCCACATTCTTCAACTGAATGAGACAAAATTCAAGTCTTGTATAAAACGCACACTATGCAGTCAGGCATACTATAAGTTAGGGGATTACATCGCTGATAAAAATGCCTGGCTCAATGCTGGTCCTGCTCCACAACCACAACTAATTGATTAACACTGGAAAATACTGTTGGAGCTGCTGAAGATTGTAAGATTATCTTTGCATTGTATAAACTCAATTTCCTTTGCATTGTATAACTGCATAGCACAGATGTGAGTTCTATGTAAGTAGACCTTCTTTACCATTTACCGGGTAATATGTCTTTCATTGACTTGAATGTGCCATGGCGGCTGATAGTATGTCATGCTCACACAAATGTCTCGCTGACGGTGGCGTGTGTATTGGATCATTTAGCTCCCTTCAAAATGGTTGAGCTGAATGGTGCTGATCTATGCGTCAGGTTCGTGAACGGGCGCCGTCAGTTGGGGCTGGTCATCACTCAGCTGCCTCGGCTTATTTTTAATTATTTTATTTTTGGATTGTTGTCTTCTTACTATTTGCTGTACTCTGGACGCTCTTAACGCGTACGTATTTTTTTTACATCGTTCTCACATATAATTGTAAATTCAACATTAATGATGTACCTAACTAATATTTTTGTAAAAATACAATTTAAAAGAGTGTCCATGGAGTTTCTTGCCCGTTCTTCTCCATAGGTACCTACGCTTTGGAATGGGCAACTAGCTTCATATTTTCTGACTGACCGACTTCTTGACAATTCAAAAGTGCCTGTAAATGGTTTAATTGAAATAAATGGTTTGAGTTTGAGTTGACATTATAGTGGCATTTCAAATCGTTTAAATTATACATTTTACAAGTATATTTTATAATTGTTATATAAGTTTAGCAATATTTCGAACTTATTGAGCAAAGAAAATAATCATTTCAACGAATTTAATAACAAACCTACTGTACTTTTTTGTACAGTGTCGCGTCTAAACAATGGTCGTAACATTTTCGTGCTTTTCCGTCAAAGAAAATCATTTATTTACACTAATAATATGTTATACAATATTATTGTATTTTTTTTTACAAGCTTTTATTTTTTATATTATAAAGTGATAAAATTGTAAGTTTTGTATGTATAGGGTAATCTCTGAAACTACTGATCCGAGTTAGAAAATTCTTTTACAAAAAATTTTTCAATAGGTAGTTACATTATTAAGGAGTGCTACACGCTATTTTTATTCTGATAAAGATGTATTTTCCATAGGAAATCATAATAAATGTAATTGAAGTCGGAAAAAAACTCGTCGCTCGGCCGCTTATATTGCTAACGCTGGCTAAACCATACGAGGAACTTCAAAATAATGTACTACAGAATTGTATATCTTGAAAATGCCCTCAAAAAAGTTCGCGGCGGTATATGTCTATATTATTAGGATAACTTACAGTAACCAATTTTATCTTTTTACAATCAATAAAATATAATGAGTGACTTTCGAAGCAATTTTGACATACATTGTATTAATCCTTATCTCATTAAATATGTTATTAAAATTAAGCATTCAATTTAGATCAAAACTGCAGTTTACAGCATGTCATTAGAATGAATACTTTAGAAGATATCACAGTATTAAAATTACGCGCACAACAAAACAAAAAAAAAAAAACGAAAGAACGGAAAAGTCTTCCTCAACAAAGTATTATTACGTATGCAAGTAATCTGATAAAATAAAACTACTAGGCAAAATTGCAGTGCTACTATAGTATTGATAATGAGTTACTTACCATTTCTCGAGTTGATATTTTCGTAATGCCCGAGGTGTCAATTTCCTGTATGAACTTTTGTTCTTTGATAAATTCTTGCAAATATTCTTACAAATAATTATCATTTATCAATTTCTTTTTCTCTCTGTCTTCGATATTTTCTGCCTCGTTTTTTTTTATTAAAATTATACATAGGTACTTTTAATGAATTTCTTCGTAGCTTTTTCAGTTGCATTAAATGTAGGTATAGCATTATTTTATTTCTATTTTACTATGTAATGTGCCTTTGATTTTCGTTGTGGACATTTTATTTCTTAGTTTATTTTTCAAGTTGTTTACTACTGTTTTGTTAGACATAGATAAAAATTTATTCGCATACATACATGCATAACATGAAGCTAGGTATTTTAACTGGAGTTTTATCGTTTTAGACGAAATCTCCAGTAAATTATAATGAAAACTGTAGAAATTGGTACTTAAACAGAAAACAGGGATGTCATGGTGAAAACAGTAAATCTACTGTTAAAACAGTAGAGTTGGCAACACTGAGCGTAACGTTTCATATAATGGAAAGCGCAAACGCGGAAAAAAATTGGCGTGCGTCCGTCCTCGAAGACCTCTCGGCCGTCACTAAACGGCCCGCTCGAAATCGAATAGCTCAATATCGTATGATTTTTGTTCTTACAAAAATAAATAGCCACTAATATAAAAATCTACCTTACCCAGCGCTAGAAAATATTAAAACCTATTTTTTGATACATTACTTAGATGGTTTCGTAATATAATTTTTTGCTAAGAAGTACATTTGAAAAATCGATTTAGTGTCATCTTTGCGATTTTTTTTTATCGAGTCAATTATTAGTAATTACGTTTCCGTCTTTATACAGCGCTTGACCATATGTTCAATTTTGTTAAAGTGATTTTTATTTTGCGGAATATTTACATTATTTAGATATACATAGCTCCAAAAAACTTAAAAATAGTACAACCTCGCCTTAACACCCTGGAGCGTGAAGAAGTAACTGACATAAAAAAACACACACACAAACTTTCGTCTTTATAATATTAGTGTGATAACCTCCCGTGACCTTTACCCAAGTGTGTTTGTGTTATAAAAACTTTTATATTACTTACGTGGGTCATGCGTAGTCGCAGAGTCAGGTACGCTGTCAGGCGGACTGGAAGAACTGAAGGTACCTGTGTCTGTGCTCTCGCTTGAACCAACCATCGCTCGCTCTTGAGAACCCCACTCCTACAAATTAAAGATAACATGTAAAAATATCAGTACAGCAATGTTTTCTAAATGATAGCTTTTGAACGCGTCTTTGCTCGCGTGCCTGATATTTTTCCAGTATAAAAGTAGCTTATGCAACTTTCCGGGCCATAAAGTATCTCTGTGCAAATCACATCCCATGGATCCGTTGCTCCATAGCTGCGTGGAAAAAGGACAAATCAACTCACTTCCGTACTTACAAAGTAAGGATTTGTTATGATTTTGGAGTTTTTATTTTTGTATTCAATCATTTGGAAGGTACCCTACTTGCACTAGTACAATATTAATACCATGCACTGTGCCTGTGGTAGCTATGGCAATAAGTAACCAAAGCAGTGGATACAAGTATGATTCTACGACTAGAAGATGAAAAAAAACCGGCCAAGTGCGAGTCGGACTCGCAAACGAAGGGTTCCGTACTACAAGGCATAAAACGCCGAAAAAAATCGTTTCTTTTATACCCCTTTAAGTTTAAATTTTATTTTTATTATTTGTTGATAAAGCGGCAAAAGAAATACATCATCTGTCTAGCTATCACGGTTCATGAGATACAGCCTGGTGACAGACAGACGGACAGTGTAGTCTTAGCAATAGGTTTACGTTTTCACCCTTTGGGTACGGAACCTTAAAAGGGTAAAAAAATACATACCCGATGCTCTTGCTGCAGCGTCCTATCCCCAACATCTATTAGATTAAGCGTTGCCGAATTAATATCTATAATTTGATTTTCATCTGTTTTCATATAAACAACCGTGGTGTCCATAGCGCTCGCTTTAGGCGAGAGCTTCTTAAACGTAGCGTTTCGTTTAGGAGTCTCTCTAGCGGGCGGTTCTTCTTGCCTGTCGAAACCGTTACCGTTTAACACTCTCCGCCTTGATAGCAACTCTGAGGCGTTCTCCATACTTTGTCGCGGTACTGTTATCACGGTTTGATTCGGTAACTGAATCGTTTTTGTAGGCGACGTGTCTACAGGTGCTGGAACCGCCTTTTCCGGTTCTGTTGGCAGAGCTTTCCTAGCTAAAGACAGCTTCTGCCGAGCTTGAATTATCTCGTTCAATTCCTGCTTGCCCAAGGTTACATTCAAGCTATTTCTACCGACGTCTTCAGGTTTCGGTAGCCCCATATCTTTATAAAAGGCGTCGTCAGTTTCAAAGTTTTCTTTCTCAGCGTCATTGTCTCTCCTACTAAACCTATTATTTGAGTAGTGTAAGGTGACCGGTTCAGCCATATCAGCCGTCGGTACGTTACGGAGGACCGTCTTCGGCGAGTCTTTTTTATCCGAGTTTTCGTTTAGAATTTTCGCTGTGTCGATTTGGCACGCTTCCTCCCGGGATTTCGTGTAGGATTCCGAGTTTCGTATGGCGGATTCTCGTTTCGCGTAGCTGTTGTACAGCTGGCACCTTGGTCTGGCGGAAAGGAGTTTCTCCGAAGTTTCTAGATGTGTGAATGTCGCTGATGAGAATATGTTGGACTCGTTGCTTTCTTTTTGAGGTTTGGAAGTGTTTGAGATGACGTATGAGGAGTTGACGGAGCTGACGAGGGACGGCGGTAAGGAGTCCATCAGGCTATCGTTGTCAGGGTATGTTGTTTGCGAGAGGAAACTCGTGCTCATGTCTTTTTCGTCGAGGATGCTGAGCGTCATGCTCGTCATCATCGGGTCGATGCTGTCGCGACCTGACACTGGTAGACCTGGAAATATAATAAATATATATATAAGTTAGGAACGCGTTTGTGCGATTTAGATCATAAAGTCTACAGTATAATGTCAAAAGTTAGACTACGTTAGTTTGCCTTATTTGTTTTCATAACATCAAGGCGCTATTTTACGCACTGGGTAAGCTGCTGTCACTTTAAAATATTTTGTTTTTATTGCTTTATAGGAATAATATTATGTGTACTTGTTAGGTTCGAGCCTGGTCGAGTCCGGTATCAAAACAGGCATACAGAAGGGTGATTTCATGAGAAACGCGTACTTATTATCAGACGTAATGATTAGTAGTATACACTCTTACATTTTGATCGTTTTACTCCTTTTAAGGGGCAATTGTACTCATCATTATGAACAACTTTTACTATGGGACCAACCTTGAAATCGTGAAAATAAAATCAGCTGATCCATACATTTATGTTCGCTTAATGTATGGATCAGCTGATTTTTTATCACGATTTCAGGGTTGGTCCCATAGTAAGAGTTCTTCATAATGATGAGTACAATAACCCCTTATAAGGATTAAAACGATCAAAATGTAATAGTGTATATCGATATTCTATAGAATTAATACCGACAGAGCACTTCCCTATCCGCACAGGTTATGTGAGTACTGTATTCAGTGAGCCGGTAACTTTACGGATGCTTGCGTAACAGCCTTGAATGAGTAACATAAATATGTAAAGTAGACCATGGCTGCAATCCTTGCTACGTAACGTTACTTAATCATCTAAGCGATTGATAGTATAAGGAGTTCGGGGATGATTTATTACATTAGAATTCGGAACGACGTGATCCGGCAGAGAACCAAAGTTGTCGACATAGCTCACAGAATAAGCAAGCTGAAGTGGCAATGGGCCGGCCATATTAGTCACAGAACCGATGACCGTTCGGGTAAACGTGTTCTTGAATGGAGACCGCGAGTAAGCAAACGTAAGGTAGGACGCCCTCAGGCTAGGTGGAGCGACGATCTTCGCAGGGTGGCTGGTAGCAGCTGGATAAGAGTTGCCGAGAATCAAGCTGGATGGTGTGCTGGTGTGTGGTGGAGAGGCCTATGTCCAACAGTGGACTGCTGTAGTCTGATGATGACGTTGGCGTGAACTAATCTTAGGATTCCCCCTACCTTACGAATAAGTTCAAAAATATCAGACGGAAATATAGAATACTTTAGAATAAGACCATAAAATACTATAGAAAGGAAGAGTTTATTCCCTTACCTGAATCCTTATGTGAAGTTATCGACTTCCGACTTTCAATAGACTCGGCGTTGAACGTTCCAGAACTCTCCATGAGCAGTGACGACACGAGACTGGGTGGAGACATGCGCATAAGCGACTCGCCGCTCTGGTACATGTTCAGACTTGGTCGCTCGTTCATCATATTTGATATGCCCCTGGAACATTAATCAGAGAGTTGTAAATTTCGAGTTGACTTTAAAAAAACACAGTTAATTTTTGGCTATTGTAGAAAACTCGATAACATAAAATATGCTGAAGCCTGTTCTTTATTTGAGGTATATTAGATGCTGTGGAAATCAGAAATAATAACAAGATATGCCTGTAGCCCCTTGAGCAAAGACCTTGTTTTGTTTCTGAAATCGGTTTCCAACCAAAGCTTTGATACGTAATCTAATGTAAAATCTGCATGATTGATTATGATAGAGATAGTGTGTTATGAAGAGTTAATTGAATTGCAGCAAGCCAGCAGCCAATCAAATCATTTGATATGAGAACAGACTAAATTGAATTCGATTGGAGGAACCGGGGCTAAAGTCCAAGTGGCATTCATAGAAATATATCTTTCTTTAACTACATTACAATAATATGTATATATCAACATGCTCATGTACAATATATTAACAGAAAAGAACATCTAATTCATCATCTGCCTAGCCTTTTCCAACTATTTTGGGGTCGGCTTCCAGTCTAACCGGATGCAGCTAAATACCAGTATTTTACATGGAGCGACTGCCTTTCTGACCTCCACAACCCAATTACTGGGTAATACGATACCCCTTGGTAAGCCTGGTTGTCAGACTTTCGGGTTTCTGACTACCCGTAACGACTGTCAAAGATCCACCGAATGACAGCCGGGACCAACGGCTTAACGTGCTTTCCGAGGCACGGAGGGGTCACGGTATGCAAAGATGGTCACCCATCCACAGACCAACCGCGGCAAGCATAGCATAATCTGATCGATCGACCTGTGCGGTTGTTATTGTTTAGCCACGGGCCCCTCCCCAGAAAAGAACATTAATTATCCTCAAATAAAGTGTAGACTTCTTTAATAAACAGCGAAAGACCACAACCTAAGCCAATAACATCCCAAAGCCTTATTAGAAGCCAAGCAACACCAGCACAAAAACCGGACGCTCCCGACAGTAGAAAGCATAATATAACCTAAAACAGTGCAGCGCCAGAGACTGCGCGGACGCAACACCGTAACACCTCCTTTGCGCGAGCGCCAAATTGAGGTATAAACTGAATATCTAAAAAAAAGTGGCAACACCAGGGGGAGTCAACTCTGTTAGGATTGGATGGCTCAGTAGGTGGGTTTGATATAGGGATTCCAGTACCAAAAAACAAATGTTAAAAATTCAATGTTAAATGGCAACATCAACGTTTTCAGCAAGGAGTACGTTGGTTCCGAATTGCGTCAAAAGCGATTATTTCGCGATTCCGACCAACGTGCAACGTCACAAATAGTACCCAATAGTCCTTATATTTTGTGACTATTAAGGTCGGATTCGCGATTTAATCGCTTTTGACGCAATTCGGAACGCGGGGATGTGTTCTGTGGTTTTCAGTCAAACGTCAAAATTCAAAATGGTATTTCAAACGGTTCAAAACAAATAATCGTTAATTAATTGCGTGTGTGATTGGTTTTTGTTGTCGTTTTTCCTGTATTTCGTGTGATTTTCCGTTCAAATTGTCGAGTTGAGTATTCTGCTCGAGACTCCGAATACGGGATACTATACCGCAGCATTTTGTTGTTTTAGAAGCCTAGTGACTTTTTAGCTTAGTGACTCTTATTTTGTGTTTATTTGTATTCTTTGGTCAGTGAATCGGTGAAAAATTATGAGGGACAATAACCGAAAATGTGCAAAATACAATGCATCCACAACTTAAGATTCGGAACTGATCTTACATCGTTTTCCGAAACCAGGACCTTCCAACTTACAGCGGTATGTATATTAAATAATCCAAAGTATAGTACCAATTTCAATCAGTAATAACATTCTGTTGTTGATAAAAAAATTCAACCCTAAAATCATGTTTTCAGGTCGGTAGCATGGGCAAAGTTTTGTTACCCAGAGGAGAACTGGAATTCTGTGAAATTTCAGAAACGCCTCTTTGTAAGCCATAAAATGCTTTGTTCTAAACATCCGCCCCTAAGACGACCCACTGACCCTCCACCACATCACAGCTCTCAAGTTGAGATGTCCATTGCTGACATTGGATCCAATCAACAGCCTGGAACTGGCTTCGCCCGCATGGTATGATGATAAAATTCCTGTCCTATGTCCTTCTCTAAGGTTTAATCTATTTCTGTACTATTTATTTGTCAGAAAATTGTTACAAAGTTGTTACATACTTTTAAAAGTTCATACAATTCTGCCGTTTCCGGCGTAAAAATACATTTTCAGGGTTTTGGTTATCTTGTTAGATATAACATTGAATTAAATAAATTAGAATAACATTCAAATTGCAAATTAGTCAAATATTAGGAATGGAAATGTCAAAAAGATTAAAATTAAGTCAAAGAGATAATAAGAATACAATATAATTATTCTAATATTTAAGTCAAATTTCATTTCATTCATAAAATCATTAGTTGAGTAATAGCATTTACATGAGATAATTGAATAATTTAGACTTAAATGTCCTAAAGTTAAGAGTTTTAAAACAGTCTGGTAGTTTATTATAAACTTTGGTCGCCATACAAAATACATTATTAGAAAATAGTTTAGTATTTCGTCTACGTTCACGAAGCATGTGGACTTTGCGGCTAGGTCTAGATACAAGATCATTATGCAGATTAAATTCATGCTTATTTGGGCACACTAAAATACAAATTTCAAAAAAATATAGTGCTGGGAGTGGTAAAATTTTTAATTTTTTAAATAATGGTATTTTGTATCTGTTTTAGTCTTCACATTTGGAACAGCCTGGAACTTCAAAAGCAACAATTTCAACTACTGATATTATGCAGACTCCAAACTCATCTGGTGTAAGTAAAATTTTTTTTTTTTTTTTTGGATTGAAAATCATCAAATGACTCCTTCCGCTCTGAGTGGAGCGGAAGGGAGTGTCAGACTCTTACTGACTAAAACCCACCCGTGTTCCTACCTTAGCCCTTTATGTTCCGGGCCAGCGGTAACCCTTTCGAACAATCCCGCTGGACTACTACTACTTTACGTGTACTTTATCACTCTTGCATCTGTCTGTTGTCACAGTTGGTTTTTTTGGGTTCCGTACCCAAAGGGTAAAAACGGAACCCTATTACTAAGACTTCGCTGTCTGTCCGTCTGTCCATCCCTCTGTCTGTCACCAGGCTGTATCATGTATAAATCCGACCGATACTTCCAGAGATAAGAGCTTTCAAACAAACAAACTCTTCAGCTTTTTTATTAGGGTTCCGTACCCAAAGGGTAAAAACGGAACCCTATTACTAAGACTTCGCTGTCTGTCCGTCTGTCTGTCACCAGGCTGTATCTCAAGAACCGCGATAGCTAGACAGTTGAAATTTTCACAAATTATGTATTTCTGTTGCCGCTATAACATCAAATACTAAAAATAAAATAAATATTTAATGGGAGCTCCCATACAACAAACGCGATTTTTTTGCCCTTTTTGCTCGATATCAAAAATGGCAACAGGTAGGCACTTGAAATATTCAGAAAATACTCAGTTGTATTTTAACTTTAATAATAAATAATAAAACAAAATAAAATAAATATTTAAGGGGGGCTCCCATACAACAAACATGTTTTATACATAGGTATACCAACTGAAAGTAGACCAATGAAATTGTGAAATGAGTGGCAGGTTCTACTGTTCCTAAAATTGTGAATAATAAATTTATGTTCACACTTAATTTACATTCCTCTATTTTTGGTTTTAGGCTAAATCCACTGAAAAAACTGATAAAGGAAAGCGACTAATTAAGGGGCTTACTTGACCTAAAGTGCGGTCACTGTCGAACTTCATAGAAAAGAAAGAGAAGCGTGATGACACAACGCTGGTAATTTGAAGAAAAAATTTGAATTACAATTCAAAATCTGATCAGATAGACGGATTTCAAGACCATGGAGGAGAGTATGGACGAGATCCACAAATAGCAAGTTATGCTCTAGTGTTCATGATTTTATGTATAAGGAAAAGAATTAATAAACAGCCTGTGGCATATTATTTGTCAGGAGATCATGTCACTGCAGACAGATTAATGATTTTGATCAAAAAGGTACATTATTGTATTGGAATTATTTACACTTATTTACTGTTTAGTTAACTGAAAATCATTTTCTATTTGTGACCCTATAGTATGTTATTTTTATTTTATTTTCTTACTAAACATTATTAATTAACTTAATTTTCTAATTACAGGTTCTCCATGCTTGTTTTGAGGCATGTATCATAATGCTTGTTTTGAGGCATGTATCATAATTGCTGCAACTATTTGCAATATGGATGGGGTAAATAGAAGAACACTTTCAAAACTAGGGGCATCTGTTGAACAACCACATTTTAGATTTCAGGAACATGAAATTGTTGCTCTACACGATATGTCCCATCTTCTCAAATGTTTTAGAAATTTATTTCTAAAATACAACTTAAAATGCAACACTAATGTTGAGTGCAATGAAAAACAAATTGCAGGTAATAATATCTTTCAATTTTATACTTTTACGGGGAGTAGTACCAGCAGTAATTTCTCATATATATCATATCATATATTTTTTCTAAAATAAAAGTAGCCTAAGTTACTCCTTATTACATCAGCTATCTGCCAGTGAAAGTCCCGTCAAAATCGGTCCAGCCGTTTCAGAGATTAGCCGTAGCATTTATACATTGAGTAAAAAGCGGTTATTTTAATATTACAAACAGACACTCCAATTTTATTTATTTGTGTAGATTAGTGTTTAGTGTATAAATCAAGGAAAAACTAAAATATTTTGCAATTTCGGTCCACTTTTCTAGATACACCAACTGTATAAATGACTTTGTAATCCCATGTAAATATATAGGATTACAAAGTTACATTTGCAGTGAATGAATCAGTGTACCTGTATATGTATAATATAATGGAATAATAGGTGTAGATAGGTACCTAGATATAATTATTTATTGACTTGACAATCGCACTAAAAAACCTAATTTAATATAATATGTATTACTTGTGAGATACATTGTGTTTTCATGCGATGGCCAAGCAATCTATTTATTTAAAACATAAAATATTTTTAATCTTGAAATGGTCACTATAAGATGTTGTTAGGATAGCTAATTACGTAATAACTTAAGACAGATGGACCCTTAAGTAGGGACTGAATAAATTAAACGACTTGGTATTACATGGGTCTCACAACTTTTTACGGTAGAAGAACTGAGTTGCGAGACTTGTTTTTTTTTTACAAGTTATGGTTTTAATGGCATTATTTTGACTTGTAACAATGTAAAAGAAAAATTGTAAATCGATTTTGACCCACTGCTAATTATCGTATCTGCTGTATTATGATGATCAATATATACGTCTTTTTCAGATATCGCGACGTGGAATCACATTGCAGATTTTTTTGAATTGGATAACAACAACCCATTTTTCGTGTTTGCCTGCCCCTAACGAAGAGCCACTTAAATCCGAATAATAGACAAGAAATGAAAGTACAATATTAGCCGCGCAAGTTTTGAGCCATTCCAGTGTCTGCTGGAATGTATGCAAAAATTATCGAAGGTGTGTTGATATCATAATAATGATGTTAAAAAAACATCCATGAACTTAAGAATCAGCGCGATTATGCGAGTATGTGTCTAATTACTCATTGAAAGAAGGTCGTAAGTCAAACTAAACGTCAAACCTATGACCTTTCGGTCGGTACTGTACTACCATCTGGACCCATTTTCTTTTTTCAAAAGTCAATCTTTTATTGCAATTAAAATGTTCATTGTTCTTAAAAACTGTTTTACGTTATTTTTAAATAACTAAAATGGTATTTATTTTTACAGGAGAGCTGCCAACAGAAGCACTTGCTACAGTCAACCTGCTAAACAAAATCGACCGATTGTTTGATAGCCTAAATGCGGACTTTCCAATTTAAAAAAAGGCAAAAATGATTTGAGAAATATTTCAGACTGGAGCCCTCAGTTTGTCCATGGATCAAATGGATGAAAATACTGGGGAGATGCAAGCATGTGCCTATGTTTGTGGTTACATAGTTAGGAGAATGGAATCAAATTGTGAATCGTGTCCAATCTTTAACATCCTCTACGGATACTGTGTGCCATTTGTTTACTATATTTAAAGAATATGATTGAATGTGTAAACAAAAGTGCATCAATCATGTGTGATTATTTAAATAAAAATGCACACATGAGGGATGTTAAAGATTGCATTAAAGAATAGTTGCAAAAAAATATTAATTTTGATTTTCTAGATACATGTAGTGAACTTATAGGGCAAAATGTAACAATTAAAATAGATTCTATATTTTACATAAGCATTAACAGATTCTGTAATTTATTTTCTTTTGTAGGCGAGCCTACAAAAGAAAATAAATATATTAAAACACAAATAATATTTTTTTGACATATCGATACCAGTGGCTTTAGTGTGAGTTTTTTCGACTCACGTTCGATTGCGAGCGCGTTAGAATTTTGTATGGGAAATTAGTGACCACCAGGCGGCGCTATAACTTTTTCCATATAAAATTCTAACGCGCTCGCAATCGAACGTGAGTGAAAAAAACACACTAAGGCCACAGAAGTATCAATTAATGTAAGGGACACGTTCACATTTTGACATTAATCATTCAAAGGAAATCTATACGTTAGTTTCAGGTTTTACAGCTTAGCTATCACAGATTTAAATGTAATTTAGAAATACAAAAATAAAACAATTGTTAATATTATTTTTATATTTTCGACTTTTATGTCTGCGTAATTATGATAAATTCAGCACATTAACAGTCTATAAAACTTAAGTTTAAAACTTCTAAATAAACAGTCTTACAAACTCTGTACTTAGTAATTGAATGAATGTACTAGAAACGAAAGATCGATTGTGAAAGATGATTAGTACGATGGCAATGAAAGTTGAAATGACGAATAGAAGGGACGGACGGATGTAAGGGAAGAAGATCGAATAAGAGGTGCATGAATTTTGTGAAAGATGATTAGAAGATGGCAGTGAAAGTTAAAATGACGAATAGAAGGGACGGACGGATGTCAGGGAAGAAAATCGAATAAGAGGTGCATGAATTGTGTGAAAGATGACTAGCATGATAGATGAAAGTTGAAATGGGATGGTTCGTTTCCAGTACATTCATTCAATTACTAAGTATAGATTTTACTTTTCAGAAGTTTTAAACTCAAGTTTTATAGACTGTTTAGTAATATTAACAATTGCTTTATTTTTGTATTCCTAAATTTCATTTAAATCTGTGATGGCTAAGCTGTAAAACCTGAATCTAACGTATATATTTGCTTTGAATGATTAATATTGGTTCATACCAACATTAGTCATGATAAGAACTTATTTCCATGGTGTTAAAATGCCATAAATGTTAGTAGATAATCTTATAGTTACATAATTACAACACTAAAAGTCCTTTACAATAGAATTACGTATAACTTTCTATTTCTCTTGCTGCTTACACTACGCTCGACGGTTTACACATAAAATATTAGTAACGTAAACCACAACTAAACATGTTTTTTTAATGTAAGGGACATGCTATATTTTAATCCACTCAAATATAATCTTTTTTTGGTTCTCCTGAAAAACCGTGGTTTGTCCCTTATATTAATTGATACTTCTGGTATCAAATGAGAATCAAATTAATGTAAATATTCAGTATTTTAGCAACGAACTTTTTAAAAAACAAAATAAAATAAAGCAAATACGAATTTGATTTCTACTTGTTACGTTTTATGCATATTACAGTAAGGAGCGTAAATAAAGATAGTTTTGTGAGATGTTAATGTAAGAGAATAATTCTTATAAAACTTATCATAAATTAAAGTAAGGAACATGTTATTTAATTAATTGTCTGATTTGAGGTTTAAGTTAATGGACTAAATAATTTAATACGATGACTTACTTTATTTTTCTGAGAAGATAAATGTTAAATATTTTTTTATTTGTCATAAATCGTTTGTCGCAGTCCAAAAATTTGTACTTTATGGGACATTTTTTTTAACTATAGAAAGTTTTTAATAATACCATTCGATACAGCGGAGAATTCTGAATTCCAATGTTATAATATACCTAACTCAAAATTATACAAAATGTTCTCTTACGTTAATTGGTACTTCATCTATAAACTATGTTAGCCTAACTATTTCTGTCAAAAAAACAATTATAATTCTTGAACCTTAAAATTAAGTTATTCCTACGATGAAATATTTATTATGAATACTTAATTTAATGTTTATTCTCATTCATACATATTTTACTAGAAAATAATCAATCGGCCAGAAAAGTTCTCTATAGTTCTAAATAATAATCTTAATTTAATTTTAAAAGACCAAAAACAGGAAGAATCACAGGATGTAGAGATCGTTTAATTTACACTTAGGTACTGCACATACACTGATAAACATTTCCAGTATAAACTGACACCTCATTGTACGAAAATTCTATACAATTCGAGATCACCTTATACTGGAAATTATAGCTTCATAATTATGTAGCCTTGTGTACCATTTACAAACAATTGGCGTGTAATATACGATTGTGTCTTATTGATTATGGTTTCCTTCATAAATAAAGTTGTATACGTTAAACTGTGCTTTTATTTAATTCTGTTTTAGAACATCAAGTAACATGATGAGCACGTTCTAAATAAATTACTGATTCCTATTATTATCAAAAACTCGTTAATAATATGAATTAGTAATTTGTTTTAGAGCGAGCTCTTCCTGATAAACTACAAATTCAAATCACCAAAGAACACTCACACAAACAACAACCATACACACGCATGCATACACACACATGCACACTTTCAAATTTCGCGCCATGTCTAAGTTGCCAAAGGGGCCCACAAGCGACGCTAGTTGTCTTACTTTTAGACCAACATTTTTGTATGAACATGACGTTCTTCTCCGCTAGGAGTAATAGTGTTCTGTGGGCAACACTGCCCGGGTGACATGTCAAATCTTTGTTCCGTATTTTAAAATTAATTTTAATTAGTAATTAAGTAAAATTAAGGTGTAATTTTATGTGTAAACGTAATTTAATTGCATAAATACTCAGGATTATTGTTTTCCTGTAAATCGATAAAGTAATAAACAGTGTTTGTTACACACCGGTAACCTAAAACCAACAGCTGACGTTCGAACTGCGGATTAAAACGGGGAGTATTTGCTCACTTTTACTTTATAATAGCACTCAATTATTGTCACTGTAACTCTGTTACACATCCTCGTGAAGTTTTAGCATAAAATAGTTCGCTGATTAGCTTAGCACCCTGCATTGGCTTTAAATCGCATTGTTTACATCGTTGAAAACGAAACTTGGCGAAGATTCTGTTATTCTTATTCTGATCTTTAATATAATACAACAATAAAACGTTCATGATCATTGTTTTCGCATTGCCGTTATACCAACGGTAATACATATATTTTAAAAAAATTGCTTTAAAATCTAGGCAACCTACCCACATAAGTACATAAAAGTAAAATCGTAAGGCAATAAAAATATATCCTTAGCCTTGAAAATAGCCCCTCAAACCAATTCAGTAACCAACCTAATTTCTCTACTGATCTACAATAACTTCTCCCATTTTCCCTATCATTTCCAACTTTACTTTATTTGTCTGTCCACTTTTCTCACCGTTACTTAATTCTAATTTCAGTAACAATTCCTGAAACCATGCCTGTGATGACCCGTAAGGCTACTGCTCAGGAGATGGACCTTAAATTGAGAACGGCCCTCCAAAAACTTGAAGCAACAAAACTCCAATGTGACCAATTGCTACTGGAGAATGATGAAAGTGAGGAGGAAATCAAGAAAATTGTTGACAAAAACTCAAGCCTTAAACGGGAGCTAGTAGACCTACATCAACAGTATCAGAATGTTGTTGATGAACGCGATCAACTGAAGGTAGTCACGGATGGTTTCAACACCTGTAGTAATTTGTATGAGGAGGCCTTAAGTAGAGTTAGGGACCTAGAAGATGAATTTATTCATGATAATAGTCGTATCACCCAGTTAGAAAAAGAAATAGAATGTAATCAGGTTAAAGAAACGAACCACTTATATAATGAATTATTGAATAGTAATTGTAACCCTCATTCATTAACAACTATTGACCTTACTGAAGATTCCTTGTTAAAACAGAATTATAGTTATAAATTTAGTTATAACAAAATGAAAAAATATGCAAGAATGAATAGAATAATTAAAAAATGTAATCAATTTAGAAAACAACAAAAACACTGTTCTAAAAATATTTCACTGAGGAAAGAACGTGTTGATCTAATTAGTAAATTAACCAATTATCAAATTAAATTAGAAGACAGCAAAAAAATCTATGAAATTGATACACAGCGCTTACAGTCTGACATACAGGAACTTGAGGGCAGACTTAGTTCTCTTTACATTAAATATGTGGGTTCCCAGAACCAAATTAAAGAACACATTCTTGCAGCAAATGAGTTAGTTATGTGTCAGTGCACGTGTCAGACAGTTCCACACCCTGTCGTTGTCCAGCCTGAGGTAACGGAGGACCCGTCCCAGACTGAGAGTTTGCCTCAAGAGTGTATCCTGAACCAGAATGTATCTGAAATAGTACAAGATCTTTCTCAATTGGTACAGCTTGAGACTGGCCCATCTTTCAGTGGTCATGATTGTTATGATTCGGTTATGTTCTCGGATAGTATAGGAAGAGGTTTAGGTAAATTAATTAGTAACAACCTGAGTTACTCTACTCAAAATAATTGTATGCCAGGGTCAACCTACAAACAAATAATGGCATCAGTAACAGGAAATGTATTTAATCCTAAAACTAACATTACTGTATTTGTAGGTAACAGTTCTAAGGTAAAAAAATATGAAATAACTGACTGTGTAACTGAGTTGTTAAAGTTAAATTGTAATAAAATAATATTGTGTGCTTTTCCATATTTAAAAAAATTAACAAATAGACAAAACAATTATATTCATATGCTTAATAAGCATATGCACTTTTTAGTTAGTCATTACAGTGACAAGCTTGTATATTTTGACACCAACAGTTTTGTTGAAACTTTAAAGTCGACTAGGGATACTGTGTATCTGCCTGTTAGCTTTAGACACATAATAGCAAGGCTATTAGCTTTTTATATAAACTCAGACATAAGTATTATGTCGAAGTCTTGTATTATTAACACCACAACAGTTAGTAATAATACTAATAATAAGGTGGTTTGCCTGAATGAATGTAGCTCTGCTATAAATATTTGTACAAATTATACGAAGGAGGTTCCATTTCCCTCACGCACTATGAGCTCATTGCCTGGTGATGACATTGAAGTCTTGGGATTAACTCCGGATAATCATTTAAACTAGTTTGTAAGACAACAGAAGGTACCAGTAATAATATTCTTATACCTAACAACAACAAGGTATCTTCTTGCTCTAAAATAAGTAAATATCAAAAAGGAGATCAGCAGAATGCCTTGACACTATTTCATCAAAATATTCAAGGCATTTCTTCCAAATTATTAGAAATTGAAATGTTTTTAGAAAAAACAAAGTTTGACATTGTTTGTTGTACTGAACATTGGTTAAAGGATTACCAAATGTTAATTAATTTTGATAACTATAGTGTGGGCAGTTGTTTTAACCGTAAATCTATGCTACGTGGAGGTTCCCTAATCTTGATAAAAAATTGTTTAAAATCTAAGCAACGGAATGACATAGTAGGTTTATCAATTGAACATTGCATCGAACTGTCCTGTGTTGAGCTAGATAAGCATGTCGTAGTGTGCGTTTACAGACCCCCTAATTATCAGAACTTTTCTGTATTTGAGTCAATAATGGAAGATGTCTTAGCGAAACTTGCATCCATTAACAAAGCCGCAATTATTTGTGGTGATTTTAATATTAATATTTTGGAAAATAATTCTAATAGCAGTAGATTATTAAGCCTTTTTAAATCGTTCAATTTATCAAATGTTTTTACAGAACCGACTAGAATAACTCCAACTTCTGCTACTTGTATAGATAATGTCTTTTGCGATTGTGATTATTTAGATAAAGCCATCGTCAATTATCTGCCGTCTGATCATAGTGGACAAACGGTATCTTTTAAGTTTAAAACACCTTTGCAAAAAGTGCAAATACAATTTAGACCAATAACGACTGGTAAACTAAATAGATTCAATAGTACCCTAAATAATAAGTTAAATGATCTGGGCCATGATATGGATGATGCAAATAAATTGTACGAGGATTTCTTTTCAGTAGTGTACACTCAATTCAATACAACTTTTGAAAAGAAAACAAAAAACATTTGCCCTAATTTTATATTTAGTGACTGGGCAACTAGAGGTATTAGGATAAGTAGGGAAAGACTGTTCGAGCTGTATGGCCTTAAGCCTTACATCAATACTGTAACTTTCAGCAAGTATGTTGCTACATATTCCAAAATTTTTTGAAATACATGCAAAATAGCCAAAGCCCTGTACATTAGCAATAAAATCAAATCAGCTGAAAATAAAATAAAAACAGTTTGGAAAATTATAAATAACGAAACTAGTAGAAATAAAAAACGAAACACTGATTACACATTGGAGACTTCACGTGGAGCCATAAGCTCTAACTTAGAAGTAGCTCAGGAGTTTGTAAATTTCTTTACTAATATACCATCAAAAACGACGGAAGCCTTAAATTCCTCATCCGACGTATCAATTGATTTATTAAGAGCAAACGTTCCAGCCTGCCCGGTTGAATTTCAATTTACACATATTAACCCCGTAACAGTAATAAAAGCTTTTAAGCAAATTAAGATCAAATTGACCGAAGATCTTTGGGGAATGTCCATTAAAGTCTGTGCCTCCATAATTGAGACTATTGCACCTTATTTAGCCTTAGTATTTAATTCGTGTGTTGATCAAGGAGTCTTCCCCGATTTAATGAAATTCAGTAAGGTAATACCACTTTTTAAATCTGGGGACAGTAAAGACACCAATAATTATAGACCCGTATCCGTGTTGCCGGTTTTCAGTAAGGTGTTTGAAAAGATAATGCTTAATCAAATGCTCAATCATTTTAACACGAATAAAATCCTTCACGATCAACAATATGGTTTCACCAAAGGACGTTGTACGACCGACGCCGGTGTAACCTTATTAAAACACATTTTTAACGCGTGGGAAGAGGCCCAAGACGCCATAGGAATCTTTTGTGACCTCTCTAAGGCATTTGATTGCGTCGATCACGAAACCTTGCTTTTGAAACTTGAGCATTACGGGCTTGGAAAACTTGCGCTCAGTTTAGTTAGTTCTTATTTAAATGACAGACAACAGCAAGTTCAAATAAATGGTGTCAATTCACATGGTTTAACAGTAAAAATGGGTGTGCCACAAGGCTCGATATTGGGTCCTTTCCTCTTTTTAGTGTATGTTAATGATCTACTCCATTTATTAAAAAATCAACCACAAATGGTGTTATTTGCTGATGACACTTCCTTAATTTTTAAGGTAAATAGACGTGCTACAAATTATGACGACGTAAATAACGCCCTAGTGCAGGTCCAAAGTTGGTTCACTGCTAATAATTTAGTATTAAATGGAAAAAAAACTAAGTGCATAAGATTTTCTTTACCAAATGTAAAGAGTAGTGATTGTGAGATAGTATTGAATCAAGAGAAACTAGAATTCGTCGATAAAACGGTTTTCCTGGGGATCACGCTCGACTCAAGGCTACAATGGGGTCCTCATTTAACATCTCTTGCAGGACGGCTAAGTTCAGCAGCTTATGCTGTCAGAAAAATCCGCCAATTTACTGATGTAGATACCGCGAGACTGGTCTATTTTAGTTACTTTCATAGTATCATGTCTTACGGTATTTTGCTTTGGGGACGGGCTGCAGACATCGATTCTATTTTTATTCTGCAGAAAAGAGCCATCAGAGCCATATATAACCTCTGCAGGCGTGATTCTCTAAGGGAACTGTTTAAGGAAATTAACATCATGACGGTGCCTTGTCAATATATCTACGAAAACATCATGTATGTAAGAAAAAACTTACATCTTTTTGGTAAAAGAGGTGAAAGACATAATTATAGTACTAGGAATAGGGACCTATTAGTTCAACCAGGTTTCAGACTGGCTAAAGTAGACTCACCTTTTATGGGGTACTGTTTAAAATGTTATAATAAAATACCTCCCCACATTCTTCAACTGAATGAGACAAAATTCAAGTCTTGTATAAAACGCACACTATGCAGTCAGGCATATTATAAGTTAGGGGATTACATCGCTGATAAAAATGCCTGGCTCAATGCTGGTCCTGCTCCACAACCACAACTAATTGATTAATACTGGAAAATACTATTGGAGCTGCTGAAGATTGTAAGATTATCTTTGCATTGTATAAACTCAATTTCCTTTGCATTGTATAACTGCATAGCACAGATGTGAGTTCTATGTAAGTATACCTTCTTTACCATTTACCGGGTAATATGTCTTTCATTGACTTGAATGTGCCATGGCGGCTGATAGTATGTCATGCTCACACAAATGTCTCGCTGACGGTGGCGTGTGTATTGGATCATTTAGCTCCCTTCAAAATGGTTGAGCTGAATGGTGCTGATCTATGCGTCATGTTCGTGAACGGGCGCCGTCAGTTGGGGCTGGTCATCACTCAGCTGCCTCGGCTTATTTTTAATTATTTTATGATTGTTGTCTTCTTACTATTTGCTGTACTCTGGACGCTCTTAACGCGTACGTATTTTTTTTTACATTGTTCTCACATTTACTTGTAAATTCAACATAAATGATGTAACTAATATTTTTGTAAAAATACAATTTAAAAGAGTGTCCATGGAGTTTCTTGCCCGTTCTTCTCCATAGGTACCTACGCTTTGGAATGGGCAACTAGCTTCATATTTTTTGACTGACCGACTTCTTGACAATTCAAAAGTGCCTGTAAATGGTTTAATTGAAATAAATGGTTTGAGTTTGAGTTATCCACCTGGTTAAACACATCATGCAATTTTGTCAATCGAACTAGCCAGTTGAGTTGATGGTGAATGAATGCTGAAGTTTGAAGTTTTAACGTGTCATCCTAGACATTTAATGTGTCGTATGATCGGTACCCCGCGTATTTACTAAGGTGTAAAACATGTATCATACATGTGTTTCGTTTATGGTTTACACCTAAAACAAGTTGTAAACACTAATTTGTTTACAAAACTTGCCACAAAGTTAAACAAAATAATGAACAATATATTTCTGAAATAACGCGCAAGGTAAATACATCTGTGATGCAAATATTTTAGACAAGTGTTTTATAATGCTTGTCAAAAACAAGTATCACAACTTGTTTATGGGTGTAAACGTCGGATAAGAATGAACACCACGCACATAACATAATAATATGAATTACCTTTTACTATGGCTGAAATCGCAAAAAAAAAACAGCTGTTCCCTACATTTATGTTCGTATAACTCGTCAAAATGTAGGGAACAGCTGATTTTTCGCGATTTCAGGTTTGGTCCCATAGTAAAAGTTGTTCATAATGATGAGTACAATGACCCCTTAAGAGGTGGTTAATGTTTTACCAATAACCCTGTATAAAGAAAAATTAATTAATTTGAATTGTACATGCATTAAATAAATTAGAAGAACGTTTAGAAACGTTAGAGAACGTTTTATATTACGAGTTTTGTCCTTATGATCTCATTGTTGTTGTTGTGTCTCAATGGTAACCATAGTCTGTACTTCTGTAGTGTAATACGAACATAGTTTTAAGACTATTGTAACTAACAAATATTAGTCTGAAAATAAATGAATTTAATTTCTAACTTGTGAAGACTCAACTTAGTTTATCTTTGGTCAACATACTTTTTTACCTAACTCCTTATATAGTAAAACACACTAAAGCCAGCCACTGCCAGACAAGTTAGACTTTTGTTAACACAGCTATCCAATCAGACATTTATTGTCAAGTTTCCTCCCACAATACTTCATCAAATCGATTGTCTTAACATCAAAAGTAAAAGTAACGTGTCATCAGTCTCAGTTCCATAGCAACAAAGATTCGCGCTTTCTTTCTACCCGCCTTTACCTACTTTCCCTTTCCGATATGTTCAGTCAGCCACAAAAAGTTGTATATACATCGACAAGAATGTATTTGATTGTATACAACTTGTGTTCCATAAAGGTACGGCACAGTATCGGCTTTCGCCTCGCCGTCAAACAGGCGTCAACCTAACGTAAGCACGTAACCAAAGCGGATCAGAAGCTCCGATACGTCGACTCGGCTATGGCTAGGCGACGCCGCGCTTACGGCTCGCCGACCGCTGGTTGATGGTGCAGGCAGGCTGCCGGAGGGGTGAGAGAGGCAAGGGTGAACGAAGAGACGTAAGCTCGGGTACGGAGTGACGTAAGCGCGGGGACGACGAGCCGTAACGCACCGCACCGCGGTTCGTGAGCTTGTCCCGAGGCGAGGCGATTACGTTACGATTCCGATTAGTGTGCGTTGCATTATGGAGTTTCATACAAAGAATACTGAACGGCTCGAGTTGATACGATGCCGATCCCTTTCCGGTTTGACACGTGTGCTATGACCTTAATACTGTGTCGTGACCTTGCACTGCGACCTGGTGAAGGCCGCAGGAATCTACTGCATGCGAGAAGTTCGAAGTCGCAGTGCTTGGGGGAGGCCTATGTCTAGCAGTGTTCGTCTTTTTAGCTTTTTTTTTAAAGTAATTTATTTAATGATATTCAAAACACAGATCTAAACTCGCCAAACTTTTACGTTTGATGGCTACAATTAAGTACCCAATCCATACTAATATTTTAATTCGAAAGTAACTCTGTCTGCATGTTACCCTTTCCCGCCTTAAGCACTGAACGGATTTCGAAGGAGATATATAGATGGCATGCTGCGGAAGGATACCTACTTTTTGTAGTTCTTTCCCGTGGGATAATTTCCGACATCCACCCGGACGAAGCCGCTGTGCTGGCAAAATCTAGTGTGTTATATATTTTGTGGCTACACATTGATACAATATTATGGAACAAAGATTGTAGACAGTTAAATTTGACGGCTCAGTTGGCGCAGTGGTTAAGCGATTGAGTGCTGCGCTGCTTGTCGCAGGTTCGAGTCCTGCACGGAACAAATATTTGTATGGCCTACAAGTAGTTATTCCGGGTCTGGGTGTTTGTGTATGTGAGTTTAAATGTTTGTAAACGCACCCACTATACAGGAGAAATTCCTAGTGTGGGGCAACGTTAAAAAAAAAAAAATCTTGTAGATGTTTACATCTTTTAAGGCTGACTGTAACCTACTGGAATCAATGCTTATGCTTAGTCATGCACGGTAATTAATTAGAAGAATAAGGAGCTAAGCGTTTGTTTTTGTCTCTTTAGGCTGTTGACATTACGATCTTCGCCTTATTAGGTTTTTTTATGAGATTTTTGACGGTTTTGGGTACCTAAGTGACGTCATTTGATATTGATAGGTGAAATTGAGAATGTTCAAATTTCTTGTGATGTTTTGTTCTACTAAACTTAATACTGTTTTGATTGTATGGATGTTTGAGTAACCGAGAATCAAACTTTTTTAAGCGAGTTTTTTTTATTAGGTGCAGTTTAGCCTCTTATTTAAAATAAAACTAGCTTCCGCCTGCGGCTTCGCCAGCGTAGTATATCGATAAAAAGCCTATGCCCTTCCTCAGGGTTCAAAGAATCCCATAAAAAATTTCATCAAAATCGGTCTAGCCGTTTCGAAGATTAGTCGAAACAGACAGGCAGGCACACAGACACAAAATGTTTAAATAATGTTTTTTTTTGCTCTAAGTACCGTAAGTATATTACGTATGCATTTAGTAAAAAGGTGTCATTTTGACATTACAAAAACGCTTAAATTTTTATTTATTTGCACGTATGTTTGTAGTGTGTATAGATAATAAAATAATAACAAACTAAATATGTTTCCTAAAATAAAGATATAGGTTGTATACGATTCTATTCATCAGATTTCATATTAATTCCTAAACCAAATGAACTTAATCAAGCGTAATGACGACTGGCCTTTAGTCTATAACAATAATGAAGCCCTGCTCTCATTAGAGGTGTAACACATTTAGTAGCCGCTCTCACTGCCACCGCTCATTATTTTTAGAACCGAGTTGTATTAGTATCGAGAGTGAGTGAGTCCCATTGTTTTACTTTTAATTAATCAAGCACATTTTTATCAGAGCGAGAACCAATCTCGCAATTGTCAAACGACATTAATTAACCCTTATTCATAAATTATTTTATTTCTCCAAGTAGGTTTGTGCAAACACTTTTACACGTCAATCAACACACAATCATCACACTAATATTATAAAGGCGAAAGTTTGTGTGTGTTTATATGTTTGTTACTTCTGCACGCTCAAACGGCTGGACCAATTTTGATACAATTTTGTATGGAGGTAGCTGACACCCTGGATTAACATATAGGCTCCTCTTTATCCCGATATTCCCACGGGATTGACACTTATGCGGGTAAAACCGCGGGGCGCTGCTAGTATTTTAATAAAAAGTAGATGAGGTCGGCGTTTTATTATCTAACTACTCTGAGAAGAAAGGCCGAAACAGTCACAGGTCACAGTCTCTTTAAAGTCCAGACATAATCTTGGTTAGATCATGGGAAGACCATGTAGATTGGTGTCTGAAATGGTTTTTTGAGGAAAGAACCACATAGATTGACAGGTCCGCCTGTCAGTACACGCATTTGTCAGTAATCATGCGCTTTTAGCGATAAGACCGCCCATTGTGTCACCCTTTGTACAGTTTCTATACCTTATGTCTGTAATTAATATGGTGTACATAATAAAGAGTATTCTATTCTATTCTGAACTCAGAACTTAAGGAGCTCAACGATTCGACGAACAATACCAAAGAAAAGACATTTGAGTAGGCCGCATAAATTACTAAAACTGCAAGACCAAGGTTAACTGCTAACTGAGGGTTAAAAAAACCGGCCAAGTGCGAGTCGGACTCGCACACGAAGGGTTCCGTACCACATGGCATAAAACGCCGAAAGAAACGTTTCCTTTATAGCCCTTTAAATTTTAACTTTATTTTTTTTATTATTTGTTGTTATACCGGCAACAGAAATACATCATCTGTGAACATTTCAACTGTCTAACCATCACGGTTCATGAGATACAGCCTGGTGACAGACAGACGGACAGTGGAGTCTTAGTAATAGGGTCCCGATTTTACCCGTTGGATACGGAACCCTAAAAACGAGCTTAATAGAGGTATAGGGTTGAGCTGTATTTGATCTTATCAAGCTATTATGAAAAGCTTATGTTGTTTTGTGAGTTGGCACGTGTGGCGCAGTTGAGAAGCCATAAAAGCTTATAGTATTAGATTAAGCGTAGTTAGCGCGTCTGAGCTATTTAAGCCGTCAGCATCTGACACTGACCTTTTTTTTTTACGGATGGGAAATCAGCAAATGACCCCTCCCTCTCTGGGTGGTGCGGAAGGGAGTGTCAGACTCTTAGTGACTAAAAAAAACCCACCCGTGTTCCTTCCTTAGCCCTTTATGTTCCGGGCCAGCAGTAACCCTTTCGGACAATCCCGCTGACCCGGCAGATTTGACACTGACCTTAGATAAAAATTTAAATTAATGTGTTCAACCCTTAATAATGTCTAAGGTTTTATTGATTATTAGGATTAATGGGGTAAACATCCATCCGAATTACGTAACACATTTTACACAATCAATGGTTTTGTAGGATTTTTCCTAATCCATTGCTGCGTAGTGTAACGAGTCTTTTAAGCCTGTTACATGATAGCGCGTTCTTTGCTTTAATTTGTAGGCAACAGGGTGGTGTTGCCATGTAAAAATTCATTTTTTTGAATCGGAAGTCGTGTAGTGGTCACACTGACTTTTTTTTTTTTTTTGATGCTGTCAGTTGATTTTGACAGGGCACTTTCCGGCCGAACCTTTATATAAAATGGAGTGTTTTTAGAGCTCCTATGGAATTCTGGAAGTTGATACTTCCAAAGGACTACATCAAGTCCTAATTATGTTGTGTGGTTATTTGGATGGTAGACGTTAATAGTTTCCGATATTTGTTTCAGGATCTTTTGAACCTTATATATTTTGGATTAATTCATCTACTGATGTAAAAAACTTCCTTTGGAAAAGAAACGGTGAGTTAATTTGCATTTGGTCGTAAACATTCCGATCGGCATTTTTGTCGACGCTGAACATCAGCTAACGGTTATTCATGTTTGATTTCAGCCGTGAGGCGTTTCTTATTTATTTTTACTTCAAGACTTAAATTTTTAACGCTAGCCCCTACCGACATATATCATGGACCGCCTGACGTCCCCGCGAAGATCAAAATCACCAGGGTTTGCCCATTCGGTTTGTTAGTTTATTCGCCGGAATATGGTATGGTTTATAATACTTAACTTAAATTGACAAAAGTGCAATAATGACAGGACAGGAATTAATTTCTATTCCATCTTAGTTTTACACCAACTGTTAATATTAGAAAGGAATTTTCTTGTATATTGAGACCAGCAGCCTTCGGGTAATAAAATCGTTCAATAACTTTTGTGTCGATTTTTATTGATACTCCCCGCTTGAAGATTAAAAGTTTCCAGTTACCGCAGGTTAGTCTATCCTTGGCATAGTTTGGTGTGTGCTCCTGGCGCCCGAATTTTCACTTCTACTTATTGTTTATTTATTTGGAGTACAACACACACATTTAATAATCCCATTTCATAATAATCACATTTTTTTAATAACATCCACATACTCTTTAAATTATATTTTTTATTATTACAATTGGCGCCCGAACAGGGACTTGAAGTAGGTTTGTCTGGTACCTTTATACTGTCATTATTGCACTATTAATTAATTAACTTATGAGTCTATTGTTTGCATTGGTTTGTTCTACATTGTTACTTTAATAACTTTGTGTTTATTTTGATTTTTGACTCATAAGTAGTACTTAACTTAATTTGGTGAATCTTTGTAAACAATGTTTGGTGTTTACAATTGATGATTTTGTTTAATATCATGTTTTTTCTTAGCAAAACCAACAGAAATGTATAGCATAGACTGCGTTTTGTTGTTCTCAACAGTAAAGTTATTTAAAAACTAAGTTTAACTTTTTAAGTAAATAATTTAATCTAATTGTTAAGTACAATATTGTGCATTTAATTTATCTAGATTTAAACTGCTTGTAAGTGATTATTGCACTTTTAAAACGATAAAATTAACATAGTAATTTTTTATGGGAATACCCACATTGACTTTTATAATTAACCTCAAACTTGAGAATTTATTTTCAAACATTTAACTTTTTGAAACTTAGTTTTTGCTTTTCGTTTGCTATTCGCCTTGCTGTTTGTTCATCATGGACAAGGGAGTTCAGTTTCCGCCGCTTCAGGATTCGGGTGATGTTGACGCCTGTACTGCTGTTGATGCTGACGTTGCTGAGAAAGTTCATGAGATGGTTAATGCCCCAGATGTTAACAATCCCTTTGACTCAAGAATCGCTCACTCTTCTTCGGCTTTTACAGCACAAGCATTGCCTTCATTTAATTCCTTGAATGCGCTTGTAAATGAAAATATTCGAAAGAACTTTCCTCCTTTCACTAAATTGCCTGACTTGAAGAAAAGTAAAATAGTTTATAGCGGTAAATCTTGTGTTCGGGAATTTATTACTCAGATAGAAGAATATTTTCTTTATAAAAATTTCAATGAAAACTTGCTTGTCGGTTCTTTTTCAGATTTGCTTGATGGCATAGCACTTAAATGGTTTAGATCTATACGAATTCGTATCTCTTCTTGGCATGCACTTAAGCTAGCGCTTTTAAAACGCTTTGATAAGCCTGACTTTGATTATTTCTTAGAGAATGAGCTCCGCACCAGAAAACAGAAACCGTCTGAGTCGCTTCCTGATTTCATCACTGAAATTTCTGATATGGCTAGTCGTCTTTCAGAACCTTTGTTTGAACAAACTTTAGTTAATGCCATAAAACACAATATGTTACCTATTTATACACCTTTTTTGTTTCTTAAGCAGATTGATTCAATTGAACAATTTCTAGAACTTGCAAAAGAACTGGAAGTTGTTGTAGACAGAAAACCCAACAAAGAGTCAGTTAAACCTTCAGTTAAAGTAAATGCAGTCTCTAATGATTTAACTTGTCTGAAATGTAAAAAACCTGGACACTCATATAAAAAGTGCAAGTCCATACCGGGTATTGTTTGTTTTAAGTGTCATAAGGCAGGGGTCACTTCTAAGACTTGTGACGTTTGTAATTCGGCTGTTAAAAACTCGCAAGAGTCAAAAAACTGATTCGGTTGCATCGAGCCCAGGTTTTTGATAAAACTTCGAGTACCTCGATGTGTAAAAAAACAATTAGAAGTCACAAGCCGGACGATGTTACTCGTGACAAAGATTTTTCAGGCTGGTTGGATTATTTAAAAACCTTTTTTAACATTTATCGCTCAGCTCCTATTCTTTTTACAAAACAAAGTGATGCTAGACCCTTTTTAGAATTTAAAGTTGGAAATAAAATTATTTCAGGTTTGTTGGACAGCGGTTCCACTAAATGTGTTTTAGGCTCAAATATTCATGAACAATTTTTGCAGTCAGGTTACAAAATTAGACCTACTTGTGGTTCTGCTTCTATAGCAGATGGGACCTCTCGGAGAATTATTGGTGCCATGGATTTGCCAGTAACTTGTGATAATATTACTAAGATAATAGAATTTTTAATTATTCCTTCTTTTGACCCACCAATCATTTTAGGTTTTGACTTTTGGATTAAATTTAATATAGCTAGAAACTTGTGGAAAAACATTACACTTGTTAAAGATAATCAAGATAATAAAATACAAGTTTGTTCTGTTACTCCTATTGCTGAACTTTCTCCTTCAGAGAAACAGAAATTAAATAGCACTATTGCTTTGTTCGAAGACATTTCTTATGAGAAAAGAGGTTTGGGACTCACTCATTTAGTTGAACATAGAATTAACGTTACTAGTGAACCTTTTAAACAAAGATATTGGCCTTTGAGTCCTGCTAAACAAAAAGAACTTTTTGATGAAGTAGAAGTTTTACTAAAAGAAGGCATTATTCAACCCTCTAAGTCTCCTTGGTGTTCACCTGTTTTGGCGGTAGAAAAGAAAGATGGAGGTACTAGATTGTGTTTAGATTCAAGACGATTAAATTCTGTTACTATTAAAGATTCTTATCCCCTTCCTTATACTTCTAGAATATTAGATAACCTTAGAGGTGCTAAGTATATTAGTACAATAGATCTTTCTAAAGCTTTTTTGCAAATTGCACTTGAGAAATCCTCCCGTGAGAAAACTGCTTTTGTGGTTCCTGGAAGAGGCCTGTACGAATTTGTTCGCATGCCATTCGGTCTCACAAATGCACCGGCTGAGTTGCAGAGACTGGTAGATAAACTTTTTGGTCCAGAGTATGATAATTCTGTATTTTGTTATTTAGACGATTTAATTTGTATAAGTTCTGACTTTAATAGCCATATTGAACAATTAAATAAAATTTATAATATATTAAGAGAGGCAGGATTAACTGTAAATTTAAAGAAATGTAACTTTTGCAAAGATAGACTTCGCTATCTTGGTTTTATTGTAGACAGTAATGGTTTGCATACTGATCCTTCTAAATTAGAGACAATAGAAAATTTTCCTCGTCCAGAAACGGTAAAACAACTTCGAAGTTTCCTTGGTTTATGTTCCTATTATCGTAGATTCATTTGTAAATTTGCTGATATTGCTTCTCCTCTAACTAAAATGACTGCAGGTAGTAAAAATTCTAAAAAGTCACTTACTTGGAATGACGAAGCTGAAAATGCATTCCAAGAATTAAAACATTCATTAGTAACTTCACCCGTTTTGGAATGTCCCAATTTTGAAAAACCTTTCTTTTTACATTGCGACGCTAGTTCTGTGGGCATTGGCAGTGTTTTGAGTCAAGAGGATGAGAAGGGGGATCAACATCCCATTGCTTTTTATTCTAGGTCACTTAATAAATGCGAAAGAAATTACAGTACCACTGAACGTGAATTATTAGCTATTTTAGATTCCATAGAACATTTTAGACCTTATATTGAGGGAATGAAGTTTACAGTTGTCACTGACCACGCTTGTTTGAAATGGCTTTTAGGTCTCAGTAATCCTAGTGGACGTTTGGCTCGTTGGGCTGCTAGAATTTCTCAATTTACATTTGATATTATTCATAAAAAAGGTTCATTACATTTAGTTCCAGATGCTTTATCTCGCATAGAAGTCGCTGCTATAAACGCTCAGGATAGTTTAGTCTTGCCTGACGATGAAATTACTGACCCTTGGTATAGAAAAATATTTATCCAATGTCAAAAATCTCCTAGAAAGTATAAGAATTTTAGAGTTGAAAATAATACTTTGTATAAATTTTGTAGAAATAAATATAATCCTCACAGTCTTTTAGACTGGAAAATTGTTATACCTAAAGAGCATATTTTAGATACTATTAGATCGAATCACGATGATGTAAATTCTGGACACTTGGGAATACATAAAACTTTAAATAAATTAAAACAACATTATTTTTGGAAGGGAATGTTTAATGATATTCATCAATACATTTTGTCTTGCGATACCTGTAAAGCTTATAAACATACTACATCTCCACCTTTTGGTATGATGATTAATCCTAAAAAGGTTGATCGTCCCATGCTTATGCTCTCAGTTGATATCATAGGAATTCTACCTAAAACTTATTCTGGTCATAGATACATACTTTCGGTCGTAGACGTTTTTACTAAATATTGCTGGTTCTTTCCAATGATCAATGCTACCACTAGAGTAATTTGTAAACATTTTGAAAAAGAAATATTTCTCAAGTTTGGTTGTCCAAAAATAGTAGTTTGTGACAATGGAACTCAATTTACTTCAAAACATTTTGTAGATTTTTTGAAAGGTTTTAATATAACCAAAATATTTTATAATACTTTGTATACGCCTCAAAATAATCCTGTTGAGAGATATAATAAAACGGTCGAAACCTGCATATCGTGTTTTGTTAAAGATGATCATAGAACTTGGTCAAGTTTTTTGCCCAATGTTCAATTAGCTTTAAATAATAGTGTAAACCTTGCTACTGAGTTTACTCCTAACTTTCTGATGTTTGGTAGGGAGCTTATTCTTGATGCGTCATTACATCACTTTAGTAGTTCTGTTGATAACTTATCTCAACTAGAAATTTCAAATAGAAATGCTTATGCAGTTTCTCTTAATTCACTTAGTGATATTTTTGTTAAAGTTCAAGCTTACTTGTTAAAGGGGTATAAGCGTAATGCCGCTTATTATAATAAGGGTCGGAAAGTCATTTCTTTTGATGTGGGTGATATAGTGTGGAGAAGAAGTTTTATTCAATCTAATGCACAAGCATATTTTTCAGCTAAACTTGCACCTAAGTTTGTAAAATGTAAAATAACTGAAAAAGTTTCAGATAACGTTTATGTTTTGAAAGATTTAAATAAAGGTTCAGTGGGACGTTATCATGTTAAAGATATTATTAAATTTTAATTTGGTTTCCAAGTGTTAGTCTTGATTTTGATAATTTTGTTTGAAGGCCGCTTTTGACAGTGTGATGTACGAGAGGATGGATGATAGGTTATCGGCGGTTTGAAAGATGTATGTTAGGTAACTTCTTATAGATTTGTTGAATTTGAGACATTCTAAAAATAAAACTTAGGTCATTCTGGTTAATTTAATACTATTTTTTTTTCACACCAAATATTTTTCACATCGAAGGATCTTATTTTATGTTTTGTTTGTTTTGGTTGGATTGTCTAAGATCTTATTTTTCTTTTTTAAGGGTAACCTACCTGTTTATATTTTATTAAGATCTTATACAACCCTACAGTTTAGGTAATTTCTACCTTGAGGTTAAAAAACTTAAATTCAATTTCAAGTTTTTGTAATCTTTTTTTCTCATAGTTTAAAATCATTCTATTTCCTCTTCGTCATAAATAGTAATCGATTTTTAAATCTATTTTGTGCTGTTCGTTGACAGAATTGTTTCTCATTTTTACTGGAGTTTCATTCTTTTTAATGATCGGATTTGACTTTGTTAGTAACGCGTTCATCCTGGACTTTACTTTTTAGGGTCATTCTGTAACCTTTGTTGCAAAATGCCTTGTTATTTTTTGGATCTTGGTGTAGTTTTTGACCTTGATTTCGACTTTTTTCCATTGTGTTGGACTTTGTTGTTCCAATCACGATGCGAGATTTTGTTTTGACTTTCGTCATTCTTTTTTCCTTTGCGTTCGGAAGTTCGGTGGTGGTATGCCGGTCGCATTGTGAAACTTTGGCTTTCGCCTATTTGTTATTGAGATTTCTCATTGGAGATCTCAATGTTTTTGGTGTTTGTCTGTGTTTGGGAGATTGGTAGTGTTGAGCCAGTCACAGCATTCACATTCTTTTACAGCTATTGTGCTCGGGAATTCGGTGGTGATGAGCCGATCACAATATGCTTTCCTTTGTCTCGTTGCAGGTTGTGCCTGTAACAGTATTTTAAATAAGGTCTTTCAGCTTTATTTAAAAACTTTTGTTCGGAGTTTTCAAATTTTTTGGATTGTCGAATACGGAGTTAGTCAGTGGCAATAGAGCCTAACTGCACTCATAGAGATGGTTGTGTTGGAAGCGGTTGACATAGTAGTCAGTGGCGATAGTGCCTAACTGCACTCAAAGTTGTACTGTTCCAAGTGGTTTGAAATTTTTAGTCAGTGGCGATGGTGCCTAACTGCACTATAAAAATTGTAGTTTGTTTTGGTAAATTTTCCGAATTTGTTTGAAATTTTTAATCAGTGGCTATAGTGCCTAACTGCACTGTTTTGGAGTTTTGGAGCGCTAAGAGATTTCTCTCTTCGTTTCATTTGATGAGTTTTTATAACTTATAATTTTTTTGTTTTTCACTATTTCGTTTTTGACTTTTTGTCATTTACATTTTTTTTACTTTTATTAAATTCTTGAGATTTTGTCGTTTGACATTTTCATAGTTGATTTGCACTTTGAATCTTATATGATTCTTTTTCTTTTTTTGAATTAGAAAATAAACCAGTCTTAACAGGTTTATTTGGTTGAAGATTTCTTTCTAATAAAAGAAAGTTCCTTTCTTTTATTTTCGGGAGGGGATGTAATGTAACGAGTCTTTTAAGCCTGTTACATGATAGCGCGTTCTTTGCTTTAATTTGTAGGCAACAGGGTGGTGTTGCCATGTAAAAATTCATTTTTTTGAATCGGAAGTCGTGTAGTGGTCACACTGACTTTTTTTTTTTTTTGATGCTGTCAGTTGATTTTGACAGGGCACTTTCCGGCCGAACCTTTATATAAAATGGAGTGTTTTTAGAGCTCCTATGGAATTCTGGAAGTTGATACTTCCAAAGGACTACATCAAGTCCTAATTATGTTGTGTGGTTATTTGGATGGTAGACGTTAATAGTTTCCGATATTTGTTTCAGGATCTTTTGAACCTTATATATTTTGGATTAATTCATCTACTGATGTAAAAAACTTCCTTTGGAAAAGAAACGGTGAGTTAATTTGCATTTGGTCGTAAACATTCCGATCGGCATTTTTGTCGACGCTGAACATCAGCTAACGGTTATTCATGTTTGATTTCAGCCGTGAGGCGTTTCTTATTTATTTTTACTTCAAGACTTAAATTTTTAACGCTAGCCCCTACCGACATATATCATGGACCGCCTGACGTCCCCGCGAAGATCAAAATCACCAGGGTTTGCCCATTCGGTTTGTTAGTTTATTCGCCGGAATATGGTATGGTTTATAATACTTAACTTAAATTGACAAAAGTGCAATAATGACAGGACAGGAATTAATTTCTATTCCATCTTAGTTTTACACCAACTGTTAATATTAGAAAGGAATTTTCTTGTATATTGAGACCAGCAGCCTTCGGGTAATAAAATCGTTCAATAACTTTTGTGTCGATTTTTATTGATACTCCCCGCTTGAAGATTAAAAGTTTCCAGTTACCGCAGGTTAGTCTATCCTTGGCATAGTTTGGTGTGTGCTCCTGGCGCCCGAATTTTCACTTCTACTTATTGTTTATTTATTTGGAGTACAACACACACATTTAATAATCCCATTTCATAATAATCACATTTTTTTAATAACATCCACATACTCTTTAAATTATATTTTTTATTATTACAGTAGGTTTGGAAAGTTCGTCTGCTCAGCAACGTAAATAGCGCAATGAACGAGGATGAACTGTCAAAATGAAATATTACCTAACAGATTAACAACGTCTGTTTTGTGCTCAAAGTTAGACGTTGGAAGCAACGTCTAACTTTGAGCAGTGGGGTAATATGTATTTCATTTTGACAGTTCATCCTCGTTTCACAGATTAACAATGTCTGTTTTGTGCTCAAAGTTAGACGTTGGAAGCAACGTCTAACTTTGAGCAGTGGGGTAATATGTATTTCATTTTGACAGTTCATCCTCGTTTCACAGATTAACTAACAACGTCTGTTTTGTGCTCAAAATTAGACGTTGGAAGCAACGTCTAACTTTGAGCAGTGGGGTAATATGTATTTCATTTTGACAGTTCATCCTCGTTTCACAGATTAACAACGTCTGTTTTGTGCTCAAAGTTAGACGTTGGAAGCAACGTCTAACTTTGAGCAGTGGGGTAATATGTATTTCATTTTGACAGTTCATCCTCGTTTCACAGATTAACAATGTCTGTTTTGTGCTCAAAGTTAGACGTTGGAAGCAACGTCTAACTTTGAGCAGTGGGGTAATATGTATTTCATTTTGACAGTTCATCCTCGTTTCACAGATTAACTAACAACGTCTGTTTTGTGCTCAAAATTAGACGTTGGAAGCAACGTCTAACTTTGAGCAGTGGGGTAATATGTATTTCATTTTGACAGTTCATCCTCGTTTCACAGATTAACAACGTCTGTTTTGTGCTCAAAGTTAGACGTTGGAAGCAACGTCTAACTTTGAGCAGTGGGGTAATATGTATTTCATTTTGACAGTTCATCCTCGTTTCACAGATTAACAATGTCTGTTTTGTGCTCAAAGTTAGACGTTGGAAGCAACGTCTAACTTTGAGCACAAAACAGACATTGTTAATCTGTGGGGTAATATTTCATTTTGACAGTATGAAGATACTATCCTCATAGTAGAGACGCCAGCACATCAAGCTACTATAATCTGTCAAATTTCTTTAATAGATTTTCAACTTTATCGCTAAACCATAAGGTTCAAAGTTGATCGGGAAAATTTGACAGTTTCGGGTAGCGCTTGATGTGCTGGCGTCTTTACATAGCGAGCTAATTAATAAATAAATAATTAAATGTATCCCATGTCGAAAACAACGTCTGATCTATGTCTCAATCTGTCAAAAATACCTCTTATTTCCCTACATTTTTAGGGTTCCGTACTTAAAGGGTAAAAACGGGACCCTATTATGTACTAAGACTTCGCTGTCTGTCCGTCTGTCTGTCACCAGGCTGTATCTCAAGAACCGCGACAGCTAGACAGTTGACATTTTCACAAACTATGTATTTCTGTTGCCGCTACAACAACAAATACTAAAAACAAAATAAAATAAATATTTAAGGGGGGCTCCCATACAACAAACGCAATTTTTTTTGCCCTTTTTTGCTCGATATCAAAAATGGCAACAGTATGTATTTTTACTTTAATAATAAATAATAAAATTAAAATTAAATAAATATTTAAGGGGGCTCCTCCCATACAACAAACGTGTTTTTTCGGCATTTTTGCCTTGTGGTACGGAACCCTTCGTGTGCGAGTCCGACTCGCACTTGGCCAGTTTTTGAGATTGATTCTCGCTGACGTTTTTAATTACTGAAATTGGCCTTCTGATTTACATGCTATGCGGACGACAGCATTCATTGGGCTCGCCCTAATATTAAAGCTTAGAAAATAATGCATGCGGAAGATTTTATCAACTCTCGACTCCACAATAACATGTGAAATAAATAAGTATGTAATATACTTACTTGTTGAAGGTGTTGTGTAGATTGTGTGCGGGCTGCGACAGGTCGATGTTGATCGGCTTGGAAAGCGTGTTGTTCATCGACGAGCGATCTGACACCTCCGATGCGAGAGTCAGGTCCAAGTCTTCCAGCTGTAAAGTGCAACAAAAGATCGTCAGACTCCGTTGAGAGAGAGAGAAGAGACACTAATGTTGTTGCGTCTATTGCTGGGGATACCTACACATGTCTGTAGCTTGCACACTAGCATACCAGCACCTTGCACATGCCAGCTAGCTACTGTCATGTGTATACGCTAACTGGCATACAAGTAGCTAGCACAACATTTGATTTACTTGCATGCCCGTTGAGGGAGGGGACGCGGGGGGTTGCCAAAGCATACTCTTGTGCGACGCGGTGGTAATACTGGCATGCAAGGGCGCAACTTGTATGCCAGTATTACTTGCAAATGTATCCGCAGTGTGCCAGTTACTTGTACATACCAGTAACTTACATCTAGCTACTTTCCCGATTTACTTGCATGTGTATCCCCGCCTTATATTTATGTTTTCTACCCTACTAGGTTAGTTAGAGCAGTGGTGGGCAAGTGGTATTGATCGGGCCCGACTTACGAGTTGTAGGTCATGAGTTCGAAGGCAAGGAAGACAAGGCGGACACTTTACTTTGTGTATTTAATATCATCACCACTGCTCTCAAAACGGTGAAGGAAAACATGTGACTTCTACCAATCCACACTGGGCCCGCGTGGCGGAATATGGCCTACTTCCCTCTCACAGCGAGGAGGCCTGTGTAGGCCATTATAGGCTGATTATTATGCGGAGCTTTTCCGCACGAGCTAAGAGATTTGTTTTAGGTTGAAATCAGTCAGAAAACCTGATATAAACGTATGAATGAAACCGTTAAAATTAATAAATATAGACAACGCTTGGACATGAATACCTGCCTGCATTCCCTACTGGGGTGGGGTGTCCCATCATCAGCTTTAACAAACTCTTAAAAAGAAAAAAAAAACAAAACGCCGTCACATTGATGATGATAAATAATTGATAGGAAATTTTTCGTCTAACTACCTTCTTGTTTAAGCATCCCATATTATGGATCATCTGAAACCTTGTAACACAAGAAAGATATGAAAACCTCAAATCAGACCAAAAACGTTAGTTTATTTACATTTTTTTATCCCAATTGTTTCTAAAAAGTACTACAAAGAAAACAAAAAAGCCTTGACAATGAGTAAACACAGTAGGTACTTAAATAATAGAGTTTCAATTTGTTTGTGATCCGTTTCACACCTGCGATTACGTAATTACACTTCCCGCTAGAAGATATTTTAAGTATAAGATATTTTAGCACGACACGCTATGCCGCGCGTCATCGGATTACGTCACGCGAATGCACTTATTTTATAAACGTTTGAATCTCCCCTGCTTTCTATGTTTAGATACGAGGATTATGACATTGAAGGTCTTCTCTTCGATGTAAGTATATTGATGGCGGAAAAAAGTTTTTGCTTTCCGCTTTATATTAACTTTTGGGAACGTCACATGAAGGAGAGTGAATGATTATCTGAGATTAGTGCCAAGAACAAAGCTAGTATGAAGGAGAGAAAAATAGTGTTCGTAGCTGTTGTAATATATCCTTTAAATGTACCTATCAGAATAGAGCCTAGAACAAAGCAAAATCATAAAATAGAAAACAAGTTTTCTCCATTTTGATTCAAAGCTATTTCAACGCGATGAATTTGCGTTGGAAGGCTGCGTGAGCCATGAAACATTACAAGCCAAGCCTAAATACAATTTTATGTAATAGAAATAGTAATTATGAAAGTGCCTATTCCCAAGAACAAGGTCACAAGTACATAGCTTAATAATAATAACAAAAAGCAAAACTATTTCATGCCAATCACGACTAGAAATGAGGCACCGTTAGATTAGAGATCCTACATCAAATATGGTCAATACTTTATAGTTAGGTGAGTTTTATTAGACACTAGCTGACCCGACCGACAGACGTTGTCCTGTTTTTGATTCGAAAGACACGTGCCGCCATCTATTATCATAATAACGTTATTGTTGTTTTCCTCAGGAACAGCACTTTTTTTTTCGGGATGAAAGGTACCCTATGTCCGTTTCTGTACACCTGACAACGTATATGCAAAATTTCAAGATGATCGGTTCAGTGGTTTAGAGTTATGAAAGGTAACAAACAAACAAACTTATTTCGCATTTATAATATTAGTTAGGATTATAGCTTATCCGTTACTGTCACTTTCGTTCTAGCTCTAGTGGATATCATACACTGAACTGGGGGATCAAGTTCGCCGGTTTTATTGCGATGATGTCATACTAGAAAGACGTTTCTGCTCCGGTTGTTGCAAGAGCTTATTATACGAAGACGGTACAGGCAGAACTTGAGGTGGAAACGGCGACCGCCAAACGTAAAGGTTAGACGGAGCGACGATCTTCGCAGGGAGGCTGGTAGCAGTGGGATGGGAGTTGCCGAGAATTGATCTGAATGCAGCGTAATTGGAGAGGCATATGTCCAACAGTGAACTGCTGAAGGCTGCTGATAATAACAGGTAGAGCTTGATAATTAACGGAAGTCAACTTAGGTCATCTCCAACTAAACATGTGCTTCTTATAAACCGCTACTGAGCATAGTGATAGTGACAGGACTTTCACTGGCAGACAGCTTATGTTATAAGGAGTACTATTATGTTAGAAAAAGAATTAGTGTTCAAATAATAGAACTTCAAAGGAGAAAAAAGATTCTTTCCTTTCAATGGAGGACTGGTATACCTACATTTTCTCAAAGCGACACATTACTGACACCTGACATCCACGCGAACGAAATCGCGCGCTGTTCACACTAAAAGCTTTTCTGCAATCCAAGCCTAATACCTAAGTCCAATCAAGACAGACATACGGCTTAAATCCGGAGTTCCGGACACAACTGTCAGTGTGTAGTATCTAGGTACATGACAGGTCTTATGTAGGCCGCACGGGCTAAACCTAGCTAGTTTAATTATATAGCGGCTATCGACCGCTATATGAAAGCCTGTGTAAGATTAGTACTTATGCTTAATGGATTGTAGGACTTGTAACATAAACATGGAAAAGGGGAAGTTGACGTCACCGTTTTCTTATTGAATTTTCTCAATGGGTATGGGTTCTTAAGCATTGCATTTTTTTTTGGGCATTTTTCTAAGATCTCGGAAAGGATAAGCAGGCAAGAAATGATGGCTGTAGTTTTGTAACGCTTGATGATAAATGATTTTATTTATGCAAGTGGGTTTGTACAAACGCTTTTACACGTCAATCATGTTTTAAAAAGTAAATGAGGTCGCCATTTCTTATCTGACTCCTCTGAGAAGAAAGGGCGAAACAAACTCAGAGGTCACAGTCAAGTCCAGACATAAACTTAGTTAGATAATGTGAAGACCATGTAGATTGGTGTCTGAAATGGTCTTTTAAGGAAAGAACTACACAGATTGAGTGAACCTGTCCAGTCAGGGCACGCATTTGTACGTAATCATGTCAGCTCAACTCCGAACTTAAGAAATGAATTGAATAAGTACAAATATCTCCAGTTTTCCACCCGTGGGTTTCGCAAACAAGGGAATCCTTCTGAAATAATTTATTCATTTAGCTCCCGCTCTGGGCGGAGCGGAAGGGAGTGTCAGACTCTTACTGACTAAAACCCACCCTTGTTTCTTTCTTAGCCCTTTATGTTCCGGGCCAGCGCTAACCCTTTCGGACAATTTCGCTGACCCGGCAGGCTTCGGCCCTAAGGGGCTTCCTTAGGGCCGAAGCCTGCCGGTTCCTGTCCTGATCGGACGGCGAGCTACCGTCCGCAGGCTCGCGCCTACAGTGGCTAATACATTGTGGATAATATAGCTTGGATAATGTTTACGTTCTGAATCAGTGCACATATTCAAGTTTCTAGTAATCAGTCATTCTCTTGGCATGTTCTCGGCTTCTCCCAACAATCACGTCTGATTCAGAAGCTATGAGACAGCTGTTTGCCCACAACACATTAAGAACTCAGTCGCCGCTTTTCAATGCCCCCCCAAGGTCGTCTCCCGCTGGTAAATGAGCTTTACAAGTTCGCATACACAGTATCTGTAATGTATGTTAATACTGTGAGGACTGACTTAATGCAAGTCTAGTTTAGTACCCTATTGAATGACATTACCCTCATTAGCATTGCACGACATGTATGGTAATTGGTTAATGAGGCGACTTCTTTCTTGTATGGGCAAGTTGAAGCATAGGAAAAATAAAAACCGGGCAAGAGCGAGTCAGACTCGCGCACCGAGGGTTCTGGAACATCATATGTTTTTAAATTTTCATCGGCGAGGCCTATATTCGTCAGAGAATTTTAACTCTTGATCGTTAATGGCACTATCTTTTGTTGAAGATTTCTGAAAAACTGTGCTATTTAGAGACTTCGTTTTATTTACCCTGTAATGTTTACATAAAAACTATGCGGCCTACAAAAAAAAAAGAAAACATGTTTGAGAATGTGCAAACTGCGCTCTTTCGTATGTTACCCCACATGCCCTGGTAGCCCCACTTCGAATTTTTCAGACCCCTTTCAGTCCCTGTTGCATAAAATATACATATATTTTTCTTTCTGTCTTATTTTCTTGAGATAGAGAGACTGACTGAGAGACAGACTGAGTCTCAGCATAAGGGTTCCGTTTTTACCATTTTGGTACGGAACCCTAAAAGGGAGCATAATAACTTTTCGTTACGTGACGATTTCGACCAGTCAACTACCGCAAGGCGCGTTAAGGAACTTTGTTCCAATAAAACTTCGTCTTCATAATCAACCTATATTGTTCCCACAGTTAGGACACCTCCTCTCGGTCAGAGGGAGTGGGGTGTAATCCACTACGCGGGTCCAATGCGGGTTGGTACAGTCTGTACGTATAGTCTTCAATGTTAACGTAGGGTGTCGTATTCTTCGCAAGTCGAATTTTAACACCCAGTTTCACTTAATGTCTATTGCAATTTCCTTTAGACGGGAATCTAGTAACAAGAGCTGTAAAGTAACAACTAAATTGAAGTAAGTTCTAGCAATGTTATGTCAGACATTCTTGACGAAACCTGCAAATTGCAAAAAACGTAATAAAATTTGAAGTTAGCGGGATCCAGCGGATCCCCTTTAAGGGGCAACATGATCTAAAGCGCGGTCACTGTCGAACTGCATAGAAAAGAAAGAGAACCGCGATAACACAACGCTGGTAATTTATTGCAAAATATAAAGCAATTATCTATTTACAAAAAATCTATTGTTTGGACTAAAAAATTAAAACACTAGTGCTTTAGTATGTTGTTTGTAGAATAATCTGACAAAAAATCAGAATGATTGTATGTATATTATTTAGTATGGTTTTTATTGTAAAAGCTTTTAGAGGTATCATCAAGATTTTTTTCTATCGTATCAAATCAGTTGTATTATGTTTTCAACACCTCATCTACCTAGCAAATATCCTGAAGAATATCATATATTTTTCTGATTTTGTTTACTGTAGTCGTTCATACATTTTTATTGCTTCTTAAACTTGCGTTTTTTGTGTTTAGGTCCGCAGACACGATCCTGATACCGCCTTTCGTACATACTCATCGTTCTCTCCTGTCCTTATCACAATTTATTTGGTGTCGGAGCAACAGGATTTTTTCTTCCATACTTCTCTATTAGTCATCTTTCTAGTCAAATCCTCCTTCCACCTCCTCCTTTACAGTCCGTCCACCGTTTCATACTTTCATAATCAAATTATTATGGTAGCGACGTCCTTTATAATTCCATTGTTATGTTCCATTATAAAACTTTTACATCACGTACGATACCATAACATAGTTGTGGTATTTGTGCAGCTGCGCCTGAGCTTATTATTTATACAGTGAGTCAATATTACCACTTGCTATAGTTTCGTTGCAACATCGGTATCACCCTGTATATCTTGGGAGTTTATTGCTGCGCTGCCTGTTGGGAAAATGTAACCAGCACCCTAATCGCGTAACACGCTATATTTTGAAGCAAATTGCTAATCCATTGCTTCGTAAGTTCGAAAAATTTGTGTGCCCAGAACGTAAATAACGCAATGAATGGTGCTCAACTGTCAAAATGAATCTGTTTCCGACTGATAATGTGTTACGCGGTTGCCCCGCTGAACGCACATTAATACAAACTGCATACATTAAAACATTGTTAATGACTGTGTACGGTATTACCGAGATACCTTCGTCAAGAGAATCACACTAATATTATAAAGGCGAAAGTTTGTGAGTGTGTATGTTTGTTACTTCTTCACGCTCAAACGGTTGGACCGATTTTGATAACATTTTGTATGGAGGTAGCTGACATCCTGGATTAACATATAGGCTACTGTTTATCCCGATATTCCCACGGGATCGACATTTACGCGGGTAAAACCGCGTGGCGCAGCTAGTATTATATAAATTCAGTAGCTTTGGACTGCTACTAAAACGCCTAAGGCGATTCTTGTTTCGAATTTTGAATTAGGAACCGGTTAATATGAACTTTTTTGTGTTTTTGAAAACGCTAACCATTGAAAATTTATTTATGTAATATTATTATACATGGTGGCTGGAACATTGAGCCGCAACCTGTTTCCATGGATTCAGTAGGTACGCAAATGCTGGATTTTTCGTCACTAATAAAAAAAAATCAGCTGTTTCCTACGCGGTCAAAATTTATGGAACAGCAATTTTTTTTTATAACCGATAAAGAATGTCAGAAGAGTGAGTGACGATAAATTTCAGAAGAAGTGGTGTTCAGACTCATGTAAGGAATCCATGGTTAACATGTCGACGTCCCTACCACTCTGTATTTATTTATTAACGCTCATTTTATACTTTAAACTTAAACACACAAATGCACAGAGGCGGAATTAACGCCTTAGGCATTTTCGACCCTAAATCCCCCTAATAAAAATTTATTCCATCCCTTCTTTCTTTCCTTTCCTTTAATTTCCTTCCCTAAATAGTACAAGATTTCTAATATTAACAAAATAAAGGTCATATAAAAACTAATTCATTTTCACCGTATGCCAAGTTATGCTGAGTTAATAGGTGCAGCAACAATACGTGTTTGTCACCGTCAGTTTTGTAAGCGATGCTGCGTGCAGTCAACTGTATCGAACGGTTTCCTTTATGAATTAGTTGCAATTTGATAAAGGTATAACTATTGATAGATTTCGTGTAGATTGCTGTCGGTCGTGACGGCTTTATTTGGGAAATTCAATAGCATGTCCTGTCTTTTGGGCCGGATAAATCTATACTAATACTAATAATAAAGCTGAAGGGTATGTCGGATTGTCGGTTTTTCGCATTTTATAGCCCAATTTTTGAGGAAAGTTATCGGCTATTTAACACTTAAGCCAGGACCCTTAAGAAACGAGCACAAAGAAAAAAAGCGACGGTGTGGGTCGGGCTAACCGAAATTTCACGCGGACGAAGTCGCGGGCAGAAGCTAGTAGATGATATTTGGTGTCCTACAAGCCTTGTTGTTGAGATTATATTTTGGGCCACGAAAATTTGATGATACTTATTTTAAGATGGTGTCCCAGATCCGTATGCATGAATCAATCGGGGCACGTACGTAACCTGTTACGGACGACGTAGCTTATAAGTTTTAGTTTTGATATTAAAGTAAAGTAACGTAGATTAAAGTTAACTTGATTGTATAAATATTGATTGAACATTGTAATATAAATGATAAGAAGGAAATAAAGATCATTTTAGAATAGGGCTAGTAACTAAGATGTAGTCGACTAGAAAGTTCGGATAATAAATTAGAGAGTTAGAAAGTATGACTGTGAGGGAGGCGGCGGAGCGCGGTCCAAGGACAAAGAACAAAGGATCTTCCCGGAATAACGGTCCGCGCGCCCCGTCGCCTCCTGCTACCTGCGCTAGGATATGGCTAGCGCGTACTGTATAAAAGCCGGGTGGCTGGCTGCATTTTTGGCATTCGACGGATACTCGCCCACCACTCAACAGCAGCAAGCCACCCTGGGAACATCAAGAAAATAAATCAAGAAACAAGAAACCCGGAAGTTTGATTACAACATACAGTCCACCCCGACAGCTGGTCCTTCGAGCCGGATCAAAATTAAGAAGATCGCCTTGCGAAGATTGAAGACGCTCAGCTGGTCCTTCGCTCCGGATCAAAATTAAGAAGATCGCCTTGCGAAGATTGAAGACGCTCAGCTGGTCGTTCGCTCCGGATCAAAATTACGACGATCGCCTTGCGAAGATTGAAGATTTCATCAAGACATCAAGTATGAAGAAATCAAGCATGAAGACTAGAAGCGTCAGTGCCAAGGAGAACGAATCGGAATCAGGCTACGACAGTCGACGCCCACGCACGTTCGAAGATCCACCTAGGTCGCCGTCGACCATCGCGTCCGCGCTACAGCGCGCTCCGTACAGCGCGCCCGCGGCCGGGGCCGACCCCGCCACCCCCGCGTTCGCGACCGCACCCCCCGTCACCGCCGCGACGGGGAGAGCTGCGCCGACGACGACAGGTAGCGCGTCCGCCGCGCCGGCTCCTCCGGAAAGTAGAGCCACCGCGACCGCGTTCGACTATGGCGACACAATCACCACGCCATCCGCATCATACTACCCGGCGACGTCTCCCGCACTACGAACCCAGGACTCGGCAAGAACTATGACAGCTGCACGCGATACTTCTGTGAGGGAAACAGCAAGTACGATACGTTCCAGAAGGTCGTATAGCAGTGATGTGGCACGAGTAAAAAAGGCAGAGTACGAGGCACAGAAAAGGATCGCTGCGATAAGGAACGAGCAACTAGAACTGGAAAAGGCGCTCGTCAACAAGCGATTGGAATACGAAGTGTCGGCGATTGAGGCAGAGGCCGACGCCCGCGAAGAGGGCTCGGTGCGCATGAGCGAAGATAGGGTGGACGAATGGCTTCAAAGTGTCAACCGAAGTCATCCTCCAGGCGCGGACCGGCTACAGGAAGAGCAGCCACCGCACCCCGCCGCCACGCACGCCGCTCCGGAAGCCGCCGCCTACATCGAACCCGCTACGTGCATTAACGACGCCGCACCTGCCAGGAATGACCCCCGAAGACAACGATCGGCCTCGCGGTCACCTACCAGAGGGGAACGACGAGGAATTGAACTATTGGCCGACACGTTGGAAAGGATGATTCAAGTACGCCCGCCGCCACGCCAAGCGACCGAGCTGCCTACGTTCACCGGAGCGGCTATTGAGTGGCTGCCTTTCAAAGCAGCGTACGACGACTCATCCAAGCTATGCAAGTTTACTACGGTCGAGAACCTAGCAAGACTACGCAACTGCATCAAAGGTGAAGCAAGGGAAGCAGTGTCAGCACTTCTGTACACCGCGTCTGATCCTCAAATGATCATAAACACACTGGAGCAGTACTATGGGAGACCGGAAATACTTATGGATCGAGCGATGGAAGACTTAAAGAAACTACCTCGACTCACAAGTGCGGCCAGTGATTTAAATTCGTTCGCAGTAAGGTTTCAGAACATAGTGTATGTGTTATCTAAGATGGACGCCCGCGGATACTTATGGAACCCGATGTTAGTGCGTGAAGTGGTTGACAAGTTAAGCCCGCACATAAAGTCAAGATGGTGCGATTACGCTTCGGAAAATATGGAACTATCACGTGAACCGGAAGTGTTACTACTATCCAAATTCCTGATGCGGGAAGCTGACCGAGCGATGAAGTACGCCTTCACAAATACGACGCTCGCGCCCGCCTCGAAAAAAGAAATAAAAAGTGCGACACACGTAAACCCAAAGAAGAAATCGGGTCGTGAAGTAGTTTACGCAACGTCGGATAAACAGGAAGAAAGGAAACAAGAGTGTTTGTGTTGTGACGGTGACCACGAGGTACCTAAATGCGCAAAGTTCCGGAAGATGAACATCGACGAAAGATGGGATTGGGCGCGCACTAACAAGGTATGCTTCAAGTGTGTAACTAAACGTCATCGACGCGAGCATTGCCGAGCTAAACGTTGTGGCCAAGGGACCTGTAGCCGCCCGCATCACGCGCTGCTACATAAGGAACCGGCAAAGAGAGAGGCGCCGCCCAGTGAAAACACAAATATAGCGACCGACGTCGAGAACGCAAAACCACAAGAAGCAGTAATGACCGTCTCCGCGTCAAGCAACGAGTCACAGCGTGTATTGTTGAAAATATGTCCGGTGATATTAAAAGGGCCCGGCGGGCAGGTAGCAACGTTCGCCCTGTTAGATGAAGGCTCAACGGTATCGCTCGTCGACGAAGAAATAACACGCCGTCTACAAGTAAGCGGGCCGGCCTCGACTTTAAGCATTCAAGGTGTGACCTCACAGCAACGTGAAGAATACAGCCAAGCGGTCAAGCTACAGATACGCGGCCAAGACGGTGAATTTCAGGAGCTACGCGCGCGAACTATGAAAGATCTGCAACTTCATAGTCAGGCAGTGGATAGGTCGACATTAACTAACTATCCACACCTCCGGGACATACAAAGAGACGCGCTATACGGAGAAGCCGTACCGAAAGTACTAATAGGTGCCGACAATTGGCACCTGATAGTGACACGCGAACTACGCATGGGCGGGAAGAATGAACCCGCGGCCTCCTACACTCAACTGGGATGGGTGATCCACGGGACCGCGCCGCGCACCACGCTGAAGAAACAGGCGGGGCAAATAGTGCTACACTTATACGACGTGTCCACAGCGAAGCAGACAGATGATGTACGTCGTGTGGAGGAATTAATGAAGTCGCACTTTAAGATTGATGCCCTGGGAGTTTCATTGGCTAAGAAGATCAAACCAGAAGATCAGAAGGCGATCGACGCGGTGAACAGCACCATGAAAAAGGTCGGTGATCACTACGAAGTCGGGTTACCATGGCGTGACGAAAATGCTGCGATGCCCGACAACTACAGCTGCGCCGTAAGAAGACTCAAGACTATTGAAAGGAAGATGGATTTATCACCGAGCTTCGCGGAACAATACGGCGCGATGGTCAAGAATTTACTTGACAAAGGATACGCCCAGGAATGCGACGGGACCGAAGATACAAATAAGAAGGCGTGGTACCTACCTCACTTTCCCGTCGTGAACCCGAATAAGCCGGGCAAGATGCGCCTAGTATTCGACGCTGCGCATCGATACAATGGAGTGTGCCTGAACGACTACCTACTGGAAGGACCTGACCTTTTGAACTCATTGCCCGGGATCCTGTTCCGGTTCAGAGAGCGCCCAGTAGTCATCACAGCGGACATTCAAGAAATGTTTCTCCAAGTGAAGATAAGACACCAGGACCAAGCAGCGCAGATGTTCCTCTGGCGGGGGGAGGAGCGAAATGAACCCCCGAAGAAGTACAAAATGACGTCAATGATCTTCGGAGCTTCGTGTTCGCCCTTCATCGCGCATTCAGTCCGAGACGCCAACGCAAGACTGTACGCAGCGCGGTACCCTGACGCCGTGCGAGCTGTAACATCGAGCCACTATATGGACGACTACGTGGACAGCGTCGCGACTGAGGAGGAAGCAATCAGTACGGCACGCGAGATTATAAAGATCCATCAGAACGCGCACTTTAATTTGCGAGGTTGGTGCTCTAACAAGCCCAACGTGGTGAGAAACCTTACACGTGAGAAGCAGGCACATGACACAGAAGTACGATTCGGACACAAGGAACAACAGAACACAGACAAAACATTGGGCCTACTGTGGCAGACCGGTGCGGACGAGCTAGGCTTCAACACGGGACTAAGTCGACTGTCACCGGAAATAAAGACAAGGGACAGGGCGCCGACGAAGCGAGAAGCCCTAGGAGCAGTGATGGCGGTCTACGATCCGCTGGGCCTCATCAGCCACTTCACGGTCACCGGCAAGATCCTGCTACAGAACCTGTGGAGGCACGGCATCGGGTGGGACGAGGAGATCCCGGAGCAAGACGCGCAGCACTTCGAGGAATGGATCCGGAGTTTGGACGCCATAACCAAGCTTCGCATACCGAGGTGCTACGGAAGAAACCCAGGTGACCTCCTGGACCTGCACGTCTTCTGCGACGCGAGCGAGCAGGCGTACGCAGCGGCGGCCTACTGGCGGATCAAAAGGCCAGACGGAAGAGTGGAGGTAAGGCTAGTGGCGGCGAAGGCGCGAGTAACCCCCCTCAAGCCGGTTACTATCCCACGATTGGAGCTGCAGGCAGCGGTAATCGGAGCACGGCTGGCGGAGACCATAACAAAGGAACACCGGGACAAGCCCAGAAGCATAACGTACTGGACGGACTCTCAAACAGTCCTCCGGTGGATAGAAAAGGACGCCGTAAAGTACACGCCATTCGTGGCACACCGCCTAGGTGAGATCGCCGAGCTAACCGACGCCAGCCAGTGGAGATGGGTGCCTACTCACGACAACGTAGCAGACGACGCTACGCGCCCCGACTACGCCATCGATATGAAATCAGAAGACCGATGGTTCACCGGACCCACGTTCCTGTACAGCGACGAAGAGTCCTGGCCGAGAGAGAAAACAAAACATGGCACGCCCGAAGACGAAGCGGCGTACAAAGAGTGGACAAAGGGCTTCGTCCACTTCGGGCTAGAACACCGAATGAAGTGGAAGTTCATCCCGCCTGGAGCGCCACATATGGGGGGAGCGTGGGAGCGACTAGTACGCTCCGTGAAGACGGCGTTGGGGGCGACTCTGCACCAAAAGGTGCTGAAGGAAGAAGTGCTGCTGACGCTGCTGACAGAGGCCGAGCACACTATAAACTCTCGGCCTCTGACCCATGTCTCTGTCGATCCTAAGGATCCGGAGGCCCTCACGCCTAACCACTTCCTCATTGGGACTTCCTCAGGTCTTCCCCACACCGGGCCTTGCGAGGAGGCCAGCCGCAAGCAGTGGAGAGCCGCCCAAGCGCTCGCCGACCATTCTGGCGGCGCTGGGTGGGCGAGTACCTACCTACGCTGGTACCCCGAGGGGCGTCAGACGACCAACGACGCCCCCTCCAGGCCGGCAGCCTGGTCGTCATCGTCGACCCAGCCCTTCCCAGGGGCACGTGGCCTCGAGGCATCGTGGAAGCGGTCTACAGCGGTCCAGACGGCAAGGTGCGGTCGGCCGACGTGAAAACAACGGCGGGCATCCTGCGGCGTCCAGTCACGAAGCTCGCCGTCCTCTGCGTGGGAGAGTAGGCTACGGTAGCCCTGCGCCCTGTCCCTGGGGGGAGGATGTTACGGACGACGTAGCTTATAAGTTTTAGTTTTGATATTAAAGTAAAGTAACGTAGATTAAAGTTAACTTGATTGTATAAATATTGATTGAACATTGTAATATAAATGATAAGAAGGAAATAAAGATCATTTTAGAATAGGGCTAGTAACTAAGATGTAGTCGACTAGAAAGTTCGGATAATAAATTAGAGAGTTAGAAAGTATGACTGTGAGGGAGGCGGCGGAGCGCGGTCCAAGGACAAAGAACAAAGGATCTTCCCGGAATAACGGTCCGCGCGCCCCGTCGCCTCCTGCTACCTGCGCTAGGATATGGCTAGCGCGTACTGTATAAAAGCCGGGTGGCTGGCTGCATTTTTGGCATTCGACGGATACTCGCCCACCACTCAACAGCAGCAAGCCACCCTGGGAACATCAAGAAAATAAATCAAGAAACAAGAAACCCGAAGTTTGAATTACAACATACAGTCCACCCCGTCATAACCTATATTAAAACTCACACCTTCTTCCCTTGCGGTTCGGCAGAAACTATAAAGGGTTATTAGTAAAACATTAACAACCTCATAAGAGGTCATTGTACTCATCATTATGAACACACATAAACACACCCTCACACACTCCATCACACTTTATTACACAAACCACAAGTTTCTCAAACTAACTTTTTATTTTTCTTTTAATAGACAGTTACTCAATATTATTGCATATTTCATTACTATTATTCGTGAGCTAGGTAAAATTATCCCTATTCAGCGCAAGAAAATTGTTATACATTTTGTTAAACCAATAAAAAATGGATGACCTTAACATAATTAACTCAGAAATTGAGAAAATTTCTGTATCAGACTGTTTTATCTGCACCCGGAGACCAGCTGTAATTATCTGTGCAAACCGGAGTGCACCCTTAAAATTTTACACGTCAATATCCGAATCATAAATTGTAATTTTGACAAGTTATTGTTATTATTAAGTAGACTAAATTACACACTAGACGTTATTATACTATCCGAATGTTGGCTTAGCAAATGCCCAAACTGTCCTTCTTTAACTGGTTATAATTTTTATTCATCTTCTTTTTCAAACCAGAATGATGGAGTCGTTGCCTACGTCAGAAATGATCTCCAGTGCTCTTTAGAAACCCCCTGTTTCAGGGACGCAAATTGCCTGGTAATGAAATTCTCGGACAAAGTTGCAGTTATCGCTGTGTACCGTTCTCCATCGGTTAAAGACCTCACTCCGTTTTTCAGTAGTCTAGATATGTTGTTACAACAGTTAGGAAAATTTAATACTATTGCTCTGGTGGGAGATATTAACATAAACATTGCCCCAGCTAGCTTGGACCCAAATACAGATGAATATTTAAATATTGTAGCATCTCACGCTATGCTTCCCGCACATGCACTACCCACTAGACTAGCAAATTGCCTCGACCATGTCATACTGAAAACCAGACATACTGCCACTACCATAGTCCTTGACTGTGATCTTACAGACCATGCTCCGGTTCTTCTTTTCTGCGATCCGGACATGTTAATAACTGCTCCCAAGCGTTTATTCACAAAAATTGACATAACAAAAGTTAAGAATGACATTGAAAAAACAGACTTTTCTCACATACTCCAAATTAATAATCCTAACCTTGCTGCTGATACCCTTGTGTCTATCCTATCTTCGTCCATTACTCGGCATACCACGTCCTCAATTATATCAAGTAGAAAACGTATCATCAAGCCTTGGATCACACCGGGCCTTCTGAGATGCATCCGTCATAGAGACAAGCTAAATAAAATGTTCAAAAAACATCCAGAAAATGATACCCATAAAATTGTATTTCTTCGTTATCGTAATTATTGTAATAATTTATTAAAAAAATTAAAATGTGACTATGAGAGATCAGAATTCCAGAAGGCCAAAAACAATCCGAAGGCAACCTGGAAGCTTATCAAACAAATATCCCATTTGGACAGAGGTAAATCCTCTCCCACCGAATTGTTAAAGTGTTGCGACGATCCTCTTACTTCCCTCAATATGATTAACCACTACTTTGCCAATGTTGGCAGCGATCTTGCTTCTAAAATCCCACTATCTTCTCTTCCTGACTCAGTTGACTCTTTCTCCTCACCATTACAGGCTTTGTATGATGTGGACGAGGCTGAAATTGAAAGCATCATACTAAACCTTAAAGACAAATGTGCTGTTGGATATGACGGTATCTCACCCATAGTAATTAAGGCCACCAAAGACACTATTATTCCAATACTTGTCCACATATTTAACTTGTGCATAAGCCTGGGAATCTTTCCTGATGTCTTTAAAACTGCCATAGTTCATCCCATATTCAAAGGGGGAGATAGGTACGTCGTTTCCAACTACAGGCCTATATCCGTACTTACGACACTTTCTAAAATCTTTGAAAAAGTCATCAACATGAGACTTGTAAAGTTTCTAAATAAATTTAATATCTTGGCCGACAATCAGTTTGGATTCAGAGCAGGAAAGTCTACCGAAGATGCTACCCTAGAACTTACAAATTCAATAGTCGAACATCTTAATAATAAACAAAAAGCAATCGGGATCTTCCTAGATTTATCGAAGGCATTCGATACTGTATCTGTTCCTAAGCTGATATACAAGCTGGAACGTATTGGCATACGAGGTAATGCCCTCGAAATATTCCGCAGCTACTTGACGGGAAGGAAGCAGGTTGTCAAAGTGGAATCTTTTATAAGTTCAACCGAAGACATGTCATTTGGTGTACCTCAGGGTAGCGTTCTGGGGCCCACTCTTTTCCTTATCTATGTCAATGAGCTGTGCCAACTATCACTTCCAAACACAAGAATAATTACTTACGCGGATGACACAGCTCTTATAACGCATGGTAAGGACTGGCCTGACACTCGTGAGAAGGCGGAGATCGCTCTGAGTTTGGTAATGGATTGGTTGATCTCAAACCTACTTACACTCAACATCGCTAAGACTAAGTTCATCCCCTTTACACCAGGAATTCTTACACAACCACCAACGTCATTTCAGATCAAAACCCATGTTTGTTCTCATACTGTGGCCACCATATCCTGTGACTGTGCCCAGATAGAGCGCTCCGACCACATTAAATATCTTGGAGTCACATTGGACAATTGCCTTACGTGGAAAAAACAGGTTGACTCAGTGGCGGTCCGTGTAAGAAGACTTATATACGTGTTCAAAAAGCTCAGGGCGGTCGCCGACTTCCCATGTCTTATATTGACTTACCTCGCACTCGCCCAGTCAGTCCTTGGCTACTGCATTACAGTATGGGGAGGTACTCACAAGACTACTATTCTGCGATTGGAGAGAGCGCAAAGAGCAGTGCTAAAAGTATTGGCTAAGAAACCTGCCCGATTCCCAACGTCAGAACTTTTTTCGCTCTGTAACGTCCTCACTGTTAGGCAGTTATTTATACTTCAAACTGTTATCAAGAAGCACGACCTCACGAAGTACGACCCACAACACCTCTCTAAAAAGCGACGTTCCGACATAGTTTGCAAGATACCTTTCTCCAGATTGACACTAGTAAGACGCCACTTTAACTACTTTAGCCCTAAACTCTACAATAACGTAAATAGAAACATTCAAATCTATCCTTTAACAAGAACTTTAGTTAGAAAAAAACTGTCAGAATTGTTAAAATCATACTCCTACGAAGAAACAGAAAAACTTGTGGTAACATAACACTTACATTCCTGTAACAACAATTTTATTACATAAACACTATCCCCCTCATCCACGTTCAATATTCGCATACCCCTCAATACACACACACACCCTCATTCACACATACCCTCACTCAAACACACCCTCACTCACACACACACACACACACACACAATAGTTAGTACCTTTATATTAATCATTTTCTTTCTTTTTTTTTTTTTAATTACTAGTCTGGAACTAATGAACCATATTTTTGACCTGGGCGTTGATGGCTGCGCCACAGTTTTAACTTTTGTAGCTATCTTCGTTTCCTTTTGTAAATTTGTGTCCTGATACTTGTTCCAAATAAACTTTTATTATTTATTTATTTATTTATTTATGAACAACTTTTACTATAGGACCAAACCTGAAATCGCGGAAGAAAATCAGCTGTTACATACATTTGTTCGTATAACTCGTCAAAATGTAGGGAACAGCTGATTTTTTTTTACGATTTCACGTTTGGTCCCATAGTAAAACTTGTTCATAATGATGAGTACAATGACCTCTTAAGAGGTTGTTAATGCTTTACTAATAACCCTGTATAGAGCGCTATCTGCTGTGATCCTTACATACACCTTGCCTCGTTTAGGTACTTCATGAATCTGGTCATACACGCACGACGGTTGCGAGTTCTACGCACCTGACCTTTCTGTACACGAGCACAAATCCAGTTAACTGGATTATGATTCCAGTTAACTAGATTTGTGCCCGTGTTTTTTTAAAGAATTTATATCATCCGTCATTGTCCAGGAATGTCTCGGAAATCAAAACAACTGCAATATAATGATTCACCGGGTCATATGCTATTAAAAACGGAGACACTTATTTATCAATTCAGCTTTAAACAGATTCGTCAAGCTTTAACCTAATTGGCTTGAAAATCTGACATTTAATAGATTTGTCTACAAAACTGTTCAATGATTTTGTTCTATTTTTGGGTTATGGGCCATTGAGCGCAGTTACTCGTAATCAGCCGTGAAACAGGTACCTACGGTATTAAGCACGCTCATCAATTTTAAGGCATATACGGAGGAATTTTTATAGGCTTTTTATGGATTTTACAGACGACGATTAACTGATATTAAAAAAACTGAAGTGTTCATATTTTGCTCAATAACTGAGATTAAAAGAACTGAAGTGTTAATCGACTTTTGTTGCTGACTGTCCCTACATTAGTTGTGTGTTGTTGAAAAATGTTAGGTTTCACAAAAGAGATAATAATTAGATCTATTGATTGAAGAGCTTTCATTAGCAGAACGGAAAAAAAAAGTAAATTAGATTTAATTATTATTCATCATCATCATCAGCCTACAGCAGTCTACTGCTAGACATAGGCCTCTACAATTATTTTTATTATTCTTATATTTAAATAAATATTTTTACACAATTAAGTATCGTTATTGCACCTACCACTGTTTGTCTCTGCATCACCAAAAGGTTGACTGGTAGAAAATGCCTATGGCATTAAGTCCGCCTCTGTACATTTGTGTGCTTAAAGTATTAAATAAATTAACAGATTGACCCCCTTTCTGGAAGCCTAATAAAATCTCTGATCAATAAATCTGCTGTCAGATTGGATTTCACAAGAACCAATCATATTAATTGAACGCCTGTTCAGAAACAGATCTGTATTCAAATGAAGAGCGCGGGATTCCATTTGAAAATAACGCATGACATCCATTACAAGATTTACAATTCAATTTCATCCAAGGACGTATTCTGCGTGCTTCGCTTATTCCATGAATAACGAGTGTGCGACACACTCCTGCATTTTTAAAACGTACGCGATGATTTTAAACCAGCCGTGATCTCATTTATTATGCAATTTCATTGTCACGGCCGGCCATCGAGACTGTTCACTGATGAAGATTCGGAATAATACCGTTATTGCAGTCGCGGAATGAAGAGGTTAAGCACCTTTAGGTCAAATTTATTGCACCGTGCATCAGGCTTATTTATCATCGACAATATCAACATTATGAATGAAAATGACCGTTCAAAATTAAGTAAAAAAAAATGAACAAAAAAAATACACGTGATAGTAATGAAACTTCCTAAAAAAGAAAGAATAAGAGAGATTTAGTGAGAGAAGCAGAGAGGGTTATATCTTTCTTCCCTCTCATGTAATGAAATGTGCCTAAACGTGACGCGTCCTTGAAATTTCACTCTCAATTCTCGTCCAATTAATTATCGAATCGCCACCGCCGCCTAATGCTCGGTTCCCATAAACAAAAACTAATCGTTTTGCTTACCAATGGTAGCATTTTTAATGCCAAACCGGGCATTATAGATTCGTAAGCTAATTTTACCTGTGATAGCTACTTTCTAATGGAAGGATCTATTATGCAAAGCTATATAAGGTCTTTGCTTCCTTATTGGTAAAGATACAAGTCTTAACTTTAACCAATAACGGTTTGTAAATTATAGGAATTAGCCTTATGAAGTTACTCCTCAAGCCTAAGCATCAGTAGGGTAAATTTTTGTAAGAGGTAAGCTGGACTACATATCTTTAATATGATTATATTATTTGTCTATAGAATACTGACAATGCCATTTTTCAAAGGGATGTCGATAGGAATCGAGTTGTATGGGACCTTCGGCACTGCTAAGCATAGACTGTAAATACGAGATTTGTGAATGAAGTCGACCGTAAAGGAGACTCCATTGTGTTTATATTGTACACGTTTAGATTGGAAGCAGACGTAAATAAACAAGGCATTCGAAAAATATAAAACAGAATCCGATTTTAATATCGACTATCAAAGCTTTTATTACAGCTATTTTCTGTTTTTCAGGGGCATTAACATTTTTCAAGTGCAATTCGGATTTTATGGGTAAACTTTAATGTTTTTGGTTGCTTAAAGCTGAACTTCAAACGCGAGGAAACCACAAATTACCTACATTTTATGGTACTTTACTTCTAAGTTAGACTGCCATTAAGAATACCTCCTGTTTTACATTCAGAGCTATTATAACGTGGTGCTAACTTACATAACAGAAGAAAATATGACTGGGCAACGCACGCAATCACACGCACGTCTCACATCTCATGGTTTATGTCCGTCGTTGATCGCTAAGCGCAGCGCAAGCATAATCACCTTAAAATGTTCCCACTTCTGGGACAGACGCCTCCTCTCACAGCGGTGAGAGGGAGTGGGCCGTAACGTAATCCACCACGCGGGCCCAGTACGGGTTGGTAGATGACACATGTTTTCGAAACTTTGGTTCTAGGACATATCCTAGAACCAAAGTTTCGAAGACATGTGTCATAGACAACGGCATACCGTTGTCCTCACGATGTTTTCCTTCACCGATTTGAGAGCAGTGGTGATGAAATAATACACAAAGTAAAGCACATGTTAGGGTCGAACCTGCGACTTTCAACTCGTAAGTCATGGCCGTTGCCACAGGGCCACCAGTGCTCTCACAAGCACGGCTCATGGTTTATGTCCGTCGTTGTTATTACATTCCGCTTTGCTTAAAAGAGTTGATAAACCGTTCAGCGCAGCGCATAAACCACTATAATATGGAGAGCATGCATCTGCTTTGAACATGGACGACCTCCAGCAAGTTCCGACCTGTATATCGTCAATAAAGTAGTCCAAACTTGGCCTACTTTAGCGCTAGGTAACTCAGTAAATATTCTAGCATCTACGAGTAGGTGCATACTTCAATAGAGTTTAGTGCACCCCAGCTATAGTGGTCTCGAATGCATTGTGAATGTATAAGAGAAGATACTGTTGCGCGCCACAATTAATGCCTGGTACATGGTGACAGTAGTTACCACTAGCGCCATCTAGTATCGAGTAGCGGAACTAGTAGTGAAGACCCTTCTAGAAATTTCGATGCGAGAACTTTCTAGAACATTCCCGAACTTTCGACATCTGGTCGATCGGGGCCTGTATGTACTCGAACATTCTAGATGTTTCTACAATGGAAGGTTCTAGAACTCTCTTTGGCGCTATATAAGGCCGAGACGCGCCACGACCGGGACAGTTTGGATAAAGCGATCGAAGTGAAAGCATCGAAGCGATATTCAAGTGCGACTTAAAGCGATCAGTAGTGCAATTTTGTTTTGTAATTAGTGTGTTTGAGTTGTAATTAGTGTTGATTATTAAAGTGTCATTTTTTTGGTTATTAAATCGGCAGTTTTTAATTGTCACGAACCCGAAGCTCGTAACAATTGGTGTCAGAAGTGGGATATGTAGTGTCTGAAGAAGGTATTCGCACGGATCCAGAGAAAATCGCCGCTGTCAAGAATTGGCCGGTTCCAAAAGACAAGACGCAGGTCAGAGCATTTTTGGGTTTGTGCTCCTATTATCGGCGATTTGTCAAGAACTTTGCAGATATAGCCAAACCCCTGCATAAGCTAACCGAGGAGAAGCGACATTTCTGCTGGGATGAAAGTTGCGACATCGCATTCCAGGAGCTGAAGGACCGTCTGTGCCAAACACCTATTTTGGGGTATCCTGATGCGAGCAAGGAATTTATAGTTGACACAGACGCAAGTGACATAGGACTTGGCGGTGTGTTGTCTCAACGTAATGGTGATCAAGAGGTTGTGATAGCGTACTTCAGCAAGTCATTGTCGAAACCTGAAAGGAACTATTGTGTTACGAGACGGGAACTGCTTGCTGTGGTAAAGTCATTGCAGCACTTTAGCAAATATCTTCTGGGGCGGAAATTCCACCTACGAACTGACCATGCTGCACTGAAATGGCTATTGCAGTTCAAAAATCCAGAAGGGCAAGTTGCGAGATGGATTGAACTACTGCAGGAATACGACTTCGAGGTCGAACATCGCAGCGGGAAATCTCATGGCAATGCAGACGCATTGTCAAGAAGACCTTGTCCTGAAGACTGCAAGCATTGTACTAGGCAAGAAAGTAAAGAAGTCGTACCTGTGAGGATGCTCAAGACAGACCTCAGCAACGAGTGGAAGGAAAGCCTACAACGTGCACAGCAGGAAGATTCGGACATCAAGCCGATTCTGGAGTGGATGAAGGCCAGAGCTGCTAAGCCCAGGTGGAGCGACGTCTCAGCAATGAGTTCGACCACAAAAAGCTATTGGGCCCAATGGGACAGCTTGGTGATTCAGGATGGAGTCCTGTGCCGTAAATGGGAAAACGCTCGGGGAGACAGCTGTCATTTGCAAATGGTTGTCCCTAAAGCTCAAGTACCGGATGTTCTACAGCTGTACCATAATGGTTATTCAGGAGGTCATCTGGGAGTAAAACGGACTCTACTGAAGATACGAGAACGGTTTTACTGGGTCCACTGTCGGGACGATGTCGAGGACTGGTGTCGCAAATGTACAAGTTGTGCAGCTGTAAAGGGACCTCAGACTCGTAGTAGAGGTGCATTGAAATTGTACAATGTTGGTGCACCATGGGAGAGGATAGCCCTTGACGTCGCGGGGCCGTTTCCGGTAAGTGAAAGTGGTAACAAGTATTTCATGGTTGTGATGGATTACTTCACTAAGTGGCCGGAAGTCTTCGCCATTCCAAACCAAGAAGCTTCAACAGTTGCAGATAAACTGGTTCATGAAGTCTTCTGCCGTTTTGGAGTACCTTTGGAGATTCACAGCGACCAAGGAAGAAATTTTGAGTCCCAAATATTCCAGGAAACTTGCCGAGTTATGGGTACACATAAAACAAGAACAACTTCTTACCACCCACAATCGGATGGAATGGTGGAACGATTTAATCAGACACTGGAGAGGTACCTAGCCAAAGTTGTGGAAAATCGGCAACGAGATTGGGACAAGCACATACAACCGTTTTTGTTGTCATATCGAAGCGCTGTTCACGAAAGTACATCGGTGACACCAGCTTTCGCAAACTTTGGAAGAGAATTACGGCTGCCTGCAGACCTGATCACCGGAATACCACCTGATGCCCCACGCAGTATAACCGATTATGCGAGTGACTTGCGGAACAAAATGAATAACGTTTATGAGCACGTCAGACAATCGGGCCAGCAAATGTCTGAAAAGATGAAAACCCGTTATGACCGTAAAATGAACAATAAAGGGTTCGACGAAGGTTCACTAGTGTGGTTGCACAATCCAGTCCGCAGCAAAGGCAAATCTCCTAAGCTTCAAGCTAAATGGGACGGACCGTACCGGATTGTGACAAAGATCAATGACGTAACCTACCGGATACAGAAAGGTGCAAGAGGTACTCCTAAGATCGTCCACGTGGATCGACTGGCGCGTTATTATGGGGCCGATAATGCTCGGGACGAGCATGTCTTAGGAGGGGGCAGTGTTGCGCGCCACAATTAATGCCTGGTACATGGTGACAGTAGTTACCACTAGCGCCATCTAGTATCGAGTAGCGGAACTAGTAGTGAAGACCCTTCTAGAAATTTCGATGCGAGAACTTTCTAGAACATTCCCGAACTTTCGACATCTGGTCGACCGGGGCCTGTATGTACTCGAACATTCTAGATGTTTCTACAATGGAAGGTTCTAGAACTCTCTTTGGCGCTATATAAGGCCGAGACGCGCCACGACCGGGACAGTTTGGATAAAGCGATCGAAGTGAAAGCATCGAAGCGATATTCAAGTGCGACTTAAAGCGATCAGTAGTGCAATTTTGTTTTGTAATTAGTGTGTTTGAGTTGTAATTAGTGTTGATTATTAAAGTGTCATTTTTTTGGTTATTAAATCGGCAGTTTTTAATTGTCACGAACCCGAAGCTCGTAACAATACGTTGCTAAAAGGAAGGTCTTATGTCTTGTGGTCGAGACGCTGTGCAATATTTGCACCGCTCTTTGGCTCTTCCAAACCGTCACTCCTATATTTACGGAGAGAACGTCTTAATGATAAAGTACTGGCCGTTTATGATGCCACAATTCCGACTCACCTGCGGATCCTCATCCTGCACCAAACTCCTCCTCTTCATCGCGTACTCTTTGACCGCATGACTGTTCTCCGAGTTCACGTCGACATTGAAAGTCTTCAGCCTCAACATCGGACTGATCGCACCCAACGGGTTGTTGTACTTGTTGTACGTCAGGTACTTATTCGCCGACTGGTGGGCCAAGTTAGCCATGTTGACCGACATGTGGGGAGACTGGGGGATTGGGGCAAGCGAATGGATTGGCGACATAGAGGGAGGATTGGAGGCAGCTTCGACTATGTTCTGTATGCTAGGCCTATGCATCCGTTTCTTTGGTTTCACGTATGTTCTCGAGTCGAACTTGTGTTTGTCTGGCATTGTGAGGATTTCATCTGAAAAAGAAATGTTTATTTAGAAATACAGTTCAAATTCAACTCTTCATTAATGAATGACTGTTGTGAAAGAGACACCACAATTTTGCCAATATCACGTAAGTATTATGATAGACCATCAAACAATCCCAATTTCCGGATCAGGTCATGGTATTATTTTTGACGAGACAACTTTGGACGTGACCATGTAATTATCAACATAATTGGGAAAAGGCTAGGTATCAATTAATTAAAGTTCTTATAGCTATCTAATGTCATTAATAACATCATATCATTGTATCGGGCTTAATTTTCATATCAATATACTGCCCATTCTTAACGGGCGCGGGAATAAAACAAGAGGCTGTTACGAAAGTTGGGATACAATACTGTAGGCTTGCATTCATACACTTAACAATAGTGTGTAAAGTTTTAATCGAAATGTTCAAGCCATATTAGAATCAGGATTGGCAACGGTCACAGTTTATACAAAAAGAATGTCTCAAATTAATTCAGAATTAGGTTCTAATTTATCAATACATCAGGTAAACGCGGAAGATGCGAGTAGGAAGTTCAACAAACCCATTAAAAATCGCATCTCAAAGCTTAGTATCCGTTAAGGCCTCACGAACCACACAATTATGAACGTTACAACTACATAATAAGGTATACACTCGCTTGATTTGTGTTTAGCGTTCAGTGGAAACAAAATAAAAGCGTCGAAATTCAGTTCGCAACGCACTGCCGTCGTAGAAACGTAGTTTAATTGGCACCAAAATTGGTGGACAATTTGCATTCGGTGCGCTATAGAGGATGTGGTCAGGAAATGGCGGTGACAGCTGTTCTAGTGTTATGACTGGAAGGCGTGAGACGACTGCGAATGGTAGGACTCCTTAGAATTGAAGCCGGTAAAGGGCAGGTGGAAGAAAGCTATAGGATAGATCCTGTGACTGTTACTTGGCAGAATTGTTTGCAGAAGACCGACTGATACGTGGATTTCTGGGGAGATTAGTAAATAGGTCAAAATGCCCACAAGAAAGCATAGGTACGTAAATAGACATTGGCTATTTCAGGGGAGGATCTCGTAACATTCTTGACAAGAAACAACACCCTACAAATTTCAACGAGGATATTGTCCGTAAATTAAGTGCTAAGTAATTACTATGCAAACAGGCAAAAGTATTCTGCAACACTGCATAAAAATACTGAAACGGAAAAGCATAAGTGATCGCGAGCGGATACTAATTGAATGTGTACAAGCGAATCAAGTGTTGACATATATAATATTGACACACAGACGCGAGGCTGGCCTCAAGTGGAGATGACGCATCGAAAACTAGCAAGAAGATCGTACGATATAGCGAATATTGATAAGTGATCTGCTGGAAACAGCTGTATCACTTTTTCAAACAATGCTTAATTGGGTAACATGGAATTCGAGCTATTATTAAGGATGAATAAAAATCTTTCATGATAATCTAATTTAACATGTGGACACATACGGAGCTATATATAGTATATCTCTGACCAAAATCATCGCCTATTGACGAGGAAAAATGTTATGTTATTAACACTTTCCCCTATGAACATAACAATGACTGACAGGATGGCATCACCTTGTTTCCTTAACGTATCAATGCGGAAGAAGCAAACCAATTCCATTGCATAAACTCCACCCACACGACCATTAGTTCCAAGTTTCAATCGATTTAGAGTGAGACCACACGGGCTTTGCTGGTGCGTTGCGTCGTCGCAACTTGAATGATTTCAACGCACTGAGTGCCACACGAGCAATGCGGTGTAGCAACGCAACGCCGCTTATTACGACGTCGCAGCGCGGCAGCGTCTCGGTATTGGGTGTGTCAAAGCGAGGCCCCATTAGTGCGTTGCGCTGCGTTGCGTCGTCGCAGCGTCGACTCAATAATGACTAATGATTAATTAAATTTTTAATTAAATTAATCAATAATTGTCTAATTTATTAATTGATTAATTTAATTGAAGGAGGATGACGAGGAGGATGACGAGACAGCGGCACATGTGCTTCTAAACTGCCCGGTGATCACCACGTACAGGGCAAAGTACTTCGGTAACCCAGGTACCCTACGCGAGATGGTCAGCAACATCAAGGCGTTGCTGGCCTTCCTTGAGGAGCTGGGGTGGGGTGGAAATAATAATTAAATTGTCATAATTTATTTAATTATTAGTCAGTATTGAGTCGACGCTGCGACGACGCATCGCACTAATGGGGCATCGCCCTTCACACACTCACAAACTTTCGCCTTTATAATATTAGTGTGATTGTATTGTCGGTGCACGGCAACACTATCATTTAGATTGGTAGGTCTTTTGTATAATAAACACAACACTGCGCTCTGCTCCGACGCTTGACGTCGCACCTCAAGATACCTCCTTGCTTCGTCTCTCTAGTCCCATTGAGGACTGATTTTTCCAAAGCCAGATAACTTTATCGGAGGATTAGTTTTGAATTCTTGACAGTTCTTCCATACAAAAACTGTCAGACGTCAATTTTATTCCAAGAATAAAAATTATCGGTCCCATTGTCCGTTGAGCGCCCATTGCATCGCCGTACTTCGCGCGTCGTCGCAACGCGCCGGCAACGCATCGTGTGGCTTCGCTGTTAAACGCTAAGGATTTAATCCGACAAGATATACGGCACATTCAGTTTCGTTACAGACAAAAATAACCCAGTTACGTCTTACAAGACTTATTAAATACTCGTAATCTATTAATCCATCTCGATCCAGCATATGCGTAGAAAGTGAAACTTTTATTGTACAAGTTTCGAATATTAATTGTCGTGTGGGCCGCAATGCCATCGCTATATGGATTGCGTTCGCTACAATACTGACTGGGGATCGAGTGTATGTAAATATCCTACTAACTAGGTTAGCTAATAAACTTGCTAGAAATATTATGCCCATTTAGGACTAGACGGCCTCCTTACTCTGTTGTATATTGAGTATTCTAGACCTATTTCTTGTCTGTCTATAACTAGTTTCAAGCTACTAATATAGTCTGTCATGCCTTCCTAATGTTTTTTTGCATATTAAGCCTGTTTGGCATAAAAACAAATCTACAGATAGGATATTACCATAAACATAAATGTTTCCACGGCCTACTATCGATAATGCGTGGGAAGATAGCAAACTCGCGTAAATAATGACAGTTCAGTTTACAATATCCGCCAATACAGACAGACCCATTTCCCTGAATTTAATCGCATTCGTAAAGCGTAAACAGGAACAAACTAACAAGTTTAGTTTAATACTGAATTTTCGTATCATATTGAAAACAGGAAAGAGCAGAGTGAAATGGTGGATTACTAGTGACACAGACCATATCGGGCGCACGCTGAAAAGTCAGCCATCCCGTGACATCATCATCATCTGCCTAGCCTTTTCCCGCCTATGTTGGGGTCGACTTTCAGTCTAACCGGATGCAGTTGAATACCAGTATTTTACATGGAGTAACTCCCTAACGGACCTAAATCCTTCTCTGATCTATTGAATTATGACTTGTGTGGACACAAGCGAAGAAGCGTATTTTGAGTTGTAAATCAGCTGGCGTTTACTACAAAAGTGCATAATATGTTGCGATGCATATAATTAAATTCGAATTTTCGAAAGCTAGAGTAGTCTATAAAGATGCTTACAAGGCTGAGTATAGGCGTAAATGTAGTTCAAATCTATTAGTGAATAGTGATATTATGTAAATGGAAAAGAGAAATTACAAATAAAGGAATTATGACGGAAAACTGACCCGTGCACTTAGACACTATCTAGGTAAACACGTAGGTAAATTATAAAGTCTAGCTATTTATCTCAGCCCACAGACGATGCAAGATAAGAGGCGGGGAATGCTCGAGTCGCATGTGTCATGTGTGTTGAGGACGCGTCTCATATGGTAAATCATTGACAATTACTTGTTCTAGCATATGTTAATACTTCCTGCGGTACAAATTCATCAATTAGCTTGCAATCATGGGTTTTTGCAACGTCTCTTTCGTAGGAAACTTTTTTGAAGTGAAGATTTCTCTGGCTTTAATGTAGAGGATTACTCATCGAATGGATTAAGATGAGATTCTCAAAAAAATGCTACAAATTTGGTTTTTCCCAAACAAATATTAGAGGAAGCAACAGTGCTTAGTTTTAAAATTGAAAGTTTACCTAAAAACAAGGCAAATCCGCTTTATTTTTTGCACTAACGCGAAAGCTAATGCGTTAAGGATATAACTCCCACATGCAATTTAGCCGAATCGTTCGAAGCAGGCCGGAGTCGTTGCAAATATCTTGCCCCTTTTTAGAGGATTTAGAGAAACTGACCGACATTCTTTTGAACAGACAAAACTCACAACCGAAGTCAGATGTGGCGAAAAGATTTAGCGAGTTGGTGTACAATATTGATTAAGATTCTCCTTTAATTTAAATTTAAAGCATTGTATCCTAGTAGTTTGTATAAGGCATGATGGGGTTGGCGTGTCCATTGGGATAAAAACCCCAATTAACCTATAGAGATTTTTTTTTTTTTTTGCGGATGGGAAATCATCAAATGACTCCTCCCGCTCTGGGTGGAGCGGAAGGGAGTGTCAGACTCTTACTGACTAAAACCCACCCGTGTTCCTTCCTTAGCCCTTTATGTTCCGGGCCAGCGGTGACCCTTTCGGACAATCCCGCTGACCCGGCAGTCTCTGCTACCCTGTATTACAGTTCCAAGATAGAAATTTTATCTGTTCAAAAAAAAAATGTCGGTCTTTTCTCTAAAGCTTCTAAAAAGGGGCAAGATTTTTTTTAGTCTTTATAGGTTACTACAAGAACCATTAACAGTATGAGAGTTTTTCACCTTACGCTCATGTGAATGTAGCGAAATGGCCAAGCCATATATTTTGACTAAGGTGTAGAGTTTGCGAAGTTAGGCCTTGTAGAGTTAGGGCGTGTAGAGTTAGAAGGTTGGCTCTACATGAGATCTGATTACTTTTTGACAGTGCGAGCTACATGGTCTCGTCTTGGCAACATTTAACATGAAATGTTTTTGTGGGATTTCATTTCTTTTTGTAAGTTGCTTATCCCTTAGTCTGCCAGAACGTAGATCTACGCGAGACACAATGGCTTTTTTAATTGTGTCTGTAATTACGGCACACAAGCGGTTAAGATATTTATACGAGTATTTTTTCTGTTGTTCATTTTTTCTTTCTTTTTTTGGGGTTTATTTATAACAAGGACCCTGTATATAAATTTTCAGACCTCTAGCATCAAAATTTACGGAAGTCTCATACAAACTTTCCCCCCCTAGTTTAAGGGGTTGGGGGGTAAAAGTTTCAAGTTTTAAGATTTTTTTGTTGTTTGTGTACTATTACTAGCTTACATACCGAATTTCAGCTTTCTAGGACTTCAGGAAGAACCTTAAGAATATTGATGATCATCAGTCAGTGAGTCAGTGAAGAAATCGGGGTATTTTAGATATCAATAAAATCTAAAGTATAAGAGCTATGCAATTGAAACTTTATAGATTTAATAAGTCAACCACTGACATCATATCTCGAAAATTTTGTTTATCTGGTATAATCCAAAGCCAAGTTAAGAGGGTTCAAAAATACGACGAAGTGCTTCGAGAAAAGGTAGGTAGTGCCCTTACGCTTCGCTTGGCTCGTCTTGGCGGGGGCACTCCCGTGCCCCCAGATACCTACGCGATCAAAATGTATGAACAGCTATTTATTAGGGTTCCGTACCCAAAGTGTACAAACGGGACCCTATTACTAAGACTCCACTGTCCGTCTGTCTGTCTGTCACCAGGCTGTATCTCATGAACCGTGATAGCTAGACAGTTGAAATTTTCACAGATGATGTATTTCTGTTGCCGCTATAGGTATAGTCCAGTCAAATAAGACTTTGAAGGTTACAAAAATTCCCATAGAGCTAAAAATTGGTATGAATGTTCAGAATACTATTATAAATGAATTGTGTAAAATCCCTATCAATCCCCTTGTGCAAAAAATTTATTGATGGTGAAAGTTTGCAAAAATAGGTTTTTCGCGTTTTTCAGCTAAACGGTGAGTTTTAGGCTGATTTTAGAGTCGCGCTGACCGCACGCTGACCGTCGGCGCTGACAGCCGAAACGTATGAAACGCACGCGCTGATAGCTACGCGTTATTCTAAAACGCTCCATAGAAGTTCATACGTTTCAGGCTGTCAGCGCCGACGGTCAGCGTGCGGTCAGCGCGACTCTAAAACCAGCCTTTCAGCAAAAATAATTCAAACAAAAATTGTAGATCATCCGATTCTCTACAAAAAATGTATCCACACTTTTTTTCATAAGTATTGCCATTTCCGTGATATACCGGTTGAAAGAATTGAAAAAAATATTTTATTCGTAATATGCACACGTTTCCACACCACCTATGAGGTAGTGTGCTTGGCGCTTTTTTTTTAACGTGTTTTCCCCGGTAGGCCTATTCCACGATCTATTGTGATCCTATTGAATTCAAATTGAGTATTGAAAATGATGAAAGCTGTGTAAATTATGTAATATATAAATGAAAAAATTATTTGGAAAAATTATTCGTCGGATTCATAATAAATATAATAATCCTATGGAACTTCTAGTGAACTGTCTTCGTTTTCTTCTTCTTCTTTTTCTTCGTCTTCCTGCTGGATACAAGTATGTTCTAAAAGTGATGCATCAAATGTCTCATCACTGATATCGTAATTATCCTCATCTAGTATCGATTCAACATTGGAGCACGACTGTCCTTGACAAATTGGTACATGCTAAAGAACAAAACAGTCCAACCTTTTTACAGCCACATTTAGCCTTGCAACATTTTATGCAATTGCAAAAGACGGTGTTAAGGAGTTTTTCTGGTTCAGGTGGAAGTAACGTATGAATTAGTTTTGGGATTAGGATTGAGAATTTTTGTAACCTTACTTCTATTTTAAGGACTAATTTGACTGGACTAATAACTACAAATACTAAAAACAGAATAAAATAAATATTTAAGGGGACTCCCATACAACAAACGTGTTTGTTTTTCGGCTTTTTTGCCTTGTCATACGGAACCCTTCGTGTGCGAGTCCGACTCGCACTTGGCCAGTTATTTTATTTATTATTAATATTATTATATACATATATAGTTTTTTATTTTTAATAACCGACGAAAAATTTCAACGCTGGTTCAGAATCATTTACTAAATCCTTGGTAACAGGTTGCGCATCGACGTCCCTGCCATCCTGTACTAATATGCGTAGTTAATTAGGAAAGACTTGCTTTTGGCAAAATATGAAAGAACGCAGATTTTGAGACCTGAACATCTAATGAGATTTCCGAAGACTATGGTAGTCAACTAGTATTTTTCCAGAACACAAAACAACTAAAGATTTTTCGCCGAAATTGATCGGCAACTGATTTCGAATGATTCATTTCTGGGTTAGGTGACGCAACTCATGTGCCAGGGATTCCGGGTTCATGCAGTCGTGGACCTTTTCTCTTGTTTATTATTAAATCCATTATAATTGAGGATCAGACGAAGACTGATGTTTCTAGGAGCTCTACACCCATTGCGTGCATTTCCAAAGGACAAAGGAACACTTCAGGGAAACGCCCATGTTCAAAGATTTCCGCAATGTATGTCAAATCTCATAACTCTAACTCTTCGAATCTTTTGTTATACCAGTCCTGCAGTTTTGGGCATATTACAATTTGCATACTGTTTTGTCATTATTTAATGTCAATACATAAAAATATGTTTCCGACAGTATTTTCCTGTGCAAAATCTATTTAGAGGACCCAATCCAAAACGGAATTTAGCTCTAGGATATAGAGTGCAGTTTTCCATGGCAGATCTGGAGCAACAAAGTGATCTCAATGTAATTGGATGATTGCTTTAGTGACATTGAACGGTACTGGAATTATCTAAGTGTGTAAGTGTACTAGAACACCAAATACGAAATGTTATTGTACACCGTTTAAAAAAAATCGCTGCCTCATGTTCTTACAATGACTTGTATCAGCTCAAGAAACGAAAATTCAATGTTAAGGAATAGACTCTGTCGGGCAATTTGGGCCTATTAGCATGTTATTCGGGACTTAAAGGAGCTTGAATGTAGATTCGAGCGTGGTCAGAGGTCAGGGGTGAACGACCTTAGGTTCACTTCCGAGGCTACGCTTTGTGTCTTTTCGACTAGATTATGTGTGCTAGTGTAACTCACACTGTTATTAAAACAATTGCGAATTGATGAACAAACTTCTGAGGACTTAAAAAATGCCACTGATGACGCCATTAACGTGGACCTACTGGCCCCAACTCATTTAATCTGCATTAGCGATTTATTTGCTAAAAATATAAACAAATATGAGTTTATGGAAAAATAACTTATGCAGGGTTATTGGTAAAACATTAACAACCTCTTAAGAGGTCATTGTACTCATCATTATGAACAACTTTTACTATGGGACCAAACCTGAAATCGCGAAAAAAAAAACAGCTGTTCCCTACATTTATGTTCTACTCGTCGAAATGTAGGGAACAGCTGATATTTTTTTTGCGATATCAGGTTTGGTCCCATAGTAAAAGTTGTTCATAATGATGAGTACAATGACCTGTTAAGAAGTTGTTAATGTTTTACCAATAACCCTGTATATCTAAAGTTTAAACTTTTTCAATAGTGCTAGTCACTCTGAAATCAACTTAATTACCATTGAAATAAAGTTAATATTTGTTTAACTTGAAATAATATTAATTTGAAAGAAGTTTGAATAGACATGAATGCAATTATTATGCACAATAAATATTCCACGGATTCGAAAAGAAGAAAATTTGTATTTAATAAAATTGTATAGGCGAGGGTAGTGTGGGATGTCCCCCAGCTAGATGGACCGACGACGACCTTAAAAAGGTGGAAAGACTGGATGCGAAAGGCGGAGGAGAGAGCGTTGTGGCGCATCCTGGGAGAGTAGATTGCTTAAATATGATAATGCATGATGCAGGAGAACCAAGGTAACCGACATAGCCCGAAGAATTGCCTAACGCAGAACAGATGGCCGATGGGACCGAAAGGTTCTGGAGTGGCGACCGCGTACCGGAAGACGTAGTGTTGGTAGGCCTCCCACAAGGTGGACCGACAACTTGTGAAGGCCGCAGGAACTCGTTGGATGCGAGAAGCACAAAACCGGTTGAAGTGGAGGTGCTTAGGGGAGGCCTATGTCCAGCAGTGGACTGTGATAGGCTGACTTGATTGATTGATTGTATCATGTCTAATTTTCCCTTTAATTACGTTATTATTTTAAGAATAATTATTGTCATTGTGAATTAATTCTGTACAGACTTCCGTTTTCCCATGAAACGGAAGTCTGTACAGAATTAATTCACAATGACAATACACACCTTCCCATGAAACGAAGCACACTGTTTTGTCTGCTGTCTCACATCACAACAAGTTTACCTTACATTACAACTGAGTATGAAAGGTTCCATACCTTTTATACTCAGTTGTAATGTAAGGTAAACAAACAAGACGGCGCGTACGTGATCCACGCGCGCCTCAAAAAGATGTCAGCATCAAATGGAGGGACCCGTTAGGGCCGAAGCCTGCCGGGTCAGCGGGATTGTCGGAAAGGGTTACCGTTGGCCCGGAACATAAAGGGCTCAGGAAGGAACACGGATGGGTTTTAGTCAGTAAGAGTCTGACTCTCACTTCCGCTCCATCCTCAAAAAAAAAAAATATGGTAAACAAACAAAAATTGATCGAAAGTGTTGATAAAACTACACCATAAACTAAGACAGGTATTTCTTTGAATACTAAAGTGAATCTCAATTCGTACTGACGAAGCATTCGATGTAACAGCTGACGCACGCGAAACCCGAATGCTTTACAAATCGCTGTTAACGAAATTTGAAACTGATCTTATAAGACTGCATTATAAACTTGATATTATATTACTGCCATCGCTGTTCAGGGTTTATTTGCAACGTCTGCAGGGTTGACCAAAAACTGCGTAATCATGTAATTAGCATCCCATGCGAAGCTAGAATTCCAGGTTACGAAATACTTCTAAAAGTTTGACCAATGTACGGATGTTTTGAGTCTTAAAATTGGTCCAAGCTGTGGCAATTTAACCACCCACAGCCAGCAAATACCATAGACCTGTTTTATCAAGTTGTTTCATACAACTTTGGTGAATTTATGGTCTGCTACACTCGTAATTACACAACCCTTTTGCTGATACAGTAAATTGTTGCGAATTATCTTTATCGATAGCATTTGAGCTAAGCTTAAATGAAACTAGTCTGTTGAACGCTAGTTAGTTCTAAATGGAAACAGCATTGGACCAAGTAACATAGTCCATTGCACTGTGCAAGGCCGAGATGGAGATGACAGGATGAAATGGACTCTAATCTAAAGAATTGGCTCTAGCTAGACGATATATTAGATAAAGGGGACAGGAGCACCCACTTTTGGTGCAAAACCAACAATCGAAACCTGGGAATAACTGGGAAACTTTCGACTTCCCGCTGTATCAGGGTTTCTTTAAGACAAAATCAAAAGTAGAAATCTAAAATTACTTCCGTCACTCCTAAGGATGAAGGAATAGACGGAATTATTTCTTTATTTCTTTCTCGTACTTATATAACTATGTACAAACCCTGATTGCATACAATGACACGATATCAGATCTTTGTCCTGAACCCATGAGCCATGTCGAATGTCATTAGATCAGCTACCAATTATTGTTCATGATCGTATCCTTTGTTTAACGACTGGCCGACGAAAATCATTCCATAGCTCTTAATTTAATTGCCATTTTGTTTTTAGATGTGTGACGAAATGATGTTTCGTGTTATTGTAGAGAGAGAGGAAGGTTTCCAAAACAATTTGAGTAGCCATTGTCGAGTAGATGCTGTGTTATTTTTTATGGGACCTATCTCGGCGTTGATCTTTCCTCATAGAAAGGGATGGATGAGGTCTATGATATTACGAGCGCCTTACTTTGGAAATAAGGGGAACGCAAAAGCAGGCAGGCCTGCGCGCACAATGAAGGTTGAAATTGGATTTTGGGTCTTGGATTTTAAGGCAAAGCAATACTCAGTGGACTATGAACACCGTTGCAAGCGATATCATTTCTTACCGTTGAACATAAAACGTAATATTAGTGACATATGTTTTGGTAAACGTAGCAAATGGTTCGATTGATTGCCCGGAACTACTCAGCAAATTACTTCTTCGCACTGATCAAAATAACCTACGCAGACGACCTCTGCTGCAGGTACCATGCGCATCGACTAATTACAGGAGCAACGCCTTCTTCATTCGTAGTGTAAATGCCTTTAATAGTTTACCATCGCACCTGGAGATCGACCTATTTTGCACCAACGCACACAGTATTAGAAGGATCCTAAACAAGGAATATTTCGGAGATACTCATGAATAACTAATAAATAATTCGGTTTATGATATCTAATGTATTGTTATGTGGTTGCTCATATGTGATTTAACTGTTTTGATTTTGCACGACTCGACTATTAATTTATTTATTTAACTTTTGATACACTTTTTTTAACTTTTTTTTATTGTATTTTTTTTTCTTTCTCTTGGTTTACAAATCGCTGTTAATGAATATAGTCAACGCAAAGTATTTGTAACTAGATGTTTATATGTGAAAGCTTGTAATTAGCAAAATTTTCCTACCTACGAATTATTTTTAATTGTGTTATTAGTCTGTAAGCTTTCTGTAAAATATAATAAATAAATAAAATAAATTCATAGGACTACTTGGAACTGCCTCCGGCGTAATATTAGGTTAGCAGTTAAATAATAAACAACGCAGGAACAGGTTGCGAGAATATCGTCAGTAAAATATAGAAGATAAAATATTGCATTCGGAATAGGTACATCGTTTGCGATTGAGATACAGTTGTTTAACCAATCACATGTCTAGACTTGTAAAAAAATAAGCACGCCCGCTAAGTAATTACAGCCGCACGGATCGATCGATCAGGTTAAGCTACGCTTGCCGCGGTTGGGTCGTGGATGGGTGACCATCTTTACATACCGAGATCTCTCCGTGTCTCGGAAAGCACGTTAAGCCGTTGGTTCCGGCTGTCATTCGTAGATCTTTAACAGTCTTTGTCGTCAGAAGCCCGAATGTCTGAAAACCAGTCTTACTGGTATTCAGCTGCATCCGGTTAGACTGGTAGCCAAGGTCTGGTAGGTGAGATGTCATAGGTAATGCCTATCAGACCTCCACAGCCCAGTTACTGGGCAACACGATAACCTTTGATAATACTGTTATCCTCTCCTAATATGTTTGTACCGAAAACAGCAAATGACTAAAAACTAAATCATTAATTATCATTGCTTTCCAAATGGCGCCAAAACTCATTAGTAATACTGTTTTCCCTAAGATGTCATTAGTTAATTTACAAAGTAAATATAAACTCTTGGGTCTTACAACAAAAACTTAAACGTGTGTCTAATGTCCGTCGTTTCAGCCGATAGACGTCCACTGCTGGACACAGGCCTCCCCCAATTTTGGGAGGGTTTGCCATAATCGCCACGCTTGGCAGGCGGGTTGGCGATCGCAGTATGGTATGGTGGTGGAATACATAGAGAACGCTGCTGCCCATTCTCCGGTACGATCCTTAGTCGCCTTTTACGACACCCACGGGAAGTAAGGGGTGGTGGTATTCTTTAAGTCCGGCACCACACAGACTAATGTCCGTTTTACGTCAAAGTCCATGTAATTATGTCATGTTTAATAGGTGTTTAGCCTAAACAACTCGCACCTGCGGTGCAAAAACGTCACTTATGCAAATGATGTAATTTTTCAGCGTTTGAAAATTCGACATTCTAATAAAAGGTATAGTTCTTCTTGACTAAACAATAACGACACAACTGCCCTCTCGCGGAAAGTATACGCACTATACAAATGGACAATCACTCACCAGGTAAAGGGGTACAAGCAGCTGCTTTTTCTCATACTCAGACCTATTTTGACAAAAATTGCATAAGTGACGTTTTTGCACCGTAGGTACGAACTGATAAACACTGTTTTGTGGCAGCAAGGTTGGTAGTTTATAAATAATTAGGGTTAAATTTGATAATGCATGATGCAGGATAACCAGGGTAACCGACATAGCCCGAAGAATTGCCTAACTTAAGTGGCAGTGAGCAGGGCACATTGCTCGCAGAACACATGGCCGATGGGGCCGAAATGTTCTGGAGTGGCGACCGACAACTTGTGAAGGCCACAGGAACTAGTTGGATGCGAGAATAACAAAAACCGGTCGAACTGGAGGTGCTTAGGGGAGGCATGTCCAGCAGTGGAGGTCTTTCGGCTGAAATATGATGATGATGATGAAATATGATAATTATGCAGCTGATTAAAGCACTTCCTACTTAGGTTGAATGATAAATGTATGACTGTGTACTAAGTAAATATGGCTGGATGAGATGAGTATGTATGTAGTATAGTCATGTAATCTTGGCTAGTGACGGCAACAGCAGGGAACTTAAATGTGAGTGACGTATTGAGTTTCCTATAGTATTGACATTGTCCTTTAAAAGCAAAACCACCATTGCCTGCCAACTAAGGGAAACCGTGCGAGGTTCCTATTATCAACCTTAAGAACGTTGAAATAAGGTCGCTGTGCTGTGCTCCAACAGGTGCGCTCTGGGATGAATACTGGGCGCACTCTATGTAATCTGCAGGTGCAAGTAGGATTAATGAAGAGTTCTAATATCAGCTGTTTGTAATGCTGTTTTTAACTTGAATTGATGACTACTATGATAGACATCTTGATCTTTATATTAAAGTAGAGCCATTAGCCACTTAATATTATAAAGAGTTAAAATTTGTTTGTTTGTAAGTTTGTATGTAGGGGGTAATCTCTGGAACTACCAGTCGGATTTGAAAAATTCTTTCAGCATGGGATAGCCCAATTCTTGAGGAAGGCTATAGGCTATTATTTAACATCACGCTATGGACGCCCTTAGGAGCCGAGTAAAAACCAAAAAGTCAGAAAGAACGCTAAGCGAAATCGCGGGCAGGGGATGAGATGCGACGGGGTGGGTCGGCGAACAAGAAATTTCACGCGGACGAAACCGCGGGCAGAAGCTAGTTATTATTATTCTAATATAATAAACATTAACTTAAGCTTTAAATCCTCCTTATAGAACACCCACAAAAAATTTAATTCTTCTCAATTATACATAATAAGAGATATTTAATATATAAGAGGGGCCCGTGGCTAAATAATAACAGCCGCACAGGTCGATCGATCAGGATAAGCTACGGTTGCCGCGGTTGGTCTGTGGATGAGTGACCATCTATACATACCGAGACCTCTCCGTGCCTCGGAAAGCACGTTAAGATGTTGGTCCCGGCTGTCATTCGTGGATCTTAGACAGTCGTTACGGGTAGTCAGAAGCCCGAAAGTCTGACAACCAGTCTTACCAAGGGGTATCGTATTACCCAGTAACTGGGTTGTGGAGGTCAGATAGGCAGTCGCTCCATGTAAAATACTGGTATTCAGCTGCATCCGGTTAGACTGGAAGCCGACCCCAACATAGTTGGGTAAAGGCTAGGCAGATGATATAATACATAACTGTTCCAGAAAAACATGAGATGGTTTTCAGTAATTTCATGAAGTTTCACTACACCTTACATAGTCAACATATTTACAGCAGAGGAATGTGTGTAGATCTTACATAATTTCTTGTTTTTGTAATACTTGTAACCATTAAAAAAATGACTTCATAATGCAGTCAATTAAACAGTTGTTTCTTAATGTATTAGATCGCATTAATCTGTAATGTGACCTAATATTTATGAAACACTTTTTATCACAGAAAACTGCAGTAAGTTAAGGGGCTTACAGGACCTAAACACAAAAACGCAAGTTTTTAAAACAATAAAAGTATATGATCGACTACAGTAAACAAAATCAGAAAAATATGTGATATTCTTCAGAATATATGCTAGGTAGATAGTGTGTTGAAAACATAATACAACTAATTTAATTCGATAGAAAAAATCATGAAGATACCTCTAAAAACTTTCTTTTTACAATAAAAACCATACTAATATACAAACAATCATTCTGATTTTTTGCCACATTATTTTACAAGGAACATACTAGTGTTTTAATTTTATAGTCCGAACAATAGATTTTTGTAATTAAATAATTGCTTCATATTTTGCAATAAATTACCGGGTTGTGTCATAGCGCTTCTCTTTCTTTTCTCCGCGCTTTATGTCATGGAAGCCCCTTAACTAAATCCATTGATAAAATCAAGTTCCTAAATAAATGATAACAATTTTACAAGAACTCTGATGTGTTTATCTAAAAAAACAAATAATACATGAAAGATAAGTGTCCTTAAATGAACATGAATTAAGAAGTCTGTTTGTTTCTCATTACATAAATAGCTGTATGCATATTTATGCTAATCATGTATGAAGATTACATTACTTAAGCAATTATTAACAAGACTATAGAATGCAAATAACCAAACAAAAAAAAAATTGGTATATGTGTAGTCAAAATCTAGCTCAAAGCTAAAAAAAAACTCATCAAACGCATAACCTCCTTTTGAAGTCGGTTAACAAGAGTATTGAGGAAAAAACATTGACCCCTCACATAGGTCAATATTTAAATTAATGCACGCACACATGTTACACAAGTTTGAACATGCCTTATCTAATGTCCTAATTTAGTTTATGATGTAACAGACACATCAAAAGGAGAGCTGTTTGAGGCTAAGTAATAAGTATAATAACAGCCGCACAGGTCGATCGATCAAGTTAAGCTACGCCTGCCTGGTTGGTCTGTGGATAGGTGACCATCTTTACATACCAAGACCCGTCCGTGGTTTGGAAAGCACGTTAAGCCGTTGGTCCCGGCTGTCATTCGTAGATTTTGACAGTCGTTACGGGGTCTTCAGAAGTCCGAAAGTCTGACAACCAGTCTTATCAAGAGGTATCGTATTACTCAGTAACTGGGTTGTGTAGATTAGATAGGCAGTAGATCCACGTAAAATACTGGTATGATGCTGCATCCGGTTAGACTGGAATCCGACCCCAACTTAGTTGGGAAAAGGCTAGGCAGATGCGGAAGAGAGCTGTTTGTAAAGAATTTTGTCCGGGATAGTACTCCAGCATAGTCGCTATTTCTTCCACCAAGCTGTGTTAAGATGTTCCAATTTGAAGGCTACGGGAACTGGTATAATTACAGCCACATGAGACATTTCTGCTTAGGCCGCTATCCCACTGGCGTTTTACGAGCGTCGGCGTTTCTCGAACGTCTGCGCATCGTCAACGTTGCGCAGACGCGACGTTGACGTCGCGTCGTCGCGTGACAAGCATTAACGTCCCCAACGTTAACGTCGCGTTTGTTGGCAACAGGTACAATCACACCGTCCTGCTCAGTCCGTGTGGGTACGGGCGGGGGCTTGTACGCTTCAAATAAGTACAAGTCACGCAACGACCTGAACTGACCTTGAAAAAAACAAGCGAAACAAACCCTTATTTCTAAGACATAAGGGTTTGTGACGTTTGTTTTCTTCAAGGTCAGCGCTCATAACTCGTTGCGCGCAGTATACTATCATGTGCGCGACGTTAATGTCGCGTTCAGCGGACGTTAATGCTTGTCACGCGCAGACGCGACGTTGACGTCAACGCTCGTAAAACGCCAGTTGGATAGCGGCCTTAGTCTCCTAGATGGTAGAGCATTACCTTTCCAGTGGGGTAACTGCGTAACAAACTATCAATAGCAATGGCTTTCATTTTGACAGTTCAACAACATTCATTGCGTTGTATAGGTTGTTGAGTAGACAAACGTTTCGAACCTAGGAAGCAATGGACTAGCAATATCCTTCAAAATGCTACAGATTGACATTGATACGCAATTTGGGTGCAGGCTGGCACGGACAGAGAGCAATGACCACTTAGGGCCTGCGCAAATTGGCGGCACGGCACGGCAAGGGATTTTTATGCGACAAATAGAAATATAACTTAATAGTATGACAATAAAATTGAAATTTCAATGACACGGCATGTCTAAGGATACCCTCCTAGCTTTGTTTTTGCACCTACGATGATTATCATTGAAATTTCAATTTTATTGACATACAATTAAGTTACATTTTTATTCGTCGCATAAAAATCCCTTGCCGTGCCGTGCCGACAGTGGGCGCAGGCGCTTAGATGAGCATCCATACTATCCCCTTACTAATAAACTTTGTATAGCGTCTGTATAGTTACACAACGCTTTGTCTTCTTTTGAAAGTCAAATTACTGACGACTGAAAGAGAGAAATCGGTGTGTAACTAATTAACTATTCATCAGATATAATACGTTTATTAGTAAGGGGGGGGGGTAATAGTATAAATGCGAAAGTAGCCAGTCTGTCTGTTACCTTTTCACGCCTTAACGGCTGAACGGATTAAAATAAAATTAGGCACACAGGTAGACCTGAATTATGACATTGGGTAACTTTAATGCCGGTAGTACGTTCCTGTGGGATAATTTCCTACCTCTACGCGGATAGTCTATACCAGAGTCCAGTCGATCGTAGCAAGGCAAAAAATATTTCCCTGATTTTGCTAATCTAGCAAAAGGTGCTCAAACACAATGCTCACATTGATATAAATAAGTAGTTACTAAGAATAATTTTCAGTTTTATATTTTCACTCATAGTAAAATAAAAAATACTACATAATTGTGTACTGAACTATGCTGTTTCATATAAGATTTCAAGAAGTATGTAATTGCTAGATCGCACAGGGTGTCGTCAGTGAAAAGTAGATCTTGGGTCTAACCAAGTTGGCCACCCCTGATCTATACTAATACATGTTATAAACAGGTAAAGTTTGTGAGGTTGTAGGGGTAATCTCTGGATCTACTGAACCGATTTTGAACATTCTTTTACCAATAGAAAGCCACATTATTTGTAGGTGTCATAGGCTATATATTATTATTATTTATATAAATGAATATCTTAGAAGATATCAAAGATTTAAAAAGCGGGGGCGGAGCGGCTGGCGGAGCGGTACGAAGTTCGCCAAGTCACCTAGTTTAATATAAAGAGGAACTTACTTTTAAGTATTTCGTCGAGTATTGTGTTGAGTGTCTTCTCCAGTTGAAGGTAATCATTATCCTCTTTGATGGGCCAGTCACAGGATAAGTTCCAGTCCACAATGTCAACATTTTGCCCCGAGTCGTCTGGAACTGTGTACAACCTGGGTGCAAAAGAAATACCATATAAAGAGACTTTTTCATGTATAAATCCATCCAGACATTTATATTTACAAGACGTGTGCCTGATCGGCAAAAATGATTAACTTCCATATCCTATTTAACTTTAGGGAAAGAATTTTCTAAAAACCTCTTAGTGCTTACTTTAGTTATACAGGCTGACTTGTAATTTGATATTGAAAGGTGTACTAAAGTATTAGGTACCCAATGAAATAGCAATGAAGGCTATTCAAATAGAGATAGAGAAAAGTTAAAAAATAAATGAAAATCATAATTTCCATGAATTTTTGCATAGGCTCTATGGGGTGCTTAATTATTGCGAATGGGTCACACTATCACATCCTGGAAGAAATACGTCAAATTACAAGTCATTATAAGGAACAATTGTGCAAATTTTCATGCTTCTCAACCTAGCGCTTCAGGCAGTGTGTCTGTCAGTAAATTTAAGATTTTTATTAAGTACATGTATCTGTTGTCCTACTGAAGAGCAAAAGCCAGCCTCTCCCTTGCGATGCCTTAAACAAATGGAGAAACTTGCACATTGATGACTTGGAGGATAAATCTATAACCATTATGGTGGTGCAACAGAAAAACCTATTTTGGTACAAGCCCCAAGTTTGGTAAGCCACAAAGTCCAATAGATCAATGAAGAAATCAATTACAAGAACATTTGATGAATCATTTTCTAATTAGATTTTTTAAGAGAAAACGGGTTTGCATGCAGTTAATTGTGTACTGGAGGATCGATGCAATTTGTTCAGAAGTGACTCAGAGGATTACATTGATTTTTTTAAGTAATAGCTTGGCAGTCTACTTCATTAATGGTAAGTGGTCACTGCTGTTTATTAAATTGAAGATGTCCTTCAATACCAGTATTACAGGTTACAGGTTTGTTGCATACCCACTGATTTGTAGTGAACATCAATATTACAGATAATTATTTTTATAATTAGCAATTTTTTCTGGCTGCGATTTTGGAGAGTATGGAGAGTAATACAAGGTGGCAGGTGTGCAAACTGATGGATTCAGTACATGATAGTGGACCCTTCTGAGTTGAAATAAATTTTCATTGGTTAAAAAAAAAAAATCTGTTTCCTACAAAGGTCCAATACCAAACTCAAACTCAAAGCATTTATCTCAATTAAACCATTTACAGGCACTTTTGAATTGTCAAGAAGTTGGTCAGTCAGAAAATATGAAGCCAGTTGTCCATTCCAAAGCGTAGATACCTATGGAGAAGAACGAGCGAGAAACTACATGGACACTCTTTTTTAGGGTTCCGTATAAAAACGGAACCCTATTACTAAGACTTCGCTGTCTGTCCGTCTGTCTGTCTGTCTGTCACCAGGCTGTATCTCAAGAACCGCGATAGCTAGACAGTTGAAATTTTCACAGATGATGTATTTCTGTTGCCGCTATAACAACAAATACTAAAAACAAAATAAAATAAATATTCAAGAGGGGCTCCCAAACAACAAACGCGATTTTCTTGCCCTTTTTTGCTCGATATCAAAAATGGCAACAGATAGGCACTTGAAATATTCACAAAATATTCAGTTGTATTTTAACTTTAATAATAAATAATAAAAATAAAATAAATATTTAAGGGGGGCTCCCATACAACAAACATGTCTTTTTCGGCGTTTTTGCCTTGTGGTACGGAACCCTTCGTGTGCGAGTCCGACTCGCACTTGGCCAGTTTTTAAATTATCGTTTTTCAAAAATATTAGTTACATCATTAATGTTGAATTTATAATAAAAGTATATGTGAAAACGATGTAAAAAAAGACATACGCGTAAAAAGCGTACAGCTTTTTTACATCCTACCTATGCAGTCAAAATGTATGGAACACATGTGCATTGTGCATTGTTGTCTCTGCCACCCTGTATAGTACAGAATATTGTCATTGACTGGCCTAAGAATAAAAATGACCATTTGACATTTGGCAGCCATGAGTAGACTATTTAATGGCAGAGATGAGATCTTAGTCTAAATAAATAAATGGTATCATCCTTTATGTAGACATTTCATTCATAGTAAGTATTACTATAGGAAATACAGCGGAAGGATGAATGGTGACTATAAAGCTATGTGTCAAAGAAAAATAAAAACAAGCACCTTTTGTTCTGCTTAAAAATAATAACAATAGGCTGTTTAATTGGAATATTTGTAATTTTATAAATTTCATATAATTTATAAAAAGTAATCCTACTAATGTTATAAATGTCAAAGTTTGTGAAGATGTTTGTTACGTAATCATGCATAAACCATTGAACAAATTTAGATGAATTTTGGTATCTTAGAGACAGTTTGAGTCCTGCGAAAGGACACAGGATAGTTTTTATCCCGATATTCCCACGGGATCGAAAGTTATGCGGGTGAAACTGCGGGGCACTGCTAGTACATAATAAATCCTTCATGATGAATCCTGCACTTATCCCTCTTTATTTGGGGTCTTTTTGTGTCATACTTCTATACCATCTTGGTAGTCACTCCCTTTTTAGCCATATCATCTTTCACACAGCAACAATTATAATAAAACCTTATAATTGTCTATTATCAATACTTATAATCAAGCACAATTTATTCATTTGTAAAGACTGTAGGTAGGTATTATATTATCACAAAGCTTATCATAATAATTCAAGTACAATTGTATCAAATGGATCTGAACAATAAATACAATCTTATCAGTTTGATAATTTCCTAGTAAGTTCCGCAAAACACTCATTAAAACTAAAAACTAGGGAGATGTACTTGAAAGATGTCTCTACTGTTTATTAAAACATGTTTTACACTTTTTCTTTGAAAATATTGGGGGTAGGTTACACTTACAAATTAGAAAAAACATTGAAGATCACTCAGAATAACTGTAGTATTCTGGTCCAAATAATAACACGGAAGTTTACAGTTGTTATTATTAATACAATTCATCAATAACTGAAGCAGGTGTAGGTGTGGTGAACACATCTGAGCATAGTGGGATGCAAATCTTTTCTGAATAAGCATGCCTTTATATATATTATTACCTGATCTAATGTTAACTTTGAAAGTGACCACTTTAGTTTTCGTTATAGGAAATGCAAGTTCATTCAAAACATAATAAAAACATTTGAGTGAAGGTGAATCATCTTACTTAGCAAAAACATAGTACCAGTGCAAGGTGGCTATGTTAAAATACTGGTTAGAGTGGTTCGACTGGAAATAAATAACTCAACGATTAATTGGAACGAGCTAAATATCCATCGAGACTCGACACTCGACAGATAGACTGACATTACGACCGGACACAAGACATGCATGACCCCGTAAATACTCGCCACCGCTTACTGCGACATATTCTCTTACATAAATACTCTTCAAAAGTACTCACCACGTCTGATCATCGGAATAATCCAAAGATTCCACGTCAATCAGATCAGAATCAAACATATCTTTGTTTATATTTTGATCAACCTGATTCATGATTCCAATAATAACGAGACATCAATTTGGCACTTTAAGCAAATCACATATAAATTTCACACAAGAACTACATTTACTATAAGGAATACTGTAAATATAATAAAGAAAAAAGATATAATAAGAACCAACACGAATTGTCCCAGACAAGTTTTAGTTTGGAATTTGACATATCACCATAGTCAAAATGCCAAAAAAAGGATGAAGAAAATGAAAGAAGTCAACGGTAAAATTCATAGAGATTTGTAGGAAGACGGAAGTGTTAGTATTGTAAAAACTTTTCTTATTTTTAAATAAAACACATTTTTTATCATTTTTGTAGCTTAGTTTAAATAATGATTGGTTTTTAGAGAACTTTATAAAATAATAAAATTTCATTTGCACAAAGGTACACATTTTTGCAAATTGTCTCTGGTTCAACCTTAGTGTGACCAAGCTTAAAAAACAAAACTTTGAAGTGGGTAAATATATTCCTACATCACATTTTGTTTTTTATTTTTAAAGCCTTTTTTAGTTTAGTGTAAAAATTCTAATTTAATGCTTTTTGAATTACTATGGTAAATATTTATAAAACGATGGTATAATAAATACTGCATTGCATTTGTAAATGTGATTCTTTTATACAGAATGTTTGGTTGGTCAGAACTAAAAATTGTCTGTAAGCTGGTCGAAAAAAATCTGTGAAACCCTAGTTAATCTCATTATTTCTTAACCCATCAGGAAGCGATTGATACAATGGACTGTGAAGTACAGAGATAATGACTAATAGAGAATAAGAAGAAGTGCTACGCCGACATAAAAAAAATTGGAATAAGGGCAAGATAATAATGATTTATTTAAATGCCTACAAAAATAATTAAATAGATAATAAATCAATTTACAGGGATAGAAATATTCATATTCCTGATAATATATTGTTGGAAAGCACCTTGCTTCCTCTACTCTATTCACTCATTTTAAAGTAAATTGACGGTATCGTCTTTTAGACCTAGGGCAACATTAACTTTGACAGCAAGGTTTGACGTTAGCGAAAGCATAGACAAACTTCTTCCTTCTTTTTGTCTACGGACACGTTGTGAGCACGTTGTATTTGGTGTAGTTTTTAGAATAAAACTGCAAATATGTCGTCCCATCTTAACTGGATGATCATCCGCAACAACAACGCCTTCCTGGTGAAGAAGCGTAACATAAGCAAGCCGTTCAGCAAGGAGCCCAACAATGTGACTAACCTCAACTCGTACAGATACAATGGTCTGATCCAGAAGAAGGCTGTCGGCGTCGTCGAGAATCCCGACAGGAAAGGTTTCACAGTTGTGTACAAGAAGGCAAAGGCAACAAACAAGCCCGTCAAGAACGTAGTGCGCCGCCAATTCAAAGCCGGCGCGAGGAGATCCCTGTTCAAGGTAAAGAGGTTGTTGAAAGCCAACCACTACCGCACAGACCTGTCCAAGGCTACCCTTCGTCGTGCATCAGCCATCCTCCGCTCTCAGAGGCCCATCAAGGCGAAGAAGCCTAAAGCAGCGGCCGCTAAGACCGAATAACTTTTGTATGTAAGCTGACAATAAAAAAAACTATAAAACCCTAAATAGTCTCTTATTTCTTAAGTTTAACCCACCTACTAGTTATTTCCCGATGTAAACTTTTCTTTTACACCAGTATCAAGGTGTATTTTGTGTTGTGTACAGTATTCATTGTTGATGTGCTGGTGCTGTCAAGTGGATTGGCAGCATGCTAAGATAGTCTTGATGTAAGTCTGTAATGTTATTTTAATTTAATCTAATTGTGATTCAATTTACCCAATAATCCCACTACAAGATAGCTTAAAGCAGCAAAATTACATCAAGATCACTTGTGGAGCTCTCGGAGGATTTTCACGATATTATCATTTACACTAACTTACACAAGAGCACACTTATGAACTATCTTCCCCTACAGAATGTAATAAATATTGCGAATTGATATTCATAAGAATCTGCCTAGCCATATCCCAATTATGTTGGAGTTGGCTTCTATTCTAACTGGATGCAGCTGAATAGCAATATTTTATATGGAGTGATTGCCTCTTTCCAGAGGCGTCTCTAGGCCATGTAGCGCCCGTGTGCAAACATTACCCAAGCGCCCCCTAGTAAGCGCGCGCTCAGAATGGAATGGGTACAAAGTACAAGTAACAGCACATCAAGTTACCACAAACTGAAGAACAAATTCGTTGGTTTTGGATGCCATGGTGTGCTGTTGACTGTATTTAGAATTATACAGGGTGTTCTGGTGTTTACGCTAAGAAGCCAAAACGTACCCATGTCAATATAATGTTATGTCCATATCAATGTCCAAATTTTGAAATTTCTTCATTCTAATGAAATTTCTTCAGCCCCGGAACACGCTACCATCGGGATCGGGATCTCGTGGGGCGGCTTACTTTGGTGTAATTCGACAAATATCAGAAGAGCTCCAGATACTATACAAAATGTATGCAAAGCGGAGCTCTTTTTACGTTGGTCATTGAAAGTGCCACGGCTGGCCAACGCGCGCGCCGAATGGGGCTCCGTAGCGAGCGGCGCTCGGCGCCCCCTAGGACCGCTTCGCCCGTGTGCAACGCACACCCTGCACACTCGGTAAAGACGGCCCTGCCTCATTCAGCATCTGCCTAGCCTTTTCCTCAACTGTGTTGGGATCAGCTACCAGTCTAACCGGATGCAGCTGGATACCAGTAACTGCCTGCCTGACCATATTCCAGTTACTGCATAAGACTATACCCCATATTAGCTGGTTGTCAGGCCTTCGGGTTTCTGTCACACTACCCCCAATGACTGTGTTTAACCCGTCAAGCACCGCGCGTATCCTATATGTAATACAATACAATAGAAAATCAATTGTGTCTCATTAGCAGCAGGGTCCTCAAAAGATCTATTGCTATTGTAGTAATATTGTCAATTGCATAAGGTAGACAATCAATTTGCACTAAGAATCATGTAAATATTGACAATAAAATTGCAATTGATTGTTTCGGGGATCCTTTATTGACATAATCAGTATTTAAAGTGGGACTTTTAATGATGATGGAAGCAGGAAATTAAAAAAAAAATGTAAGTTGTTGCACCATTACCTACAATTTATTGATAACAAAACCATGATTTTTGTACCACAAACGGAATGTTGAACAATTCATCATTGGATAATAATAATATTATGTCGTGATTATAAGTTACAAACATGATCTTTCACGGGAATCAAAAAATGATATAAAAGTCAAAAAAAAAATTTTAATGGACATTCAATGCACAGTGCTTCACTAGTAACACAAATAAATTACAAGTCATTGCTTAGACATATTGTGTTCAATATTTCAGTTTAACATCACTATTTTATTTACAATAGATATCACAAATATTTTATACATCAAAAAATGTAAAGAATAATTTACATCAATAATGTTAAATTCATATTTCAAATACTTTAGAGACATGATTGGGTAAGTATTATTATTAATACTTAATATTAATGCCAAAAAAATTAAAATTGCCTATAACTATTGCAGAAATAAATGGCAAAATAATTGGCGATTTCTACCATTCGAGGGTCAAAGATTTTAACATCAATATTGTAGCAAGCAGGTTTCAAGACATTTTTAGAACTTTTAACTATACACAAACTGCACAATTACAATGAACAAAAATTTATATTAATTCACAAGTCAATTAAATGGACATTCTCATGATTTTTTACAAAAGGACTAAGTATTATTTTTATTAATTTACAAAATTTCAATTATTTTACGAAACATTCATTCACTACTACGACTATATTCTAACTCTAAAGGCAGCTTTGCTTGTAAAAGTTGCCTTAAATAATAAGTAATCTAACATTTTCAAGGTGTAAAAAGCATTAATTTGTCATCTAGTAAAGGGGGGTAGTTCTGTGCTTACGAAAAGCTTCAGGTACAAAATACATAGTAAACATGAAAATAAAAGGCACCAACATTTAACCTATCAAAGGCACAATACACCAAAATTCATACTTTAGTGTTTACAGTTCTACCAAATGAAATTTTACGTGTAAATGCCTAACTAAAAAAATGTGATATATTTACTTGCTGCCAAACTCCATGTACAGTCCTATTCAAACTTTATGGCGGCCCGGAAAATGGAGAGTCGCTGCGGAGTAATAAATTCACCTGTCAGGGAGGGTGAGGTACTGTGCACCGAGTAGCGCACTTCAGAGGACAGAGCCACAATAAAGTTTGATTTGGGCTAAACAAATACGTAGATTTCACGTACTGCTTATTGATGGTAACCCTGACCTTGAGATGACCTAGTGTAGTACGGAGGTTCGCTAGAATCCAGGGCCAATTTATACTGGTTTTGTGGCCACAGAGGTGCGAACGTTTCGAAAATACCGATATGCCACGCAATAGGTACTCACTGGTCATATTACCAAGTGATCAATGAGTTTCCACAATATCTTTACTCTCTGGCTTATCGAAAGAACGACAAACATGATTAGCAAAATTACTAAACTTCACAAAACCAGTATCAAGGTGTATTTTGTGTTGTGTACAGTATTTATTGTTGATGTGCTGGTGCTGTCAAGTGGATTGGCAGCATGCTAAGATAGTCTTGATGTAAGTCTGTAATGTTATTTTAATTTAATCTAATTGTGATTCAATTTACCCAGTAATCCCACTACAAGATAGCTTAAAGCAGCAAAATTACATCAAGATCACTTACAGAGCTCTCGGAGGATTTTCCCGATATTATCATTGACACTAACTTACACAAGAGCACACTTATGAACTATCTTCCCATACAGAATGTAATAAATATTAAGGAGCGAATTGATATTCATAAGAATCTGCCTAGCCATATCCCAATTATGTTGGAGTCGGCTTCTATTCTAACTGGATGCAGCTGAAAGCAATATTTTATATGGAGTGATTGCCTCATCATCATCATCTGCCTAGCCTTTTTCTTAACTATGTTGGGATCCAGTCTAACCAGATGCAGCTGGATACCAGTAACTGCCTGTCTGACCATATTCCAGTTACTGCATAAGACTATACCCCATATTAGCTGTTTGTCAGGCCTTCAGGTTTCTGTCACACTACCCCCAATGACCATTTAACCCATCAAGCACTTTGCGTATCCTATGTAATACAATACAATAGAAAATCAATTGTGTTTCATTAGCAGAGCTTGAGAGGTCACAGGGTCCTCAAAAGATCTATTGCTATAATTGTAGTAATATTGTCAATTGCATAAGGTAGACAATCAATTTGCACTAAGAATCATGTAAATATTGACAATAAAATTGCAATTGATTGTTTCGGGGATCCTTTATTGACATATCAGTATTTAAAGTGGGACTGCATAATAATTATGATGGAAGCAGGAAATTAAAAAAAAATGTAAGTTGTTGCACCATTACAATTTATTGATAACAAAACCATGATTTTTGTACCACAAACGGAATGTTGAACAATTCATCATTGGATAATAATAATATTATGTCGTGATTATAAGTTACAAACATGATTTTTCACGGGAATCAGAAAATGATATCAAAGACAAAAAGAAATTTAATGGACATTCAATGCACAGTGCTTCACTAGTAACACAAATAAATTACAAGTCATTGCTTAGACATATTGTGTTCAATATTTCAGTTTAACATCACTATTTTATTTACAATAGATATCACAAATATTTTATACATCAAAAAATGTAAAGAATAATTTACATCAATAATGTTAAATTCATATTTCAAATACTTTACAGACATGATTGGGTAAGTATTATTATTAATAATATTAATGCCAAAAAAATAAAATTTGCCTATAACTATTGCAGAAATAAATGGCAAAATAATTGGCGTTTTCTACCATTCGAGGGTCAAAGATTTTAACATCAATTGTAGCAAGCAGGTTTCAAGACATTTTTAGAACATTTAACTATACACAAACTGCACAATTACAATGAGCAAAAATTTATATTAATTCACAAGTCAATTAAATGGACATTCTCATGAATTTTTACAAAAGGACTATTATTTTTATTAATTTACAAAATTTCAATTATTTTACGAAACATTCATTCACTACTACGACTATATTCTAACTCTAAAGGCAGCTTTGCTTGTAAAAGTTGCCTTAAATAATAAGTAATCTAACATCTTCAAGGTGTAAAAAGCATTCATTTGTCATCTAGTAAAGGGGGGTAGTTCTGTGCCTACGAAAAGCTTCAGGTACAAAATACATAGTAAACATGAAAATAAAAGGCACCAACATTTAACCTATCGTTACCAAAGGCACAATACACCGAAATTCATACTTTAGTGTTTACAGTTCTACCAAATGAAATTTTATGTGTATGTAAATGCCTAACTAAAAAAATGTGATATCTTTACTTGCTGCCAAACTCCATGTGCAGTCCTATTCAAACTTTATGCCGGTCCGGAAAATGGAGAGTCGCTGCGGAGTAATAAATTCACCTGTCAGGGAGGGTGAGGTACTGTGCACCGAGTAGCGCACTTCAGAGCCACAATAAAGTTTGATTTGGGCTAAACAAATACGTAGATTTCACGTACTGCTTATTGATGGTAACACTGACCTTGAGCTGACCTAGTGTAGTACGGAGGTTCGCTAGAATCCAGGGCCAATTTATGCTGGTTTTGTGGCCACTGAGGTACGTACGTTTCGAAAATACCGATATATACTCACTGGGTACTCAATAGGTACTCACTGGTCATATTACCAAGTGATCAATGAGTTTCCACAATATCTTTACACTCTGGCCTATCGAAAGAACGACAAACATGATTAGCAAAATTACTAAACTTCACAAAACTCTCGACAAAGCTAATCAAGAATTTGATAATGGATGCCATATGCCTCATCATTATCAAGTCTCAATTTGAGGACGAACAGAAATGCAACTTCGGCTAATTTACTCAACTTTGTCTCATTCTGGCAGTGTTAAGACAGTCAATGCAGATTCCTGCCTGTTGAAGTTGAGATCATTATATTTGAGGCAATTTGGAGACAGAGTAGGTACAGTTTAAGTACTTCTTACTGTAAGTACCTGCTTGGAGTTTCAGCTCAGTATAGGCTGTAAAACAAGAGACTAAAGAGTGAAGAATCCAAAACATTTTTTAAAGGATGCAATTCGTAGATTGAACTTTTTTGTTCATAGAACTTATTAGGGTTTGAAATGACAATGAGAATACTAGAACAATACTCATTATATTTAACACGATCAATTACAAGAAGCTCATGGTATTATTACAAAGACGCGTTGACATTTTATTCATTAATTATTTTACAAATTTCATTTAAGTTTTTTTCCCATTTAGCTATCTAAACACGTAACCTAAATTATAGGCACATTTATTTATTCTAATAGTCAATTTTTAAACATTTGTTTGATTAAACAAATGTATTTCTTTTTATTCAAAATTATCAGGGAGAAGGCAGTGGTTACAATGTACAATATTATTGTCAGATCTATAAATAAATGGTTCAAATAATATTTAAAATAATACTGGTGTGGTTTAACTACTGGCTAACATAGACATACCAAAAGGAAAATATTGTGATTTACATGATTCCTAAAGATTTTTATCAACTAAAGAACATTTCAGTTGGGACTTAGAAAATCATTGTTCACTGGTTGCTTAACACTCAAAATAATGTAGGAAGCATCTACAAAAAGTCAATTCATGTGCAGAATTTAAACATTTGTAAGTACATTATTTTATGACACCAAATCTTCGATCAACAAGTACCTACTAGATTTCCTATGAGCGCATTAAAAACGGTTGGAAAAATAAGGCGACAAATAATGTTGTGGTCTTATTTTGCAACATAGTTTTTTCAACCTTACTGCTTAGAAATTATGTTTTATTTTTCAATAAATGTTTTTGTGCTTATTAAAAAAAATACGTTTACTTTTGAAAGAAGTAAATAATTGCAAACGATAATAAACTTTATGTCTGAAAGTTAAGGTTTATAATTGTGTCACTGACTGGCAGGGCTACCATTAGGGATTTTAATTTTGATAACACAAAAAACTTGTCGCTAATTAGTCGAAATTTGTCGCCAAATATCAACATTTGTCGGTCACTGGTTCAAAAGATATAAGGGTTTATAGGTGGCCGATCTGGAGAGAGTCTCCCCAGCAGGGCCACATTTATATCTCAAAAACTAGGGCACCTAGCAAAGATCTGTTTTCTCCTATATTTTGTCGCCAATTAGTCGGAATCAGTCGCCAAGTCACCGATTTAATCGGGTCTTAGTTTAGGAGATATAATGAGTTCAATTAGTAAGGTGTAGTCCAAGAGCTAGATCGAAGTTTTTTCGTGAACTCTTGGCCCTGCCAGTCAGTAACACTTTATAATTAAGTTATATGCAATCGGGGCCACTAGAGCGATGTATTTTCGTTCCTAATTTTTAATTAGCTGCAGTAAAATGACAGCTTATGTGATACCTAAATGACTGAAATTGGTGTCTTTTTGTTTTTTCGCGGCCTTCAACCAAATCTTGTCTGTCTAGTACGGAATAGTGTAACAAATGATACTTATTTGACATGCATGTCTCTAAGCTCAGTCCGAAATGAGTTATTAAGAAGTGTCATTTTACTGCAGCTAATTAAAATTCAGACTATAGTCCTATTGTTGATCGAAGCACCAAATAATCAGAGTACAGGTACAGACACATATTCCTTAAAATAATTTGTGCATTCAAATATGAATATTAGTGTTAAATTAAAATTAACTAAACGCTAAGTTGACTAGTATATAAAACTAACGCTATGTGATGCTTAAGAATAGTTTGTACATAATAATTGTTGATTGGTTAAGAATATTATGGCAATAGGCTGGTTTTAGAGTCGCGCTGACCGCACGCTGACCGTCGGCGCTGACAGCCGAAACGTATGAAACGCACGCGCTGATAGCTACGCGTTATTCTAAAACGCTCCCTAGAAGTTCATACGTTTCAAGCTGTCAGCGCCGACAGTCAGCGTGCGGTCAGCGCGACTCTAAAACCAGCCCTAGACTTTATTGGCCAAGCGAAGATATGACGTCATGTTATGTCATTAGTCCAAGAGCTCGTTACCAATTTTGGGAACGTATTTAAGTTAAGGTAGGTACTTACTATAAAATGTTGTATACACAGATATAGATACACCTAGATAACGCAAGAGCAACTACTTCGCGTGCCAAACATCGCTCCAGCTTACGTTCAAAAATCGTAAGCCGCCACTTTCGCGCTCAGTCCTGTGTACCGCTGGCTGGGTAAGCGTGAGTGACGTCATAGTAGGTAGTCAAAAAATGGCACGCTTGGTTTTCATACAGTTCGTGATACTTACGTTATCGAGGTCTATCTATATCTGTGGTTGCATAGTAGACCATCATTTTATTTTTTACCTATTGACCGCTCCAGTCGGTTTTATAAAATATGTAGGGACATACAGAGTTCGTTTTTTGTTTTTTATTTAATTGCACGACCATATTCGTTGTAGATATTTTATTTGTCGTTATTAGCTGGCTGCACCCTGGGGGCACGAAAATTGATATAAAACCAAGCAGTCAATAGGCCAACATTCATAATTGAATTTGAAATAATGAGCAAGACAGTTAGACAGCCTTTCCTTTGTCTATTCGTCTATTACTAGGGACTACTACTACGCAAAATGCCTAATATACCTTCCCAGAATTCGTTACTAGCTCCCCGGCTATAAGCTTTGTGAATAAACAAGACAATAAGCAAAAAGTGAGCTTAAATTCACATAAATATAATTATGAGCAAACAAGTTGAACGATTTGTCTACTGTTTAGACTACATAAGTTAGGTATTTATAGATACCCAGTTACATAAAATTTGTTTTGTATTTATAATAATGTGCAAGCATGTGCGTATTCAGGTAAAGAAGGAACATTATTCACACCGTAATTCATAAAATTATACACAGTTGTGAAACAACAAACACTATTAAATAAGCGTCGACTTTCCCGCTTGAAACCATAGATGTTTGAATAACTATGTTTTTTTTTTATAATGACAACATTCAGATTTTTTTATATAAATACTTTTTTATATACATTATTTTTTAATTCTTATTTCATTAATTAATTTATTTGTTACAAAAGCGAAAAAAGTATGTAATTGCGGCTACAGTAAAAAGAGTAGTTACAAAATAAATTCCCTCATTGCAGATTTATCTAGTTGGAACAGAATAGATATGAAAGTACATGCATATGTGCAATTTTCCTTGGATTTAAACCTTGGACCACAATAAATTACACTTAATTTTATGCTTGAGAAATATGACCATGTTGTATACAGACTGTTGGAGCAAGAGTTGTCGATTTTTGTTTTTATAAACTGTTTCACTGGAAAAAATACTATAAAAGCAAATAATTTCTCAATGTGACACTGTTGCTATTTTTTTTTATAAGGCACCAACCTTATGAATGTGCGAATAAATGGATAGCTTAGATGGCAAGTGATCCAACAAACATTTTGGCCAATATTAACACATTGAAGGACACTGAACGAGACACAATAGAAGTTTTATTGTTATTACGTCGAGAGGCGTTCAGTGTCCCGCAAAGTGTTAAGTTATGTGGATTTTGGCATTTTTAGGGGTTTCATAAAAGCCAAAATAGTGTAGCATAGCCTATAATGTTCCCACTGCTGGGACACAGGGCTCTTCTCTTCGAGAGGGAGTGGGCTACCACGCAGGCCCAGTGTGGGTAGGTAGATGTAGCATGTCTTTGAATTTTTGGAGACCTCGCAGTAAACTTTGCTTGCGAGATGCAGGATTTTCCGTGACGTCAGTATGACGCGTTGTTCACATTACCGCTACAAGAGTAGTGGTGATGAAATGATTTACATAAAGTGAAGCGCCTGTTTGGGTTTCCAACCCACGACCTAACTTCTCGTAAGTCGGGGCCAATACCACTTGGCTACCACTATTCGAGATAGAAATAGTGTAAAACCATTTTTAGGTCAAACAGTCTTGTGACTAAAAAGGTCATATTTCCCAAACATAGCCTTCCTAGGCTCTATAAACACAACTACACTACAGACTTCGTTCAAACATCGTCGATGAAAGTCGAAACACGGAATAACACAACCTACGTCACAACAAGCACCGAAAACTAAATTATGTGCGTTTGGTTACAATAATAACACAATATATTATGTGCATCATGGGGCTAAGTACCTCATATTAACCGACCAAGTTAATAAAACAACTGGGAACGTGACGTCATCTACAAATATTTTGGGTACGAAAAAAAGTACTATTATAAACGCCTAAGGCAGCGTCCTGTTTAAAAGCGACTGTCGAAATCCGGAAAACGCCCTCTGTCGGCGCGACTACACGTTCAGATTTCCCGAACAAAAAGTGATATAATATGGACGCGACGCAACGATCGCTTTAAAATAGGACGCGGGGTAAGTTTGTGGCAGGCGTGGTCATAAAACGCGGTAGCGGGACGACACTAGCCTCGGTATAGTTTAAAAAAATCCCGTTCTAAATAATTATGTGCCGCCGTTCTCGCAGGTTTAATGACCGCGACTTTCATGAGTGATGGCGTTTAGTATAAGTCAAAATCCGAACCTGAGATCTTAAGCCAGGCGATTAGGCCGCATTTCACATACACCGTTTATACATATTGATCATTTGATTGCACCCAGTTGGCAAATCGCCTCGGTCGGTTAGAGAGCAATAATTGTGATGACGATTTCATATAGTCTTATAACTTCATTCAAAACGTTGCAAGTATACAACATTATTTTTAGTATATGCGAAACCCGAAAAACGTGTGTGCGTGTGTATTTTTATGTAAAGAATCTATGTACAAAATTTCAAAACTGTATCATGAAAAATCACAAAGTTATAAGCTTGTTAAGTTACCTGTTTGTCCGTACAAAAACATGCTCATCCGCGCCGCGCCGTCTTGCGCTCATTTATAATAGTACCTAGGTACCTAACCGTTCGGTGCGGATATTGGATAACCTACTTATCGGTGTCCAACTTTTAACCTTTTTTAAATATTTTTGGGACAACATGGGGTAAAAATTATTGGAATCGATTCACTTACTTATTCAGGTTTCGCATATACTAAAAATAACGTTGTAGATGCGACGTTTTTCAAAAAATCAAGCCTCATATTTAAAAAAAGAATCAGTAACTAAATGCGACAACCACAATGGAATGTAAAAACATAAAAAAAGAGATCATTCACAAGCCAGCTTACTGTCAAACGAACTGAGAGCGATCCCGAACGCCTGCAGCGCACACAACGGATACCGATAATCCATTGTAAAGACATCCTCTGATATGCGCCCGAACTGCATTACAACATAATCTGGTTCAGAGTCATGTACAATTTGAAAGTTCTTTACACTTGCCTGCGTAACCCTTCCATGGAAATTTAGTACGTAGGATTGTGTCTCATCGTTCCAAACGGGGGTTTTGTTGTGCAGAACGACTATGTCATCTAGGGTTTGGCTCTTGAGTCGTTCTAGCAGTGTTTCGCTGTCGTCTTGCGGCGCGATCGTGACCCGCTGGCGGTCTGGCGTCATTCCGGGGAGGATGACTGTCATTTTTCTTGGTCCTTTGAAGCCTAAGACATTGGTGTCCTGTAATTGAGAATTATGAGTTGTAATATGACTACAAAAGATGGCCGAACTTTTATGAAGGTTGTTATATGATAGAGATATATGTATAGAATACCAAATAAGGAAAACCGGTCAAGAGCGAGTCGGACTCGTGCAGCGAGGGTTCCATACCATCATAATAATATGTTTTTAAATTTTCATCGGCGAGGCCTATATTCGTCAGAGAATTTTAATACTGCGCACTGCGGTGTAGAATATTGCAGTTTTAGTTCAGCGCCATCTATTAACCGATAGTGGAACTGATGTAACTTTTATTGATGATTTCTGAAAAAGTGTGCTATTTAGAGACATCGTTTTATTTTTCCTGTAATCTTTACATAAACTTCTATCACATAGAATTATTTCAGATTTTTCTCTTTGTTTCAGATTTTTCTCTTTGTTTCAGATATTTCTCTTTGCAAACTTCGGAGATAAGAGGAGGGAACGGTTTTTTTTTAAACATTTTTCACCAAAAGTTAAAACTATGCGGCCTAAAAAAAAAGAAAAAAATGTTTGAGAATGTGCAAACTGCGCTAGTTCATACTATACCCCACATGCCCTAATAGCCCCACTTCGAATTTTTCAGTCCCCCTTTCAGTGAAAATGTCTTTCTTATTTGCAAAATATTTGGGCAAACGTCATCAAAAAATATTTCATATTTGGAGTTGGTAGCATTAGTAGTTCTTGAGATATCCAGCTGTGACAGACGGACATACAGACAGACAGACAGACTGAGTCTCACCATAAGGGTTCCGTTTTACCATCTTGGTACGAAACCCTAAAAACACAAACATCGCGATGAGCGATTTCTGGTTCGCGATCGGGTAACCAGATAAACCTGGAAAAAACTAAAATGCAGTATATGTTTGACCACTTCGTTGCCAACAGTTTCGGATTTCGCTTTTAAGAGTAAAGTTTGCCTAGTTTAAAATTGTCTCTGCCAGAAATGTCACGTTCAATCGCGTTATTTGTCAACTGTATGACTCTATTTTCCTAGAAATTATTGAAACATTTAAGACCGAGTATCTTATGCTACATATTGATATGGAATACTTTAAAATACTTATCACCAATATCATCATCTGCCTAGCCTTTTCCCAACTATGTTGGGTTCGGCTTCCAGTCTAACCGGATGCAGCTGAATACCAGTATTTTACATGGAGCGACTGCCTATTTGACCTCCACAACCTAGTTACTGGGCAATAGGATACTCCTTGGTAAGACTGGTTGTCAGACTTTCGGGCTTGTGACTACCCGTAACGACTGTCAAAGAGCCACGAATGACAGCCGGGACCAACGGATAACGTGCTTTCCGAGGCACGGAAGGGTCACGGTATGTAAAGATGGTCACCCATCCACAGACTAACCGCGGCAAGCGTAGCTTAACCTGATCTATCGACCTGTGCGGCTGTTATTATTTAGCCACGTATCACATATACACCGACAAAAATCCCTTTGAATTCTTCTACCTTTACCGGCACAATAATATAATAGATGAATTTAATTGCATTCGATATGTCGCACTATAAAATTATGTATTATTGCATCCTGCGAACGTGATACGAGTTCCAATTATAGATTAGAACATGATCAATATTTTAATATCTTACTGTATCGTATCTTAGCTAAGCGACGCAGTAGGTGGTCTGTCTAGGAAACGAGTTTGGTAATGCAGAGAACTAAAATAAGTAATAATAATACTACTTCCTAGGTAACTTTTTAATCCGATCCAGCCAGTCCCTTGTTGCCCTCCTCCAGCGACGCCCCACGCCGATGTCAGTACCCCGCAGGAGGTGCCCTTAGCTTGTAGTCGCATAGTTATTAAACCCAGGCCGGAGACCTTAATTTATTGAGGCACCGACAGACAAGCCCGGTTAAGCAGACGACAACCTTCTAGGTTGATCAGCGAGATGCCATATTTATTAAAAAAAAAATTGGTTACTTTCATAATTTCGTGTTATAAAACTTAAAACGATTGGATGGAATAACCTAAAACTGAATAAGAATCAATTACTTAGTTAATCATATTTTTTCATATAAATAAGTAATGAAAATATGAAACATGAACGACACAAACCTATATGACCCATTTTCAATGAAATTGATATCACAATTAGAATATAATACTCTTTGTTATGTACACAATATAGATTAGAGATAAGAAATATAGAAATTTTACAAAAGGTGACACAATTACCTGTTAGGGAAACGAAGTGACCCATTAAAAAACTTCCGAAATTAAAGTTATTTTTCAATTTATAGTTTTTTTTTTTGGATGTCGGTTGTTTTTTTTTTTTGAAAAAAGTTTTTATTTTTCAATTTTTAGTGGGTCAGTTTGTAATTTATCTAAGTTACAATAGCCTGATGTCAACTGCTCATCACTTGTTACAAAATATTGCTTTTCCCGAAGTTGGGACGTTAATTGTTGAGGAGTTCTCCTGGTTCTTACCAGGAGAACTCCTCAACAACCACCCATCATACGCATTGTGACGAGCATCAATTGCTTAGCAACAATATTAAAGTAATCGAATCGCAACCCGTGAAATATTTGTCATTGAGTAATTCCAATGGCCATCTGTGGTCTTCATCATCAGCTCCACTTTACCAAATGATGATTTCCGAGAGCAAATGCTCAAGTTACTTTAAAAAATACCCAAATCGTTATAGCTTTGCCTATAAAATTTGAGGGTTTCCCTCGATTTCCATGGGATCCTCTCATCAGATTCCAACTTGATGATGGGACCACCTCGAGAGTATACCCTTTCAAACAAAAAAGAATTTTTGGAAACGGTCCAGCCGTCTTCGAGTAATCGGTGAACATACATAAAAAAAAAACACAAAGTCGAACATATAACCTCCTCCTTTTTGGAAGTTGGTTAAAAATACCATAGTTTTCCTTTCCTTTGACCACAATAGTAGGTAATAGGTAACTGTTCGCGATTTATTTGCCAAACATCTAAACAAATATGAGTATTTGGAGAAATAACTTTAATGCCTACATAATAAAGTTCAGTTTACGCTACTACTTAAAACATTCTTGATAACTTTTTAAATAGCGCTAGTCACTCGGAAATCAAACTTAATTACCACTATAATAAAGTTGATATTTGTTTAACTTGAAATAATATTAATTTGAAACGTAAGTTTGAATACACTTAGGTATCCTATTAAATATTACTTCAATACATATAAATTGCGGTGAGGCTATGTTTAGACATCGAACATTTTCAATACAAATTATTTTGTTGAATACAACAGTAGGTACCATTTTGTATAAAGTTATTTAACATAATAATATTATGCCTGTATTCCCGAAGGGGAAGTCAGAGGTTTGTACTAAATCCGTGTAATTCTTATTTATTTACATTAACCGGGTACTAAACGGAACTTCGGGCTACAACAAAGAATCCCTAGTAGAAAATCTTAATAACATTTTGACCGAACCGGGTACAGTATTTTTATCTCACGAAGCGTCTCGCGCTTAACTTGTGGTAGCCAAGTATACAAACACGCTGTGAATGTGTGTGTAAGCGCAAGAGCTCTCGGTACCGTCAGAGACAATGGCGAAGTCGGAAGTGTGTGTGTGTATGTGCTGACGCTACTCGTCTTCACGCACACATTTACAGCGTGTTTGTGCACTTGGTTACCACAAATACGGCGCGTGTCACTTCGTGGGATAAAATACTGCTTATATCAAACCCAGGACTTCCATGTTCAGCAGTCGCACTTGGGACCACTAGACCATCGACGCGATGTGTAAAGTTACTCGAACAAAATTTATGACGTACTAGCTGACGTGGCGAAGTTCGTACCGCCTCAGAATCAATAAGCCGTTCCATAAAGAATGTATGCGAAACGGAAGTATCTTATTTTTATTTTTTTCGATAATGTTTTCCAATTTTTAGTAGTTATTCTGCTATTCGGGGCGAAGACAAATCGAACAAATCAAAGATCCTAAAAATCGATCCAATAGTTCTTGAGTTATAAATGGTGTAACTAACCCGCGTTTGTTTTATTTATATAGATTTAAATTTAAAATGGTTATACATTTCATATAAATAGAGACAAAATAATAAGTACCTAAGCAAATAATAACTAATACTTACCAAAATGAAATCCTAACTTAACTACAACTATAAACAAACTAAAAAAAATATAGCGTCGAAAAATTCATCCGCGTCGCTGTCGACTGGTAATGTACCCAAGAGACTGGCGGTATTACTACGTTGTATGGCAATGCTTAGCCTCTGACCAAGGTAAAAGCCATCCTTTGGGTCACGGGAAGTGTCAACCAGCCGTTTCGAAATTTTCTTAAAAAGAACATGAGCACTCGGACCCCACGGCCTGAGGGTTTCAACCCCAAACGGCTCGAAAATATAATTTCCGGTAAGGTTAAAATTAGTTATTAATTTAAAATTAGATGGAATATTTATGAAGTATAAAAAATTATTCTCAAAGCCTGCACGTGTCCTAAGACGTCTCGAAGCACTGACGTCACCCGTCTGAATAATTAAGAGGAAAACTTGTGTACCTAACCCCAGAGGATCTACGTAAACAAATGCAGAACGTAACATTATGTACATTTGTAAAGTTCCCTAACTTTTTTTCCTTAACTTTTTTCTCCCAGATACAAAAAATACATTCAGTATTTTTTGTATCTGGGAGAATAAAAATCTAAAACTTGAAAACAAAATTGTTATAAGCAACTTACAAAAACAAGTGACATCCCACCAAAAACGTTTTCATGTAAAATGTTGCCAATTCGAGACCATTTATGGCTCGCACTGTCAAAAAAATATTAGATCTCATGTAGAGCCAAGCTTCTAACTCTACACGCCCTAACTCTACAAGCTCTAACTTCACAAACTCTACACCTTAGTCAAAATATCTTTGATTAAATGGAAAAATGACATTTCTTGCTAAATTTTTTTATGGAAAAATGACATTTCTTGCTAAATTTTTTTAGCAAGAAATGTAATTTTTCCATTTAAGCAACGATATGTGGCTTGGCTGTTTCGCTACATGGATGTAAGGTAAAAAAATATTCACTGTTCATTACTTTTCTGTTATACAATAGTTTTTGTAGTAACGAAACGTCCAAGCCTTATGTTTTTACATGAGATTGATAATTTTTTGACAGTGCGAGCCATATGGTCTCGTCTTGGCAACATTTTACATGAAAATGTTTTTGGTGGGATATATTTATTCTAGGTATGTATTCCTAGTTTCGTATGTTGCTTTAACGTGCAACTATTTCTGCTAACTGAGATAAGTTTTGTTGGAACGATCTTATTGAGCCTGAAATAAATGAAGAGAAAATGTTGTGACATTCCACAAATGACAGGACGCTTAGCCCATTTTCACTAACACTACGCTACACCTAAATGTATGTATACATAAAAGCACGCAGGCATTTCGATGTAAAAGCTTTGGCATACCTACTTTTCCGCCATTTTGTTTTTTTTTTTCTTCAAAATGGTGACAATGCATGAAACCTATACTTACAGGGTTACTTTTCAAAAACCATCCAAATTTTTACATGGTGTTCTGAACCCATGAATATAAACAATCACAATGAGACCAACTCTGAAATCACGAAAAAAAATCAGCTGTTTCATACAAAACTTCAATACCTACTTGACCAAAATGTATGAAACAACTGATTTTTTTTATCGTGATTTCAGAGTTGGTCCCATAGTGAAAGTTGTTTATATTCATGGGTATATCTTTGAAAAGTAACCCTGTATATATCGATAGCTGACATCAATGCAAACAGAAAAGGGAGCGTTCAAGTATTACGTAACGCATCGTAACGTTTTTCTGTACCCCCTCAATGTTACGTAACATCTAAGTGACCATTTTTACCTAAAAGTCACAATTATTATGTTGCGTAACTTTAAAAAAAAACTATAAATTTTGCAACCTTTGCGAATTTTGCGGGATCCTCCGCAAAACAAACGAAAAGGGTTGCCAACTTGGGACATTTTAATTACCTAGTTTTAAAAAAAAAGTTACGTATCGCGTTGTTCCCGCCCCTGTAACGCACCGTAACGTTTTACAAGACCCCCCCACCCCCCAAATTGCGTTACGTAATACTTGAACGTTCCCAAACATACTTAGAAAAAGCCCGTAAAGTGTCACGTTCCCGAGAAATTAACGTTCAAAGTTGATCACGTTTCGATTTCCGACATCCACGTGGGCCAAGTCGCCCTTGGGAATAAAATATTAATATTGTACACATTTCTTTTAGTCCGTCGTGTACGTTATGCCATACGGCGGGGTAATTGGGTAACACACTAAATAGTAGTGTAGCGGTATCTACAACGCCACATGCGAACAACGCGTCATACTGACGTCACGCAAAATCCTGCATCGCGCAAGCAGAGTTAACCGCGCAATTAGCATAGATACAACGGCCCGACATGAATCATCGGGCAGTTGCCAGACACAACACCCGATACAAAACGACATTTCACACAACTTGACACAAAAAAAAAAAAAAAATATTGACCGTGTGCGAGTCGGACTCGCACACGAAGGGTTCTGTCCCACAAGGCAAAAACGTGGAAAAAAACACGTTTGTAAATAATTATTTTATTAGTTTTTAGTGTTTGTTGTTATAGCGGCGACAGAAATACACCATCTGTGAAAATGTCAACTGTCTAGCTATCACGGTTCATGAGGTACAGCCTGGTGACAGACAGACAGACAAACAGTGGAGTCTTAGTAATAGGGTCCCGTTTTTACCCTTTGGGTACAGAACCCTAAAAAGGGGGGGTTGTCACTTCCGAAATAATAAAAGAGTAACTACTTGACACTTCCCGTAACCCAAGGGCTGGCTTTTAACCCTTGGCCAGAGGTTATGTATTGCCATACAACGTGGCAATGCCGCCAGTCTTTCGAGTACATACCTAACAAGTCGACAGCGATGTGGAGGAATATTTCGACGCCATATTTTAGTTTGCTAAAAGCTTTAGTTAGGTTAGGATATTTCCTAACAAAAAACAGGTAAAAAAAAAAATAATAATCAATGACAGAAATATAATCACACTAATATTATAAAGGCGAAAGTTAGTGAGTGTATTTGTATGTTTGATACTTCTTCACGAATTTAGATGGAACGGATTTAGATGAAAGGCAAACAGATAGTTTATAACCAGGATTAACACATACTTTTTATCCTGATATTGTGAGTGAAATCGCAGGGCGCAGCTAGTATATAATAATAATAGCTGCGCCCCGCGGTTTCACCCGCATAAGTGTCGAAAAAAGTAGAAAAGTAGCCGTAAAGTAGTAGTAAAAGTAGGCTATATGTTAATCCAGGATGTCAGCTACCTCCATACAAAGTGTTATCAAAATGAGCGTGAAGAAGTAACAAACATATAAACACCACACACACACACAAACTTTCGCCTTTATAATATTAGTGTGATTTATGTCATTGCTTATTTTTTTATACTTATACCTATTGGAGTTTAGTATTTTTAGTCCGGGTACATTGTCTTCACATATGAATGTATAATAACTACTACTTACATAAACAACAGCTGCCAACTCGTGTCTCGTGTGAGCGTGGTCGTGTTTCCTCCACGCTTTGCCATTATCATACACAGTGAACGCAGTCCCCAGTAGATTCGAGCGAAGCTTGCCGGCAAAGCTGTCGGCTGTTCGCGTGAGCTCGGTGGGATCCGTCGATATTAGGTAGTTTGATGTGGCGGATTTCTTGCGTTTTCGGGCTAGAAATGGAAAAAAAATTGTTAGAAGATTAGAAATTATGTCAGAAAGTGAAGAATGAGGGGCATTTCGTGAGTGTGGAGAGGAAGCTGTAGATATCTGAAATGTTTACAATAAATAAACATTTTAATATTACCACTTAAATTTGTTTTTACAGATGGAAACAAAATGCAATAGGGGCCCGTGGCTAAATAATAGCAGTCGCACAGTTCGATCGATCAGATTAAGCTGCGCTTGCCGTGGTTGGTCTGTGGATGGGTGACCATCTTTACATACCGTGACCCCTCCGTGCCTTGGAAGGCACGTTAAGCCGTTGGTCCTGGCTGTCATTCGTGTATCTTTGACAGTCGTTACGGGTAATCAGAAGCCCGAAAGTCTGACAACCAGTCTTACCAAGGGTTATCGTATTACCCAGTAACTGGGTTGTGGAGGTCAGATAGGCAGTCGCTCCATGTAAAATACTGGTACTCAGCTACATCCGGTTAGACTGGAAGCCGACCCCAACATAGTTGGGAAAAGGCTAGGCAGATGATGAAACAAAATGCAACAATATAGTCACAATTTCCAAACTCAGAGACACCACCCAAGAACCAATTTAACACCACCACCAACCAAAATGAAATGATTTTAAACTGTCATATTTTGTCTGACAGGATCCAAATTTATACATGTCGATTAACGTGCATGGTTAATTAACAACTCCCAAGTAACGACTCTGAGTACAGGCACAAGTCATACAGAGGACAATAATATGTCAAGTGTCACCCTCTGGAATTCTGCCAAAAAGCAAGTAAAGATATCCAATCGCAGAGAGACGATGTTGCACCGAATCCAGAAAAAATGAGGAAAGGGAAGAATTATTATGACTGTTATTCCGTTAAACTCAATCGGTTACCAGGAAAGTGACGTCACTTTCCGACTACGTAATCGTACAATGTATAGGCAGAAGAGTAATCAACCAGAGGCTTAGTCATAGCAGTAATGCAGGTACAACGTCAACGTTTTAAACGACGTCGTTTTAAGTAGCACCATTTTTAGGGTTCCGTATCAAAGGGGTAAAAACGGGGCCCTATTACCAAGACTCCACTGTCCGTCTGTCTGTCTGTCTGTCACCAGGCTGTATCTCATGAACCGTGATAGCTAGACAGTCGAAATTTTGACAGATGACGTATTTCTGTTGCCGCTATAACCACAAATAATAAAAATAAAATAAAGTTAAAATTTAAAGGGGTATAAAAGAAACGTTTTTTTCGGCGTTTTCTGCCTTGTGGTACGGAACCCTTCGTGTGCGAGTCCGGCTCGCACTTGGCCGGTTTTTTATGCCATTAAAATAGGTCGTGAATTTGACTGGCTTCAGTTTACTTAATTCATTTTGGTCTCCACTGTAATTCATTAGTATTTTATGACCTAAATAAAGACTGTTATTAGTTTGTAATAGCCCATTTCAGTATAGCACAGAGGTTCTCAACCTTATTTTGCCCACCGCCCACTTTGAGTTTTTTTTTTATAGTGTCCCCCAAATTTTTTTTACTTACTGTCTGTCGCGAATCTGAAACAGCTATTGCCACGATAATATTTAAATGAGTAATATTATACAGTCGTAAGATAGGATACTTATATAATTTTCCCTGAGTGTTCTACTGCCGCCTTGAAAGTCTCTAGCTATGGTGTTCCCTTGCTTCGCAGACAGAAATTTCATAGAATTTCGTTTCGCAGCAAATGTTTCATATTATATTTGGTACTTGTATTTTTATTCCGAATATTATTGTTTCAACGACTATTTACTTAAATGACACATATTTCACAGAAACAGAATTCAATTGATTTTATAATCACATTTTTTTATTTAACAAACTTATCAAACGTTATTCTATGATATGATTATCGAAACATTAAATTTTATTTGAGGGGCCCGTGGCTAAGTAATAACAGCCGCACAGGTCGATCGATCAGGTTAAGCTACGCTTGCCGCGGTTGGTCTGTGGATGGGTGACCATCTTTACGTAACGTGCTTTCCGAGGCACGGACGGGTCCATGCCACGGAAAGCACGTTAAGCCGTTCCGTTGGTCCCTGCTGTCATTCGTGGATCTTTGACAGTCGTTACGGGTAGTCAGAAGCCCGAAAGTCTGACAACCAGTCTTACCAAGGGGTATCGTATTACCCAGTAACTGGGTTTTGGAGGTCAGATAGGCAGTCGCTCCATGTAAAATACTGGTATTCAGCTGCATCCGGTTAGACTGGAAGCCGACCCCAACGTAGTTGGGAAAAGGCTAGGCTGATGATGAAATTTTATTTGTAACAAAAATCAATGATTTAAATTTTTCCAAAGTAAGTATTCTGCGTATTGATTATTCTGTGACATGATATTAATATGAGAAAAAAAAAATTAAACGAAATTGTATGAAACTGTTTTCTATGAAACTGTTATCTATAAAACAACGTACAACCGGGCTTTATCACCCACGTTGAGAACCTATGGTTAGCTATGTTCTAGCTAGCCGTATACATCAAATTAATTGAATTACCCGGTTGTATATTACAACCAATAATTTAGATAATGGAATCGAACAGTTTGTCTTTAATCAAGGGAATGAATTAATATGAATGGAACTGTGAAACAAAGTGGGTCCGATGTTAATGATTCATAAACATTGACCTTATACCGTAATGTTTTTATTTGAACTATAAACAAAGAAAGGGCGTTAGCAGTCATCAATCACCAGGCGTTTTAATGTTTCAGGCCACAACCTAGACACAATATTTTCTAACACTATGGTAGTTTGTTCTTAGGCATTAACTTTGTTCTCATTTACATATTAACATGGCATGACGCCTTGTTTCAGCAAAGTTTTGGGCAGGTGTACCTATAGTACACCCCATAGAAATGTAACTTTCATATTATATCTATGAACACCCACATTTCGCCAGTAATGGTTATGCATATTTATGTTTAAAAAAAAAATTCTGGACATGAATTTTGGTCGCACGATATTGTTCGGCGAGTCTTGGACCAGTGCGTGTTGCTAGTGATGACCTATGATACTGAAACGTGGTCGCTCACAATGGGCCTCATTAGAAGGCTGACAGTCACCCTAAGGGCAGGGGCGTGCCTTTTACTAAAGCCGAGAAGCCCGGCTTTCAATCAAACGTGAGACTAACAATAAAAAAATTAAAAACTACACAATAAACATAAAAACATGTCGCAAGAATTGATAAGAATAATAAAAAATAATAAACTCCGCGCGTCCCGGCCCGCAGCCGCTTTTCGTAGGTACGATGCATGGTTGCCAGGTTTACATGCTCAAAGAATATTTTCAATTCCGCGCAGTTTCCATCACGCGAACCGTTGCCAAACATCTCCAATGCCGCTTCGCTAGAACGCAAACACAAAAATCGTCCCGTCTCGCTCGCACTTGCTGGCTTCAAATGTGGCTTTCAGAGTTCGGACGATTTGTATAGAAATTGTTCACGTTGTTGATAACATTAGTATGTACTCATTTCGCAAATTGTACTGATTTTTAAGCCTGGCTTCTGATTTTTTATGAATGGAACGTGTAATGAAGCGTGTGTGTGTAAATAATAAGTGCGCGCGAAAACCGCGCGCCTGCGCATAGAGCTCGAATTCATCTATAATGAATTAATGATGATGCAATTTCAAATAGTTTGAATTTGTTTTGAGCGGTTACTGGTGCACTTTTTTACTTTGATTTTTTTTTTCATTTTCTCTGAAGTTAAGTGTTGTGATTAGTTTTTGCGGTGATTACCTTTGTTTTAAAGTGATTAAAAAGTTTCTTAACATTAAAATGAATTCGGAAACGCATGCAATTGTTCCTTGTGATAGATTAAAGTGTGTGCAATCGTTACTCGGAAAGGTAAATACTTTGAGTTTTACAGACAAATATAAAATCTAAATCACGTAATAGGCATTTTAGTCGATCAGCAGATCGCTCATTGGATTGCAGTCTGTTCTCATATCAACAAATTATTCTGTTGTTGTTGCAAATTTTTCTCAAAAGAAAATACCGCTAGGAATTCATCAGGTTACGATGATTTGAATAACTTCGCTGGTGTCAGTAAAATACATCAGAATTCTCAAAAGCACATGAATGTTGTCATTTCATTCTGTAGTTTTGAAAACACGAATCGATATTTCTATAACTCGTCAATTAAGTGAAGACATTTCCAAATACAATACGCGCGTCGATCACAATCGCGCTGTTTTTCAAAAGTTCATGTTGTGTGTCATTTAGCACAACAAGAACTTCCTTTCCGAGGTCACGGTGTCATCTTTTTGTTGTAAAAAAGCGAAGAATGAAGAGCTATGGCTGTTCACATTGTGAGTAATTCCAATTATAAATATTATCAACATCGTAAACAATTGTGTAGTTAGAAATCAATCAATTATTTGTGCGCCATCTAGTGGCCTCTCGGCCAGATTGTAATATTTTGCAAAAGCGACTGGTTTATTGTACTTGATTTGCTCAAATTCTAACAACGGAGTACGGACACATCCCCTTTCGCGATCATTGGCAAAATAAATGCCAAACCACTTTTTAAAGGTTGCGCCAATTAGGGGGTTGGAGGCGAACGTGAAATATGAACTTACTCGAAGCTCTGTTATGCCAATAATGTTAATAGATGGCTCTTATACGTCTTATCATATTTTACGCGAAACTGATAACTCGAAAAGTTACGATTTTTTAAAGGATTAATAAACTCTTAGTATTTAATTTATGAAAGAAAAAAATAGTGCTATTAAACAACATTAATTTTAATAGATGTTAGCAAAAACCTACAATATGAAATACAAATATTAGTAAGAACTAAAACAACTCAGTCGTTAGGCTCAACTTTGACAGACGATACGGTAGGTTTTTTTTTAAGTATGTTGGCTTGCCCTAAGTTTGACCCCTAGGCACGCCACTGCCTAAGGGATATGCCTGGAGTTTCCCTACGTGATTGAATCAGAAATGAAGAGATCCGTAGTAGCACCAAGGTAATCGACATAACCCGAAGAATTGCCAAACTTAAATGGCAGCTCATTAGAATACTAACTTTTTAGAGGATTCCGGATAATCCTTTAAGTCGCTATACGAAAAGATCTGTTTTTTTTTTCAACCAGCCAGTATTGTTTTCGTGAGACAGATCTCCACACATAGCCGTTCTAAAAATAAATAAGTACTGTTTTTACTTACCAGCCAGCAAAAACACTTTCTTCCCATAATCCTTTTCGAGGTGTAAGAAGTAGGTAGGGTAAAGCCCCCGGTCCATGCCTTTACGGTCGCGGGCGATGCGACACTTGTATAGCGTGCCATGTTTCGCTGGAGTGACCACGAACGTTTCCACTGCGCCTTCCACTGAGCCTTCTATTTCGGCTGTCTGTTATGAGAAGAATATGTTTATATAATATAACAATATGTAATAAAATCATATTTTATAATTAACTTTTACAGAAGCTTGTCGAACGTTGCCTGATCAGTACTACTCAAACTAAAAGCATTTACTTCAATTAAGCCAATTACAGACACTTTTGAATTGTCAAGAAGTTGGTCAGTCAAATAGATGAAGCTAGTTGCCTATTCCAAAGCGAAATAGGTTCCTATGGAAAATAACGGGCAAGAAACTCCACGGACACCCTTTTAAATCAACATACTTATTGGTTATTACATCATTCAAGTAGAAAACTATACAAGTGAGAACGATGTGGAAAAACGTGCACGGATACGTACGAGCTCGTTTTCCCCGCGGCGATTTATTTTCGCGCACTGGATTTTCAAACCTCTGCTCAGCGCAGAGAGTTCACAATCCAACAGTGTGTTTTTTTGACGTGCTGGGATGAGCTGTGTTGGATTCTCAGCGCTCAGCTCAACACAGAGAGTTGAAAATCTAGTGCGCGATATAATCCCGCCGCGATGTTATTACGTCCTTGCGTAAGTACGTGGGCTAAAAGCGTCCATAGCAAACAATAATAACTACCACATTGAATTTGAATTTCTGCTGGCGAGGCTGATCTTTTATGCTTTTATGGTGCCTTTCCATGCTTGCCAAGGCCCGGCAAGCGTCCACAAGTACCAGCGTGTAAAGAAGGCGTTTGGCTTGGCTTGTGTGAGCTTGTGGGCGCTTGTCTCTGATCCGGTCTAGTGTCGGTTTTAGGACACAAATCAAAGGGCGCTTGCGGCAAGCGCTTGCAACGCATTCACACGTTGGTGCACGTTTAGTAGCCATTGTGATCTCGCGATGAGCTCATGTTTAATTCTTTGTTTAAAACGAGTGGCTGGTAGAACGAAGAGAGTTTATTGTTTCTGGAATATTACCAGAGCGAATCGTCTAACTGGAACCCCAAAAACGTTAATCGAACGATTTTTATGAATCTTTATCATCCACCATCTTCTTGGTAGTCGAGCTGTCCTTGTTTTTGTTTTACAAATAAAAGTATGTTAAACCAAACGCAATAGCCGACACAAGTTTGATGTCCGCCATGCTTAGGTGTACATAGCACACTGACGCATTCACAAGCATGGAAACGAATTCCAAATGCCAAGCGGGATTTGTGGACGCTTGGGGCTTGAAGACGTTTGCCAAGGCTTGGCAAGCATGGAAAGGCACGATTAGGTTTAGTTACTGTCGGAGAGTGGTCAAAAATATACAAACGATAATTTTGACGATAACCTGACAGTAGCATAAGCTCCTTAGTAAATCTTTTCACTTTGCTAAACAGTTACTCTTAATAACAGCTAATGCCTGTCCTCGCATGCCAGTAAACACTGGCATGTTATGACAGGCCAGTGGGGGTAACTGCCTAACACAATAACAGTACTGCTTTCATTTTGACAGTTCAACACTTTGAGTATTAAACCAACCGGAGACGCCACGAGTACTAATATCTATGCAAATAAGTATGTCACTTTCATCGCGGGGGACGAGGGAACGCAATAATACACTAATGCAATTCGATCGCGTTGTTACGCACGCACACAAAACAAAAAACGAACACAAGCATAAACTATACGCACACATGTATATAACCGCTATGACCGGCGGTCTCGTACCTTTGGCAGCGGAGATCGCCTGACAATGGCGCCTCCGGTTGGTTTAATACTCAAAGGTTCAACAAGATTCATTGCGCTATTTACGCTGTTGAGCAGACAAATTTTTCGAACATATGAAGCAATGGATTAGCAATATCCTCTAAAATAAATAGATTGTGACTGATAGTGTGATCCGCAATTAGGGTGTTGGTTACTAAGGAGGATAAGCTCCAGTCAGATTGTGGTCTAATCTCTCAGAGCATGATCATAATTTGCTTTAGGGGTGTTGCCATGGTAACAAAACTCACCTGACTAGGCGAGCTATCTCTCCTCGGCTTATCGTGCAGGGGCGCCACAGCGGCGTCAGCACATACGTCATCAGTACTCGCTTCCCGCCCCACACTGCATACCGGCACGCTTTCGTCGTCTTCTTCCCCGCTACCGTCGCCTTCGCCTACAGTCAGCACTTCTATCTGATTGCCTAACTCTGTAAGGTGTTAGGAAAGAGGTGCTGAAGAAAAGTGCCTTCAACAATGTACGGTCAACAGTACAAAGTAACGCCTGAACTATGAAAAGAGCCTTTAACGAAATAAGGGTCGGTGTTGAGCAACGGAGTGGCGGCGAAGAGCAGTTTCAACGCATACCGAGCGACGAGGAGCGTATCTCACCAACGCCTCTGTGCGAGTTTCTGAGGGTTACATTCTCTTCGCCGTGCACCGCTCGATGACGCTTCGGGCAGCTTTTTGTGTTTTTAAGTATCATGTAACGGGGTGAATAGAGATCAATGCAGGGATAGTTTGTTACCAACAAGGACCCTTTATCGTTAATTATGATACAGTAAACACATTACAGTTCTTTTTGGAAATAAACTATATTATTACAATGTTAAAATCCCTTTTAAAGTTTCGACCCGATTCACCCCTGCAACCCTCACCTCGTTTTACGGCCATACAAATGTCAGTCGTATGCTATAGTAAATAAAATCGGCTTTCAGTTGTAATGGAATAATTCGTTTTGCCGCCACTTCGTGAGTCTGCGCTGACCCTAAAGGCGCTGTCACAGTCAAATCGTTACCTTGGACGTGCCGTTGACCGTACTTGAGTCTCGAAGAGAAGCTGATGTTTCTGCTATGTTCAAGGACTTTGCTCATATGTGTTTGATGTATTAACACAGATACTGACATTGCCAACGATGAAATAAGTGTATATTCACAGGTATCGGGGTCAGGGCCTTTTTAGCTCTCGGTCGTCAAGGCTCAGTGTCCCGAAAATATTGCTTGAAAACGTACATAATGCATTGCAGACTAAGTTCCGGGCCCTCAGTGTTTCGGAGCATATTCTAATGCCGGGTACAGATAGGTGAAATGTACAGACGCCAGCACATCAACCTACCCGAAACTGTCAAATTTTCCCAATCAACTTTGAACCTTGTGCTTTAGCGATAAAGTTGCAAATTATTAAAGAAATTTGACAGATTGTAGAAGCTTGATGTGCTGGCGTCTGTACCATGATGTGTACAGTCCGATTTAAACCAGGAGGTCCAGTTGAAAACCAGCGTCAGGCACTAGTTGTCTGGGATTTTTGCTGAACTGTGCCTTTTTGGCGCAGCCGTGAGGCACACTTTCCTGCTAATTTCTTACATCGGACTTTACACTTTTTATTTGATCTTTATTATTGTTTTTATCTGGTGTATTGTGTGTCTTTTAGTCTTGTGCTAAATAAATGTACTGCGTAGCGAGTAGCGCACTTCAGAGCCGCAATAAAGTTTGACGAGAACTATAACACCCCTTTAAGGGGCTTACATGACCTAAAGCGCGGTCACTGTCGGACTGCATAGAGAAGAAAGAGAAGCGCGATGACACAACGCTGGTAATTTATTGCAAAGTACGAAGCAATTATTTAATTTAAAAAATCTATTGTTTGGACGAAAAAATTTAAACACTAATGTTTAGAATAAACTGCCAAAAAATCAGAATGATTGTATGTATATTAGTATGGTTTTTTTTGTAAAAAGAAAGTTTTTAGAGGTATCTTCATGATTTTTTTCTATCGTATCAAATTAGTTGTAATTATTATGTTTTCAACACACTATCAACCTAGCATATATCCTGAAGAATATCATATATTTTTCTGATTTTGTTTACTGTAGTCGATCATATACTTACTTTTATTGTTTCTAAAACTTGCGTTTTTTGCGGATAGGTCCTGCAAGCCCCTTAAACAAATTATGTCTAGTCGATGTATTACATTAAATGTTATGTCATACGTGTCACCAATTTGTGCCCGGCACTACGAACAAGTTCCCTGAGCCTGGAAGGCACCGACTTGGCGCAGTGTGATAGATTATAAAGTTTCCAGTGTAGCAATAATAATATGCTCTGAAGTTGGTGCTATTTTGATAGGCATTTGTTTAATCTAGATGTATTTGTATGCCACTCTGATTCCAATAGCTGAGCATCCTTGATATAGGACCGTTGTCCTAAGTGCGGATTTATGTGAAGATTTCAGTCTGATGTGTTTATCTGATGACTAGCAGCGCCCCGCGATTTCACCCGCATAAGTGTCGATCTCGTTAGAATAGTTTTTATCCCCATATTCCCATCGGGATCAAAACTATCCTATGTCCTTTCCCGGGACTCAAACTATCTCTATACCAAATCTCATCTAAATCGGTTCAGCGGTTTAAACGTGAAGAGGTGACAGACAGACATACTTTTGCATTTATAATATTAGTATGGATGTGTCTATTGATTGGCTAAAGCCAGGAACTAACTAGGGAGCAACTAGGGGACAAATGTCCCACGACATGTCAAGCGAAGCCGGGCGATTTCGCTTGACATATCTGGCGACATCGCGCGACTTATGTCCGTAGCGACGTCAGGCGAAGTCGTGCGACTTCGCGATACTTCGCTTGACATGACAAAACTGTGTTTCACAAGACAGTCGACATCATGACTCCTGCCGCCAGACAGGTCGAGCGAAGTCCGGCAACGTCGCACCACTTCACCTGCCGCTGGCGACACGTGTCGCAGGAAATTGTCCCCTAGTGTAACCCTGGCTTTAAGTTACAAGTGGTGTTATCTATCCTTGTGCCATTATTTAATCTCTAAACGAGTCATGTTGAAACAGTTCTATAGTCGCAGACCCAGATTATTTCTTACAACAGAACTGATTCAAAGACTCGTGTTTTCACGATACCGTTTGCGACTATGGGCTGATGATTAAATAAGGTTTTTTCGACGTGTACACTGGTCGACGTCTGCAGTTGCCACTACTGTTGAGTTGACGCGTCTTGCTCGTGTGTATGCACACTAGGAAGCATCGAAATTAAATTACGACATCTCAACACATAATCTTGGTCAATTTACAGTTATCACCACGACTGATATCCCTACAGCAGCTATTCACAACCATTCGATACGCTTCCGTACCGTATCGAACATCAATCAATGTTTCGTAGGAGTCCTTCAAACGCTGTTCACAAGTCCAAAACCCGAAAATTTTGTCAGTTTAAATCAAACAGACTACCGCTATTCTTCCGACAGCTGTTTGCTGTCGCGGGGGCAAGGCAAATCAGGTTCGGTAGGAGGGGTTCACATCGGCGTCGAGACAACGATGAAATACCTGGGTCACGTCCTCGACAGCCGGTGGAACTTCGTCGAGCACTTCCGACGTTTGGCCCCCAAACTGGAACGGGCCGGGGCCGCCTTCAAGCGGCTCTTGCCCAACCTGAGGGGGCCAAACGCCTTCTGCCGGAGGTTTTACGCGGTGGTCGTGCGGTCCATGACCCTATACGGGGCCCGGTGTGGGCGCGTTCACTGCGGCGGCGAGCCGCCCACTACTTGAACGCGCCCCAGGTGGTAGACGTAGGGCTTATTCGGGGATACCGCACGATCTCGGGCGAGGCGGCAAGCTTCTTAGCCGGACTGCCGCCATGGGATCTGGAGGCGATAGTCCCCGCGCGCCTGTATGAGTGACGCGCGGAGGCACTACGCCGGGGGGAAACTCCGCTTCCGCGGCAAATCGCGGCGGAGCGGACTGATCTCGGACATGGAAAGAGCGACTGTCGCAACCCAGCGCAGGGCACGACACGATAGCGGCGATAAGACCCTTTGAGGAGTGGCTAGAGAGGCGCTACGGCACCCTCACCTACCGCCTGACGCAGGTCCTCACCGGACACGGATGTTTCGGGAGGTTCCTGCACATCATCGGGTGTCACCATTGCCAGGATCGCCCAGAGGACACGGTGGAGCACACGGTGGAGGTCTGCTTCGCTTGGGCAGAGAGCACCGCCGTGTCCTCGTAGAGGCGATCGGCAGCGGCGGCGACCTCTCGCGTCCGGCCCTGGTACAAGCGATGGTCCGGGGCGAGAAGGAGTGGGAGGCAGTCACCTCCTTCTGCGAAGCAGTCATGCTAGCGAAGGAAGTGGCGGGATGGATAAGGGTGAGAGTCTCCCGTCCCAGCCGCCGCGGGAGACGCTCCGGGCGTCGGAAGCCACGGGGCGACTCCCGCCCATAGTAGGCGCGGGCCTGCGGACGGAGAGTAATGACCGAGATGAGTCACCGTCCGATCAGGACCAGGCCCGTGCCGGACGGCGCGTACGTGTTCCACGCGCGCCTCAAAAAGATGTCAGCATCAACTGAAAGGGCCCGTCAGGGCCGAAGTCTGCCGAGTCAGCGGGATTGTCCGAAAGGGTTACCGCTAGCCCGGAACATAAAGGGCTAAGGAAGGAACACGTGTGGGTTTTAGTCAGTAAGAGTCTGACACTCCCTTCCGCTCCACCCAGAGCAGGAAGGGTCAAAAAAAAGCCAAATCAGGTTATCGGAATGTGTCATTTTCGGTACGATACAATGTCGGATAGTTGTGAATATATATGGAGTGGGCCGTAATCCAACCACGCGGGCCCAGTGCGGGTTGGTAGATGTCACAACATGTCATCGAATTTTTGGTTCTAAGACATGCCGGTTTCCACCATGTTTTCCTTTACATGTTTTTTAGATTAGCAACTGTTAACGTCACATAACTTTAATCATCCATATAATATTATAAATGCGAAAGTGTGTCTGTCTGTATGTTACCTCTTCACGCTTAAACCGCTGAACCGATTTAGATGAAATTTGGTATAGAGATAATTTGAGTCCCGGGAAAGGACATATTATAGTTTTATCCCGATATTCCCAAGGGATCGACACTTATGCGGGTGAAACCGCAGGGTGCTTCCATTGGGTCACTACTGCTCCTTATGTAATCCCCATTTAGTAATGTTTTTATGCAAATCCATTAGCTACAACCATAATCAAATATTGATACCTTTTAACAATGTTAGAATTACACTATCGTCATAAATTACTCAGCTTTATTATCATAAAACATCATTATTTTAAGTGTTCAAATGGACTACTGTAAGTTAAATAAAATTAAATGGATTGTGTGTGGTTACTAGTTTCAGTAAATATTTAATTATTGAATATTATTGTTTTCGATAGAAGGTAATGTTTTTACTTTAAATTATCACTAGACCTAAGAATGAGTCACATAAAAGCCCATTCATAAAACAATAGTTTTAAAGATAATTCTTCAATAAGGTTTAGCTAAGCTATTTCGATCTTTACATACTGAAACCCCTCAGTGCCTCTTAAAGCAACTTCAGCCATTGATTCTGGCTGTTATTTGTGGATCTTTGACAGTCATTATGGGTAGTCAAAAGCCCGAAAGTGTGACAACCTGTCATTCCAAGGGGTATTGTAGTACCCCGTTACTCGGTTGTGGAGGTCAGATAGGCTGTCGCTCCATGTAAAATACTGATACAATAGCTGCATCCGGTTAGACTGGAAGCGGACGCCAACATGGTTGGGAAAAAGCTACACAGAATGATTTGATTTCTTATAAATATTATAATTCAAATACTGAGTACTTGCTCTACATACAATGGTATAGTATTTCATAGTAAAACCAGTTAGGTGATTAACAAGTCATGAATGAATAACATGTTTTTCCATTCTCTAATAACAAAGTTATTCATTCTCAATATGATTCACCATATCAATAGAACAAGGTCGCAAGTTTACTACACAATAAGGATCCTTGAAATTTACATTCGCAAAAAATATTTGTACTGTTTTTGAATATTTATTTTATTTTAGTAAAGAAAATTGTATCAACAAGTTATTGTAAACATATTTTAATAACGTTTACAGAAAATTCAAGTGTCATTCCTATGAATATATTATTATATTTTACTGATATTTAGACCCATTTTTAAAAGCAATAAGTATAGTAGGAATGAGACTTTATTCAGCAATACACTGGCTGATTAATGTTAGCAGATTTAAGTGGATACCACACTGCACCGGAAACCGCTCAGGTGTGCGTTTTTTAACTTTGACCATAGAATGCACGGAGATGCAGTGTCAGTGTGTTATACCACCGCTCACCGCAGAGGTGTCCGGCGCAGTGTGATAAACGCCATAGAACCAATGATGTTCTTCTAGTTTTTGAAAAACGAGCTGTTAATAAACACTGGCTGCTCGATTGTAGAAATAATGAATAAATGTATGTCTAATGTAATATGTATTAGTGAGTACAGAAAGCACAGTCACCAAATCATGCTAATGTAAAATAATGTATACAGAAAAGCGTAAGTATAATGTTTTGTAAGAAAAGTAAGCGTAGCATTCCTACTTACCATCATATGTTGATATTCTATTTGTTTGGAGGGGTATTACTTGGTCCGGATTGACTGGCGACATAAGAAATTGCATCGGGCCATCATAGCCTGTTATGAAAGGAAAAAAAATGCGCATAACGAAAATATACATCAAAAAACCATGCATGAGTCAACTAAACATTGAGAAATTCTGGTTAATAAGGATATAAAGTGGAAAAAACACTTACCATGTAGCTCGCGGGAACGGCTGCCTGATATTGGACGTTTTGCAGACCCTACCCTTAGATCATTGGCTTGAACCATTCCAGAATTTTGGCGTTTCTGTTTCATCTTCTGTTCCATCAGTTGGCGCTAAAATTACAAGTTAAATTAAATGACAAGGCATCATGCAATAGAGGACTCAACAAATACTGATAACACCAACTCATAAAATATGCAAATGTTCAAGAAATGTGTGACTTTTAACAATATTAATTTTAAAAGCACTTACTTGCTGTTCGATTTTTTGATCCCGCATTGAAGCCATGGTCGTATGCGGTATTTACTTCGAATTTCACTTTAACTACAGCGCACTACAGTTTAGTTGTAAAAGTCTTAACTTTTATCTCAAAATTCAATACAATAATTGGCATTTTGTAAGCTCATTTTTTGTTTATAAATCATCTTGCCTACCGTTGCCCAGGAAAATAGTGTTGTCAACGTAAAGAACTTCGTAATTCTCCTGAATAGTAGGTTTTCTAAAACGTATATTGGCATAAAAAACGTATTTAATGTCTGTTTTCAGTTATACATAAGACAGCAATAGTCAGAAAAATGTTCTAGGTAATCACAAAAGTAAGATTTGTTATTTTAGTTTATTTTTATTTAGTATAACATTTTGTGAAATGAGTATTCGTTTAAAATTTTCTTTTTGGCAAGAATGAGAGATTTTCTTTTTCTTTTTTTTTTATCGCTTCCCTAGTCGCTGGATAGATGGCGCTGAACTTGGTAAGTTACTGCAAGGAACGGAAGTTACATAATTTTTTTATTAATTCACTTGGATGTAATTTTAAGATCGTAAAACGAAAGCAAACGAAACTGTCACTCAACGAGCGTATATGACGTGACGCAATGTTTTTTTTCCAAGCGTTTTGACTTTGGCATCTAGTAACATAGTCAGTTCAACGCCATCTTCAGGGTTCTTGAGAACTATTTTTTTTTTTAAATACTGAAAAGAAAAACCTCTCATTAGATTTCTGTAAAGTTCAGTGTTTCCACTATTAAATATTTTACTCATATTTTGGCAAAATAGTAGCAGTTAGTCGACTCCAAATCAAATTACTGCTACTATTCCGACTCCAAATGTAGGGGTTGTGGCTAAGTAATAAGAGCCGCGCGGGTCGATAGGTCAGATTAAACTACGCTTGCCACGGTTGATCCGTGGATGGGTGACCATCTTCACATACCAAGACCCCTTCGTGCCTCGAAAATCACGATATGCTGTTGGTCCCGGCTTTCATTCGTGGATCTTTGACAGTTGTTATGGGTCGTCAGAAGCCCAAAAGTCGGACAACCAGTCTTATCTAGGGGTATCGTATTACCCAGTAACGTGGAGGTAAGATAAGCAGTCGCTCCATATAAAATACTGGTATTCAGCTGCATCCGGTTAGACTGGAAGCCGAACCTAACGTAGTTGGGAAAAGACTAGGCAGATGATGAATTTGACTCCAAATCTGACTTCAATTTGTCTGCCTCTGCGACAATCTAACAAAATACCGTGTTTGATGTGTTTATTATGCATAAACCTGGGAGTGCTGCCCCTCGCTGCACTGCAACAAAATGTTTGGGAAATATTTACATGTGCTGCAATCATTTCATGTTTTCAATTCAGTCATCACTCTAGTGCGTTTTGTTAGGTCTATAGCCAATTATCCAAGGCCTTTATTATTTTGTACGTTACCCGAATTTGGCCTTTATTAGTTTGTATGTTACCCGAATGTGGGCCAGCACTATTTGTAAACACAAAAATATTATCACAGCTTGGTTTCATTATCGTTTGATTCCCTTTAACAGATAAGCGCCACGCCAGTATTGTTTATAGATGGCAGTAGGTACTAAAAAAAATCATGACACTGAAAGTGCGTTGAGCGCACACATTCTGTCATCATTGCCATTCAAATTCGTCTACTTAAAAGTCATTTATGTCGTAGTGCGAGTAAACTGTGACATGTGTGTAAAGTGTCAACTGGTGTTAACAATGCCGCCCCTAGCAGCAGCCGCCCCGCCGTGGGCGGCTGAGGCGGCTTACTTAGATTGTAGACAGAGAAAATACGACATTACGATATTTTACCCTACGGTAAAATTAATATTTTATCTGGAAACATTGTCTTATCTTTCAAAATTCTTTTTTTTTTTTTTTTGGTCTACTATTCTGCCAATGTCGCGTATAAACGGCAGCGCAGCAGCAGCGGGCCGTCGACTTTGCACTTTGTGGTAGGTCTACGGGTTCTGTTAGTCGCTGTAAAAAACGAGGACAAGGGTTAGTAGAACATAAGTATTCTAAGGTAGGGTACAGCACAAAGACCTATTAATATAATACGTATATAATTATTACGCCCCAATAACGCTACAATTTTATGTCATTTTCATTTAAAAAAGTTGTTAATATATTAATAATTTAGGGGGAGAAGTGGATAAGAGGGAATGGAAGTTAGTTGGGAGAGGAATGTTACATTTAGAAATTTTGTTATACAGGTCGAAGGATTTGGTGTTCAAGGAGCAGGAGAAAAATATATGGTCCAAAGTACCGTCCGCTAGACCGCATTCACAAAGGGAACTGTCCCTAACATAAATCTTATTCAGAAACACTGGGCTACAACAGTGTCCAAGTCTCAGTCTGCAAAGCGAAGAAATAGTTCTTTTGGCCAATTTTGGGTATTTAAAAAACCAAGGTTTCCGCTGGATGTCAGGTTGTATAGCGGAATAGTAGACACCCTTGGTTTTTGATGACTCATTCCACTTTTTTGTCCACGAGACGAACAATTTGGGTTTGGCACCATTTCGCAAATCGTAATTATGGGCTACGTAGTGCTTTCGATCAGCCGGATTTGACGAGGCATACTTTGCTAACGAATCAGCGCACTCATTGCCAACAATACCCGAGTGACCAGGAATCCAGGCTATTTCGATGTCCAAGCCGTTTTGGGAACAGTCAAATAACAGGCTCTTAATTTCTACGATGATTTTACTGTGAAGTTGATTTTGTTTTAGGGCCTGAATACTACTACGCGAATCTGAAAAAATTACTGCTTTAGCTATTTTGTGTGATTTTACATAATGTATGGCTTCTAAAATGCCAATGCACTCTCCTGTGGAAATAGGGTTGGGTAACTTTTATAATGGGCAAAATTAATATTTTATCTGGAAACATTGTCTTATCTTTCAAAATTCTTCATCTGTCTGATGTCAAACTCAAATGTCATTTAATTTTTCAAGATGGCTCCCAATCGGAGCGTTTTAGGATTTTTGAACCCAAAAACTATTAGTACAGTTTTCAGCAATAGTATTGTAAAAACTCCTTATCGTTACGTGCATGGGTGTAATAGTTGTGATAATTTTTTAGGCGGTCACGCCGTACCTTTTGCTTCCTTAGCACGTAAAAATTGTAAGTTTTACATGCTTTCATTACATCACCGGTTTTGTTTTATTTCATGAAGGACATATTAAACGAGCGGAATGTAATATTTCTTAGGCCTTCCGCATGTTATCTATTTTTTATGATATCAACTGCAAATGTACTTTGACATTTTTCATAAAACATAACCTAACTTTCGTATGTATTTCGTCTCTCAGATAATATCGGTGCTAGACATCGATTTATTCACACGACGAACACTTTGAGTGCTCGAGCTGACTACTACAAGGTCCTCGGTGTCGCTAAGAACTCTTCAGCCAAAGATATCAAGAAGGCGTACTACCAGCTAGCTAAAAAGTACCACCCTGATGCAAACAAGTCTGATCCAGAAGCTTCTAAAAAGTTCCAAGAGGTGTCGGAAGCCTATGAGGTATGAACGTCTAGTAAAATATGATTTTTCTTAATTATTCTGGGTTGAAAACTAATGTCAACAAAGATTAAAACAAAACAGCTGACCTTATTGTGAAGAAATAATAAATTGATTTAAGAGTCAACCTTTGACCACTTGCTTAAATTGAGATGAATGAGTATTTAGGATTAGGGTTCTTCCTCAGTCAGAACTGAATATTTTAGTAAACGAAAATAAAATGTAATATTTTGGTCTTTTCTAGATCCTCTCTGATGAAGGCAAGCGTAAGCAGTATGACACATATGGCACCACTGCAGAGGATATGGGCATGAGAGATGGACCAACTGGAACCGAGGGTTTCACTCACCAATGGCAGTACAAGTCCACCATAGACCCTGAAGAGCTGTTCCGGAAGATATTCGGTGATGCTGGCTTCAAGAGTGATGCTTTCAGTGACTTTGCCGAGTCCAAGTTTGGGTTTGGCGCAGCACAAGAGGTAAAGTTATGATAGTATTTTTATTTTTTAAGAACTATAAAAATCATTGAATTTTAATTAACAGACGACAACTGGGCCTTCATTATTCTACTAATTTGCAAATGTTTCAGTGGTCTCTCAAATTGTCAGACGGTTAGGACTGATTTGTCATACAAAATGTGTTAAAAACACAATAGCCAGATCTGTATGTAAATATTTACTACATTGTCTACCAGTAATCAGGCAATTAGGCAAAACATACAATTATAATGCCTTTATGTTTTTCTTCCCCTCCTACTTGTTATCTACTACCAAAGGAGCATCTCCCTGCGTAACCTATCAGGTTCTACTCAAAGTCCTTGAACAATCTCTGGAAACAAGTGGGAAGATGTAACTCCAACTTGGTAAAGTGGGGCTACCTCATCGGAACGGCTGTAGGGTGTGTATGTGGAGCTATTTCACAAACTACGCTCCACATCCTATCCTGTGCTCTGTGTCCCAAAACATGCAGTCAAAGTGACCTCAACATTGCCCCTGACGACACCATGGAAGAGCGCCCAAAACTGATGACTGACTGTTGTTGTTCTTGTTAGATGGGACGTGAATTCATCCATTAAGCTTTATAAATGGCTACAAATGAAATGTCTTCAATTTCACATCAAGCTGTTTTACTGTTTACTTACAATCCAACATTTATTTCTAAGGCTTGATTTTTAAATTTTTTTCTACACTATTTTTCCAGGTGGTAGTCAATCTAAAATTCACCGAAGCAGCCCGAGGTGTCAACAAAGAGATAAATGTGAATGTGGTCGACACATGCCCCAAGTGCTCCGGCTCCCGCTGTGAGCCCGGTACTAAGTCCATTAAGTGTACTTACTGCAATGGAACAGGCATGGAGACTTTCTCTCGAGGTATGATTGGTAATTAGTTTATATTTTAGTTGATCACCCTTTATTATTATCATTTCAGCCGACAGACGTCCACTGCTGGACATAGGCCTCCCCCAAGCTCCGCCACTTTGACCAGTTCTGTGACAGTACCCTTAGCAAGACATAATATGCATTGCTTTGTGAATCAATTGAAGATTAATCATAATACAAGCAATTGAGTGTACTTTCAATTCACAAAAGTAAATAAGCTCAGCTAGTTTTTAGCGATAAGACCGCCCATTGTGTCACCCTTTGTACAGTTTCTATACCTTATGTCTGTAATTACTATGGTGTACATAATAAAGAGTATTCTATTCTATTCTAGTTAAAGCAAAAAAATACAGATCTGTGCTAATTAAAGTTTTCTGTCTTGCTAGCCATATGGGTTCCTATGTTGGCCCTTTGCAAGGCAAAAGCCTCCCTTCCCTCTTCCCACTTTTCATGGGCTAGCTACTGTGATTTTGGGCCAGTCTTAAAATGTAGCCGCGTATCGGCGAGTGGGACGCCCTCCAGCTCCAGCCAGACAGACGACCTCAAGAAAGTGACTGTGACGGACTGGATGCGGATGGCGGAGGACAAAGTGTTGTGGCGCAGCCTGGAAGAGGCCTATGTCCAGCAGTGTACTGCAATAGACTGAATTGATTGCTGATTAAAAAATGTTGTTCCATTTTCAGGTCCATTTGTGATGCGTTCCACCTGCCGACACTGCCATGGAACTCGAATGCTGATCAAATTCCCCTGCGTCGAGTGTGAGGGGAAAGGACAGTCCGTAAGTGTCTTGAGTACATCCTAAAGATAAGAAAGAAAAAATATAAGGCTGGAATTATAGAATTTTCAAAGCTTTACGATTTCTATACGAGCTTCATACCGAATTTACACAACCGCGTGAATTGAGGGAAGAATGTGTGATAGGTACACTCGCACGTGCTTTCGTCTGAAATCTCGGGAATTCGGGAAATATTTTGCTAATGTGAATGTTATTCACATTAGCAAACTACTTGCCAAAGAAAGACCAACTTCTTGCTCATTGTTTCAAATTATGCACAGTATTTTTTAAATGTAATTTCTGTAAACAGGTGCAACGTAAAAAGGTGATAGTTCCCGTGCCAGCTGGTGTAGAAGATGGGCAGACTGTCCGCATGGCTGTCGGCTCCAACAACGAGATATTTATCACTTTTAAGGTGGAGAAGTCCAATTACTTCAAGAGAGATGGACCAGACGTGCACACTGATTGTTGTGTAAGTAAAAGATTTGACTAACTTTGTATTGCTATACAAGGATGTTTGCCGCGTGCTCAAAATCGAAACTAACGTCGCCATCTTGTTTTTTCAATACAAGACTATTGCATAAATGTTTATCAACAGCGCCCCCTGTCCACGTCATTGGAGGGCCAAAATATACTTGCAAAGATTATTTTACACCTGACAGCAGCAACCTAACATCAACCTTATTGTAACGAACATAAAGATCACTGTGAATATTGACAGACTTCTTAGTGGCAACAACCCAAAAGCAACCATATTGTAACAACAACAAAGATCACTTTGATTTTGACGGTGATGCAATATCAGAGGTAAAATAACTGTGAATGGGCTGTACTATGCACATGACGCATGTGTCTACTTGCAAAACTGCTATGAAGATTTTGATTTATTTGGCAGACAAATATAATTTTTATATTTATGTTAGTTTGTGAGGGGCCCGTGGCTAAATAATAACAGCCGCACAGGTCGATCGATCAGGTTAAGCTGCGCTTGCCGTTATTGGTCTGTTGATGGGTGACCATCTTTACATACCGAGACCCCTCCGTGCCTCGGAAACCACGTTAAGCCGTTGGTCCCGGCTGTCATTCGTGGATCTTTGACAGCCGTTACGGGTAGTCAGAAGCCCGAAAGTCTGACAACCAGTGTTACCAAGGGGTATCGTATTACACAGTAACTGGGTTCTGGAGGTCAGATAGGCAGTCGTTCCATGTAAAATACTGGTAATCAGCTGCATCCGGTTAGACTGGAAGCTGGCAGATGATGATTTATGTTAGTTTGTGAGATATTGGATTGGCACAAAAAAGGGAGGTCTATGCCCAGCAGTGGGGAAATCGGGCTGAGGTGATGATGATGATGGTGATTGTGAGACATTCAAATGTTTTTTTTTTAAACATCAATTGTTTTTTTTTTCAGGTTTCCGTCTCACAGGCTTTGTTGGGTGGTACCGTCAGGATACAAGGGTTATACGAAGACCATACGTTGCAGGTTAGTGTTTAACTGTCTTACACAAAGAACACTGCGAAATAAAAGATTTTCTTACGATTTGCATAAAACCTGTTTCAATGTATTTCATCGCCTGCATGTAATGTAAAATGCCACTTAAAATACACACAATCAGTCAATTGGTCGCGCGTATAGCCTGTAGGTACCTACATATTCAGGTAAGAACCTGACTGACATTAAATGAGTTTCTTTGCGACGTTAGCATGAGGACTCATGTAATAATAATAATCTCCAGACCGAATTTATAGTGCAATGCCCGCGACTTAAAGAGTTGGAGGTCGTAGATTCGCACCCAGACACCCGCTTGACTTCGTGTAAATTATTTCATCACCACTGCTCTTCAAACGGTGAAGGAAAACATCGTGAGGAAACCGGCATGTTCTAGAAATTCGAAGACATGTGACATCTACCAACCCGCACTGGGCCCGCGTGGTGGTTTACGGCCCACTCCCTCTCACAGAGAGGAGACTTGTTTCCCAGCAGTGGGAACATTATAAGCTGGTTATGCTATGTTTAGGGGCTTACAGAACCTAAAAACAAAAAATGCAAGTTTTAGAAACAATAAAAGTATATGATTGACTACAGTAAACAAAATCAGAAAAATATATGATATTCTTCAGGATATATGCTAGGTAGATAGTGTGTTGAAAACATAATACAACTAATTTGATACAATAGAATAAAATCCTGAAGATACCTCTAAAAACTTTCTTTTTACAATAAAAACCATACTAATATACATACAATCGTTCTGATTTTTTGTCAGATTGTTCTACAAGCAACATACTAAAACGCTACTGTTTTAATTTTTTAGTCCAAACAATAGATTTTTTGTAATTAAATAATTGCTTCATATTTTGCAATAAATTACCAGCGTTGTGTCGTCGCGCTTTTCTTTCTTTTCTAAGCAGTTCGACAGTGACCGCGCTCTAGGTCATGTAAGCCCCTTAAGAAAACGGTCTTTTATCTATGGACAGACCTTGACAACCGCAGGTTACCCTCGCAGATATCCGGTATATCTGCGCGGCTGTTACTCAGCCACAAACTTTACCTTAAGCACACCTAAAGTAATGTATTTGTTACAGATAATGCCCTGCACGTCATCACACAGCGTTATCCGACTATCGCGAAAGGGAATGAAGAGGGTCAGTCAGAACGGCTACGGGGATCACTATGTGCATATTAAAATACAGGTTAGTACTCCTGAAATTATACAGAGTCTTTTTACAGCGGCGCTATTGTGTAAAAATCTCACTGTGAAAACTTAGGTGAAGTGAGCGTGGAGTGAGCTGTCAATAGTGTCAATTCCTAGCAAAAACAAACTCACTTCACCTAAGTTTTCACGGTGAGATTTTTACAGAATCGACTGCCAGGAATCACCTATACTCCATTTGTTTAGGTAATTAAATAAAGGTAAACAAACAAACCACTTGACGTGGTTAATCGACTAAACGTAATACCAGTCTATACAGCTGTCATGCTACGTGACAGTTGTACTCTTATTAAATTACCTTATTTATTTAATTACCTAAACAATATGGAGTATAAGGCATCGTCCTAATAGAACGCGAATGCGCGATCATCGCGCGAGTAAGCGACGCGACGGTCGCGTGTTTGCGCGATAGCAAAAACTGAGTGTACTGTGACCTGATAGAACGCGAATACGTGATCATCGCGCGAATTTACAAGGCGAGCGACAGTGGAGTCTCTAGTTTGGCACTGGCACTTTCTGTACCGACAACCACGGACGTCAGAGTCAGAAGCATCTGAGTCGCGCGACCGCGTCGTGCGATTTTCAGTTAGGACACCTATTCGAGTTCAATAATTTTGATCGCGCGTTCGTACGAACTAAGTTCGCGCGAATAGATTTTCAAAAATTTGAGTCGCGCGACCGCGTCGTGCGATTGTCAGTTTGGACACCTATTCGAGTTCAATATGTTTGATCGCGCGTTCGCACGAGTAAAATTCGCGCGAACCTACGATGATCGCGCATTCTATTAGGACGATGTCTAAGTGTTCATACGAGCGGCACCTTCCGTTGATGTGTAGATCGCCGTGGACGCGTGTGCCTCGTGTTTAAGACCGCTTTCACATTTAGGCGACTTTAGCAGCGCGACAGTCGCGCGACCGTCACCCATTCAGAATTTCATAATAAAAACAGAAGCGCACCAGCCGCGCGTCCGCTGCGCTTCTGTTTTTATTATGAAATTCTGAATGGGTGACGGTCGCGCGACTGTCGCGCTGCTAAAGTCGCCTATATGTGAAAGCGGCCTAAGCCCACTAAGAAAATACAGACGCGTTCGTGTCGTTCATAATCAATGGCCGGAGTAGGTAGATTGAGTTTTGGTACTTGTATCATAAATAACATGGAAAAGCCATTTTCCCGGAAAGTAATTCCGGTATTTCCGGATCCAATTAAGTATTGTTAATGTTGGTAGTGATTATTATGACTACTCAATTCAAAATTTAAAGGAGGGTATTAAAACTAAATTAATTTATTATTTATCTGTTTTCACGTAACGTTTCAATCCCGAAATTCCGAAGGATTGTCCATATTAATATATACGTTTCGGATCAATGACCCCAATTCAATCTACCTACTCCGACCACTGTGTATTATGATACACAATCATTTATTGAATTCCACATTGGGGACTTAGGTGGTAACATGAAATTTAACCTTCCCTTTGACCGCCAAGGACGCATTAAATCGTCATTCAATAACTTGATCGAGACGCCAATGACGTCTTTAAGCGTTCATAACACTTCAACTTTTAATAAAAAATAAAAGTTTGCTAATATTGCGCCCTTGGTGGTCAAAGGGTTAAGCGCTTGGCTAAATATCAATTGCCATGCCCCTAGCGCGCGGCTACAAATCGATAAAATAATCATCATCATCTGCCTAGCCTTTTCCCAACCATGTTGGGGTCAGCTTGCAGTCAAACCGGATGCAGCTGAATGCCTAAATCGATAAAATAATACCTACAACAAATAAGGCGGAGCAATCGTTGAATAGAACGAAAAAATCATGCATGTTCTCTGTAGCAGAAATACGACATGAGCGGTAGGGGCACGGAAATATGTGTCGCATAAATGCGACACAAGCGGTTAAAAGGTTTATGAGGTCATTATGGACCATGTCGGGCACAGCACAATAGTAGGAGAGAGGAAGCTTTAATGTTATTATAGTTTACTGTGTTAATTATTGTTAGATGACCAGCTAATGTCCGGCAATTAAATTTTTTTGCGAAAAAATAATCAGTTGTTCCCTACATTTTGACGAGTTATACAAAAATAAATGTAGGGAACAGCTGATTTGTTTTCGCGATATCAGGTTTGGTCCCGTAGTAAAAGTTGTTCATAATGATGAGTAGAATGACCCCCTAGAGGTATGGGATATAAAAAAAAAACACGTTGTATTCATTGAGGTGAAATTTTAACTCTATTTTAGCCCTCTCTATTATAATTAAATTATAATATTTTCTCCGCAGTTACCTAAAACTTTGTCGGACAAGCAGAAAGCGCTGATGTACGCATACGCCGAACTAGAAGAAGATACTCCCGGACAGATTCACGGCGTCTCGATCGACAGAGATGGTAAGAAATAACTGAAGCTTACGTAGAAAACCAGGCTAATTTACTAGAGGAAGCCTACCAAACTGACAGGAATATCATAGAAGACTGTACCTAATGTTTAAGATTGTTAGAATCTCATTTAGGTAGGACATCCACGATCGTCGTAAAACTATTAGTAAGTTATCGCAATGTAACTCTTTTCCCGGTAAGGTAAGGTATAAATTTGAATGATTGCCGAGACTTTTATGAAACTCAACGGCAATCATTCTAATTTATACTTTGTTACAATAGCATAAGAAATACATTGCAATATGTACTTACTGATGGTTTTTCGTCATATATAGCTTTAGCGTTTTAAAAAGTCACGGTGCAAGGCCTCGACAAATGAGAAAATGTATGGAAAAAACACATTTATTTTACAGAAAAAGCTAGCAGTGATACGGGCAGTAAATCAGGAACAGGTACGGGGTCTGATAAGATACACCGCGCGAACCGCGATAACGACGATCACGAAAAACATACAACGAAAGCGTGGACGTTTCTAGAAAGTCTTAGCGATTCATATACGAATAACAAAATGTACTTTGTGACTGGATTCGTTATGGCTGTTATTATGTGTACGATTGCGATTATGAATGACCCACAGGACCGCTATGGGGCCTTTGAGTATGTGCGCGAGTTGGAGGATAGACCAGCTCGGGAGATTGATAAGCCGTTTGGTTATGAAAGAGCGCTTAAGCGTGAAAGGGAACTTAATCCTGAATTGTATAAGGACGCATGAGAGGTGATGTTCGTTGAGAGAGTTTGTAAGTTTTTAGGGGATGGTTTCGTTTGTCATTCCTTTATGCTCTATGCGCAAATTGTACGAAGGATTTCATTAAAGCACTTTAAGGGGCTTATACTACCTAAACCGCGGTAACTGTAGGACTGCATAGAAAAGAATGAGAAGCGCGATGACACAACGCTGGTAATTTATTGCAAAATATGAAGCAACTATTTAATTACTTACAAAAAATCTATTGTTTGGATGAAAAAATTAAAACACTAGTGTTTTAGTATGTTGCTTGTAGAATAATCTGACAAACAATCAGAATGATTGTATGTATATTAGTATGGTTTTTATCGTAAAAAGAAAGTTTTTAGAGGTATCTTCATGATTTTTTTCTATCATATCAAATTAGTTGTACTATGTTTTCAACACACTATCTACAACATATATCTTGAAAAAAATCATATATTTTTCTGATTTTGTTTACTGTAGTCTATCATGATTATACTTTTATTGTTTCTAAAACTTGCGTGCTTTGAGTTTAGGTCCTTTAAGCCCCTTAATTGTCTTAGCTGTCAACATTATGTAAAATTTGTTTGTTTGAAATTTGATCAATTTTGCGGTCTTGGAATGGGTTAAAGTTCTTGGAGTAGGTTATGAATTTTGTTATTTATTATTTAAAAGTGACCTAGACTAATTTCCGATTCAGAATTCCAGTAGTATTTTTTTTGATTTATGAAATTCGTTTACCGACATTCGTCTTATTAACATTATAATATAATATTGATTGTAAATAAGTTATGTATAGATATTTAAAAGTGAGAGAGCATTTATGAAAGTGTTGCGAAAGTCAGACATAGTTTTAAAATGGTTATAGTATGATGGTCATATGTTATATTTTCAAATATACTTATTGTAAATATTGTAGTCTGTTTCATGAATACACGAAATTTAATTGACATGTTGTTTCATTTCGAACCTTTCACTACCCTAAACCATCATGCTATAATCCAGAAATTTTAAAAATGCGTTAGATAATACAGCACAAGTATTTACAATTTGGAGTGAATAATGAACTTCTAGTAGAGAGAACACATATTTTATAGAACAGAATAAGGATAGGAAATGTCGCAAACATAAACTGCCTTTTTAAAAAACAAGGTTTTTCTTTAGAGGTTTAAAACAATCTATCCATTTTTGCAATTCGAACATTATTTTGACTGCCGCGTGCCGTAAAGTTCTATGAATAAAAGTTAACTTTAGTGAGAGTGAGTTGTACATTTTGTATTAAGAACAAAATAGAAAATAAAGAGAATAAAGTAGAATTTAGGTGTTACTTCTAATGTAAACACCATTTATAGACGTACATAAAGATCAAAGAAAAAAAAAAAACTAAAATAAAATAATAGGAAATCAATAAAGGTAGGGCACTTAACAAAAATGTCATGGGGAAATATAATATCTAAATTACAAAACGAATACTTTGACAAATATTAAGTAACTTGGAGAAAACTACCTAGGACCTTTTAGGAGTCGTGAAATATCCAGTCCAGGTCAGATTTTAAGGTTTTGTTTAGCATTTTATAACGACTAAACGTTCTAATTTGTAGAGCTTTCTTCTTCTATGTCACGAGTGACGCGCGGTTTACTTGTGGTAATCATGTGTACAAATAGGTTGTGAATGTGTGTGTAAGCGCAGCTCTCGGTACCGTTCGATACAATGGCGGAGTCGGAAGTGTGTGTTGCGCTGATGCTACTTGTCTTCACGCACACATTCACAGCGTGTTTATACACTTGTTTACCACAAGTAAAGCGCGCGTCGCTTCGTGAGATAAAAATACTGTAAGACAGTGCAGAGTAGGCGCGATTTCCCATCCGCAAAAAAAAAAAAAAAAAGACAGTGCAGAGTCTCTTTCGTGAAACGATAGGGGGGAGTCTCTGCTGGGAGGTAGGTGGCTGCAATCAAAGTTTCTATTAAGTCTTTCGTAGCAAAGTGCGCGCTGCGCCGTAGATCGACGCGTAGCTTACTTTTTGGGAGTTACATCAGAAAGGTGGAAATACTTATAACCGAAGCAGTTGTCCTAGGTGATGATGTGACCACCACCCCAATAGGTATCACACTTAATCGCAATCGGATTTTGAAGGATACACCTAATCCATCGCTTCATATGTTTTAAAAATTCGTATGCTGGACAACACAAATTACGCAATGAATGTTGTTAAACTGTCAGAATAACAGTGGCGTAACTATACCGTTTGGGGCCCGTGACAAATTCAAGGGATGGGGCCCTCCCTCAATGTAAAGAAGCTCAACCAACGTCATAGTTTTTTTTACTAGCATTTCTCCCGCGACTTCTTCCGCGTAGACTTCATATTTTCTCACTAAATTTAACACCTGACTGCTTCGTTGGTCTAGTGGTCGCAAGCGTTACTGAGCATGAGGTCCTTTCCAAAAAATTAGACAAACAATGGGAAAAAGGTACAAATTGTTCGAAATCTGAATGATGTCCTTTGTTGCAGATTTTCAAAAAAAGTTTGCATTTATAAACTTATGTTAGGATCTTCCTGTGTTCAAGGCCCTCTCGGGCCGGGGGCCCCTTCTGGATGGGGGCCCGTGGCATTTTGCCACAATGCTACCCTATACTTACGCCACTGCAGAATGAATAGCATTAGCATTGCAAGTGTCTCTATGTAATTACCCCACAGATTCTCAATTACAATGCATGTTTATTTTGGTAAACACAGGTATTGAAATTCAGAGAGAAACAATATGTGACTTTTAGTATGAACAAATACAAAACAAATACACCGTGAAGTGAGAGAGTGTTCTTACAGAAACACGGCGAGCAAAGCAGGGGAACGGAATGTAGGAAATATTGTAATGTTGTCCTTGTTCATTGATTTCCAGGAGCAATACGAGAAAAATAACGAACAAACTAAATAAGCCTTACTTCTTGTAGGTCAAGTAAAATTGTAAGTTAAAATCAATAGAATTTTGTCGATTTTAACATTAGTTTTGAGTATATGTTCCCTTGTGTGAAGTTCCAAAATTATCTTCATAGGGTGTAAAAAGACCCATCACATTCATAGCCGTCACGCATTCTGTACATCAAACTAAGGACTGATTTTTAATCGACAGATAATTCTTATTCGTGGAATAAATTTGACGTCTGACAGATTCTGTATGGAAGAACTGTCAAAAATTGAAAATTATTCCTCGGATAAAATCATTTGACATTGGAAAATCAGCCCTTAGTAACATTGCACAAAAATAATTGCTGGGAAACGACTTTTATTTTTGGTGTAAACATTTGCTGTTTGCGGTAGTGCGCAATGTCATCATCATCATTCCGCCGAAAGACGTCCACTGCTGTACATAGGCCTTCCCCAAGCACCTCCACTTCGACCGGTTCTGTGCTTCTTGCATCCAACGGTTTCCTGCGGCCTTCACAAGGTCGTCGGACCACCTTGTGGGAGGCCTTCCAACGCTACATCTTCCGGTACGCCTACGCGGTCGCCATTCCAGAACCTTTCGGCCCCATCGGCCATCTGTTCTGCGAGCAATGTGCTCTGCCCACTGCCACTTAAGTTTGGCAATTCTTCGGGCTATGTCGGTTACTCTGGTTCTCCTGCGGATCTCCTCATTCCCGATTCGATCACGCAGGGAAACTCCAAGCATAGCCCTCTCCATTGCCCTTTCGGTGACCTTTAACCTTCTTATAAAGCCCATTGTGACTTTGTGAGCGACCACGTTTTAGTGCCATAAGTCATCACTGGCAACACGCACTGGTCAAAGACTCGTCTTGAGTCACTGCGGTATGTGGGACGAGAAGATATTGCGTAGCTTCCCGAACGCTGCTTAGCCGAGTCGGATTCGACGATTGACCTCTTTCTCGAAGTTAGACCTACCTAACTGGACAGTTTGTCCTAGGTAAACATACTCGTCCACGACTTCGAGTGTAGCGTCTCCGATCTTTATGAGAGTGGGTGTTACACGGGCATTTGACATGACCTTCGTGCGCAATGCATCGCACGCAAAACATTGTGCTAATGGGTGCATGCAACGGTACAGGGGTTGTGGGGGTATTTATAGTTGTGTTATTAACATTAAAAACTTGTTTTCGTAAAAAAACGACAGTAATACTTGGAATTTTGACCTTCAATATCTCCGTAACCTTCAGATTCCCAGGTACGGCCTAGTACAAAAAAAAAATTGCATTGACGGGGAGTAGGTACAAGTAACTCACGGCTTCGTTAAGCGTCTTTTTACACCCATTACTGTAATCACAAATCGCAATCGAAAATATTTAACAGAGTTGCTAGAGTTTGAGAAAAAGTTGACTTTGTATAGTTTATGGTGTGATAATTTGGTGTTGCCATATCATCATTGTATGTATGCATTAGAGTCCGTAATAATCACCTCAATTTGTTTAAATTCATGTTAGTAAGTAATATCATGAAAAATCATTAATTTATTCATTTGTTAACGAATTTTGAGTGATACACCTACTTTAGATTTCTATCAAACAGGAATTTCCTAGCTATTTTCGGGCCAGATGATAATCATTATTTATGTGTTTTGTTGACAGTGACATTTGAAGTACCAAATATTGTATTTTCTCGCTCACTCATATTGAAAATTGTTCCACATAGTCCCTCATAGAACGTTTGATTATTTATGTCTTTGAAGACACCCCTTATAGTTTTTGCTTAATAAATATTATTATTAAAACTCCATTCGTAATTTCAGGTAAGAAAGTGTCAATATCTGAGCCCCTTGATATGGTGGACGCCGTCAAAGAGGCGATAAGAGACAAGAAGTCTATTGAGGGAACAGCCACAGAGGAAGAAGTGCTCGGGAAATCTAAGAGGAGCAAGGCGTAGATAGCGATTATTATACCTATGTATATTGTAATAAGGGTTGAAGCGCTTTGCTGATAAAAAGCGATCGTGTTGCTGTCTTTAGCATAAGGCACGGTTTTGTAAAATTGGGAGTAGGTACTGATTATGGATTTCTGTTGCGTATGTCTGAGATGAAGACTTGAATATATGAGATGCTCGAACATGAACTTCGGTCGTGGTAAGGAGTGTTTGTCGCGCTTATTACTCCATTGGCTTACTACTCCGTGGTACATTTTTATTAAATGAAAAAATAAAATAAATTATATTAATAATATTAAAAGACGGTGAATGACTAAAATGCTAGAATTTTTGAGATTTGCAAAATTCTAGAATTTAAACTACATAGAGAATCGAAATATGATTGTTAAGTTCTATTATCCACCTTGAATTTTTTTTTTAATTTTAAGTTGTTTGTACCTTTATCACCAAAGCGCTTGCACTAACCTTTTCATAGTAAAATGTTTCGAAAATTAGGTTATAAAATTCTCGCTTCTCTATAAAACAATATTATTATTTTTGTTTTTTAATATGTATTTGAATTTACCAAAAATAGGTAATAATTCACCCATTTGTATGATTTACTTTACAATTCTGTGATACATGTAGAATGGTGAAAACATTTCGTTTTAGACTTGCGAAAAAGATGTTATAGTTGCTGTATGTCTGAAAATTCATGTTTTATTGGACATTTCACTAAGTAATTGTAATCAAGGACGCTGTACATAGCCGTTGACTAGTGTGTAGGAAATGGTAGATAAATAAAACAACAAATTACTTAAAGCTTTGTTTTATTTCAGAACATTTTATTTCTTAAGACTGGCAGTGCATAGAGTTAAATTAACTACACGACTTCATCAATTTCCTGCCCTTATCCTAATAATTTATGTAGGGTCGGCGCAACATGTCTTTTTCATCCATACTTCACTATTATAGGTCTACTTTCATGCAAAAACAAAAAAACTTTGTGGTTTTCATACATTTGACATTGCCAATGTTGTCAAATGTATGAAAACCACAAAGTTTTTTTGTCTTTTTTTTGCCATGCGATTCTGGTAGACCTATAATCGTCATGTCGGTAGTCACTCCCTTTCACACATTCGACTTCCCTACTCTTAGGCTGGTCATACACGGACTGCTACAACAGTAAGCCAGTGATCAACATACACGGACAGCTCATGCGGTCAAATTCAACCGCTTGAAACTGCCATTTTTTTTATTTTTCATTGATACCTGCCTGCTTGCTGCTGCAGCAGTCGGTACTTTGCGGTTTTTATTGTCGGCCTTAACACACGTAAGTAACCTCCATTACTGAGCGAGGGCAATTGACAGCTCGAGCCGTCGGTGTATGCCTGGAGACTGCTTGACCGCACGATGAAATTTCACCGCGCTGCCGACCGCCCGAAGCCGTCGCTACTGCTCGAGCGGTTCCTTGTATGTGTACGTAGAAGACTGTAGTTTGCTATGCAGTCGCAGGTTAGCTTAGTATGGCCGGCCTTGTAGTCTTCCACATTCATACTCAAAACTTACCTCACGACATTTTCTACGACTTGTCATATAATAAAGCAACCTAGAAGACTTAAGGCCCACGCAGACCGATAACCGTAACGATATAGAAATACGACATAAATTGCTATGCTTTAAAATTATGCCGTGGCATCGAAAGGGATCTCATTGCAAGGCATTGAAAGACGCGCCACGGGCTCCCGCGGCGGAATGCCGTGGCGTCCTGCGGTAGGCAACGGCATGCCAAGGACTCCGGCGCTCGTTGTGACATACCGCGGGATGAGGCGGCGGGGGTAGAGAATTGTTTATTGTTAATTAAAATGGTAACACCAATTACATTAATAAACATAAAAAAAAAATTCAACTACTAACATTAATAGAGGACACCCTAGCATACTTCTTCTCACAAAACATCAAACATACTCGCATAATTCTAAGAGAAGCGGGGAAGCCGCTGGAATGCCGCGGTATCTAAGCGGCTAGTGTGCGCTGACTGACGGCAAAATCCCTTGCATTGCCGTCCCGGTATAAGCGCCAATAAGCATAAAAATCTTAGTGAATATTTTGTAAGGGGCATCTAATTTTAGCGTTTTCTAGCGTAAAACGCTTAAGATCAGGTTTCTTAAAAGAGCGGTGGCCGCCACTTAACGGCCGCAGTGACAGCTGACATGAAAATGATGGAAGCGGGGCTTGACTTTACGGTGGCAGAAAGCGGTCTAGAACTCACCAACTTACTTTAATAAATAACGTTTCAGTGACGTTATTCGACGTTACATTGCGGACGCTATGTAGCCACCGCTCTTCCAGGAAACGGCAGCTTTACGCAGTAGGTTACCTACGTGGCGTTAGAGCTTAAAAAAAGGTCAGTGCTTATCAATGTATTTTGTATGAAGATTTTGAGACGGCAATACCTACCTACAAATGAATACGAATAAACCCCAGGGTAACTGACTCGAAGGGTAATTCCCGTCATTAAAAACGCTCAAAATCTAGCCGCAGACTCATCTCGACGACAATCAATGTCAAAAATGTATGGAAATTAAAGGTATTTTTGACAGGTTGAGACATCAGACTGTGAACGTTCTTAAAATAAATTAATAAGTAGTTTAAAAACACGCGTGCAAACACGACTATGATACGATATTCTATGTGAATGTCAGTGCCTATCTTCCGGCTTCATCATCAGATCTTGAAACCTAATCGTGGTCAAAGTTCATTACAAGACTTTTCTAAGAAATCTAAAACAGCTCTGATACGACTATCCATCATGAAGTTCCAGTTCATATCTTCCGGCTCCATCATCAGATCAGTTCGACTGTACCATATTATTGTATTGTCATCAGAACTACATACAGCTGCCAATTTTCATTACGCTACGACCCTTGGAAGATGGTTAAATTAGTTACCTTAGATTCCATTACATAGTTACATACAGGTCGACCTAATAAAAGCGTGTTAATTACGAGAATTGCCCCTCTGATTGAAACTAGGTATACAACTATTTCATGATTTCATGTTCGCTCTCAAACAGCCTATACTTCTCCGACATGAAAGTGACGGTGCCGCCGCTGTGCCGACGCAACGTTGCGAGCGCGCACGACAGCAGCATCATAGCTCCTTCCACGTACCAACCGTACAGGATCCGGACGTGGCCGTTTATCTGTAATTTATAGACCTTATGTTCAAGCTCTGGTTGGTGCCCTTAATTTATTATACACCATAGGATAGCCCAGTTAAGCAGCCGATAACCTAGGCTCTCACGTGGACCTGTGAGATGGCATAACTTGCGATATGCCGAAAAGAAGAAAAAAAACGTTATATTCAAGTTATGGAATTAGTAAGTACTTTTTAGTTCAGACGCTAGCACCTCTACTACAATCTGTCAAATTTCTTTAATAGATTTTCAACTTTATTGCTAATGTTTAAGGTTCAAAGTTGATTAGGAAAATTTTACAGTTTCGGGTAGCTTGATGTGCTGCATGGCGTCTGTATGTACCAACACTAGAGGAAAGCTTGTTAAAAAAGATCACCATTCCTGGCTGTCACAATCATGTCGCCGCGCTACGGTCGCTTTTGGTTAGGAAGCTTTTTTTTTTTAACGTGGAGAAATGCTCATGCATTCTGCACTACCACGGGGAGGTAGTGCAGTTATGTGGGACTCTAACCCACTAAAACTCCACGGTGTCCTCCTCTGCCTCTTACGGCGGGAACACGGGCACGCGTTAGCACTCATCCGTGAACCCGCCGCGGCTGTCCGTCACCGGACCCTCCTCTGGGGAGTACTCCCCATCACCGGCGCACCAGAACACTTATCACGCCGTGACCACCCCAGAGACCAAACCAGCACATGGGCGCCAGACGACCCCGTGTCTGGGCACCCTTGGTCCCCCTGCGACGGGTCAGGTCATTGGCCCCGCCGCCTGCCAATTTTCGGATGCAGAGGATAGGGAGAGCGGCTAACGTCATACCGACACTCCTCCTCCCCTGCGGCCCCGCCGCGTCCGCCTTCAAACGGTGGCGACCCCGTCAAGGCCGCGGAAGGTAGGGAGAGCGGCGCACCGATATACCGGCACTCCTCTCCCGCCGCGGCCTCCAACCCTCAGCCGCGATGCCTCCCATACGACATCGCGGCCCGCCTCAGTTGCGATGTCGCCGAAGCGGCACCGCAACCTACTCGTTGGCCGCTACGTCGTCGGCTTACAGGCAAAAGCCCTGACGAGCGGCCCCTCCTCGGGTTCCTCTTCGCTTCACCGTGGGTGTCCAAGCCACGGCTACTGAGCCCCCCCGCCTCGACAATGCGGGAACCCACCGGGGGGGCGGGAACCCACCGGGGGGGTTGGTTAGGAAGCTGCCTTAAGGTCTACGCAGACCGGGACGGCATGGCAAGGGATTTATATTTTTACCAGTGGACATTCAAACGTATCGATATAGAAATACGACATAAATTGCTATGCTTTAAAATGATCCCGTGGCATCGAAAAAGATTTCATTGCACGGCATTGAAAGACGCGCTGCGGAACGCGCCGGCGTCCTGCGGTAGGCAACGGCATACCAAGGACTCCGGCGCCCGTTGTGATATACCGCGGGGTGAGGCGGCGGGGGTAGAGAAGCAGGGAAGCCGCTGGAATGCCGCGGTATCTAAGCGGCTAGTGTGCGCTGACTGACGGCAAAATCACTTACCATGCCTTCCCGGTCTGCGTAGGCCTTTAGAGTGATACCTTTTAATTAATACGAGCCACTTGTTAAGACATAAAATTGATACTTGGTGTGGGCAAGAATTTTGGGTACCACCTACCTATAAAAATTGATTCTTAACGAATAAATAGTTTTTTTTTTACATATTTTTCATTTGCGTTCCTTCACCGCTAATTTCGTTCCTTTTCAGACATCCCAGCGTTCTAAATCTTCAATCACTACTGGCAACACTGTACATAACTTCATTATTACGACTGAAAGACTTGTATCCATGGTCAAGAATAAAGATTATTAAAAAAAAAAACTTAATTATTGTCCATGTTATTGTCCGCATTATATTGTAGTCTTTGATTCTTTGATTATTGTTGTCTTTGTTTTGTTTATAACGGACGGGAAAACGCTATTCTCGATTTAAAAATATTATTTATTGATTGGTGTGGTGAATCTGGGAAACCTGGGAAACCGCCGAGATTAAAATGTCGGAATCAAATGATGTTATTGATTTGACCAATTCATTTACATTAGCTGATCATTATGGTCTAACAAATATAGTCATTGACTTGTTGGACACTGATGATTCTATATGTAGTAAGTGGTGCATGTGTCCTCTCTTATTTTATTTATTTATATTTAGATCTATAAGGACTTCATTTTCGCTACCCTAGCTCAGTCTAAGTATTTATAAATTTAATAGTCGTAACAAACTAAAATAACTGAGTAGGTATGATAAATTTAATAGAAATAGAACTATTAGTTTTTTTTTAAATTCAGACAACTTAGTGTTAGTGAAATTAATTTATTTGTACTTATAGATGTGTGATAGTGGCACATGATGGTATAAAATAAAAAATATGTTGTGTGCTAAGTGCTGCTTTGCAAGCCGTTTACCTTTGATTTACCTTTACTTTATATGTGGGTACCTACGCACTCACTTATTAATAAATTAGGTGTTTAAAAAAATATAGCTTATTCACAAGCAATTTTGGATAAGAATAAGTGAAGAACTTCCAAAACAAGAATGCTGCATAATAATATTATGTGTAAGTACCGTGTATAATAATAATTATATTTTGTGTAAATTATTGCAGGTGACGCAGAAAGCCTATATGATTCAGTGCCTTGTTCTAGGGCAGGTTCAATGAAAAATGTAAAACCTACAGGAAGGCCATCAGCTGCTGATGTTGCTAAGAAAAAACTAAAAAAGCAGAAATCGTCTAGTCTTTGGAAACCACGAAAGGTATATTTTTTTCTCATGCATTCTTGTATCAATTAAAAGAGAACTAGCAATGTTGGTACTGATTGCAAATTATCAGTATTCAGCATAAATCTTATTCCTTACAGTTTATTTGACAACAGAACATTAGGGAACACAGTTTGATTTGTAATGACTTCTCTGTCAGCAATGGATAAATAGTTGAGGCATGGGTAAATATGCAAATTTTTATGAAGTTAGTTTTGTCGAGCACACCATGCCATAATTACAATAATATTAAGTCTCCATAACCGGTTGAATTCTGTAATTACAGAAACAACTGTGAAGCTATTGCGTCTCGCGTGGATCCACGTTCCAGCATACTAAGGGTTAATTTATGTTTTTCATTATATTTCAGAGTGATGCAGCATCGCCAATTTCTGAAAAAATAAACAAATTTGGTGGGTGTCCCATATGTTGGGACGAATTAGGTAAAAATCCTTTGGCATCTACTAAATGTGGACATGTATACTGCATTAAATGTATACAAGAGTATCTAAAAGTTGAGAAGAAATGTCCTACTTGTAGGCAGAGCTTAAAAGGATCTACTCCATATCATCCTATTTATTTAAATGGAGAATAAGGTATATTGGGTATAACATCTTTCATTTTAATTTAGTACTAAGAAATTATTTTAGTAAAAGATCAGCAATAGTAAGAAATGAATGTTAAATTGCAATAAACAATACAATAATTGCACTATGCTCTTGATTCAAAGCTTTACCATAATGAACTGAAATCTTTCATGTTGAACATGTAACTCCTCTTTTACTGAGAGAAAAAAACCGGTCAAGTGCGAGTCGGACTCGCGCACCGAGGGCTCTGTACAAATTTGTAGGTATGTAAATAGTTTTTTTTTTTGTAATTTAACTACCAATTTACGGGTTTCGGATGTTTTCCTTTAATTGTGCTACATGACATTGCTTCTTGCCAAATTCCATGATTCTAGGTCAACCGTAAGTACCCCATAGGTTTTGATTTCGGAACATAAATGCCCATATCTTTTGTTTGCGTTGACTTAGAAGTTTGATTTTTTCACTGCTTCAAGGGATTGCAGCCCTGAGTATTTGATATTAATTTCAACTTGATAACTCCACACATTCCTGAGAAAAAGGGCCTTGACTAGGACGGGCAACAAAGTGATCTTATATGGGTTCCGTTGTTCCTTTTGAGGTAAAGAAACCTAAAAACTACTAATGTAAGTACTATAGTTGACCAAGGACCAACCCTTTTATTTTTAAGATAGCTTTTACTGTTGGTTATAAAAATTGATGTGAAATTTCAATCAAAAACTAATTGTAACCTTCTGAAATTGACCATTTTGGGAACTCGATGTATTTAGAGGTTCAAAATTAAAATTGACTTATTCTATTGTACAAATAGTAGCGCTCGACTTGATGGCAGGACTGCCATTGTATAATAAGTTTTTAAATTAATTGTATTAAATTTCATACATGTAATTTTAAGGCCACCATCTATTTTAAATAATATTAAGGCGAAAGCGCCAGGGTAGATCGCAAAATTCATTTTTTTTTTTACGTTTTTAGGGTTCCGTAGTTCTGACAAGGCCTTATAGTTTTTGCAATTTGCTGGTCTGTATTAAGTTGTATGTTGATTAAAATATGATTCGTGGCCGTAACAAATATGTATTTTCAGAATTATAATCATTAAAGTCATCAACACAACTCTTTAAGACCAAGTAATCCCACTGAATGACTATTTCATGAAATCTTGACATTTGGGATTGTATTAACTTAACAAGTTGTATTCTAAGTTGTATTATTCTAGATTCTAATGATTATAACTCTGTAAATACATATTTGTTGTGGTCGCGAATCATATTTTAATCAACGTACAACTTAATACTGACCAGCAAATTGTAAAAAACCTAAGAAAATTTGAATTTCGCGGGCTACCTTAGGGCTTCCCTTTAATGTATGTTGTTGTATTATTAATGTATTTGTGTGTAATGTAATAATAGAAGCCTAAGGGCGACGATACGCAGGCCAACAATTTTTAGGTACCTACTTTAGACTTATTATTTTCCAAATAGGCAGGCGCGCAATTAATTAATCCTATTTTGCTTTAAATATCTTGATATCCCAGGAGACTACGTTTTAGAAGTTAAATGGTTTGCAAATAATATATGTATTCCTGAAATTAAATGTTTTATTGTAATTATATTATTCCCGAAATTAAATGTTTTATTGTAAATAATATATAAGGTCTATCTATTCATACACGAAATATCTGAAGGGGACATTGTACTCATAATTATGAACAACTTTTACTAAGGGACCAAACTCGAAATCGCGAAAAAATAATCAGCTGTTCCACACATTTATGTTCACATAACTCGTCAAAATGTAGGGAACAACTGTTTTTTTTTCTGTAATGATGAATACAATGACCCCTTAGAGATTTCGTGTATGAATAGATAGACCGGTCGAGGTTAAGCTACGCTTGCCGCGGTTGGTCTCTGGATGGGTGCCCATCTTTAAATACCGAGACCCCTCCGTGCCTCGGAAAGCACGTTAAGCCGTTGGTCCCGGCTGTCATTCGTGGATCTTTGACAGTCGTTACGAGTAGGTAGTCAGAAGCTCGAAAGTCTGACAACCAGTCTTACCAAGGGGTATCGTATTACCGAAGCCGACCCCAACACAGTTGGGAAAAGGCTAGGCAGATGATTATATTTAAGTACTTATACATTTCATGGTGATTGGTAGCATTCCTTGGAATGGATGATACTAGATCCCATTTGCAACATTGACAAACTGGGTTTTTGTGGAGTTATAGTACTTATGTACTTTTAAGCTTTCTACAAAATTTCCACCTCTCGACCATGAACTGCTAATAGTGAGAAATCGAAGTATAAAAAAAAACTGGGCAAGAGCGAGTCGGACTCGCGCACCGAGGGTTCCGTAACATCCGGGTTTATGAATAAGGTTTATGTTTATGAAATTTATATGTTTTTTTTATTATTTTTATATTCGAGTTGATTGAATAAAATGTAAATTGCGGTTTACGATTTATGACGTATTAAAAAAAAACTACTTACTAGATCTCGTTCAAACCAATTTTCGGTGGAAGTTTACATGGTATTGTACATCATATATTTTTTTTAGTTTTATCGTTCTCTTATTTTAGAAGTTACGGGGGGGGGGGGGACACATTTTACCACTTTGGAAGTGTCTCTCGCGCAAACTATTCAGTTTAGAAAAAAATGATGTTAGAAACCTCAATATCATTTTTGAAGACCTATCCATAGATACCCCACACGTATGGGTTTGACGAAAAAAAAAATTTTTAGTTTCAGTTCTAAGTATGGGGAACCCCAAAATTTATTGTTTTTTTTTCTATTTTTGTGTGAAAATCTTAATGCGGTTCACAGAATACATCTACTTACCAAATTTCAACAGTATAGTTCTTATAGTTTCGGAGATAAGTGGCTGTGACATACGGACGGACAGACAGACAGACGGACAGACAGACACGACGAATCTATAAGGGTTCCGTTTTTTGCCATTTGGCAACGGAACCCTAAAAACATCTATGCCATGAACTTTACGATGATTTAATTCTAAACGTAAGGGCATTTTTAGGGTTCCGTAGCCAAATGGCAAAAACGGAACCCTTATAGATTCGTCATGTCTGTCTGTCTGTCTGTCCGTCTGTCTGTCTGTCTGTCCGTCCGTATGTGACAGCCACTTTTCTCCGAAACTATAAGAACTATACTGTTGAAACTTGGTAAGTAGATGTATTCTGTAAACCGCATTAAGATTTTTACACAAAAATAGAAAAAAAACAATAAATTTTAGGGTTCCCAATCCCCATACTTAGAACCGAAACTCGAAATTTTTTTTTTCATCAAACCCATACGTGTGGGGTATCTATGGGTAGGTCTTCAAAAATGATATTGAGGTTTCTAAAGTGGTAAAATGTGTCCCCCCCCCTGTAACTTCTAAAATAAGAGAATGATAAAACTAAAAAAAATATATGATGTACATTACCATGTAAACTACCACCGAAAATTGGTTTGAACGAGATCTAGTAAGTAGTTTTTTTTAATATGTCATAAATCGTAAGCCGCAATTTACCATTCAATCAAATCAAAAAAAAAAAAAACATTTAATTTCATAAACATAAACCTTATGCATAAACCCGGATGTTACGGAACCCTCGGTGCGCGAGTCCGACTCGCTCTTGCCCGGTTTTTTTTGTTAAATTTGTTCTCAACAGTTCTATTCGTTCATGAGCTATCAGAAAGTATCAGGTTAACGTTCAAAGCAGTAGGAAACTTAAAAAAATCTTGAAAAGTTTGATAACTTCACAAGAACCCAGTCTAAAACCAGTTAGTCCAGTTCCAGGATAAATGTTACAAATTAGCTCTAGTATCACCCATTTCAAGATATGCACCGGAAATTGATTGACTTGTATAATTTCCCTTCTGGCACGATATGAGTTAAAACTCTTACTCTCTCCTTTTACGTGTTTTCTGTTTCATCATGTCCGGATAAAACCAATCCGATAAATATTTGCAAAATTATTTGCCAGACAAGTTATGTGGAACTTATATGAAGTGGTGAAACAGGCTGTGGGAGACAGGCAAACAAGATCGACTGACCCGCGCGCCGCGCGGACCGACACTGAATGTGGCTGTTTTTTTTTTTTTTGGGGAATGGCATCTCGCAGTTCAACCTGGGAGGTTGTCCACTGCTTAACCGGACTTTCCTGTGGATGCCACAATAAATTGAGGCCTCCAGCCAGGGCTTAAAAACTAACTAAAACTGAATGTGGCTGGCCCGCGCGGTCGTTTATATATCTGCACTCCTCGCCGGTGCGTCTCCTTCGGACATACTCACGCGCCGACTTCACTCAAATTAGGTACTAATCGGCCTGCTGACCGCCACTAGTTTTATGTCCGTTTCAACCGCGCGGCGGCAGTTTCATCAAATATTATGAGGTCATAATATTTGATGAAACTTGCCAGGAATTAGTGGTAATTTGTTACTTTAAACACCTGTTTTCGTGAATTTGTACCAAAAAAAAAAATAAGTCACTATGACAAAGAATAGTTGGCCGCTAGAACCGCCACTTGCCGTAGTCATCGCTCGTGATTACACAGAAACTATACATATAATGCAGATAGACGAATGATGCATCAAAAGAAAGGTCTTAATTTGTTCAATTTGTTACAAAAATAAAAAACGTCAAAACGTAAATAAACAAAAAGTTATGCAATATTTAGTTTTCAGGTTACGAGTAGGTAGGTATATCACCATAAACATCAAATTAATAGAGGCTAATGTGTATGGACAATTAGTCACTAATTTGTTACAGCGAATAAACAGAAAAAAATACTAGAAAGTAAGTTCAATAATTTGTTACAGTCGATTTTAGTTGGCCGCTCGGACGGCAATATGCCTAAAATACAATGGCGTTTATCTCGTTATTAAAAGTAGGTTTAAGCTTACTTAAAGGACTAATCGACGGGTAACGTGACCTAGTTTGGATAAATATGGCGAATATAACTGCAGCATTCATATTTTAGAAGATATTTACAAAAAAAACAGTAGTATGAAACCGTATGAGAGTAGGATTACCATGAATTTTCACAATGAAGTGAGACTGAATAGTGATTATTGGAATGTTCGATATTCATATCTTATTTTTTTAGGGCGAGTGCTTTTATATAAAAACATTTTAAGTTAAGGTATCCTGTGGCATACTTTATAAAAGTAAAAGTCACAAATCGATTAAAATTTCTTTATTCATAATCAACACAAAGGCAAAAAAATCAAGTAATAAAAGTCAACAAGATAAATATAAAATTTTAATAAACTAACATAATTATAATATTTATAAATTAACTGACACGAATATAATATGACACAGAATGTAGATATATTTCTTCATGGGACCAACATCGTAATCGCGAATAAAAATTCAGCCGTCCCATACGTTTAGGTCGAGTAGGTATTGAAGTTTTCTATGGGACAGTTGATACATTTTTCGCGATTAAGATATGGGTCCCGTGGAGAAAGTTGTTCAGTTTAATGGTGTGTAGCACACCCTTTGGCTGCACAGGCTGGTCTTTGAAAACTAACTCTGTATAAGCTCTTGCCCTAAAAAAATAAGATTTGAATATATTTTTTAAAACAAACTGGTACAAACGCCAGCACATCAAGCTACCCGAAACTGTCAAAATTTTCCAATCAACTTTGAACTTTATACTTTAGCGATAAAGTTGAGAATCTGTCAAAGAAATTTGACAGATTGTAGTTAGCTTGATGTGCTGTTTGTACATATTTATGTAAGTACTTTGTGAGCGATAATGATGAATGATCTGCAAAAATAATAATATAAGATGTGATGTTTGCCGCCTGCATGATACCTACTGACAAACTAACATACAATACATAAAAATACGTGCTGAAAGTTACGCGAACTAAAAATAGTGAGAACATAAACACTTGGCTTAGAACGCGCGGGGTACTTAACGCAACGTAAATTCACACGATTTTTGAATCGAAAATACAACTTTGTTTGTTTTCGGTTTAGGCAAAACGTCGATTACCTACCTACTGTGATCATCGTTCAATGGCACGCAATAATCATTGGTTGACTTGTGCTTCAGGCCTTATAGTGATGAAGATACTCACGCAATCCAATCCCCCACTAGTGGTGAACTCCAGCGGGAACAAAGCGACTTCTAGCGAAGTATTCCCGCGCGCTAGGCCGAACGCAGCCGCGCCACACACGTAGTATAAAACGGCGATGAGAGGCACACTGCGATACGCGCCTAACATGCTGAGGACACGCTGGAAATTAGACAAAACATTGTAGTAAAACTGTATGGCAAAGGAAGGAAGGAATTTTGTATGTGGCAAAATAAGGGTTGGTACCAGAAGATCAGCGGTGCTATTCTGTAAAAATATCACCGTGAAAACTTAGGTGATGTAAGCGTGCAGTGAGCTGTCAATAGTGTCAATTCCTAGTAAAAATAAACTCACTTTACCTAAGTTTTCACAGTGAGATTTTTACAGAATCAACCGGCTGTTCTGTAAAAATCTCCCCGTGAAAACTTAGGTGAAGTGAGCTGTCATTCCACTTGAAGCTAGGGATTCACGGTGATATTTTTACAGATTAGACCGACTTAAGCCCTCACCGTGAAAACATTGGTGAAGTGAGCTAGAATTGAGCTGTCATTTCACCTGATGCTAGGGATTGACACTATTGACGGCTCACTTCACCTAAGTTTTCACGGTGATATTTTTACAGAATAGACCGACTTAAGACCTCACCGTGAAAACATTGGTGATGTGAGCTAGAATTGAGCTGTCATTTCACCTGATGCTAGGGATTGACACTATTGACAGCTCACTTCGCCTAAGTTTTCACATTGATATTTTTACAGAATAGACCGACTTAAGACCTCACCGTGAAATCATTGATGAAGTGAGCTAGAATTGAGCTGTCATTTCACCTGATGCTAGGGATTGACACTATTGACAGCTCACTTCGCCTAAGTTTTCACATTGATATTTTTACAGAATAGACCGACTTAAGACCTCACCGTGAAATCATTGGTGAAGTGAGCTAGAATTGAGCTGTCATTTCACCTGATGCTAGGGATTGACACTATTGACAGCTCACTTCGCCTAAGTTTTCACATTGATATTTTTACAGAATAGACCGACTTAAGACCTCACCGTGAAATCATTGGTGAAGTGAGCTAGAATTGAGCTGTCATTTCACCTGATGCTAGGGATTGACACTATTGACAGCTCACTTCGCCTAAGTTTTCACATTGATATTTTTACAGAATAGACCGACTTAAGACCTCACCGTGAAATCATTGGTGAAGTGAGCTAGAATTGAGCTGTCATTTCACCTGATGCTAGGGATTGACACTATTGACAGCTCACTTCGCCTAAGTTTTCACATTGATATTTTTACAGAATAGACCGACTTAAGACCTCACCGTGAAATCATTGGTGAAGTGAGCTAGAATTGAGCTGTCATTTCACCTGATACTAGGGATTGACACTATTGACAGCTCACTTCACCTAGGTCGTCGGATCGATCAGGTCCGTCAGGCGTTCAACAAACTGTTGTATTGCGGGCATACGGTGGTCCGTTAAGCGCGTAAAGGTGGGGACAGCAGGCACTTAACTCTGAGGCAGCAAACTCAAGCTCAAAGCATTTTTTTTATTAGATAAACCAATAAGGTACAGGCTCTTTTGAACTGTCAAGGATAGACGAAGCTAGGGGAATTTATTTTCACAAATGCTTCCAAAGTAAGTAATTCTTTACGAACTATTTGTGGACACCGTGATTGGTGAACTCAAAGAGGGCTTTATTATAGTCATAGTCATAAGCTTGGTTTCCAAAAACAGGCAGCAAATTGGATTTTGAACTGACTAGCAAAAGTCATCATCTTCTTAGCAATTTCTCAAGGATGCTGGGGTCGGCTTCCAGTCTAACCAGATGCAGCTGATCGATCGACCCGAGCGGCTGTTAATAGTTAGCCACGAGCCCCTCGGTTCCTTTGTCCCTTGGTGTTCAGCAAAAGTATCTAGGTACCGTATATCTTATCGCTAACGCTACGTAGGTTCCTACTTGAGTTGAGCTGCACGATTTCTGACAAATGCGGGCACTGACTGGACAGGTCCTCTCAATCTGTGTGGTTCTTTCCTCCAAAGACCATCTCAGACATCGATCTACATGGTCTTCATATAACCTGACCAAGATTATGTCTGGACTTTAAAAGAGACTGTGACCTCTGAGTTTTTTTTTTTTTTCTTTATTAGTAAGGGGTTTTTATCCACACGGATACGTCAACCCCAGCAACATTGTACCTTATACTCTATTTACACACAACTATACATCTATAATTATACTATATTTTCCTACACTACTATACCACCACCACTATACATACATATTATGAATTGAAAATGAAAAGAGATGCATAATCACTGCCTAGACTTCTGGATCAAACCACAAATTAAGCGTTTAGTCCTTTCTGATTTAGGGTATGCCAAAATATTTTGAATAATTCCAACATCCCACATATTTAGTTTAAACTCCCTAGCCAAAGATTCCCTTTCATCTTTGTTCTTAGCACATTCCATCAGCAAAGTTGCACATCTTCAATTTTGTTACATGTCTCACAATTAGGCGATGCAGCCTTTCGCATTAAGAAAGCAAACTTTGCCGATGGAAAGTGGCCAGACCAGAACGAAGCCTTATCGCTAACTTAACATAACTCCTATAGTTAAACATTCATCATCAAACAAGGGGCCCTAGTCTGCTATTTTTATAAATTCGTCATTCCACCACGATCCCACCACCATCCCATTGTCATTTTGCTAAAAGTTCGTAATCTGCTAAATTCATAATGGTTGAACATTGGTCGGTCCATTGACCGACCAATAACCGAATTCCTGTGCCATTGCACAGAAATTGTACGATACTCGTAACGAATTAAAAGCAATGACTGCACAATGACGTTCTAATGGTAAGTAACTGATCAAAGAAACTCTCAAAATTTTAGCAGATTACCGCGTCAGTAATTCATTTTTCATTATGTACGAGATTACCAGTCTATGCCATTTCTTTCAATGGAGTGTCAGTGGTTGACCATTGGAAAGTCATAATGACGCCATTATATTAGTAGATTACCAAACTTGTCAAAATCAACAATTATGAAATCAATGATAGACCATTTTGTCACTATTGTAATAGCAGACTTGAGGCCCAGGGTTCACGAGGAGGCTCGTTTTGAAGGACTTTATACCAAATGCCTTTTTGTTTGGATATTTAATTGAAGTATTCTTTCCAGTTGTCGAAACCACCATCATGGTCTTCACACGATCTGACCAAGATTTTGTCTGGACTTTAAAAGAGACTGTGACCTCTGAGTTTGTTTCGGCCTTTCTTCTCAGAGTAGTCAGATAGGAAACGACGACATCATCTAGTTAAAAAAAAAACATGATTGACGTGTACAACGCGGTCACATTAACTCGACGCATCTCTGGAATGCGAGGCCCGCATTCCTTAGCTCGCCCAGCAAGTGTTAGGCCTTTGTCTTTTCTTTATTACCGATAAGCGTGTCGATAATTTGGCTAGTTTTCTTTTGTTGTTTTAATTATATTTTTTATTAGGTCATCATCTGCCTAGCCTTTTCCCAATTATGTTAGGGTCGGCTTCCAGTCTAACCGGATGCAGCTGAATACCAGTATTTTACATGGAGCGACTGCCTATCTGACCTCCACAACCCAGTTACAGGGTAATACGATACCCCTGGATAAGACTGGTTGTCAGACTTTCGGGCTTCTGACTACCCGCAACGACTGTCAAAGATCCACGAATGACAGCCGGGACCAACGGCTTAACGTGCTTTCCGAGGCACGGAGGGGTCACGGTATGTAAAGATGGTCACCCATCCACAGACCAACTGCGGCAAGCGTAGCTTAACCTGATCGATCGACCTGTGCGGCTGTTATTATTTAGCCACGGGCCCCGTAATAAAAAATATATAAAAATAATATATTTTTTATTGGGTATATTAAGAAAAAACCAAAATGACGTCATCAACGCCAAGCGTCGAGTTAATGTGACCGTTTAGTAAAAGTATTTTCAACACACTTGCTCGTAAAGTGGCTCTTATTGAACCGCTTTTAGGTCCATAATGCAGTGTATTAAAAACGCGTGCTTTTTCTTTACTTTAATCCACATGTGCTTTATTTCCACAGATAACTATTTACTAGTCGGAGATGCGCACTTTTTTAATCTCATCAATTCACTTTTTTTAATAGTATGTATTGTCCTTGGTCCCAAAATTAACTAATATTTATTTACCTTAAGGTGAATGTGCAGGGACCTCGGACAATTTAAGGTGCAGTGGTAGACCACTGCGCATTCACCTTAAATTGTCCGAAAAAACCTAAGAAAATATGAATTTCGCGGTCTACCGCGAAATTCAAATTTTCTTAGGTGTTTTGCAATTTTCAGGTCAGTGTCAGGTTTGTATCTTGATCAAAATATGATTTGCGACTCTAACAGGTACCTACATCTTTACAGAATTATAATCATTCGAATCATTAATACATCTTTCTTATGGAAAAGTTCTTAGGGAAAAATCTAACTAGAAAGATTCTATTCTAATGACTATAATTCTGTAAATACATATACAGAGCGTTAGGTTAAACGAGGGACATACTTTGAGGGGAGTTAGTACTCATGAAAATGAGCAACTTTTACTATGGGGCAAAACCTGAAATCGCAAAAAAAAAAAATCTGCTGTTCAGTACCTACATGTTGACGAGCTATGCGAACATAAATGTAGGAAACGGCTGATTTTTTTCGCGATTTCAGGGTTAATCCCATATTAAAAGTTGTTCATTTTCATGAGTACTAACTCCCCTCAAAGTATGTCCCTCGTTTAACCTAACGCGTTATAGTCGCGAATCATATTTGATCAAGATGCAACCTGATACTGACCTGCAAATTACAAAAAACGTAAGAAAATTTTAATTATCCACCTAAAATAAAATTGTCCGTGGTCCCTACCCGAAACCAAACGGAAAAGACCCTGACTGGCGTTCTATCATTGCGGATTCTCACTGAACTAACTTAGGTATATTTCTCTATGCCAATAGTACTTTCTAATTCCATACTAACTAAACTACAATTGTTTTTTTTTTTTGCAATTGTTTTTACATGCTCTGTGGTCAGTGCTTTTATTTACACTTGCGCGCGCATTACTAGTGCTGGCTAATGCGGAAAGACAAAACCAGCGCGCCATTTTCCATACAAGTTAATATTTAACAATACAAGTCTGTTTTTTTCCTCGCAAGTGTGTTGAAAAACGTCGTATGAAACGCGTGTGCATCGATCATTAGACTCTCGGCTTTCTTATCGCACTCGCCTGCGGCTCGCGCGAATAATACCGCCTCGAGCATAATGATCAACATAGCACACATGTATCATAATGTACTATTGTACAAACCTACTTACAAAAATAAAATCATTTATCATTTACGTAGATACAAAGATGTGCCGTAGTTATCTACCTAAATAAAAGTAGCGAGGACTATCTATACCGCGCAAAAACGTGGATTAGGGCCTACTGTATCGGGCGGTTGTTAGATTTAAGGGGGTTACAGGACCTAAACGCAAAAAACGCTAGTTTCAGAAACAATAAAAGCAAATGATCGACTACAGTAAACAAAATCAGAAAAATATATATGATATTTTTCAGGATAAATGCTAGGTAGGTAGACAGTGTGTTGAAAGCATAACACAACTAATTTGGTAGGTACGATAGAAAAAAATCATGAAGATACCTCTAAAAACTTTCTTATTACAATAAAAACCATACTAATATACATACAATCATTCTGATTTTTGCTAGATTATTCTACAAGCAACATACTAAAATATTAGTGTTTTAATTTTTTAGTCCAATCAATACATTTTTTGTAATTAAACAATTGCTTCATATTTTGCAATAAATAACCAGCGTTGTGTCATCGCGCTTCTCTTTCTTTCCTATGCAGTCCGACAGTGACCGCGCTTTAGGTCATGTAAGCCCCTTAATGCACGTCGCATCTTACTCAGTAATCTTCTTATTTTCTGCTGCTCAGATGGGAAACTAAAGCAATTTATCAATGAAATCCCTACCATTATTTTCTTGCCAATACCGCTTCTGTTAGCCTTCAGAACTTCCGAGCTTCGACTGCAGTTAGGACTCTCTGGAACAAAAACACACTATTAACTAACCTTACTCGGGATTTGTTGCGCCACGTCTTCCCTGATAAAGCAATAGGAAGTGGTGAAGACAGTGCCGGATTAGCCCATAAGCAAATTAAGCAATTGCTTAGGGCATCACGTCTCGGGGGCACCATAAGCCAGAAACAGCACCGAAACAGTATTTGCTAGCACATTAATGGCAAGGCTGTTTATTAGCAAGATATTACAAGACCCAAAAGTCACTCTAGAGATGTACGCCAATCTTTACAATCGCTCGTCGATGTTTTGAAAAAATACGAGGCGGCCAGTGGATAGGAGGGCATACAGGCGTGGATTGCTTAGGGCATCAAGCAGTATATATCCGGCACTGGGTGAAGGGCAGGCGTTTGGGGGACTGCCTTTTGTAATTTTGACGTTCAAAAAGTGCTGATTCTCAGCCTAGTGTTAACAAGTACCAAATAGATACTCGACGGTTATGACGTACTAGTTGCTTAATTATTCCTAAATTACTTTCAAATATTCTCATTCATATCTAAATAATATTCTTTGTATTTATTTTCTCATAATAAGTAATTTAGTTGATTTTTATAACAATAATTCAATATTTATAACATATTTAGTAATTATCTGACAGTTGATTTGAATATGGGGGTTAAGGGTATAAAAAGGGAGGCAAATCATTTTTAACGGTCATTATATTGTGAACTAGTGATAAGGACGTTACTCTGCCTAAATACAGATTGAGTGTAATTTACAGTTCGTGTTTAATTGTGTAAACCCTGCTACTGAATAATATTTCAGAAGTGGGATCGAGATAAAATGTCAGGACCATATTTTCACGGTTTAGGGAAACGCAAACGAAAGTGCAGTGAGTCAACCAGTTCGGAAGATGAAAATAGTGACATTTTTTTCTCTGAAGACCTTCATAAGACTAAGTCGCACAAAAAACGACATGTTGCTCCCAGTGATGCCGAAGTTATTCCTCAGTTCTGTCACGGCACTCGTGTAGATCGCTCGCACGCGACTATCGATTACGGTGTAGAAATTTTAAGTTAATTATATAGTCGCGCTCATCGGTAATGCAGGATTATACCTAATAATGGCCACAGATGATTGTGGAAAAATAAAAACAAACTTGGATCAAATTGACACGGAAGAAGGGAGTCAGTTAGCTGGATGGATGTCGCATCTAGAAGATGAAGAAAATAAAAATGATTCATTGGATAATATTCATGAAACGAACTGCTGCGAAGTACAAATCATGGAAGAAGATGTAGTACTACATAAGCCGATAAAACGAGGAAGAGAAGAGGATGAACAAAGCTGGACTAAAGTTGAGAGTAATAGAGGAAAGAAACAGAAACAAATCAAGAAGGAGGTATTTATTTGGAGTAAAGAAAAATTACCTAAACAGTTTGCTATCGCAAAAATGTTTTGTAACATGGGAATGACTGACATAAACCATATTAAGTACATTAATCCATATAAGTTAAAAATTCAGGTCTCGACTGAGGAATGTGCAGGCAAGTTGTTGGACTGTCAGGAATTCCAAAATAAAGAGTGGAAGGTGTATAGTGCAATGGATGTAAACATTTCCTACGGTATTATACGGGACGTGGACCTCGAGCTGTCTGACGAGGAGGCATTAAAAGCGATCAGGTGTCCAAATGATATTCAAATCGTAACATTAAAAAGGCTACAAAAACGAGATGATACAGGTGTATGGGTGCCTAGTGAGGTTGCTAAGGTGGGCTTCAGGGGCTCATACCTGCCAGCATTTATATATGTGGATTATCTATGCGCCAAAGTTGAACCTTATATTTTTCCGGTAACGCAGTGCTCAAACTGTTGGAAGTTTGGTCACGTAAAAGCAAGATGCACGTCAAAAAAAACTATATGCCCTAAGTGCACAGAAGAGCACAATAATTGTGAAGTTAAAATATTTAAATGCGTGAACTGTCGGGGTGACCATATGGCGCTAAATAGAAGTTGTCCAGTCTATGCTCGAGAGAAACGCGTGAGGGAGCTTATGGCAGAATACAACTGTACATATCAGGTAGCCTGCAATATGTATGTTAGACCCAAGTCACCAATTTTACAAGCAGTGAGAGATATCGATAAGCCAAAGATCGACAACAACAACAGCTTTAGTGGTTTACTATTAGAAGAATCAGAAAACGTGTATAAATATACTCCGAGTCAATTTCCACCTTTGTTTACGCAGAATCGACCGAAATCGCCGCAAGGAAGTAATAAAAATAAGCAATCACATTCGCAAAACATAGGTAAATCGGAGTGGTGGGGACAGCGGGAGTCGCCGGACTGCATTCCAAAGCAACCAGCTGCTACTGATAACGATCTCGGTGACAATGTAAACAGCGAGCGGCAAGTACATTTTGATGAGTTAATTACACGATTGAAAGATATTATTTATATGCGAGATCTGAGTATAAAAGAAAAGTTTAATAATATTATTAAGTGTTGTATTGAATGGTTAGTATTAGTTGTGGTAGATCATATGTCTGAGTGGCCTATTTTGAATAAGTGTTTAGAGTATTTTTTCGGACTTAGTAAGTAATGGATCATAAAAACAAAATTGTTAAATTAAAGTTATTGCAGTGGAACGCACAAAGTTTAAGACCTAAAATTAAAACATTGGAGAATCTTTTATTGATAGATAAAATTCATATATGCATTATATCTGAGACCTGGCTGGAACCAGACAGTCATTTAAAAATTGGTTCTTATAATATTTTTAGACAAGACCGGGATGATTCATACGGCGGGATTGCAATTGTAGTTCATAATTCTATCAAAGCACAGATCACTAACTTTAAGTTACATAATCGAAACATTCAAGTTCTCCATATTAAAATATTTAACTGTAACTTCTTAGAAAATATTGTTGCGGTGTACTGTCCTCCTAATATTAACACTACTGATGAAGATTGGAAATGCTATTTTCTAAATGGTCAAATAAAACTTTTATAGGGGGAGATTTTAACGGGCATCATACAAATTGGTCATACAAAAGCGATCGCAGGGGTTTACAAATTCACGATGCAGCTGATGATTGGCAGTATGTTTCCCTCAATAATGGAGATCCTACCAGACTTAAGTTAGTAATAAATCAGCTTCAAAAAAGTTCACCTGACGTCACTTTTGCATCATCAGATATTGCACTTCGGTTCAAGTGGAGTGTTTTACACGAAAACTTAGGTAGTGATCACTTAATGGTTCTTATAACCACTGAAATAACACGTAATAACTTAATAAAATCAAAACGTAATTTTAAAAAGGGAGATTGGCAAAAGTATAAAGAAATTATTTCAAGTAAAATAAGTAGTGTTAGTTTCACAGGCGACACCCAACAAATGTATGATGATATTATAGATTTAATTAATTATGCGTCACAAGCATCAATTCCAGACATAAAGATTTGTGAAGACCCCACCAGCAAGTTCATTCCAAGATCATATTGGTCCCCCCAATTATCTAGGGCGGTTGCGGAGCGTAGATTGGCATTAGCACAGGTCAGGAAGAACCCCATCCCCACAAATTTTATCATTCTTAAACAAAAGGTTGCTACAGCACAGAGACTAATGCGTAAAGCTAGTGCAGAATCTTTTCATCAGTTCTGTGACAGTATGAGTGAGATGGTGTCTAGTAGCGAGTTGTGGAATAAAATGCGGTGGCTCAAAGGATATCGCACTAGTAGAATTTGTTTGGATGCAGACAGGGCTGATGAGTTCTTACGACAATTGACGCCAGATTACGTTCTGCCCTTATGTCCTGCCTTTAATTCAATTAATTTACAGTTGGAGGCACAGATTTCGGAACAGGAACTACTTAATGTACTGAAGTTGAAGGATACCGCTCCAGGAGTTGACGATATTTCCTATTCAATGATTTATAATTTTCCCAGCAAACAGTTGATAGTTGATTTATTTAACAAATGTTTGTCCAAAGGTGAGGTTCCAAGACCGTGGAGGAATGTTATAGTAGTGCCTGTACCGAAACCTGGTCGCGACCCAGGCCACATAACATCTTTGAGACCTATATCACTCATATCTTGTCTTTGCAAAACCTTACACAATATTATAACGCGACGTCTTGAATGGTTTTTTGAAAATAAGGGTCTTTTTTCCAAGAATACAGTGGGATTTAGAAGATCTCAGTCATGCCTGGACAATCTTGTACGACTAGTATCACACATTCAAATAGGTTTCACAAATAATCAAAAGACAGTGGGATGTTTTGTTGACATAGAAAACGCATATAATAATGTCAGTATATTGAAAGTTGTGTCTAAGCTGGATGAGATGGGGGTGGGGGCTTCTATATGTAGATACATATGGGAATACTTAAAGGAGAGACATTTAACTGTGTCACAAGTAGGGAGTGAAGGTTCAGTTACAAGATGGACATGTAAGGGATTGCCCCAAGGAGACCCTATGTCCCCAATTTTGTTTAACATCGTCACTAGTGATATATGTAAAGAGATTAAGAGTGTGTATGTATCCCAATATGCCGATGATTTCGTCCTCTATATTTCTGGACAGGACATTCAATTTTTGACCACAACTCTTCATGAAGCCATAGGTAATTTAATAAATTTGTTAGGAGCATTAGGTCTGGAACTATCTCCCACGAAAAGTAAAATATGTTTATTTTCTAGGGGAAGGACATTACAGCAGGCAAATGTCAATATCAAAAATGTCAGTTTAGAAAACGTCCCGGTAGTTAAATATTTAGGTCTCTGGATAGATTCATCTTTGAGATGGCGTAAACAGATCAATGAAACCTGTGAAAGAAATAGGAGATTTTTGAATGTTTTTAAGGTGCTAGCAGGTTCGTCGTGGGGAGTCCATCCTTTGCATTTAAGACGACTATATATTGCAATTATTCGTAGTCGGTTAGATTATGCAAGCTTTTTGTTTGATAATAGCGCTAACACCAACATTTCGAGATTGGATAAAATCCAAAACCAAGCTATGAGAATAGTTGGCGGTTTTTTAAAAAGTTGCCCAATCCACGCGATGGAATCAGAGTTATGTCTGCCACCATTGTTTGTTCGTCGGAAATATTTAGCTGCAAAATTTTGCTTAAAAGCTAAGTCTATTGTTGACGGTGAAACCATTACAATTATATCAAAATTAACATCAAAATGCGAACAGGAATTATATTGGCGCAATAAGAAAAAACCGTTGCTAACTATCGTATACAGTGAAATGTCCAATCAAACTTTACATCGTTCGAATATGCTAGAGATGTTCTCATTGTCGACATGGATGGCAAATATTGATATTAAGTTACACATTAAACTCAGTATTAATGATATGACAGGACCGAAAAGATCTCATAATTCTGTAGCACTTTTAAGGAAATCTGTAGAAACGATTGCACAAAATTATGACGGATTCTATCAGATTTACAGTGATGGGTCCAAAGACGATAATGGAACAGGAGCAGCCTTTTTTGATCCTCAATCTAACACGGGAGCTAGTTTCACATTGAACAGCAAAATATCCATAATGGCGGCGGAACTGTATGCTATTTTGGAAAGTCTATCGTACATGATGTCATGCAGTTATGCTAAATTTGTGATATTATGTGATTCAAAAAGCGCTTTGCAGCATATAGCTCGGTGCACCTCGGGCATACGAGGTCTGCCCGTAGCTTATTCCATACTAGACTTATACCTAAGATTGAGGGAAACTGGTAAAATTGTTAAATTCCAATGGATACCATCACATGTTAGTCTGATAGGAAACGAACAAGTAGACAAGTTGGCAAAAGCAGGAACTTATGAAGGAATATCTGTCAATCATTTACCCTTCTTCACAGATATACTAAGAGATTTTAAAACAAATTGCAATAAGATGTGGAAGGAATACTTTGACAAGAGGTCTGTGGAGAAGGGTATATGGTACAGAACAATTCAGTCTGAACCGCCAAGGATTCCCTGGTTCTCTGAAGTACAGATGAATAGACGATTGTTGGTAACAAGCATGCGTCTGCGATTCGGGCACATTCCATTGAATGCGTTTGGGTATCTTATGAAGGTTGTTGATACTCCAAATTGTGTGATTTGTAATACGAGGGAGGACACCTACCACGCTTTGGTGGAGTGTGCTCGGGTTGGGACAGATCGGAGAGCTTTGGAATCAGAAGCGGGGCTTAGGTTAAGGGATGTTGGCATGTGTAATTTGATCTTGTCTAAACCTACATCCAAATTAGCTATTAAGTTGTATTACTTGATTGTTAAATTAATTAAGTTAAGATCCTAGTTGTTAAATACTCTCTATTTATTTTGTAACACTACGAGGCTGGCATAATCGCTTCGCGATTAAAGCCTTTTTCTAAATAAAGATATAAAAAAAAAAAAAAAAAGTTATTCCTAAATTTCGACCCGAAGACAACAGCAGCAACGTTATAGGTTGGCTCCACAAAATAGACCAACTAGGCGATGTCTATGGCTGGGACAACACTGATCGGACATTTATCATGCAACTGCGGTTGCGTGGCGCTGCTCGAGAATGGTATGACGACCTTGAAAACTACAATTTGACATGGGATGGGTGGAAGGAAATGCTTCAGGTCGCTTTTCCTCGATCGACTGACTACGTGGACAAATTGGAACGTATGCTGGCAAGGACTAAGGAAGATAAAGAGACGATGACAAAGTATTATCATGAAAAATTATCCCTACTGAAGAAATGCAACATAAACGGTGAAGATGCTATTTCTTGCATAATACGTGGACTACCTTCTGAATTGAGAGCTAATGCCAAAGCATATAGTTGTGGAACTCCTGAACAACTATACTATGGCTACCTATCTTCATTGGAAAATTTCAAACGAGTGGAGACACATACTGTGCGGAAATCGACGAGTACGTGGAGAAGAGGAGCGAGCAGCACCACTTCAACCTCAACATCGGGTCATCAGCTCCAGCCGAAGATATGCTACACGTGTCGGCGGCCGGGCCACGAGGCGCGGGACTGCAGACAGCGGCAGCGCTGCGAGACCTGCCGGCGCAGCGGGCATGCGACGGCGGATTGCTGGTTTGGCGCCGGGAGTTCGCGACAGCAACCACAAAAGGTTAGTCAAGTGCTGCATATTACCTATGATATTTATGTTGATATTTACAAAAGAACTGTGATGGTAAACGGACAGCAGCTCCGAGCTTACATAGATACTGGCAGTAAAATCAACATGCTTTGTCTCACGCAAGCTGAAAACTTGCAAATTAAAATGGAGCCTAGTGCAACTGTCATGAAAGGTTTTGGAGGAGCATGTGTAAACTCACTCGGTTCATGTTGCCTAACTGTTTTTATAGATAATGTAAAATTAGATGGAATAGTCGAAATAGTAAATTATATTGCATCAGATATTGAGCTATTAATTGGACAAACAATGATTAATAGTAAGAATGTTAGTTTAGTCACTTCTCCTTCTTCTGTACGTTTTGTTCCAAGTGAAAATATACCGGATATACTCACGGATATAAAATTACATGCAACGGACTTTATTGAAAAATTTCCAGTTTATATAAAGCATAATGTTATAATACCAAAGCAAAATCAATTATATGTCGAAGTTTATGTTGACTGCAGACAAAACATTGGAAAAGAGCACACATTTTTAACGCACACAGTATGGATGCAGCTAGGTAATTTGACGTATTTAATACCTTCAGCTATTATTAATTCAAACCATTCTTATTTAAAAGTTGTAAACCTAGGTCATATTGATGTCGTTTGGGAATCTCATAGGTTGATAGCTAGAGCGGAGTTGGTAACGATACCAGCATTCAGTAGTGAGTCTAGAGTATTAGCCATAGGTAGATCAGACACGGATAATACACAAATTAGCTTAACAGATATTGATAAGGGTCACCTTAGTGATAATGAAAGCAAGCAATTACTAGAGCTTCTAAATAAGTATGCTCACTCATTTGCCAGAAGTACTAAAGATTTAGGTTGTACTGATCTTATAAGGATGCACATTCGTACAATAAATAACCAGCCTGTTTGTTGTAAGCCCTATAGATTGTCGCATAAAGAAAATGAGATTGTTAATGGAAAAGTTAAAGATTTATTAGAAGCAGGTATCATTAGAGAGTCAATGTCTGATTACGCTAGTCCAGTGGTACTGGTTAAGAAGAAGGGTGGCGATTACAGGCTTTGTGTTGATTATAGGGCATTAAATGCCAATACTGTGAAAGATAGGTATCCTTTACCGCATATCGAAGACCAGGTTAGTAAGTTATCAGGCAAGTTCTATTTTACCACACTTGACCTTGCCCAAGGGTACTATCAAGTTAGCCTTCATGAAGACTCAATACCGAAGACTGCATTCGTTACTCCATCAGGCCAGTATGAGTTTTTGAAAATGCCCTTTGGTCTGGCCAATGCCCCAGCAGTATTCTCTCGTTTAATTCAAATGACGCTAGGTAGAGTCGATCAAAACATTGCCCTGTATCTTGATGACGTCATGTTACCTACGGAATCAATTCAGGAAGGGTTTGTGCTTTTAGAAAAGGTATTACAATTATTGACCCAGGCAAATTTAAAACTAAATTTACGTAAATGTTCTTTCCTTAAACGTACTGCTACGTACTTAGGCCATGAGATTTCAGCTGGGACAATACAACCAGGCCAAGCGAAAATAAAATGTGTCGCAGAATATAATAGGCCGCGGAATGTACATGAGATTAGGCAATTTATCGGATTGACGTCATATTTTAGAAAATTTATTAAAAATTTTGCCCAAATTGCTCGCCCTTTAACAGAACTCACGAAAAAGGATGTCAAGTGGCATTGGGGTTCTGATCAAGAAAATGCATTTCAAGGCCTCAAGCAGCGTCTGATTGAAAGGCCAGTTTTAGCTATTTACAACTCTGATGCAAAGACTGAATTGCACACAGATGCCAGCAAAATAGGCTTAGGTGGGATCCTTATGCAATATCAAACAGATAATAGTTTAAAACCAATTGCTTATTTTAGTAGGGTGACAAGTAAAGAAGAAAAGCACTACCATAGTTACGAGCTTGAAACGCTCGCTGTCGTTGAATCACTTAAGCGATTTCGAATATATTTAACGGGGATTAAAGTTAAAGTCGTTACAGACTGCTCAGCATTAAGAACAACTCTTGTAAAACGAGATTTAATACCGCGAATAGCGCGTTGGTGGCTGACAATACAAGAATTTGATCTTGAGATTGAATATAGGCCAGGGGAACGCATGAGGCACGTAGATGCGTTAAGTAGGAATCCCGCGACTAATGCAATACTTATGATTGAACATTCCGATTGGTTGATAACCCTACAGATACAAGATGATAATATACAAAACATTATTTCTAGACTTCGTGATAACTCCGATTCAAATTTATCTGCAAATTATATAATAAAAGATAACGTACTCTATAGGAAAACTGTTGCTGGAGAGCGGTTTGTCATCCCTAAGTTAGCTAAATATGGTTTACTACAAAAACTTCATGATCAGATAGGCCACCCCGGTTTTGAAAAATGTGAAAATTCTATTAAGGCTCAATTTTGGTTCGAAGGCATGACTAGATTTATACGAAAATATATAAACTCTTGTTTACAATGTGCTTTTAATAAGGGCAACTATGGTAGGTTAGAGGGTGAATTATATCCAATTAACAAGCCAGCCATACCTATGCATACGTTGCACGCTGACCATTTGGGTCCTTTTGCCAAAACTCGTAAAGGAAACTCTTATATCTTAGTGGTTATCGACGCTTTTACTAAATTTGTATTTGCCCGACCAGCTAAAAATTGTAGTTCAATAGAAACCATTCGATTATTAAAAGAAATTATTATGCAGTTTGGCTATCCAGTTAGAATAATAACAGACCGAGGAAAAGCTTTTACGAGTAGATACTTCAAAGAATTTTCCGGGGAAAATCAATTCAAACATATATTAAATGCTATAGCCAGTCCTCGCTCCAACGGGCAGGTCGAACGAGTAAATCGTACATTATTAAATGGCCTTAACACTATGTCCGAAAGCGAATGTACATGGGATAATAAGCTAGATGATATAGTATGGGGAATCAATAATACACCCAATGCTACTACTGGCTTTTCGCCATTTAACCTCATGTTCGGTCATACTAATTCTAGGTATCCATCCTTCCCGTCTGACTCACCCTCTACTTCTGAAACTCAACAGAACCAACTGCAGGCCAATAGGGAAACTGCTAAGCTCCGTATCGATAAAAATATGACTTCCATGAAAACGCGATTCGACAAAAAACATAGGAAATGTATTAAGTACACTGTAGGTCAACTAGTTCTTTGGAAAGGTGGTGTAGCTAGAGATGCAACCACTGGGGTAACTAGAAAACTTATTGGGCGATATACAGGTCCCTACAAAATATCTAAGGCCGAACAATCGTTGGACCGATATACAATCTCGAGTATAAAGGGTATGAAAGGCTATAAAAAGTTTAGCGCAGTAGTTCGTGGAGAAACTCTTCGGCCATACAAACCAACTATATCTGAGGACGAAAGTTCAGGCAGTGACCGAGAAGTAGACAGAGACGACTTGATTGATCTTCTTGAAAGTTAATTATCACAGTATACCTACTGATCGTTACAGATGTGTGACTCTTCATTATTTGAATCTTGTATTATCTTATAGCTAAATTTAATGAATCTAAAGTATAAGTAAAGTTTACTAAAAAAAAACCAGAATACAGTGAATAGTTACTTCTCTGAATTTTACCTATCACTAATAATCATTTCATAATAATTTTACTGTGTGACTTACTTAATTACTCGCAACAAATCCACGTACTTATATATAATAATATGATACTAGATAGACAGCTGTGTGATCAAGTCCATCCGTATATTCTTATAGCTACGTGACCTAAAATCTATTAGTAAAGACTGCTGTGTGATCAAGTTAACATTTATAGGGATGGCTATGTGATCAAGTCCATGATAATAGAGATAATAGGCAATTGCGCTGTGTGATTAAGCTGTGTGTACAAGTTCATGATAAGGACGGCTTTGTGATGAAGTCCATAACAGGGACAGCTTTGTGATCAAGTCCATAATTGGGACGCGGACGGCTTTGTGATCAAGTCCATAATAAGGACGGCTTTGTGACCAAGTCCATACCTAATAAGGACGGCTTTGTGACCAAGTCCATATCTTAACTATGTGACCAAGACTTCATTTGTAATAGCTGTGCAATACTTCTAAGTGCGAGATCTGACCTATATTCTATAAAAGGAACTATATATAATAATTGGAGAAATAAAAACAAATATTAAGGCTGTGTGATAAAGAGTGTAAAATGAAAGAACTAAACCAAGGTCATTAACTAATATATTCAAACATATTAATAATTATAATGCACAAACAACAAGTTACTGCTGTACTTTATTTTTATTTCAGGACTTCGGGCAAGCCGCTGAAGAAAGCAAAGAGGGCCGTGGGACACGGCCTATGCAGGATGGCCGAGTGTTAACAAGTACCAAATAGATACTCGACGGTTATGACGTACTAGTTGCTTAATTATTCCTAAATTACTTTCAAATATTCTCATTCATATCTAAATAATATTCTTTGTATTTATTTTCTCATAATAAGTAATTTAGTTGATTTTTATAACAATAATTCAATATTTATAACATATTTAGTAATTATCTGACAGTTGATTTGAATATGGGGGTTAAGGGTATAAAAAGGGAGGCAAATCATTTTTAACGGTCATTATATTGTGAACTAGTGATAAGGACGTTACTCTGCCTAAATACAGATTGAGTGTAATTTACAGTTCGTGTTTAATTGTGTAAACCCTGCTACTGAATAATACTAGTTTGAATAAAATGACTTGATTTTAATTTTATTATTATTTACCTACCGGCTACCACTAATACGTAAGTGGGTATCTACCCATATTTTTGACCGACACCTTAATGTTAACCGACACCAATATGTTTAAATTATGACAGATGGAGTTTCGGTGACAGTGTGTCAGGCAGAAAGGCTAATAATATAGGTATGTCGCAGTCGGATTGTATAATCCGCCATGTTACATTACGGCTAGCCGTTATCAAAAACAGGGCAGTTTTGAAATGCGGCGGTTCAACGATTAACCGGATTGTCATTGCGATACGTTCTTCAATAAGGCGGGCCACGTTTAGCGCCATCGTACTACTACCTACTTAGATTGTAGGGTGACCATACTCGCTCTTCCCTCTTATGTCGACGTAGCCCCGCTTCGCGGGGCTCCTATTTCTGTGTAAAGGGTTTAAAGTAACCTAACCAAACCGAACCTCGGGGTGCCCTTCGCTTGCACTTGCATCCTATGTCGACATAGTTCTGTATCCGACGGCATTGTTGTTGTTGTTTTATCACGCTTCGCCATGAGTGTTAAAATCGGAACAAAATCGCCTCTTTGACAGGTGAAAACCTGTCAAAGAGGCGGCTAATGTCTCGCTGTATTATATTATGGCTAGCCGTGTTGCCGTGGTGCCGTGTTGGCTAGGCGGCGAATACATTCCGGTGGTTTTTTATTCAGCTGCATTCAATCCGGCTAATCGTTGAACCGCCGCATTTCAAAACGGCTCTGTTTTTGATAACGGCTAGCCGTAATGTAATATGGCGGATTATACAATCCGACTGCGACATATAGACGACAGTTCCCTTGTATTAGGCACGTGGTGAAAAGAGAGAAATAATTAGTATGAATTTGACAAAATACGGAAGGAATCAAGGAAGGTTCAAAACATGCTACATTACATAAATGCAGTAACGTATCTAGCTCTTAACCCTATATTGAAATTTGTTGGAGGTCCTTCTTACCTGATTGCGGTGAAGATACAAAGGGAAATTCAAAAAAAATCCCCTACACGGCTACACCATATTCATGGAAACTTTCATACACATCAAATAGCCAGTGAACATTCTGACACTGACTATTTAATTTCGGTAGGTATGTACTTACATAAGTATGTTAGTGATATGGTTAGAAAGGGGGTGACTACCGAGATGACGACTAATAGAAGAAGTATGGAAGAAAAAGACATGTTGCGCCGACCCCAAATAAATTGGGATAAGGGCAGGAGAATGATGATGATGTACTTACATAAGTAACTAAAAACGTTGATACATTTTTGACGTTTGAACGTCACTTAACTTTAATCATCATTTATAAATAAACCCCCTTCTAATACCTTCATAGCTTCTACACCGTTCGAATTGTGTTCTGCTTACAATTCGAACGGTGTCTGGTATGAAGTCGGGAATCGGGATACATTTTAACGGGCCAGATGTCTGCATTTGTCGCTTATCCCAAATGAATTCTAAAACTTAATAAAATTGGCTAAACAATTAAGCCGAATTGGATTACGAAACCTGCGATGCTATTCTGTAAAAATCTCACCGTGTAAACTTAGGTGTAGTGAGCGTGGAGGGAGCTATCAATAGTGTCAATTCCTAGCAAATTCAAATTCACTTCACCTAAGTTTTTACGGTGATATTTTTACAGAATCGACCGGCTGTTTCGCAAACTTAGTTACTCATTGATAGTTTCACGCGTAAATACATCATTATGTAGACTGAAACTGCCAATGAATAACTGTGTTTGCGCAACTAGTTACGTACAGTGGGCTGCATCAATTGGGTACCCCAGTTGTATGAAAATGTTTATACAACTGGGGTACCCAATTGATGCAGCCCACCGTACCTAATGTAAATTCGGCTATAATACAGTGGGCCTCGTTATTTTCACTCGTAGACAGAGTAAACTATAGACTGCTGCTTATATCTTCTTTTTCATTCGCAGAAGAAGACAGAAGAAGAGAAATATATTAACGTCACTAGCAGAGAAAAGAGACAGAGTAAGAATATTTCTGTCCCTTACTGCGTGTCGGCTAAGCACATCAATGTGCACAACAAGTTTGACGATTATGAATGAAATAATAAAAACTACACCGCGATTAAACGGAAAATACGATCTTTTTCGTGCATAATTCAATAATAGTACATTTACGCAACTGTGAGAATGGTAAGGTGCAGTGTAATAAGCTGCAAAAATGATAGTATGATGAAGATTGCCGGAATTTTTTGTCCCCTTCGGTGACATAGATACCACGAGTCTATAGATTACTCTGTCTACGTTTTCACTAGACCAACAGAGTAATTGCATAACACTAGACACTAAGGCCCGTCGCCCACTATCGGCATCGGCACGGCTGAGGATTTTAAGTGATAAAAAGCATTAACTTCATGGCAATAAAGTAGAAATTTGCATGATATATGATCGTAGTAACAAAAATACCTCTTCGGTATGCTTGAGGCTACTGCATCGGCTTCGGGATACTTCGGGATCCTTCGTTACGCCGTCGCCCGCCGCGCCGCCGCGCCGGCGCCGAGGTTACACTTGAGGACGGTGCGGCATGCTTAAGGACGCCTCGTCATCCCTAAGAACGTTGCAGCATGCCAAGACATAGTTTCCGACAGTGTGCGCTTGCATGTAGGAATGCCGAAGGATCCCTTTTCTTGCCGATGCCTATAATGAGCGCCGGGCCTAACACAGACAGTTCAACCACAATCATTGCGTTATTTACGCAATTCGGATGGAGTACCAATGGAACTGTGGAGTTGACGCTGTGTGAGCATGCGTGTTCCATCGCGCCGCCCGTTCGATGTCCACCGCGCACAGGATGGATAAGCACATGAAGTAATTTTTTGCTCCGTTGTTGGTGTAATTGCTGTATGGCGTTCCAGCAGGAGGATAAATAAATAAATAAATTGAGCAGATACATTTTTCTAATATACCTAGCAATGGATTAGCTACAATCTGAATCCTTCAAAATGATTGGGATTGTGGTTGATAGTGTGTTACGCAGTTAGGATGCAGTTTTTATTTCAGAATTGTTTGTCTCTAAGTAAATCACGATATGATTACGATTCATCACCACTGTCCAAATAGATTAGCGTTTTGTGTGTTGTGAGCTTATAGATACGTTTAAGTAGTACCTAGTTATCTATACATGCATATTTACAGTCCACTATGTACCCCAGTTGCGAATAAACCGGCATAATGACAACACGTTGTTTTCTTTAAAAAATCACGGCAAACAAAAATCAACCTTCTACATTGAACATTTGGTCCATATTCGAACCGGATAGTGTTAATGAGCATCGAGCCCTACCGATCCGCGAGAACAAAAGATTATTACCTGAGTGCGATAAGGAGTCGTCGGGTGACACGTTTTGCTAATAGCTAATGTGCAAGTTATAAAAACATTTTAAAAGACGAGTTATTACAGTGAAATTGATTGACTATAAACTGTTACTTGTTTACAAGGTGTATGTGACTTTGGTGCAAATCATAATAACAGTACATTGAGTGAGTGTTTAAAGAGATTAATAATTAACAAACTGTTACGTTGCGAGCATTACCTAAAACAAGTGACTGATCGGAGTGTTGTTTGCTGTGATTGCTGTGCGAGTTTATTTGTTACTACAATGGAGGCACTTTTTTCGTTACAAGATGAGTTGATCGACAATTTGATGAAAGCTGAGAGAAATTTTAAGAAAACTCCGAAAGATAGAATTAAACGTCAGTACTTAGAAACGAGATTGGAGTTGTTAGAACAGCTATTTCAAGATTTTAAAGATGGACACAAGGAGGTAGTTGCAAAAGCGAAAAATAAGAAAGAAGCATATTTCACAGAAGGAAAATATGAGATTTTTGAGGAGCTATACGTGCAGTATAAATCAAGTTTGCGAGAAGCTTTGCAACCGTTTTTGCCGCCAGTTACTGAGTTACCTAATCCAACTGTTATCAATAGCGCGAACAATAATTGCAGTGATGTGAAACTACCCCGCATACAATTACCTACTTTTGGGGGTAAATATGAAGAGTGGCCAACCTTTTACGATATGTTTTCCTCATTAATACACAATAATAAGAATATTTCATCGGTACAGAAATTACATTACCTCAAGTCCAATTTGAATGGAGAAGCATTAAATCTACTAAGTAATTTTTCGACGACTGATGCAAATTATGAGGAAGCATGGAAGCAGTTAGTTCGGCGTTACAATAACAAGCGTTATAATTGTAATGCTATTATGAGGAATTTATTTGGCATAAAGAAAATTCAAAACGAGTCAGCCAATGCAATTAGGAATTTGTTGGATACAACGTCTACTTGTCTAAAATCTTTGGAAAACCTGGGCATCAGTACTGAATCTAGTTACGCTAACGCGTCTGTCGTTCACTTAGTCGTTTCTAAATTGGACACTGAATCCGTCAAACAATGGGAACAGCAGATAAGTATGATGTGTGATGAGTTGCCCACTTGGACACAATTAAGAGATTATTTGGAGTATAGATTCAGGACGTTAGAAATGCTAGATACGAATGGGATTCGAGCCGCACAACAAGCTAAGCCTGCTGCTAAGTCGAAGTCGTTTCACACATCAGTAGAGAAGGAGAAAGAGAACAAGTCTAAGGCTAAGGAAGAGTGTCCGATGTGTCATGAAATTCATTATCTCAACCAGTGCAAGCGTTTTAGCCTTATGACACCTAAGGAAAGACAGGACTTTGTTCAAACGAGTAAATTATGTTTTAATTGCTTGGCGCCAACTCATGCGGTAGCCAAGTGTCGTCAGTCATTCAGCTGTAAGACATGTGGGAGAAGACATCATACGATGTTACATTTTTTGAGAGAGAACCAGGAGCCAGCCAGTAGCCTGAAGCAGGCAGCCGCAGTGTCGCCGAGTGAACCACAACAGGAGCGAGCGAGTACAACACGAGGTGACACAAACATAACTGCTACATTTTCTAGAGGAGAGCTACAACCTAACAGCGTGCTACTTGCGACGGCGAAGGTTAAGGTATTCCGTTCTAACGGTTTTAAACAATTAATTCGAGCTTTACTTGACCAAGGGTCACAGGCATCTTTTGTATCTGAGTCAACTGTACAATTATTAGGTCTTGAACGCAAACCAGTAAGTGGCTGGGTGTCAGGGCTGGGAGATGGCCGTATGCGGATAAAAAACACGGTTTCACTTCGCCTGGAATCACGTCATAATCCAGCTAGTTACATCCTAGTTAACGCTTATGTGTTACATTCCTTAACGTCACTACTTCCTTCAACCAACGTAAGTACTTCCAAATGGGTGGAAATTGACAATCTTCCTTTAGCTGATCCTACATATGCGACGCCAGGTAAGATAGATATTTTGCTAGGTGCAGAGGTTTATAGCGAAATATTACTTGATGGCGTTATGAAGCATCCTGATTGTAATTTAATAGCACAAAATACAGTGTTTGGATGGATTTTGTCAGGGAGAATGTCAAAGGGATCTCGAACGTTAGCAAAAGATAATCTCATTAGCATGCATATACAGATGAAAGAGGACGAGTTACTTAAAAGATTTTGGGAGATGGAAGATGAGCCTAATTTAATAAAGAAAGAGATGACTAATAGCGAGAAAATATGTGAGGATTTGTTTGATTCAACTACAGTGAGAGATAATGAAGGGAGATTTATAGTGAGATTACCTTTTGCAACGGACGATCCTAAATGTCAATATGGTAATACAGAAGAGAGAGCAGTGAAAAGGTTAGAATATTTAGAGAGAAAGCTATCGAAAGATTCAAAGTTGAGAGAAGAATATAATAAAGTTATGAGTGAGTACTTGAGTATGAACCACATGAGACTGGTGTCTGAGAGTGAGTTGCATCAGAATTCTAAAGCTGTCTATCTTCCTCACCATGCAGTGGTGAGAGAAGACAAAGACACTACTAAAGTGAGAGTCGTCTTTGACGCTTCGAGCAAAGGTGACAACAGTGTGTCACTAAATGATGAACTTGTTGTTGGACCAAGGTTACAACAAGATTTAAGACACATCTTGATGAGGTGGCGTCATCATAAAATCTGTATCGTAGCCGATATTGTCAAAATGTATCGGATGGTGAGAGTGGCGGACGAGGATACAGATTTCCAGAGAGTTGTCTGGAGATTTGACCCGTCGGAGCCCATACGACGTTACAAATTGTTACGTTTAACGTTCGGTACAGCATGCGCGCCATATCTAGCTGTCAAGGTATTGAGAAATGGCAACACTGACCGAGTGACATGTCAAAATTTTGTTCCGTATTTTAAAATTACTTTTAATTAGTTTTTAAGTGTAATTAAGTTGTAATAATATATCTAAATGTTAAATAACTGTGACTATTGTTTTCCTGCACTTTTACAAAGTTAAGCACAGTATTTGGTTGCCCACCGTTACCGGTAACCTCTCACGAACAGCTGATGTTCGACCTGCGGATATAAACGGGGAGTATTGTTTATTTTTATCCTATAATTAGCTCACAATCGTAATTTTAGACTCTGTAACACATTCGTTGACTCACTTGTTTGATTTGGCACCCTGCATTGGGTCTAAGTCACTTTGTTTAGGTACTTTGATCATAAAGAAACTTATTATTGGAAATATCAAAATATTGAAATTCTATTACTGTTACTTAGATTGTACATAACAACAATAACGTTGACTATCGTTATTTTCAATAATTATTGTAATTGAATGTAAAACTAGATTTTTTCTTTAGCTAGGCATCCTACCCACTTAGTAAATGTAAATTCATAAGTCACTAAAATCAATGCTACTGTGTACTAACTTTATCTAATCATATCGTGATCATATCAGTTGCATTCCAATTCGATTCAGCCTACCTCATTTTACCTTTAAATCAACACTAACTTCTCCAATTTTTCCTTTCATTTCTAGCTTTCCTCTTTGTTTGTTTATTTAACTAGTTCTCACCGTTTCTTTAATTTCACTTTCAGTTCTTATTCCTGAAACCATGCCTGTGATGACCCGTAAGGCTGCTGCTCAGGAGTTGGAGCTTAAATTGAAAACAACCATTCAAGATCTTAAGGCTTCAAACAGCAAATGTCAACAGCTGTTACAGGAAATAGAGGATAGTGAGAAGGAAGTCGAGAATGTCGTTTTCAAAAATACAAGCTTAAAGCAGGAGCTAGTAGACCTTCATCAAAAATACCTGGATGTTGTCGATGAACGGGACAAATTGCGGTTGGTCACAGATGGTTTCAATAACTGTAGTAACTTATATGAGGAGGCATTGTGTAAGGTTAGGGACCTAGAAGAGGAATTAATTCATGCAAATGTACGTATTACTAAGTTACAGAAACTAAAAGAACATACTCAGGCTCGGGAAAGTAATAACTTGTATACTGAATTATTTAATACAAATTGCAACCCTCATTCCTTAATAACAATAGACCTTACTGAAGATTCTATATCGAAATATAATAATAATAGTTATAAAGTAAGCAAAAATAAAATAAAAAAATATGCAAAACTAAATAAAATTATAAATAGATGCAATAAGTTTAGGAAACAACAAAAACACAATTCCAATAATATTAAACTAAGGAAGGAACGTGTTTTTCTAATAAATAAATTAAAAAACTATGAAATCAAATTAGAAGATAGTAAAAACATTTATCATATTGACACTCAGCGATTACAGTCTGAAATTGAGGTACTTGAAGAGTCCCTACATTTACATTATAATAAGTATGTGAGCTCTCAAAAACAAATAAAGGAACACATCCTTGCTGCAAACGAGCTGGTGGAAATGTGTAACAAGGAGGCAGGTAGAGGGGACCCGATGACTCTGAGCACACATCAATGTTCTTGTCAAAGGGAATCAAACCTTGAGGCTATCCAACCTGAGGCAACGGAGGACCCGTCCCAGTCTGGAGGAGCTCAGGAATGTATCCCCCCCAATCAAGATTCACCACATATTGTACAAGGTTCATCTCAAGTATCACAGACAGAGACTTATGCTGTCACTTCTTCTAGTAATGTCAGTTCTTGTTCTGTTATGTTTTCAGATAGTTTAGGGAGAGGGTTAGGTAAATTATTGAGTAACAACCTGAGTCAATCAGCTGTTAATTACTGTATGCCTAGGAAATCCTACAAAGAAATAATGACATCAATAAGTTGCAATAAATATAATCCAAATGCCATTATTTCTGTATTTGTAGGTAATAGTGGGAATGTAAAAATAGATGACATCACTGAGAGTGTCACTGAAATCCTAAAGATTAATTGTCAAAAAATAATATTATGTGCTTTCCCATACTTTGAGCACTTATCAAGTAGGCAAAATCATTATATACACATGCTAAATAATCATATGCATTTATTAGTTAATCACTATAGTGACAAACTTATATTTTTTGACACCAACACTTTTGTTGAGTATTTAAAATCGACTAGGGGTACAGCGTATCTGCCTATTAGTTTTAGACGTCAAATAGCATGGCTATTAGCTTTTATTATTAACTCAGACATAAGTAGTATGTCGAAGTCGGATGTAATTAGCACCACAGAAATTAGTAATAATACTAATAATAAGGTGGTCAGCCACAATAATTTAAACTAGTCAGTAAGACAACAGAAGGTACCAATAATAATATTTTTAATCTCACCTACAACAAGGTATCTTCTAGCACTCAATTAGTAAATTGTAAAAAAGGGGCTAAGCAGAATTCCTTGAAATTGTTTCATCAAAACATTCAAGGTTTTTCTTCCAAAATATTAGAAATTGAATTGTTTTTAGAAAAAACAATGTTTGATATTATTTGTATTACTGAACATTGGTTGAAAGATTATGAAATGATGATTAATTATGAGAACTATAGTGTAGGCAGTTGCTTTAACCGAAAATCCATGCTGCGTGGTGGATCATTAATATTAATTAAAAATTGTGTAAAATACAAGACTCGTAAAGACATAGTGGAACTATCGGTGGAACATAGCATCGAACTGTCCTGTGTTGAGCTAGATAAGCATTTTATAGTGTGCGTTTACAGACCTCCAAACTATCAAAACTACTCTATATTTGAGTCAGTAATGGAAGATGTCTTAGGAAAACTTGCAACTGGTAATAAATCAATAATTATTTGTGGTGACTTTAATGTTAATATTTTGGAAAATAATTCAAATAGCAGTAGATTGTTAAGCCTCTTCAAATCATTCAATCTGTCAAATGTGTTTTTGGAACCAACGCGAATAACTACGACTACTGCTACATGTATTGATAATGTTTTTTGTTGCTGTGAATATTTAGATAAAGCCATTGTAAACTATCTCCCTTCGGATCACAGTGGTCAAACCGTGTCTTTTGAGTGCAACACACAGATACAAAAAGTGCAGATTCAAACTAGACCAATAACATCGGGTAATTTGAATAAGTTTAATAACACTTTAATTAGAAAGTTAAATGCTCAGGGCCTAAGTATGACGAATGGTAATATTTTGTATAAAGAATTCTTTTCATTAGTGCAAACAGAGTTCAATAATTCCTTTAAGAAGAAATCTAAAACTATTTGCCCTAAGTTTTTATTCAGTGACTGGGCAACTAAAGGAATCAGGAAAAGTAGGGAAAGATTATTTGAACTGTATGGCCTTAAGCCGTATATAAACACGGATACTTTTAATAAGTATGTTGCTACTTATTCTAAAATTTTTAAAAATATCTGCAAAGCAGCTAAAGCTTCTTTCATTAGTAACAAAGTTAAATCCGCAGACAATAAAATAAAGACAGTTTGGAAAATTATAAACAATGAAACGAACAGGAACAAAAAACATAATACTGATTACACACTGGACACTTCCCGCGGTCTCATTAGCGATAACATCGATGTTGCTCAGGAATTTGCAACTTTCTTTACCAATATTCCAATTAAAACTACAGAAACTTTAAATTCCTCGCCCGCACTAGCTATTGAATTATTAAGAGCGAATGTCTCAGCCTGTCCTGTGGAATTTAAATTTAAACATATAAACCCCATAGTCATTATAAAGGCATTTAAGCAACTTAAGATCAAAATTACCGAAGATCTGTGGGGCATGTCCACTAAAGTTTGTCAATCCTTTATTGAGACAATTGCACCCTATTTAGCTTTAATATTTAATTTGTGTGTAGATCAAGGGGTTTTCCCGGATTTAATGAAGTTCAGTAAAGTTATTCCACTTTTCAAATCTGGGGACAGCAAAGACACTAATAATTATAGACCCATATCGGTTTTGCCGGTTTTTAGCAAGGTGTTCGAAAAAGTAATGTTAAATCAAATGCTCAATCATTTTAATCGTAATAACATCTTACACGATCAACAGTATGGTTTCACCAAAGGACGTTGTACAACCGACGCCGGTGTCACCTTATTAAAACACATCTTTAACGCATGGGAAGAGGCACAAGATGCTATAGGCATTTTTTGTGACCTATCCAAGGCATTTGATTGCGTGAATTATGAAACACTGCTCTTGAAACTTGAGCATTACGGACTAGGTAAACTTGCTCTTAGCTTAATAGAATCATATTTAAATGATAGATTTCAGCAAGTTCAAATTAACGGTGTGAATTCATCGGGCTTAAAAGTCAAAATGGGAGTACCGCAGGGCTCAATATTGGGGCCATTCCTATTTTTAGTATATATAAATGATTTACCTCATTTACTGAAAAACCAACCACAAATGGTGTTATTTGCTGATGACACATCACTGATTTTTAAAGTAAGCAGACGTGCACAGGAGCTTGACGACGTAAATAACGCTATGCATGTGGTCCATAATTGGTTTACTGTGAATAATTTGGTATTAAATGAGAAAAAAACTAAATGCATTAGATTCGCTTTACCGAATGTTAGAAGTAATGAATGTCATGTTGTATTGAATAGGGAGACACTTGAATTCGTCGAAAATACGGTCTTTCTGGGGATCGCGCTTGACTCAAAGCTACAGTGGGGTCCGCACTTAACATCACTTGCAGGGCGGCTCAGTTCGGCCGCTTACGCTGTTTGGAAAATTCGCCAATTAACAGACGTGGATACCGCGAGACTGGTCTATTTTAGTTACTTTCATAGCATCATGTCTTACGGTATTTTGTTGTGGGGACGGGCTGCAGATATTGATTCTATCTTCATTCTGCAAAAGAGGGCTGTTAGAGCCATCTACAAGCTCAGCAGACGCGATTCTCTACGAGAACTGTTTAAAGAAATTAACATCATGACGGTTCCTTGTCAATATATATATGAAAACATTATGTACGTTCGAAAAAATCTACATCTTTTTAGTAAGATAAGTGACAGGCATAATTTTAACACTAGAAATAGGGACAAATTAGATCAACCGCGTTTCAGATTGTCTAAAGTAAAAACTTCTTTTATGGGTTACTGTGTAAAATGTTATAATAAAATACCATTCGATATTCTTCAATTAAATGAGAAGAAATTTAAAACATGCATTAAACGCACACTATGTAGACAAGCATATTACAAGTTGGATGATTATATCGTAGATAAAAATGCTTGGCTTAATGCTGGTCCTGCTCCACAGGCACTTGGGCTCAGTACTTAAAATTTCAATATTTGGAAGAGGTGCTTCCCTTTTTCTTTTTCAATTTTTCTGACATTACGAACATAACTTTTTTATTTTGTTCAATCCAGTTTTAATTGTTGAATACTGCAATATTTGATACCTCTTCCTGTTTGGTAGTAAATTATATTAACATCTTAAATAAATTGCAAACTATAGTTTTGTATAATTTAGAAGCATTTTTTTTTTTTAATTTTGTAAATGTTAGAACCATGTTTCCGTTTATTATGTTTTTTTTTTTGTTGTTGACTTGAAAGAGCATGGCAGTTGAGAACGTGTCATGCTCACTTAAATGTCTCACCGATGGTGGCGCGTGTGTTGGATTATTCGGTTCCCTACAAAATGGTTGAGCTGGATGGTGCTGATCCACGCGTCATGTTCGTGAACGGGTGCCGTCGGTTGAGACTGGTCATCTCTTAACTGCCAAGGCTTATTTTTAATCTTATATTTTTAATTGTTTCTTCAGTTGTCTTTTTTTTTTACATTGTTCTCACATATAGAAGCAACAAGAATAATGTACCCAGGATTTTGTAATAACTTGATTTAAAAGAGTGTCCATGGAGTTTCTTGCCCGTTCTTCTCCATAGAGATCTACGTTTTGGAATGGGCAACTAGCTTCAACTTTCTGACTAACTGACAGACTATTTAATTTTGACAATTCAAAAGTGCCTGTACAAGGTTTAATTGAAATAAATGCTTTGAGTTTGAGTTTGAGTTTGAGAATTGCACCGACTTGCTGAGTTAGAAGGGAAGAAATATCCATTAGCGGCGGAAATAACAAAACAATGTTATTATATGGATGACTTAATGACCGGGTCTGACACGGTTAATGAGGCAATACAAATTTATGAGGAGATGAATGAGTTAATGAGGAGTGGTGGTTTTGAGCTGCAGAAATGGAATAGTAATAATGATAATTTTTTAGAGCACATTGGAAAGACTGAGTTGAGTGAAAGGCAACCTATTAAATTAAATGATTTAATCAAAGTGTTAGGATTGAGTTGGAATAGGAAGACTGATAATTTTGAATACGTAGTAAACTTAACGGAACCTAAAGATTTAGTCACTAAAAGACAAGTATTATCTGAAGTAGCGAGATTGTATGACCCTTTAGGCTGGATTGCCCCAGTGATAGTTAATGCTAAGATTCTAATTCAGAAACTGTGGAAATCTGGTCTTGAGTGGGATGAGAGTTTGACAGATGAATTGCATGATGAATGGCTAAAATACAGACAAGATTTAATAGATTTAAAAAATCTTAAGGTACCTAGGTGGGTAAATTTTACACAAGAGTGCAAAAGAGAGTTACACGTATTTTCAGATTCCTCAAAATCAGCCTTTGCGGCAGCAGTGTACATACGAGTGATTGATAGTTCGAATAAAGTGCATGTACATTTACTGTCCGCAAAGACTCGAGTTGCCCCAATCGTAAAGGAGATTTCTATACCCCGACTTGAACTGTGTGGCGCAACCTTAGCAGCCAAGCTTATATGTGAAGTATCACAAGTTTTAGAGATACCCAAGGAACATCTCTATGGATGGACCGACTCCACCATAGTGTTAGCATGGCTCAAAGGAGGCTCAAGTCGTTGGGCAACATTTGTGAGCAACAGAGTGTCCACTATATTAAATATTATGGATTACCACCAGTGGAGTCATGTCTCATCAGAGACAAACCCTGCTGACTGTGCTTCGCGTGGTCTTCAGCCCAAGGAGTTGAGTAACCATACATTGTGGTGGAGAGGACCGCAATGGTTGTCAGAAACTACAGTATACACAGAGAGTAAACTGATTGAAGACACACACGAAGAGGAACGAATTCAATCTTTAACCGTTTTATCTAAGGTTGACGAAGGATTTGTTTGGTCAAAATATTCATCTTTAAATAAACTATTAAAAATTGTATCCTACTGTAGACGAGTTTTGAATTATAAATTAAAGAAAGATAATAGATTAAAAATATCTAAATTGATCACACCAAGCGAAATGAATGAGACTTTATTAGCATGCATTAAACAAGTACAAGAACGCGAGTTTTCATTTGAATTAAACCGGTTAAAGACTGAAGAATGTGTGCCTAAAAAGAGTAAATTGCGATCTCTTTGTCCCTTTTTGGACCAAAAGGGGATACTAAGAGTAAGTGGACGCATAGCACAATCGGACGCGTGTTATGACACGAAGCACCCGATAATTATGCCTGGTAACCATCATTTTACCAAGGTTTTAATTGCGGATGCTCATGTGAAAACATTGCACGGTGGCCCACAGGCTATGTTAAACTTCCTTAGAACCAAGTACTGGATCTTACGTGCTAAGGAACGTGTTAAAAAATATTTCAGAGAGTGCACTATTTGTTTGAGATACTCCACAAGGAAGACTACTCCTCTAATGGGCCTGCTTCCAGAAGCAAGGTTGAAACCCAGTAAGCCGTTCAAATCTACTGGTGTGGATTACTGTGGTCCTGTTTTTATCAGATTTTCGCCAGGCCGAGGAGCAAAGTCTTACAAAAGTTACATTTGCATATTTGTCTGTATGGTTACACGAGCAGTCCATTTAGAAGCAGTAACAGACATGACTGCCAAAGGTTTTATTGCAGCGTTCAGGCGATTTACTGCTCGTAGAGGCCATTGTCAGGATTTATACAGTGACAATGGCACTAATTTTGTTGGCGCCGATAAGCACATGCGAGATATGTTTAATAGTGCCCAATCTTCTCTTCCTGGAGAAATAGCAGAGCTACTTTCTTTAGAAAGAACCACCTGGCATTATATTCCTCCCCACTCGCCTAACTTTGGCGGGCTGTGGGAATCCTCGGTGCGCAGTACTAAGACCCATTTGAAAAAGGTAGTAGGAAATAGTACACTTACCTACGAAGAAATGTCGACTGTCCTGGCGCAAGTGGAGGCGAGTTTAAACTCGAGACCGATTTCGTTATTGAGCGATGATCCAAATGACCCTCTACCCTTGACACCAGGTCACTTCTTGGTAGGCGAACCATTGTTAAATATTGCAGATGAGGATTACACTAATTGCAATGTTGTTGGTTTAGACAGATGGCGATTGACGCAAAAAATTGTAACAGATTTTTGGAATAGGTGGTATAAAGAATACCTAGTTAATTTAAATCAAAGGTATAAATGGAACACTAAACGTGATGAACTAGATATAGGCGATATTTGTGTCTTAAGGGAAGACAATGTACCACCAGCCAAGTGGTTACTTGGTAAAATTATCAAAAAATATCCTGGACCTGATAATATAACCCGAGTCGTATCAGTAAGGTGCAAAACCGGAGAATATAAGCGTCCAGTGAGCAAATTATGTAGATTAACTAAATGAAATTTGTATATTTTACCTGTTACTTAAATTGTTTAAAAATTTCGTTAAAACCTATTTTAGTTGTTTTCAAGTTCAAAGGTTATTTACCTACATGTCCAACGAAGTTAGAAAAAGGAAATGTATTCATATTTTTAGTAGGTACTATGACGAGTTCTCCCAAACCTACTCTTTACCTGCATCGTTAAGTTCAATTGAGCTATGTACTAATGATCTACTTACAACTGTGTTTGTTATCAATATACCTAACTGAATACGCCCGGCTAAGCCGCACGTGTTACGTCGCTTGAAGGTATTTTACTTATTGCAATTACGAAAGATACAGGTTGTTCTGTTATTTATACAATTGTTTTTTTGGTTTATGATTTGAGAGGAATGTTTCTTAAGTTTGTATTTACACTTGTATATATATGTTAAGTTTAAGCATAATTCCTTTTATTGTTTCATTGTTTGAGTTTCTTTTTTTATAAAATGTAGTTAAAGAACTATGTTCTTTGGCGGGCGGAATGTCCAAATAGATTAGCGTTTTGTGTGTTGTGAGCTTATAGATACGTTTAAGTAGTACCTAGTTATCTATACATGCATATTTACAGTCCACTATGTACCCCAGTTGCGAATAAACCGGCATAATGACCACACGTTGTTTTCTTTAAAAAATCACGGCAAACAAAAATCAACCTTCTACATTGAACAACCACTATGAAATTTTACTGAGCAGACTGTTTTGTAATTATCAGTAAGTGCGGCGCAGGCTGTGAAAAGCACTGGTAATTCACTTAATGCTTTGTATAATTACTACTCGACCGCTACTCAGCGTTGTTAAGGGGAATATGAACCGCATTTCAGAGCGTCGAGCGAAAACGGGGTTTAATGTAATCAAAAATGGGGGGGGGGGGGTGTTCAAAATACGCCGTGGCAGGAAGTAAGTACTTAGGTATATTATGCAAGTACGTCTGTTATTTCCTTGTACAGACGCCAGCACATCAAGCTACTACAATCTGTCAAATTTCTTTAAGGCGAAAGCGCCAGGGTAGCCCGCGAAATTCAATTTTTTTACGTTTTTTGCAATTAACTCATTAGTATTAAGTTTTACGTTGATTAAAATATGATTCGTGGCCGTAACAAATATGTATTTAGAGAATTATAATCATCAAAGTCATCAACACAACTCTCTAAGACCAAGTAATCCCCAAGAATGAATGACTATTTCATGAAATCTTGACATTTGGGTATTATACTAACTTAACAAGTTGTTTTACTGATTGTAATGATGTGTCTGTACAGACGCCAGCACATCTAGCTACCCAAAACTGTCAAATTTTACCAATCAACTTTGAACCTTATGATTTAGCGATAAAGTTGAAAATCTATTTAAAAAAATTGACAGATTGTAGTAGCTTGATGTGCTGGCGTCTGTACCTAAGTGTGTTGAAAAACGTCGTTTGATACTCGTGTGCCTTTGTCATTGCACTCTCGGCGCCATTGCAGCTCCAATGGAAAAAATGAACAGACACCGATCAATCACTCGCAATTGCACCACATTAGGAGGGCCTGGAGTTCTAAAGTACAGGCGTACAGCATTAGTTCAGATCAGAAGGCCAATTTCCTTAATTAAAAACGATTCTCATCTCAGCGACAACCAATGTCAAAAAATTCTCAAAAATGTAGGGATATTTTAGAGGAAATTTGACTGATCGAGACTCATGGGGCCTAAAAAGGCCACTTTGGCAGAATCATAAAAGGATAACATAATGGAAAGTTAACCGTTAATCGTATCAAATCCCATTGGTGAAGCATTTTTTAGTTATTTTTTTTTGTCTGAGCTAAAATACCAATCATACCGATCCAAACCCAAACCCAATCTCTTTGATAATACCTGCGTAGTGCAGCGAAAAAAAGAAAAACACGGACTGTCTTTGCCATATTACGATTCATAATGTTATCCTTTTATGATTCTCCAAAGTGGCCTTTTTAGGCCCCTTGGCTGTGAACGTTCTTAAAATTACGAGAATTGCCCCTAAAATCTTCCACAAAATACAAAATTTTGTCAAAACACCTGTCTACTTAATATAACTAGTATAGAAATGTCATATGCCGAGATTAAAGAAAAAAAAAAATATAATTATTAACTAGCCGTAATATTGGAACAGCGGTTTCTCTCTTTTCAGCAAAAAGTCCAATAAACTTCGCGTTAACACAAAGCAACCAATAAGCAAACAGAGGCGAGCCGCGGATGATAAAATATTTACCGACCGGCCGATAGCCACATTGCCACATTGTATCGAACGGACTGTGGGTGTGCAATGTGTAAATAACTGATAGCGATGCAGAATAGTCAATGCTGTTTTGTACCATAATATGAATTCATCCTATCGCCTGTGGGCCTAAAAAGGCCACTTTGGCAGAATCATAAAAGGATAACATTATGAATCATAATGGACAGTTAACTGTTAAGTTAATCGTATCAAATCCCATTGGTGAAGGATTATTCAGTTATTTTTTTTTGTCAGTGCCAAAATACCAATCAATCAAATCCAAATCCAATCCCAATCTCTTTGATTGTACCTACGTAGTGCAGCGAAAAAAAGAAAAACACGGACTGTCTTCGCCATATTCATAATGTTTACCTACGCTACGTACCTAGTGCATCGAAAAAGAAAAACACGGACTGTCTTTACCATATTATGATATCTTTTTATGATTCCGCCAAAATGGCCATTTAAGCCCCCTGAACTTTCTCCGGTCGTGTCAAACTCAAACTCAAAGCATTTATTTCAATAAAACCATTAACAGGCACTTTTAAATTGTCAAGTAGTCGGTCAGTCAGAAAATATGAAGCTATTTGCCCATTCCAAAGCGTAGGTACCTATATTGAAGAACGGGCAAGAAACTCCATGGACACTCTTTTAAAATATATTTTTACAAAAATATTAGTTATATCATTAATGTTGAATTTGTTTATTTATATGTGAGAATGATGTAAAAAATACGTACGCGTTAAAAGCGTCCAGAGCAAATAGTAAGAACACACCAATCCAAAAATAAAATAATTAAAAATAAGCCGAGGCAGCTAAGTGATGACCAGCCCCAACTGACAGCGGTGTCGGATTGCCGTCCCATCGGACTATGAGAGTGAGGGAAGAGGGAGTGCACAATATGTGTCTGAGCATACCAGTGGCGTAACTATAGGGTGGCATTGGGGCAAAATGCTACGGGCCACCAGTCAGAGGGGGCTCCCAGCCCGAGAGGGCCATGAGCACAGGAGGATCCTAAGATAAGTTTATAAATTTATGCAATTTTTTTTTTAATGTGCAACAAAGGACATCATTCAGGTTTCGAACATTTTGTACCTTTTTGCCATTGTTTGTCTAATTTTTTGGACAGGACCTCATGCTCATTAGACCAACGAAGCAGTCAGGTGTTAAATGTTGTAGGGGAAAATATGAAATATGCGCTGAAGAAATCGCGGAAAAGTGCTAGTAAAAAAAAACTATAACGTTGGTTGAGCTTCTTTACATTGAGGGAGGGCCCCATCCCTTGAATTTGCCAAGGACACCAAACGGTATAGTTACGCCACTGGAGCACACACTATTGTGCACTATTAGTACATTATGTTACATGTGTGCTATGTTGATCATTATGCTCGAGGCGGTATTATTCGCGCGAGCCGCAGGCGAGTGCGATAAGAAAGCCGAGAGTCTAATGATCGATGCACACGCGTTTCAAAACACGTTTTTCAACACACTTGCGAGGAAAAAATCAGACTTGTATTGTTAAATATTAACTTGTATGGAAATGGAAAATGGCGCGCTGGTTTTGTCTTTCCGCATAGCCAGCACTAGCAATGCGCGCGCAAGTGTAAATTTTTTTTTTTTTTTTTAATTCGCCCAACGGACAGGCTAAAGTCTTTTGACCATACCGCCTTGTCTTACGTGTAGGTTTATTTCTATCGTGAAGTTTTTTTAAATTATATGTCTTTCGTATATTTAATCATTTTGTTATATATTTTGTTTGTAAGTCTTTCGTAGTAGTCATATTAGTTTTAAGTCAATATCCAATTTTATTTTTCTCAGAATAAACATACAAGCTTCAAGCCTGGCTTGTAAACAAACATGTTGTCTTGTCACTCAAAATATTTTTATAGCTATCTCCTCATAACCTTAAAAGTGCCTATTTACAGTTTTTCCATCAAATACATTTAAGGTACTTATTAAACATAAAAATAGATGAAAACCCAAAATACAACTAAATATCATTTACAGTCTCTATTATATATTTGTACAAATATAAATAAGTTGAGGCATTCATAAGCAACTCCTGAATGCTTGCGCAAGTGTAAATAAAAGCACTGACCACAGAGCATATAAAAACAATTGCATAAAAAAAATATTAGTTAATTTTGGGACCAAGGACAATACAGACTATTAAAAAAAATGAATTGATGAGATTAAAAAAGCGCGCATCTCCGACTAGTAAATAGTTATCTGTGGAAATAAAGCACATGTGGATTAAAGTAAAGAAAAAGCACGCGTTTGTAATACATTGCATTATGGACCTAAAAGCGATTCAATAAGAGCCACTTTACGAGCAAGTGTGTTGAAATAGTACATTATGATACATGTGTGCTATGTTGATCATTATGCTCGAGGCGGTATTATTCGCGCGAGCCGCAGGCGAGTGCGATAAGAAAGCCGAGAGTCTAATGATCGATGCACACGCGTTTCATACGACGTTTTTCAACACACTTGCGAGGAAAAAAACAGACTTGTATTGTTAAATATTAACTTGTATGGAAAATGGCGCGCTGGTTTTGTCTTTCCGCATAGCCAGCACTAGCAATGCGCGCGCAATCTCTATAATATATATTAGTCTATGCGCGCAAGTGTAAATAAAAGAACTGACCACAGAGCATGTAAAATCAATTGCAAAAAAAAAATGACCATTGTAGTTTAGTTAGTATGGAATTAGAAAGTACTATTGGCATAGAGAAATATACCTACGTTAGTTCAGTGAGAATCCGCAATGATAGAACGCCAGTCAGGGTCTTTTCCGTTTGGTTTCGGGTAGGGACCACGGACAATTTTATTTTAGGTGGATAATTAAAATTTTCTTACGTTTTTTGTAATTTGCAGGTCAGTATCAGGTTGCATCTTGATCAAATATGATTCGCGACTATAACGCGTTAGGTTAAACGAGGGACATACTTTGAGGGGAGTTAGTACTCATGAAAATGAACAACTTTTAATATGGGATTAACCCTGAAATCGCGAAAAAAAATCAGCTGTTTCCTACATTTATGTTCGCATAGCTCGTCAACATGTACTGAACAGCTGATTTTTTTTTTTTGCGATTTCAGGTTTTGCCCCATAGTAAAAGTTGCTCATTTTCATGAGTACTAACTCCCCTCAAAGTATGTCCCTCGTTTAACCTAACGCCCTGTATATGTATTTACAGAATTATAGTCATTAGAATAGAATCTTTCTAGTTAGATTTTTCCCTAAGAACTTTTCCATAAGAAAGATGTATTAATGATTCGAATGATTATAATTCTGTAAAGATGTAGGTACCTGTTAGAGTCGCAAATCATATTTTGATCAAGATACAAACCTGACACTGACCTGAAAATTGCAAAAAACCTAAGAAAATTTGAATTTCGCGGTAGACCGCGAAATTCATATTTTCTTAGGTTTTTTCGGACAATTTAAGCTAGCCTTATGTTGCCTTTTTTGTTTTTGTTTCTGTGTTTGTTTACTAACAATAGATTTTAAGAATAATGTTACTAATCAATTGGGCCTAGTTGCCATTAATAAACAAATATTTAATTAATTAATTAAGGTGAATGCCCAGTGGTCTACCACTGCACCTTAAATTGTCCGAGGTCCCTGCACATTCACCTTAAGGTAAATAAATATTAGTTAATTTTGGGACCAAGGACAATACAGACTATTAAAAAAAAGTGAATTGATGAGATTAAAAAAGTGCGCATCTCCGACTAGTAAATAGTTATCTGTGGAAATAAGCACATGTGGATTAAAGTAAAGAAAAAGCACGCGTTTTTAATACACTGCATTATGGACCTAAAAGCGGTTCAATAAGAGCCACTTTACGAGCAAGTGTGTTGAAAAATATATTACCTCCCGCGCCGCTGGCTAGTCTCCATTGAGATTGGCCGCCGATGGCCGAAATACGGTCTCGACGACTATTATTACAATTCAGGGTGAAATTAAATAAGCTAGCTAAATTCTACAGACGTGATAAGTAGCGATAGCGAAAGAGGATAAAAAAAGTCATCATCTGCCTAGCCTTTTCCCAACTATAACATAGTTGTCGGCTTCCAGTCTAGCCGGATGCAGCTGAATACCAGTATTTTACATGGAGCGACTACCTATCTGACCTCCACAACCCAGTTACTGGGTAATACGATACCCCTTGGTAAGACTGGTTGTCAGACTTTCGGGCTTCTAAGTACCCGTAACGACTGTCAAAGATCCACGAATGACAGTCGGGGCCAACGGCTTAACGTGCTTTCCGAGGCACGGAGAGGCCTCGGTATGTAAAGATGGTCACCCTTCCACAGACCAACTGCAGCAAGCGTAGCTTAACCTGATCAATCGACCTGTGCGGCTGTTATTATTTAGCCACGGGCCTATCGGCGGATTAAAAAAAAATATTTAAAAAAATTTTTTTTGGGATCCCCGATCGATGGTGCAGTTAATTGAAGAATGAGTCGTTCAAAGTCAGTTTTTTCTTGTTTCTCGTGTATTGATATAGATAGATACCCATTCTTATACTTCTGTGATATTTACGCAAAAAGAATTGATATTTTAAACTGATATTTCAAGTAAAGTAACTACACTACCTACGGCCTGACCCACAAAAACATTTTTTTTTGTTTCATCATATTTAAATATCGACCCATCACGTTTGCGGAGTTTCGCTAACAATTTAAATTGACCCTATGTAGAACCTACCAACAGAACCTAAGCGGCAAATCCTACTTTACCGTGGAATTCTTTAGCAAAAAATACGAGAAACGTGGGTGACAGCATACGCATTATGCTGTTTAAAAATAGCCATTTTCAAAGATTCTTCATCTTCACCGATTCACCACCATTCACTAAAGAGCGCCTCATCTGTCCAGAGGAGTGTAGCAAGGAGACTGGATGTAACTGGGGCCCAAGTCTGCTATTTTTATAAATTCGTCATTCCAACACGATCCCACTGTCATTTTGCTAAAAGTTCGTAATCTGCCAAATTCATAATGGTCGGTCCATGGCACAGAACATATACGATACTCGTAACGAATTAAAAGCAATGACTGCAAAATGACGTTCTAATGGTAGGTCACTAGAGATTTCAGCATTAAGGAAGGGGCCCCATAGGGCCGAAGCCTGCCGGGTTACCGCTACCCAGGAACATAAAGGGCTAAGGAAGGAACACGGGTGTCAGTAAGAGTCTGGCACTCCCTTCCGCTCCACCCAAAGCGGGAGGGGTCATTTAATGATTTCCCACCAAAAAAAAAATGGTAGGTCACTGATCAAAGTAACTGTCAACATTTTAGTAGATTAACGCCTAAGTCAGTCATTCATTTGTCATTATGTACGAGATTACCATTCTATGCCATTTCTTTCAATGGAGTGTCAGTTGTTTACCATTGGAAACTCATATATGACGCCATTACATTAGTAGACTACCAAACTTGTCAAAATCAACAATTATGAAATCAATGATAGACCATTCTGACACTATTTTAATAGCAGACTTGAGGCCCTGTTCGCCCACGACACTGTAATATTACAGCTGTCCATGTGTCCAACGGGCCATAGATTTACAACATCTGATATCGGCTGATGAATGGTTGCTCCTTTATACTATTCAAACACAACCAAACAAGAAATGGAAGGTACATGCAGAAGTTCAACAATAATTTCTTCCTTACAATGATGCCTGTGTATGTAGGTACACTATGCCTACTTAGCGACAATTCCAGGCGTATTGCAATTATTATTAAATGAAATAAATTTAAAAACTCATATTAAACACTATAAATTCTTTAATTTGTAGTATGCTTGTTTAAAAAGTGAACGTTTATATCCAAAATAAGAACTCTTGCAAACATGCTGGTCCTGCTCGATAGAACAATCTAGCTAGAGTCTAGACAAAATCAAACTGGGGACCTAAAAAGGCCACTTTGGAGAATCATAAAAGGATAACATTTTTATTTTTTTCGCTTCACTACGTAGGTATAATCAAAGAGATACGATCAGACATAAAAAAAAAAAAACTGAAAATGCTTCACCAATGGGATTTGATACGATTAACTTAACGGTTAACTGTCCATTATGTTATCCTTTTATGATTCTGCCAAAGTGGCCTTTTCAGGCCCCCAGGTTGCTTTATTTGTAAAATTTATACTTTTTTGACATTGATTTACATTCTGTAATTATTTTAACTCACACACTGAGTCCTGATCCTGACTTATTACTTGTTTTTTTTTAAAATGAACATCATCTATGTTTGTAAATCCCTATGTGAGCACCATGTACCTATCAGATAATTAATTTATATGTCATGGTTTCATTTTTAATTCATTATCTATTGTGGTAAGTATAGTAATTTTATTTTAGATGCATCGTCTTCAATATTATTTTTATTATATAATTAATGTATGCAAAATATTGTAAAACATTTTAAAAGAGTAACCGTGGAGTTTCCTGCCCATTCTTCTCCATACGAAAACTACCTTTTGGAAGGGGCGACTAGAATCAATTCTATTTTATATCATAATTTTTGACGATCAAAAGTGCCTTTTATATGCCTATTTGAAATAAATGCTTTGATTTTGTCTTTGAAATCCAAACCGCATTAGAATAATCAGTCTATAACGTCCCGACTGCTGGAGCACAGGCATCCTCACTGTGAGAGGGCCGTAATCCACCACGCGGGCCCAGTGCGGGTTGGTAGATGTCACATGTCTTCGAATTTTTTGGTTCTAGGACTTGCCGGTTTCTTCACGATGTTTTTCTTCACCGTTTTGAGAGCAGTGGTGATGAAATAATTTACACAAAGTAAAGCACATGTCAGGGTTCGAACCTACGACCTACAACTCGTAAGTCACGGCCGTTACCACTGGGCCTCCACTTGAGTAATTATAAAGTGAAATGGTGCTTCTGTATTTATGTTTGCTTCATGCTTTTCAGTGTGAACAGACATTCAGCCACATAATTGAAACTGTCCTGTTCGGGGCACCCTGATAGCTTTATTGTCATACAATGTAATTATAGCGTCCTGTTAATGCCTACTACATGTAGTTGTGATGTTTTTGTTTGTGAACTCACTGATTTTAATTAATTTTACTGATGAAACAACATGTTTCTATACACTGACCTCTATAATACAAGTACGCTGGACTAACGATACTCTACGAAATGACAGTTGTTTTTTGTGCCGATTCAAAGCGCCCCGCTCGTAGTCCCCAGGAACTAAAATTGACACGTTTTTTCAAATGGACGTTGAGTTGTTTACTTCGTGTCTGATGATTTAGGTTTATATCGTGAAAAACTACCTTATTTTGTGTATTTTGTGTCTACTACGTGATATTTGGAACATTTTTATTATGAAAGCATGCGCATTTTGTAAAACTCGCTGTCAAAAATGCAGCGGATTAACCTTTCACAAGTAAGTGAATTTCATGACTATAAATAAATGTATCGATTGCTTGTGTGAGCATTTTTATTAAGTACTATCTTATATTTAGAATAAATGTTTTCATTAATATCCCATGATATTTGATTGTAATTAGGACTCAGTTTTCACATATATTGAATACAATAATTTGAATAGGGTTGTAAAGGTTCCATGTCGATAATGTGTCGATAATTTTCTTCAGACAGTTAATAATTTTAAATTTAACTGTCTTTCAAATAGAAATTTACTGTCGTCAGAAATTTCTGCAATTTGATTACCTACCTAAAACAAATTTGCAAATAGTAGTTTCTAATTTCAACAGATAAATCCATACTAATATTATAGGTAAATTCGAAAGTAACTCTGTCTGTCTGTCTGTATGTTACCTTTTCACGCCTAAGCCACTGAACGGATTTCAATATTTGGCAGAGTATAGTTTTTATCGACATATCTCGCGGGCGAAGCCGCGAGTGGAAGCTAGTATTATATGTAATGTGTACTTGTTTCCGAAGTAAAGACCTAACATCAAAATAAAGCTTGCCATCTACAATGTACTGTATACTTTAGTCAGTTTTACTTTAATTAAATACTTGATTTCAGATTTCCCACCAACTCAACAAGCAGGGCTGAAAAACATGAAAATGGAAAATTGGAGTCCTAAATCTAATTATCATCTTTGTAGCAAAAATTTCACTGCGGACTGTTTCGTTAAACACTCTACACGTACGCTCTTCTCCATACGAACACGACCTTTTGGAAGACTAGAATCAATTCTATTTTATTGTATTTTTGACGTTCAAAAGTGCCTATGTAACTACCTATTTGAAATAAAATAATGACGTTCAAAAGTGCCTATTGATTTTGCTATTTGAAATAAATTATTTGACTTAGACTTTGTTATTTCTAGTGTTTTTTTTTTTCATTAGTATGCACGCAATAATGAAAATGGAATCCCTCTCCTTTCCGCTAGTAATGACTACATGATAAGGTAATGTTACAAGGTTCACTTTTGGCATTCAATTTGAGTGAATTTGATTGAATTTGTATGGACGCTGTTTGTTGCTTTTTGTTTCCTACATGGTTCAATTCTTCGAAATTGAACACCAAAAGTGACTGTTACGAAGAATACAGCTGCCATTTGATTTACTAAGTTAGAGCGAAATGGCAACATAATAGCTCAATAGTTTTTAGTTCACATTGCGAACTAATGTGACCCCAGCTCAGATTGTAAAACTAGTGTAGTTGAGCCAGGAGATATTAGCTCAGCCATAGTAGTTTTAGGCTAAGTTCTAAGCCTATCCTCATATTTAAAGCTCACTGATCTGACCGTCATGCGCTATAACCTTACTAGGACACTATCCACTAGTTTATAGCGTGCGATCTGACCGCGCCCTAATTAATTTTGAGATAGGGGGCCGGCGAACTACGTATGCTAATGCGTAGTTCATACAAACGTAATACCAAAATAATTTGTAAGTCAAACATATTGTAGTGTGTATTTATTCCGATTAGATTACAGAATATCTAGGTTCCCAAATATATATTTTGAAAGGACTCTGATATAAAGACGAAATATGAGGAGTTATTTTTCTCATAACTCGTCTTTAAATCAGTGTCCATTCAAAATATATATTTGAAAACCTAGATATTCTGTAATCCAATCGGAATAAATACACACTACATTAAGAATATGTTTGATTTACAAATTATTTTGGTATTACGTTTGTATGAACTACGCATGCTCCGCCGGCCCCTTAACCTTTGCAGAGCAATTATTCTATTACTTAAAAATGAAGCATAAAAATATCTGGGAGTGATCCGATATTTTTCTCTTAAGTAATAAATTACTCTCAGTGGTTTTAAAGATCGATAAAATTCATAAAAGTATTTTTTATCGTAGGATATATCCCATCTCTAATATTAGTTCCACGGTCCCTTCACATTGCTATCAGCGCCAAAATGGCGAAAATCAAATGGCTTCAATCTGTCATTCATAGTCTGTAGTCCAGCGTACTTGTATTATAGAGGTCAGTGTTTCTATAACATAATACACACAACAGTGAGCAAAAACAACAAACGTATTTAGGTACTGTTCTAGAAGGTTTAGGTTCCAAAACAAACATCTATCAAAATAATGTTACCTGTGGTTTTGATAAGCCTTGGCAGAATGCGTGTTGTTTATTTAGGGTTGCCAACTTTTAGGAGAAATTTCTCCTAAAAACATTATTTCTTATTTCAGTGAGGGAAAATAAAGAGTAGAGAAGTTGTTTCTAAACAGTAGTCTTTGTCTATTTGCGGAACATAAAATATTTCGTTGTTTTTTAGATAATTATATGACTCTAGACATTCTAATTCTAAGTTCCTATTTTAACAATGTTCCTAACTAAAGTAAAAGTGCTGCAGACGCCTACCCTATTTCAAATTAGGTATTACGGGCTGGTGTCTGCAACTCCACGTCAACTCGTCATAGGAGTAACAGACAGTCCGCTGTGCAGGGCCTGCATGGAGGACGACGAGACAGCGGCACATGTGCTTCTAAACTGCCCGGTGGTCGCCACGTACAGGGCAAAGTACTTCGGTAACCCAGGTACCCTACTTGAGACTGTCAGTAATAAAAGGCGTTGCTGCCCTTCCTTGAGGAGCTGGGGTGGATCGGATAACCGATTTTCCCACCCGTACGCAAAATACGCGCATTGACGGAGTTGCGGACCCCAGCCAGTAGTACCTAATATCTAACTCCACGTAAATGCGCGTATTTTGCGCGCGTACATTTAGGTGAGCATGCGCTATGGTTCGGGGGCAGATGGCTGTTTAAAAACTAGTACTTAAGGATTATTATTGTAAAAGTGAAATCATGTTAATGATACACACATATAGTCTAATATTAAGGCTGGATTTAGTGCTCCACCGACCAATTTATATGGACTCGCGCTCGCTGACCGTCGGTGCTACACTAAACGTTAACACGTCAATTTATCGTCAGCATCTTGATAGGCGTGGCTGACGGTACGCGACCGACGTCAGCGTAACACCAATTCCAGTTTAAGAAATGAGAATTCATTGCCGACAAACTGGGGGCCTAAAAAGGTCACTTTGGCAGAATCATAAAAGGATAACATTATTAATCATAATTGCCAGTTAACTGTATCAAATTCCATTGGTGAAGGATTTTTCAGTAATTTTTTTTTTGTCTTTGCTGAAATACCAATCAATCCAATCCAAATCCAATCCCAATCACTTTGATTATATGTACGTAGTGCAGCGAAAAAAAGAAAAACACGTACTGTCTTCGCCAAATTATGATTCATAATGTTATCCTTTTATGATTATGCCAAAGTAGCCTTTTTAGGCTCCCTGCTTTGCAGTTTGGCAAATAGATACCTACTGCTTACTGTTGTATTGTAAAATGAAACTAAACAAACAAAGTATCGCTACTCGACGCTATCTGATTTTTCAATCGACAGATAATTTTAATTCGTGGAATAAAGTTGACATCTGACAGTTTTTGTATGAAAGAACTGTCAAAAATTCAAAATTATTCCTTTGATAAAATTATCTGGCGTTGGACAATACGTCATAACGTAGTCTTACCATCATTTGGTGGTGTAATCCTTCCTAAAACGAAGGGTCGTTTATCAAGGAGGCTGCATTTCAGCTGATTAAAGTGAACTTCAACTTGCACCACTAAACACATGCTTGCGTTTAACACTGAAACAATAGACAGAACATAATATCACGCCTGTGATTCCCAAAGGGTTAGGCAGAAGTAACACCCATATTTCTCGAGTTAGTTTAAGTCCTATATGTAAAAGGGGACGAGCACAGATATAGATACACCTAGATAACGCAAGAGCAACTACTTCGCGTGCTTACGTACAAAAATCGTAAGCCGCCACTTTCACGCTCAGTCCAGCCGGTCGATTCTGTAAAAATCTCACCGTGAAAACTTAGGTGAAGTGAGTTTGTTTTTGCTAGGAATTGACACTATTGACAGCTCACTCCACGTTCACTTCACTTAAGTTTTCACGGTGAGATTTTTACAGAATAGCACCGCTGATTACTGTAGGCAGGGTGAGCGTGAGCGCTGGCGCGGGAGTGGAGCGAGACGGGTGCCGCACGAGGCGGCGTCTTTGAATCGATTTGATTTTCCTATGACTAAATAGTTCTTCGTAGGTAGTCAAAAAATGGCACGCATTGTAGTAGCTTGACGTGCTGGCGTCTATACATTTCGCCTGTTATGTTTAGTCCTATATACTCACCGCGATGTTCTTACCATTAAATTGTCACAAATACAGGGTTATTATGAAACCCGTAGCTATATTTTTTTCTCTAAACCAGAATCGATAACAGAACACAAAAGTGAAAAAAAAAAATTTTTTTTTTCTTCTTTAGAATGTCCTAAAAATTCATAAAAAGTAGGATAAAATAGCAATGTGAATGACCTTAGGTTACATTAAGCACACACGAGTAGGCAGCGAGCGGGAAATACACAGGAGCGGGAGGGCGCAAGGTGCGCGGAGGAGGGGGAGGGGGCGGCGCACGCGGCTACTGTATGCCGCCGCCCGCAACATCGAACAGTTGCCCGCCGGTCGCCGACTCGATATCAACCCGTGACGCAAACGCGCTACCTGCGTCGCTATTAGTCGGCTGAAGTGATAACAAAATGTACAGTAACCGGGAGTATTATGAAATGGTGAGAGTGTACATAGAAAGTGTCGAAAGTCTTTACCAAGCTCGAAGGCTCTACGAGACGGAATCCATCCCCCGACTACGTGCTCAAGGACTTTCCAACCCAACGATTTCTCATCGTAACACGATTTTAGCGGCGAATCAACGGCTCCTTGATTATGGTCAATTCACAGTGCCTACACACGCGTCCGGTTCTGGTCGACCAAATAAAATTACAATCGGACTTGAAGACGAAGTTTTAGATTACCTACTTCGAGCTAAATCCGAGGGCAAGTACCAACGACGCCGCACGTGTTTTTAATTTAAGCCAGCCAACAGCATGGAAAATTCTGAAGAAGGCTGGTCTACATCCGTACCACTACCGCGACGAGTTTTCTGTGAGTGGTTAGTTCAAAATCAAAACGTCAACATTTTGTGGACTGACGAAGCACTTTACACTCGGATCGGACTCTACAATCGCCGCAACGAGCACTGGTGGTCATTCCGAAACCCTCATGTAATTCGTGAAGATTACCATCAAGTGCGATTCAGCGTCAATGTGTGGGCAGGCATTATTGGCAACACGATTCTCGGACCATATTTTATTGAAGGCTATCTCACTGGAGGTACTCCTATCTCGATATGTTGCGGGGTGTAATAACAGAATTTTTAGAAAACGTACCGATCGCGTACCTACGCGATTTTTATTATTATTATCAACAAGACGGGGCTCCCCCGCATTACGCCCGCGATGTTCGAGAATACCTGAATAGTGAGTACGGAGAACGATGGATAGGCCGCGGTGGACCCGTGGCTTGGCCTCCTAGGTCGCCGGACCTTACGCCATGTGATTTTTTTTGTGGGGTGAAATTAAACGTCTTGTTTATGATAATGAGTTGCAAAGTTTAGAGGACCTAAGACTAAAAATTTATTAGTGCATTTGACATTGTTAAAACTAATAGTGCAGTGCTCGATAGACTCCGGAGAAATGTAATTAAACGTGCAAGGCTTTGTTTGGAGAGAAATGGATTTCACTTTGACCAATTGTTACAGTATGATTGACAGTAAGTTTTGTACCTAATTTTTTATTGATTAATCTTCAAAATTGTAAACATAAGTTGGTTGCCATTTCTTTAAAAATACGGTCCTCATCCCATAAAAGTATGAATTCAATATTGTACCTTAAGACAATCACGTACGTTAGAAAATTGCATGTTTAGCGGCATACGTTTATGATCGCCGGCTATTCGGTCAGTGACCGCTTCACGCACCTGCAGCGTTGACGATAAATTTGGCTATTTTGTTGGACCACTTTAAAACGTAATAATTGCTTATTTGTTGATAAAACATAAATCAAAATAAAATTAGCAAATCATATTATTAATTTAGTACACGTTCTGTTGAAATAGCTAAGGGATTTGTTATAACCCTGTATAGACTCCGAGCTGCTACTGAGAAATTCGTGATGGGAAAACCCGATAACACTTTGCGTGACCTGGGCATCGAATCACTAAACGCGACCAATCTCAGGGGACTAATAGTCCGCGCGGAACTAGTTGGCCGCGCCTTATGTATGTGAGCGGTGGGACGGAGGGGCGGGGGGCGCTTTGTTATTACTCAGTAAGTGCGTTGCGAACAATAGGCAACTCCGCCGACCGCGCCCTCACCCCCGTCCCTACCCAAGGCGCGGCCAACTAGTTCCGCGAGGACTATAGCCATCGACGCGGGAGTTATTATAGTCCACAATTGTGTGCGCAGACACAGGTGCACTCACTCTTCACTCACGAGAGAGATCATGCAGGCGGGCACACGGGCGTATCACACCACCAATTTCCCGGAATGAGCAATGTCTGTGAAATGCAATAAGTGTATCTGGTTTGTAGATCTGGAATTCCTCAGTAGCACCCCGGAGTCTGGATTTTTACCCGGTTGATGACAATAGGCTCTCCCCCACAGATGTAGATAGACCTAGATAACGCAAGTATTACGTTCGGTATGAAAACCAAGCGTGCCATTTTTTGACTACCTACGAAGAACTATTTAGTCATAGGAAAATCAAATCGATTCAAAGACGCCGCCTCGTGCGGCACCCGTCTCGCTCCACTCCCGCGCCAGCGCTCACGCTCACCCTGCCTACAGTAATCAGCGGTGCTATTCTGTAAAAATCTCACCGTGAAAACTTAGGTGAAGTGAGTTTGTTTTTGCTAGGAATTGACACTATTGACAGCTCACTCCACGTTCACTTCACTTAAGTTTTCACGGTGAGATTTTTACAGAATAGCACCGCTGATTACTGTAGGCAGGGTGAGCGTGAGCGCTGGCGCGGGAGTGGAGCGAGACGGGTGCCGCACGAGGCGGCGTCTTTGAATCGATTTGATTTTCCTATGACTAAATAGTTCTTCGTAGGTAGTCAAAAAATGGCACGCTTGGTTTTCATACCGAACGTAATACTTGCGTTATCTAGGTCTATCTACATCTGTGGGGGAGAGCCTATTGTCATCAACCGGGTAAAAATCCAGACTCCGGGGTGCTACTGAGGAATTCCAGATCTACAAACCAGATACACTTATTGCATTTCACAGACATTGCTCATTCCGGGAAATTGGTGGTGTGATACGCCCGTGTGCCCGCCTGCATGATCTCTCTCGTGAGTGAAGAGTGAGTGCACCTGTGTCTGCGCACACAATTGTGGACTATAATAACTCCCGCGTCGATGGCTATAGTCCTCGCGGAACTAGTTGGCCGCGCCTTGGGTAGGGACGGGGGTGAGGGCGCGGTCGGCGGAGTTGCCTATTGTTCGCAACGCACTTACTGAGTAATAACAAAGCGCCCCCCGCCCCTCCGTCCCACCGCTCACATACATAAGGCGCGGCCAACTAGTTCCGCGCGGACTATTAGTCCCCTGAGATTGGTCGCGTTTAGTGATTCGATGCCCAGGTCACGCAAAGTGTTATCGGGTTTTCCCATCACGAATTTCTCAGTAGCAGCTCGGAGTCTATACAGGGTTATAACAAATCCCTTAGCTATTTCAACAGAACGTGTACTAAATTAATAATATGATTTGCTAATTTTATTTTGATTTATGTTTTATCAACAAATAAGCAATTATTACGTTTTAAAGTGGTCCAACAAAATAGCCAAATTTATCGTCAACGCTGCAGGTGCGTGAAGCGGTCACTGACCGAATAGCCGGCGATCATAAACGTATGCCGCTAAACATGCAATTTTCTAACGTACGTGATTGTCTTAAGGTACAATATTGAATTCATACTTTTATGGGATGAGGACCGTATTTTTAAAGAAATGGCAACCAACTTATGTTTACAATTTTGAAGATTAATCAATAAAAAATTAGGTACAAAACTTACTGTCAATCATACTGTAACAATTGGTCAAAGTGAAATCCATTTCTCTCCAAACAAAGCCTTGCACGTTTAATTACATTTCTCCGGAGTCTATCGAGCACTGCACTATTAGTTTTAACAATGTCAAATGCACTAATAAATTTTTAGTCTTAGGTCCTCTAAACTTTGCAACTCATTATCATAAACAAGACGTTTAATTTCACCCCACAAAAAAAATCACATGGCGTAAGGTCCGGCGACCTAGGAGGCCAAGCCACGGGTCCACCGCGGCCTATCCATCGTTCTCCGTACTCACTATTCAGGTATTCTCGAACATCGCGGGCGTAATGCGGGGGAGCCCCGTCTTGTTGATAATAATAATAAAAATCGCGTAGGTACGCGATCGGTACGTTTTCTAAAAATTCTGTTATTACACCCCGCAACATATCGAGATAGGAGTACCTCCAGTGAGATGGCCTTCAATAAAATATGGTCCGAGAATCGTGTTGCCAATAATGCCTGCCCACACATTGACGCTGAATCGCACTTGATGGTAATCTTCACGAATTACATGAGGGTTTCGGAATGACCACCAGTGCTCGTTGCGGCGATTGTAGAGTCCGATCCGAGTGTAAAGTGCTTCGTCAGTCCACAAAATGTTGACGTTTTGATTTTGAACTAACCACTCACAGAAAACTCGTCGCGGTAGCGCATCGGCATCATTCAGCTGTTGAACTCTCTGGTAGTGGTACGGATGTAGACCAGCCTTCTTCAGAATTTTCCATGCTGTTGGCTGGCTTAAATTAAAAACACGTGCGGCGTCGTTGGTACTTGCCCTCGGATTTCGCTCGAAGTAGGTAATCTAAAACTTCGTCTTCAAGTCCGATTGTAATTTTATTTGGTCGACCAGAACCGGACGCGTGTGTAGGCACTGTGAATTGACCATAATCAAGGAGCCGTTGATTCGCCGCTAAAATCGTGTTACGATGAGAAATCGTTGGGTTGGAAAGTCCTTGAGCACGTAGTCGGGGGATGGATTCCGTCTCGTAGAGCCTTCGAGCTTGGTAAAGACTTTCGACACTTTCTATGTACACTCTCACCATTTCATAATACTCCCGGTTACTGTACATTTTGTTATCACTTCAGCCGACTAATAGCGACGCAGGTAGCGCGTTTGCGTCACGGGTTGATATCGAGTCGGCGACCGGCGGGCAACTGTTCGATGTTGCGGGCGGCGGCATACAGTAGCCGCGTGCGCCGCCCCCTCCCCCTCCTCCGCGCACCTTGCGCCCTCCCGCTCCTGTGTATTTCCCGCTCGCTGCCTACTCGTGTGTGCTTAATGTAACCTAAGGTCATTCACATTGCTATTTTATCCTACTTTTTATGAATTTTTAGGACATTCTAAAGAAGAAAAAAAAAATTTTTTTTTTTCACTTTTGTGTTCTGTTATCGATTCTGGTTTAGAGAAAAAAATATAGCTACGGGTTTCATAATAACCCTGTATTTGTGACAATTTAATGGTAAGAACATCGCGGTGAGTATATAGGACTAAACATAACAGGCGAAATGTATAGACGCCAGCACGTCAAGCTACTACAATCTGTCAAATTTCTTTAATAGATTTTCAACTTTATCGGTAAAGCGTAAGGTTCAAAGTTGATTGGGAAAATTTGACAGTTTCGGGTAGCTTGATGTGCTGGCGTCTGTACATACGTGTGCTATCTCCTCTGCCTCTTCCTCCGGGGAATATAGAAGAAAGAAAGAAAGAAAAAAAGAAAGAAAGAAAAAAAGAAGGAAAGAAGGAAAAAAGAAAGAAAGAAAATACGTTTATTTGTGGAAAAAAGAGAAAGAACACAAACACAAAAAAAAACATAACAAGTTGGGAAAAAATATGCGTCACATCCACGGAAAACGGCCATCGCTCAGCATAATGCTAAGACCATAATATATGTGACGCGCTGGATTTCAGCGACAGCCGACATAGGCGTGATGTGAAGTTAACTCGCAATTTTTTTTTTTTAAAGCTGTAAGTATGTTTATGCTGTACCTCTCTTGACCTCGATCACGCCAGATGGAAGGCGATAGATGAGGTCTATGATGGAACGAACGTGCCCAGAAGATGCCTGAGGCACTGGAACTCCCACGCATCGACGAGACACAGCAGGCTGCTTGACGCCGGACTCCGGTTCGGACTCAAAATAGAATCAAGTAAAACTTACTTAGATCCGCTGGCCCGGAACATAAAGGGCTAAGGAAGGAACACGGGTGGGTTTTAGTCAGTAAGAGTCTGACACTCCCTTCCGCTCCACCCAGAGCGGGAGGAGTTTGATGATTTCACATCAGCAAAAAAAAAAAGCTTACTTAGATAAATATGTGTCGGTACAGCGAAGGTGGCGTATGTCACGGCTGAGATTCTTCCCCAAGTTGTATGTGGCACCGGCGCACCGAAGCCTGCAAGCGATCATTAGCATGTTTTATTACATATTTGAATAATCAAGTAGGACGTCGTGTTTAGAACAGCTCTATTGTGTCTTGTTCTTCGCGCTAGCGAAGCACGTACATCTTTATTAATTATTATTTACTAGCTGCGCCCACGGTTTCACCCGCATAAGTGTCGATCCCGTGGGAATATCGGGATAAAAACTAACCTATGTCCTTCCCCGGGATGCAATCTATCTGTCTGTCAAATTTTATCGAAATCCGTTCAGTGATATAGGCGTGAAAACGTAACATACAGACAGACAGACAGGTTACTTTCGAATTTATAATTTTACCAGCAGCGCCCCTCGGTTTCACTCGCGTAAGTGTCGATCCCGTGGGAATATCGGGATAAAAACTAACCTATGTCCTTCCCCGGGATGCAATCTATCTCTCTGCCAAATTTTATCGAAATCTGTTCAGTGGTTTAGGCGTGAAAACGTAACATACAGACAGACAGGCATCGTTACTTTCGAATTTATATTTATTAGTATGGATTAGTTTTTATTTTAATTAGTATGGATTTATAATTTAAACTATTATTGTAACTTTTTACTTTTTACTATTTTAACTTTTATTGTACACCACAAAAATACATAGGTAACAAAAAAAATATCGCTCTCCGCGATCTCTTCCAAGCAACCTTGGAATGGAAAATTATTTGTCTAGACATAAAATGGGGATGTCGTTGGTGCAGTGATTAGTTTACAATATACTAAAACTAGCAACGCCCCGTGGTTTCATCGTCGATCCTGTGGGAATATCGGGATAAAAACTATCCTGTGTCCTTTCCCGGGATCCAAACTATCTCTATACCAAATTTCATCTAAATATGAAGAGTTAACAGACCGACAGACAGCAGACATACTTTTGTACCTATTTATAATATTAGTATGGATAGATACACATATATCACATCCACACACACGACACACGTACATCTTTCACGTCCATCTTTGTACGTTTTTTGGAGTTAATTAACTGAAATACAATTATAATAAGTTTGGCACACACTATAGCTCTTAAGAAAATAAAAAAGAAAAAATAAAATATATGTATTTGCGGTAAACATGACATGGCAGAGAAAGAACACAAACACAAAAAAAACCGGCTAAGTGCGAGTTGGACTCGCGCACCGAGGGTTCCGTAGCTATATAACTACAAATTTACAGTTTTCGGATTTTTCCCTTTACTTGTGCTACATGACATTGCTTCTTGCCAAATTTCATGATTCTAGGTCAACGGAAAGTACCCTATAAATTTTGATTCCCTTGAGAGTGTCGAAATATACGTTTTTTGCAGCATAAACAGCCGTATCTTTTTTTTTACGTTAACTAAGAAGTTTACTTTTTTACAGTTTAAAGGGACTATAGACCTGAGTATACGGTTTTAATTTCAACTCGATACCTCCACGCGTTCCCGAGATAAAGGGTTTTGTCAGACAGACGGATAACAATGTGATCCTATAAGGGTTCCCTTTTATCCTTTTGAGGTACGGAACCCTAAAAATTAAAAAAAGTTGGGGAAAATATGCGTCACATATGGATGTGACGCATATTTCCCCCAACTTTTTTTAATTTTTTTGCTAAGACAGAGTAGAATGCGAGGCAGAGCCCCAGCGCTGGTTTTCGGCGACAGCCGGCATTGACGTGATGACGTCAACGAGTGTTGCATACGATAATATAAAAAAAACAAAATAAGAAATAAAATAAATATACAATATTTAGCTCTCTTGTTTTTTATGCAGCGTAGCGTCCTTATTTTGAGTCCCTGAGAAATGCGTTAGGTGCATATGATTAATTATCACCGGCCAAGCCGCACCGGAGCCTACTAATGTAAAAAACTGGCAAAGTGCGAGTCGGACTCGCACACGAAGGGTTCCGTACCATAAGGCAAAAACGCCGAAAAAAACACATTTGTTGTATGGGTGCCCCCTTACATATTTATTTTATTCTGTTTTTAGTATTTGTTGTTATAGCGGGAACAGAAATACATCACCTGTGAAAATTTCAACTCTCTAGCTATCACGGTTCATGAAATACAGCCTGGTGACAGACGGACAGACGGACAGTGGAGTCTTAGTAATAGGGTCCCGTTTTAACCCTTTTAGTACGGAACCCTAAAAAAGAGAAAAAATATACGTATACATGGGACACGAGTGGCCGTGACGTGTAGCGCAGGTGTCTAAAAATCATAATTTATGATTCTCTGGCCTCTGTTGAAAATTTGCAATTTAAAAAAAATTAAATTAGCGTAATCTTCGCACTATACTCGTGAATTTTATTTATATTTAGATATAAGAACTGCTGGACTGATTTGGCTAGAGTTAGTTTTATATGAAAAGAAAAATCGGAAAAGTTTTCCGGAAAATTTTCAAATTTGGGAAAAGCTGAACGTCTTTTTTATATAGTAGGGGGGCCTAAAAAGGCCACTTTGGCCAGTAACAGTAATGGACAACAGTAACTGTTAAGTTAATCGTATCAAATCCCATTGGTGAAGGATTTTTATGTTTTGTTTCCCAATCTCTTTGACTATGTTACGGGCAACGTGATTAACTGGGCATTATTAAGTAGGACCGGCCATTATTAATAAAGCCCAAGAGCGATGGGCAAAGTGATTAATTTATCACTTTGACCGGCCATTATTAATAATGCCCGACGGCCCGTGGTCCATGTAGTCAGTGTTTGAGATAGCTTGAATTTATCACTTGGACCGGGCAGTATGAATAATTCCGTACTTGTAGCCGAGCAATATGATAACTTTTGACCAGACGATCAACAGCCTTCTTCTAAACTGGAACAACATTCTGCTGATAGTCTACCAGAAAATTAGCAACCCACTGTGAGTGTGGACATAATAATGAAAACCCGCGAACAGCCGATCAACAGCCTTCTGCCGATATGAGCAATCATTCTCCTGCCCTTGTCCCAAATTATTTGGGGTCGGCGCAACATGTCTTTTTCTTCCATACTTCTCTATTAGCCGTCATCTCGGTAGTCACCCCCTTTCTAACCATATCATCATTCACACATTCCATCCATCGTTTCTTTGGTCTTCCCCTACTCTTATAGCCATCGACATCCATACTCAAAACTCTCCTCACGACATTTTCCTCATTTCTTCGTAACACATGCCCATACCATGACAACCGATTCCCACGCAACTTTTCAGTTACCGGTGCCACTTTCAAACTTCCTCTTATGTACTCATTTCTTATTCTATCCATTCGTGTAACACCACACATCCCTCTTAGCATTCTCATCTCTGCTGCATGCAATTGCCTTTCATTCATCCCTTTTGTGGCTCAACATTCTGATCCATACAAGACAGCAGGTCTAATCATGGTTTTATATATCTTCCCCTTAAGTTTAAGGGGAATGCGGGAGTCGCAGATTGTTCCCGTGACCTGCCGCCATTTCATCCATCCAGTGTTAATTCTGTGCTTAACCGTCCGATCTACTTCGCCATCGCTTTGCACGAGTGAACCGAGATACCGAAAGTCGGAACTGACTGGAAGAAGTGCACCATCAAGTGCTATAGCTCCAGAACTGGAGACCGCCGAAATCGCAGAACATATATTCGGTTTTGGTTCTGCTGATTTCCAAGCCAACATTCTCCAGCTTCTGTTGCCATTTCTCTAATCTGCTCTGGATCTCAGGTCCATCTTCACCGACAAGGATAATGTCATCGGCAAACAACATGCACCAGGGTGCCTCCTTCTGGATGTCCGACGTAAGAGCGTCCATAATCAACAGGAAGAGGTAAGGACTTAAAGCCGATCCCTGGTGCAAGCCTACAGCCACACTGAACTCGTCGGTGTTGCCGGCAGCCGACCGCACGTAGGTACGAGATTGACTGTACATAGCATTTTTAATAAACAAAAACACTACAGTTCACCTATTTTATTACTTTGTCCAAGATTGGGTGGGCATTATTCATAATGGCCGGGAAAAGTGATTAATCATGCTGTTTTAATCACATTGCCCAATTGTATAATAATATAATATAATAATAATTCATTTATTTCGGGTAACTAGGCCCATAGAGCACATTTTACAGGACATTTCACACTAATCGTCGTTTCAGCCGATAGACGTCCACTGCTGGACATAGGCCTCCCCCAATAATATAATAGAATAAAATAATAATAAAATTCATAATAAATGTCAAAACGTAAAATCAAAATAAAATAGGATAGCATTAAAATAAAAATTATAAAATTACCATATTCTAAACATACAAAACACACTCTCCAGATTAATAACGCCTGCTAAACGGCCTCGCCTGAACATGCCTGCTGCAACAATGCAGCATATAAGGGCAGTCCAGCCTGTCAGCAATCATCGCCAGGACTGCGTTGGAGCTGGCCCGTACTCTGCGCACCAGAGAGATGCTCCGCCTGCGCATAGTTGCGTAAAAACAGGCGGTGCGCTCCTCCGCGAACATGCCCGAGGCGCTGCAGAACCGAGGCAGCCCCACCACAATCCTAAATGCATTATTGTAGAGAACGCGGAGGTCGCTATAGCACTTCTTTGTGTAACGAGCCCACAAACTGCAGGTGTAAAGGGATTATGAATACAGACCGGCCATTATTAATAGTGCCCGGACTTATCAAATTGCCCGTAACAACTATACCTACGTAGTGTAGCGAAAAAAAGAAAAACACGGACTGTCTTCGCCATATTATGATTCATAATGTTTATCCTTTTATGATTGTGCCATAGTGCCCTTTTTAGGCCCCTAGGACTTTTGTATGCACTCTAATTGAACAGGACAACGTTTGTTAGGGGTTATTCCACAAATCCCCATTGAGAATCCCCATCAATGGGGATTTGTGAACTTTTTGTTCGTAGTAAGAAATTGAAAAAATCTGTAATTATACATTATGTTGTTTGAAAAATCATAATGGGGATTTGTGTTTAAAATTAATTTTAAACACAAATCCCAATTATGATTTTACGTTAAGATAATTAAGATAAGATAATTATTACACTCAGAGCAGTGGTGGCCAAGTGGTGACTGCCGCGACTTACGAGTTACTGTTGTAGGTCGTAGGTTCGAACCCAGACAGGCGCTTTACTTTGTGTAAATTATATCATCACCACTGCTCTCAAAATGGTGAAGGAAAACATCGTGAGGAAACCGGCATGTCCTAGAACCAAACATTCGAAGACATGTGACATCTACCAACCCGCACTGGGCCCGCGTGGTGGATGTCGACCCACTTCTCACAGAGAGGAGTCCCGTGTCCCAGCAGTGGGAACATTGTAGGCTGATTATGTATGTTATGTATGTATTACTCTATGGGACTTCAATGGGAATTCTCAATGGGGATTTGTGAAATAAACCGTTTGCTTTGGTCCTAGTTTTCAATATTAATAACATTTATAATGCATTTTTGGTAATAGTTGACGGCACGGTTGGCGCAGTGGTTAAGCGATTGACTGCTGCGCTGCGTGTCGCGGGTTCGATTCCCGCACGGAACAAATATTTGTATGACCTACAAGTAGTTGTTCCGGGTCTGGCTGTTTGTGTATGTGAGTTTAAATGTTTGTAAACGCACCCACAATACAGGAGACATTTCTAGGGTGGGCACCGTTTAAAAAAAAAAAAGTTAGGTAGTAAGTTAAGTTTTGCAATAGATAGGTACTTATGTGCCCTATCATTCGGATCAAACAGGGTTTCTTTGACTCATTGTAGATTTAAGGACATACCTAAAGCAGTCATCACATAGACAGTGAACAGAAAGGTCCCGGATAGGTCCCAGTACTGCCCGGGGTGAACGCGAGCGCCGTGGCTGACCGCCTCTATCGTGAGGTGCCTTTCGTCCTGTAATCTTCGCTCTATTGCGCGCCTCCACTTCGGTGATAGAGGAGTTATCTGGAACATATGAGACATCTATATATATAAAATTCAAAGTCCTGACTGACTGATTGACTGATATATCAACGCACAGCCCAAACCGCTGGACCTAGAGACTTGAAACTTAGAAGGTGTGTTCTTTGTGAAGAGTAAGTATCCACTAAGAAAGGATTTTTGGGAATTCAACCCCTAAAGGGTTAAAGTAGGGGATGGAAGTTTATATGAAAGTCCGACAGTTTTCAAGTTAGGATCTTCTAATTTTGTATTTAGGACAATTGAAAATTAATTTATACGTGTCTCAGCGTTTTTGGTAATTCCACCCCCGAAGGTTTAAAAAGGGGGATGAAATTGTGTATAGAAAATCATTAATTTTCGACGTAAAAATCACTAAATTTATTATCTAGGCTTATGATTGGAAGCTAACACAACGCTGTTGTTAGAATTTCATCCATTAAGGGGGTGAAAAGGGGGTTGAAATTTTGTCCTGACTGACTGATATATCAAAGCCTAAAAAGCTGGTCGGTACCGCTGGGTAGAGAAATTAATTTTGGAGGGTGTGTTCTTTGTGAAGAGTAGATATCCACTAAGAAGGGGTTTTTGGAAATTTAACCTTTAAGGGATGAAAAGAGGGGATTTTGTTGGTATGAAAAATCTTATTCCTTGAGTTAATAACCATGAAACTTGGCTTGGCATGAATACTTATCTAAATAAATTATGAAGTTTGGCTTTTTTTTTTCTAAACTACCCCCTGAAGGGGGTATGGGAAGTGTTAAAGTTTGTATGGAAGAATTTTAACGCGTGGTCCGATTAACTCGAAACTCAGTATTTATATACTTAAGACCAAAAATAAAGAATAATGTGTATCACCGTTTTTTGAAAATTTATCCCTAACGGGGTGAAAAGTTAATTTCCCACTCACCGAGAGGAGCCCTGTGTCCCAGCAGTGGGAACATTATAGGCTGATTATGGGGTGAAAAGTTAATTTTATAGGGGAGGACTTTACTGCGTGGCTTGATTAACTCGAAAATTGGTATAAACAATCTTTGAGTCGAGTAATGAACACATCCCAAACAATTTTACGAAATTCCACCCCTGTGGGGGTGAGAAACGGGGATACAGTTTATAAGAAAAATCTTATTCATTTGGTTAATAAACTTGGCAAGAATACTTGCCTAAGCAAGTAATAAAGTTTATCATTATTCGTTTATCAAAAAACCCCAACACCCCTTGTGTTGGGGTGTTAAAGCTTGTGTGGAAGAATTTTAAGTCTCTGAATTGTAAACTTAGTATTCATACTTTTGACAGAAAATAATCAATAATAACAGCCGCACAGATCGATCGATCAAGTTACGCAGGCTACGCTTGCCGCGGTTGGTCTGTGGATAGGTGTCCATCTTTACATACCGTGACCTCTCCGTGCCTCGGAAAGCACGCTAAGCCGTTGGTCCCGGCTGTCATTCGTGGATCTTTGACAGTCGCTAGGGGTGGTCAGAAGCCCGAAAGTTTGACAACAAGTCTTATCAAGGGGTATCGTATTTGGGTTGTGGAGGTCAGATAGGCAGTCGCTCCATGTAAAACACTGGTACTCAGCTGCATCCCGTTGGACTGGAAGCCGACTCCAACATAGTTGGGAAAAGGCTAGGCAGATGAAGATTCAATAGTAAGTGTATGGGGTTTTCGAAAATGATTGTCCCCTGACGGAACAAAAAGTGGTATTTCGATTTATAAGGGGATTTTAATGAGTGCCTTGATAAACTAAAAAAAAATGGTACAAATAAATTTGGACTTGAAACTTGGCACAAATAATTATAAAGTTCGAATTTTTTTGGAATTCTAAACTAACCCAAAGGGGAGATTGAGGGTGTCAAATTTAGTATGGAAAAATATTAATGCGCGGTCCAATTAACTCGAAACTCCTATCTAAGACCAAAATCTAAATATATAAAACTCAAAGGTGACTGACTGACATAGTAATCTATCAATGCACAGTCCAAACCACTGGAGAGATCGGGCTGAAATTTGGCATGCAGGTAGATATTCTGACGTAGGTATCCGCTAAGAAAGGATTTTGATACATTCTACACCCAAGGGGATAAAATAGGGGATGAAACTTTGTATGAAACTTTGTCAATTTTAAACCGATCGGGCTGAGACTTTGCATGCATATAGCCACTATGACGTAGGCATCCCCTAAGATTTGATAAATTCAACCCCCATGGGGATAAAATAAGGAATGATGGCGGATGTAAATGTATTTTTTTTTTATATTTATAACGCGAGCGAAGCCGCGGGCAAAAGCTAGTTTTCTATAAAAAAATCACCTAAAATATTTACACAATATAACATGTTTTGTTATGTAATCTCGACTTTTAACTTACTTGGGGGGGGGGGGGAGGGGTTTAGTGGGGGGGTTTTACCCCCCTTTTGTTTATGTTTTTGTTGTTGTTTTGTTGTGCTGTTTTGTTGTTCATCCTCTCAACATGGCCAAACCATCTAAATGTATCTCCTTTCAATCTTTGTCACACAAGAAAAAGTATTTGAAACAAAAAGCAAAACTATTTTTGTTGGCTGGGTCGTCGGTCGGAGATTGTATGATCCGTCATTACACAAACGGCGGCGCCATCAGTTTGCAAACCGTTTTGCCGAAAGCGAATTGATGATCCTACTAATCGTATTCATTTCGCCAAGTCATAAATGTTAGGGTAACCATGATTTAAAGGATATAATATATGTGACGGGGAAGGTTTAGTGTGTCTCGTTATTATCAGCCATATTTTATCTTGTGTGGGCTACAGTGGGTATGTGTTGGTTATTGCGCAATAGAAAAACAGTTTGCAGTTCAAATCAGATTATAATTTCACGAACAATTTAATCACACTAGCAAATTACACACTGTAGGTACACGACACAACCAGATACGGAACGCGGGACAGTTTCTAAGCACATGTTGTTCGTACGATGTCCAATGTCCAAGAGAGCTCCACATCGTTCTTGTCGCGCTGTCCTCTAGCGTCGACCCCCCACGAACTCAGGCTAGACTCTGTCAAGCGCCACCAGATGGCGCTGGCGTTCCGAATAGTCGTTGTCACACCGCTTCCGCCTCGTTGTCAAGTCAGCTCCCGTACTAATGATGTCTCCGACATATGTATGAAAGGAGCAATGTTTAATTCATCTTCTGAGAACATGTAATGAGGAGTAGGCGCTGTCTTAGAGAGCAGTGGTAACGGTCACGACTTACGAGTTGTAGGTCGTGGGTTCGAACCCAGACAGGTGCTTTACGTTGCGTAAACAATTTCATAACTAATGCTCTCAAAACGGTGTGAAGGAAAACATTATAGAAGCAGGTATGAGGAACAGGGTGCTTATAAAGTTCACTCATACTCTATAGAAAAGGGAGGATCCTCCGACCAGACGGGTGTTGTGTCTGGCGGGCAACTGCCCCAATGATTCATGTCGGGCCGTTGCATCTATGCTAGTTGCGCAGTAAAGTCTGCTTGCGAGATGCAGGATTTTGCGTGACGTCAGTATGACGCGTTGTTCGCATGTGGTGTTGTAGACACCGCTACAACATTGTAATCAAGCTGGCATGTTCTAGAACCAAAAATTTGAAGACATGTGACATCTACCAACCCGCACTGGGCCAGCGTGGGATCTCGGTAGGCTGATAGAACGCGATCGTCCCAATCTTTTATTCGGGCTCGCCAAACACGATCGCTTTCTACTAGAACACCGGGGTCTGCGTTCAATGCTGAGCTGAGAAACCGTTGATTGATGCGGTACATTTTGATGGGCATGGTCGGGTACACCAGGTTGGCAGTAAGAAGGGACGTCGCGTTGGTCAAGTACGTGGCGAGCGTACTGCTAGGGTTGCTGCACCACCCGGAGGTGCTGGCAGCGCTGCGGCTGCGCGCGCCGGACGGGTGCGTAGGCGCGCGCCGCCGCCCCGCTCTGTTAGACGTGCCAGCGGCTAGGACAAGCCTACTCAAGTTTGCCCCTATGTCACGAGCCGCACGTATTATTAACATTAGCACAGTAACGGAGGATATATTTGGGCAAAACCTGCCGAGATTCATTCAAAAGGCACAATTAGTAATTGAAAGGGGTCTGATATCAGATCTTTTTAAATGATTGATGCAAGCCATGTGAGCGGGGTTCCAGCAGCGTTATACCGTTGTTGCAATTTTGCTTACATGACAGGTGATTTTATTTTATTTTTGTAAACGAATAGACTTAGTGACTTATAACATCGCCTTGGATAATTCTGTAAAGGTGTTATAATTGTGGTTTAAATAAATAAATAAATTTTCATTGATTATTGCAACAAAACTTGAAGCGATAGGTGATGCACTGCTAATTGACTAAACGCTTACCTTCTGATCCCTGAGTACGTCTATAGTTGGCAAGATGTAGAATTGTTGATACCTCCTAATATTTGGTTTGATTGAATACGCTAAAGCTACGTAAGGGCGCAGGGGTATGAATACTTGTTTACCAACTAATCTCAATGCCTAACAATCTTACAAAGAAACTTTAATTTCAAGAAAAACACAGCAAACTGCTAATTACAAATGACTTACAGTTTTATTACAACGGAGACTAATTACAACAATACGGATAAACACAAATTGACAGATAGCGGATAAAGGATATAAATACATAAATCCGACCCCGGTCGGGGGATAATGGGGCCAGGTTCTGATTAATTGCCAAGCGCGCCATCTTGCGGCGAACAAATTTAATTCGATTAAGTACGAGCGGGTTTCTGCACCATTAGGTGAGTTCATTGCCCTATTAGGTAAGTTAGAGCGATTTTCTATGACGCTGCGTACCGTATGAGGTACAGTTCAGTGCAGAATTAAGTGGACAGTTTTATGACATTTTTTTTTGTTTGCCGCGTCGCGGATACACATACCTTTGAGATTAAAAAAGTCCATCCACATAATTTTTGTAAATGTTTTTTTTTTGTTACATTTATAAAAAAAGTTGTTGTTTCAAATGTTTCTATCTGCTTAGCCTTTTCCCAACTATGTTGGGATCGGCACTAGCTCCATCTTAAATACTGGTATTCAGCTGCATCCGGTCAGACTGGAAGCCGAAAAGGCTAGGCGGATGATGGTGATGATGACGACTTCACTTTTATGTTTTTTATCTGCGAAAACAAGTCTAGGTTCAGATGACTTACAGCAAGCGACGTACGATTACATGATACCTCTTGGAAAGACGAGTCCAAAGTTAATATGTTTAAACGCAATAAAATACTGGTGACTAATATTCCTATCAGACAGTTGGCCATTGCGACAGAAAATTGGTGTTTGAAGTTAAGCCACTATATAACATTTTTAATACCAATTGGATCTAGCCTAGTTTCATAAAGATTGCCTACAACGTTATCGATACCAACTTATATTATTATACTAGCTGCGCCCCGCGTTTCACCCGCGTAAATGTCGATCCCGTGGGAATATCGGGATAAAAAGTAGCCTATATGTTAATCCAGGGTGTCAGCTACCACCACACAAAATTTTATCAAAATTGGTCCCGCCGTTTGAGCGTGAAGAAGTAACGAACATATAAACACACACACACACCCCCACACGCTCACAAACTTCCGCCTTTATAATATTAGCGTGATTTTATTTTATATCCAAACTAAATTATTACATTATTATATACTCAGCTAGTTATATAATAAATGCGAAAGTAACTCTGTATGTCAGTGAACGGATTTTGATGAAATGTGTGTGACACAGGTAGACCTGTGTTACGTTTTTTTTTTTAATATGCTAATGCTAATCATGAAACGAGACTAGGAAAATACAAGCTGAAAGAAAATTACATCTAGAAGAACTATTTCCACAATAGTGTAGGATAAGACTTGGCTTAACATGTTGTAATAAGCTCTTTTGCAATCTTCAATTAAGTAAATTGTTTTTTTTAAAAAAGGAGACAATTCTTAGAAGACAGAAAACAATTTGATGAAATGTCTATTTGAAGAATTGTTTACTTCTAAAGAAATTAGGTATTCTATAAAGAACTCATTAGTGGTGGATTTTTTTTAGATGCTAAGTTGTAGTTTGGGAGCTCGAGTATGAATTTTTGTAGCGATCGGGCAAAACGAGAAGGATATACATGTGTGTCTATTTGGATTATGTAAATTTAAGGATCTTGGCTGGGGCAGGGCGCATGTGTGTATCTGGTAAAGAATTCCTTCCCACCCTGTTCTATAGATTTTCATGTAATAGTACAGTAACATGTATATGTTACCAGCCAAACCCGATTTTAGGATGAACTAGTTTCGCCTAGGCCAAACCTACACGGTTTGCATGGTTGCGGTCGGTCGATAGGCGACGTAGGATGCAAGACCGAGCGAAGGGCACCCCGAGTTAGGTTTTGTTAGGTTACTTTAAACCCTTTACACAGAAATAGGAGCCCCGCGAAGCGGGGCTCCGTCGACATAGGATGCAAGAGCGAACGAATGAGAACTGGTTTGGCCTAGGCGAAACTAGTTCATCCTAAAATGGGTTTGGCCGGTAACATATACATTAGGAACTTATGTAGTAGTAAAAATATTAGTTAAGAATCAGCAAATAATAACAGCCGATCGGCAGGATAATTGCGTAACACACTATCAGTAGCAATGGGTTTCATTTTGACAGTTCAACAACATTCATTGCGTTATTTGCGTTGTTAGGCAGACACATTTTTCGAACATATGGAGCAATGGATTAGAAATATGTTTGAAAATGATTCAAATTGAGACTAATAAGTAGTGTGTTACGGAATTAGGGTGCTGGTCGGTCGAAGGTTAAGCTACGTTTGCCGCGGTCGTTTTGTGGATGGACCACCCATAAAAAATCGAGAAACCTCCATGCCTCGAAAGCACATTAATAAAAGCCGTTGGTCCCGGCTGTCATTCGTAGATTTTTGACAGTGGGTACAGGTAGTCTGACAACCAGTCGCAGTCCCAGTGACTGGGTAACATTTGTAGAGGTCAGATAGGCAGTCGCTTCATATGCAGCTGCATCCGGTTAGACCTGAAGCCGATCTCAAAATAGTTGGGAAAAGGCTACGCAGATGATGATTTAAGGTGACTCTAGTCGATATTTTTTCCATACAAATTTCGGGAGTGTATTACTCCACTGTTTGACATTGTGCATCCAAAGTTAAGCATGATATCGTTTTGTCTTATTATTAATGTTGTCTGTACGGAAACAGAATAGTAAAATAAAAAGCCATTAAAAAGTTATGAGCCAACAAAGATTCGTTTTTCTTGCTATTTTTAACGTAACTTTGGGTGTAAATAAGTAATATAAGAACTGTAAAATCTTCAAAACCAAGTCCGTACCGACAAAGCTCAGTTATCGAAGAGTTCAATAAACTTTATTTTTAATTGATTTACGCATTATTTTTTTCATAAAACACTTTTTTCCGAGGCACTTTTAATTTTTTTTTTCGCGCCTATTAGTTCGGAATGGTATTTCTGTGGGTGAGAACTAGACTTTTTTCATGTAGACTAGCGTCTAACTGCTCATCACTGATACTAGCTCAGTCGGGCACGAAGCCAGATAAGACAACGTGATTTTTGGCCATGACCACCAGTGAGTTCGAGCTCGCGACTAGTTTGCTCTTAACTGCAGGATTACAGGTCTTAGTATAAAAAAAAACTTCGTAAACTCGAGGAAGATTAAATCAGCAAGGTGTTAAAGGAGCTAATTGCCCAGGATGTGCCGGGCGCATTTAGGTGTCAGCATTCGTCGAGTCTATTTACAAATGATTATGCAGTAAGCGTCTTCAGCTCCTCGCCTACTCGAAGTATTATTTGTTTTCTTTCGGTTGCACGAACAATGTTGACACAGACGGATCGTCCAACTAATTGCTACTCTGTTATTAAGATAGAAGCAAATTGGATTACTTACTGCGAATTTTTTGATATACGCAAATTGTTACGAAGAGCCCAAGGTCAAAAAAGCTCTTAAGTTGTGAAGGTCAGAACATAAAATCTGGCTCTTTTAGTCTGTGGAGGTCATAAAAATTACTTTTTATGTAGCTTCTGTTAAACCAAGCGAGGGAGAGATTAAAGTGAAATAAAAGTTGTTCTTATGTTGTACCTATTGTAGGTATTTTAAGAGCGAAGTTTTATATGTTTGTTTAAAATATAGTGAGTATAGGTATATATGTCGCAGATGGATTGTAGAATCCGCTGTTTTACAAGACCGCTAGTTGTTTTACAAAACAGCTCCGTTATGTAAAACATCTGAACAATGTTCACCTGGATTGTCATTGCGCTACATTTTACAAAACAGCTGCTGACGTGTAGACGTAATGAATGGCTTATCTGCAGTCACAATGACCGTCTCTCATAAAACTCTGTTCACTTTTATTAATTAATATTGTCTTAAATTCACTGTTTTCATTTGAGTTAAGGTAATTTTTACTCGTATTATTTATTTCTGTTTCGGACGCCATTATTGTTGCTACGACACACAGAGTAATGAGTGACTAAATTTAGAAATAAAATCTACAATCTGACATTTCATTTGACGCTATTTTACAAAACCGCTAATAGTTGACCCGCTGCATTGATAAATGCAAAACGTTTATGCTGCGTGTTCAAGTTCAGTAATAATGGAAAACCGCTGAACGTTGTTCAGTTGTTTTACATAACGGAGCTGTTTTGTAAAACTACTAGAGGTTCTGTAAAACAGCGGATTCAACAATCCACCTGCGACATGGCATGCAAGACACAGTCATGTTTTAAGTTGTTTGTTGTGTTTGCTGGCCCATATCAAAACAAAAAACTGCAATTAAATTAAATATTTTCTCGCGGTACTTATCTAATCATATCGATTTGCGAGATGCCTTTCATCTTGCCAATTCAACAAAATTCATTGCGTTATTTACGTGGTCGAGCAGACGAATTTTTCAAATATAACTATTATGAAGAAATGGATCATTAATTGCCTTCAAAATGGTTCGGATTGTGATTGTAAAGCCCGTATTACAGAACCACACTCAAAACTCAATCATTACTTAAAACTAGTTTCAACCAATCAAACGGCTTTAAACAAGTTTTAAGTAAGGGTTGCGTTGAGTTTGTGTTACGCAATTAGGGTAACGATCGGAAGAGAACTCAGCAAGCGAGTTCATAGTTCGTTCGTCCAAAGTACAGGATTGTTGTGAATGAGTTAAGGGATCGAATAACGCAATCAATAGCAACATCTCGGGGCAAGAAACAACCAAATCGCTCATTCCATCTCACGACTGTGGTTGGTTTTAATTAAAATGTTGTTCCCGCACCGATCCTTAAAAGCAAGAATCAATTAGGCGAATACCTACATAATACCTTGGCGAATACCTACATAATACTTTGGCGAATACCTACATAATACTTTGGCGAATAGCTACATAATACTTTGGCGAATACCTACATAATACTTTGGCGAATACCTACATAATACTTTGGCGAATACCTACATAATACTTTGGCGAATACCTACATAATACTTTGCTCGTTAAACTAACGCATCAATTCTTATTGGAAAAACACCTCAATACAATTCATAAATCACCTTGCTTTCATCACCTTTCACCTTTTCCTTTCCTTTTTTTTCACATTCCTGCTAATTTCTTACATCGGACTTTAGACCTTTTTGTTTGATCTTTATTTTTGTTTTTATCTGATGTATGTTTCTGGTGTATTGTGTGTCTGGGGTCCATATTGGCTAACCTTAAGTTCTTTACCCGAATTTGTAATCCGAATGATCAGTCTTCCTAAAATTTTTCATCCTAAATTTTTCATTCATACTATTTGTAGTGCTACCGGCGATGTTCATAACACCCATGTTTCCGAAAATTGTAATTAATAATATCATTAATGTAAATATATTTAAATTCCTACTGTATTTTATCATAACGCTTTTATCCCTAAACATAATTACCATAATATTAGAAGATGATAATTATTTATAGTTTTAATTTGAGAGTATGATTATTATTTGGGGGTATGCTTTACATAACGTACTGAGTTGTGTCTATGGAACCACTGTACTTCCACACCCGGCGCTTTTTGATAGTAGCTATTTTTTTGGATAGAATAGACTCTTTTTAGTGTAAATATGAAAACCGTAAAAGTTCGCAAAATCATTTTTTTTTTTCTCTTTATTTTATTTAGGAACTTTTGAACGCAGTTCATGCCAGTTCCATCATAACTTAATCTATGACTAATACAAAGTAATCATTAAGTCTATAATAATACTAAAGAAATTATACTAAGTACCACTGTTGTTATTATTAACTAAAGTGTAAATCATTTTTGCCTCCTGTGACAAAGGTTGAGCCAATATGTTGGTGAATACGCCTACATTTAGTTTATTTAATTTTAATTTCCTTAATAATCTACATCTTTCGGGTTCATTCCTACCACACTCCAATAAGACGTGTTGCACATCTTCTGTTTTACCATCACAAAATTCGCAATTAGGTGAACTGACTTTTTTCATTAGAAATGCAAAACCTCTCAACGGCATGTGGCCGGAACGAACCCTGTGTGCTGTGACTATGTCATTTCGTGTCAGAAAATATAGGAAAACAAATAAAAGTATAATACACACATCAAAAGTGTCTAGGGATCAACATATATTTTTGCAATAACTTTTCTCCTGATTGATATTACTTAAAATTTTCTTTAAGGATTCATCAAATAAAGTGTTTTCGTTTGTCACAGTAACGATAAACCAAGTCACCTTTGCATTAATAAAGAAATTTGCCATTTTCCTAATAAAGGGATTTTTGACATTTGAACCACTAACACAAAAGTTCGAAAAAAAGACTGTAATAAGAGCTTTCTTTAAAATTTTATTGGGTAACTTAAACAATTAATAATCCGTGTTTCTACCGCGAACACTAACAACACAAGAAAATCGGTTTGGCATACTCAAAATGAGTTCATCCAAATCACGCTGTGGAATGGCCGCCCATGTTCGTTGCAACAACAAAAAAAGGTCTTCTTGCGACTGGATACCCTCCATATTCGGCAGAGCTCTTCTCTGTAGCATATCCCATGCATGCTCAATCGGGTTCAAGTCTGGCGACTGAGCAGGCCAGGGCAGGACATTGATGTTAGCTGCGGCGAGAGTCTGTCTTACAACTCTTGCGGTGTGCGGTCGTGCATTATCATGCATTAACTGAAATAAGGGACCGATTTGCACTTGTAGAGGAACGATGACGTCTGATACAATCGTCTCAGCATAAATTTGAGCGTTGAGGTTGCCTCTGATCCAAATCAACTCAGTTCTTCCGCCGATCCAAATACCCACCCATACCATGATGGTTCCACCACTATAAGGATGGACTTCCTGGCAGGATTTTAATCGCTGTTGGCGTCCAGGGGTTCTCCAGTGTCGTATACGTCTTGTATCCGGTCTCATACCAAAACGAGACTCATCAGAAAAGCACACGAAACGCCATTGTTCTTCTGCCCAATTTCTGTGTTCAAGAGCCCATTGATATCGAATCCTACAATTGTGCATTGCTATAGGTGGTACCCGTAGCGGTCTTCGGGAATGAAGGTTCACTTCATGCAAGCGGTTTCTGACTGTTTGGTCGCTAATTAAGTTCCCTGAAGAGTGATGAAGCCTCACGGCTAACATCATGGCGGTTATTGTTGGAGCTCTTCGAGTTAAGATTTGAATGTATCGGTCTTGTCTCCGTGTGGTGCAGCGATACCGTCCTCCATGGCGCTCAGCCACGGTACCAGTGCTTCGGTAACGTGTCCAAAGTCGACTGATAACACTCTGACTTGTATTCAGAGCTAAAGCCACAGTACGTTGCCGGGAACCAGCTTCTATCATTCCCATGGCTCTGAGCATTTCTTCCCTGCTTAAATGACGTCGTCGCTCCATCATAACGTTGGTTTTCATCAGTAGTAGGGAAACAGTAGCACTAATAATGTCTTCAATGCGTTGTATGTTTTTATAGGGAAAATATTGACAGCTGATTTTCATCTTTTACTCGAATTTGATTCACAGTTCCTGATTCAAATTATGAAATGCACCAAAAAGGATCCATATAAATTTATAAAATCATAAATTTATTACAAAGCCACATCTCAATCTCAAGAAATCCGCATAAAAATGCTTGATCCCTAGACACTTTTGATGTGTGTAGATGTTTATTGCTACTGACATTATGAAGTTGAATGCTTCGGAATTATGAACATTAGAGACAGAGCAGTTAAGAATTGTGATTGTTAGGATGAAAAATTTTAGGAAGAACATTTTCGGATTTTCAATTATCGGAGTTTAAAATTTAGGTGAACTTTGGCGCACCCAAACTTTTTGGTCTGTGCTAAATAAATGTATTATCTTTCTTTCATTACCTCGCCGTTGCTGCTGCTACAAGGATATAACTTGGTTTGAGAGACACTTATGTTCAGCACTCTAGGGACTGCGGACGATAGATCTTTTATCGATGATGGAACCGCTTTTCTAGGTGAATAAAAGCACAAGATGCGCCAGATATAGTGACAACAATTGGAAACAGTATACTGTGACGGTTTGGTCATGTTGAGGGGATGAATGAAAGGCGACTAAAGGCTCCCGCAGACAGGCGCGACTCGGCAGCGCGACGCGATTCTAGTAGAATAATTTCTATGATGACTTCTTGGAAATTGTTCTACCAGAATCGCGGCGCTCCGTCGCGTCAGGCCTGTCTGCGGGAGCCATTACAAAAGATAGATGAAAGCTTATGTCAGTTGAAACACTGGGACGCTCTAGGCTCTAGATTCTAGAGTCTAGAAGGATATATTATAGTGACCTTATTGGTGTTGATGTTCTACTGAATGTCTGGCGCGTAGTACGCGCAACCGGCATGCGTGTATGACCATGTATGAATGTAAACGAAAATGGAGTACTTATGTAAGGATTGGGTTCCCTATCCATTTGTATAAAATTTTAAGACCTAATATAAGTTGGCATACTTTTATTTCTCCTAATTATATTTTCGCATAACATTATTTACGCATAATAGCTTACGCATAATTTTTTTAAGCATAATTTTTCTAATCATAATAATGATTAAGCATACCATTATAAAGCATAAATTTAGCATTTCTGTCTGCAGGGTTTAAAGGAACCTAGCCAAACCGGGGTACGTATCAAAATCCCGAAAGTTCATAATACCCATGATTGAAATACCGACGTCCAAAACACCGAATTTCAAAATACCGAAAGTTTTAAATGTCGATAGTCGTTATATCAAAACACAAAATACCGATGTTCAAATGCCCGAAAGGACGAAATCCCGAATAGATGAAATCCCGAATGGACGAAATACCGATGGATGAAATCCCAAAGAGCGGCGACGTAGTTCCCGCGATTACTCATAGATGGCACTACAACACAGTTATGACGGTGGGCATTCTGCTTAACATGTTTTAATATTTTTTATAGCGGGGGTAGATCTCGAAAAAATATTTTATTCCGTAATGTTTTATTAATTTGTAGTTACTGTTAGCTACTTAGTATCGAGTGGTTGCTATAATGAGTGAAGATACTTTTAAAGTGTTCAAATCTCAAAAAGGTGGATATAAAGTACAGGTAGGCAGTTTTGTGTTTACAAAGAACCGGCAAACCCATTTGCTACTTAGTAGCTAACACATTTGTAATGTCAACTTAGGATGCAAGAGCGAGCGAAGCGAGCTCGGGACTTTGGGCACCCCGACTTGGACAGGTTAGGTTCGAAGGGGATGACGGGGGCTCGAGTGAGCGAGCAAAGCGAGCGAACGAGCCCCCGTCATCTCCTTCGTGTTAGGTTCCTTTAAACCCTGTAGACAGAAATAGGGGCCCCGCGAAGCGGGGCTCCGTCGACTACGCCTAACAACATATTTTTGTAGATAAAAAAAACTTTGGGATTTTTTTATCGGCCACTATTATTTTGCGAACTTTGCGGTTTTCAAATTTACACTAAAAAGGGTCTATTCTATCCAAAAAAATAGCTACTATCAAAAAGCGCCGGGTGTGGAAGTACACTGTACACTGAAATAGGGGCCCCGCGAAGCGGGCCTTCGTCGACATAGAATGCAAGAGCGAGCAAAGAGCACCCCGAGGTTAGGTTTGGTTAGGTTACTTTAAACCCTTTATAAACAAATAGGAGCCCCGCGAAGCGGGGCTTCGTCAACATAGGAGACAAGAGCGAGCGAAGGGCACCCCGAGGTTAGATTTGGTAAGGTTACTTTAAACCCTTTACACAAAATTTCAACAATTTGACAATTCAATTTTTTGACAATATCGGGATTTTGAACTTCGGGATTTTATACTTCGGGTTTTTAAACTTCGGGTTTTTAAACTTCGGAATTTTAAACTTTGGGCAAATGTACTTTCGGGATTTTAATCTTTCGACCAAACAACCATTCAGCGTTTCATTTTTCGGGATTTCATCCATCGTTATTTTAAAATTCGGTCTATTAAAATTCGGGATTATAAAACGTACCCCCAAACCGAACCTCGGGGTGCCCTTCGCTCGCTCTTGCATCCTACGTCGCCTAGTAGCACAACATATTGAATTTTTACGACAATACTTTAATTTTAATTTTAAGTACTTTAGTTTAGTATTATGCGATTCAATTTATGCCAAAACAAATTAGCCTTCAAGGTTATTATGCCAACATAAACTGTATGCCAAAAAAAAAATATGGCAAAGTATTATTATGGCAAAAGAAATTATACCAAAATAGTGATGCCAAAGTATTTTATGAAAACCAACATTATGCGAAAAGAAGGGATCCCTAAGGATTGTAGCTGGTGGCATTCTGTAGTTTCTGCCTACCCCCATGGATAAAGAAGGCGTGAGGTTATGCAAGTTTATGTATTTACTGTCCCGGAATGATCCACTGCTTTTTTTTTTTTGCGGATGGGAAATCATCAAATGACTCCTCCCGCTCTGGGTGGAGCGGAAGGGAGTGTCGGACTCTTACTGACTAAAACCCACCCGTGTTCCTTCCTTAGCCCTTTATGTTCCGGGCCAGCGGTAACCCTTTCGGACAATTCCCTTATTGTCGCTTTATAGATCACATGAGAGATCGCCACAAATCGCTTCGAAGGTAAAATCACAAAAACTTCATATATCGTTGTACGATATATGATGTAGGATATTTTTTGGGCAGCAGTGGTGTATCATTTGTGGGCCGGCCGCGACTTACGAGATGTAGCCCGTAGGTTCTTGAACCTACGGGCTACATCTCAAATATTTTACATAGTAAAGCGGCTGTCAAATTATTTCATCACCACTGCTCTCAAAACGGTGAAGGAAAACATCGTGAAGAAACCTAGAACCAAAAATTCGAAGACATGACATGTGATATCTACCAACCCGCACTGGCCCACTCCCTCATACCGAGGAGGCCTATGTCCCAGCAGTGGAAACATTATAAGCTGCAGACATATGATATTTATGATATGATATTTATGATAATATCAATCAAACAGTTTGATTAATCCCCGCATTGGGGAATGATGATAAATGTATTATCGTTTGATGTTATTTATTGGTTTCGTTCAAGCTTTTTTTGATTTACAGTCTTCCAATTTTCCCTGTTGTCGAAACAAATTGTTATTTATATTGATCTTAATCCGATATTCATCGATATAAGGCTGGTATTCAGCTGCATCCGGTTAGACTGGTAGCCGACCCGAACATAATTGGGAAAAGGGCTAGGCAGGTGATGATAATCCGTTATTCATCATAAAAAAGCTTTGATTTTAATTAAATTCCAGTTATAATCAAAAAGTTTCATCAAAATGAAACGGCCTTATTACAAAACGAGGTTTATCTTTAGACCCACGTTTAAACTATCAAGCCATTTTTTAACGTAAAACTTTAATCCGACAAAATTAAAGATCCAAAAACTGACGTTAAAACGGAGTCAAGTTTTCGATATTGTATAATTTGTATACATATCTATACTTTATGTTTGTCGGCTCAAAGATTTGGTCTTGACTAAAGTTAGAACTCGTTTTAAAATGAGACGGAAAGTGTTCGCAGAAAAGTGGTTTCTTAACTTTTTTGTCTTACAAAAATTGATAAGATATCACAAGAATTTTTATGTCTTCCATTACAAGTTGAGCAGTAGGTAATTTGCTCAGTTTCAGCCAAGACTCACAGGTTCTTTTCTTGGCATCCGCACACAGACCGCCTCTAGAATGCAATTAGAAAATGTAATTATGTTCTGTCTGCTGTAAACCTTTTGTAAATTTGATCAAACATTTCTTCCCTTCTTTTTACTTTCTTGTCATTATTAGATTTTGCTACTTCGGAGACGCTCATTGAGAGTTTCTAAGACAGCTAATTTTTATTAGGTACTGCATTTCAGACGAGGCAGGCGAGGAGATACTTTTTCTTTTTAGGGTTCCGTACCCAAAGGGTAAAAACGGGACCCTATTACTAAGACTTCGCTGTCTGTCCGTCCGCCTGTCCGTTCGTCTGTCCGTCCGTCTGTCTGTCACCAGGCTGTATCTCAAGAACCGCGATAGCTAGACAGTTAAAATTTTCACAAATTATGTATTTCTGTTGCCGCTATAACAACAAATACTAAGAACAAAATAAAATGAATATTTAAGGGGGCTCCCATACAACAAACGCGATTTTTTTGCCCTTTTTTGCTCGATATCAATAATGGCAACAGCTCAGTTGTATTTTTACTTTAATAATAAAAAATAATATTAAAATAAAATAAATATTTCACTTACAACAAACGGGTTTTTTTTCAGCGTTTTTACCTTGTGATACGGAACCCTTCGTGTGCGAGTCCGACTCGCACTTGGCCAGTTTTTTTTTAATCTAATGCAGTACCGTTAGAAATTTCTAGACTACCAGAACTTTTCTACATATACTGGGGTTTATTTATAATCGACGCTTAAAATTAAGTGACGTTCAAACGTCAAAAATGTATTGTTAGACAGTTGATAATCACTACTTAACTTTAAGCAAAGTTTAAAGGGGTCAATTAGCTGATGAGTTGTTTTGTTTATGTCTTATATACTTACTTATACTATTTACTTATATTATTTACTATATCATCATCATCTTTGGCAACCTTAATCCACCCTATTATACAGGGTTCGTCGTTTCAGCCGATAGACGTCCACTGCTGGACATAGGCCTCCCCCAATTTTGGGAGGGTTTGCCATAATCGCCACGCTTGGCAGGGGGGTTGGCGATCGCAGGGTTATACAGGGTTATTGGTAAAATATTAACAGCCTCATAAGAGGTCACATCATTATGAACAACTTTTACTATGGGACTTGAAATCGCGAGAAAAAAATCAGCTGTTCCCTACATTTATGTTCGTATAACTCGTCAAAATGTAGGGAACAGCTGATTTTTTTTCGCGATTTATGGTTTGGTTCCATAGTAAAAGTTGTTCATAATGACGAGTACAACCTCTTAAGAGGTTGTTAATGTTTTACCAATAACCCTGTAAAACTCTATAATAATCCGCAATTTTCAGCAGACTGTGGAAAAATATGTCGATATTTTCCGAGATGACCTACTATTAAGTAAATCCACAGAGCGATCCATTGGAAAAACTTAAGCAGCCGATCGATTCAGTAAAAAACTCACCGTGATAACTTAGGTGAAGTGAGTTTGTTTTTGCTAGGAATTGACACTATTGACAGCTCACTCCACGCTCACTTCACCTAAGTTTTCACGGTGAGATTTTTACAGAATAGCACCGCATTCTTTTATTACTATTAGAAATAGCAAGTTAAAAATAGCAAGAAAAACGAATCTTTGTTGACTCATAACTTTTTAATGGCTTTTTATTTTACTATTCTGTTTCCGTACAGACAAAATTAATAATAAGTCAAAACGATATCATGTGTAACTTTAAATGCATAATGACAAACAGTAGAGTACCTAATACTCTGTCGAATTTTGTATGGAAAAAATATCGACGAGTGGCACCTTATGATTAGGAATGAATATTTTTTAAACGATGCAAACATCTCCTATTTTTGTGTCCCAAAACTTGTAGCCAAAGTGACCTCTGCGCTGCCGCCGTCGACGCCGCGGAAGTGGCGAAGTTTTGGGCCAACAAAATCTAATACACTGTCACGCCATCGACACGACGAAGAGGAATGAGGGATTTATTTTTATTTTTTTTTAGCTCTTCCCTAGTCGCTGGATAGATGGCGCTGAACTTGGTAAGTTACGTAACGTGCTTTACGAGGCACGGAGGGGTTTCGGTATGTAAAGATGGTCACCCATACACAGACCAACCGCGGCAAGCGTAGCTTAACCTGATCGATCGACCTGTGCGGCTGTTATTATTTAGCCACGGGCCCCTCTTCACCGGTCCTTCACGAGCGGTGCCTTTGTGTCGCGCGCGATTAAATCGCGTGTCATGCCTGTAGGAGCCTTTATAGCGCGAGCAGGCGATAATTTCACGCGGGCGAAGTCGCGGGCAGAAGCTGGTTGGTTTGTAAACACCACAGGACTGTATGAACCATGAAAGGCTGTAACCACGGAAACTCATTCCCAGCTGTTGTGTGACTTTGACAACTCGATGTAGACTAGAGCATGCAACTTGTTATTCAACATGATAGATGACGAAGAGTTTACGGTTTACGTTGGTAACTGGTAAAGTTAAATATGTTACTACAACAGAACAGGGCGATATAACTTTGCTATTATAGTTTCTAGTTTGCTTACAGGGTGGCAGGGACTTCGAAGCGAAAACTGTAACCGTGAATTCTGCACATGATTCTAGAGGTTCTCTATCCATTTGCATTAAAGGAGGTTAGGCAAAAATGTATAGAAGCGAACTGTGACTATCCCCCATAACAACCATTCATCATCATCATCATCATTTCAGCCGAAAGACGTCCACTGCTGGACATAGGCCCTCCCTAAAAGGGGGGGTGGGGTTTGCCATAATCGCCACGCTTGGCAGGCGGGTTGGCGATCGCAGTATAGTATGGAGGTGGAATGCATAGAGAACGCTGCTGCCCATTCTCCGGTACGCCCCTTAGTCGCATTTTACGACACCCACGGGAAGTATGGGGTGGTGCTATTCTTTAAGTCCGGCACCACACAGACAACCATTGTTCTACATAATTAGACCTTTCAATCTGTATTAAATTTTTTTTATTGGTTGTAATTAGTTTTCGGGTACCAAAATGCCCATGCTCCTTTTAAGACCTAATATAACTTGCCATGCTTTTGTTTCTCCTAATTATATTTTCGCACATTATTTACGCATAACAGTTTACGCATAATTTTTTTAAGCATAATTTCTCTAATCATAAAATCATATCATATCTCTCTAATCATATAAGCATAACATTCTAAAGCATAAATTTAGCATGCTGCATGTTTTATTTCTAACGACGTCAGCCCCGCCGCGCTCCTTTTTCTGTCTGCAGGGTAACCTAAAGCGCGGTCACTGTCGGACTGCATAGAAAAGAAAGAGAAGTGCGATGACACAAATTTATTGCAGAATATGAAGCAATTATTTAATTACAAAAAAATCTATTGTTCGGATTAAAAAATTAAAACATTAGTACTTCACTATGTTGCTTGTAGAATAATCAGCCAAAAAATCAGAATGATTGTATGAGTATTTTAGTATGTTGCTTGTAGAATAATCTGCCAAATAATCAGAATGATTGTATGTATATTAGTATGGTTTTTATTGTAAAAAGAAAGTTTTTAGAGGTATCTTCATGATATTTTTCTATCGTATCTACCTAGCATACATCCTGAAGAATATCATATTTTTCTCGGATTTTGTTTACTGTAGTCGATCATATACTTATATTAGTTCTAAATTTGCGTTTTTTGTGTTTAGGTCCTGTAAGCCCTATAAAGGCCCTAACCAAACCGAACCTCGGGGTGCCCTTTGCTCGCTCTTGCATCCTCCGTCGCCTAGTAGCACAACATATTGAATTTTTAAGACAATATTTTAATTTTAAGTAGTTTAGTTTAGTATTACTCGAATTCAATTTATGCCAAAACAATTTAGCCTCCAAGATAATTATGCCAACATAAACTGTATGGCAAAAAATATGGCAAAGTATTATTATGGCAAAACAAATTATACCAAAATAGTTATGCCAAAGTATATTATGAAAAACAACATTATGCGAAAAGAAGGGATCCCGATTCTAGCCCCCTATTAGCTTAGAAATTTTTCGTTGGTTATAAAAAAAAAATCTGCTGTTTCATAGAAAAGTGCAATATCTACCTACGCGGTCCTGTTAGACTGATTAAGTATTCCAGTTTTTTGTAGACATTTGTATCCATGCATGCTAACTATTTATTTTCAGAAAATGACAGAGTAACTAAAAGATCAGCGGTCGATGAACCCACCCCTAAAAAAAAACAAATCGATTTTATTTTATTATGTTACACCCATCAATCCTGTGGAGTTACGCTAGCTAATTTAATTTGACCCTGTATATCGATTATCGGGAAATAAAAAATGAAAAATAAATAAAATAAAATTATAAAATATACATATAAATAAAAAAATCTAAATAATAAAAAAAAATGATCTAAATTATAGTTACCACTCAAGTACACATTATGGTAAAGCAATAAAGATATTGAGTATTGAAATACAGACGAGAATGTTATAAAGTACTTAATTATAATGCGCACAACAAAAGAGTGGAACTCTTTACCTGCGTCTGTGTTTCCGAGCGCATACAACCCGAATCTCTTCAAAGTAAGAGTGAACAGGCTTCATCTGGGTAAGCTCACTCCATCGTCGACTTTGTCTCTGTCACCTCTGACCTAGACTAGAGTCAAGAGCAAACCCATTTCAAATAAAAAAAATAAAAAAAACTAACCCTCTTGAACTTTCCTTCCATAAATAACATAGGGTTGTTAGGGCAAACTGTTGATACCGGTCACCTTCCAAGGTTGTCACTACCGAAAGGTTTGACATATTGATAGCCAATATTGCTACTTCAAAGTGACAAGGGTCGAAAATATTTGACATAGGAAAGGACGCTGAGCCGATTATTTTAATAAGATGCTGCATCTATATCTAAAATATTATAAACTAGTTTCTGACTTCGTCCGCATGAAATTTTTTGTTCGCATCGTATCGCATCGCCCGCCCGCGCTATTACTTCGTTTTCGCTTAGCGTTCTTTCTTACTCTTTTTCTTTTTGCGCGGCTCATCAGGACGCTAGCGTGATGTTAAATAGCATATAACCTTCCTCAAAAACTGAGCTATCAAATGCAAGAATAATTTCAAATCTGACTGGTAGATCCAGAGATGGATGCGTTCAATCAAATAAACTTGTAACGGTATCTACAAACGCCACATGCAAACAACGCGTCATACTGACGCCACACGAAATCCTGCATCTCGCAAGCAGAGTTTACCGCGCAACTAGCGTACAAAACAACGGCCCGACATCGGGCAGTTGCCGGCCAGACACGACACCCGTCTAGTCGAAGGATCCTCCCTTTTCTGTAGAGTATGAGTGAACTTTACACACTGTTCCTCATACCTCTATATACTCTTCAGATTTAATATGTGTAAGTACAGATAAAGTCGCTGGTCGTGTCTGTCTGTGTGACCGCGTTGTTTTTCTAAACTGCGCAACGGATTTGGATGTGGTTTTTAACATCATTTAGAGAATTTATTCCGGAAAGTAAGGTGCGAAAGATTAACATTAAAGTCACATAATTCCTAAAGAAATTTCGATGTTAATCAAGTCGTAAGAACCGTGGGAACCAAGGGCTGGCTGGCTGGCTCATTTATAAAACCGTTTGCCTTTCTCGTGGGAAAGGGTCGCTATTATTAGTAGAGGAAGTAAAAGGTAAGTTGAGGATTACCTATATCAGAAGGTTAGGCGTTATCGACTTCCCTTTATTGCTACAAGTGACGAAGGATCGTCTTTTGTGATTTGTCTCGTTTAAAAACGGCTGATTTTCTTCTTCATTTCATCATCATTACCGCCGAAAGACGTCAACTGCTGTACATATTTATGGTGCCTGCCTTGTGTTTCTCGTGTCCAGCGGATTCCTGCGGCCTTCACAACGCGCCTGACGTTTTTAAAGAACATCACTAAAAAGGTCACTGTATGTCTCCCTCTCACCGAGAGGAGGCCTGTGTCCCAGCAGTGGGAACATTATAGGCTGATTATGGTATGTCCCCCTAGGGTAACCCGTCCCGGCGTTTCCACTCACATCTGCCTTCCCAACATGACCATCCCATCTAAGCAAAATTTTTTTGAAATGTTTTACACTACATAAATCTTCTTTTAAACCAGACACAATAAATAATAATATCAGGCGGGGGTCATAGTTCTTACATAGTTTCTGGTAACCAGCCCACTTTAAACACCCAAATTAAGTCAAACTTTTTATTTTTCCATTTCCTGCAATAGTCCTACACCAACCGGGGGTTATCTTTGGGTGCACTTGCATAGTGCATACAGGGATAATCGTCGATTGGTGTCGCATTTAAAAATTTCCTAAGGGGCCTCTGCGAGTTGGCTTCGGCCCCTTGGCTTCCAAAGGACCGGGACCCCATGGTCCCGAGATATGTAAAATAAAATTAAAACCCATGTCATTTATTAGAGCCTGTTCAGTGAATCTGATAATTGATTTGTCTCTCCGTTGTTTGAACTTTGTAATTTAATTGAATCAGTGTTATGGTCTAGTGATTTTAAACAGAAGATCATTCGAGTATTTAATTGTTGTTTGATCGCTGGTGTTTGGGAAGAATATTAAAGAGTAATTCAAACTTTACTAGTTATTCAATTGGACGTCAAGTTCACTCTCATCTTTTGTCTCCTTAATTAATAACTCGTCTTTAACACTGTTGGATCATTGCCTCGTTACGGGTAGTCAGAAGCCCGAAAGTCTGACAAACAGTCTTACCAAGGGGTATCGTATTACCTAGTAACTGGGTTGTGGAGGTCAGATAGGCAGTCGCTCCATGTAAAATACCGTTATTCAGCTGCATCCGCCGAAGCCGACCCCAACATGGTTGGGAAAAGGCTAGGCAGATGATGATGGATCCACTGCCTCGTTGGTCTAGCGGTCGCCAGCGCTACTTCTGAGCATAAGGTCCTGGGTTCGATTCCCGGGTCGGGCAGAGTGAGATTGGGTTTTCCATCCAGAATTTCTCAGTAGCAGCTCGGAGTCTGGATTTGCCCCCCGTTTGATGGCAATAGGCTAGCCCCATGTGGATGAAGTAGTGTACTGTAGGTCACCTCTGCCAAACTTTTCGGAGAAAACACGCGTGATATTCAGTGTGTTATAAGTGATTATTATTATTGAAGGTAAAAAAAAAAGAAAAAAAAAATATTATTTAACAAATAAATAAACTTCGACTGCAGCAAAGGTATAAGACATCGAGCTTGAGAACATTTTTTCTTTCTTTCTTTCTATGAGTGGCAGAAAGGACGCTCTGCAAAGCAACACTTAGTGCCTTTTCACACGTCCCGGCAACCGGGTAGCCGGTGCCAGGTACCCGGTGGCAAAGTGTATAGCCATGTACGTTAGCTTTAACACGTACCGGCGTAGTTTGCCTGGCAAGTGTTACCGGATAGTCGGCATTAGCTACCCGGTTGCCTGGACGTGTGGAAAGGCACTTATAGTTACGACCCTGAACAAACTTTTACTTAGGTACAATATTTATGTAGCTGTAGGTTGTAGAGGCCAGATAGGCAGTCGCTCCATGTAAAATACTGGTATTCAGCTGCATCCGGTTAGACTGGAAGCTGACCGTAACATAGTTGGGAAAAGGCTAGGCAGATGATGATGATGATATATGTAGCTGTAGGGTCGTCAAAAGCCCGAAAGTCTGACAACCAGTTGAACCTGTGTTACCAAGGGGGTATTACCCGGTAACTGGGTTGTGGATTTCGGATAGGCAGTCGCTTCATGTAAAATACTGGTATTCAGCCGCATCCGGTTAGACTGGAAGCCGACCCCAACATAATTGAGAAAAGATTATAATTATTACATAATTGAGAATGATTTAGCTGCAGGGTTTGCAGATCTTAGAATGAAAGTAACTTCGTTTCCAGAAATCTGAATTTAAATGTCCTTAATTTACATTTTATTGCAAATACTTTGATAAAATGCGCCGTTTTGAACAAAAGATGGTAGTTACCTGGATTCTGAGAACGTTTCTGTATTTTTTTCACTTGCTTTTAATCCCTTGATATATCACATGACCAATTCATTGTATACTGGTTAATTCAGAAAGCGTGGTACATTACCACATGGAACTACCATACCATATGGAATTAAAAAATAATATTAGAAAAAGTAAATATACGAGGAAAAGATGAACAATTTTTTTCACAAATATCATTATAATTATCATCCTAAAACCTTGCACATCGGTATTTACGGTTCGGTTTTTCGGTATTTACAATTACCATTTGTGTATAATTTATTAAAAAAACTAGCTGCGCCCCGCGGTTTCACCCGCAAAAGTGTCGATTCCGTTGGAATATCGGGATAAAAAGTAGGCAAGCAGGGTGTCAGCTATCTCCATACAAAATTTTATCAAATTTGGTCCAGCCGTTTGAACGTGAAGAAGTAACACACACTCACAAACTTTCGCCTTTATAATATTAAAAATGAATAATTTATTAAAAAAATATATGCTCCTCGTTCCTTATACCGTTTTATTTATCTATTCAGGGTGGCGGGAACATTGATGCGCAAATTGAAACCACGAATTCAACTCACGATTCTACCGCGCTATTTATTTGCCAAAAATGTAAACAAATATGAATTAATGGAAAAATAACTTTAATTCCTACACAGTAAAGTTCAGTTTACGCTGCAACTTCTAACATTTTTATAACTTTGTCAATAGTGCTAGTTACTCTGAAATGAACTTAATTTTCATTGAAATAAAGTTGATATTTGTTTAACTTGAAATGGGGTAGGGGTGTGCAGCACTTTTACTTTAGACCCTTTGCCTAGGTATTTTTCGCCGATGTCAAAAAAAAACATGAATCATCTAAAGAATCCATGGTAACAGGAGGGTAGGTTGCACGTCGATGTCTCTACCAACCCGAACATCCATAGCTAATTTAGCCGCACAGGTTGATCGATCAGGTAAAGCAACGCTTGCCGCGGTTGGTCCGTGGATGAGTGACCATCTTCACATACCAAGAGCCCTCCGTGCCTCGGAAAGCACGTTACCAGTTGGTCCTGGCTGTCATTCGTGGAGGTTTGACAGTCGTTACGCCCAACCCGAAAGTCTGACAACCAGTCTTACCAAGGGGTATCGTACCTATTACCCAGTAACTGGGTTGTGGAGGTCAGATAGGCAGTCGCTCCATGTAAAATACTGGTATTCAGCTGCATCTGGTTAGACTGGAAGCCGACTCTTACATAGTTGGGAAAAGGCTAGACAGATGATGATCCGTAGCCAATTTAATAGGACTGAAAACTGTACCTACACTGGATAGGGAAGGGAGGAACATTATATGGGGCTAACATCCGGTCCGTTATTACCTATGGTCACTTCCTAAGTACCTATTTACATAATTAGGAAAGTATGTAATGGATACAATGAACATAATAACATAAACGTTTTTTACCAGCTAATGTTTCCTGAGATTCTGTGTAGGTACTTATATGTACTATACATTATCACATATCACACAAAAATAACATTTAAATTCAAGTGATTCAAATTAGAGAATTTTATAAACCCACTAAATGTAAATGGGATCTTTTCATTTGTCAGGGGATTACAGAAACTAAACGCAAAAAACGGAAGTTTTAGAAGGAATAAAAGTATATGATCGACTACAGTAAACAAAATCAGAAAAATATATGATATTCTTCAGGATATTTGCCAGGTAGATAGTTCATTGAAAACATAATACTTCTAATTTGATACGATAGAAAAAATCATGAAGATACCTATAAAAACTTTCTTTTTACAATAAAAACCATACTAATATACATACAATCATTCTGATTTTTTGTCAGATTATTCTACAAGCAACATACTAAAGCACTAGTGTTTTAATTTTTTAGTCCAAACAATAGTGTTTTTGTAACTAAATAATTGCTTCATATTTTGCAATAAATTACTAGGGTTGTGTAATCGCGCTTCTCTTTCTTTTCTATGCTGTCCGACAGTGACCGCGCTTTAGGTCATGTGAGCCCCATATACCAAGCTAACAAGATTCATACTCTTAGGTTTTCCGTAGCCGGTGAAACAACACAATGAATGCGCAGGTTTAAAAAATGGAAATTTGATGCGGAAGCCTTCCAAAAACAACTCTGTTTGGAGCAGTAGCCAGCCAATGGATAAAAGGGCAAACACTGCCATCAATTCATACTAACAATATTATAAATGCGAAAGAAACTTTGTCTATCCGTACCTATCAGGTAGCCCGGGTCCTGGAGAAGGACATAAAGGCACTTTTTATCCTGGATGTTTGTATTAAAAACACGCAGAGGAAGTCGCGGGCATACGTTAGTATTTTATAATAACATAACTAATTAACTCTCCATGACTACACAATGATATCATAATTACACATCCGATGTTTACTGATGACGTCACCACACTAGCCGCGCTACCTCGCGAAGATAAATTCAACTTAGAAATACATTCCATATTTCGGGCATGCTGTTTCAAGCTTCAGCAACATTTGAGTGGTTTGAGGAAACATTATTGTAACTGCGGTATAGTTTATCTTACATTATCATGCAGTTATTTTTTTGACGTACTATGTAAAAGGTTATACTCCCCGTGGGTGTCGTAAAAGGCGACTAAGGGTCGTACCGGAGAATGGGCAGCAGCGTTCTCTATGCATTCCACCACCATACCATACTGCGATCGCCAACCCGCCTGCCAAGCGTGGCGATTATGGCAAACCTTCCCAAGAATGACAAGCACTCTTATAGGCCTCCCGCCTATGTCCAACAGTGGGCGTCTTTTGGCTGAAATGATGATGTAAAAGGTTCATGAACAAAAAAAAATCAACCTAGCGAGTGCCTGTATCATTTTTTCTTTCGTAACAAAAATTCTAAAGCACACACAATCGTTAAATTGGTTGTTAATTACAGTTTTTTTTGGTCGATAGTGTGGGTCCTTTCTATACTAATATTTTGAAGAGGTAAAATTTGTGAGTTTTTATGTACGGCGAACTACTGATCCGATTCCGAAAATACTTTCACTAATAGTTAGCTAGTATTGCCGAGGTTCATAAGATATATTTTATGTTATAACAAGAAATTAAAGGCGGACGAAGTCGCGGGCAGAAGTTAGTACAACATAATGAATGAAAAACCACACAACACGTGTTGTTGGTAATGATCGTAGCACTATAGCACCGTAGCCTCGTAGCCGCGTAGCACGGTTACGTCGTAGCACTGTAGCACCGTAGCCTCGTAGCCGTTGTAGCGCGTAGCATTTTTCTTGTTTCATTTACCTGTTTATTAAGTTTTGTATGACGTGAGATAGTGTTAGGTGTAAGAAAAGAGAGTGTTGTAGGTAATGTTAACGTGTCTGGTTTTTCTCGATGCTTAAGGGGCTTACATGACCTAAAGCGCGGTCACTGTCGGACTGCATAGAAAAGAAAGAGAAGCGCGATGACACAACGCTGGTAATTTATTGCAAAATATGAAGCAATTATTTAATTACAAAAATAAACACTAGTGTTTTAGTATGTTGCTTGTTTTAGTATCTGACAAAAAATCAGAATGATTGTATCTATATTAGTATGGTTTTTATTGTAAAAAGAAAGGTTTTAGACGTATCTTCACGATTTTTTTTCTATCGATTATTATTAGTTGTATTATGTGTTTTCAACACACTATCTACCTAGCATATATCCTGAAGAATATTTTTTTTTTTTTTGATTTTGTTTACTGTAGTCGATCATACACTTTTATGGTTTCTAAAACTTACGTTTTTCGTGTTTAGGTCCTGTAAGCTCCTTAAAAAATTGTTTTACGCATTGGCATTTCTCTGTAAATCCGGTTAGGAAGTTGGAAATGAAAGCTTCTGTGACTGTTCCTAAATCACCCTAGGCTGATAAAATTTTCGTTTTTCCTAATTATGTTACTTATTTGTGTTTAGGTCGGTTCCCCCTAAGGGGGAAGAGCCGCACCCCGCCACCGTGCGACTCTGCAGAGCTCGTCTCCAGACTGGGCACTCTTCCACCGATTGAAATGAATTCCAAATATAAAGAAGTTCAATGCCTTGTCTCATCAATAGACCTAGGAAAGGATTGAAAGGAATGCTAAGTAAGACTTAGGAATTCATAGTTATGAACATACATTGAATGTGATTTTATTAAATTGTGAGTAACCCATACGCTAGCGTAACAGGTATTTGATCAGTCATTACTTACACGATACCTCACATCTATACCTGGAGTACTCAGAGCAACACTTCTATATAGTGACGCAAGCGGCTTTTCAGCGGCAATGCGTCGGCATCATGCCCTTTTGGAGACATGGTCCCTAGCAGTTCTTTCGAACTGATTAACGTGACGAAGCGGCTTTTCCTGCGGCAACCGAGCGACCATCCTTGTCTGTCTACGGAGCGGCTAGTTCCAGCGGCATTGCGTCGGCTTCATGCTAATAAGGAGACATGGTCCCTATCAGTCCTTGGACTGGATATGATATGGTCACCTTAACTTCTGGAAGTTCACCCTTTGCACAACAAGCATATCTGTAAGACACGTGTTCATGTCAGTCTGACCGAATTAGTGGTCTGAGATAAAGAATACAACATTCAAGAATTACCTACTAGATATAGAGTTAGAATAGAGTTGAGATTCGAAACTCACGAATCATTATTTAATAGAATTTTGAATAATCTCTCTTAGAGCACTGTTATTGGTCAGAGGCAATGAATGCAATGTTCAGAAATTATAGTACTAGAATTTACTAGTTAATAGAGTAGAGGATCACAAATTAAGAATGACTAAATAATAGAGTTGTGGAGCAACTCTCTTCCCAACTAGCAAAATAATCCTGGAATGCGATTTTATAATGCTACATGGACTTATAAAGCTCCGATGAAGGTTTTGGTGGTTGCTGCTACGCTTTTAACAGCATAAATACATGCTGTTTTTACTCAAGTACGTTGTATCCTATAATTTTTACTTATATTCGTATATAGGATCATATTTCCTGACAAATATAGGATCAAGACTCCTATAAAAGCATGAAATAAGAGTAATTACACTCAAGAGTAATTACTCCGGTAAGTCAGACTTAAATGCGCCTATAAGATAACATCTGCGGGCCATTTAAATCTTAATACTCCTGTAGGAGCATGTACCAGGAAGACATGCACTGAGGAGCAATTGCTCTTGTTATTTGTACTTATAGCCACATATAAGCTAATATTTTGTGGCCAATATAAGTAAATTAAAGTTAAATTACTGTAAGTCATTTATGTATCTGGTTTGATTTAACATAAGCTTAGAAGTAACTGTTAAATGGATTTCATATCCACGGTTTAAAAATAATTAATCACCAAGATTATAACAGCAGTCGGTAGGATAAAATGTTCTCTATATTATTTTTTTAGATTTATCGTATGCCGTTTTAAACCTAGACATACTTATATAGGCATTCCACAGTAGTGTTATTGTCTAGGTAATCTCAAACAATCCTGGTTAAAACCCTTAAGAATCCACTTTTGCTTGTAACGACCAGTACAGTAATCGGTAACAATGGCGAATCTTCTTCGGTTTTGAGATAACCCAATATAGAACCAATATACTTATATTGGTACTATGTCACACTTGGAAATGCTAAAAATACTTATTTTAGCACTATGTCACACTTGGAAATGCTTACTAAGAAAATGTCAGCTGCCTTCATAATATTAATTTGATATTAATTAATACTAAAATGTAAATAAGCAAATTTCAAGAGGCGCTTTAAAATTGTAATCAAAACCATGATAGATTTCACAGAAAATTCATGTTCCCCTACGAATAAGCTATAAGACTAACAATTTGACAACAATTACATTTTGTTTTTCTACTATGGTTGACATTAATAAATTCTGATTCATATAAATACTTATCCTCAAGATGTTAAAAATATTTTTTTTACAGAGCACAACAATGTCCGATAAACTCACTTCGACTGGTCACAATATATGAGCTTAAGTAAGCAATTTCTAGGCGCTTATTAATCTAATTTTTTACTATAACTTACTTATATTGAGATTAACAGGAGTATTTGCATTGACGTAATTCAATTACAGGAGCAATATAGGCGTATATGGCATTTCAGCGGTCTAATATAAATACGTTATAAGTAAAAGTAGACTTATTGTTGCGGCGCAGCGCCTGACAGTTTCCAAATACCAAATTCACGTCTACATGTTTACGCACAACGATGGTTTTGCTAGGCGTTAGCTAATTACTCGTTTAAAGATTTGATGTGTCATACATTCAGTCTACCGACCATCTTCATATTGTACGCACGATATTTTTTATTAAACCTTTTTAATTGTAATTGGACTTTAAATTAGCCCCAGTGTATAGTCAAAATATACATAATGGTGGCCCATGAGGGGAACTAATCAGCAAGAAAATCAAAATAAGAAGAAAAGATAAGAAAAATTCGGATGAAAATCTCGTCAAGGAGGAGCCGGCTGGTTGGTGAGCGATGTCCATTGGCCTGATTGAAGAGTGAAGAAAGGGGTTCAAGAACCAAGGTGCAGCCAGGATCATCTACGAGTTCGGGCTGGAGCGACCAGTGATTCAGCGAAAGTTTCACATCGCATTGATGTTCTACGAAATCAGATAAGTGCCCTTTCCTTCCCAGTTGTTTCCAATCTCCCAAATATTCATCCAAATCCTTATCATAATCCTTAATACATCGTTCCTAAAGCTATTGGGAATTAAATCCATTTGCGCAAATCAAAGATTTTAATGCAAAAATCGTTAAGAAAAGTTGCATCATCTTTTTATTTTTTGTCAACCTACCTACAGGTTGGAACAAATAATTTTCTTTGTTCAAAACTTAATGTTGTTTCTTTAAAATCGAGCTCAATAAGTAATAACTAACGCTTAAATAGATTACTTTTGTGCTGTAGTATAATTAATGTTCAGTTATTTCGTTCAAATTGCCTAAATAATTTTGAATCGTAATTTAGTTGCAAAGAAATATTATTTTGAAATCCAAAGCAGAGGCTTCTGCTGTTGTCAACGCTATTTCGCGTTCGATTATTGTTATAAAGCATACATACTTAGACGTCACCGCCGATAATTTCAGGTTGACACCAACACAAGTAACTATTTAGTAATCTGTGCCAACACGCCGAGTGCATTATCTCACCGGCCGCAATCAGCTGAGCGGGCGGAACCGGTTTCCTGTTCGCCAGGGGTCGTCGAATCGAGGAGCGTGAGCCGTTCTTTGTTTGCTTAATAGATTAATCAGTCTTTAGTTTGTATTAATATTTCGTTTTTGAACTAATACTTTATTGACTCACAATGCCTAACGAATCGTTAGATAAAAATAGTTTAAAAGATTTAATAACTAAAAGATCGTCTGCTAAAGGGCAGATAACAAAGTTTAAGAATTATATAAATAGCATTACTACTCTAACGGTGTTAAATAACATACAATTAACCGAGTTAAGCTTGAAACTTGCAAAATTCGAAGCATTGTCAGTAAGAGTTGATGAACTGCAAAATGAGATCGAGGTTTTAAACCCAGGTAACTTATCAGCCGAAATTGATGAACGTGATAACATTGAGCGTGATATTTTCGTCAACATAGCCACTGCAAAAACTTTATTAGACAAATTTTCGAAATTAGAATGTGGACACAGGCGTGCTTCTGTTCATGATAGTTCTTGTTGTTCGGATCACCAAGCGGTAGGTTTAAAACTTCCTCAAATTCAAATAGCCAAATTTGACGGTGCTTATTTTCGATGGCTGGAATTCCGCGACACGTTTGAGAGTTTGATACACAAAAATGAACGTATAACATCAATCCACAAGTTTCATTATCTTATGTCTTATCTAGAAGGCGATGCTGCGAGAATTATTTCAAATCTTGAGGTTTCTTCCGCAAATTACTCTGAGGCATGGAACTTGCTTTGTAGTCGTTATAACAACAAACGAATTTTAATTAATCGCCACTTAAATTCACTGTTTAACATAAAGCAGATTTCACGTGAATCAGAGAAGTCATTAAGATTCTTAGTAGACCATATCACTAAAAACTTGCGTGCTCTGGCCAGCCTGGGACAGCCCACGGACAAATGGGACGTTCTCATAATTTTTATGGTATCCGCAAAGTTAGATAACCATACCTTATCTAAGTGGGAGGAATACAGAAATAATGTTGATGGTGATACGCCAACATTAGAGCAGTTCTATAAATTCATGATAGACCGTGCGGATGTGCTGGAGGCATTAAATCGTAATAAACCCGATAGTAATCCGTCTAAGAGTCAAACAGCTAGTTCACGTAATGGTTCTGGCACAAATAATCATAAACACAGTTCAAATAATACTACAAAATCGTTCGCTGCTTCTAACTCTAAAGGTGACAAATCTAACAATTCTAATGTTTTTTTATGCATTATTTGTAATGAAAATCATAGGATTTTTGATTGTCCCTCTTTCAAAGCAAAGGGGATAGAGGATAGGTTGAAGGATGTCAATAAATATAAGCTGTGTGTCAACTGCCTTAGGCAGGGACACCACCTAGATGCATGTCGCATGGGACCGTGCCGTGAGTGCAAGAAAAAGCACCACACATTGTTGCATATCCCTGCTGCATTATCTAATAGCAATAATCTGATAATGGTAGATGAACCGTGTGATAATAGTTGCGAAACCATTGCTAGTGTGGGAAACACCAACAGGAACGGGACGTAGTCAGATAAATACGATGATTATATGTAATATGTAACTGACTTATATTTCACAACTGTACATACAAAAATCAATGCTTAGCACTAGGTACTTATCAACTATTACACCCTATCGTATCGAGTTCAAAATCCCAAGTCCCTGCAACCGGCCAAGCGTTCCGATAACCCAAGTTATTCCCTCCATTTTTTGAGCGGGAAAAGCGAGTTCTCTGATTGGTTCCCGCCATTTTGCGCCAACCAATCACAGAACGAGTATGAATATAGTAAGAGAGTAAAGTTGCTAGTGTAAAATATTAAAATGGAAGGTCTATTAATACGAATATCGATTAAAATGATCGATTAGCAAAATCAAAATTCACGAACCCTAACAATCGACCGTCCTGACAACGTGTGCGTCCCCGCACACGACACCAGGTGGAACCCTAACAATCGGAACGCCGGCAGGATGCTCAGTCTTTACATTTAATATTGCTTGAGTATCAAATTACAATAGTAGGTAACCACCTGAATGATCAAAGTATGACTCATTAATTAGTTTTCTAGAAATTGCGACTAAGTGTATAATACGACTTTACAAATTAATAATAATCCTCATACGAATTTACTAAGCTAAGTAATATTTAATTTAAATTAGGTACAAAATGAATGCAATGCTAACGGTTCATCACAAGTTGAGGTAAATATATAATGGTAAGTATTAAACTCAATTACACACATAAGATTGATTCAACTGTAAAGGAACATACAAATCAATTCAATAGATTTATGTAACAATTTCTATGTCTTGTTATTGACTTACATCCATCGGATCAGTAATAATATAACTCGTATAATTTCTATTAAGTATTAGACTTCTCTTTGAATTTGATCAGACAACAACGATCGATTTATGTTCTCTGTCACTTACAATTAAATTTTGCTTTGGGGACCGAACGATCGATAAATCGGTTTACCCAACATCGAACTCTTAACCCGAACGATCGATTTTTCGGGGGCCTAACTGATGCCTACAAGACGATCGATATACTTGTGGCAGCCAGTAGGACATCTGTTGAATCAAGTCACGATCCGATCGATTCTCGTGCCTGATCTGAAACAATGAATGACACGCATCTGTAGTTAAGCGTCTCCAAAACTTAGTGGGATACACTATAGAGCTTGGGAAAATTACAATAAAATGGTCGAATTATGGTTCGGTAAGGCCCTCGTCGTCAGTGCCACTGGTATCCGAATTATTCACCTCTAGGGCCGCAATGTGTATCCATGGCATCATACGATCTGCTGCCACGGTTGTGGGCCGTTTGTTTTGCATGCTGGACAAACCCGGAACCGGTGCTACCTCATATCTGTCCCTACCTAAGGCTCTGGTAACACGATAGGGCCCTATAAACGAAGTCATGAGCTTTTTACTTTGTCCGTCATTATTGAAACTAGTCTTGGTTATTTTGACGAGTTCACCTTCGACGTAAATCCGGGCTGGCACCCTGTTCTTGTCATAAACCTGCTTTTGCTTAACCTGCTCGTTATCAATCCTTTTCTTGACCTCCTCTCGAATAGCGGTAATTTCGCAATTTTCGCGAGAGTCTTTGGTAACTTCGTTAAGAATGGGATTTATTTCGCTACTCATACTAGTCCCAAATAGTACCTCTGACGGGGTCCTACCAGTAGTTTTCTGAAAAGTATTATTTAGGCCCCACTGAATTTTCCCTAAATGGCTATCCCAATCCTTTTCACCGTACTTAACAGTCATCGCTTTCAAAGAGTCGAGAATTGTACGGTTATAACGTTCAACCTGGCCATTTGATCTCGGACTGGCTACTGCATTAAGAATATGCTTGATTCCCTTGTCTAGGCAGAATCGGTTAAAAGCATGAGATGTAAAGCAGGTACCACGATCGCTTACAAGACGGTCAGGGACCCTAAATGTAAAAAATATATCTTCAAGAACTCTAATTGCATTTAAACTATTAGTATTTCTAACAGGTTTGATAAAACAAAATTTGGTGAAGGCTTCTACCACTACAAGTAAGTAAGTATAGCCTCTCTTTGACTTGACAAAAGGCCCGAGGTGGTCAACATGCACCGTATGAAACGGTACTTCTATTTTGGCGATGGGATGGAGCAGACCCTCGTGTGTTTTAGTCTTGTTCTTTGCATATGCACATTCAATGCAAGAACTAACATATTTTTTTACAAACTTGGACATTTTGCTGAACCAATAGTGTTTCTTTATTCTCTCGAGAGTCTTTTCCACCCCAAAATGGCCAATATCGTCATGGTTTACCCGACACACTTGCCACCTCGCACCTTTTGGCACCACCCAACGAACGCTATTTTTATCATTACCTATATAACGAAACAATTTGTTATCCTTGACTACAAAATTATCCTTTATGTATCGGAGTTCCTTCTCATTAAGACTATCATTTAAAATGTTTTTAATCCTACAGAGTTCGGAGTCTCCAAGCTGAAGCGTATGTAACCAATCTTCACTATTGAGTGACATAACTGAAAATTGATCGATGGGATTCTCGCTTTCGATTGGGTTGCGGGACAGCGCATCTACATGGCCCATCTTTACACCTGCTCTATACTCAACTGAACATTCAAACTCCTGTAGTAAGAGCCACCAGCGCGCTATCCTCGGAATCAGATCTCGTTTTGAGAACGTAGATCGTAGAGCACTACAATCTGTAATGACCTTAAATGATTTCCCTAGCAGATAGACCCTAAACTTTCGCAAAGAACAGACTACTGCTAGAGTTTCGAGTTCATACGAATGAAAATTTTTCTCCTCAGGAGACGTTTGTCGACTATAGTAAGCTACTGGACGGAAAGCATCATTTCCTTCGGAGCGCTGCAATAATATACCTCCAACACCTAATTTACTTGCGTCGGTGTGGAGCTCTGTCTCTGCTGCAGGGTCGTATATTGCAAGAATAGGCCGGTCAACCAACTTAGATTTCAAGACTTCAAAAGCCTTCTCTTGACTATCACCCCATGTCCATGAGGTGTCCTTTTTTAACAATTTACTGAGAGGCAAAGCAATTCGAGCAAAATCTTGGATAAATTTACGGAAATAACTAGCCAGACCAAGGAACTGGCGTACATTGTGGACATTCTCAGGTCGTGGAAAGTTCATGACACTAATGATTTTTTTGTCACCTGGCCTAACCCCAGCTGCACTGATTTCATAACCAAGATAATCGATTTTGTCTCGTAAGAAGTCGCATTTGGAAAGATTCAAAGTGAGATTTGCTTTCTCTAAAACTTGCAATACCTCCTCAAGTCGTACCAGACATTCATTAAAGTCTTTACCGAAAATAAGGACGTCATCCAAATAAGCAGTTGCCTTGTTGAAACGAGCTGACCCTAGTATTGAATTCATCATCCGTTGGAAAACGGCCGGTGCGTTAGCTAAACCAAACGGCATGCGATTAAACTCGTACTGTCCGTCTGGCGTAACAAACGAGGTGAGGTGTCTGCACTGTTCTGAAATCGGCACCTGGTAATATCCAGATGTAAGATCGAGCGAAATAAAACAAGCCTGGCCAGTAAATCGTGCTATTTCGTCTTCAATAATGGGCATAGGATAGCGCTCTTTCACCGTGATAGAATTTAGCATTCGATAATCGATACACATTCGAAAAGACCCATCCTTTTTGCGTACAAGTAGAATTGGACTAGCGTACCCTGAGATCGACTCTCTTACTATCCCTGCATCCAGCATCTCCTTCACCATTGCCCGTACCTTCTCACTTCATGATGCGACAACCTATACGGGCGATAGACGACAGGGCGTTCACTATTTAACTCTATGTTCATTTCGGTCGCGTTGGTACAACCTAGGTCGCTAAGAGAGGATGCGAAGCAACGATGATATTTTCTAAGCAACTCGAATAACCTCTGTTTCACGTCTTCTGGCACCTTATCACTGACACGAATAAGATTCTCATCGAAGTCGCCCTCAATCGCCACAGGGATTTCTGGTGGTTCGAGAACTACCCTACGGACAACCCCTACCCGCCTTGCACGACATAAAACTAAATTATTTGTGATACAGCAGGAACTCGAGCACGGGAACACGGTTATATAGACACGACTATTTTCAGAGCGATAGAGACCTCCACAAACAAAATACTGTTTATTTGGTTTCCCAGCGACAACATTTTTCAAAAGGACGTTGCCACATGTGGAGGGTTCAATCCATGCCTTCACTGATGCTGCACCGTAGAGCTCTACCAATCCTGTTGCCTTAATTTTAAGAGGGGACTCCGTTAGATCCGGATCTGGATATGGCATTTCGTTGCCAATATCTATAAATTGTAGCCTAGTTACGTCTTTATAAACTATGATGTGAGGTTGTTCAGTGAAGGACTGCCCTATGAGCGCGGATTTCTCTAGCAAATTATCACACACAACCTTGCATGGAACCTGAGCATTGACACCATCCACCCCAAAATTAAGTAACAACCCTCCTAGTGACTCTACTATACCGTTTCCAAACCCTTTCAATAACGATGGTATGCGATCGTGGGTCAAGCCTAACTCATTAACTACGGATTCTTTTATAAGCGTGACTTCGCTCCCAAAATCTACAAAGGCTTTCTGTAACGTACCGTTAATTTTTACATCCTTCATAAATTTCGAGTTCGGGTGTGAGTTACGTTCTTGACTGGCTACATCAATACGCATGGTCTTTGGAATATTACCACTGGGTTTTACGACGTTATTTTGTATCTGCGTGCTACAGTTATCACCTGTATGCCCTATTTTGTTGCATTTTGTGCATTTTATAAGCGGTTTAGGACAATGCAAGAAGCTGTGACCCCTTTCTTTACAATTGTAACATCCAGGGAATGAACCCGATTTAGCACCCGACCTTTGACTGGGCTGACCATTAGGAGTATTGGAGCGATCGGTTTTATTCTTGTTATGGTTTCGATCGAAATGCTGATAAGAATCTCTGCTGCTCATCAAAAATTGCAAGAGCTGATCGGGGTGAGAGGACCGTAAAGCTAGAGCACCTGATTTGAGAGTCCTATCACTGATCCCATGAATGATGCAATCTACCGCACGTTTCTCAACTATGTCACATTGGTTAAGTAAAGATAGTTTTTCATAAAAATAAACCTCTATAGGTTCATTATACCTACTCCGTCTTTTAAGCATTTCCTCCAAGGCCTGACCGTAATTTTGTTCGCAAGGGAAAGCGTTTAGAAGTTTCTCTTGCCATTCTTGCCAGTTAAAAAGAACCGAGTTTAAACCTTCATACCACGTTTTCGCAAGGCCTTGAAGTTTCTGCATAGCAAAGTGAACGATAGTTTTGTCATCCCAACCGTACACACTAGCACACTCATTGACTTTCTTGAGCCATACGTCAATTCGTTGGTTTTTTGTAGATGGATCAAAGTTAGGTAGTATGTTCATGTGATCAATCTTTTGGAAAGCTCGTGTGTCTCGGATGGGTTGAGATGCCAAACTATCTTTCAAACACTTGAAAACATCAACAATATATTTTTTTGATACAGATGGGCTACGTGACCTTTTAAAGTGTCCCGCGACGTTACGATGCTCAGCATGTGGACCGTCACCGCCGTGCCGATCGGCTTCCACTCGTCGCCGTTGATGGTCGAGTGTCCCACTGCGTTGGCTGCGACTGGGGTTGCTACGCTGGGTGGCGTGCCGCTGCCGCGACGATGATCGCCGCGCGCTGCCTCGACTGCGACTCCGGTTGCTACGTTGGGTAGCGTGCCGCGACGATGTGCGCCGCGCGCTGGGTCGGCTGCGACTCCGGTTGCGGGATTCGGCATGTAGAAGACGCTGCCGTTCTTGTAGCAGCTGCCTCTCTAGGAGCTTGACTCGTTCATGGCTCGAACCCAGTTCTTGATCCCGGTTGCGACATGGGCTGCGGGCTCGCAACCGACTGTGACTGTGGTCTCTCACCCGGCTCCTACTTCGGTGCTCCATCGCATAGGGCGTCTGAAGTCGTCGATGACTGGACTCCGTGCTTGGGCGTCTAGATGTCCCATCCATGATGCAAGGGGGTTGCTATCCCACTTCTGAAATGTGGGAAACACCAACAGGAACGGGACGTAGTCAGATAAATACGATGATTATATGTAATATGTAACTGACTTATATTTCACAACTGTACATACAAAAATCAATGCTTAGCACTAGGTACTTATCAACTATTACACCCTATCGTATCGAGTTCAAAATCCCAAGTCCCTGCAACCGGCCAAGCGTTCCGATAACCCAAGTTATTCCCTCCATTTTTTGAGCGGGAAAAGCGAGTTCTCTGATTGGTTCCCGCCATTTTGCGCCAACCAATCACAGAACGAGTATGAATATAGTAAGAGAGTAAAGTTGCTAGTGTAAAATATTAAAATGGAAGGTCTATTAATACGAATATCGATTAAAATGATCGATTAGCAAAATCAAAATTCACGAACCCTAACACTAGTTTTTCAAAACGAAATTCAAGTCAAATTCTGTTGTCAACGGCTATAATAGAAGTCTTGAATCCATTGACCCAACAAAAGGCGAAGGTTCGAGCATTGCTAGACTGCGGTAGCCAGTCGTCCTTTATTTCTAAAGCATTACAGGATACTATTTCATTAAAAACATTCCCAATTGACTCGCTAAAGGTCATAGGAATTGGTAATACAGTTTCTTCTCATATTGCCGAAAGTTGTAATATTAAAATTATCTCGCTTAATAATAAGTACAGTGCAAATTGCTCATGTCTTGTATTAAAAGAATTAACCGGTTTAATACCAAAGTACCCGGTTGATATTAATTCATTAAATTTACCTAAAGACATTGTATTAGCTGATCCAACATTTAATCAGCCAGCACCCGTGGACGTCTTAATAGGCGCTGATTTATTTTGGGACATATTGGGAAACGAGCAGCGTTCTCTTGGCCCACAAAATACAAATTTAAGAAATACGCATCTAGGCTGGATAATATCTGGTCCTATATTTACAAGCGCTGTCAATGAAACTACTCATTGCAATCAAGCAACTGTAAATGACGTGTCAAACCAGATTGATATTGAAAGGTCAATTGCCAAATTCTGGGAATTAGAAGAGGTTCCCACTAAACGTATAATGAGTGAAAGTGAAATAGCTTGCGAATCCCACTTTATCACGCACACACGTAGAGAAATAACTGGTAGGTTTTGTGTAAAACTGCCACTTAAGGACACTCCAGACTGCCTGGGTGACACTTATAAAATTGCTAAAAAACGATTGTGTTATTTGGAAAAGCGGTTTAGGAAAAATCCATTATTAAAAATCGAATATTCAAAATTTGTTAGCGAATACGCTGAATTGGGGCATTGCTCGTTAGTCAAAGACGAGCGAAGCATAATTTATTATTTATGTCACCACGCGGTACTTAAGCAAGAAAGTGAATCCACTAAATTGCGTGTCGTTTTCGATGGGTCTGCAGTTTCTACGTCAGGTTATGCATTAAATGACATCCTAATGGTAGGTCCGACCATTCAAGATTCTCTTTTTGCTATATTAATACGTGCCAGACAATACAAGTTTCTGTTAACTGGGGACATAGAAAAAATGTACCGCCAGGTCTTAGTAAACAAAGAAGATCGCGGTTTGCAACGTATTCTATGGCGAGAAGACGAGTCACAACCCATCCAAATTTATGAGTTAAATACACTCACTTACGGTACCGCAAGTGCCAGTTTTCTTAGCACACGTTGCCTTTGGCAGCTTGGCGAGGAACAAAATGACGAAGGTATTAAAAATATAATCCAAAAAGATTTTTACGTAGATGACCTCATCACTGGTGCGAATGATGAGCAGGAATTACGTTTTATACAAAAGGGAGTTTCCGAAGCGTTAAGAAATGGTTGTTTTAATTTAAGGAAATATAAAAGCAACAATCCATCAATTTTTGAAAATTTAAATATAAATCATGAAGATAATTTAACAATCAGTGAGTCTTCAAACACTCTTGGTCTTGGATGGATTCCCTCCAGTGACACGTTATATTTTCCCATTAAAAATTTTGTACTTGGCCAGGATGCAGTCATCACAAAGCGATTTGTTATGTCTAATTCGTTTAAAATATTCGACCCGTTAGGTATTCTAAGTCCAGTGATAATTCAGCCTAAAATCATATTGCAAAAAATGTGGCAGCAAAAATTAGATTGGGACGAACCAGTTACAAAAAATTTGAGTGACGATTGGATAAGATTTACTGATAATTTATTGTGGCTAAATAAATTTCAAATTCCTAGATTAGTTCTATGTGACAAACCTAAATTAGTAGAATTACACTCATTTAGTGATGCGTCTCAATGTGCATATGGTGCATGTATTTATTTAAAATCAGTAAATTGCGATGGTGAAAGTACTGTCAAGGTGCTATGTGGCAAGTCCAGGGTTTCGCCTTTAAAGCCCACCACAATACCACGCCTCGAATTATGCGCTGCATTATTATCTGCTAAGCTTTGTAAATCTGTTACAGATGCTCTCCGATATAGGCCGGAAAATATCGTACACTGGAGCGATTCCAGTGTGGTCCTAAGTTGGATAAATAGTGATCCTACAAAATTAAAAATGTTTGTAGCTAATCGTGTCTGTGAAATACTTGAGTTAACTAAAGCTTGTTCTTGGCGCTACGTTCCTACTGCCATGAACCCAGCTGATTTAATTTCTAGGGGAGTGGATGCAAAAAACTTATTGCCTATGGACTTGTGGTGGTCCGGCCCTAGCTTTTTGCATAAAAATGAAAGCTATTGGCCCGTGCTAAATGATTCAAAGTTGGACAAATTACCTGAGATGAAGGCACACACGTCAATAATTCAGGATTACTTTATAAATTTTGACAATTTCTCATCATATCAAAAACTTCAGAAAGTTGTTGCATATGTGCGAAGGTTTATATTTAATATGAAGCACCCCTATAAGAAACGGGTAGGCATACTTTCACCAGAAGAGTTATTGGAGTCATTTCATTCACTGTGTTTTATTGCCCAGCGTGAGTCATTTTCTATCGAGTACGAATTGCTTGCAAAAGGTAAGCAATTACCGGCTAGGAGTAAAATTTTATCCTTGTCCCCGTTTATAGATAACAACAACTTGATTCGCGTCGGTGGCCGCATAGATGCATCCACATGTAGCTTTGAAGCAAGACATCCAATACTCCTGCACGCCTCTCATAGATTAACAAAACTATACTTTACAAATGAGCACTTTTTGAACCTACATGCAGGTCCGAATTTGTTGCTAGCGACAGTTAGGCAAACAGTCAGGCCTGTAAATGGCAGGCATCTTGCCAGGCGCACAGTCAGCAACTGTGTGCGATGCCGTCGAATAAATGGCAAAACGTTATGCCCAAAAATGGGTAACTTGCCATCTCAGCGTGTAAACCCGGATTTCCCATTTTTGTCCGTCGGTTTAGACTTCGCTGGCCCTTTTTTTATTTTAAATCGAAAAGGACGTGGAAGTCGCGTTATAAAATGTTATATGTGTATTTTTGTGTGTTTACGTTATAAATGTATTCATCTAGAGGCAGTTAGTGATTTGACCAAGGATGCATTTGTAATGACTCTCAGGCGTTTTATTGCGCGTAGAGGAAAACCAATTGAAATATTTAGTGACAACGGCCGTAATTTTGTCGCCGCCGCAAATGAGATAGGTATCTTTCTAAAACAAGGTGATGAACTTATATCTGATTTTGCTGGTCAACAAGGTATTACGTTTAAATTCATACCAACTTACGCTCCTCACTTCGGCGGCATCTGGGAAGCCGGTGTCAAGTCAGCTAAACACCATATCAAACGAGTCATTGGCAATACTCATTTAACATTTGAGGAAATTACAACTTTGTTTGCGCAAGTGGAGGCGATACTCAATAGCCGTCCCTTGTGCCCCTTATCATCCTGTCCTAACGACCTACTCTCCTTATCCCCAGGGCACTTCATCATTGGTCGACCATTAACTGCACTACCGTCGCCAGCCCTGAAAGATAATGATACCAATCAGATAAATAAATATAAACGCCTTGAACAAATAAGGCGTCACTTCTGGCAGAGATGGCAGAAAGAGTACTTGTCAGAGCTTCAACAAAGGATAAAATGGCGCAAAGGCAACGCTCAGCTCAACATAGGTGACATGGTGCTTCTGGCTGAAGATAACACTCCTCCGCTAAACTGGCGTTTGGGACGGGTTCTTCGGCTATTTTCTGGACCTGATGGAGTTGCAAGAGTTGCAGAGATCAGAACCTCACGAGGCTGCGTGCGACGCCCTTTTACCCGTCTCTGCCCGCTGCCAACTGCTGCAGAACTGAAGGGTTGAAAAACAAGTTTTCAACGGCCGGGAATATGTTGCGGCGCAGCGCCTGACAGTTTCCAAATACCAAATTCACGTCTACATGTTTACGCACAACGATGGTTTTGCTAGGCGTTAGCTAATTACTCGTTTAAAGATTTGATGTGTCATACATTCAGTCTACCGACCATCTTCATATTGTACGCACGATATTTTTTATTAAACCTTTTTAATTGTAATTGGACTTTAAATTAGCCCCAGTGTATAGTCAAAATATACACTTATAAAGTGGGCCCTTTTCCCGACTTATATGTGGATATAAGTCTCATATAGTCCTCGATAAATGATGGTTCTAGGATAGTATAAAAACCACTTTTTGCTAGTTGGGTTGAAGGTCTATAGACAGCCCCAAAGCGCCCTTCACCACTTACTAGTGTTTGGGCTGGGGAGAAGTAGTGGCGCAACAAACTCCCCAGCAACACTTCTCTGTCTGATTAGTTCCAGCTAATAAGAGCTAGAGGATAATTACTATAATGAAGGACTCACCCAATCACACCAACAAACACAAACACTCACCACTTGTACTAGATTCATCATCATCATTTCAGCCGAAAGACAGTAGACGTCTTTACGTGGATAGCTGGACATAGGCCTCCCCCAAAAGGGGGGGGGGGGGTTGCCATAATCGCCACGCTTGGCAGGCGGGTTGGCAATCGCAGTACGGTATGGTGGTGGAATGCATAGAGAACGCTGCTGCCCATTCTCCGGTACGCCCCTTAGTCGCCTTTTACGACACCCACGGAAAGTATGGGGTACTAGATTAGTCTAATCTAATCTGGGCTTCAACCCAACTATATTTAACTTAATACTCGCTGTATCGCGACAGCCTACTGACACGGACATGGCCTCTTAGTCTTTCCTAAATCTCCTTTTTTTTTTTTTTTTTTTTTTTTTTTTTTTAACGTGGAGAAATGCTTCATGCATTCTGCACTACCACGGGGGGATAGTGCAGTTATGTGGGACTCTAACCCACTAAAACTCCACGGTGTCCTCCTCTGCCGCTTACGGCGGGAACACGGGCACGCGTTAGCACTCATCCGTGAACCCGCCGCGGCTGTCCGTTACCGGACCCTCCTCTGGGGAGTACTCCCCATCACCGGCGCACCAGAACACATAGCACGCCGTGACCACCCCAGGGACCAAACCAGCACATGGGCGCCAGACGACCCCGTGTCTGGGCACCCTTGGTCCCCCTGCGACGGGTCAGGACATTGGCCCCGCCGCCTGCCAATTTTCGGCCGCAGAGGATAGGGAGAGCGGCCAACGTCATACCGACACTCCTCCTCCCCTGCGGCCCCACCGCGTCCGCCATCGAACGGTGGCGACCCCGTCAAGGCCGCGGAAGGTAGGGAGAGCGGCGCACCGCAATACCGGCACTCCTCTCCCGCCGCGGCCTTCAACCCTCAGCCGCGATGCCTCCGTTACAACGACATCGCGGCCCGCCTCAGTTGCGATGTCGCCGAAGCGGCACTGCAACCTACTTGTTGGCCGCTACGTCGTCGGCTTACAGGCAAAAGCCCTGACGAGCGGCCCGTCCTCGGGTTCCTCTTCGCTTCACCGTGGGTGTCCAAGCCACGGCTACTGAGCCCCCCCGCCCCGACAATGCCACACCACCGGGGGGGTTCCTAAATCTCCTAACTTAACTAGCCTGGACTCGCAAGTCCGTCTCCTAAAGCGGGTCGACCCCGACTGCCCCGTCCTCGTCATAATTTCTCACATCCTATACCACCATGCTCACAGCCTCTTTCCCTCGTTTCTTGGAACGTCGACCTAAAACGCTTTTTGTTAATTTCTTAATTGTCTCAAGGGTTCGTTTGGGTCGTTCTTAGAATTTGTGCAACATACTGCATCTCAAGTGACATAAAATATTGGTTTCAACTGATGACTGGCATAAGTGCCAGTCTTTTGTCCATAAAATAGAGAATTTATGTGTCTCCAAGTGACGGCGTCAAGTGCGGTTTTAAAATAAATATAATATTTTGCTAATAAATAGGTGAAAGTGACAGAAAGTCACACTTCTATTAAAAAAAAAGAAATATAGAATCGACCTAAAGAACGCCAAAAAACTGCAGCTAAATTATTTATTGGTTTCAACATAAAAAAAACACGACAGTTGCAGTATATTTATACCGGAAGCATCCAATCAATTCCCAATTATTCACGCACCAAACGACACGACATTCTACATAAAACATTTCAACCATATCTGCACGAAATATGGGCAAAAACGCGCAACACCATTTGCACGTATTGTTGCATAAATAACACTTCAAAAATTTTCAGTTGAAAAGCTGAAAATTTATTCGAAATTGTCGGCGAACATTTTTCATCTGGAACTATTTAAATTCAGATTTCTCCCAACTCTGAAAATAGGGGCTGACCACCTTCGGTAGTATTTTGAGCACAGAACATTTATATGTTTACTCTTTGAGCTTCGATGTGGGGAAATTGGAATGCCTTATGGAGGGCAGCCAGTGGTCTGTTATTCGACTGTGTCGCCGAATGAAAATAAGGTAGTCATTTACTATAGACATTCTAATTTTAAATGGTTGAAATGGCGGCCAATGTCTGCGAGTGAAAGGTCAATTGAGTGTCAATGTATCGGTCTTCTGTGGCTGTTCCATCTTTAGCTTTGATTGGGACAGCGTTTATTGGTGAAAATGGATTGGTCGTTTAAATAAAAATGGAAATTAAGTTGAATTATGATTTTCCACTGCACATAATATGTTTGACTCTGAATGTAGTTTTTTATAAAATTGGGAGAAAACTCCAGACTATTAATAGTTTTTTATTTGATTGTATATAAAAAGTAGATAATTATACACTGGATAAACTTCTTATACTTATACTTTACTTTAATGGGTTGTGGAAGCCAGATAGGCAGTCGCTCCATGTAAAATACTGGTATTCAGCTGCATCCGGTCAGACGGGAAGCCAAAAAGGCTAGGCGGATGATGGTGATGATGATGACTTTACTTTATGATTTTTATCTGCGAAAACACAGTCTAGCTTCAGATGAGTTACAACAAGGGGCGTATCATTGTAGATTGTAAGTATAAACGAACGTTTGACCTTAGCTTTAAAGTGGCATTAATTGATAATGTTTTTAGCTTCGGCAATTCAAATGTGAATTGATTAATTCAAAATCAGATAGAAACAAAAAACGTAATTCTTAAAACCACAGATTTACAAAAAGTCAGAGATAAGTATTTATTACAAAACCGCGAGAATCTCAGTGCCAGCTCGCGCGTAACATGGTAACCGTTGCGCGACGGCGACGCTGAATTCTTAACATGAAATCAAAGGAAGGCATCCCTTAAGGAATCCGAGGAATTTCCGAGACACGCGAAGCTGGCAACCCTGTCCTACCTTTGTCATGGTAGAACACATAGCAACGAGATTTTTGTATAAAAAGTTTTGCTTACACATGAATAGAGTTCATTTACGGACATGTTTTTAAATTTTAGAGTGAGTAGTCTTGTACTGAATTAAATTATGATTTAATTTTAGAGTTTTGGGTTAAGGGGGATTGGCTAGGTATCGCGCGAAATTAAAATTTTCTTACGATTTTTGCAATTTGCAGGTCAGTGTCATGTTGAATGTTGATTGAAATATGATTCTCGAGCGTAACAATAATATCATTGTGCCGATAGTCGTGATAGCCAATGGATTAATAGCCAAGAGCCTCGACCAACACCTGAAGAGGCTCTCGTTGGGGAGCTGGATCAAGGGCTTGATTCAGAAAGCAATACTTCTGGACACGGCTCGCATTGTCAGGAGGTTCCTCTCTCTGGAGCCCTGACAGCCGGTAGCTTGAACCCTGATCCCGATACCGGTAAGCAACTATTTTTTATATTTTCAAATGTTTTTATTTTTATTTTATACTAATATTTAAAAATATAATTTATATGTGTTTAATTAAATAAAGGAAATAATAATATGGCTCGCAGTATTATTATCATTAAAATCATCAATGCAACCCTCTAAGTTCATACAACGTGGCGCTTCAATGGTGACATTAATTTAACACACATATACGTTTTCACATTTTCGTTTCATGAAGCAATTATATTTCCATTAGACGTTATTATTTACCGATTTATTCTAAATTTTAGAAAATAGTATTTTACAGCAACCTGTACTTAAAGAACTGTCGCGCAGCGGTCATTTGCCGGGGTCACGGATCATAACATCGCATCAATGAAATAAAACGAATAAGCAATACTATTAGGATGAAACAAATGCAAAGAGTAGGCGAATTGAAGGAAAGACATTCCCTTTGTCGGCGCGCCGTAAAGGGATATTTCTTTCCATTCGCCGCTGCGACGCCTTTGTCGCTTGCCGCCAAAAGTCGCCGCCGCAGATGGCTCGCGCCCCCTCCCGCCCGCCGCGGCCCCGCACTGCACTCGAATTCTTTTTTTGGTTTTCTAGTAATCCAGTGTCAGCCGAACCCGTGTCCTTGACACACTTCGTCAAACTAGTGCGCATAATTACGTCGTGAATATTGTTGATTTGTAGTGAATGTTTCCGCGAAAAAGACGCTTACCTATTGTTTTATCTATTTATTTTTGTGTAAAGAATAGTAATTACATGATCCTAATTTATGGAGAATGTTATCAAAGTGCCGGCCCCTTGCGATAAGGACATCGCGAGAGATATGGCGATTCAAAACAATGCCCTACTAATCGCATTATTGTAGGACCTCTTCAGCGCATCCACGAAAACAGGCCAGTGGATCCTAGGTCTTTACGCCCAGACCGACCACCTACACGACAAAATGTGCTACAATATTTCGAAGACTAACCCAAAACAGACAAAATAAAAGCAGTGATTAGTGATGACTGTGATGAGTGATGATAGTTATAAGACTAAGCACCTCCGCGTAGTACCTCCGCTCTAGTACCTACCACTTGCGCCGCGCCGCGCAGCTCGGTTTCTTTGATAAATGCCGACAAAGAATCGGACCAATCACCACCAGTACGATCGCGCGAAGCGTAGGTAAGTAATTTCATGAATGAATTTTTGCAAGGGTGATCCCAATTTTAGTTACTATTATATTATTTAGTTTGTTTGAAAAAATGTTTTTTTCAATTTACGAATTATTTTAACCTATACTTATATATATGGTTAATGGGCACTAGCCCTACCCGTGTGTTAAATTAATGTCGCCATTGTAGCGGCACGTTGTATAAAGGCTTTTTCAAACAGGCGCGACCCGCGATCATATCGCGCGCGACACAAAGGCACCGCAAGTCGCCCAATGAGCGGTGTCTTTGTGTCGCGCGCGATTATATCGCGTGTCGCGCCTGTTTGTAGGAGCCTTAATCCTATGATAAGCTTTTTCATGAAATATCAATCTATAGGATTATATGAACAAGGGTTGTATGTAATGATGATTTTAATTATTATAATTCTGGGAATACATACTTGTTCGCAAATCATATTTTGTTCAACATTCAACCTGACACTGACCTGCTAATTGCAAAAAACTAAGACAATTTGAATTTCGCGGGCTACCTAAAAATCACCCGTTTGTTTTTTTTTTTTGGTTGGAAAGTTATCAAATAACTTCTCCCGCTCTGGCGGAGCGGCAGGGCATGTCAGACTTTTACTGACTAAAACCCACCCGTGTTCCTTCAGTTGCCTGTGCCAGGGGCCACGGTATCTCTTTCGGACAACCCGCGACCCTGGCAGCAGCGTATCAGCGCTTTTTTTTTTGGAGGAATGTAAAATCATCTATGACCCCTCCCGCTCTGGGTGGACCGGAAGGGAGTGCCAGACTCTTACTGACTAAAACCCACCCGTCTTCACCCCTTTTTTTTTTTTTTTTTTTTTTTTTGAGGATGGGAAATCATCAAATGACTCCTCCCGCTCTGGGTGGAGCGGAAGGGAGTGTCAGACTCTTACTGACTAAAACCCACCCGTGTTCCTTCCTTAGCCCTTTATGTTCCGGGCCAGCGGTAACCCTTTCGGACAATCCCGCTGACCCGGCAGGCTTCGGCCCTAAGGGGCCCCTCCTCGATGCTGACATCTCTTTGAGGCGCGCGTGGAACACGTACGCGCCGTCCGGCACGGGCCTGGTCCTGATCGGGCGGTGAGCTACCCATTACTCTCCGCCCGCAGGCCCGCGCCTACGGTGGCCGGGAGATTATTATTATCATTACTATCGCAACCCCGCGTGTCATCGCATCGGCCGCCGCCTGATGCGACCTCCCCTGCGCCAGGACCAGCGTGTCGTCAGCGTAGCAAACCACGCTGACGCCATCAGGGAGGTCGGCGCGCAGCACCCAGTCGTACCTGATGTTCCACAGAGGCGGCCCCAGGACCGATCCCTGTGTAGTCTTCAGTCCAAGTCTTAGTCTTCACCCCTAAACTCAATTTTTAAACGCTAAGTTTAAGTGAACATAATATGTATGTTTTAAATGTCCGTTTGAGTTCGGTTTTGGTTTATACGCGAAAACTTGTCACTGACACAAACTGTCCCCAGTTTAATAAATAGTGAGTTTGTCCGGCAGAGCGCGAATATTAACTTAAAACAACTTATTACTGTTCGTTGGAAACTAGCTCCTACAGAGAATTTGATAAATAATAAATAAATAAATAAATGTTTTATTCAGATTTCAAATTGGTAAAATTATTACATAAAGTCTTAGAAATAATTATAAAGGTATAATAATGTTAGATGCCTGTACTAGGATAAACCTGTATCACAGGCGGCATGAGCACACTTAATGGTAATTCTAGGACTATAAAATTCTTAACAATAATTAACATGTAGTCTTAAAGTAATGACAAAATTTTACTAATTAATTATTTTATACCTAGTTTACTTAAATACTATTTACCTTAAAGATAACACAAAATAATAACAAAAAGTCTTATTGTATACAAATAATTGAGTCAGCGTAAAATAGTTTCTTGCACTTCAAAACTTAGCTAAACACATATGATAAGATTTTGCGTCAGCAGAAATTGGTAAGTGGGTTAAAGTCATTGTTGCACAAAATTAAATCACGTTCGAGGCAATGTGTTTATTCGATTTTTATTGCGGGTGACTTATGTGCTTTAACATCAACAAAATCGAGGGTTTGTATGTCAGTGCAGTGTTTTGTTGGGTCAGCAGCAGGCAGTAAACCCGGAAGTCTGGCCTTAAGTATGACGTTCTAGGCGCCCTCGTAGTCGATAGAGTTGATGTACCTGTATTCCGCTATTTTCCTAGCAGGGCAATCAGCATCTCCCGTTTTGTGGTTATTGGGCTTTTTAAAGCGTGAGCAAGTTGCACATTTCGGTGTGTCAGCTTTCTTTGCGCACTCTGACATCGAGTGTCCTTCTTCACCGCAGTGACCACACGTAGATTTTAGCTCTCTGCATGTTTTTGCTGCATGTCCATATTGTTGGCATTTGTAGCATCTGGTGACCAAGGTGAAGTCCCTGACAGGGCATGACGTCCAATTTATAAAAAGCCTTGATTGGGATAACAGGGCTTTACGTATATTGGCTGTAACATCAATGACGTAGTTACAGGTCGACGCATCTTTCTTCCCAGATTTGTGGCTTAATTTAACCACGCTCAAAAAGGACTCCATAGGCATTGCTGGAAACTTATCGGCTACGTTCTGTTCATAAATGCACCTGAAGACTTCAGTTTCAGCTAAAGTAGCCGGCACACCTACAACCACGATCCGAGGTTTGCGCTTGTATGGTTCGTCGGCGGTAAGTCCGGATGTAGATTGCTCAACTGCGTGCTTTAGCTTGTCAGCATCACATTTCGTTTCTGTACTAATAATAACGCCTCCATTTTTGGTCTTTCGGACACCACGTACATGCAGCTTCATTTTATCAGGGCGAATGATTTTTTGCACGAGGTCCTTTGTTTCATCACTTGACTTTAATTTATCGTTGGGATAAATAGCTACAGAGCTTAAATTGTTCGGTCGAACGAAATCATTTGCTCCCTTCTTCACCATATCGGCAAACGAAACATTTCCTGCAGAACCAGAGTCCTTAATCGTCTGCTTGAGCTCCGAAATATGTTCCGTAAGGTCGCGCTTTTCTTGAAGGGCATCAACTGCGTTATACGCGTGAATGGCTTTCTGCTTCAGTGACTGGTATAGAACTGCCATTTGTGAGGTTCCAGATCCTACTTTACGGCACAGGGTAGAAATTTTCAGTTTCTGCTCCGAGTTGAGTTTGCCATCCGCGGCAATAGAGCAAACTTCATTTAAGTGCTGTTCGATGGCTGACATCCATTTTTGAATCTCGGGCGTTGAAATAACATCAGCCGTGACCGACTCAAGGGCTGGGTTCCGCGTCGTCGTCTTTGACGGGGAGGCGGAGGGGTGCACTGGCCCTTTTGGGTTAAAGGGGCTGTTATCCATTTTGTATTTTGACGAGTTCAATGATTTGTGTCCATTATACACTGAAACTACACACTAAGCGAAATTATAATTGCATTACGTTGGTAATGCACTAAAGGAGGTCACTACTATTTAACTAGGTAATTAATAAATATTGCTAACGAGCACGTCTGTACACTGCGAATGATCACGACAAATGTTTGATGAAAATGTTGTGTACAAATATTCATTGATTCTGTTGTTAGAAATTCAGATGAATAATGTTTACGTTTCCATTAGCCTGTTTTATTACACTCCATGTTTTTAATTTATTTCGTTAAAATTTTTCGAGGAAATTATAATTACCGTTCATTTTATAAATAAGCTAGTAGACCCGCGAACTTCGTACCGCCTTAGAATCATTATCGGAATCAGTCACTCCGTTCTCGAGCATCATTAAATATCATAAAAAAGCCGTTCCTTACTAACGGTATGAGAAAATGAATTATCTTAATATTTTTTTTTGTGTTATTTATCCCATGTCTTAATAGTTATTCTGCTATTCGAGGTGGAGAGAAATCTAACAAATCAAAGATCATAAAAACCGGTCCAGCCGTTCTTGACTTTTAAGTGGTGTAAATAACCCGACTTTGTTTTATATAAATAGATAGATTAAATTTCATACAGAACTGTGTCTGAAAAAATCAACTAGTGTTCGTGGAAACTGCGATAAATTAAATGGCATGGACATGTGCACTCAATCTGTGTGGTTCTTTCCTCAAAATACCATTTCAGATCATCATCATCATCATTTCAGCCGACAGACGTCCACTGCTGGACATAGGCCTCCCTAAAAGGGGGGGTTTGCCATAATCGCCACGCTTGGCAGGCGGGTTGGCAATCGCAGTATGGTATGGTGGTGGAATGCATAGAGAAAGCTGCTGCCCATTCTCCGGTACGCCTCTTAGTCGCCTTTTACGACACCCACGGGAAGTATGGGGTGGTGGTATTCTTTAAGTCCGGCACCACACAGACGACCATTTCAGATACTGATCAACATTTCCTCGCATGACCTGACCAAGGTTATGTCTGGACTTTAAAAGAGACTGTGACCGCTGAGTTTGTTTCGGCTTTTCTTCTCAGAGTATTCAGATAGGAAACGCCGACCTCATCTAGTTTTTAAAACATGACTGACGTGTAAAAGTGTTTGTCAAACCTACTCACAGAAAATAAATACGAGTAATTTATCATTAAATGTAATTTTCATTCCCAAACTTGTTGGTTTACGAAATTCTGTACAAAATATTGGAACTTTAATAGGTGCTTAACGTCACTCCTGTATTTCATAGGTCTAAGCAAAGGTGTTGTAAGTAAAATACACCATTTCTAAGTTATAATTCCCATGGTAGAAGGGGACGAGAAACCCGACTACTGAGATTTTCCGTATGGAAAACCCAATAACAGTTAAGCGGACCTTGAGATCGAACCCAGGGCCGTTCAGTAGTCACGTAATCACTCGAGTATATTATATTATTATATATTCTGTGTATTTAATTTTTAGCGGCTCATGGCTAAATAATAACAGTCGCACGAGTCGGTCGAGTCGGTTCTTGGATGGGTGATCATCCATTACGTATCGATACCCCTCCGTGCCTCGGAAAACACGTTAAGTCGTCGTTACGGGTAGTCAGAAGCCCAAAAGTCTGACAACCAGTCTTACCAAGGAGTATCGTGTTACCCAGTAACTGGGTTGTGGAGGTCAGATAGGCAGTCGCTGCATGTAAAATACTGGTATTCAGTTGCATTCGGTTAGACTGGAAGCTGACCCCAACATAGTTGGGAAAAGGCTAGGCAGATAGGGTGTATTTTATTTTTAGATACCCGGCAGTTATTTGGAATATTGGTTTCGCTTTGGTATTTTGGTCTTGCTTCGATATGAATATTCAAATATTCCGTTAACTCTTTATGCACAAAGGGAAGTATTTTTGTCGATATTTCGCTGTAGGTACAGCAAAAATATTTTTATATCTATACTAATACAATAAAGCTGAAGTTTGTTTTTGAAGTGAAAACTTCTTTAGGGCATTTTTTGAGATGGGAAAAAACCATTGATGTCGCGACACTGTTTCCGTAACAGAGCCAAATTCCCCGCGTTTTTTTGTTCAATTTGTATGTAAAAAATCAAACGCGGGGACGCGATATCTGCGGGCGCATGGCGCGTTTCAGTGTGTGATCCGCCTTATTCCTAACCCATGAAATAACATGACAACTTTCAACAGAGCCGACATGATCAATCGTCTCTTTTGCAACAACCCGTATAGCGCGTCTAAGTTGAAAGCGACACGCGTCACGTCAAATTGTCTTCCGATACATTAGGTGCGATGGTGGAAATTCTTTACGCTGTTCCTACTCAAACGCATGGCATCAATTTATCACAGTACCCACTTATGTTATGTGCAAGAATTTCCACAATTTCGTTGGTGACGTGAGAAGGGTGTAATTCCTTGTGATAAGGTTCCGTTATTATAAATTGAGGTTTTTGATGTCACATATTTTTAAATCGATACCACACATGCAAACAAACACACACACACACGCGCGCTCGCACTCAGACATTCTTGTACTGAATTTTTATTTTATTTGTTCAAAATGCTGTCAATAATAATTAAGTAACAGTCTAAGAATTACTCTTGTCCTATTTTCGGGAAATGAGGGCTGTTTGTCCTTAATACAGGCTACTAAGTAACCTAGCTAGGACATCAGATCGAAAAATTGTAATGTTACCTACTCATCTCAGATTTAAACTATTCCTAAGTTGTCATCCTACTTTGTAACAGACTGTACCACTTTTTTATAAAATAATTTATTATTATTATTAGTGAACGAATTTTTTTTCTTAGTTCTTTGGCTAGTTTAACCTATATTAACGGGCCCAGCCAAAACAATGTAGCATGTGTGTGGTGCTTTTTTTTTTACGAAGAATTTATGATTGATTAGTGATTTCATTTTCGTCAATTTGCATGAACTTTCTAACTATTCTGCAGGTATTTAAAATTACGGCTTTTTGGAGTGTTATATAAATGGAGTCTTTTAGGTCTATTTGTTTAAGGCTGTGGTGGAGGTGATTGGGTATAACACCCGTCGTGGAGACAACAATGGGTACTACGTAAACTTTTTCCTGCCTCCAGATTCTGGACACTTCTTCTTTCAGTTCAGCATATTTACTAATTTTCTCACTTATTGTTTTTTAGAAATTATGTGTATTAGGGACTGCAATATCTATGAGGTATGTGACTTTATTAACTTTATCTTGAAGGGTTATATCTGGTCTATTATAGTGAACGGTCCTGTCAGTTAGTACGGCACGATCGTAGTAGAGTTTGTGTGTGGTACTTTCTAGAACTGTTTGTGCTATTTGTAATAAGGAGGGCTTGTATCTTGTATCTTATATTATTACTAGCTTCTGCCCGCGACTTCGTACGCGGATCCTGTTGCTTATGCCAGCGACAACGGGGTCGTCAAAATCGAAGATCTGAAACGTCTGATGTCGAATTCTAAGAGCCCGGGGACGGGACGGGTCGTGGTGTCTCGCCGACACCACAACCCGTTAGAATTTTCGCCTCAATGATATTTCTCTGCAGCGAGACGACTTTGGGCCGGGTCCCATTGCACAGTTTCGGCGGAGTGAGTTTCCGAAGAAGCGTAATTGGGAAACCGACCTTTAACTTAATGGTGTGCGCTGGTAGTCCACTTGCACTGAGGAATTGAGAAATTCTACGGGGTAATGTGTGGCGTCATCTTGGTCGACAACAGTGTTTATTGTTGTTTTTTTCCCTCAATTTCCGCGAGAATGCATTCATTGATCGCTGAAGCTTGGTCGTTTCTGGGTGTTAAAATGGCTCATTCACACACCCAAGTATTATGTTGGTGCGGTATCCGTATGATGTCCCCGTACACCAGGCGAATCAAATCTTCTAAGGTGGACACCATTCTCCCAAGTATCTCAGGTAGAACCACATGGTCACCGTCTACAGGTAGCGGTACCTCACCCAATTTTAAGAGAACATCAGAAAATTCTTGGGCGTGTACATTCCCGCCAAGATGTGCTCTCATATTCATCGTTAAGCGCAACCTATGAATATGTGGCCATAAGAAAGAGTATTTCAACAAAGCATTCACCTCATCAGCCCTAGTTCCTCGCGTCACCACAGGCAGCGTTTGTCGGAAATCGCCGCTAAACAGAACTGTAACGCCACCCATCATTTGCTGGTTCCGGATGCGGATGTCCTGCAAAGTCCTATTTACCGCCTCTACTGCTTTTCTGTTCGCCATAATGCATTCATCCCACACGATTAAACAGCAATCTGTAAGCATGCGTCCTTTGTCACTATTGCGTGACACTCCACAAACAGGTGTTTCATTACTCTCTAAATCTATGGGAATCTTAAACATTGCGTGCGCTGTTTTGCCACCAGGAAGCAGTGTTGCGGCGATTTCTGACGATTCTACTGCAATGGCAATCTTGTCTTGCCTCCAGACCTCTGCGAGAATGCCAGCGGTTACAAATATTCTCCCTGTTCCACCAGGAGCATCCAAGGAAAACATTTTACCTTGGCCGAGCCGAGTCAAGGATGGTGTCGAAAATTTGCTTTTGCTCTAAGGTAAACTTAGAGACATGATGGTCATTGACGACGGTACTCATAGCTCTTGGATCATAATTTATTTCAGAGTTGTACTCTCTGTTTCCAAGCTCTTGTGCATCCAGAAGTTGTGGAGTCGGTAGCCCATAATGCACCAGAGAACTGCCGCAGATCGAAATGACCATATCTTGACACAGACATAGACTACCTGCAGTATTTGTCTGTCCTTCCCCTTTTTAATCCATCCAAAGGTTGTCTTTAAAAGATCGCTTTTAGCGATAAGACCGCCCATTGTGTCACCCTTTGTACAGTTTCTATACCTTATGTCTGTAATTAATATGGTGTACATAATAAAGAGTATTCTATACTATTCTAATCTATTCTTGAAGTGAAGTAAGGCAACTGTTTAGAACGCGCTCATCAGTTGCCTCAGTATTATCTTCAGTAGTGCGTCTCAGACCTCTTAGGAAGTCTTCGACAGAAGATGCCGATATTTTTCCCACAACAGAAGCGGATTTGCAATACCGCAAAACACCAACATGACGACAAAAAGATGTCGCAAACGACTGAGATTGTTACTTATGCTGGCTTCCTCAAGTGCGTCCCAGTGCTGATCACCGTCGAGAAGGTGGCGTGCTACGCGAGCAGCGCGGTATGTGGGATACTCAATGTCATCGACTGTCCTTAGAAACGCAAATGATGTTGGGCCGTGCACTGTGTGCAGTAACATTTGCAAATAATAGCACTCGCCATTATTTGGGTGCACAGTGTAAACCCGTCCCAATGCGGTGTCCTTAAAAATTCCCGGAAACCCGTCCACGGCGTGTCCGCATCGACGTCGATTAAATACACCTCTTTGCTTATCGTACGTGTAGTACGACGTCATCTCATCATAGGTGAGTGATCTAGCAAAGTTGTCCCCTTCACAGAGCCTGAAAAAGGCCAATTTCAGTCTATCAAAAAGTACTCTGTGAAGGCCAACAGGAAAATTAAACACATCAACCAACACAGACAACAAAGGTAACCCCCGTTTCTATAGGATGAGAGCGGCACATCGGCACCTATAACATCACATTTTGGGAACAAAACCATAGCGCAATCTAAATCGACGCCAACGCCATCTAGTTAGAAAACGGAAACTACATATTATTTACCCAAATTAATCAAATCTTCTATAATATAAAAATGAATCGCTGAATGTGTTGCTAAGCGCAAATCTCGAGAACAACTGAACCGATTTCGCTAATTCTTTTTTTAGAATATTCCTTGACGTACGAGGATGGTTCTTACGTAGAGAAAAATTTAATATATCTATGGAAGTAGAGTAGAAGTAGGGTAGGAGTAGGGTAGGAGTAGTGTAGGAGTAGGGTAGAAGTAGGGTAGGAGTAGTGTCTCCTACACTACTCCTTTTATAATATTACTGCCCCGCTCCTTTATAAAAATAGCGTGATTATCATGTTCCCAGAGTTAAAGTTTTATTTTTAACTAAATAAATAAATAAACATGTCATTTTGTGCATTCAATTATTTTGTGCATTCAATTACGAACAAACACATTTTAAAATCAATATTGCTTACCTCCCATAACATATGGCGTGATAATATGTAGCCTAAAGCCTTCCTTGGTTTACTAAGAACATTTTTGCTGAATTTCAATTCAATCTATCCAGTAGTTTTGGCGTGAAGCCGTACCATACACACAGACAAACAGACTAACAGACAAAAATTCTAAAAAGTCACTTTTTGTCATCAGTTACGTTTTTCTAACAAAAGCCACTTATTTTTTCTCGAAAATTCACAATGTACAGTTTTTCTTTCGTTACTGTTTTATTATATTATTATGTATAGATTATATTTTCATCTCTAGGGACATAAAATTAAGGGATTATATGCGTGTGGAGAACCAGATAAGGGGCGGTGGCATTAGTAATATTGGCCTATTTGCCGGGTACGAGCTAGACTGGACGATATCCATGTAGTGAAGAGATTGGACGGTTATCAAGGATGTAAATGATTGAACTTGGGTACCGTGACTCGTGGATATCCTTTGAAATAACGTAACAGATAGGTTAGCAGATAGGTTAATAGTCTTCCAGAACGTATTTCGGCCACAGCGGCCAATCTCAGCGATGAATAGCCTTCGGCGCAGGAGACATTATAGTGCATAAACAAGTATGTGCGCAGACACAGGTGCATTCTCTCTCATAGTCCGGTGGGACGGCAATCCGACACGACCGGAGAGAGATCAGGCGCAGGATCAACGGCTTAACGTGCTTTCCGAGGCACGGGGGTATCACACCGCCAACTTTCAAACTCCGTGCTGATACTGAGAAATTCCTTAAGGAAAGACCCAATAAGACGCTGGTCGACCTGGGAATCGAACCCTGGACCCCACGCTCAGCAGTCGTGCTTGCGACCACGAGACCAACGGGGCAGATTTAAGCACTAAGCATTGAAATATAAACTTTGTATTCCAATTTCTAAGAAGGTGAAATCCTACCTCTTAAGGTCATAGCACACGTATCAAACCGGAAAGGGATCGGCACCGTATCAACTCGAGCCGTTCAGTATTCTTTGTATGAAACTCCCTACTGTAACGCACACTAATCGGAATCGTAACGTAATCGCCTCGCCTCGGAACGAGCTCACAAACCGCGGTGCGGTGCGTAAGGGACTACTCACACTTATTCAGCTCTGTTCACATTTGTCCATATAAAACAACGATTTTGTATGGAGTCCGTTCAGCTTTCCGCGGCTGAACGGATGCGAACGCATCTCGTACGAAATCGTTGTTTTCTATGGACAAAAGCTGAAGAGAGCTGAATAAGTGTGAGTAGACCCTTACGGCTCGTCGTCCCCCCCCTTACGTCTCGCCGTACCCGCGCTTACGTCTCTTCTTCCACCTTTGCCCCTCTGACCCCTCAGGCCTGCTTGTTGCACCATCAACCAGCGGCCGGTGAGCCGTAAGCGCGCCGTCGCCTAGCCGTAGCCGAGCCGACGTGTCGGAGCTTCTGATCCGCTTTGGTTACGTGCTTAAGTTAGGTTGACGCCTGTTTGAAGGCGAGGCGAAAGGCGATACGGTGCCGAACCCTTTCCGATTTTATACGTGTGCTATGTATGACCTTTAGGTCGCATTCCACCAAACGTTTATACATAGAATATACAGTCTTATACTGAGAATATATATTGTTTGTTTTAATCAGCCCTTAGCGTGACAAATGCAAGGTTGAATATTAAATCCGAACAGAAAGTGACAGTTATAAACGCAGTAACGTGTCATGGAAGCCAGTTCCCAACATATTAATTCATGTATTATCAAGAGACCGCAGTCTGCAAGATACGCCGCAGTGTGGCTGTGACATCGCGGTTATTATGAACCTGACACCGTCGCCCGCGCCGCCCATATTGTGGTGATATTCGAACCACTACGAGTATTAACACTGATGATACTGCTGCTGACGTGGTGACATAAGGTAATGTTGATGTTAAATTAAATGATAAATTATTTTATTTCTGTCGGTAGGGTTTGTACAAACACTTTTACACGAAAATAAATAAATAATGTTTTAAAACTAGATGAGTTCGGTGTTTCCTATCCTAAATGAGAAGAAAGACCGAAACCAACTCAGAGGTCACAGTCTCTTTTAACCTTTTGAACGCCATTGTCACATATATGTGACAAACGAAATCTTACCCTGAACGCCAACGTCACAAATATATGACAAAATACACGTCGCAACATATTATGAAATAAACAATTTAATCATTACTTTTGTGTGTTTTTATTTATATAATTTAAAAGTTTAAAAAAGTGGCCTGGCGTCAGGGGTACGGCGATACGTTTATACTCTGGCGTTCAAAAGGTAGGCCAGACATAACCTTGGTCAGATCATGTAAGGAAATGTTGATTAGTGTATGAAGTGCTCTTTTGAGGAAAGAACCACACAGATTTGAGTGGGCCTGTCCAGTCAGTGCAAGCATTTGTCGGTTACCGTGTAGCTCAACGATTCGACGAACAATGCCAAAAAGAAAGGGATATTTGGGTAGGCCGCATAAAGTACTCAAACTGCCAGAATATCATTAAAACCAAATGAGAAAGAAAAAACTGGCCAAATGCGAGTCGGACTCGCACACGAAGGGTTCCGTACCACAAGGAAAAACGCCGAAAAAAACATGTTTGTTGTATGGGAGCCCCCTTAAATATTTATTTTAATCTGTTTTTAGTATTTGTTGTTATAGCGGCAACAGAAATACATAATTTGTGAAAATTTCAACTGTCTAGCTGTCGCGGTTCTTGAGATACAGCCTGGTGACAGACAGACGGATGGACAGACGGACAGACAGACGAACGGACAGACGGACGGACCGACAGCGAAGTCTTAGTAACAGGGTCCCGTTTTTACCCTTTGAGTACGGAACCCTAAAAAAGGACCCACATAGTCCTCACATCCACAATAATTAAAGTAATATACTTTACAAAGTAATTAAATTCGTGTAATTTTGTAAATTGGACCTATCAAACGGATGTGAAAATTACCATAGTAATTAATCATTTTATGTGAACAAATAGTAGATTGTTATACAAGGGTCGGAAGGAATCAATTCCCATACGAGGCATTTAGACGCCCGAGCGCAGCGAGGGCGGCTATAGTGCGAGTGGGAATTGATGACTTCACCCGCGTTAAACACTCTACTTTTCATTTCGAATTTAAGGAAAGTAAAAAATAGTAGTTTTTCTAAAATATTTATTGATAATAATTACATGAATAATAGGTACCTATTCATTAGTCTTTTTTAAATTTGAAGTATGGAACACACCACGTCACCGCCACATGAGCAGATTCTGTGTCACCACCGCAGGCCGTTCCGCTTACTAGGGCCCGTATTATTATAATTCTGTCTGCATTCTTAATTTTACCATTTTTCATAAATTACTTAGAAAACACGATAATCTTGATAAAAATAACTAAAAATTGTGTTGCGACGTGACACTTTTTAGTGCTGACCCAACTTTCTTATTTCGATTCAAAACTTGCATACAGCCTAATCGATACTCGCAATAAAAAAAAAGAAAAAAAAATGTAGAAACTGAATAAAAACTCTTTAAACTAACAAAATGTATTGAAATGTAAAGTGTTTGCAGAATAACCAATCTATAGAATTAATTAATTATCATCATTCTCAAAAAAACTTCTGGTAAGCCTACCTAAAAAATGTTTACTGGGAATTCTGTAGTAAACTATTAGAAAGTATCAAAAATAAAATCCACAATAAATAATTGTCCAATAAATTAAAATAATTTTAAACAGCGATCGCATTCCGAATATAAATTCAATTATAGAAGCATTTCGGCGCGAAATTCAGTAAATGAGGTACCTATTGGCCTGTCTGTTATTGACATGATATTAGAAGAGATTGAAATGATATTAGAAAAGCATAAATCATTATTATAAACAATGCTTATTGTATTTATTGCTTAAAATAATTTTATTTTATTTTCAAATATCGATTACATTCGTCATATTAATTACTCGAGTCAATCGAAATTTAAAAAAAAAATTGCTTGGTATAATCGCTTTCACACATCACTGCAATAAAAAAAAACAATAATGGTCGGCGATTTTGAACTCAAATTGAGTAGTGGTAATGATTAATACGTATTATTGAACCTGTGTTTGAATATTACGTTAAAACCTGGGCATTTTCGTGTTGTTTATAATATTATCAATAACATTTGTCACATTTTAAATCTTATCTACCTCTTTGTGTGTGAAATTTGTGAAAAGTAAAAATGTAAACACATACGATTGGCGCGAAACTTCGACATTAGATATCAAAAAAAGTTCATTACCACTACTTATTTACCTTAAACTATGGATAAATTCGTCAAATAATTAAATGATGTATATTCACAGCCCCATTATGGTAAAGTCAGGATGTTCGAAATCCCCAATTTTTATGTTTTTTAGCCTCGAGCACAACTGACATCAAAATGGTGATTATCGTATCTATGTATGTTGAATTAATTAAAGGTAAATTATTAACTTGTGCGCTAAATCTGAAAGATTTAATGGCGTTAACATATGAGCTTTTTATCCAACTCTCCTAATTAACGCACATTCATAAGATTTGATGGGTAGCATAATAAATATTTACATAATCAATTAATTAAGGGTGTCGTATGTCTGACTAAGCTGACTACCTAACTAAATTTAGTTTTATTTTAAATTTCATTCCCGCCCTAGGGAGGGAAGCAATTACTATGAGACTTTCCCGCCCAAGGGTGGGAAGCGGCGTTTTCCACCCGCGATTCGGATCAAACAAACACTACTTTCCGAGTATGAGAGATGAAAATATAATTACGTTGGTGAAATGGTGGCTTTTCAGTTAATGGAAGGTCCAAAAACATAAGGCGTATTTTCCTACTTTTAAAAGAGTAAACTTTTCAATCGACATAATTTCAGACCTAAGACATTAAAAATTATTTTTAACAATTTCAGACTAAATAAATATAAACAGCAAAAATATGAATTCTAAAATAGTTAGACAGTAAATGTTTTCCAAGAAATAAAATATTTAACGACGCAGAACTGGTAGAATATAATCAGGATTGTGCCCACAGACTACAATATAATGCAGGGTAAACAAAATTGTGCCGGAGTCCCGGAGCACAGCAGTTTGCCGTGGACGTGGGACGCACAGAGTATAGGGAGGAGTATAGAGTATAGAGAGTGTAGAGTACAGCGGCTGACATGATCTTTCATCAGAAGACAGTTGCCACGCAACCATAGTTTCACAACTAAGGTTGCGTGGCGCTGTGCTAGAGTGCCTGTCACCAGCCAGTGTCACCCTTATCCGACCTGTTCGGTTATGCTAATAACTTCGTAACAAAACGAGGCGGCGCCACTTGCTGCGCCGTCATTTTATTTTAATGGAACTATTTGATGTATTCAAATAAGCATACCTATTTTTAATTTGGCAAATTGTCAAGGAAGAAGCTTTATTTATAACTAGCAGCGCCCCGCGGTTTCACCTGCATAAGTGTCGATCCCGTCGGAATATCGGAATAAAATGTATCCTATGTGTTAATCCTGGTTATAAACAATCTGTGTGCCAAATTTCATCCAAATCCGTTCAGCCGTTTGTGCGTGAAGAAGTAACAAACATACAAACACACTCACAAACTTTCGCCTTTATAATATTAGTGTGATAGTAGGATTTATAGTGTTACTGCAAACTCATTCTGATAATGACAAACTGGTTTAAATTCTTAATACGCTCAAGCAGGATTATAAGCTTCAACACATCCCAAGAGACAACAACAAACGATGGGATTCTACCCCACAGGCTGCGTGTATAAACACAATAAATTAATTTACAAGGGTTTAATACAGAAGATTCCATTACAAGGAGCAGAGGTAAGTCGTACCTACTTACACAAGCACTTACCGACTTGTAATGTGGTGAAAAGGGAGAGGATCAGTTAACAAATGAGTAGTAAGGCTTGCAGTTGTTTGACAAGGAGTAATAAGGTTCTATATGATGAGGATAGCAGCCCCTGGTCTGCGGTAACATAACGTTAGCAGAATAAAGGTTTTATATTATTATGTTTTAAATTGTTCTCACATGTAGACTCACCAAGTTTTGAGAATGAATGTCGACGGCTATAGAGTAGGGGAAGACCATAGAAACGGTGGATGGACTGTGTGATAGATGATATGGCTAGAAAGGGGGTGACTACCGTGATAACGACTAATGGAGAAGTATGGAAGAAAAAATGTTGTGTGGCTGTGTCATGGACACTGCCGTGTGTTGTACGTGAATACGTTTACGCAACGGGGTTGATCCGCTCGGCCGCATTAATTCTTTTACGTTCCCGGCACTGCTTGACTCGGTCTTATGGTGTTTTATTGATACCATTCGATTGCTCTTAAAGCCATTTCCAATCGTATACGATCTTTGTGTTTGGATTTGGCTTTTTGACGTGTTTAAGCCGATATTATATTATTATTGATATTATTTTTATTTTAACACATTATATTCACTGTCACTATTTTACACTAATGTTTTGTATGCAATCGATATATATTGACGGGAGCTTAAGATTGAAACCTAAACGGAAGTAGTAGCTTTTCCGAGTCAAAAGTTATACTAAGTGGAAATATCGATACGCAGCAAAATTATCTCAAAATGGCAGCGCTTCCCCTTTCACCGCGCGCGATGCGGTCCTCACTTGGCGTAATGAATTATTTGATCCTTTACCTAACCTATCCAATAGTATAATTGAATTGAGGATGGAGATGATACATATGCAACACCAAACTGTATCCCCCGATTTTGTTATCATTGGTTTTTTTGACTTGCCTCCCACTATGGAAGCAATTTCAAAGACGTATTCACGTCAAAATATATGTTGCGCCGACCCCAAATAAAATGCATTGGTATTGGGCAAGAGAATGATGATAATGATGTAGAAACACCGATGAATAATCAATAATGTAACCAGAAACTAAAAATGACTTTTTAAAGTGTGTCCATGGTGTTTCGTCCCGTTCTTTTCCATAGAGTTCTATGGTTTCGAACGGGCAAGTCCGTTCACAGTTATTTTACCTCTGACAGCAGCAAGCAAACAGCAACCTTGTTGTAAAGAGAACAAAGATCACTTTGATTTTAACTGTGATGCAATATTAGAAGTAAAATAACAGTGAATGGGCTGTAGCTTTAACTTTCTTCCTTGACAAATAAAACTTGCCTGTAAATGGTTTAAGAGTGTTAAAGCCGTACGGAATTTCATACAAACTTTCAAGCCCTTGTTTTTCGTGTGTGTGTGTTGTGTTGTTCTTAAGTGTTGTTAAGTAATTTTAAATGTTCTTAAGTAACTTTGTTGACCTTTGTATCCTGCTTATGCGTAGGAAGTTTAATTAAAATCGGTTCATTCATTTCGAAAAACAAGGGCTTGAAAGTTTGAATGAAATGCCGTACGGCGTAAACTAAGGCGGTATTCGCTGCTATTAGGCGTAGTGAAAAGTACCAAGCAGTATTTATACCAAATGAGCCTTAACCAAAGTCTAAAAATCTTTCATCTCAGTAGTAAGTACGTATATGTAGGTTGACTCGGTTTTCTAGTTTATACTCAAACTCAAAGCATTTATTTCAATTAGACCTTGTACAGGCACTTTTGAATTGTCAAAATTAAATAGTCTGTCAGTTAGTCCGAAAGTTGAAGCTAGTTGCCCATTCCAAAACGTATATCTCTATGGAGAAGAACGGGCAAGAAACTCCATGGACACTCTTTTAAATCAAGATATTACAAAATCCTGGGTACATTATTCTTGTTGCTTCTATATGTGAGAACAATGTAAAAAAAAAGACACAAATGAAGAAACAATTCAAAATATAAGATTAAAATTAAAAATAAGCATTGGCAGTTAAGTGATGACGTCTCAACCGACGGCGCCCGTTCACGAACATGACATATAGATAAAGCCACTCGGCGTATTTCTCAAGAGGGCACTATAGCATGTGTGCTTTTCGTTATTAGAAAATAGCAATGTTTTAAAAAAGGTTGAAATAAAATCGAAAGTGCAGTATGCACAAAAGCGAAAATATTTTACGTATGTATGTAGTTGTGTAGTTGTCAGTGAAATAGTTTACAGACTACAGTCTAGTTAAAAAAAGAAAATGGCGCGTGCAGCACCGTACACGTGGCTGAAGAGGAACTTAAAAAAAAAACAGAGATTTAGTGTGACAGACACAGAGACTTATATCTTTCTTCTCTATCATGTAACGAAATGTGCCTAAACGTGACGCGTCCTTGAAATTCCACTCTCAATTCTCGTCCAATTATATCGAACCAATGCCTAAGAATGTCCCTTCAAAAAATCTTTTGTATTTTTTCTGACTTTTGCCTCTGAGTAAGCGATGACAATAAGTCAATTCATGTTGTTGTTCACCGTCGGAAATAGAACAAAACAGTATTTAGTCTATACCTACCATTGGTTGGTTTAGCTCTTTGATCGTTCGAACAAAGCGAGAAGAAAAAATGGTTTCCTTTTCAGTACGGCTTCAAAAGCAAAGGAAAATGATCAAAGGAATATCATGGAATCCGAATAAATTGTTACTCGTGAAACAATGGTGAAGGGTGTGGTGGTGAGAGTACTTACCATAGATATAGATACACCTAAATAACGCAAGAGCAACTATTTCGCGTACCAAAAATCGCACCAGCTTACGTACAAAAATCGTAAGCCGCTACTTTCGCGCTCAGTCCTCTGGCTGCGTGAGCGTGACCGCTGGCGCTAGGCCCCGGGTGTGGGGCGAGACGGGTGTCGTATATGGTGTCTTTGAATCGATTTCATTTTCCCATCACTATATAGTGCTTCGTAGGTAGTCAACAAATGGCACGCTTTGTTTTCATACAGTTCGTGATACATGCGTTATCTAGGTCTAGTGGTACTTACCTACGATTTTTATTATTATTATTGTAGTAGTAAGTTTTCTCAAATTAAATAAGATGTCGATGTGATTCGCTATCCTCCTCTTAGCGTGTCGAAGGTGATCTTAATGGATTCGGCCCGTAATTCGGCTAGGTGTTTGGCGTCATCATTAGCATCCATCAGTTACTGCAACGTGCCGACGAAAGGACACGCAGGACACGGTACGAAGGGTCCCATCGTTTGTGCCTCATTTACACTTCAAGGCGGAGACTCTCATAGACGACTCCGCCTTGTAGTGCAAGGAAAACCTGTTCAGGTGGACATCCACCTGAACAATAACAGGTTTTCCTTGCTTTGGCCAACCTGGGACAGGAGTTTGTATGAAGACTTCCAGGCTAGCCGAAGCAACTCGTATCCTATCCAGATGGTATTTCGAAAGTAATGCAGCTTTGAGTCGTTTGGGGTCGAAACGCTCGGGGCATGGGTGGTCCTGAGTGCGCGTCTCCTTTTTAAGGAAATTTCTCGCCGGCTGGTTGACACTTCATGTGACCAGAGGGCTGGGTCGTTCTTTGGCCAAAGAAATAGCATTGCCATTCAATGTAGCAATGCTGCCAGTCTTCTGGGCACGTTTCTGGATGACAGCGATGCGGACGAGTACTTCGACGCCTAAGTGCCCTTTGTTTTTGTAATTATTTGTATAGTAAGTTAGTCATTTAATTTAGTAGGTATCTAGTGTAAATAGTTTGTATTAGTTTAGATACATTCAATAAATACTGCTTGTAAGAAGCCGTTTATCGTCCTTGGAAGCTGAGAAAAAAGAGGACAAAAAGCTGATTCGTCAACTTGAGGATAAGATTGAGTATCTGGAGCGCAACACGAGGGCTACTGAAATAGAAATTCGGAACGTACCGAAGTCCGAAAGTGAGACAAAAGATGACCTCTGTGATTTGGTTGTCAATTTAGGACAAACCCTAAATCTAAATATTAGTCAAACTAACCTGAAAGATATACACAGAGTGAAATCAAAAGATAGCTCAAACCCAATAATTGTGAACTTCAACTCCGTCATAACTAAAGATAAGGTTATTAAGGGAGTCAAGATGTTCAATAAGTCAAAAGACAAAGGAGAAAAGCTGAATACTACCCACTTGAAGTTCAAGAACAAACAACCAATTTATGTGTCAGAAAGACTTACGTTTAAAGCACAGAAATTGTACTACCTAGCCAGAACTCAGCACAAAAACTATGGGTATGATTTTTGTTGGACCTCATATGGCGTAATTTATTTGCGAAAAAAGGTTGGCGACCCCCAGATCCGTATAAACTCGGAAGTGGATTTTCAAAAGCTTAGACCAACTAGCTGTACATGACTAATACCGCTCTCATGGAAAATTTGTTGCATGTTTGATAAAACTTTTAACCATTATTTATGTCTGTTTTGCATGACCGTAAATCTCGTGCCAACACCATTACCTAAATACATTACAATACTTAAAACACTCTATTCAAACAAACATCAAAAACACACAACGAACTATAACAAATGTTTATTACACTCTCATACGCAGTCACACACTCAAGTTTACACAAACGAAATAGTAATTGCGAAACATCATATTCTTCACCATTCTACCCTCGATCTGTACATCTTACCTAAATTAGATACGGTAACATTAATTTATATGAGAAATCTCGTGCCTAAAATTGTGACCTATTTGCTTAAGCTTCACCAATGGCTTCCATAGATAAAATAATTCAAGACATTGATGATGTGTCGGTGGCTAAATCCTATAGATGTGACCCGGAAACATGTGGCAATTTTATCAAGTCTAGTTCTAAAGCATTGACTGTAATCTCACAAAATATTCGCAGTATCTATAAAAATATGGATGGTTTTATTGTTCATTTGGCTAGGCTTGCATTTAAACCGGACATAATCATTTTAACTGAGTGCTGGTTGAGTGAGCATAAATCACCACCACTTTTAGACAATTACTCATGCTACTTTTCCAAGAAAAGTCTAAATCAAAATGATGGAATTGTCATTTATGTCACACTTGATATCAAGTGTACTGTGGAGGAACCTGACCCTATTGGAGCAAACTTTCTGTTACTTACAATTAACAACGACATTACCATTTTGGCTACTTATAGATCTCCATCAATTTATTGCATCGACCACTTTTTGAATTCGATTGACAGCATACTTCGTCCTATTAATTGCAATAATATTATTATTATTGGAGATGTAAATATAGACATTAAGCCTGATAATAGTGATAGAAATAGTTCACCATATCTAAATCTCACTGCAGAGCTGGGTCTTCTCCCAGGGCATACATTGCCAACTAGACTATGCAATTGTATGGATCACATCATGATCAAAACAAATAGGTCAGCCATAGTCACTGTCATAGAGTCTACAGTTACAGATCATGATTCCGTTCTTGTTAGTTTGCCTTGTAGGCGAGAACTGATAAGGCAATCTAACATAATTTTTAAGACAGATTTTAATGCAACTATAAAACAATTAGAATCTATGGATTTCTCTTTTGTCTCTCCTTCAGCTAATGCTGAAGAAGTTGCAACTCTTTTTACTAACAACTTGACTTCTGCAATTAAATCAAACACAACGTCTAGTATTGTTTCTGGTCGTAAAAAAACCATAAAACCATGGATTACGCCAGGTTTGGTTCGGTGTATCCGACACCGTGATAAGCTACATGTTAAGGTTAGGAAAAATCCCAATAATTCAGTTCTCGAAGTCACTTACAAGCGCTACAGAAACTTCTGTAACGCTCTATTGCGGAAGCTAAAAAGAAATTATGAAAAAACTCTTCTACAAAATGCAGGAAGTAGTAAGGAAACGTGGTCAGCTATAAAATCAATCACTGGTACTGCCAAGCAAAAATCTTCTGCTGATGATTTATTAAAGATCAGTAATACCCCCCAGGATGTCGTTGAAATTGTGAACAATTTTTTTGTCGATGCCGGAAAGCTACTTGCGGACAAAATAAAAAGCTCTGACAATTCCGAAATCAGCCTGCCTACTTTAAATGATTTCAATAGTCCTCGCGTCCCGAATTCTATGGTATTGCTCCCACCAAACGAATCAGAAATTGAATCACTTATCATGAATCTTAAAAATGACTCTGCAGCGGGCTGGGACTCTATTTCGAACAGGTTTCTAAAAATGTCAAAGCATATTATCGTCCCACACTTTACCACGATCATTAGGCTATGTATAGAGCAGGGCGTTTTTCCTTGTGTATTTAAAAGGGCGCTCATCACTCCTGTCTACAAGAGTGGAGCTCGAGACAGCGTAACAAACTACAGACCAATTTCTGTGTTGCCAGCGCTCTCTAAATTACTAGAAAAAGTATTGAATAACCAACTCATAAAATTCTTAGAAGAAAATAACATATTATCTGACTCCCAATTCGGCTTTAGGGTGGGTAAAAGTACGGATGGAGCCGTCAGCTCGTTAGTAGATTATATTACAGCTTGTCTAGATAATAAACAAAAGTGTGTTGGAGTTTTTATTGATCTGGCCAAGGCGTTTGACACTGTCTCGATCTCTGCTCTTGTTGACAAGCTGGAAAGGTGTGGAATAAGGGGAATGGTACTTAAAATCTACAAAGACTTCCTTACTGGCCGTCTGCAGAGAGTTAAAGTGGGAAGTGCTATTAGTTCGGATGTTGCAGTCATCTACGGAGTCCCACAGGGTAGCATTCTTGGTCCCAGTCTCTTCCTGATTTATATAAATGACTTATGTCAAATGACACTTAATAAAGGCAAAATATTTACTTATGCCGATGACACAGCTTTGGTGTTTCAGGGAGAGACTTGGGATGAAGTCCAAAAAAATGCGGAGATAGGGCTCCATAAAGCCAGCTTGTGACTGAGGCATAACCTGTTAACACTTAACATATCGAAAACCTCATTTGTGCAGTTTACTAACGCTCGCATAAAACAGCCCAACGTGGCTGTCCGGATTCATACATGCAGATCACCTTTCACTCAACAGTGCTTGTGTACAGCTCTGAGCAAATCTAAGACGGTCAGATATCTTGGGGTTCTTTTAGACGAAAAAATATCCTGGCAACCACATATCGAGATGGTTTCGTCACGAGTCAGGAAACTTACATGGGTGTTTAAAAATCTGAGGCATGTGGCTGACAGCGATCTCATCCGTACAGTTTATTATTCTTTGGCTCAATCGGTTATTGGTTACTGTATTGGGGTTTGGGGAGGTGCATGTAAAACGCATCTTTTACGCCTGGAAAGAGCGCAACGGTCTTTGCTTAAAACAATGTCATTCAAACCATACAGATTTCCCACGAAGGCATTATACGAGTTGTGCCGGGTATTCACAGTAAGACAACTTTTTATTTTCCAGACAATTACTAAAAAACACGTATCTACCCCATATGATCCAGGTAAACTTCGAAATAAGCGAACAATTCCAAATGTAATTGAATCTGTTAAATGTCGCACGGCTTTTGCAAGACGACAAAACGCTTTCCTTTCTGTATATTTATACAATAAAATTAATAGAATCTTAAATTTTTATCCGCTAGCACTACACGAATGTAAACTTAAAGTAAAGAACTGGCTCTTTACTCTTGAATATGAGGATGTAGAGAAATTAATAAATAATTAATCTCATTTTGCAAAGGAACACATACATAGAACATACCTTTCTTTCATACACATACTCATACACATACACAAACACGAACGGGAACCCACCCACACGCACACGTACACGCCCCCCCCCCCTCACACACACACACACACACACACAGCACGATATAATTTAAGTATTATTTAAGACAAATAAATTATAGTTTTGATATTTTTATCTCTGCTATTGTATTTTATTTTATTTTTGCTTTTACTTCTTTTAAAACTGTACTTTGTAGCACACATGTTTGTGTATTCCTATGTTGACATTAGTACCTAAGCCAAATAAAATGGGAGAGGGCGCTGACTCCTGACATACAGGTACACCTAGTTCAGGAGTCAGAGGCTTCAAACAAGTTTCTGTAACCTATTATGTCAATAAAGAACTATTATTATTATTATTATTTTGAGTGTTTTTTTTTTCTCAGCTCTTAGGCTGGTTTTAGCTACATTTACGGGCCAAAGCCAAGTAAATGCAGCGTGTGGTGTGTATTACGGTGTATTTTCTTCCTCTAACTGCATGAATTTCCTAACTATTCTGCAGGTGTTTAAGATGGCAGCTTTCTGTAGGTTGATATAGACGGATTCTTCTAAGTCTATTAGTTTTAGGTTACGGAGAAGGTGGTTGGGAATAACGCCAGTCGTGGAGAGAACTATAGGGATAACGTACACTTTTTCTTTTTTTATTATTATTATTATTATTTTTGGTAAACGAATTTTGTTTCTTAGCTCTTTGGCTAGTTTAAGCTACATTAACGGGCCCAAGCCAAGTCAATGTAGAGTATGTGTGGTGTTTTTTTTTTTTTTTTTTTTTACAAAGAATTAATGTTATGAGGAGTGATTTCATTTTCGTCAATTTGCATGAACTTTCTAACTATTCTGCAGGTATTTAAAATTGCGGCTTTTTGGGGTGTTATATAAATTGAGTCTTTTAGGTCTATTTGTTTAAGGCTGTGGTGTAGGTGATTGGGTATAACACCCGTCGTGGAGACAACAATGGGTACTACGTAAACTTTTTCCTGCCTCCAAATTCTGGACACTTCTTCTTTCAGTTCAACATATTTACTGATTTTCTCACCTATTGTTTTTTGTAAATTATGTGTATTAGGGACTGCAATATCTATGAGGTATGTGACTTTATTAACTTTATCTTGAAGGGTTATATCTGGTCTATTATAGTGAACAGTCCTATCAGTTAGTATGGCACGATCGTAGTAGAGTTTGTGTGTGGTATTTTCTAGAACTGTTTGTGGTACGTATTTGTAATAAGGAGTGTTTGTATCTTGTACGAGTTTATATTTGAGTGCTAGTTTTTGATGGATGACGTTGGCTACCTGATTGTGTCTGTGTGTATAGTCTGTTTGTGTGAGTGTTGTGCATGCCCCTGTTATGTGTTGTATGGTCTCTGGTTGGCTGTGACATTTGCGGCATTTATCATTTGTTATTGTGGGGTCTTTTATAATGAATTTTCTGTAGTTTTTAGTATTTATGATTTGATCCTGTATTGCAATAATAAATCCCTCGGTTTCCGGAAATAAGTTACCGATTTTAAGCCATTTATTTGACGCTATTGTATCTATATGAGATTGTTCTAGATCATGGGGGTGCCGTCCATGCAAGACTTTCTTTTTCCAGTCTTCTACCTTTTGCTTATGTGGGTCTTCATGGCTAGTGTGTTGTATATCTATCTGATCGTGTAGGTTAAGTGGGGTGTAACTGATATCGTTCATAACTACGGCTTTATGAATGTTGCTTGTTTGTGATTTAGAATGAAAAAATGTTCTTAGTTTGGCTATCTGTTTCTGCCAAAGATGATGGACATCTATAAGGCCTCTCCCTCCGTATTGCCGTTTGATGGTCAGTCTTTCTATTGCAGATTTTGGGTGTAGGTTATTGTGTTTAGTAAGTGTGGTGCGTGTTGTTCTCTCTATTTGTTGTATGTCAGTTTTGGACCATTTGAGTACTCCAAACGAGTATGTTAATATAGGGATGGCATAGGTGTTCAGCGCTTTTATTAAATGTTTTCCGGAGAGTTGGGTTTTACATACTGCGACCACTCTTCTTTTGTATTCTGAGTTTAATGTGTATTTTATTGTGGAATGATCTAGTCCTTTGAGTTGCTTGTATCCTAAATATTTATATAAATCTGTTGGTTCCATTGCTGTGATTGTGTCTGTATTGTTAATAGGATAGTCACCTGGCTTTATTTTACCTCTTATTATATGAACTGTTTTGCATTTATCTAAACCAAATTGCATGTTAATGTCTTTACTAAATTCTGTCGTGATATCTATTAATTTTTTCATCTCTTTTTCAGACTTTGAGTATAATTTAATGTCATCCATATATATAAGATGTGAGATAATAGTTTCTTCTGTGGTATGTTTTATGGAATATCCGGCTTGGCTGCGATGTAGTAAGTCGGACAGAGGGTTCAGAGCGAGACAAAACCATAAAGGACTTAGAGAATCTCCCTGATAAATACCTTTCTTTATGGATATCTGCCGAGTTGTGATAGCGTTGTTTCGGTAATTTAATTGAAGTGTAGTTCTCCAACGGGCCATAATATCCTGTAAGAAGTCTATTATTTTTGAATTTATTTTATATATTTGTAGTATTTGAATTAACCAGGAGTGTGGAATACTGTCGAATGCTTTTTTGTAATCTATGTATGTGCAGTGTAGATTTCTATGTTTTGTGTTGGCATGTTTGTGGATTATTGAATCTATAACTAGTTGTTCCTTACACCCCATGTGGCCTCTTCGGCATCCTTTTTGTTCCTCTGCTATTATGTTGTGATTTTCTATGTGTTTATTAATTTTTGTTGTAATTGCGGACGTTAGGATCTTGTATATTGTGGGTAGGCATGTAATTGGTCTGTATTGAGAAGGTTGTGAAGAGTACTGTGCTTTTGGTAACATGTAAGTTATTCCTGTAGCAAGAAATTCAGGAATGTTTTGTTTCCCTAAGATGATTTGTGTTAAATTTTTAGCTAAGACTTTGTGTAATGACTCTAATTTTTTATACCAGAAATTATGAATTTTATCAATTCCAGGGGATTTCCAGTTGTGTAGTCTCGCTGTAACACAAGTTATGTCAGACTCAGTTAACTCAACGAATTCCATTTCTTCTAATGAGCTCCATTTTGTTTCTTCGTCTGTTATCCAATCAGAATTATTATTGTGTTGCACTTGCTCTTCCCATATTCCAGACCAAAATGTTTCTAGTTGTTCTGCTGTTGGTAATTCTATGTTGTTTTCGGTTGTCAGTGTGTTAGTGTTTGTTTGTGCTGTCTGTAAATTTCTGTAAAAGTTCTTTTCGCTTGTGGCAAACAAGGAGTTATCATGTTTTCGTTCTTGTGCTTTCTTATATCTTCTCAACCGGTGAACTTTTAAGGCTAATTTCTGTTTCAATGTATCCAAGAATTCTTCCGGTTTTCTATTGTCGTTTTCGTGTCTGGTGTGGGTAGCCATGTTTTTAAATATTGCATCTACTCTCTTAACTACTTTGTTTGATCTGTTGTTGTTAATGTACTGAGTTAGTCTACCGCAGTCTGCTCTAAGTTTTTCTATATCTTTTTCAAGCCTCTGCTGCCATGCTGGCTTGTTAATATTTCTTTGTCTTGAATTGCCTGTATATTCTGTGATTTTAAAATTAAGTTCTTCGGAAATTACTAACGCTGTGCAATATATCAGAGTATGAATGTCTATTAGGTGAGTTTCTTCGCTAATATATTGTTGGAGAATATTTTGATTAAATAAATGAACGAGCTGAGATAATTTTGGTGTGTACCTAAGTTTGGGCAGCCTTGGCCGAGCTGCCGGGTCCATACCAGAATATTGAGTGAGAGCTGTTTTAAATTTATCGTGTATTTCTTGAATATGTGTATCTGTTGACTGATTTATACTAATGTCGGCTAGGGTCTCAATTTCATTTTCTAACATTATGGTTATACTTTCCGTTTGCGTGGATGTATGCGTGGTTTCTGAATACGCTTGTGATTGAAAGTATGGTTGAGATTGTGTGATAGGTTGAGATTGTATGATAGGTTCTGTTTGACTGCACGGTTGTTCCTGTTGATTATACGCGGTTGTATTTTGTGTATTTGCGATAGAGATTGCGCCCGCAGTATTTTCTGATTCTCCTTGTAGTTGTGTACGTACTTCTTCTTTTAACTGGTTTATTATGTCTTGTGACAGGAGTTTATTTCTAACTATTATTCTTCTTTGATCTGAAATTCTTTGTTCTGTAACGGTAATCTCTGGGTATTGACGTGTAAATAGTTCATGCAATTGTTTTCTGTAAGTAGTCAAGTCGGTCTCTAATTTAGTGATGTATAGGTAAGTTCGCATGATGAATAGGTTTACTTCTTTGCTCCATCTCATGCGAACTCTTGCTTTTCCAGCCTTGGTGGACGCGGGTAAGAAGGTAGATACCTCCCGCGTAACATTCAAGGTTGAATTGGGTTGAACTGAATTGAAACTAGTAATGGGGGGTGATGATGGTATGGAAGGTGACGATGGTATGGATGGTGTTGATGGCCTAGAAGGTGTGTATGATACTGTGCTTGGACTGTACGGTTCTACAGGGGTGTTTATCCTGTCTGTCAGTCTGTCACCATCGTCAATGATATCGGCTGTAGCATCTTTGTCGGTGGGAACCCGCCTGTTCAACTCCTCACCGCTGACGGTTCGCATGCTGAGACACTCAGCGTCAGCTCCAAGTGCGCCCCGGCGATCGCCCCCGGGCAGCGGTCCTATACGTTTTCTTTTTGAACGAGTCTCCATTTTTAAGTGGGTTTCCAGAGCCACGTTAGCCACGCCAGTAATTTCTCATTCGTGTGTCCGCCCCCCACGTGATTAGATGGTCAATCAGGACGTGTGGTTGTTTGGGGGGCTTATTATTATTATTAAGAGATTACATTGCTTTGTATCTTTCGTCAAATAACGGTACTATACGTTAATATCGAAATAACGAAAGGGTGATAACCGTTTTTTTTCTTATGTTATAATAAATGGAGTATAGTATTTTATTTGGTTAAACATGTACCAAAACTGTAAACAAAGCAAATTACTTCTGCCCTGTCGCTTGAATACCAATTCTAGAATGGACAGAACTACACACATCAAAAGTGTCTAGGGATCAAGCATTTTTATGCGGATTTCTTGAGATTGAGATGTGGCTTTGTAATAAATTTATGATTTTATAAATTTATATGGATCCTTTTTGGTGCATTTCATAATTTGAATCAGGAACTGTGAATCAAATTCGAGTAAAAGATGAAAATCAGCTGTCAATATTTTCCCTATAAAAACATACAACGCATCGAAGACATTATTAGTGCTACTGTTTCCCTACTACTGATTAAAACCAACGTTATTATGGAGCGGCGACGTCATTTAAGCAGGGAAGAAATGCTCAGAGCCGTGGGAATGATAGAAGCTGGTTCCCGGCAACGTACTGTGGCTTTAGCTCTGAATACAAGTCAGAGTGTTATCAGTCGACTTTGGACACGTTACCGAAGCACTGGTACCGTGGCTGAGCGCCATGGAGGACGGTATCGCTGCACCACACGGAGACAAGACCGATACATTCAAATCTTAACTCGAAGAGCTCCAACAATAACCGCCATGATGTTAGCCGTGAGGCTTCATCACTCTTCAGGGAACTTAATTAGCGACCAAACAGTCAGAAATCGCTTGCATGAAGTGAACCTTCATTCCCGAAGACCGCTACGGGTACCACCTATAGCAATGCACAATCGTAGGATTCGATATCAATGGGCTCTTGAACACAGAAATTGGGCAGAAGAACAATGGCGTTTCGTGTGCTTTTCTGATGAGTCTCGTTTTGGTATGAGACCGGATACAAGACGTATACGACACTGGAGAACCCCTGGACGCCAACAGCGATTAAAATCCTGCCAGGAAGTCCATCCTTATAGTGAGGGAACCATCATGGTATGGGCGGGTATTTGGATCGGCGGAAGAACTGAGTTGATTTGGATCAGAGGCAACCTCAACGCTCAAATTTATGCTGAGACGATTGTATCAGACGTCATCGTTCCTCTACAAGTGCAAATCGGTCCCTTATTTCAGTTAATGCATGATAATGCACGACCGCACACCGCAAGAGTTGTAAGACAGACTCTCGCCGCAGCTAACATCAATGTCCTGCCCTGGCCTGCTCAGTCGCCAGACTTGAACCCGATTGAGCATGCATGGGATATGCTACAGAGAAGAGCTCTGCCGAATATGGAGGGTATCCAGTCGCAAGAAGACCTTTTTTTGTTGTTGCAACGAACATGGGCGGCCATTCCACAGCGTGATTTGGATGAACTCATTTTGAGTATGCCAAACCGATGTTCTTGTGTTGTTAGTGTTCGCGGTAGAAACACGGATTATTAATTGTTTAAGTTACCCAATAAAATTTTAAAGAAAACTGTTATTTCAGTCTTTTTTTCGAACTTTTGTGTTAGTGGTTCAAATGTCAAAAATCCCTTTATTAGGAAAATGGCAAATTTCTTTATTAATGCAAAGGTGACTTGGTTTATCGTTACTGTGACAAACGAAAACACTTTATTTGATGAATCCTTAAAGAAAATTTTAATTAATATCAATCAGGAGAAAAGTTATTGCAAAAATATATGTTGATCCCTAGACTCTTTTGATGTGTGTATCTAACGGAGTGGTTTTGTTAGTCATTCCATTAATCTAGCTGTTTCAGTGGCTTACGAATCTAAGCTACCGATCCTAATACCGGCTGACCGAACTACTGAACTATTCCAGAGGTCAGTGAACGAATGTTCGTGGTGGACGGTCCTTAGATTCCGTTGGTCCGGTCCCTAGATATCGTTGTTTACGAAGACTATGATTTGAATATTTTTCAACTTTTTAACTTTTGCACCCGAATGTACTCGATGTAGTTTACCGGTCCTTTGGAATGTAGACGATTTTAGTTTACGGTCGAATGGCCTGCGGGCCATTCGGTTTGGGCCGTTCAGACTAAATAACCGTCGGATCGTTGAAAGAACTTGGTGTTGGGAAACTTTGATATTTTTCATCGATTAACTATGTGATATGACCACGATTTGTGATTTTTACACTGAATTATTTCTTTATGTGTGCCAGTGCATTCATTTAATTATAGAATAAGTTTATAGTTTTCTATATTTACTAGCTTCTGTTCCGATTTCGTCCTCGTGAAATTTTTGTTCCCCTGTACCACTACCACCCTGCCGTGCTTGTTACTTCATTTTCGCCTAGCACTCATTTTGACTTTTTTTCTTTTGCTCGACTTCTAAGGGTCTTAGTGTGATGATAAATAGCCATGACCCTTCCTCAAGGATTGGGCTATCAAGTGCGAAAAGAGTTTTTGAAATCCAGCTGGTAACAAACAAACTCTGACATATAGATGATGCTTAAAAATATGGCAATGTTTTGTTAGGTTCTCTGGCACCCTCAATTTAAGTCATTATGAGTAAAATATCAATGCGAAATCATGCACTTATTTTCGTATTGCTTAACAGTTGGGGTATACTGGCGTGATGGTATGTTTAAGTATTCCGTATTTCAGGTGAGGTACATCCCGGGAGCATTACCACTAGATTCTCTTTGCAGATTCTCTGAAACTTTGCTATTCACAATCCTAACACGAACAAGTGGAAATCCGCTTTCCGTCCCCAGTATTCCCGCTCTGCCTACAAACAAACATTCCTGCTAATAAAACTATAGAGTCGACACGTGTTATCTATGTACCGTTGGAGGAGCGCGAAATGTCTTAAAATTTAACACCGATTCTGCTAAATGGATAGTACAGAAGGTCAGCTCCGCGTAACGAGCGAAAACGCACGCACACATAGACACGCTTCACGTACAGCGAATGCAAGAGCACTTGCGATAGGCATTTGTTTGACAAATTAGTAATGATTGTAGTTCTTGATAGCCCCGTAAGTCTTTAAATAGACTTCTGATTCAGGTAGGCTTAAACAAAGAAAACCTGCTCAGGTGGAGATTCACAGATGACTCCGCCCTGGAGTGTGAATGTGGTGTTGTCCCACAAACAATTTATGGGGCACTTAATATTGTGTCCAGCGAGTCCTGTTGTGCACGTTACAGGAGTTGACAGACGCTACTGAAGGGGCCAAACTCTTAGCCAAATTCTGGGCTGACTGTATATACATATGTAGATTGCCATCGACACACTTAGAAGAAGGCCCGTAAGTACGCGTCTATGTATACGTACGCTAAGCAATGGCTTTCAACAACATTCATTGGGTTATTTTCGTTATTGAGCAGACAAATGTTTCAAACATATGAAGCAATGGATCAGCAATATCCTTCAAAATCATTTAAATTGTGATTGATAGTGTGTTATGTGTTAGGTACGCAATTGGAGTGCTGGTCTTCTGTACCTTTGTTTTTTGTGTGTCTGCATTTGGAAGGGAGCCAGGTTTAACTATATGCGGAGCGGCGAATTATAAGTGTTATTGCAGAACGTAGATAAGCACCCTGGAGAGTCTATGCATTTTCTGTGCTGTTCGTGTTGGCTTTAGCGTTTTTTGGGTATGTTGTAGAGTTCGAGTATCGTGTAGTTTTTGGCTTTTTGCTACCGAATTTTAGAGTAGACTTTTTTTCATCTTTATCTTTTTTTTGGATGAGTTTTAGATGTTTCCATTTTGTTGCACGAAATTTACAGGGGGATTGTTTTATTTTAGACATAGAAGCTTTTGTGATAATAATTTTTCTCTTAACCACAAAATACTTGTGCGCGCAGCACCGTAGACGTGATAGAAGTGAAACTTCTTAAAAAATAAAAAAATTAAGAGAGATTTAGTGGCAGAGACAGAGGGAGTTATATCTTTCTTCTCTCCCATGTAACGTAATGTGTCTAAACGCGACGCGTCCTTGAAGTTTCACTTTCAATTCTCGTCTAATTATTCGAATCGCCGCCTAAGAATGTTCACAACATAAAGATAAATCCAATTGATCATCTGCCTAGCCTTTTCCCAACTATGTTGGGTCGGCTTCCAGTCTAACCGGATGCAGCTGAATACCATTATTTTACATGGAGCGACTGCCTATCTGACCTCCACAACCCAGTTACTGCCTTACTGGGTAATACGATAGCCCTTGGTAAGACTGGTTGTCAGACTTTCGGGCTTCTGACTACCCGTAACGACTGTCAAAGATCCACGAATGACAGCTGGGACCAACGGCTTAACGTGCTTTCCGAGGCACGGAGGGGTCACGGTATGTCAAGATGGTCACCCATCCACAGACCAACCGCGGCAAGAGTAGCTTAACCTGATCGATCGATCTATACGACTGTTATTATTTAGCCACGGGCCCCTCGAATAAAGATAAATCCAATTAAATATAATAAATAAATATCATGCTGCTCTTGTTATCACGTCAATAGAAGATTATATGCCGTTATATTGTTGTCTTAGAGCCATCACTATGAGTAATCCCATAGATGATGCTGTGTTAATCCCCAGCGACATCTGTGAAGCGTTACTAACGCTCACTTATGTACAGCTGAATTAATAGACGATTGACAGTCGAGAGAGGTTACATGAAATAATTTATGTCTAAATTAATTAATACAGATTAGTAAAAGTACCTACATTCATGTAGGGGGTGTGTGGATGACCGAAATAAACTTCACTTCTTGATAACTTCTTTAAATATATTTTTAATATTATTTTACAAAACGACAAAACGTTTAATCTTTAACTCGCTGGCCATCTTCCTTCTTATCACTTTTCTCCTTCCCACACATACTCTCTCATTCACTCATCGCTGCGTTCATATTCAATTTGTTTTCGGAAAATTATGATGCGTTCCGAATTAACATCCGACATACAAACATTGACATAATAATAATAATAAATGTTCTCGTTAACAACAAACAGAGGGGGTTGAAGGGGTTCGTCGTGAAAAACAAATTCAAATATTTTTATTTGTAGAACATAGGTAAACAAAAGCTACAACTGTGGTGCTATTCTGTAAAAATCTCACCGTGAAAACTTAGGTGAAGTGAGCGTGGAGTGAGCTGTCAATAGTGTCAATTCCTAGCAAAAACAAACTCACTTCACCAAAGTTATCACGGTGAGATTTATACGGAATCGACCGGCTGATGTCAATATTAATATAATGGACGCTATTGTCTTGCCGTCAACGGCGTATAAATATCCTAATTAATAATTGGTAAAAATAATAAACAACCGATATATTCGGGTTATTCACTCTACTCCACACACATCACTCCGCAACAACTGAGGAAGTCGTGCAGTATTTGAAGGTGAAGACCAACTGGACTCTGAGGGTCGAAAGGTTGGAATCGCGCCACAACATCAACTTTAAGTCATTCGTGGTACTAGTTCCAACCCAACATCTACAGACCTGTCTGAAAGAGGACTTTTGGCCGAAAGGTGTCGTTTATCGACGTTTTCGAGGACGGTTACGCGAAACACGACGCCGACAATGTTACGTGTATAGTCACAGTTTTAAGGTTTTTAATATGTATTAGTTTATTATTGTATAAGATTATTTTGTGTATTTTATCCATGGGCCTTATATAGTTGCCCGATAATAAAATGATTATTATTATTATTCCGTTTATCCACCCTAAGGTGGATACGCGGAAACGCATGTCTGAGAATCCACCCTAGGCCTAGTTGGATAAATGGAATTTATAGGCTTAGGGTGGATTCTCGGACTTGCGTTTTAAACGTACACTTTGTAAACAAGCATACTATAAATTAGAAGATTATATCAAAGTTAAGAACGCTTGGAAACATGCGAAAAAAAAACTGCTCCATAGAACGGGGAAAAACACATGATAGTTTTTATCGACATACCTTGCGGGCGAAGCCGCAAGGTATGTCGCAGCAAGGTATGTGAAGCCGCAGGCGGAAGCTAGTTTGAAATAAATGCTTTGACTTTTGATTTTGACTTAGGATGAATTTTTTGGGGTAGATAAACGGAATAACCTGTCTATTCTGTAAAAATCTCACCGTGAAAACTTACATGAACTGCATTTCGATTCAGTAAATCTCACCGTGAAAACTTAGGTGAAGTGAGCGTGGAGTGAGCGGTCAATAGTGTCAATTCCTACCAAAAACAAACTCACTTCACCTAAGTTTTCACGGTGAGATTTTTACAGAATCGACCGGCAGAGCTTGATGTGAGGTGTTCTATTGACAGCTGCGGCATATTGATAAGGGAAATAATGTTGCATTTGCATTTGTCCTTGGTTGAAAGGATCTGACCAACGATTGCAAGTAATTCGGTTTATAGGAGGTATTAGATTATAAAATTCAAATATTTCTAATATAGCTCTTTGCGAATTCCTTTTTTGCTGGGTTTAATTCTAAGGATTTAATTTTAGGATTAGTCAAATTTAGAAATTTAAATTTTATAAAAAAAATATATTATCATGGCAATTCTGAAAGACTTTAATTAGAGTAACCTTACCAAAGTGGACCTGAATCCTTTCATCTCAAATAACCAGATTTTCTAAATACCAGATTCTTTAAATACCAAATTTTCTAAATACCAGATTCTCTAAATACCAGTTTCTCTAAATACCAGATTCACTAATTCTCAATATATACATATCAAACAGTCGAAATCAAAATATGCTATCGAGAACAGTCATGTTTTTGTAAACATACACAAACACGCCGTGTCAGCAATATAATCACAAAGCTACGCATTAACTTTCTTGATTCAATTTACTTCAACATTAGACGACGACGTGGTGTAAATATGGTGTTCACAATTACATTATTATACATAGGTACGTACAGCTAATAACCAAATTACATTTATATTCTGGTTCAAGGATTACGTACTAGGGTGACGTAACTAATCTTCGTTCACACAATATGGAAGCAATTTATGAAATAAGACGTCTCTACTGCTGTAGAACGAGGTTGTATGAGGTCGTGGAGTTGGCAAATCTATGGTATGGTATTATCCGCTAGGTTAGCTAAACAAATTTTTACCAGGGGTGGTGAAATATGCCATTAGAGTAGGTATCTTTGAGGACCCACCTCGCGCCTTAATGATTTTTATCAAGGATCTTTTAGGGATTGTGGTAAAAATATCAATCATGCCTGGCGTTTACCCAACTATGTTGGGGTCGGCTTCCAGTCTACCTGAAAGCAGGTGGATACTTGTATTTTACTCAACTCAAAGCATTTATTTCAATTAAACCTTGTACAGGCACTTTTGAATTGTCAAAACATGGAGCATTACATGGAGCGACAGCCTATCTGACCTCTACAACACAGTTACTGGATAACACGATATCCCTTGGCAAGACTTTCGAATTTGGCAGAGAGATTGGCAGATTTCCGAATGTCAGCCGGGACGAACTGCTTAACGTGCTTTTCGAGGCACGGAGGGGTTTCAGTATGTTATGGTTACCCATCCACCAGTGCGGCTGTAAAATATACATAGGCGTTGATTAGGTATATGTACTGCCTTATGTCCGAACGATGGTATGGCCTATGTATTGATCCCCAATTCATGTAATTATTAACTAAGCTTATTTGCTTGGAAGCTCATGTTTCCAAAGGCAAGGTTCTCATTTTCTGCCGTCCGTGCGTGTTAATTGCGTTATAGGTCTCATAATGGTGGTTTGTTAGTAGATATTCACCTAATCTGTAGTGTCCAATTGCAAGCCTTATTAGATACTTAAATAATATATTATATTAATATGATATAATATTGGCGTGCGTGAATGACCAGATGTATGAACGTAATGGAGAATGGTCGTAGCAGGTGGCGTTCTGTAGTTTTTGCCATGAGAATACACGAGAGTTTATATATGTGTGAATCTATATAATTATGTATACAACGTTATTTTTTAGTATATGCGAAACCTGAATATAGTTTGTTTTGTTCCAAAAATATTTAAAAAGGTTAAAAGTTGGACACCGAGCGACATTAAGTAGGTTATTCAATCTCCGCGCCGAACGGTTAGGTACCTAGGTACTATTATCATTGAGCGCAAGACGGCGCGGCGCGAGCGGCTCGGGTGAGCATGTTTTTGTACGGACAAACAGGTAACTTAACAAGCTTATAACTTTGTGATTTTTCATGATACAGTTTTGAAATTTTGTACATAGATTCTTTACATAAAAATACTAGACACGTGTTTCGGGTTTCGCATATACTAAAAATAATGTTGTTTATACAAGGTTATTGGAAAAACACCAACAACCTCTTAAGAGGTCATTGTATTCATAATTATGAACAACTTTTACTATGGAATCAAACCTGCAATCGCGAAAAAAAAATCAACTGTTCCCTTAATTTTTTACACGAACATAAAGGTAGGGAACAGCAGATTTTTTTTGATTTTTTTAAATTAATTGCAGTGCTTTACTCTCACAAAAACTCGAGAGTGAATTACCGATTGTGATTAAAGTTTGTTACCTAATTTGCTGAACAAAGTTTACGGCAAGAAGTTCTATCTATGAACAAAGATCTCTGTTAACAGTAAGTACTTCCTATGGACCGAGATATCTACAATGTTTTCTATCAACAAAGTAGAGATTTTTATTAGCTTTGCTTTCTTTAAGTAGTCGTATCGTACAAGCGTGTATCTTAGATTCCACACTGGTTTTGCATACGTATAAAAACTCCAAAAGAATCTCACATCCGATTCCTACATCAACATTTTTTACGTTTCATTTTATACACACCTTGTATTAAACGAGTATAAAAATTGCCTCGATCCATCTGTATAAACGTTGATACAGTTAACGTGACGTGGCGAATTATAAACCTAATATGTTCGCCATTTACAACACTATATATGTCTCTCCTGAGCCCCTTTTGTGTTAATGACTACGCATTTTTGTTTGTTGTAGGATTTATGGGCGGTATTTATTTTTTAAATGCTGAGATAGAAGCCTTTTTGGTCTCGCACAGGTCTTTTTTTTTGGTTGTTTGTTATTTTTTTTTGGTTATTTTTTTTAGTGTAATTTTAAATGCTCCTGTTTTACGTTTTGCATTTCCTGCGGGGTAATTGCGTAACAGACTAAACAGACTATCAGTAGCAATGGTTTTCATTTTGACAGATCAACAACATTCATGAACATGAACATTCAGAAAAATGTGCCTGCTTAACAACGTAAATAACGCTATTTACGTTGTTAAGCAGGCACATTTTTCGAACATATGAAGCAATGGATTAGCAATATCCTTCAAATTAGTTCAGATTGCGATTGATAGTGTGTTACGCAATTAGGATGCTGTTTGTCCCAAATGAAATATTTTTTATTTTTCTTTCTTTTTTTTAAACCCTTTGGTAATTTCATTATTTAATAAGCAAAAACGTAACTGAAGAAATGTGGGTGTAGGTACAATCAGCAACAACAGTCGATTAACACTTCAGTTTTTTTAAATCTCAGTTATTGAGCAAAATATTTGTTCAAAATTGCATTGTACCTACTTCTGCTGCAATTTTGAACAAATATTTTGCTCAATAGCTGAGATTAAATAACCTCCTTTTTTTGAAGTCGGTAAAAAAGTGAAGTGTTAATCGACTTTTGTTGCTGACCGTACTAAAGGTGCATCTCTACCTAAAATACTTCAAGAAATACAGGCGTGACGTTTTGTTGTTTTAATAAATATAATTAATTAATTAGGTATTAGTTGTTATTTACGTACAGACCCCAGCACATCAAGCTACTACAATCAGTCAAATTTCTTTAATAGATTAGCAACTTTATCGCTAAAATATAAGGTTCAAAGTTGATTGGGAAAATTTGACAGTTTCAGGTAGCTTGATGTGCTGGCGTCTGTACTAATTATGTAAATTCTGAATAAATTAAAACCGCTCGACAATAATGAAATGATTACCATATATGTGATATTCCTTTAGAAAGATTACCTTATTACCTACTTTCACGTCTTTTTGCAGATTTATAAGGCAATATAAACCATTTAGTTTCATTAAAATGAATAATGAAAATATGTTCAAACCTAAATCCGCTAAATTAAACCAAAGCGGCCAGTTTGATAACGGGTAGACAAGGAACAGAGGTTGTCGACTAAATTCTGTCTTCCACCAAAGACATTTATTAATTATTTGAGTGACAAAAAGACAAATGCATTCCTAAAAACTTCAGGTACAGAAAAGATAATATTTTCATAATTATTTTATACACGTCGATAATATTACGTGCTGTCTGTGCTGCGTTTGTGTTACGACGGAACTTGTCTTCGAAAATAGCGCGCAATTTTGATTTTTCCATGGTGACAGAAACCACCGATATTCAAGAAAAATCGAACGGCGGGAAAACAAATGAACAATTGATTTTGATCCACAAAATGTCTTGTATGTGCGTGTGGTGTGAGGGCCTCTTTGTTAAAACTCTTTGAAAATGTGCTTAGGATTTAGTGAACATTCCCAAAGAATTGTGAAAGTTGATATCAGATTTTGTGAAAGTCTAATAACCGAGTTATATACTGTAAAGTTGGGCCCTCAGTTCTCACATAGAGGATTGAGGGCCCACCTACTGAAACTGATAAACTATGGACACTACAGAAAAAGTCTTTATGCCAAAATCTAAGCTAATGCAAAACAAAATTTGTGAAAACAAGATATTATCGCAAAACACTGTCCTACTTTGTATATCTTCGTACAAAATGGGCCCTCAATTCTCATACACGTAAAAGTTTATTACGCAATTATAATGAAATCATTAACTTACAGCTACTGTTTGAAATCCCATATGCTACTAAATAAATTGTGAAAATTTATAAAAGCAAGAACAGGTCACCACTTTTTGTTGTTTGAAAGTTATCCCTCAGTCCTCCATTTCTTTTGTTTTCGATTTATTACGCTTATTGTATAAAAGATAAGACAAATACAAAATTGTCTCTTTTTGTGTCAAAATTGTGCAACAAATTAGATACCAGAAAGAAATTAAAAGACCCTTTACTATATAAGAAAATCGAGTTTTATTTTTATAATCTTAAATTGCAAATTGACCACAATTTCTTTTAGATTGCAGTAAATATTAGTAAATGTAGAGTATAAGTTTTAATAAACTTTCTTCGATTTTTCGCTTATTATCGTCATAGCATTTGTACTCAAGTTTCGTGATAAAAAAAATAATAATTTTGGAATTCGAATGATCACAAAAAAAAATACTGTTACCCAAATCATTTTTGCTTGAAATATCGTTCGTTCTGAAATAACTAATGACAATAATCAAATAATTTATTTATTATTTTTATAAAGGCTTTTGCCCAGCCGTGGGGCAATGTAGGCTAAATTAATCCTAACTAATATTATAAATAAAACTAATAACTAGCTAATATTATATTAAAAATATTATTACATGTATTATATAATTTTATTGTTTACATATATATGCACAATAGTTGTAATATTTAGTGTAGTTACTAAACAATAGTTTATGATAGTGCCACGGAAGTTGTAGGTAATAAATATAGCTACAAATATCTCCACTCATCTTAGTTATATCTTAAATTTATGCATTAGCGCAGGAGTCTACCCTGATAAATTAAAAACTACGATCATAAAACCGATCTTTAAAAAAGGTGACAAAGAATTTCTGGAAAACTATCGACCCATTGCCCTCGTTCCAGTTATTTCTAAAATATTTGAGAAACATATCTACAAAGAACTTAATAACTATCTAGAAAAGAACAATATCTTAGTAAAGGAACAAAAAGGGTTTAGACCTAATAAAACCATAAACATGGCCATCTATGATTTTTTAGACTTTGTTATGGTTAATATTGACAAAAGAATACCCGTCTGCTCTATCTTTATGGATATGACACAGGCTTTCGATTACGTTGACCATGATATATTAGTTGGCAAACTCAATGCCTATGGAATAAGAGGTAATGTTCTTAACCTAATTGAATCATACCTCAAGGGCCGTAACCAATACACCGAAGTGACTAAAGTGAATGTTCTTACTAAACAAGAAGAAACCTTTATGTCACAAAAACGAAAAATAAATTACGGTGTACCTCAAGGTAGCGTTCTGGGTCCACCGCTATTCATCATTTACATTAATGACCTACCCAACGCCACAGATAATCCTATAGCTCTCTTTGCGGATGATAGCACTGTTACCGTCAAATGTAGAGACAAAAATGCTTATGAAGATGACTTAAATAGCACCTTGAGCTCTATTATGAATTGGTTGAATTTAAATAATCTAAAAGCGAACTTAGGAAAAACAAAACTACTGAACTTTAGACAGCGCATACCAACACAAAGCTCCCTTAACGTAAATTTTAACAACCAACCTATAGAAGAAATAGACACTACAAAATTTCTCGGCTTGTATATTGACAATAAAATGACTTGGAAACCACATATTGAACAATTATGCAAGCGAGTGAGTCGATCAGCTTATGCCCTACATGAACTTTCATTTAAAATTAACCTTAGTACACTCATAACTGCATATCATGGGCTTGTGGCTTCTGTACTCAGATATGGCATCATTTTTTGGGGGAACTCCACCAACAAAGATCTCGTTTTTAAGGCACAGAAACGGTGCGTTAGGGCTATGTTTGGTTTAAAATCCACTGAGAGTTGTGTACCTTTCTTTAAGAAGTACAGTATCCTACCTATGCCTTCACTGTACATATTTGAAGTAGCTGTCTTTGTGAAACAAAATCCTCAACTTTTTGTGTTAGCATCTGAAGCTTTCAATCGTACTCAAAGAGATGAAAGTCGTCTCTGTGTTCGCAAAACTAATACTGCCTTAATGTATAAGAGTATTTTTCATATGGCACCAGTCGTTTATAATAAATTGCCAAAAGAGCTAAAAAAATTGCCTGTTAATTTATTTAAGCAAAAATTAAAAACTATGTTATGTCAAAAATGTTATTATAGTGTCTCAGATTTTTTAACAGACAAATTTTGACATTGTGTACTATTGAACTTTTTACTACTAGACATTTTATTATCTAAATAAAACTGTTGTTTATAATTCTAATTTGACATTATGACTTAACTCTGCAATAATTATCTGACTGAAGCATCTATTTTAACATTCATTTTTATATTACTCAATTATTATTATTATTATTTTTTATTTACTGTTGACTTTTTTTAATCATTATTTTTGTATAATTCACTTTAAATTAATTATAATATTCATATTTGTACGCCGTCATCGGCAAAACATAGTGTACCTATATATTTTAATAACAACACCTGTTTCTACACCACCTATGTTTTACAAATAAAAAACTTTGACTTTGACTTTGACTAAAGCATTAAAGCGAGTTTTATGAAACAGTTGTAGTAAAGAATAAAAATAATAATATTTTTTTAATACGCAAACGCATCTTCGGTCAAGACACTCGATCATCTTCTGTCAAGATATCAAACATTCAAGGTAAGTTTGTTTTGATACATAGGTACTCATAATTTTATAAGTTCGTAATATTTTACTAAATAGTATATACTAGATAGTCACTCTAAGAATTGTTTAATTCAATTTCACCTATTTATAAATTGTAAAGTTTTTAAAGTAAAATATAATTATTTCATACTCCAGAAAATATCTTTGTTATTGTGCAAGGAAAAAAACCTACCTAGGAATAAAAAAAACATCCAGGAACGCACTGCTTTATTAGGTACTAGCTTCTGCTCGCGACTTCGTCCGCGTAAAATTTGAAAGTCACATGGCTCCATCTATTATCATAATGACGATTATGTTGTTTTCCTCGGGAACAGCACTTTTTTCGGGATGAAGGTTCAGTGGTTTAGGCGTGAAAAGCTAACAAACAAACTTACCTTCGCATTTATAATATTAGTTAGGATTATATTTAGCCTACATTGTCCCATTGCTGGGCAAAAGCCTTTATAAAAATAATAAATAAATTATTTGATTATTGTCATTAGTTTTTCGGAACGAACGCATTTTCAAGCAAAAATGATTTGGGTAACAGTATGTTTCTATGTGATCGTTCAATTTCCGAAATAATTTTTTTTAATCACGAAACTTGAGTACAATTGCTATGACGATAATAAGCGAAAAATCGAAGAAAGTTTATTAAAACCTATGACTCTACATTTACTAATCTTTACTGCAATCTAAAAGAAATTGTGGTCACCCTATTTCCTAGTACAGAGAAAATAAAACTCAATTTACTTATACAATAAAGGGTCTTTTAATTTCTTTCTGGTATCGCATTTGTTGCACAATTTTTTTCACAAAACAGACAATTTTGTATTTGTCTTATCTTTCATACGATAAGCGTAATAAATCGAAAACAAAATAAAATGGAGGACTGAGGGCCCGAATTTTGTCAAGGTCATAACTTATAAACAACAAAAAGTGGAGACCTGTTCTTGCTTTCATAAATTTGCACAATTTATTTAGTAGCATATAGGATTTCAAACAGTAGCTGTAAGTTAATGATTTCATTATAATTGCGTAATAAACTTTTACGTGTATGAGAATTGAGGGCCCATTTTGTACGAAGATATACAAAGTAGGACAATGTTTTGCGATAATATCTTGTTTTCACAAATTTTGTTTGGCATTAGCTTAGATTTTGGCATTAAGACTTTTTCTGTAGTGTCCATAGTTTATCAGTTTCAGGTGGGCCCTCAATCCTCTATGTGAGAACTGAGGGCCCAACTTTACAGTCTATAACTCGGTTATTAGACTCACAAAATCTGATACCAACTTTCACAATTCTTTGGGAATGTTCACTAAATCCTAAGCACATTTTCAAAGAGTTTTAACAAAGTGGCCCTCACACCACACGCACATTCTTGTTAGATTAAAAAAAAAATTGAATTTGGATTTCTGAATAGAATGAAAGATATCGCGATCTTCACAAAAGCTAGAATAAAAATCGGCAGTTTCATAGCTAAGGACCTAATATAAGCTAACAGTCTTAGGGCTGATTTTTCCAATGCCAGATAATTTTGTCCATTGTATAAAAATTATCTGAATAACGGCTGATTTTTCAATCGACAGGTAATTTTAATTCGTGGAATGAAATTGACATCTGATAGATTTTGTATGGAAGAACTGTCAAAGATTCAAAATTATTCCTCGGAAATATCTGGCGTTGGAAAAATCAGCTTTTATATGTATCATGTACAATCTGTCATATTTCTTTGATAGATTTTCAACTTTATCGCTAAGTTATAAGGTTCAAATTTGATTGGGAAAATTTGACAGTTTCGGGTAGTTTGATGTGCTGGCGTCTCACACAAAGAGATGTGCAGACCATTAATACAACCTTAGACTATTATTAATCCTTTATTTTGTAAAATGCATAGCATTTAAGAACTCTAATCTAATGTAACTCGAGGGGATTGGCGCTGTTCGCCGATATAATAATAATAATAATTTATTTCATAAAAAAGTGGTACAGTTTGTTACAAAGTAGATGACAACTTAGGAATAGTTTAAATCTGAGATGAGTAGGTAAAAATACAATTTTACGATCTGATGTCCTAGCTAGGTTACTTAGTAGCCTGTATTAAGGACAAACAGCCCTCATTTCCCGAAAATAGGACAAGAGTATTTCTTAGATATACAGGTCATCCTTCTTTATGTCAATGTTCCTCCTAGATTGGCGTTCCTCCTAAACTTTTGTGTACTTTTGTTTTATCATAGCACTTAACTGTAATGTCTCATCATCATCATCATCATTTCAGCCGAAAGACGTCCACTGCTGGACGTAGGCCTCCCCCAAAAGGGGGGGGGGGTTGCCATAATCACCACGCTTGGCAGACGGGTTGGCGATCGCAGTATGGTATGGTGGTGGAATGCATAGAGAACGCTGCTGCCCATTCTCCGGTACGCCCCTTAGTCGCCTTTTACGACACCCACGGGAAGTATGGGGTGGTGCTATTCTTTAAGTCCGGCGGCACCACACAGACAGCTGTATGTCTAAGTACTGTTTATATGAAATAAAGCTATTTATTTATTATTATTATTTATATAAAAAAAGGAAGGAAAATAATTCCTAAAGACAAAATGATACAGTTTCTGCTTTCGACTGGTCAGTCCACTTGCATTTCAGACCTTATGTTAGTGATAACCTTATTTACTAATGACGCCTTGGTCGTTGGTGGCAGCCTTATTTCCTAATGAGGTTCCGAGAATGTCAAGTGTACTGCAGTGTTTCCTCTATTTACAGTTTTGAAATGTTGGAAATAGAAACAATTACGGGTAGGTTCAATCGTGCAGATGGACGAATATCTAGCGTCTTCGGCAGAGACCTATGTCCATTAGTAGATCTTTTTGGGCTGATATGATTATCAGAAACAATACAAAATACGAGGCGTCCTTACATTAGATTAAAAAATAAACTTAAAAACGAAACCCAACTTTTATTTTATTGCTGAATGGGCCTGCTCTTGACTTCGATCACTCCTCTAGGTCGCACCTCGAGGTCTATGATGGAACAAGCGTGCGTGAACAAGATGACTGTTCACTCTTGCTTTGAGGCAGACGGGTTAAATGTGAAAGGCAACACACACGCTGGCAGAGAGATCCACACTTTGACTGTGCGCATTTACTGTGGAAAAAAAAGTCAACAAAAAAGGTATAAACGAGACATCGATGTCTATTTTAACGGATTTTGTATAGCCGGAGTCACGTGTCATTGCTAAGTCATGGAATTAAGGTTTGAATTGTGCAGATTACGTGTGACTCCGGCTTTAAGAAATCTGAAAAAATATTATTTCTTTTGGCTTTGTCGTAGATCCGTAGTCAGATTTTAAAAAATACGTATGAGATACCGACTTGTAAAAAATACAAAATCTCTCTCGCTTTCGATTTTTTCAGGGAACTCATTTGTGCTCCTAGCACCTGGGGTTTTTTTTAATGAAATTCATATTTCTGTAGGTACCTATAGTAAAAGTGAGCAGTGCTGCACACCCCGACCCTATTACAAATATCAACTTTATTTCAGTGACAATTAAGTTGATTTCAGAGCGACTAGCACTATTGAAAAAGTTACTAAAATGTTTGAAGTTGTAGCGTAAACTGAACTTTATTGTGTAGGAATTAAAGTTATTTTTCCATTATTTCATATTTGTTTACATTTTTCGCAAATAAATCGCGAACGCAGATTACATGCTTTTTTGTTTGCTTGTTTCCTCATTATACTTGTTGTTGTTTAGAGCAGCGGTGGCTCAGTGGAATTGGCCCCGACCTGACGTAGGTACTGACGGATCTGACGTAGGTAGGCTTTTAAGTGCTTTACTTTGTTTTTAGCGATAAGACAGCCCATTGTGTCACCCTTTGTACAGTTTCTAGATTTATATGTCTGTAATTTATATGGTGTACATAATAAAGAGTATTCTATTCTATTCTATTTATTTCATCGCCACTGCTCTCAAAACGGTGAAGGAAAACATTGTGAGGATACCGGCATGTCCTAGAATCAAAAATTCGAAGACATGTGACATCTACCAACCCGCACTGGGGCCGCGTGGTTAATTACGGCCCACTCCCTACTCCCACAGACAGAAAGCCTGTGTCCCAGCAGTGGGAACATTAACGACTGATTATGTTTAAGCTACATATTTTAAAATAAATAACATTACATAAAAGAAAGAAAGAAGGTACGTTTATTTGCGGCAAACATGACGCATAAAAAAAACACAAACAAAAAATAAAACTAAATAACAATTTGGGAGAAAGTATATGTGCGTCACATCTAAGCAAAACGGCCATCGCTCAGCATAATGCATAAGACCCTATACGAGACAGAGCCCCAGCGCTGGTTCTCAGCCATAACATTACAACACATTGCATAACATTATACCTGTATTACCCGTAGGACTAGGCAAGGAGTGTACAACTACACCAACATTCCGGCAGTTGTTAATAAGTTGAGAAATTATTAAAACAAAAAATAAATATCACCGCGAGTGAGATTCGAACCCACGGCTCGCTACGCAACACGCTTACCGACGTAAGCGCCACCACCACTAAGCTTACCACTAAGCTATCATGCCATATACCCTAATGGTTGAATTTATGAAATACAATCAGTTGCCGACGAATGCGAGTGTGTGTGTCTATAGTATAAAAATTACTCATTAAAAGAAGGTCGTTAGTCAAACTAAACGTCAAGCTATTGCTTTGTGACTTTGCCTATGGACTTTTGGAACCCAGCGTATAGTTTAAAATAATTTTCCTACTTATTATTTACATACTTTTAAACCAAATTTATTTGTTTATACAATCTTACACTATCCTTATAAGTTCACACCCACTACGATAATGTGATTAAATGATTATCATTTACTAGTTAATAAATCGAGAGTCACCCTCACGAATTCCGCCAATCTACGGTGAAAAATGTCAAACCTTTGTGAGGCGAAAATGTTCACACCCACTCTATAATTTTAATGAAATCCGATGAAATTATTCCGAGACCTTTGGGATTCAACTCGGAACTCATAAGTATTTGACGGGTCCGGTCCAAATTGCCTACGAATCACGACAGGGCCTCCCCCCCAGGATATACCCCGTCGGGTATATTTTAAGATATTCGTGACGCAACACCGATCCCCTACTACAGGTATTATTTAGGAGTAAAATACCTTTATACCTGACTTCTTCCGGGACTTCAGGATTTCCTGTAGGATTAGACGAAATACATGTTGAGCAAAGAAAAGAATATCACTTAACATTCGTATTGAAAGCTGGTCAGTGGAGCATTTACAAGCGACCATGCTTGAGAACATTGAAGCTCACTGGGCAATTAGCAATAGCTTTATCATGGCAAAAAACTGACCAAGTTGCGAGTCGGACTCGCACACGAAGGGTTCCGTACCACAAGGCAAAAACGCAGAAAAAAACAAGTTTGTTGTGTGGGAGCCCCCCTTACATATTTATTTAATTCTGTTTTTAGTTGTTATAGCGGCAACAGAAATACATCATCTGTGAAAATTTCAACTGTCTAGCTATCACGGTTCATGAGATACAGCCTGGTGACAGACAGACAGACGGACAGTGGAGTCTTAGTAATAGGGTCCCGTTTTTACCCTTTGGGCACGGAACCCTAAAAAATGGCACCTTTCCCACTGCTGGCGATTAACGAGAAGCGAGTAGAGTTAGCTACTAAAAACGAGTTGGCGAGAAATGTGCAGCGAGTGCGCAACCGCGACGAGCGATTAGTTGCAAGTATGCGTATGTACCAATTCTCTCAGCGAGTATTCTGTCAGAAAAGCGAGCATCGCTGAGCGAGTACTCTATGATAGCTCTTATTACTGCGACAATACAGTACTCGCCGTAACTTTTTTACCTACATGGGACCTACAATCTTTTCGGGTTTTTCCCAGTGGTTAGATTGATGGTCAGACTAGTCTTTCCAACGGGAATTTTCTTTTCCCGTTGGTCAGATCAGCTCTTAATTTAGTAAAGTACTGTTGCATACGATAAGGTTATAAAACTATTAAATAGTTTCTTGAGCGAGAAAATCGTTCATAGCTAGTCGCTTTCAAGTCGGCGCGGGCGGTGGAACAGATACCATCGCGGCCTTTTCCGCCTGATCACGTAATTTTTTTTTCGCCTAAATCCTGCGGCGGCGCTAAGCCACGCCCCCTTAAAGGTTTCGGCTATTAGGAAAGCGATAACGCAATTAATTGCAGCCTGCACTGCGTGCGCGGCTTAGTGACGCATCACGTGTACTCCTTTTGTGAATTTTACGGACGAACTAATTGACCTTGGCGCGCTTACTAAGAGCACAAAGTAGACAAACGGAACAGAGATAAAGCTTCATACAAACGCGCGAATCGGTTGCACTACGAGTACTACAAGCACGCGGGGCATGTGTGCGTGACCACTGGCCGCTTGTTGTGTACGCGGCGAGACTGGACAAAACCGGTTTACGCTGACACAGCCAGTTGACAATCTCAGGGTTGCGACACACGTTGTTTGTTTTTTTTTTAGTGGCAAGTTAGCCATAGCTCTTCTTTTGCGTTTCAAAAGTAATTGCATCACTTTCGCTCGCTTAGTAGGTTTTCGTATTTTAGATTTTCGAGGTAGCGCTTTAATATTGGTTGTTGGATGTACTGTGTGTATGAATAATACTAGAAAAAATAAAAATATATCATACTTTAACTATCCCAAGGAGTATTTAACAAATGTTTTGTTTAATTTGTCTTAACCTATAGTGACAACCCTACCAAAATAGGTAACAATTTTGCACGTTCTTAAGAAGCTTTGCCTCTGTTCTGTTTGTCTACTCATGTGCTAAGAGAGCGCTTCTATTTTTTGAGTGCAAGCAAAAATGAACTTAGTGGTGGTCAGGCGGGAGTGGCCGCAATAGTACCTACCTAAATGGCCTACTCATTTAAGCATACATTTGTGAGTACACAGCATTTGCATAACATTAAACTTCTCTGAAGGGTTTTTTGTGGCGAAAAAACCTTTGTACATTTGAATTTACACAATTAGGAACAACAGACGTCCAAACCGTAATTTTATTAATACTGCCAGTACTGTAGGACGTTGATGAAGGCATTCTGCTCACAGTTGGCCTCAAAGCGACCATGTGAGCTCGTTTGGCTTTAAGGCCTTGATGATAATGGCACCCTGCCAACAGTACAGTGAAAATTATGTCGTGTGGTTTAATGAAAATTTACTTTTATGCTTTTTTTTTGGTGGTAAAGACAATTTGCGGATATTATGTAGGTAAATTGGATGTTTTTGGCTAGTGCTAAAGAGGGACGAAACTTGAGCTGATCTGGAAAACTCCAAAACAAACTAATCGTAAACGCCGGCTGTCGGTCAAACCCAGCGATGGGGCTCTGTCTCGCGTAGGGACGTAGGATAGGGACGTAGGGCGTAATGCTCATAATGCTACCATTATGAGCATTAGCAGAGCGATGGCCGGTTTGCGTAAATGTGATGCATTTTTTCTCCGAACTTGTTCTTTTCTTTTAATTATATAGAGTGTTTGGAAGCTGGATAGGTGACACCATTTAGATTATTTTGAGCCATACAAGTCTTTTTTTTTTGGGTGGGAAAATCATCAATGTCTGTTTTTAGAAGTGTGTTTTTATTTTTTTCCCAGTTAAAGTTGGTATGTTATTTTTGACTAAATGTTTGTAGTTAAAAATCTCAGTAGCACCTCGGAGTCTGGATTTCTGCCCGGTTGATGGCAATAGACTCGCCCTCTATTACTGGGACTTAAACATAACTGACACTCGCTGAGACGACGAGATCGTGCGTATAGCTGGATCACGCTGGTTGGACGTTGCGAAAGACAGAGAAAGCTGGCATTCTCTGGAGAAGGTCTTCACCTCAAGGGTACTCAAATATGTTTTTTTTTAACAATAAAATTGATAAACACTGTGAAAGAAGAGAAATCTATGGCACTTTTATTATTTATTTGTGAACATCACTGACGAAATGTGGGTATACGAGTACGTACACCTCTGCCCAATGCTATGGGGCAAAAGAGGCGTGTTATGTTAACACACTAATATTATATAGGCGAAAGTTTGTGTATTTGTGTGTGTGTGTGTTTATATGTTCGTTACTTCTTCACGCTCAAACGGCTGGACCAATTTTGATAAAATTTTGTATGGAGGTAGCTGACACCCTGCATTAACATATAGGTTACTTTTTATCCCGATATTCCGACGAGATCGACATTTACGCGGGTGAAACCGCGGGGTGCAGCTAGTATTAAGTAAAAGTGTTAAAACCGACTTTTGTAGCTGACCGTACCGTAGTAAGGGAGGTACCGACCTTATTTGATTTGACATCTGGATTTAGCTCATCAGAAAGTTTTTATTAAACTCGGTAAGTTTGATTTATAGCTTTACAAGGAATTTTTGCTTTCTCATTTCCTGCTAATTTTATAGGAAGTCCAAGATTTATGAGCTGACCGGTCTTGCAAAGTTTTTTTTACGAGTTTATTATGTTTTGAACTTTTTAATTAGTTTGTCATAATGATGTAGGTGTGAAATGGTTTTAAATTAAATATAAAAAAAGAACTTACCTTTTAAACCTTTATGACTTTTAAGTATTTAAGTACACTTTCTAGGGCGGGCGTTTCGGTGGACAGTCTTATGTAATGTTGATGTATAAGTAGTGCTGATTCTTAGCTTATTGTTAGTCTGAATAAACTACTTTCGATATACTGCAAGAGTTGAAATCCAGAACCCTTAATAAAACGTGTTTAAAAATTCAATTCAATTCATATTCATTTATTGCATCAAATATGGTAGGTTCAGAAGTTCTTATAATAAAATATTTAGTAACACACATTTGGTCAATATTTAGCATGCAATAGTACAAGTTTTTACATTTAAGATATTAATTATTAGGCAACTATATTTTGTAAATTTATGTATCTACATAACAGTTAAATATATTATGTAAAATTTAGCTTTATTGTATACAATTTACAGGGACACTTTTGAAAGAATTCATCTATCGAATAAAAACATTCTTGATGCACGCAACACAAAACTTATTGAAGGGTAGTTGAGTAAAAGCGCCCGTGGTTTTAGATTATGTGCACTATTGATTTATTTTAGAAGTTATACAGTTTAGATGTCTGCTGGCTGAGATGTATTAAAGAAGAAGACACGATGATACCCCAATATAATGGGGATAAACTCACAATTTGCAGGCACTTTCGAATTGTCAAGAACTCGGTTACTTAGAAAGTTGAAGTTACCCTTTCCTAAACGTATCTATGAAGAAAAACGGTCAAGTTACTCCACGGGCTAATAATTGGCGTAGCTTAGGATTTTAGGAGGGGGGGGGGGGGGGGGTCGTCTAGCCACACTAACCACAGTCATTTTATAAGTAATCCCACCAAGAACAGTTCATGTAAAGTAGGGTGCCAAGACTTCAATAAAGTTTTCACTGTTAAAAAGTTATCAGATGTAATGTAGAGCCAAGCCCCTTTTTTTTTTTTTTTTTGGGTGGGAAATCATCAAATGACTCCTCCCGCTCTGGGTGGAGCGGAAGGGAGTGTCAGTCTCTTACTGACTAAAACCCACCCGTGTTCCTTCCTTAGCCCTTTATGTTCCGGGCCGCAGGAGGTGGAGACGCTACGCAAGGCGTCCGCGCGACAGTTGTACACCAGGCACCGCAGGCTCCGCATCCGCCCTCCGGATGCGGAAGCCACGGAGGCATAACTGTTTCAGGGTTACAGAGCGGCGAAGACCGCCCTCCAAGAGGCTGTCCAGCGGGTCAAGGATATGGCCCACGAAGAGATAGTGGAGACTCTGAACAGAGCCAAACCTCACATCTGGTCCAAATCTACGGCTCTAATGAAAACCATAATAAAAAGTAATTAAACAGTAAGTCATTCTTCAATACTGTCGATTTTTCTGGACAAAGAAGTTTCTAGGGTAAGCACTGATCACCCTTGCCCCCTTCTTGTTCGATTCTAGTCCCAAATTGCTTTAATAACTCAAGCGTAAAGATAACATTATAACCCAAACACAGCACATTAAACACTTCATCATGTACACCCTGAACAACCAATTATTTGACAGGCGTGGAAGCACAAACGCAATTGCACGCAAGTCAATATTGGCTCCCGTGGAACAACAGACGGACGGGTGATTAAATGGTGTTTGTCTGTTTATGCCTTATTAAACACGTTTATGTTTAGTGGAACGGGCTGTAGTTTGTTTAAGTTTCGTTGGGGAGAGAAATTAGAATGAGATCGATGTTTGTGAAAATACTAGCTGCGCCCCGCGATTTTACCCGCGTAAATGTTGATCCCGTCGTGGGAATATCGGCATAAAAAGTAGCCTATTTGTTAATCCAGGGTGTCAGCTACCTTCATACAAAATTTTATCAAAATTGGTCTATCCGTTTGACCGTGAAGAAGTAACAAACATATAAACACGCACACACACACACACACACCCCCACACACCCACACATAGTGTGATGTGAGTGCAAATTTTTGTCATTCTTGCTTGGTAGTGGCGGAAAATGTGCTACTGATATGACCGCCACATGCGGGCGTAATATCCTAATACAGAACGTTTTTTAATACCTTAATGTCAAATACTGTTGAAAATTACAGATTTTTGTGACGTCCGTTATAAGTATGACGGGAACATACTGCTTTGAAACCGGAGCTTATGGTCAAAATATATAAATTCACACAATCGTAAGTGATACAGTGTTATACTCGTATAAGCGTCTTTGTAAGTACCAATATGTTCTATTTCTATGTCATAAGTGTCTTTTGAACTATTCATAGAACTAATATAACCTTACCACAAAGGATTTAGAAGGAGAACAGAATGTAAAGAAGTTTCTCAATGCTGTTTTGGTAGCAGAATATAGGATACTCTAAATAAACAAACACAAGCTTAAGAATTTTATACTGATCCTAGCTAACCCGACAGACGTTGTCCTGTTTGTGATTCGAAATACACGTGGCGCCATCTATTATCATAATAACGTTATTGTTGTTTTTCTCGGGAACAGCACTTTTTTTCGGGATGAAAGGTACCCTATGTCCGTTTCTGTACACCTGACAACGTATATGCAAAAAAACTTACTGTCGCATTTATAATATTAGTTAGGATAGGATGGAGAATATTAGCTCAAAAATTAACACCCAAGCATGAGCAAGAAAACCACAGCATTAAGGTCATAGCACACGTATCAAATCGGAAAGGGATCGGCACCGTATCGCCTTTCGCCTCGTCGTCAAACAGGCGTCAACCTAACGTAAGCACGTAACCAAAGCGGATCAGGAGCTCCGATACGTCGACTCGGCTACGGCTAGACAACGCCACGCTTACGGCTCGCCGACCGCTGGTTGATGGTGCAGCAGGCAGGCCGGAGGGGCGAGAAGTGCAAGGGGGAACGAAGAGACGTAAGCTCGGGTACGGAGAGACGTAAGCGCGGGGACGACGAGCCGTAACGCACCGCAGGGCGGTTCGTGAGCTTATCCCGAGGCGAGGCAATTACGTTACGATTTCGATTAGTGTGCGTTGCAGTAGGGAGTTTCATACAAAGAATACTGAACGGCTCGAGTTGATACGGTGCCGATCCCTTTCCGGTTTGATACGTGTGCTATGACCTTTACATCGACGCTTCGTAAAATCAATCTATTCATACATACGTATATATCACATATATATCATATGTGACGTAACTCACACCGAATATGTAGGGCAGGCACTCCCGTGGGATACCGCAGTATCTACTCATGTACTCGTAAGTACCTGCGAACCCCGCTGACAATATTCAAATTTCATTTCCGACGAGATGTGCAAATTGGCTGCTAACATATTTTCTTCCTATATTCCCACGATGAAGGGTATCGGCATGAATACGTCACGATGTTTGGCTTAAGATATTTGAGACTGAAATAGTACTGAAGTGAAATCCTATCTGTAGGTCTAAGTCCGTCGACGACAATATGGCCCCTTCCGAAATTAGTTGATCCATCAAAACAAGAGTCGAATTTTTCAAATGGGAAAACACTATTGAACTCGCGCCACTGTTACCGTAAGCGACACCGCGCGTGTTTTGTTTATAAGACGATTTAAAAAATACCCGCTTCGGATGTGTTCGGCTGTCCTCGGTTTGAATGTATATCCGATATGTCAGTGAGTGATGGCAAAGTATTCTGTTTGTGTTTTGTTTTCACTTCTGTCGGCACTCCCGGTGTGCCACTGTTTTTTTTTTTTTGTGACGGGCAAATACATATTGGTAGTAGGGTCTAGTGTGAAATCGTATTGTCATTCAATCTTAATTTGGGCTCCGAACTGTGGGTTAATTGTGTAAAACACTATCAGTAGCTATGCTTTGACAGTTCAACAACATTCATTGCGGTATTCACGTTGTTGAGCAGACACATTTTTCGAACATATGAAGCAATGGATGAGCAATATGATTCAGATTGAGACTGATAGTGTGTTACGCAATTAGAGTGCTTATCATAATGTCCGGCAGTGATACGGATTAAGAAACATCCGTAATTTCGGACGAAACTACGGACCTCGCGGTTTGGGAGTAGACTTGGTTTTATACAGAGAAGGAATGAGTATTGATCACCACATCGTTGGTTGGCATACCTATATATATTAAGGTGTAAATGACACTAGGGAAGTAGTAGTGATACAATAGAGCAATGGTGGCTCAGAGGCAACTGCCGGGACTTACGAGTTGTTTATTGTGAGTTCAAACCCAAGCAGGCACTTCACATTTTGAAAATCATTTCATCACCACTGCTCTCAAAACGGTAAAGGAAAACATTGGGAGGAAACCGGCCGGCATGTCGTAGAAATAAAAAAATCGAAGTCATGTGACATCTGTCAACTCACACTGGGTCCGCGTGGTGGATTATGGCCCACTTCCACTCACAGAGAGGAGGCCTGTGTCCCAGTCCCAGTTCTGGGAACATTATAGGCTGATTCCTCTGGAATATACTTATGTGAGGAGAGGTTTGGCCCGCTATGGTGAGAGGAAAAACGGTGTCGCTATTGGAGAGAACGTGCAACAGGATGAAAAGTTAAAGTACGCGTGACTTCAGAAGTTGGAAACTTTCGCAGAGTGTTGAATTTCCAAGATGTCTCGACAATTTAGTAGCGAGTGGTTGGCATGTAGGAAGTTATGTCTTTTGTTTTGTCACAGCTTTTCCTGGGATTATTAGATCCCTCAGAAATCTTATATTATTATTATGTATTATCTGATTTAGTATTGTATAAATTAATTTAAAGATTTTATTTAGAAGATAGAACAGCCTTAAAAGGCCCCTTTGTAGAATCATAAAAGGATAACATTATGAATTATAATATGGCGACGATGTCCGTGTTTTTTTTTGCTGCACTACGTAGGTACAATCAAAGAGATTGGGATTGGATTTGGATTGGATTCATTGGTATTTTAGCACAGACAAAAAAAAATAACTGAAAAATGCCGCACCAATGGGATTTGATACGATTAACTTAAAAGTTAACTCTCCATTTTGTGAAGTAGAAGATCAGGGGGCCTAAAAAGTGGACTTTTTAGGCCCCCTGATCTTCTACTTCACAAAAATCTTAAATTCATTTATTCACTGACAGACCACGTACTGCCTAATCCATTGGGTCTAGAAGCATAACATTTGGCACATGAGTTTCGTATGTAATATGTGAGTAAAAAGACCGGATTTTTGAAAATTTAACCCGTCAAATACTTTATGATCCGACCTACTCAAGTTTCAAGTCCAAAATTATCTGACAGGGTTACAACTATTTGCAAAACAAAATGCATTCCTATGCAAACTGTACTACAACACTCCATATAGGTTCCCAGCAACTGCAAGTAATTTAGTGTACCAATCTCTTGGAACCTAATACTATTGTAGAAACTATCAATTCAACATGAGAGTATTGCAATTCCCAAGGAAATGTCTCTATTCATTGGTCAACGTAAATTGACGACTTGGATTGTATTGCTAGGAAGGAGACTGTTGACTTGGCTAGTGTAAACAAAACAGTTGACTACATTTTTCATCGCGTATTTTGTCTGTGTGTACCGGGGCTCAAGGTAGTCGATGGGTTTTTACTGGCTAAAGGCATGCGATGTATTAAATTATGTCAAAGGTGAGGTTGTACGAATCGGTCGTGCTTTCTTATATTCACTCTCTCAGTCATTTTAAATTTTTACTGGCTCCGCCCCGCGGTTTCACCCGCGTAAATGTCGGTCCCGTGGGAATATCGGAATAAAAAGTAGCCTATATGTAAATACAGGGTGTCAGCTACCTCCGTACAAAATTTTATTAAAATTGGTCCAGCCGTTTGAGTGTGAAGAAGTAACAAACATATAAACACACACACACACGCGCACTCACAAACCTTCGCCTTTATAATATTAGTGTGATTTATTGTTGGATGGGCTTACTCTTGGCCTCGATCGCCCCAGATCGAAAGCGATAAATGAAGGTCTATGGTGGAACGTGCAGTCTACAAACTAGCTTCTGCCAGCAACTTCGTCTGCGTGAAATTCCTTGTTCCCCCGACCCACCGCGTCGCATCGCATCGCCCTCTCGTGCGAATATAGTATAATAAAATATAATAATCTTTCTGAAGAATTGGGCTAATAAATGCAAAACCGACTGTTAGTTCCAATAGCACGTTCGCTTAATTATTAGTATATTAAGTCGCAGTAAGATGGTTGAAGCCGTGATATAATTATATCCCTAGGGATATAACTATATCACGGCTTAAACCATCTTAGTGCGACATATATAAGATAGATAGATATGATATATAGTATATCTTTATTATATTAATTGCCAACAGCAACGTTAATATACATATATATATATATACTTTATGAATGTATTTATTGTATTATGTAAATGGTACACCACAGACTACCTACAGTATATTTATTCAGTTCTTCCCCTTTTTAATCCATCCAAAGGTTGTCTTTAAAAGATCGCTTTTAGCGATAAGGCCAGCCCATTGTGTCACCCTTTGTACAGTTTCTATAATTATGCCTGTAATTAATATGGTGTACATAATAATTATAGAAATTTAAAAAAAATTAAAAATTCCCCTTACTTCCCGTGGGTGTCGTAAAAGGCGACTAAGGGTCTTACCGGAGAATGGGCAGCAGCGTTCTCTATTTATTCCACCATCATACCATACTGCGATCGCCAACCCGCTTGCCAAGCGTGGCGATTATGGCAAACCCCCCCCAAAATTGGGGGAGGCCTGTGTCCAGCAGTGGACGTCTATCGGCTGAAACGACGACATAATAAAGAGTATTCTATTCTATTCTATATATTTTTTAATGAAGAGGGATAAAAAGTTATTTAACTTTGACTTTACATTAACCTTACAACTATCCGTATAGACTTTAAATGAGAGGTTTTATGAAACTTTCCTTATCCCGACGAGTCGGCGTAGCATGAAATTAACTAGCAGCCATTCCGGGAATTCTTGCTGCCTTAAACTATTCGCGCATATAACGCGATATTGCAGAAGAACAGAACGGAACAAAACCTTTGCAAACTACGGATTGGGAGACTCAGTGACTTCCTCAGCTATGGCGTTCTGGCAGGAATATGAAGTAAATTTTCTAGGCCCAACGATTTCAAGAAAGGTGTTTGCAATTTTATATCATGAGCAGCAGTTTTTTTGAGTACAACCTACTAGCTTTTGCTCGCGGCTTCGTCTGCGTGGATGTTGAAAAATATCTCACGGGAACGGCTTACCGGAATTAAAAATACCCGGTGTTTTAATCCAGGTTATAAACTGCCTGTACGCCAAATTCGTACAGCCGTTTTTGCGCCAATGCGGAATATACATTCAGACAAACGGACAAAAATTCAAAAAACTATATTTTCGGCATCAGACTCGCTAAACCCCGTAGCAATAACATAAAAAAAAAACTATGTACAGTTTTGACTTTGTTTCTATTTTATTATCTTTAATAAGTTTATGTGGGGGGCTTGTGGCTAAGTAATAACAGTCGCACGGGTCGAACGATCAGGTTAAGTTACGCTTGCCGCGGTTGGTCCGTGGATGGGTGACCATCTTTACATACCAAGACCCCTCCGTGCCTCGGAGAGCACGTTAAGCCGTTGGTCCCGGCTGTCATTCGTGGATCTTTGACAGTCGTTATGGGTCATCAGAAACCCGAAAGTCTGACAACCAGTATCGAGTTACCCAGTAACTGGGTTGTGGAGGTCAGACAGGCAGTCGCTCCATGTAAAATACTGATATTCAGCTGCATCCGGTTAGACTAGAAGCCGACCCTAACATAGTTGGGAAAAGGCTAGGCAGATGATGATAATAAGTTTATGTGACCCTGAATTTGTTTATATGGATTATTGAAATATTGATAGGCTGTTATGAGGGTAGACCAAAATCATGAACATATTTATGTGGTAGTCAATACTTAGATCAGTACTAATATAATAAATATTATATATATACAGGAAAAGTTTTTAACCAGTGCGCAAATTTTGACATAATAAACTTGAATATATTTTAATAAACACGTATTTTTTGTTTTGATATGTTTCAATAGTAAAAAATTAAGTTAACGCTTACGAGACTTGTTTACTCAGAAATTTGTTTTATGGACGTCGCTTGCCAGTCCGTCGACCGGTCGCCCGATTCACGCCGCGCGTCGTCCGGTCGCCTGACGCGCCAGCTGCTATCAGAAGTACTCACGCGCTCGCTCTATGCGATAATGCGACGGCGGATTATTGACTCCAGTTTAGCGCTACAATTTGTAAAGTTATTTGTAAACGTAATTTTTCGTAAATTCCAATTTATCCTTCATACTTTCATGGGCTTAGGACCATCAAAATGCAGAAAATAAATCATAATAAGTAAGAAAGTAGGTAATACGTTTTAGTCCATTCAAAATAAAACATTTAGGTAGGTTTAAACAACGCGTTTTCATTCATGCTCATTCATAGTATTACTATTAAATTATATCCATGTCTTGCTTATTTCAAATTGGGACAAAGTGGAAAAAAAAAAAAAGTCATAAACTAAAAATGGAAATGTGTTCTATTGCTTACACTGAGCCACCAAAAAAAATTTGCGCACTGGTTAAAAACTTTTCCTGTATATTATAAACTATCAGTAGTAATTGCGTAACACACTATCAATCTCAATCTGAATCAATTTGAAGGGTATTGCTAATCCATTGCTTCATATGTTCGAAAAATTAGTCCGCTCAACAAAATGAATAACGCAATGAATGTTGTTGAACTGTCAAAACGAAAGCGATACCTACTGTTAGTGTTTAATTACCCCGCTATTGTTGCAAACACGGCGCAAACGCGACTATAACCCGATACAATAAGAGCTATTGTTGCCTGTTGTATACAAGCTCTCACGGTTACGCCACGTTAGCGCAGCCACTACGCGGCATCAACTAACACTAGGTACGAACTAATGTTACAGAGTTTATCCAACAATATTCATTTTTAACCGACTTAAAAAATGGAGGAGGTTCTCAATTTGAATGTTTATATTTTTTCAATTTGAATGTTTATATTTTTTTGATGTATGTTCGGGCATAACTCCGTCATATACTTATAGAGGGATTTGCAAAATTCTTTTTAAGGATAAGCGGTGCTATTCTGTAAAAATCTCACCGTGAAAACTTAGGTGAAGTGAGCGTGGAGTGAGCTGTCAATAGTGTCAATTCCTAGCTAAAACAAACTCACTTCACCTTAGTTTTCACGGTGAGATTTTTACAGAATCGACCGGCTGGTATACCTCAGGGGTGGTCCCAATATATTGATGATGTTTTAATAATTTCCTGTCACTGATATTTACATAGCAAGTAGTGTTATAAGATTTTTTGCGGGGCAGACAAAATGAAAAATAAAAAATATTTTTACAAAAAAAAAACCAACTGACTCCAAAAAAAAAACAACTGACTTCCAAAAAAAAAAACACTACTAAGTGAAAAATAACTTTTTACTTCTACGCTCTAAAAGTTCGTCTTTATGTTGTGCAGCGACATAAAATCGCTATTTATGCTCTTGTGCATAAAGTAATTTTTTTTTCTAAGCCTAAGATAATCAGGCCCAACAGCTACACGCACAAGCAGATTAAAGTCGTTATTTTGTTTCATTTGCTATAATTTATATCACTTCCGTGTTTTCTATCGTTAATTTATTAAAACCAGATAAAATAGTTGTCATTTATTATTTAAAATCGCAACGATACATTTTTTATGACTTGGCAGTGAAGTACCCAAGTCGAATGACACATGTTGAAATATACAAAAAACTTTAAAAGAATTCGTGGCGGGAATTACCTAGCTATTCTCTTCTTCAATTTTGCAACATTTTGGAACAGTGAAAATACTGTTATATACTTTATGCCGGTTTCATTTTCTCGCAATCGAAGTGAAAAGCAGAGTGTACAACTCGAGCTTAAACGAGTCATTTTACCCTTCGACTTAACTATCCACCCTCGCTTGCGGCTCGGGTGGATATAAACGTCCCAGAGTACAATGGCTTCTTTTATGCACTAGTTTTACAATCTACTATTAATTTCGGAAGTCGGTGTCAAAAAATGAAAATGCGAAACCAACGACACCGAATTCCGAAATTAAAGTTATTTTTCACTTGTACTGTTTTTTTTGGAAGTCGGTTGCTTTTTTCGTAAAAAAGTTTCTGTTTGACGATCTATGATTATATCTTCATCCAAGTTTAGTGGGCCTTCTGTCCCTTTATATTTCGTACATAAAGGTAGCAAATACCTGCCGCGATTATTTAATTTCTGGAAAGAGCAGCTAATACTTCGCATAACTCGCTGCTGTACAAATTATGTTACTTTGTAGGTCGAAATTCCCTGTACTGGCTCGCTTTTTCATGATAAGCATTGTGTGGTAGATGTAGTTTGTTTAGAACGGAATTCTTTTTGATTTATGTCTGTGGATTGAATGGGAGAATTGTTTCAAATTCCTTTTTTTTCATATTATTCTAGGTAATTTTGTTTTTTAAATCCTTGCGTAACACGAGGTTTTTTTTTTGTAGGTATTGTGGGAGCGTTTACAAACACGTATCTCATATGCTCAACCAATCCGAAAAACAATCACATTCTGAAAAAGTATTGTTGAGTTCTATTATTTAATTCGTTTTACCGGCTATCGTAGTTAGATATCTACTCATCTTGAGTAAATCGAGTATCATATTGAGCAAATCAAAGTACTTTGTTTCCTTATCAATGAATGTTACAGTGTGGATAATTATCGACCAGTGTAATACACCAATGTGCTAAGAACGGACTTAATATAAATACTTCTTTCATCAATTAAGGACTATCGACCACTGTAAAACGCCAATGAGCCAAGAGCGAACTTAATATAATTAAGGTTACAACTTACCTGTCTCAGTTCCGTAGCGAGGTCAATCACAAGAAGCTCCTGTTCTTTATCGAAGTCTAAAGATACTTTTATTTCATGGGGACCTGAAATTGAATTTATTCGCCATTATTTCATTTCTTTAAATACATCTTTTTATAATAGTCATCATTGATAACCTTTTTCAAACTATGCTTAGTTTATCTTTATTGTCAAAATATCATAAATTTATAATTTAAATTAGAGGAGAAGAGGGCTCAAAAATACTATACAGTATTTGCATATATAGCATAGCAAACTGTTGAACACAATATCAAAGCAATTACCTTCAAAGTGATGAATGACGAAGACCCAAACAGCAGTCCATAATATGAGGATAGTGCACAATCCAAGCTGGCAGAGAATGCATCTAAAGATGACGGAGCCGACGGACTCTCCCGGGAGTTTGGGGAGCGGGTACAATCTCAACCATGTGTTCGGAATCTAGACAATAGAGCATTTAATGGAAATTGTTTTGGGAAATCTAGAGCTCCTCCAATGTTGGACTGGGATTAAGGAACTCGCTTTTGAGATTAAATTGGATAACGATCATGTGTTTGTAGATGCTTGGGATGAAATAGAATTCTTCTTTTATCCTGTCGATGGCAATCTAAATGGACTCGGCCCAGAATTCGGCTACTTGTTTGGCCCCATCCAGCGTCCATCAGTAAAGAAATTCTATTTCTATTCTATTTCTTAATCATGAAATAAATATTTTTAATACAAATAGGATAATATTTACATTATTTATGCTAATATTTAAAATAATAATAATATGTACATTTATATGACAAAACAAGCAAAATATTCATAGGGCATAAAAAAATTCGTCCGCATCGCTGTCAACAGGAATAGTGCCATGAAATAGAATTAAAAGCAGACATTCTGAATGATGATAAATTTTTATTGTGTTAGTATAAAACACGTAAGTATAATTATGTTAGTATGAAGTTATGCGTTAATACAAACTTATTTAAACTTTCTTTATTCTCTAGCGAGAATAACCGCAAAGATAAAGAAACATGAGCGTAAATATGTAGACTTGTACAGTATTTCAAGGAACTTTGTTAGAACATGATTACAGAACAGCAAAGTAAGACGCTGCTAGAACTTATATAAGTTGCTTAATATTCATATCTCTACTTACTTTCTGAACAACCACAGTTTTATTATCAGTCTGAAGCAATTTATTACTGTTATCTTCAATTCCGTCAGCTTCACCATTAACCTTTATATTTCCTTTTGTGCCTAACATACTATGACCTTTTCTTAATCCATTACGAACTGGTTTCCGAACAACCTTATCAAATAAACGTTTCTTATCTTTATTTTCACGAGAGCCACACACAAATATTCTGTTTGCTTGTCTGATTTTCTGTCGACTTAATACACCACCGTTAATGTTTACTATATTTCTTTTGACACTGATTCCGTTGCCATCTAGTTTGAGACGACTGTCAACGAGTAGTTTAGGCTTAATTTTATTACCATTTTTCAACTTTCTATACAATGGTTTCACTAAAACATTGTTTTTAAATTTTTCTTTTAGTGTGTTCTTCATGTTTTCAAGTCTTAAACTGAGCATTACAGTGAATTTTTTCCAAAACTGGGTGTAGCGTGTTTTGTAACCCTCGAACTGCTAACTTCTCATTAAAAGTTGAATGCAATTACACGGCGAACTTACGCCCAATTTCGCGAGCGATCTCTGTAGGAGGGTATAATTAAAATCTATTACGGCCCTCGTTCTTTCGTTGGTAACTTTTTTTTAAAGGAAAATACCGGAGAAATTTCTTAACTGTTCCTTTTTGTCAATTGCCACGAAACAGTTAAACTCATTTATTGAGGATATTTTATTGTGATTTTTATTTCAGTATCGTCCGATCAATTATAAAAAAATAAGCAAATGGCTCCACTCCACTGTTCATTTTATCCTCAGACTGTCATTGGAATTTATAATACAATCAGAGAAAATAATTTAGAAACTTATTTAGGCAGTAAAGCGGAAACTATAACAAATCAGCGGAAATTATAATTTCGTTCATGTCAAAGAGCGCAAATTCGTATTTTGGGTATCGAAGAGTTTCTTATAGCGAAAGTATAGTGTGGATAAACTCGTAAACATTACAGATGAACAATATTATTGCCAATATCACGCATAGTTCGATTGGTAAGAAGTAATTCTGTACAGTTACATAAATACAGGGTTATTGGTAAAACATTAACAACCTCTTGAGAGGTTATTGTACTCATCATTATGAGCAACTTTTACTATGGGCCCAAACCTGAAATAGCGAAAAAAAATCAGCTGTTCCTACATTTATGTTCGTATAACTCGTCAAAATGTAGGGAACAGCTGATTTTTTTTTCGCAATTTCAGGTTTGGGCCCATAGTAAAAGTTGCTCATAATGATTAAATAATAATAAATAATGAAAAATTTAGCACTAAATAGACCTGCACGTGAGAAGTTTCAATTCTTTTTAGCGTATTCATGTAGGACGCTTTGGCAGAATAAAAAATTTGAGCAATGTTCTTCTACAACTAGAATAAACGTGTCCGCACTGCATCGGACCGTTAACACAAAGTTTTCACTGCATCATATTCAAATGTATTCAAATATTCATATAAGCATGTCCATATTATCATATCGTGAGAACGCGAAAAGAAACAAAGTTAAATTGAGTTCACGTCGTGTGGTCTGTCACTCAGACACCGGTGTTTTGCTACTTTTTGGTGATTCTATCTGGGGGCACGGGAGTGCCCCCGCCAAGACGAGCCAAGCGAAGCGCAAGGGCACTACCTACCTTTTCTCGAAGCACTTCGTCGTATTTTTGAATCCTCTTAACTTGGGTTTGGATTATACCAGATAAACAAAATTTTCGGGATATGACGTCAGTGGTTGACTTATTAAACCTATAAAGTTTCAATTGCATAGCTCTTATACTTTAGATTTTATTGATATCTAAAATACCCCGATTTCGTCACTGACTCACTGACTGATGATCATCAATATTCTTAAGGTTCTTCCTGAAGTCCTAGAAAGCTGAAATTTGGTATGTAAGCTAGTAATAGTACACAAACAACAAAAAAATCTTAAAACTTGAAACTTTTACCCCCCCCCCAACCCCTTAAACTAGGGGGTGAAAGTTTGTATGAGACTTCCGTAAATTTTGATGCTAGAGGTCTGAAAATTTATATAAGGGGTCCTTGTTATAAATAAACCCAAAAAAAAAAGAAAAAATTAACAACAGAAAAAATACTCGTATAAATATCATAAGCAACTTACAAAAAGAAATGAAATCCCACAAAAACATTTCATGTTAAATGTTGCCAAGACGAGACCATGTAGCTCGCACTGTCAAAAAGTAATCAGATCTCATGTAGAGCCAAGCTTCTAACTCTACACGCCCTAACTCTACAAGGCCTAACTTCGCAAACTTAGTCAAAATATATGGCTTGGCCATTTCGCTACATTCACATGAGCGTAAGGTGAAAAACTCTCATACTGTTAATGGTTCTTGTAGTAACGAAACGGCCAAGCCATATATTTTGACTAAGGTGTAGAGTTTGCGAAGTTAGGCCTTGTAGAGTTAGGGCGTGTAGAGTTAGAAGCTTGGCTCTACATGAGATCTGATTACTTTTTGACAGTGCGAGCTACATGGTCTCGTCTTGGCAACATTTAACATGAAATGTTTTTGTGGGATGTTTATTTTCTTTAATGTAACAATTGTTACCTAACGAACAATTGTTACTTTTTAATTTTAAACAATCGTTATCAGCCTCTAGTGTTCTCATTGCTGGGACACTGGCCTCCTCTCGGTGAGAGGAAGTGGGCCGTAATCCACCAAGCGAGCGCAGTGCTGGTTGGTAGATGTCACATGTCTAATTTTGGGTTCTAGGACATGCCGGTTTCCTCACGATGTTTTCCTTCATCTTTTTAAAAGCAGTGGTGAAGAAATCATTTACACAAAGTAAAGCGCCTGTCTGGGTTCGAACCAACGACCTACAACTCTAAGTCGCGGCAACTACCACAGAGCCACCCAGCGCTCTCTCCTTTGAATATTGTTTTTCTAAAATCTAAGGTTATTAAAACATTATTTTGTAGGTAGCAACCGCATGTCCCATAAACATAATAATTGTGCCTCAAGCAGAACCACAAAACCAGCAGTGGACATCTTTAAGCAAATGATAATGATGATGAAGCACTATACTATAAATTACTAAAGAAATAAATCTGTTGCTATTTTAGATTTTCATTTTGACCTCACTATCGGCTTTAGCATCCTCAAAAACAGTGCAAAAGGACACCAATGGCAAAAGAAAGAAATTTGAAAGTTTTCGCAGCCGCCATCTTGGATTTTTTTGACCTCACTATCGGCTTTAGCATGGTTTTAGCACTCTCGAAAACCATAACAACTATTTCTCTCTTTCTGTCTCTTTCTTTTATATACTTTGAGATCTGGAACGCATCCATAAGATTTCCTTACTCGCTCTTATCTTTTTCTCTCTCTATTTTTACATTACTGTGTCATGTATTGCTCTGTATTAAATAAGTAATAATTAAAATTTATTAAACGTTTATTTGAGGCATATATTATGATATATGCCTCAAATATAAAAAGAAGGGTCCCGATAGCACTGTACAGTATTTAACACTGCATTTTTCTTTAAATAATTTAGTAAAAACCTCTTTTACTTTAATCTTTGTATTATTTGTTGTTATAGCGGCGACAGTAGTACACTCTCTGAAAATTTCAAGTTTCTGCCTAGTACGGTTCAAAAGATACAGCCCTGTGACAGACAGACAGATGCGACGACGGACGGAGGGACAGCGGAGCCGTAATACGGTCCCGTTGGCACCCTTTGGGTACGGAACCCTAATAACAAAAAAAAAACTATAACTATTAAATTTTCAACAAACTGCTAATATGTAGGTATTTATTAGTTTCCTACAAAATATTGGAAGAAACTTTTTCGTCAAACAACTCGTAAAAAAAAGGAAAGTATGTCATGGAAAACTTCGCTAAGTCTGCGGTAGTCTAAAAATACAATATGTAAATATAAGTTTATTGATTTACTAACATAACATGTATGTCAATGCGGAATAGGGGTTAAAGTGGAAAGTAGCGGAAAGGACAGAAAAACATGAAATAAGCAACACATTGAAGATAAGTTCTTTCTCTGTTTCAAGCAAAGTAATACTATTTTCAAAGTTACAGATAGCGGTTCTTATAAAAACAGTCAGGATACTAATTAACGTTTAGAAAATTCAATTATTATTATTACTCAGTAATCTTAAGTATTTTATGTTTGAAATTCGGGAAAATCGCAGTTACAATGGTTTCTAAATTCAGTAATCGAGAACGGACTTGTAGCAGCATGGCGGGAATATTGATTTCTGAATTGCGCAGAATGTCAGTAACCGGCGCGCGCAGCAACTGTCAAAATAGACGTTATATATACGGTGATGGAATGTCTCCAAATTGATGTGAAAATAACATTATTTTTATAATTCCACGAAACCCAATGAACGAATAAAATAGTTCTCTCGTGAATTAGTTTTAATCTTCTAAGTTCTAGCATGTTGTGAAGTAGTACAGAGTAATATTTGAGTGCGGAAACAAAATTGCCGTAGGCCGTCATGCGATGTCATTGTGTGCTGTGTTGTTTACAAAAAATCTTAGTTCATAACATGATAAAAAAGTACTAAAATAGTATGGTGTTATTATGTGTCTAGTGCCTACGTAATTATCACGTAAGAAACATGTTTATTGGAAGAGCATTATAAATAAAAACGATGATAGATAAAGATGTCGAGATGCCTGCGGATATTCGGAGCTTACTCCTTCAGGTTGACAAGGAAGCATTCGACCATACTGGTCTCTGCTGTCTTCATACTAACTCTTACCATGATACTGCAGATGTACGCATCCCGGCATCACGAGCCCCCACAGCCACAACGGAGGGTCGGTGACTTTGAATATAGACCAGGCGCCTTCCTGAAAGGTCGACAGCCCGGGAACTTAAGTTATTGCACGTTCAACTATGGCCTTCCAAATAGTCTCAAATGGGGCACATTCCCAGTACTTCCGTCCCCAGAAACTGGAAGTAGGAGCCACTTTGGAGTTATTTATAATGCCATGCAAGGAATAATGTTCGCGAATATCAGCAAAGTTGACGCAGTGACGTATGTAACTCAAGCGACACCTGAATTTCTGTATCATGTAGTTGAAATAGCGAGGTACTGGAATGGCCCCATAAGCCTCGCTGTCTACGTACCTAACTATGACTTGGATATTGCAATGCAAATATTAAACCAGCTTTGCCATTGCTATACGATGATGGGTAAAGTGTCAGTCCATTTATTTTTCCCAACCAAATCACCGCCCAAAATAAGAACGTTAGAAGAGAGAAGGAAGTACTTTACGACTCTGCCCGCGCCAACAGCTGTAGCATCTAACACAACAATGGATGCGACAGAATTGATGAGACGGAAATTAGAAAATTACCGCAAGTTGAATAACAAAACTAGGGCCCAATACATTCAGAGGGCGAGAAAGAACAAAATCGAACGTATGATGATGAAGTTTACAGATTCAGGATACATTTCGAAAAATTTAAAGTTCGAGGACTGTTCTGGTGTGAGTTCAGAGATAATCACGTATAGAAAATCAACAATAAGTTTGTATCCAATAAACGTTGGCAGAAATGTTGCAAGAAATGCATCAACGACTAATTATTTCTTAGTGTCTGATATAGAAATGGTGCCTAGTCGTGGGTTGGCGCCGAAGTTCCTGAAAATGATAAGGAAGCTAATGGGTAACGAGAAGAGGGATTCAGGTTGTGTTTTCGCGAAGACGGTGTTTGTGGTGCCTCTGTTCGAAGTGGAGAGAGGAGAGAAAATCCCGCACGACAAAGTAACGTAAGTACGTTAGTCCTTACGCTACCGTCAACGGGACGTCATCGAGAAACGAGATTATTCGAACCGACGCGACGTCGTCCCGGTGACGGCGTATAGTGGACACGACGCCATAGTAAACGTATGATCATATGTCAGGCACACACACGACACATCAAAATTTTCCGTTTTGTTATGTATTTATTTTGAAATATTCATTGAGTCTCAAAAAAATCGCAAAGATTGATGAAGTAATGGAACTGTGGAGAAGTATCTTGACGCTGTGTCACTGTGTGACCGTGCGTGTTCTATCGCCGCCCGTTCGCTGTCCAGAGGGCACAGGATAGATGGAAAGCGGCACATGAAGTAATTTTTTGCTCCGTTGGTGTAATTGCTCTATAGCGTCCCAGTAGGACGATAAATAAATAAATATATCGCTAGTTCGGCGCCGTCATCTCATTCTCGTTGACGTCCCGTTGACGGTGGCGGTGGATAAACGCCCATAGCTATAGTTGATGCCACAGAGCATATAACACTTTGTTGATGCGTGCAATACAAAGGAATGAAGAACGCGTCCTTAGTGCTTCTGTACCTTTTGTTGCTATTGTTAAGATCCTGTGTGAAAGGTCGCTCTTTTCTTGTCACTGAATTGTTGTATCTTTTGAGTAGTTTGTAAGAACTAGAGTATACGCTTCAACAGTAAATCCGCGTTTCTATTGTGCAAGAATCTTTTACATCGTCCTACACTAGGATTTATCCTGCGTTAGGGATACGTTTTAAGACACAACGATTTTCCTTTTCTTAACTATTGCAATTTATGGGTAGAAATGTGGGAAATTTTCTTCGAAGGAAAATTATTATTAACGATTGACGGTATAGATTTTTAATTTGCGAAATATATATAATTATAATTATGTAAACTAGCTGACCCGACAGACGTTGTCTTGTCCAAATTTCAATAATTCATAAGAAAAAATTACGTGGTTTTTCCGGAATTTAAACATTTTCCAGGATGTATTAATTTTTTTTTTAATAAGAACCTGATTCGGAATATTACGACCAATGAAAACAAAAAATAGCCAAGTCGGACTAAGTGGTTCTCAAGTGATGCGCTTACCAACGAAAAGCCTTTTATTATTGTCATGAGCCTGTTATGTCCCACTGCAGGGCAAAAGCCTCCCTTCCATCATTCCATTTTTTTCTGTCTCTTGTTATATCTGGCCAATCCTTTAGATAGGCGTCCAATTCGTCACACCATCTCTTTCTGGGCCTGCCGCGTCGCCGATTTCTGTTATTCGGAATCCAGTCAGTGGCTACTTTTGCCCAATTATGTTGCAAAAGCATTTAATTTTTATTTATAAAAGATAGAAAATTAAAGTTGCTATTCGTGTCTGTCCGTTGTTCTTTTAAACTACGCAACGGATACGAACGCAACGGAAGAATAATGTGTCATAATACATTTCTATTAAACTTAAATAAAATTATTAAATTTATTGTAGATGATGAGGGGCCCGTGCTAAATAATAACAGCCGCATGGGTCGATCGATCAGGTTAAGCTACGCTTGCCGCGGTTGGTCTGTGGATGGGTGACCATCTTTACATACCGTCTGTGCCTCGGAAAGCACGTTAAGCCGTTGGTCCCGGCTGTCATTCGTGGATCTTTGACAGTCGTTACGGGTAGTCACAAGCCCGAAAGTCTGACAACCAGTCTTACCAAGGAGTATCATTTTACCCAGTAACTGGATTGTGAAGGTCAGATAGGCAGTCGCTCCATGTAAAATACTGGTATTCAGCTGCATCCGGTTAGACTGGAATCCAACTCCAACATAGTTGGGAAAAGGCTGGGCAGATGATGATGAATACCTAATTATTAAATGTGTTTAAATAGTGTAGTTGATTACGGCCGTTCGATTTAAAGCCAAATAAATAAAAAATATGATTATCAGAATTTTTTTCTATTAATTATTATTAATTTTATTTATTCATTGTAGTACTTGTATTCCCCCTAAAGTCATCAAAACAATATTTTGGTACGATAAACTTCATTAATGATACGGTCCCTACAATAGTTATCACAGTTACGAGTACCTGTATAAAATTTTCTTTATATAAAGAGTAATTATTTATAAAGTAACATACAAAGTAAGTAATAATAAAGTACTAATTAGTAATCTTATAAATACGGAGAATTTATGAATTCTTGGTGATTGGTTTATGAATTCAAATTTTATAACTTAAAAAAAAATAAAATGTATTCAGCCATCACTGCTTGACCTAATTTACTGGCATTTGTTTGTAGGTACCATAGGTGAAGAGCTAACTGTTATCGAGAAATCTTTATCAGGGCTATACTTTTCTTTATCTTTTTTTTTAGCAAAAGTTCAGTGTCTTTTTTAAATTATATTCAGGGCACACATCATCTATTTCATACGTCAGACGTTTCTAACATTATTGTTCTAATATTCGTAAGTACTTACCTAGCTATATAATATTCTTTTTTGCGAAAATCTCGTACGTGATCCGATTTGGGAGATCGTCTTAGGATATTTAAAGCGGCTAAATATGAATGTGAATATGAATGATTACATTGTTTTCCTTAAGAGCGTTTACGCCGTACGTCATTTCATACAAATTTTCAAGCCCTTGTTTTTCAAAATAAATGAACCGATTTTAATGAAATTTCATATGCATAGGCAGGATACAAAGGTCTAAAAATTTAGTTAAGAACATTTTCGAAAAATAGTGTTACAGCCAAAGGTTAATGCCCAAAAATGTATGGACCAAAAACCCGGAATTGATTAAAACGATTTATGTTTCGCAAGGTAGAGTAAACATACTATATTCCAAATCCAATAATTGTTTTCGATTAAACAAACGCCAAGTACTAAAAAAAAATCGTAACTAGTTGACTAAAGTTTTATAAATCCATGATAAGTAGAGCGGTTTTACAAACGATATTGTTACGAATTGTGCGTAATATAGAGAGATTTGAGAGTAAAGTACATTATACGTGTCTATTGTTTACTGATTATATATACATATATACAGGGTAGTGGTAAAACATTAACAACCTCTTAAGAGGTCATTGTACTTATCATTATCAGACAACTTTTACTATGGGACCAAACCTGAAATCGCGAAAAAAAAAACAGCTGTTCCCTACATTTATGTTCGTATAACTCGTCAAAATCCATATTTTGAAGTCTGAGACGATTAACGGTCGCTTCAAAAGAAGCGACCGTTAATCGTCTCAATTACCCATCGAACCATAGTTATGGGCCTGGATTTGTTGGCATCCTCTGTGCTGAGTTGGGTTTCTATGTTGCCTCTTAGATGGCGGCATGTGCTGCTTATAGTTTTATGCGAAACGAGTTGCGTACTTGCGACCTCTTATTTAAGGCCTACTTTGCTGTTCATAAATTATTTCAATCGAGTCTGGGTTCTTTGTCTGGGGCATCCTCCTTTAGAAATTTCCAGTTATCTTTTTTTAAATAAGAAATTTCGAAAATGTTCTTAAGTATCTTTTTAGACCTTTGTATCCTGCTTATGCGTATGAAGTTTCATTAAAATCGGTTTATTCATTTCGAAAACAAGAGCTTGAAAGTTTGTATGAAATGCCGTACGGCGTAAACGCTCTTAGAGACTACATTATACTTACGACGTTACATCCTGAAGATTTAATAATAACTATGTAGTTTCACTTCAAAATGTACTAGGCGTCACACATCATTTTTAAAAAACTGGAAATAAAAATCAAATTATAAAATTCAAATTGGTTCTACTACATCCGCCGACTGCAGCGCCATCTCCACATAACTTTATTCCTTTTTTATGTGCGGGCGTTGTAACATCGTGTGTTTTGCAAAAATATAGTTTTAGTTAAAAAATAGTGTGTATTTAGTGGCATAAATCTTTTAGAATTGAAGGCAGCTCTTATTGGCTTACAGTGCTTCGCTAAAGATCTTTATAATAAGGAGATTTTACTTAGGATCGATAATACTACAGCCATAGCTTATGTAAATAAGTACGGGGGAATCCAATTTACACACCTACATGATATATCTAGAGAAATCTGGCAATGGTGTGAGCAAAGGAAACTCTTTGTTTTTGCTTCTTACATCAAGTTTAAAGAGAATACAGAAGCAGATCATGAATAAAATCACAAATACTTTCGGAAACCCTCAAATATATCTATTTGCCACACGATTGAACGCAAAATGTAAAAATAGGGGAGACCGGGTACAAAAGTAACATTTTGTACTTTGACACTGGTTCCCAGCTAGTTATCATATTTTTGATGAAGTTAATATAGCCACCTATAAACTTCGATTATGCTCTACAAATTTGTATTTAAATTTACCTCATTATTCGCTGTTTATTGTGAATTACAGAGATTTAAAAATTAAATACTATTGTTACTTTCGGCCAGGGCGAAAGGAACACGGTGTGGGTCGAAAGTAACACGATAAAGGTGTATGTCATAAATATGAAATGCAATATCAAATCAACTAATTATTTATTAGTAAAATGTTTTTTAAGAACATAAATGTTAAAAAAACGATTCATTAAAATAAAACGTAAGTGAATCATACTCATTACATTACGGGGACGAAAGAAACATGTAAGTTTTGTACTCGTACTTAGTGTATGTTTAGTGTAGTTTAGTTTTGTACCCAACCACGTTTTTGTTAATTCATGAATGGCTACATAAAAATGGCACTTTCTATTCAAAAATCAATAAGAACACTGTATAAACAATCTAATCAAGAATTACTTTCTAAATAGTCACATACTGATATCATAATTTTAATAGTACGTAACACTAAATGAATAAACGTCAAGAAAGTTACTTTTGGTTCGTAAAATCACGTGGCGTCCTCTAGCACAAGCTTACGGCGCATAACGAGCGCGGCGACTGAATGCAAGCGGGGAAAGCGTTGCCGGCTATCTCCTGACGGTTGCGGGGCAGCGTTTCGACTATTTGATAAACCTACAGAGCGTTTGTTACTAGCGACCCGCCGTTACTTTTGTACCCGGTCTCCCCTACATATCGTGGAAACGAGATCCATCAGTATATTACATGGATGCGTTCACAATAGTATGGTCGCCTTATTTTTTCTACGCGTTTCCCCCGTTCTCTTCTTCTTCTTCTTCGTAGCACTCTTGTCAGAGCGGTCGTGGTCCTCATGTAGTGTCTTGTTTAGGGGCTGATGTGATTCACCTCACGATTTCTCGCCACCTCCTCCGATTTCGAGTGTTTTTGTGCACTCATACTATGGATCACCCACTGCGGATTTAATTTGGTCAGTCCATCTCATGGGTGAGCGTCCGCGTGGTCTAGTAGCCTCCACTCTACCCTGCATGACAAGGCGCTCAATAGAGTCTCCCTCGCGCCTCGAGACATGTCCCCCGTTCTCACTAATTCTTAAATGCTTCAGAAAAATGGTTACAGATTATAGGATTATAGTTGTAACTTATTGGCTTAGCCAGCCATGGTTCCCACTGTTTTTATCTCTTTTTCAAAACCAGTTTATTTATGTGGAACCGAGTCCCTCATTGCTTTTATCACCTTTCAGAATTTCACATCCACTCTGGAAAGGACTTACCCTGGTGTCGTCACTATTATTAAGCAAGCGTACGTAGAACAATCGTTACAAGATAATGCTATTGAAATAATAATGTCATCGTTAGCAGACAGCTCTCTTAAAAATATTATTGCAAAAAAATGGTGGTATTTTTGTACTAAAAAGAAAGTAAATATTTTTGATAACAGTATTCCGAATATTCTTGAATTTTTGGTTAATGAATATCATTTAGGCGCAAATTATTCAACCCTGAACACCTGTCGTTCCGCACTTGCATTAATAATGGGTAAATGTATAAGTCAAGACGATCGTATTATAAGGTTTATGAAAGGATTCTATAGGACCAAACCTTCCTTCTCTAGATATAAATTTAAATGGGATCCTAATCTGGTATTAGATCACCTTATCCAAATGAAAACCAAACCTTTTTTTTTTTTTGCGGATGGTAAATCATCAAATGACTCCTCCCGCTCTGGGTGGAGCGGAAGGGAGTGTCAGACTCTTACTGACTAAAACCCACCCGTGTTCCTTCCTTGGCCCTTTATGTTCCGGGCCAGCGGTCGGACAATCCCGCTGACCCAGCAGGCCTCGGCCCTAAGGGGCCCCTCCCCGATGCTGACATCTCTTTTAGGCGCGCGTGGAACACGTACGCGCCGTCCGGCACCAAACCTTGGCCTCTCTATCCAAAAAATTAGTAGCTCTGCTCGCATTGTCAACTGCACAACGTGTGCAAACGCTATCGCTTATACGTTTGTCTAGTGTTGAAACAAGTAGCGCGAGGAAAGTTATTAATATAAATGATCTAATCAAAACTCCGGCTCCTAAAAGACCGGCGCCTCATTTAATTATACCCTTTTTCTGTAATAGGGAACAAATCTATCCAGTTAAAACATTGTCCGCGTATATTGAAGCTACTAAGAGTTATAGGAGCTTACCATTAACTGAAATACTTATTCTAACTGCCAAGAAACCAATCCATAATAACTATAACTAGATGGATTAGAAATGTGTTGACTGAAGGTGGTATTGATACAGGGGTTTTTAAGGCTCATAGCACCCGCTACGCGTCAACCTCGGCGACTAGTCGTAAGGGGGTCTCAGTAGACATAATCAAAAGAACCGCAACTTGGTCAGGCAACTCTTTAACCTTCGTTAAATTCTATAATCGTCTGATTACAGTGGACGAGGACAACGCATTTGCGGAGGCAATATACCTATATAATAATTGTTAATTTAAGGTAAATATTATCATTAATTAATACCTACCTAACATTAGATAATGGTCACATTAAAAGGTCACAGAGATTTAAAGTCCCTCCCGAACCCATAAACTAAAGCCCATCAAACAATTCATCAAACGAGAGTAGTCTCTAATAAAAAATTTTTACAATAAAAAACAACCGACTTCCAAAAACACTATAAAGTGAAAAATAACTTTAATTTCGGAAGTCGGTGTCTTTGGATTTGTATTTTAGTTTTTTGCCACCGACTTCCGAAATTAAAGTTATTTTTCACTTTATAGTGTTTTTGGAAGTCGGTTGTTTTTTTTTGTAAAAAAGTTTTTATTTTTCACTTTTTAGCGGGTCAGTTTGTAATTTATCTAAGTTATAATAGCCTAATGTCAACTGCTTATCACCTTTTACAATATATTGCTTTTCTCGATGCAGGGACGTTAATTGTTGAGGAGTTCTCCTAGTAAGAACCAGGAGAACTGGAGCTGATTGAGAAGTCACCAATAGCTCCACTTCACCATACGCATTGTAATGAGCATAAATTGCTTAGCAGCTATATTAAAGTAATCGAATCGCAACCCGTGAAATATTTGTCATTGAGTAGTTCCGATGGCCATTTGTGGTCTTCATCATCAGCTCCACTTTACCAAATCATAATTTCCGAGAGCAAATGCTCAAGTTACTTTAATAATAGACTTAGGCAAGAAAAATTTTGATAAGGGTCAAGTTTATGTTACGCTTAGTCGTGTAAAGACGCTGGATGGCATTGTATTATGCGACTTGGAACCTACCAAATTGCTAAATAGACCACATGACGAAAAGGCATTGCGTGAAATGCAGCGGTTGAGGCTTTTATAAATCGTCATCAGCCTATTGCAGTTCACTGCTGGACGTAGACCTCCCCAAGTTTGCGCCAACGTTCACGGTCCTCCACTTCTCTCGCAGCCACTACCGGCAACCTTTGTTAGGATAATTATACAGAAGAAAAACTCGCAAAAGTATTTCAGTTTAAGAAGTATTTATTAATTTTTAGACTAGATGCTGATAATCCTGGCTGCAGCATCAGGCCAGACTTATGTCAACATTGCATTGAACTTAAAATTTAGTCCTGTTTAAAATGAGCCCAAACTCGACTACGGTGCTGTAATTTCAAGGTTTGTACTTTTTCTGATGCTCCTGGCTTCAGCATCAGGTCTCTATGTACTTCGGTGTTCCTCATTAACAGTACGTTTATCCACACATCGAGCCCTTTTCAATAAGCCTAAACACGATATATCTGCTGTTAGTTGTCGAGGAGTTAGGTACTCAGCAGACTATCCTGACTGCAGCATCAGGTCATAACTTGATGATCATAAGACCAAATGTGGCAAATGCCCTATCAAACATCAAAACAATTTACTAAAACAGTCCTTGCCTGTTCGAGTAACTTCTTACTGTTAAGGAGTTGTACCTTCCATCATCAGCCCAGCTACCTGAGATGGTGACAACCGTACGCAAATACACAAGATACTTCATAAAATATGCGAAAAACAATAAGTGAGCCTATAAAATTTGAGGGTTGCCCTCGATTTCTCTAAGATCCCACCATCAGATCCTAACTTGGAGACAGTAGGACCACCTCAGAACTATCTACTTTCGAACAAAAAAAGAATTTTGAAAATCCGTCGACAATTGGCGGAGTATTCGATGAACAAACATACAAAAAAAAAAAAAAACATACAAACACCCGAACATAGTACCTTCTCCTTTTTGTGAAGTCGGTAAAAATGAATGACGTTATGTGGAGATGGCGCTGCAGTCGGCGGAAGTAGAACCAATTTGAATTTTATAATTTGATTTTTATTTCCACAGTTTTCTTAAAATTATGTGCGAGGCCTAGTACATTTTGAAGTGAAACTACATAGTTATTATTAAATCGTCAGGATGTAACGTCTCGTATAATTATGGTCGAACATCACTTAGGGTAAGTTCGTTTAACCATTAAGTTTTCGTTTTGAGTTCACATGAATCCGTTGGATGCTTGGGGCCTATGTCCAGTAGAGGACGTCTTTTGACTAGCAAATGTGTTTTGAAAGTTTTTTATATATAATTAACGGCTTAGGTTTAAGCAATCACCAGATATAAAGAAATATAACGCCCAAAAAATCGTAAGTACTTACCAGAATTTAATGCCCATTTTAATATGAAATTATCACCAATAAACGTAAAGTCTGATATCCTAAAAAAGGCAAGTATCTTCAGGATAATCACTGAGCTACCCAAAAAGGTCACGCATGCACCAAATATGTACTCGAATTTTATTTAAAAATTTCATCCAAATATGTTACACAATTTTATCCTAATAAAGTAAATTAATATACAAAAATCATTGTTTAACCAAAAAATATAAATGAAGTTCTAAAGGTTCACCGATTCTACCGTAAAATGTTTACTAAAGGCTGAGCTTCTTAAAGCTTTCAATAAAATAACGGCCGCAAAAAAAAATAGTTTATAAACCACATGTTTTATTTCTACATACAAATAAACTTATAACTTAATAAGGCAGTCCTTAGTGTAATTTTAAAATTTTAATGAAGAGTGGATCTTCAAAAAACTTAATCTTAGTGATAAATGCGTCTTCAAACAACCAACATTAAAATAGTCATTTGTATAGTCATAATTATTTAAAAATATTAATGAACAATCAGTCTTCAAATAACATAACATCACACTCCTTTGTATGGTAACAATGCGATGGGTGGGAGGGGTGGGAATGAAGCCGCAAGACTCAACTAATTTGCCATCAATATAATATACTTGGTTATTTGCATACATTTTATGGCAAACGTAGTGATATATTTGGGTAGAAATGCCACAAAACTTTGGTAGTTAAAATTTGGTGCACGTGTGGCCTTTTTGGGTTATGAAAAGTTTTTGTAGTGCAGGCATAACTTAAATAGCCCGAAAGATTTTGGTACAGGTTTCATTTATTTGTACATATTATATTTTTTTTGGATGAGGCTGTTTAGGGTAACGATTGTTTTTTTTGGTGGTCATTCAATTTCATCCCATAATTAACTAGTTTAACGACTTGAAAACATCTAGATTTCTTTATAATATTGAACTTTAATACGAATGTATTAAACACAAACATTTCGGAATAAATTCTCAAAATTATCGTTAAAACCGCATCAAAATCCATTGTGAGTTTAGAAGAAACAAGCGGTCACACATACACACACGAAAAGCGACTTTATTGTATACTAATTATATTTAATGAGTAGTTGCAAGTCGAACCTTAAACGTTTATAAACATGAATCTCATGAACGCTGTAAACATCATTTTGTTGTTTTGCCCGTATGTATAATGAATGATACAATGTTAGCAATGTTTCTGACTTATTAGAGCATTCTCTAATAAGTCTTCATTGGACATCCAGAAACATTGCTAACATAATTGAAACCACAGTCTAAGTTTTTGTAAACATTGTCCTTGGGAGTTTAGAACTTGACCTCTTTTTATAATTAAGCTTATGTCCAACGTGCGGATTTGTTAGCACAGATATAGATGGACCTAGATAACGCAAGTATCTCAATCTGTATGAAAACCAAGCGTGCCATTTTTTTGATTACCTACTATGACGTCACAAGCACTATTTAGTGATGGGAAAATCAAATCGATTCAAAGACGCCGCCGCATGCGGCACCCATCTTGCCAACCCCCGGCCTAGACCCAGCGCTCACGCTCACCCAGCCAGCAGTACACAGGACTGAGCGAGAAAGTGGCGGCTTACGATTTTTGTACGTAAGCTGGTGCGATTTTTGGCACGCGAAGTAGTTGCTCTTGCGTTAGGATTCTAGATGTATCTATATCTGTGATTGTTAGCCATTGCCTCCATTCAGAACACGTTTCTCATTGCTGCCGTGAGACACGTGTACTCGTACGTTTAGACATTACCTACTTGCAGGGGCGTGCACATGTTTTTCGAAGAAGGTAGGCAAAAAAAAAATCTCACCAAAAATACTGCACTTTGGTTTCGGTTCGTCGTCTTGTCGATCGATGATGTAGGTAATTGCCAAATGCCAGCTTAAATATCCATAGATTGACGCTTATTGGCGTCTCTGTCGCTCGTAGTTCCGAGTTGACGCGAAAAAAAAGGATATTATACTTATGACAAATAAAAACATTTTACAAAAAAAAAAAACAATCGACTTCCAAAAAAACACTACAAATTGAAAAATAACTTTAATTTCGGAAGTCGGTGTCTTTGGTTCCGCATTTTCGTTCCGCAAAGTTATACCTATGTCAGTTCAAGAGACAAAGTTTCATATACTCGTAATATCAGATTAAGAATAAAAAAATGCTAATGAAATAAATTATATGACACGAAAATGAAGACGCTACCCCATGAGTAATTTTAAGTAAATATAATTTATTTTAAATGAATTTCCAGCAAGCCAGACAAGTAGGCAGGGGCGGGCATTCCATAGAGTGATAAAGACAGTGTCTACCTCGTAGAACTGATCTAATATTACATAAGTAAGTCAATAAACAAAACTTAACAAAATATAAAAATTCTTAAATCATAAATCAGCTCCACCTACCGAGCGTCGGTAGTATTATTAAGATTTGACTAATTTCCTTGATTCGCGCTGCAGTCGCGCCACCACACAATCTCAACGGCGAAGACAAAAACTATTCGTCACTAAATGTTTAGATGTGTGCTCTCGCGGTCAGTCGTGCTCATACGATTTTATGAGTGTGTGCGCGCCTATAACTACGTGGCACACAATGAAAAAAATAACGCACACAACTGCGATAATAGGCAGTGTCTTTGCTGTAGTTTTACAGCAGCACACGAAAACACGTTAACACGTTAACACGTGAAAACGTTTTTTAGCAGAACACGAAAACTGCCGAACTCGCACCGAACTCGCCCGAACGGAAGTTGGCTATGCAATGCAAGTACCTATTTCAATAAACTTTTTTTTGTGTCTTTGTTACGCAATTACTCCGCCAATTGTGGACCGATTTTCAAAATTCTTTTTTTGTTTGAAAGGGTATACTCTCGAGGTTGTCCCATTATCATCAAGTTGGAATCTGATGAGAGGATCCCATGGAAATCGAGGGAAACCCTCAAATTTTACAGGCAAAGCTATAACGATTTGGGTATTTTTTAAAATAACTTGAGCATTTGCTCTCAGAAATCATCATTTGGTAAAGTGGAGCTGATGAAGAAGACCACAGATGGCCATTGGAACTACTTAATGATAAAATTTCACGGGTTGCGATTCGATTACTTTATTAAGGTTGCTAAGCAATTTATGCCCGTCACAAAGCGTATGGTGAGTGGTTGTTGAGGAGTTCTCCTGGTTCTTACCAGAAGAACCCCTCAACAATTAACGTCCCAACATCGGTAAAAGCAATATTTTGTAACAAGTGATGAGCAGTTGACATTAGGCTATTGTAACTTAGATAAATTACAAACGGACCGAACGAAAAAAAAAACAACCGACTTCCAAAAAAACACTACAAATTGAAAAATAACTTTAATTTCTGAAGTCGGTGTCAATAAACGAAAATGCGGAACCAAAGACACCGACTTCCGAAATTAAAGTTATTTTTCAATTTGTAGTGTTTTTCAATTTGTAGTGTGAAATTTTATCATTAAGTAGTTCCAATGGCCATCTGTGGTCTTCTTCATCAGCTCCACTTTACCAAATGATGATTTCTGAGAGCAAATGCTCAAGTTATTTTAAAAAATACCCAAATCGTTATAGCTTTGCCTGTAAAATTTGAGGGTTTCCCTCGATTTCCATGGGATCCTCTCATCAGATTCCAACTTGATGATAATGGGACAACCTCGAGAGTATACCCTTTCAAACAAAAAAAGAATTTTGAAAATCGGTCCACAATTGGCGGAGTAATTGCGTAACAAAGACACAAAAAAAAAGTTTATTGAAATAGGTACTTGCATTGCATAGCCAACTTCCGTTCGGGCGAGTTCGGTGCGAGTTCGGCAGTTTTCGTGTTCTGCTAAAAAACGTTTTCACGTGTTAACGTGTTAACGTGTTTTCGTGTGCTGCTGTAAAACTACAGCAAAGACACTGCCTATTATCGCAGTTGTGTGCGTTATTTTTTTCATTGTGTGCCACGTAGTTATAGGCGCGCACACACTCATAAAATCGTATGAGCACGACTGACCGCGAGAGCACACATCTAAACATTTAGTGACGAATAGTTTTTGTCTTCGCCGTTGAGATTGTGTGGTGGCGCGACTGCAGCGCGAATCAAGGAAATTAGTCAAATCTTAATAATACTACCGACGCTCGGTAGGTGGAGCTGATTTATGATTTAAGAATTTTTATATTTTGTTAAGTTTTGTTTATTGACTTACTTATGTAATATTAGATCAGTTCTACGAGGTAGACACTGTCTTTATCACTCTATGGAATGCCCGCCCCTGCCTACTTGTCTGGCTTGCTGGAAATTCATTTAAAATAAATTATATTTACTTAAAATTACTCATGGGGTAGCGTCTTCATTTTCGTGTCATATAATTTATTTCATTAGCATTTTTTTATTCTTAATCAATCTGATATTACGAGTATATGAAACTTTGTCTCTTGAACTGACATAGGTATAACTTTGAAATCTAATTAATTTTTTCTTGAACATCCTAATGATTGAGCTCTGATTTGTTGTTGCTGTCTTTTGTTTATTTAACAATAAAAAAAACCGGTTAAGTGCGAGTCGGCCTCGCGCACCGAGGGTTCCGTACAAATTTGTAGGTAGTTTATCACGGGATTTAAAAAAATCCAAGTACAAATTTACGGTTTTCGGCTTTTTGCCTTTACGGCCTTAAACGGCCGTATCTTTTTTTTACGTTAACTTAAGAGTTCGATTTTTTCACTGCTTCAAGGGACTGTAGACTTGAGTATATGGATTTAATTTCAACTTGATACCTCTACGCGTTCTCGAGATAAAGGGTCTTGACAAACAGACAGACGGACAACAAAGTGATCCTTTAAGGGTTACGTTTTTGCTTTTGAGGTACAGAACCCTAGTAATAGCCTTGTACAAGAGAAAATAAATTATTTGCACTCCGTATATAATGGTAGAATGTAGTGCTTTGGTGGCCATCACGGCCACGTCACGGGGTCGCACTATTATTGTATTTTCAGTATACATGCCTACAAATTGCCCAGATAACTTAATAACTTTTACGAATGTATTAAGTGAGATTAGTGCTACCATAGCAAGCTATGAGGTAGAGAATGTGTTCGTATTAGGTGATTTCAACGCTCACCCCCAGGAATTGTTTTATAAGGAATTAATGAGTTTTTGTTCTGATCAATCCTGGGTTTGTGCGGACATAAAGAAGCTAGGTGTTGATAGTGGTACCTACACCTTTATAAGTGATGCGCACGGATGCAGGAGATGGTTAGATCACTGTGTAGTATCTGTATCAGCTTGGCATACAATTAGAAATGTTGATGTATCCGAAGATGTTTACGTTTCGGATCATTTACCTATACATCTGGAGTGTGACTTGGAAGTTGTGAGACCTAAGTTAATGACTGGGGGTGTAGGCCGTAATTCAGTCTTTTGGGGTGAAAGAACTAAGTCAGAAACGCAAAGTTATCATAATTTATGTAATAGTAAATTGCGAGACATTGATTTCCCCCATGAGTTTGAGAGGTGTAGCGTTGGATCATGCGGTTTGGCTGAGCATAGGGTTATTCTGGACAGCTTGTACGAACAGATTGTGGAAATCCTATGTGCGGCGGCTAGGCAAGCTAGAGGGACATCTGTAGGGGGACCGAGGCGAGGTAAGCGAGTGTGTGGGTGGAACGAGTATGTGAGGGACGCCCACCGCGAGGCCAGGTGTAGCTTTCAAACCTGGGTACTGAACCGTCGTCCTTCGTCGGGCCCGGTTTATGATGACATGCATGAAAAGCGAAAAGTCTTTAAAAGTCGTTTGAAGTTTTGCCAAAATAACGCTGAACAAATTGTTATGGATAGGTTAGCAGAACAACGAGCTAGTAAAGATTTTTGTAAATTTTGGAAGTCCACTGGCAATTTGGATGCGAAGCCTGGTCTCTCTGCGAGTGTAGAGGGGATAAGTGATAAGAAGGGAATTGCGAATGTTTTCAAAGATCATTTCAAAGTTCAATCCCCACTCGGCCCCTCATCCTTGGTGAATGATGGTGAGCCCATCTGTCCTGGCGCGAAGCCTCTGATACGTTTCTCAGCCAAGCAAATATGTGCTATCATCAACAACATGAAACGAGGTAGGTCTCCAGGTCATGATGGGCTTAGCATTGAGCACCTGAGGCATGCAGGTGTCCATCTGCCGCGAGTCCTGTCTTTGTTTTTCACAATGTGCATTAGTCACGCGTACCTACCGGCTAATCTAATGAAGACCATCGTGGTTCCCATTGTGAAAGACAGGACAGGTGACATTGCGGACAAGGGTAATTATCGTCCCATTTCGCTTGCGACTGTAATAGCAAAGGTGTTGGATGGTGTGCTTGATTCTTGCTTAAGTAAATATATACATCTTCATGATGCACAGTTTGGGTTTCGCCCCGGACTATCAACTGAAAGTGCTATTTTAAGCCTCAAGCACACCGTTCAATATTATAAAGATCGCGGTACGCCGGTGTACGCCTGTTTCCTTGATCTCTCCAAGGCGTTCGATCTTGTCTCATATGATAAGCTATGGAGAAAGATGGGAGACAGGGGTATACCGGCGGAAATATGTGGGCTATTCCAGTATTGGTATGGTAACCAAGTTAATCTTGTGAAATGGGATGATACAGTCTCTGAGCCGTATAGGTTGGAGTGCGGGGTGAGACAGGGTGGTCTGACGTCTCCCAGACTCTTCAACCTCTACGTGGATGACCTGTTAGTCGCACTGAGCAGCATGCGTGTCGGATGCAGCGTTGATGGGGTTAGAATAAACAACATCAGCTACGCAGATGACATGGTGTTGCTTGGGCCGTCGGCGGGAGCAATCAGAGAGCTGCTTAAAACGTGCGAGGCTTACGCTGCCGCACATGGATTAGTTTACAATGTCAAAAAATGTGAATATATGGTCTTTGAGGTCAGCGGCAAACACCGTGGAATGGGACCTGAGCTGGTATTGAACGGTTCATCTATTAATAGGGTGTCAACTTTTAAATACCTAGGGCATCTTCTTGCCGTTGATCTCAGGGACGATGTAGATATTGAGAGGGAGCGCAGGGCTCTTGCGGTCCGGAGTAATATGTTGGCTCGCAGATTTGCACGGTGTACAGATCAAGTAAAAATAACACTTTTCAAGGCTTATTGCCAAAGTCTGTACACGGGCAGTCTGTGGGTCAATTGTACTAAGAGATCGCTGGATGTCCTGCGCGTCCAATATAATAATGCCTTCAGGATGTTGTTAAGACTACCTCGTTACTGTAGCGCGTCGGAAATGTTCGCGCAAGCCCACACTGACGGTTTCCATGCGATTTTACGCAAAAAAACTGCGTCGCTACTGAGGAGAGTGAGGGACAGTCGGAACAGCATCCTGAAAACTGTAGCTGAGAGCTTCGGCTCTCCGATTACTCAGAAGTTTATGCAGAGGTTGATTTTTACTAACACTAGGCAATAAGTATTTTGTATTTTTACTAACACTTTATGGATTTCTATGTCTGCAATAAAAATTATTATTATTATATTATTATTATTTATGGGTCCGTATGCTGGGCCGTGAAGAAGATGGATGAAAAAACATGCAGCGGAGATGAGAATGTTGAGATGGCTGTGTGGAGTGACGAGAATGCATAAAGTAAGAACTGAGTATATAAGAGGATGTTTGAAAGTGGCGCCAGTGATAGAAAAGTTGAAAGGAAATCGTTTGGCTTGGCATGGGCATGTGATGAGAAGGGACGAACGCATGTGACTAAAAGTGTGATGAATATACACGTTGATGGATGGAGAGGGAGAGGAAGGCCGAAGAAAAGATGGATGGATTGTGTGACGAATGATATGAAAGAGAAGGGAGTGAATGATAGCGTGACGGTTGACAGGGGGAATGGAAGGAAAACACGTGTTGCGCCGACCTCAAGTAATATGGGATAAGGGCAGGAAGATGATGATGTAATGCTAGAATGTAAAGGGCTCGTTATAGTTTTAAGATCATACGCTGTAAACCTACCTTCTGGCAAATCAATTGATTTAAATTTTCATTGTGTCAAAATATGAAAAAAATAATATGAGAGTTTCAGAACAGTCAACAATATTCTTTTTCTTCACAAAGAGGAAGCTCCTTATTAAAAATAATCGTGTCCGTGACCAGAATGCTGATTACAGCATTTTTATTTTACTTATATTAAAAGCCACAGTTCGCGGAATCCGCTGGACACGGGAACCACAGTTCGGGTCGATGTGGCCACGCTTGGGGGGCCTATGTCCATCATTGGACGTCCTCCGGCTGAAAAGATGATAATGACACATATCCCAACAGACCAGTTTAGCTCCACAGCAAAACACGCACACAAATACTCCTCACGATTAACTTTTCAGCCCATTCAATAAAATATGTATGTTAACATCAGAGTTTTTTAGGAATATTTTGTAAAATTTGTCAAACCCACTAAAGTACACTGTCTTTTAAGATACGGGCTTCTCCTATCTTGAAGAGCACTTACTTATCTATAACTAGTTGCACCCCGCGGTTTCACCCGCGTAAATGTCGATCCCGTGGGAATATCGGGATAAAAAGTAGCCTACTTGTGTCAGCTACCTCCATACACAATTTTATCAAAATTGGTCCCGCCGTTTGAGCGTGAAGAAGTAACAAACATATAAACACACCCCCACACCCCAATACACACTCACAAACTTTCGCCTTTATAAAGGCGAAAGTTTGTGAGTGTGCCCATCCCTTGTTGAAACAACACTGATGTTACCTAGGCTAAGTATTTCAGTAAATAAATGATTATTTACTTACTAAAGGTCATATAGCATACGTATCAAATCGGAAAGGGATCGGTGCCGTCGCCTTACGCCTTACGCCTCGCCGTCAAAAATATGATTCGCGGCCGCCGTAATAAATATGTATTTACAGAATTATAATCATTAAAGTCATCAACACAACTCTTTAAGACCAAGTAATCCCCACTATTTCATGAAATCTTGACATTTGGGGATTATACTAACTTAACAAGTTGTATTAATGATTGTAATGATTATAATTCTGTAAATACGTATTTGTTACGTCCGCGAATCATATTTTAATCAACGTACAACTTAATACTGACCAGCAAATTGCAAAAAACGTAAGAAAATTTGAATTTCGCGAGCTACCTTAGCGCTTCCCCCTTAATGGTGAAAGCGTATTCCACAAAAGTAAAATAAGTTTAGAGGAGAGAAAAAGACATAATTTATTGTTGCAATATAAAACTCGCGTTTTAAATATAAATTCAAACTGGCTGTTCCTACAATTTATGGGACAGTCGTGCGATCTTTAAAACTTACTTTATATCAATTTTATCGAGTTCCCTTGCGAAAAGTACCCTCAGTATACAGCTGTACAACCATGTAAAATTTTATTGAGACGAATATTTTTATTGCTCTCCATTTTATACATACTTATCGGTCCTCATTGAAAATTTCGTGAGTTGCATACAAACGAAGTCGCTCAGTCTCACAGCTGGGTAAAATAAACTGGGTTCGAGTTTGTGAAATGGGACTACGGACGAGGCTATTAAAACTGCTATCTTCGAACCGTATTTTGTTCAACATTCAACATGAAACTGACCTGCAAATCGCAAGAAACATTATAAAAAGTCATAATTAGAGGTTTGGCCCATTTGAATTTGAAAATATAATAAAAATGGTATGGGTCCCGCCTGCTTCCAACTTTTATTTAATTTAAAATGGGCTTGTTTTTAGCTTTTCAATTTCTTTTAACTTAAGTTTTTTACCGCAGTCGGGTTTTTTAATTTTTTTAAATAACTTTTTTTATTTCCAGCTTTTTAGTTTACAAATGTGAAAGATTTCGCAGACGATTTAGTTCTTGGTAGGTGTTTTTTACAATTTGTCACTTCGAATTGCTTTTAAGTATATAATTGTTGTATATATTTTTGTAATCACCTTTTAAAACCCTTTATTTTGATACCCCAACGTTTTGAAAAAAAAAAAAAAATATATGGCGTCCAGTAGTCGCCATATTGAATTTTCACTAACGTCATGTCGTTAGTGACACTCGCCAGACTAAGAGGAATCGATTAACGTGTGAATCATAAAAATCGGCTCAGGCGTTTAGTCTGTATAGTGCTTCAAAGGAACATACAAACATACATACATACATACATAGGCTGATGAACACATTACCACTCCTTTGCGTCGCGCAGTCGGGTAAAAAGGAAAACATAGGGACACCGGACAAACAAGTAGTTCATATTTATTATTCTGTTAAAAATCATTGCTTTATGGTCATTAACCAGAAATAAAAATATGCGAGAGCGTTTCTTTCGAGAAAAGACCACCCGCATTTCCTCTTAATAAAAATCTTAAATTCACTGACAGTGACGAACAAAGCGCACCCTACACCGTTGGGTCACAAAACAGAAAGGTACAGAAGTCAATCACATGTATGTACTTCACTTTTCATACCTACGCTCGGCGGGCGGTCGCGTTAGGGTTGTCATCTTTGGCTTGCACAAATAACTATCGTGGTAGTGGCACTCGTATCTAGTTGTTTGACTTATTATCTATACATATAATAAAATTGTAGAAAAGTGGTGTCTGTACAATGGAAATATATTAAAAAAAAGTAGCAGGGGTTGTTATTATATCGATGCCGAACCCGAAAATGTATTTTAAATATTTTTTGTCTGTTTATCTGTTTGTCTGCTGTGTTTGTGCACGCTAATATCAGAAACGGCTTATTCGATTTAGATGCGGTTTTCACTAATATATTGTAGTAAGCTTCACTTAACATTTAGTGTTTATTACATGTCAATCGGTTCATAAATAAAAAAGTTATGTCAATTTAAAGAATCACGGCGAACATTTGTTAAGGTATTCTATCAGAGTACGTAAACGCCTCGCGCCTGCGCGTTCTTGGCTATATATACAAGGTGTAACGGAAAGGGGGTATCAACCCTGAAGGAGGTGAAAGAAGATGAAAAAAAAAATTTGGACCTCCCATAGTAATAGCACATCAATGATTTACTATTACTATGGGAGGTCCAAATTTTTTTTCATATTTCGACCTATGTTCTTTGGGGAAATTTGTTCAGTTTCATGAGCACATTCACCTCCTTCAGGGTTGATACCCCCTTTCCGTTACACCTTGTATAAAGCGTGCTGAGAGCCGCGCCGCTGCCATAATTCCGATCCAGCCTGTCCCTTGCTGCCCTCTCCCAGCGACGCCCTAAGCCGAGGTCCGTACCCCACAGGGGGTGCCCTTAGCGTGTAGTCGCTTAGTTTTTAAGTTTATATTGTATAGTTAAGTTGTGTATTATGCCCTGGCTGGAGGCCTTAATTTATTGAGGCATCCACAGGAAAGCCAGGTTAAGCAGTCGACAACCCCTCAGGTTGAACTGCGAGATGACCATTTCAAAAGAAAACGCGCCGCTGCCATAAGGATTCAGTTATTCGTAGCGAACGCACGTATCCTGGAGAGTATAGGCGAATAGTTGGATTCGATTATTGCGATTCACTTGAATACTGACTGTTTGCATATTTCATTTAATTATATTTTAGGGTTTGTAGGTTAGGTTCTTTTTCTTAATTTTCTTTAAAATTTTGTAAGTATTTGGTATAGGTTAGGCGGTTCTTTCCTTGATTATTGGGTATTTACTTATCTTAATTTTTATTTAGGGTTTTGTAAATAAATATTGTAAGCATTTATTATTGGTTAGGCATTTCTTTCCCTGATTTTCGGTATACTTATCTTAATTTGTATTTAGGGTTTGTATATAAATATTATAAGTATTTGGTATAGGTTAGGCATTTCTTTTCTTGATTTTCTTTATTAATTATAAGTTCATTAGCTTAGGTTAGTAATTATTTTTTCTAGCAATTCTTTTGTTTTATAAAGTTAGTACGTTTGTCTGTGTAGAAGAATAGCACCACCCCTTACTTCCCGTGGGTGTCGTAAAAGGCGACTAAGGGTCTCACCGGAGAATGGGCAGCAGCGTTCTCTATGCATTCCACCACCATACCATACTGCGATCGCCAACCCGCCTGCCAAGCGTGGCGATTATGGCAAACCCCCCCAAAATTGGGGGAGGCCTATGTCCAGCAGTGGACGTCTATCGGCTGAAATGATGATGATAATGACGTTTGGTTTACACGTCTTAACACTTATTACTTAAACTGTGATAATTTTAGACTGTATAATAATCTGTAAGTATTTATAATTTAATTGTTTACGATAGTCCGTGTTTACTAAATAACTGTGTGTTAAGTAGTAAGTACTATTTTATTGTAAGAATGCCTCGAAGAAGATCCAACCTCTCCCAATGTAGCAGAAATGCTAAAAGGATGAGATTAGTTCGATCACAGGAATCTGAGGAAGGTCGTGAGGCAAAAGGCTCTCTGCACCAGGCTAGGTTTCGTGCTGCAGAAACTTCGACTCAGCGAGAATCTCGACTGAGTACAAATCGTTCTCGAATGATGACAACTCGAAATAGGGAAAACGGGGAACAACGAAAGGCACGTTTATCTGTCGATCGCGAAGCTCACGCGCTATCGCGTGAGTCTGAGACTTTTGCTGTCAGGGAAACCCGCCTGAGCTCCCAGAGAGTACGGACAACAAATGCTCGATCCCAGGAGACACAGGACGAACGGGAAATACGTCTCACTGCCGATCGTGAAGCTCATACACTATCGCGTGAGTCTGAGACTTTCACTGATAGGGAAATTCGTCTGAGTTCTCAGAGGGTTCGGACAGCAAATGTTCGGTCTCAGGAAACACAGGAAGAACGAGAAATACGTCTCACTGCCGATCATGAAGCTCAAGCACTAGAGTCTGAGACTTTCACTGAAATTCGCCTGAGTTCTCAGAGGGTTCGGACAGCAAATGCCCGGTCTGTAGACGGTATATGTAATTCAAAATATGCTGCCCGAAAAGTCACTTTTCCACGCGGACGAAGTCGCGGGCACAGCTAGTTGAGAATAATAATAATCTTTATTCAACAAACAACTTCAAGTACGGGGTAACTTAAATACTACATCATGAGCGACGTATAGGAATATCATGGTGGATAGTGAGGCAAACCCAGTTCCGTGCTAGGAATTAACCTGTGTTATGGACACTAGGGCCGCTCCACCATCTCACCAGAAACATTACCACAAACGTCCGTAGTAAAAGAAATGATTGAGTTACTGGACTCCCAATTTAGGCATGCCTGTATATAGGGAATCCATATAAAATTAGGTATGAAACAGGAATAAAGGAAATATAAACCAATAATAACTAAAATATCTTAATTTTAATGTTATTGTTACTAATCTAACTATTCTGTGTTACGTTAAAACGAACCATCGAATTACAAGAAAATACCTAATTACCTCTCTGAAACAACTGGTAGCTTAAAAAACAACAATTCACCGTTTGATGTTGAATTTAAACAACCGGCCACTGAATAGCTCTAGCTCGTGAGCGAGTGATAGAAAAGAGCTAGCTCTTTACGATTGTCGTCGCTCTCGCTCACTCACTGGCTCGCTAAATAGTAATTCGTGTGTAAGTAAGTAGTAATTCGCGTCAAATGACTCATTTGACTCGTATCACTCGAATTACTACGACGACGAGATTACGACGATGATTAGCGACGTCAATCGAAAAGAGCTAGCTCTTTTCTATCACTCGCTCACGGGCTAGAGCTACCCATGTCTAGTTGACTGGTCTCCCAGCAAATGACGCGCAAATTTAAATTCAACATAGCTGTACCTATAACAGCTTCCTGTCATTAAAGAAAAACTTGAAGGGTGTCCACGTAGTGACGCTGTCTGTACAACGCACTGATTATGAATGTTTCTCCACCAGGTTGATCCATATGTTAACCAACAACCGCGCGACGTACTTTCATCAGAAGATGTGTCCTCACTGCCAGCGGTTTCCAGGGCTGCAGACGTGGCTCATGAGACCCGCCCATGACGTCCTCGAGGTAAGATTATACATTTAGTTGGCACAAATTTCATATTTATGGGTGCACAAGCCGTGTGCCTGATGGGGTGTCCCATCGGCAACTTTTACCTGAGAAGTTAGTTAGTTAGTTGGTGAGGCTTTAGGGGATGTGTTTTCAAAAAACGGTGATAAAGTGTGTAACCATGAATTCTGCACATGATTCTAGCGTAGAAATGATTTGTGTGTTAAAAAAAAAACAGCTGTTTCAAATTTTTAGTTTTGTTAGCAAATTTTTTAAATAATCGTCGAAAAATGTCAACGAAAGGGGGATTCAGAATCAATGCACTGATTTCGTAGTAACATGTTACCCGTTGACGCGTGTCACCGTGTAGATATTTATATGTTATAAATAGAAATAAAAGTCTTCGACGTTTTCCTTACTTCAAGAATGACGATTCCATACAAACTGTTTAACCCCTTTAGGGGATGAATTTTCAAAAATCCTTTCTTAGTTCTCGATTTCATTATAAAAAGAACGTCCATTTCTGGTTTTGTCTTACAAACGGCATACATTTTTTTTGCAGAATAAGTTGTTTGCCTTGTCTGTACCGAATACATGTATTTGCGTTTTTTCTTTCATAACTCTTCGCGTTGCTTGGTTCACTTTCATACATTGGTTGCGTGTTGAACGCAGCTATTCTTTCTGAACAATTAATAAATATTTAGTATGTGGTTTTAAAGTTACATGTTTTGCCACTGACTTTTGGTTTCGTGCAGGACTTTCTGTTTGTGATTGAGTAACAAACATCCAAATGTCAAGTAGGATAGTAATAGAATATTTATTAAAATAGTTGGTAACTTCGTCCATTTCTTAAAAATATTTCGCTTGTTTGTTTTCTAGTGAAAACACGTGTTTAGGTCTTTGGCTTAAAGCTAAATAAAGATCACATTATATTTGATGTAATTTGTTCCATCTGTTATCATTTTCCTTATCCCAATTTATTTGGGGTCGGCGCAACGTGTCTTTTTCTTCCATACTTCTCTATTAGTCGTCATCTCGGTAGTCACCCCCTTTCTAACCATATCATCATTCACACATTCCATCCATCGTTTCTTTGGTTTTCCCCTACTCTTATAGCCATCGATATCCATACTCAAAACTCTCCTCACGACATTTTCCTCATTTCTCCGTAACACATGCCCATACCATGACAGCCGATTTCCACACAACTTTTCAGTTACCGATGCCAGTTTCAAACTTACTTATGTACTCATTTTTTATTCTATCCATTTGTGTAACACCACACATCCCTCTTAGCATTCTCATCTCAGCTGCATGCAATTGCCTTTCATTCATCCCTTTTGTGGCCCAACATTCCGATCCATACAAGACAGCAGATCTAATCATGGTCTTATGGTCTTTACCTATGAAATTGCCGTTTTGTATGAAAAAATGTAAACGAATTTTTGTCATGTATTTTTTATTTGTATTAATCGAAGTAATCACCCATGCAATCAATGCATCTTTGCCAACGCAGTGGCAGTTTATTGATGCCCTTCTTAAAGAAATCAGCTGGACGGGAGGCAACAAATTCTTCAAAGGCATTTTGTACTGCCTCTCGGGTATTGAATTTTTTTCCCGCCAAGAAGTTATCCAAATTCTGGAAAAAGTAGTAGTCTGTAGGCGCAAGGTCTGGTGAGTAGGGCGGATGACGGAGAGCTTCCAACCCCAGTTTTTGCAACTTGGAGACCGTCTGCTGTGCAGTATGAGGTCGCGCGTTGTCGTGCAGGAGCAGCGGAGACGAGCGATTGACCAATGCTGGTTGGAGATCTGCCAGCTTCTCCATCATTGTGTTCAGTTCTTCACAGTACCTACACATCTGCAGTAATGCTCACCCCGTTTGGAAAGAAGCTGTGATGAATCACACCGGCGCTAGACCACCATTAGTGACCATTACTTTTCTAGGGGTAAGTTTGCGTTTAGGGCATTGTTTAGGTGCTGAACCAGGATACAACCAACTTGCTGAGCGCATGCGGTTATCAAACAGAATCCATTTTTCATCACAGGTAACAATGCGGTTCAAAATTCCTTCATTTGTGTGTCTGTTGAGCAGTGCAAGACACGTCTCGACGCGTACTTCGCGCTGGCGATCATTGAGTTCGTGGGGCACCCATTTGTGAAGCTTTTTTATCTTGCCAATTTGACGCAAGTATATTGTTTTGATGCTAACGTCGAAAGCTGCTGCTAATTCAGCCGTAGATTGTGTATCATCAGCTTCCACAATCGCCTTTAATTCGTCATTGTCGACCAAAGTCTTTGGACGACCGCGAGGTTCATTTTTCAGGTCGACATTTCCAGAACGGAAGCGAGCAAACCAATAACAGGTGGTGCGTTGGTTTGTAGTGTTAGCTCCGTAAACGTCGTTGATGTTGCGTGCCGCTTGTGCCGCGTTGCTGCCACGACGGTACTCATATTCCATAATTACTCGAATTTTTAACGTATCCATGATGATGAAAAAGATTGAAATGCGATGAAAATGTAACACTAATCAATAAACAAATGACTACTTTTACTTTTGGAAAATAATTCCATGTTTTTAAAATAAAATTAATTTGAAATTAGAATTCTTAGCCAAACAAAAATTATTTTGATTTGAAATGGCCAGTACTGCAGAACGGCAATTTCATAGGTAAATACCTATTATTATATTTTCCCCTTAAGTTTAAGAAGAATGCGGGAGTCGAGATACCGAAAGTCGGAGCAGAATGGCAGAAATGCGTCATCAAGCGCTATGTTGTTCCATTTGTATGAAAAAATAAGACGATCATATACGGCTTGTTAGCTCCTTATTCAGTCAGAAATGCTCCGACAGGCTTAGTTTAACGAGATATAATTGAGTTACCTTTTCCTTCGTTTGGGGGATTTCTTTTTTAAATTGTTTTTTTTTGTAGGAACCTTTTTCGTAGGAAGGTTCATTTACTTTCTAGACCATAAACACACACAACACACATTCAGCCTATAATGTTTCCACTGCTGGGACACTGGCCTCCTCTTGGTGAGAGGGTGTGGGCCGTAATCCACTACATAATCATAATCATAATCATAAAGTTTATTTGTGCGCTACTACGCGGGACCAGTGCGGGTTGGTAGATGTCACATATGTCTTCGAATGAAAATAAGATAAGAAATTATAATACACGGTGTAACTATGGGACCAAATTAGAAATCGCAAAAAAAATTAGCTGTTTAGTACATTTCGACGAGATATGCGAGCATAATAATGTAGGGAACAACAGTTTTCTTTTCTCACGATTTCAGCTTGGGTCCCATAGTAAAAGTTATTCATAATGATGAGTACAATGACCTCTTGAGAGGTTTTGCGCATTTAACGTTACACGTCGTATAGTAGTATCGCCTACCATATATATTTTTTAAATATAGTATTGATGGCTCCAATATAGCAGGATAATAAATTATACAGGGTTATTGGTAAAACATTAACAACCTCTTAAGAGGTCATTGTACTCATCATTATGAACAACTTTTACTATGGGACCAAACCTGAAATCGCGAAAAAAAAATCAGCTTTTCTTTACATTTTGACGAGTTATACGAACATAAATGTAGGGAACAGCTGATTTCTTTTCGAGATTTCAGGTTTGATCCTATAGTAAAAGTTGTTCATAATGATGAGTACAATGACCTCTTAAGAGGTTGTTAATGTTTTACCAACAATCCTGTAGAATAAGATTAAGCAACCCTAGCACTAAAGGTCCTGTCCTTGTTGAGTTAAGTGAATTTTCGTAGATGTATATGCAGCCTTAGCTTGTGTCTTATCTTCTGAACGTCGGATTAGTCGTCTCATATCGGTTTAGGTTATAACTAAGTAACTAACTAAGCTAATGCGATCACAATTAATGTCAAATGTCATAATCTAGCTCTCTCTCAAGTATTAACGAATAATCTTAAAAGCAATTACATAGCACAATATTAGGTTCAATGTTTGTAAGCTCTAAAAAGTTAAATATATAATGAAATATTGATACGTAAGCCAGAATGTATCAAGATATTACAAAATACCTGGCATTGATGGAAGGATATGATGGATGCTTAGATGTATTAAGTGGCTTACAGGACCTAAATACAAAAACGCAAGTTTTCGAAACAATGAAAGTATGTGATCGACTACAGTAAACAAAAGCAGAAAAATATATGAGATTCTTCAGGATATATGCTAGGTAGATAGTGTGTTGAAAACATAATACAACTAATTTGATAGGATAGAAAAAAATCATGAAGATACCTCTAAAAACTTTCTTTTTGCAATAAAAAGCATACTAATATACGTGCAATCATTCTGTTTTTTGTCAGATTATTCTACAAGCAACATACTAAAATACTAGTGTTTTAGTTTTTTAGTCTAAACAATAGATTTTTTGGAATTAAACAATTGCTTCATCATCATCTGCCTAGCCTTTTCCCAACTATGTTGGGGTCGGCTTCCAGTCTAACCGGATGCAGCTGAATACCAGTATTTTACATGGAGCGACTGCCTATCTGACCTCCACAATTCGAAACAATTGCTTCATATTTTGCAATAAATTACCAGCGTTGTGTCATCGCGCTTCTCTTTTTTTTCTATGCAGTCCGACAGTGACCGCGCTTTAGATCATGTAAGCCCCTTAAGTACACAGAAAAATATTTACTTTGGAGAAAATTTTTAATATGAAGGATATTGTGTTGGTTAAATATTTGGATACACCAAAGTATTTACGCAGAGCAAGATCCCAGGCACCCCAAACCTTACTTATTTTCTGAGTAACAAAATGGGTAGGATAGACTAGTGTTAGCAAGTATTTTGAACGTACGCAAAAGCAAGTAGTGTTTTTACGTACCCTAAGTACCTGTAAATTGGCCGTCGACCCAAATTAGCTAGGTATGCGTACGTTCAAAATACATACTAAGTCCGTCAGTTAAGACCCTTTTTCTCAGAAACGCGTGGAGTTATTAAGTTGAAATTAATATGAATTAATTAATTAAATTTATATTATATACTTCAGGGCTAAAATCCTTTGAAGCAGTGTAAAATCAAACTTTTAAGTCAACGCAATCAAAAGATACGGGCGTTTATATTATGTTCTGAAATCAAAACCTATAGGGACATAGAATCATGAAATTTGGCGAGAAGCAATGTCATGTAGCACAAGTAAAAGAAACAATCCGAAAACAGTAAATTTTTAGTTATCTACAAATTTGTACGGAACTATCGGTGCGCGAGTCGGGTTCGCACTTGACCGGTTTTTTTGTTTTGTATTTTCTGGTGTACAATAAAGTATATATAAATAAATAAATTCAAGGCCCTAGGATCTTACTATTACAATTTCAAGTACCTACGCAAAGTATTATTAACAGTATTTGAGAGATTCCCTAGTGTTACGTATCTTATACTTTAGAGACAGAGAAAACGTTATTGATTCAGACGTCGCTGAACTATGTAACTTCTGTCCAAAATGAAGTCTAATCTACTTCGCGACAGAAGGTTCAAATCTATCTCCTACTTCCTACTAATATTATAAACGCGAAAGTTTGTGAGGATGGATGAATGGATGTTTGCTACTATTTCACGCAAAAATACTACTAAACGGATTTTGATGAAACTTTACAGTAATATAGCTTAAACATTAGAATAACATAAAGGGTACTTTTCATCCCGATATTCCCACGGGGGCGCCACATATGCGGTTGATGACGCGTGGCGCTGCTAGTACCAATAATAAAGCTAAAGAATTTCTTTGTGTGTTTGATCGTGCTAATCTCTAGAACTACCAGTCGTATTTGATCTGAGTTTTTTGAAGTGAAAACTTCTTTAGGCCTGAAACTGCGTTAGGCGCGTGGGGCGACACCGCGCGTGTTTTGTTTATAAGACGATTAAAAAAATACCCGCTTCGGATGTGTTCGGCTGTCCTCGGGATGTACTCGGTTTTAATGTATATCCGATATGTCAGTGAGTGATGGCAAAGTATTCTGTTTGTGTTTTGTTTTTCACTTTTATTGGCACTCCCGGAGTGCCACTGTTTTTTTGTTTCTTGCATTTGAGAGCCCAGTTCTTGAGGAAGGTCAACAACAAAGGAAGGCAGAGCTAATTAACATCACGCTATGGTCATTAGGAGCCGAGGAAAAAGAAAAAAAAACAGAAAGAACGCTGAGCGAAAACGAAGAAATACCGCGGGCGGGTAAATGATGCGCGGTGGGTCAGGGGAACTAGAATTTTTACGCGGACGAAGTCGCAGGTAGGAACTAGTAACAAAATATATAATAAAGAGTAATTTAAAAAATTTAAACCGACTTCAAAAAGAAATTAACTTAAAATTATGAAATAACTTTAATTTTGGAAGTCAGTGGCGCCGATTCTGTTGTCACAAACTAAACTAAATTTAAGTTCAGGCATCTTTTTCTTTCTATTTCATTAAGAAAAGGACAGAAGATAAATATTAGTTTAGTCCTGTCAAATTAGTCAGCACTTGGCTTAAATTGACGTATTTTTAATAGCCATTTTTTTAATCTCATCTAAGTTGTCTATGGAGTATCTTAATTTGACAGGACTAAACTAATATTTATCTTCTGTCCTTTTCTTAATGAAATAGAAAGAAAAAGATGCATGAACTTAAATTTACTTTAGTTTGTGAACAACAGAATCGGCGCCATTGTCTTGGGATCTGTATTTTAGTTTTAGTCTTTTGCCACCGACTTCCGAAATTAAAGTTATTTCATAATTTTGAGTTAATTTCATTTGAAGTCGGTTTAATTTTTTTAAATTACTTTTTATTGCGTGATTTTTATTTTTTGCACTAGAATTTGACCAAGGTTTTGAGATGTTTTCCCTTTGACACTACACCCGTAGGTCGTATTAATAAGCCAGGCCGTCACACTTACACGTATTAGTCCATATCATGAAAATGACTGAATCGATTTTGATAAAACTTGCACTGTTCCCTAAGTTGAAGTACATGTAAGCTAATAAAAAAAATGGTCACAATCCGATTAATAGTTGCTGAGAAATGCGTGGACAAACATACATACGTCTATGAAATTTTGTGTATTTGTTTGGAAGCCTTAGTAGATTGTCATAATATGTTAATATAATGCAAAAATGGTCACAATCCGATTAATAGTTGCTGAGAAATGCGTGGAAAAACATACGTCTATGAAATTTTGTGTATTTGTTTGGAAGCCTTAGTAGATTGTCATAATATGTTAATATAATGCAATTCCCATAATATTACATACATACGCGTGTCAAATTGATAATCTCCTTTTTTTTTGAAGTTGCTAAAAACATCCGGCATCTTTAACATAAAACAAAGATATCTCAAGCAAAAGTGTCAGATACAGGGACGAAATCTCGCAAAACCCTTCGCCCGTCGCATTATGAACACTATTACTTTCTCTCTTGTGCATGGAAACGACTTTGATAAATGGATGGCGTTGGCTGCCAAGATATTGTGGAAATCAACGCCTTTGTTTAAGAAGTCGCGAAATATGTCCATTTCATAAAAACAAAACATGATGTTTTCATGCTTTAAAACTAAGTTGTATTGATGATTTTAATGATACCTTATTAATCCTAACTAATATTATAAATGCAAAAGTAAGTTTGTTTGTTACCTTTTCACGCCTAAACCACTGAACCGATCGTCCTGAAATTTTTCATATACGTTGTCAGGTGTACAAAACGGACATAGGGTACCTTTCATCCCGAAAAAAAGTGCTGTTTCCGAGGAAAACAACAATAACGCATACAACCCGAATCTCTTCAAAGTAAGAGTGAACAGGCTTTTTTGGGTAAGCTCACTCCATCGTCGACTTTGTTTCTGTCACCTCTGACCTAAACTAGAGTCAAGAGCAACCCATTAAAAAAAAAAGAATTAGTTATTATGATAATAGATGGCGTCACGTGTCTTTCGAACGAGGTCGACACTTATGCGGGTGAAACCGCGGGGCGCTGCTAGTTTTTTAATAAACATATTCTTGAGGGCACGTTCACACGTTACACAACCACACCGCATCGAGCGGCAAAATGTCGGCAAGCAGTGGTTACGTGTGGATAGTGTCACTGCAACTTCTTGCAGTTTTGTTGTGGCGGAGTTGTCGCTAGTAGTTGCAATATGGTCATGTTGTGGCTAGTGTTTGCAGAGAGACGGATCGTTGTGGTTGCGTTGTGGCTGCAACCTCGCCTTGATGTGGTCGGTATCGCCCACACGGTTGATTTTGACGGCCAAATGTGGTCCGTGTGAATATACTTGTAGCGGTATCTACAACGCCACATGAGAAAAACGCGTCATACTGACGTCACGCAAAATCCTGCATCTCGCAAGCAGAGTTTACCGCGCAACTAGTATAGATACAACGCCCGACAGACACAACACCCGTCTGGTCGGAGGATTTACACCCTGTTCCTCATACCTCTATAGACTATTTATTTTTATACAAATTTGCGTGGTGACATTGTGGTGTGGTTGTGATATGTGTGATCGGGATCTTACTATCACGAATCGTATTTCGATCAACATACAAGATCAGAAGGCCAATTCTCGTAATTGAAAACGTTCAAAATCTAGTCACAGTCTCATCTCCGCGACAAATGTCAAAAACTTGTCAAAATGTAGGAACATTCGAGGTATTTTTGACAGAATGACACTGAGATCAGACTGCGAACGGTCCTAAAATGACGAGAATTGTCCCTCTGATACTGAATTGCAAAAAACGTATATAAGTTAGAATTCAGCGCGCTACCTTAGACGTAAAGATAGTCTTAAGGGGCTTACAGGACCTAAACACAAAAAAAAACAAGTTTAAGAAACAATAAAAGTATATGATCGACTACAGTAAACAAAATCAGAAAAATATATGATATTCTTCAGGATAATGCTATGTAGATAGTGTGTTGAAAACATAATACAACTAATTTGATACGATACGAGAAAAAAGTCATGAAGATACCTCTAAAAACTTTCTTTTTACCATATAAACCATATTAATATACATACAATCATTCTGATTTTTGTCACATTATTCTACAAGCAACATACTAAAGCACTAGTGTTTTAATTATTTGTCCAAACGATAGATTTTTTGTAAATAGATAATTGCTTCATATTTTGCAATAAATTACCAGCGTTGTGTCATCGCGCTTCTCTTTCTTTTCTATGCAGTCCGACAAAGACTGCGCTTTAGGTCAATGTAGTCCCTTAAAGAAACTTCTGTAAGCTTGAGGATTGGATAAAGTCTTATACAAGTTGAGAGTTGTACTCGTTGCGGTAGGGGAGACAATAACAAAGGTCACATGTTACTACAGAAGAGTACTCCCACGTGTTTCTGCGAAGAAAATTCTATGTTTATTGTAGGTATAAACTGGAGACTGCGGTAAACTTGTTCTTTGTAGTGTATGCAGCTGCATTTTTGATGTGCATTTTGTAAAGGTATTTCTTGAGAGAATGTTTTGTAAGTAAGAACAGTATAAAATCTAAGTAAATATGCTTGGTATGGTAATTTACCAGCGTTGTGTCATCGCGCTTCTCTTTCTTTTCTATGCAGTCCGACAAAGACTGCGCTTTAGGTCAATGTAGTCCCTTAAAGAAACTTCTGTAAGCTTGAGGATTGGATAAAGTCTTATACAAGTTAAGAGTTGTACTCATTGCGGTAGGGGAGACAATAACAAAGGTCACCTTACTACAGAAGAGTACTCCCACGTGTTTCTGCGAAGAAAATTCTATGTTTATTGTATAAACTGGGGACTGCGGTAAACTTGTTCTTTGTAGTGTATGCAGCTGCATTTTTGATGTGTATTTTGTAAAGGTATTTCTTGAGAGAATGTTTCGTAAGTAAGAACAGTATAAAAACTAAGTAAATATGCTTGGTATGATTCTTTTTCTTTTCGAATTGATCATACCACATTCGTCTAGTTAACCAGATTTCTTTGGCCCAGAAGTTGATTGCGGCTTCAGTAGCGTTCTAGGTCGAACTCAAAGCATTTATTTCAATTAAACCATTAACAGGCACTTTTGAATTGCCAAGAAGTCGGTCAGTCAGAAAATATGAAGCTATAGTTGCCCATTCCAAAGCGTAGGTACCTATGGAGAAGAACGGACAAGAAACTCCATGGACACTCTTTTTAAATTACATTTTACAAACATATTTGTTACATCATTACTTTTGAATTTACAGGCAGCACATCAAGCTTCTACAATCTGTCCAATTTCTTTATAATATATTTTCAACTTTATCGCTAAACCATAAGGTTCAAAGTTGATTGCGAAAATTTGAGAGTTTCGGGTAGCTTGATGTGCTGGCGTCGGTACATACACTTATTTTTAAAAAAAATATACGCTTAAAGCGGTCGTTCGTATTTGGCAATAAAATGCTCAAAATCACACTGTAACTTTCCCACTGGTGGGACACCGGCCTTCTTTCTGTGAGAGGGAGTGGTCCATAATCCACTACGCGGGCCAAGTGGGGTTTGTTGGATGTCATATGTCTTCGATTTTTTGGTTCTAGGACCTGCCGGTTTCCTCACAATATTTTCCTTCACCGTTTTAAGAGCAGTGGTGACGCAATAAATTACACAAAGTAATGTGCCTGCCTATATTCGAACCCACGACCTACGACACGTAAGTCCCCCGCCGTAACCATTGGGCCACCGCTGCTCTAAATATTAATAAAAATGCTCTGCACTGTAGAATGATTTTAAATTTTTGGTTCAGTCATAGAGAATATAACCACATTCTCTATGCCTGAACCAAAAACTTAAAGCCATTCTACAGTGTAGTCTTTAGGTTCAGGTTCAATCGCTGTAGGTAAGTATTTGTCATGGATTTTCTCACTTGTGTCTTAAAAATCTTTAGTCATTATGTTTTAAATTGTCACCAGGCTGGCCTACTCATCATTCTAGGCTACATAATAGCCTAACACCAAACCTATTGATGTAACCAATTCTCGCTAACCCACTCCTGACATCAATTCACCCGACATGAATCTCAATTCATATGGAAACTGTCAGACCGTAGTCAGTAAGCCAATCAAATCCCACTTCCAATAGGATTGCAACTAATTATGCTCCTACGACTCCATCATGGCGGTTCAATCTTGTCGAGTAACAGACATAGCACTGAATATAATAGGTACAGAAGGCTGGTTTCATAGTGGAGCGATCTCCAACAGCTCAATAAAGCAACTTAATAAAGTAATTGCCATTTGCACGACAACACCCTTGTGCCACAAAGGCTGAAAAGCTGAAACGGTTTTTTAAATTGTGTCGACCCCACTCACTGGCGAACCATCACAAGAAAGACTGATGCTGTGGCGAGACAGTGCTTCCTTACCCAAACCGTTCGACCCGTACCCGCTGAAGACACCCCACCTGGACATGAGTTACCTTGGGTGACCTGGAAGTCTTTAAACAGACTCCGGACCCAGGTTGGCCGAAGCAAGGAAAATCTGTACAGGTGGAGATTTATAGACGACTCCGCCTTGGAGTGTAAATGTGGTGCTGTTCCATAAACGATGGGACACTTAATATCGTGTCCTGCGTGTCCTGTTAGCTGCACGTTACAGGAACTGATGGACAATGGTGGTAGTGCCAAACAAGTACTGGGCCAAGTCCATTTAGATTGCTATCGACACGCTAAGAAGAAGAAATAATTGCTCCATCCCCTTGTATGGTAGGCAAGCTTATTAAGTTCGGTAACAATAAGAAAGAAAGAAAAATACTTAATTCTAATAATAAGGAAAATAAAAACAAAATATGTCTATAATCACGACCACAAAGTAGAAATAGTCGACGTCTGCACGTCATGAATGTAACAAAAAGGCTTCCACTCAGCATAATGCTGTGGTATAGCGGGGACCCACAGCACATCGCTTTTTCAGTGGTTACCGTACAATAGAAAAAGTAATGCTGTCTAACAGTTGATCTCATATTATAGCTCATTAAGGTGTGACTATGTATCACTTGCAACAATTGCTACAATATTGGCTTCGAGCAAAATGGAGCTTATGTCCATATAGCTCCACTACATTCGGCAATGGATACTGGCAATTAAAAAAATGCAAGAAAAATGACCCAGGTAGCTTATAAGTTTGATATTTCTGCCGTTCATACCTACGCGTCTGTCTACATACGAGTCTGTGTGGTGCCGGAGTCTGTGTGGTGCCGGACTTAAAGAATAGCACCAACCCTTACTTCCCGTGGGTGTCGTAAAAGGCGACTAAGGGTCGTACCGGAGAATGGGCAGCAGCGTTCTCTATGTATTCCACCATCATACTATACTGCGATCGCCAACCCGCATGCCAAGCGTGACGATTATGGCAAACCCTCCCAAAATTGGGGGAGGCCTATGTCCAGCAGTGGACGTCTATCGGCTGAAACGACGATACCTACGCGTCTATGTGTGCAAGGGTTTTATCTCGTTGTATGGAGCCGGCATTCTGTACCAATCTATTCTGTGGACATAGTCCTAACACACTTACCGCCCTCCCCGTTCCCCTTGCCCGTCTCATGGCGCGACCCCCGTACTAATTGCCAACTAATTATCGAGAGCTGCGCGTCCTAACCGTGCCACTTTACCGTATTAGAGCGTTAACAGCCGGCTGTAACTGGTTAGGTCCTAATTTGTTCTGTGGCCGTTATTGCGATAGTGTTTAAAAGTCGTTCTGAACTTGCGTTGCGTTGGGTAGTAATGGACTGGTTAACTGTTTGGCTGTTACCTTTATGACCGGTTGTCCGTCTGGTAAATGAGTTACGCATACTTTCTTCTCAATTCCGACGCAACTACAATAATAATCAATACTAAATATGTATTACTAGCGGTCGGCCCGCGTGGATGTCGGTTTTCGCGACAAAAAGTAGCCTATGAGCGCAGAAATAGTATTATATTGATTTCGCCAATTTTAATGAATTAAAGACTAAATATTATCTACATAAACAGTAATTTGTGACAAAATAGTTTATTGTGATAAGGAGTAAGGACATGATTGTGTAAAATAAATGCGTTTAAATGAAGTCCTAAAAAAATTCATGATTTTTAAATAAAAAAATGGTTGTTGTGCTTAACTCGAAATAGATAGGTATAGTGTGTTGCGGACTTTTTTGTAGATATTTTTAAGGTCTTTAATTAATAAGAACATTTTATGGTTCTATCTTTTATAGTTTAGGCGGCGTACGCCAAATAAGGAACTTTTTTGGATGATTTTTTACACCTTGGGTCCGAAAAACCCAAATATCTTACGGACCCCTATTTTTTCTAAAATAAAATATAGCCTATGTTACTCGCAGATAATGTAGCTTTCTAATGGTCAAAGAATTTTTAACATCAGTCTAGTAGTTTTTGAGTTTATCCATTACAAACAAACAAACAAAAATTCATGTTTTTCTTCTTTATAATATTATATTATTATTAGTGTAGATAAAAGCGAAATTGTGTCTGTCTGTCTGTTACCTCTCCACGCTTAAACCGCTAAACCGATTTAGATGAAATTTTGTGTAGAGATAGTTTGAGTCCCGTGAAAGGACATAGGATAGTTTTTATCCCGATATTCTCACGGGATCAACACTTATGCGGGTGAAACCGCAGGGCGCTGTTAGTATTAAATAAAAAACACGCTTAGGGTCAAATCACACCGAGATGGCAGCGAAGCGGCGAGCAGTTTCGGTGTCATATAATTTTAAACTTTATCGTCATTACTATAACACATAGTATCGCTTGAGAAACTTGAAAGGTCGCGCGGCCGCCCGCGGCGCCGCGAGCACTCCGACGACTCAAGTTTCTCAAGTGATACTATGTATTATAGTAATGAAGATAAAGTTTAAAATTATGTGACACTGAAACTGCTCGCCGCTTCGCTGCCATCTCGGTGTGATTTGACCCTTATATCACGTACTGCATAATCAGTCTATAATGTTCCCACTGCTGGGACACCGGCATCCTATTTCTGTGAGAGGGAGCGGGCCATCATCCACCACGCGGGTCCAGTGCGGGTTGGTGGATGTCACATGTCTTCCAAATTTTGGTTCTAGGACATTTCCTCAGGGATTATCACACACTAAAAATATAAAATATAATTAAATTGACTTATATTAATTACGATATAAGTACCTGCCTATGCAGTTTGTCACTTTTTTATATCCCATGCTTAGTACAATAACGGAGTTATTCCGGTCTGATCCCCTGAACCCGCCCTCCACCCCCCCACCTCGATCCCCTCCTGGATCGTCTTCTGTTTTAATCTGCGGAGGGGCCCGTGGCTAAATAATAACAGCCGCACAGGTGGATCGATCAGGTTAAGCTACGCTTGCCGCGGTTGGTCTGTGGATGGGTGACCAACTTTACATACCGAGACCATTCCGTGCCTTGGAAAGCACGTTAAGCCGTTGGTCCTGGCTGTCATTCGTGGATCTTTGACATTCGTTACGGGTAGTCAGAAGCCTGAAAGTCTGACAAGCAGTCTTACCAAGGGGTATCGTATTAGCCAGTAACTGGGTTGTGGAGGTCAGATAGGCAGTCGCTCCATGTAAAATACTGGTATTCAGCTGCATCCGGTTAGACTGGAAGCCGACCCCCTGGAAAAGCCTAGGCAGATGATGATGATGCTTAGTACAACAAGTGTGGACCGATTTGCTTAAATTAATTCAAAGTAAATACACAATCAAAAAGCGCTCCATGATCTTTGATTTTTTTTGGTATACATCTCCTGGTGCCATCATCAGGCCCTCGTTACTAAGCCTAATCTATTGGACTCGTCAAATCGAATCATATGACTCCAAACATGAGGTGTTTACTAGCCAGTCCGGTGAGTTTAGGCAGGCATAGTGAACCGTTTGCTTATCATTCCAATTATAAATTTCGGAACATTCATCGACTTTATCGAGCCAGATATGAATAGTCTGTTCTTTCGACATAGGGTCGAAGTCTGGAACGACGTTATTTAGAGTTGAACTAGAAAACGATTCACGATCCCCTGCTTTAGACTTGAGAAGTTTTGAAAGGAAATCCTCAAAGAGGTCCGTAGTCATATATTTAGTTTTCTTATTGTCATGGACTTACCAACTGAATTTCGACAAACCGTAGTACGACAAGATTTTATTTCGACAATATGGAACTCCGACACGTCTTCATTTCGACAATAGTTTAGTTCGAAATACCTTAAGTCCGACACTACTGTACTCCGACAAAGCGTTTCTTCGACATGACTTAACTAGGAAACGATGCGACTTCGACGACATGCTTCTTCGATAACAATGGTAGTCCGACATGAATCAATTTCGACGTACCCTACTCCTGAATGCTGTACTTCGACAATAGCTTACTTCGACGTGATGTATCTGAGATACGATGGTACTTCGAAATTATTCTGCGACATTCGGGAACAACTAAACTTATGAAAGATGATATGGCTAGAAAGGAGGTGACTATCGAGATTACGACTAATAGAGAAGTATGGAAGAAAAAACATGTGGCGCCTACCCCAAATAAATTGGGATAATAATTATGGGTAAGAGAATTATGATAAGGAATAAATAATAACTTGTATTTTAAAAGAACATTTTTTTTTTTTAGAATAATATAATATAACGCTAATATGCGCCTTCATGTTTTTCATCACTGGGCGTGTGTCGTTTCGCGGGAGTGACTAGTAGCCACTGAAGAGTTCTACTATCCACCTCCCGGCTCCTACATCAGATCAGCTCCAAGATACCAAATTATAGTATTGTCATCCAAACTACATTTACATAGATTTCATTTCGATACGACAATTAAAAGTAGGTTAAAATTGACTCAGAAGATTTTATTATATCGTTAGTTACAAATGAAGTTAATATAAAAGCGAGTTAAAAAAGTGACTTGAATTGCTAGCAGAGTTAGTTTTAAAATTCATTTGACAATATTCTTGGCTTATGGCCGGGCATAGGTACTCGAATCTTTTGATCCCTACTCCGTCGTAATACGGGTCGAGGCAATAACACCGCTTTTTTCCAATTCATCTAAGCTCAGTTGGAGCACAGAGCAAGTTATCCCTGAGTTCATTTTGCTAAGCTTCCTCTGAGCGTCTTTTACTCAATAACACTGTAAAAGCCATTTGTCTTTTAGAAAACTAATGTAAAAACTTGTCGCTTTTGTAATTTTGAACGCGACGACAAACTCTTTGCATTTCAGTAAGTTGTAGACGCAGCAAGGAACGTACCTATTTGTGTTAAGATTTAGAGCAAACATTTTGGAATAATGATGTGGTCATAAATTCCAAGACGTGACATCTAAAGGTGGCTTCCCACGGTGCGTGATATTGCGGACGGACGCGGACCAGGCCGCCCCGACGCACCGTGGAAAGAGTATCGTCCGTGGTAACGTAGACACGTGCGTCGCGGTGTGTCGATCCGCATCGAGTCGGTAACTTCAAAGGTGCGGTGCGAGCTCGATAAAGAGTGAAAGAGAACGAATCTCGTTCTCTTACACTTTGCATTGTGGAATGACAAGATGGCTTCGAATCTCTCAAGACCCACACAGACTGAAACGCACCGTTGGTAGAGCCTTGTGTGCGGTGCGTGGTTGTCCGTAGTCGTCGGCCGTGCGCGATAATCCGCAGAATCACGCACCGTGGGAAGCCAGCTTAACAGCCCGCGTAACACACTAACAGTAGCAATGGGTTTAACTTTGACAGTTGAACAGCATTCATTGCGTTATTTACATTGTTGAGCAGACAACTTTTACGAACATATGCAGCAATGGATTAGCAATATCCTTCAAAATAATTCCGATTGCGATTGAAGGTGTGTTATGCAATAAGGCGGCCGCAATGGGCCCGCGTGCTGGATTACGGCCCACTCCCTCTCACCGAGAGGAGGCCAGTGTCGCAGCAGTGGGAACCTAAGCTGTTTATGTAATGTTAATAATGTGGTCTACCGGCGATTAGGTAGTACAGAGTTTTTAGATTATTTTATAATGTGGTATATTTTTATTCAGAATACTCTTGGTTGAAGAAGTTTTAGTAATAAGTAAATAATGTTGTGAAGCCACAATTTACATGCCATATAGCGTTGTATTGAGGTCATAGCACACGTATCAAACCAAAAAGGGTTCGGCACCGTATCAACTCGAGCCGTTCAGTATTCTTTGTATGAAACTCCCTACTACAACGCACACTAATCGGAATCGTAACGTAATCGCCTCACCTCGGGACAAGCTCACGTACCGCGGTGCGGTGCGTTACGGCTCGTCGTCTTACGTCTCTTCGTCCGCCCTTGCCCCTCTCACCCCTCCAGCCTGCCTGCTGCACCATCAGCCAGCGGTAGGCGAGCCGTAAGCGCGGCGTCGTCGCCTAGCCGTAGCCGAGTCGACCTATCGGAGATTCTGATCCGCTTTGGTTACGTGCTTACGTTAGGTTGACGCCTGTTTGACGGCGAGGCGAAAGGCGATACGGTGCCGATCCCTTTCCGATTTGACACGTGTGCTATGACCTTTAACCTTTTCTCAGAACGTTTTGGCTGTATGAGGTAACAAATTATCTCACATCTTTTATTCTTGAGGAAGATTACATAATGTGGGTCCAGTTGATCAATAAAAATACTGAAAATAAATGTTTACGTCAACTGGACCCGCGGGTCCAGTTCCGAGTGGGTCCAGTTGACCAAAGACTCAAGGCTAACATCACGCTAAAGCAAACGCAAAAATAAAAAAAAAATAAACAGAAAGTATGCTAAGTGATAACGATGTAAAAATTTCATGCGGACGAAGTCGCAAGCAGAAGCTAGTATAAAATATAGCTTCTGCAATTCTCTAACAGTATACAAAGAAAAATATCTTTTTTCTGCTTTTTTAAAATAAATAGGTCCTAACATTTTATTATGGAAAAAAGACATTTAAGTTCATGATACCTGCAAAGTCTCAGGGGAAAAAAGGACTCGTACCAATTTTACAAATTGACATCCGTTGTGGGTCAGGGCAATGGTTTGCGACACATTGCGAAACCTTTGGAATATATTCCATTGAATTGTTTTGATTGAATTTATTCTTGGTTCGACGAAGATATTATTGAATTTGTTGAGAAATGTGGCTGTATCTACATCGACTTATACACTAACCCCCTTACTAATATGCTAAGGATACACGTGCCAGTAGTTGGCACAAAAGTATGCAAGTAGCTTGCATGTCATTATGGTATTCACCAATCAGCTTGCATGCCGTGTGCCATAACAGCTTCTGATTGGTGAATACCATACTGGTATGCCCGCTACTTGCATACTTTTGTGCAAGTTGCAGGCATGTGTGTGCAACGTTGTCTATCGTCTGTATAGTTATAGGTCTATCAGAATCTCATAGCAAAAAAAAGAGTGATTTTCATAATGGATTGACATTGCCGTATGAAAATCACAATGTTTTTTTTTTATGCCATGAGTTTCTGGTAGGCCTATACACAACACTTCGTCTTCTTCTTTCAAAAGTCAAATTACTGACGACTGATAGAGAGAAATCGGTGTGTAACTATTCATCTGTTATAATAAGTTTATTAGTAAGGGGGTAATCATAGATATCCGAGGGGTAATAATAGTTTATTAGTAAGGGGGTAATAATCGTTAATTATTAAGGGGGTAATAATCGTTAATTAGTAAGGGGTAATAATCGTTAATTAGTAAGGGGGTAATAATCGTTAATTAGTAAGGGGTAATAATCGTTAATTAGTAAGGGGGTAATAATAGTTTATTAGTAAGGGGGTAATAATAAAGCTTCAGAGCTTGTTTGTGTGAAGAGTTTGTTTGAACGCGCTAACCTCTGGAACTACCAGTCGGAATTGAAAAATTATTTTTGCATTTGATAGCTTAAATTTCGAGGACGGCTATAGGCTTATTTAACATCACGCTAGGACCAGTAGGAGCCGAGCAAAAAGAACAAAAAATTCAGAAAGAACGCTAAGCGCAAAACAATGTAGTACCGCGGGTAGGCGATGTGATGCGACGCAATCCACGGTTAATCGGGGAAACAAGAAATTTCACGCGGACGAAGTCGCGGGTAGAAGCTGGTAAAAGACATATAGATAGCTAGCTGCGCCCCGCGGTTTTATCCGCATAAGTGTCGATCCCGTAGGAATATCGGGATAAACAGTAGCCTATATGTTAATCCAGGGTGTCAGCTACCTCCATACTAAATTTTATCAAAATTGATCCAGCCGTTTGAGCGTGAAGAAGTAACAAACATATAAACACACACACTCACAAACTTTCGCCTTTATAATATTACTAGCTGCGCCCCGCGGTTTCACCCGCGTAATTGTCGATCCCGTGGGAATATCGGGATAAAAAGTAGCCTATATGTTAATCCAGGATGTCAGCTACCTCCATACAAAATTTTATCAAAATTGGTCTAGCCGTTTGAGCGTGAAGAAGTAACAAACATATAAACACACACACACACTCACACACACAGTCACACACACACTCACAAACTTTCGCCTTTATAATATTAGTGTGATTAGTGTGATAGGATACTAGCTGCGCCACGCGGTTTCACCCGCGTAAATGTCGATCCCGTGGGAATATCGGGATAAAAAGTAGCCTATATATTAATCCAGGGTGTCAGCTACCTCCATACAAAATTTTATCAAAATTGGCCCAGCCGTTTGACCGTGAAGAAGTAACAAACATATAAACACACACACACACTCACAAACTTTCGCCTTTACAAAATTAGTGTGATAGTGTGATATCAAAGGAAAAAGGGTAATGCCTAAACCTCAGTTCGTTTGGCGCACCCTGTGCCGTTACCCTCGATTTAACCATTATTATTGACTGGCTATCTAGTTTCGATCACGGCAAGGTCATTTACGTGATTCCTATGTAAAATAGATCACGCCTGGAAAACGAATAAAATATTGCTGGTAATATTAAATGCAGTAACAATTGAAAGTAGGGAAAACTTTTGTGAACCAAGTTTTTTTCAGTTTCTAAGGGTCAAGGCACAGAATGGTCAAGGGCTTTCCTCACGAATTGGACTATGAAATGAAAAAAGATTTTTTTTTAAACCGGTAGTTATAGAGATAAACGAGATTCTCCACTTTTATTATTATTATAGATATTATTAGCTACACATTTTCATATTCATTAAACTTAAATAAGCATAAAGCATAACCTGCCTATAATGTTGCCACTGCTGGAACACAGGCCTCCTCTCTGTGAGAGGGAGTGGGCCGTAATCTACCACGCGGACCTGGTTGGTAGATAAACTGAAATAAAAGATATTGAAATTATTTTCGTAATAAAAAAGGACTTTGTAGCTAAAACGAAATTTCAAGATACAAAGTTATATAAGGAATTTTTAATATAGTCTCTATTAAGATTAATACTAAGTGAAGCCTTTGTTTTCTTGTCTAGACTAGAAAAAAATTACTTAGATATAAAACTACAACGTAAAATTTTTTAACGCAAAAATGTACAAGGGGTCGTTGCTAAAGGCTGTTTATTGAAATGAGTTTTATCATTTATCTTCTACTAGCTGCGTCTCGCGGTTTCACCCATATAAGTGTCGATCCTGTGGGAATATCGGGATAAAAAGTAGCCTATATGTTAACCCAGGGTGTCATCTACCTCCATACAAAATTTTATTAAAATTGGTCCAGCCGTTTGAGCGTGAAGAAGTAACAAACATATAAACACACGCACACACACACACCCCCACACACTCACAAACTTTTGCCTTTATAAGATTAGTGTGATATCATTAATCTTCTATAGATACATCTATATCTATATACATAGTTGAGAAAAGGCTAGACAGAGAATGAGATACATCTATCATATAAAATTCAAAGACCTGACTGACTGATATATAAACGCACAGCCTAAACCGCTGGTCCTAGAAACATGAAATTTGGAAGGTGTATTCTTTGAGAAGAGTAGGTATCGACTAAGAAAGGGTTTTTTCGAAATTCCATCTCTAAGAGGGTGAATCGGTGAAATTTCACGCGGACGAAGTCGCGGGCAGAAGCTAGTCTATCACATAATATTGGGAATACCATATTCTGTGTAGTGGGTGTATTTTATTTTTAGCGTCTCGTGGCTAAATAATAACAACCGCACGAGTCGATTGAGTCGGTACGTGGATGACCATTCATTAGTGTACGCGAAAAAAAATCAGCTGTTCCCTACATTTATGTTCGTATAACTCGTCAAAATGTACGGAACAGCTGATTTTTTTCGCGATTTCATGTTTGGTCCCATAGTAAAAGTTGTTTATAATGATGAGTACAATGGCCTCTTAAGAGGTTGTCAATGTTTTACCAATAACCCTGTATAGGGTGGCCGGGTAACCATGAATTCAGCACATGATTGTAGACCTAGCGTAGAAATTTTTCGACGGTGTTAAAAAAAAAAACAAAAAAAAAAACGGGTGTTTCATAGAAAAGTGCAACGCCTCTGTGGTAAATGTATGGAATAGTGCATTCTAAAATAGGAGACGCAACGTTTTATGGAATTTTGTCATTATTCCCGACGGGGAATCCCATTGGGCACACGGCTTGTAATCCCAATTAAAAACCTTATGTGCAAAAGTTTCTTCTAAGCAGCAGATCAAGAAATGAGAGTCTAATTAAAGGCATTGTTTCAGCCAATGATAATAGCGAAGCGGGAGTACCCTTACCACCGATGGGAGCCGCTCTACTTCGGCACCAATAAGGAACCCTGGTACAGTGAAACTCTGTACTGGGAAGGACTCCAGGACAAAATGACACAGGTAACTTAATACCCCATACCACTGGCTTAGATACAGGCTTCCTATCAGTGGAGGGAGTGGGCCGTAATCCACCACGCGGGCCCGGTTCGGGTTAGAAGATGTAACATGTCTTTGAATTTTTGGTTCTAGGATAATTACGGCCCACTCCCTCTCACAGAGAGGCCTGTGTCACAGCAGTGTGAACATTATAGGCATTATAATATACAGACACGTGCCGCTTGGCACGTGTCTGTCTGTCCTGTCAAAGGGCTGTATCTTTCTTATCGTAATAGCTAGCCAGTTGTAATTTTCACAGATTACGTATTACTATAGCTTTTTGCGTGACTAATTTTAAAAACTATTACTAGGGTCGAACATCCTTCGATACACGCTAGGCTACTATCGAAGGCACCAAGCGTGCAATGCGAAAATGTTAAAGCTATCATTTCATTCGCTACTCGCACGATGACTCGCTAGGCTTTAAGCGCTATGCAAGCCACATGTCAGTGCATACGTAGCCTTAAAGTTTTAATGATATTGTTACGAGCTTCGGGTTCGTGACAATAAAAACTGCCGATTTAATAACCAAAAAAAATATGACACTTTAATAATCAACACTAATTACAAGTCGAACACACTAATTACAAAACACAATTGCACTACTGATCACTTTAAGTCGCACTTGAATATCGCTTCGATGCTTTCACTTCGATCGCTTTATCCAAACTGTGTCGGTCGTGGCGCGTCTCGGCCTTATATAGCGCCAAAGAGAGTTCTAGAACCTTCCATTGTAGAAACATCTAGAATGTTCGAGTACATACAGGCCCCGATCGACCAGATGTCGAAAGTTCGAGAATGTTCTAGAAAGTTCTCGCATCGAAATTTCTAGAAGGGTCTTGACTATTAGTTCCGCTACTCGATACTAGATGGCGCTAGTGGTCACTACTGTCGCCATGTACTAGACATTAATTGTGGCGCGCAACACTGCCCCCTCCTAAGACATGCTCGTCCCGAGCATTATCGGCCCCATAATAACGCGCCAGTCGATCCACGTGGACGATCTTAGGAGTACCTCTTGCACCTTTCTGTATCCGGTAGGTTAAGTCATTGATCTTTGTCACAATCCGGTACGGTCCGTCCCATTTAGCTTGAAGCTTAGGAGATTTCCCTTTGCTGCGGACTGGATTGTGCAACCACACTAGTGAACCTTCGTCGAACCCCTTATTGTTCATTTTACGGTCATAACGGGTTTTCATCTTTTCAGACATTTGCTGGCCCGATTGTCTGACGTGCTCATAAATGTCATTCATTTTATTCCGCAAGTCATTCGCATACTCGGTTATACTGCGTGGGGCATCAGGTGGTATTCCGGTGATCAGGTCTGCAGGCAGCCGTAATTCTCTTCCAAAGTTTGCGAAAGCTGGTGTCACCGATGTACTTTCGTGAACAGCGCTTCGATATGACAACAAAAACGGTTGTATGTGCTTGTCCCAATCTCGTTGCCGATTTTCCACAACTTTGGCTAGGTACCTCTCCAGTGTCTGATTAAATCGTTCCACCATTCCATCCGATTGTGGGTGGTAAGAAGTCGTTCTCGTTTTATGAGTACCCATTACTCGGCAAGTTTCCTGAAATATTTGGGACTCAAAATTCCTTCCCTGATCGCTGTGAATCTCCAAGGGTACTCCAAAACGGCAGAAGACTTCATGAACTAGTTTATCTGCAACTGTTGAAGCTTCTTGGTTTGGAATGGCGAAGACTTCCGGCCACTTAGTGAAGTAATCCATCACAACCATGAAATACTTGTTACCACTTTCACTTACCGGAAACGGCCCTGCAACGTCAAGGGCTATCCTTTCCCATGGTGCACCAACGTTGTACAATTTCAATGCACCTCTACTACGAGTCTGAGGTCCCTTTACAGCTGCACAACTTGTACATTTGCGACACCAGTCCTCGACATCGTCTCGACAGTGGACCCAGTAAAACCGTTCTCGTATCTTTAATAGAGTCCGTTTTACTCCCAGATGGCCTCCTGAACAACCATTATGGTACAGCTGTAGAACGTCCGGTACTTGAGCTTTAGGGACAACCATTTGCAAATGACAGCTGTCTCCCCGAGCGTTTTCCCATTTACGGCACAGGACTCCATCCTGAATCACCAAACTGTCCCATTGGGCCCAATAGCTCTTTGTGGTCGAACTCATTGCTGAGACGTCGCTCCACCTGGGCTTAGGAGCTCTGGCCTTCATCCACTCCAGAATCGGCTTGACGTCCGAATCTTCCTGCTGTGCACGTTGTAGGCTTTCCTTCCACTCGTTACTGAGGTCTGTCTTGAGCATCCTCACAGGTACGACTTCTTTACTTTCTTGCCTAGTACAATGCTTGCAGTTTTCAGGACAAGGTCTTCTTGACAATGCATCTGCATTGCCATGAGATTTCCCGCTGCGATGTTCGACCTCGAAGTCGTATTCCTGCAGTAGTTCAATCCATCTCGCAACTTGTCCTTCTGGATTTTTGAACTGCAATAGCCATTTAAGTGCAGCATGGTCAGTTCGTAGGTGGAATTTCCGTCCCAGAAGATATTTGCTAAAGTGCTGCAATGACTTTACCACAGCAAGCAGTTCCCGTCTCGTAACACAATAGTTCCTTTCAGGTTTTGACAATGACTTGCTGAAGTACGCTATCACAACCTCTTGATCACCATTACGTTGAGACAATACACCGCCAAGTCCTATGTCACTTGCGTCTGTGTCAACTATAAATTCCTTGCCCGCATCAGGGTACCCTAAAATAGGTGTTTTGCACAGACGGTCCTTTAGCTCCTTGAACGCGATGTCGCAACTTTCGTCCCAGCAGAAATGTCGCTTCTCCTCGGTTAGCTTATGCAGGGGTTTGGCTATATCTGCAAAGTTCTTGACAAATCGCCGATAATAGGAGCACAAACCCAGAAATGCTCTGACCTGCGTCTTGTCTTTTGGAATTGGCCAATCCTTGACAGCGGCGATTTTCTCTGGATCCGTGCGGATACCTTCTTCAGACACTACATATCCCAAAAAGCTAACTTGTCGTTTGAATAGTGAACACTTCTTCGGACTTAACTTGAGGTTGGCACTCTGGATCTTCATGAGCACGCGTTCCAGGTTTTGAAGGTGTTCTTCAAACGTGCGGCCTACGATGATGATGTCATCCAAGTAGACCAAGCAGGCATCGCCAATTAGTCCGGTAAGTACAAGTTCCATCAACCTCTCAAATGTTGCCGGAGCATTGCACAATCCAAATGGCATAACTTTAAATTGCCACAGACCCTTTCCTGTCGAGAATGCAGTTTTCTCCTTGTCGTTAGGATCAATTTCAACTTGCCAGTAGCCACTTTTCAGGTCCAGCGTGCTAAACCACTTTACTCCAGTAAGCATGTCCAGCGTGTCATCAATTCTTGGCAAAGGATAGCTGTCCTTCTTTGTAACGTCGTTCAGACGACGATAGTCAACACAAAACCGCATGCTGCCGTCCTTCTTTCTTACCAGCACTACAGGTGAACACCATGGACTAGATGAAGGTTCAATAACACCATCCTTCACCATTCCCTCAATCATGGTTTCCACTTCTTTTTCACGTGCTACCGGCAATCTCCTTGGCCGCTGACGGATAGGCAATTCTTCTCCTGTATTTATTTTGTGTTGAACTATGCCAGTCTTCCCGATGTCAGCCTCGTTTGACGAGAAAACATCGGCGAACTTGAATAACATCTTCTTCGCCTTGACCATTTCATTTTGGGACAAAGCGCTGCGGCAGTCTTCTAAAAGTGTGGTCACTTTTGTTTGTGCATCCTTGCTGAGGGTCCCAGTCGATAGATGTTGGCATCGACGCAACCAATCCACTTCCTCGCAAGTACCAACAAGTGTGCCTTTTTCTATTATCTGTTCCTGATCACAAAGGTTCAGCACACGTACCCCTGAGATGTCAGTGGCTCTGACCAAAGTCCGTGCCACTTTCCATGGAAGGTCATTGTCTACCCTTTCCACGAGTACACAACGATGAGTTTGCCCAGGATTCCGAGGAAGACTAACCGGCACAATCGTTTCCGATCTCGGCGGAAGAACAATCTTCTTAAGGCTGTACACATTCCCAGGCAACGCCCCATCCATGAAAAGTTCCTCTTCTCCACATTTCAAAACACCTTGCTTGACGTCAATCTCGCAACAATTCTTCCTCATAAAGTCAAGGCCCAGGATGCAATCGTCCATTATATCAGCCACGATGACATTATGCAGGTAGATTCTGTTGCCTAGCGTCAATTCCATTTTCTTCTCTCCATGGACGGGTATGCGCTGACCGGTGGCTGTTACCAAATTAATGCGTTCCCGGTTGTATGCGGAGTCCCTAAGGGACCGACTTGTAAGTTGGGAACTGACAACCGTGCGAGAAGCTCCAGTGTCTATGGTCAGCTTACACGGCGTTCCGTTGACCTCGCCCTTGATGATTAGGCTGTTCCCGTCATGGGTTTGTGTGATCGAAACCCTTGGGGCTCTTTGAACATCAGCCAGCACCCGCCCCGCAGTCCTGGCTATTACTCGTTTCCCTGCTGCTGGTGCTGGGCGGTGCTGTTAGCCGCACTGCCCTCTGGAGATCGGCCGTCTTCTCTTTCTGCAGTTCGCTTAGGGCAACTGGACCGAAGGTGGCCCCTTTCCCCACAGCCGTAGCATCTAGGGCTGTATCCTTTATTGCGGTCGCGAACTGCAACCTCCCTGACGCGATGGGAACGATGATCCTGCCGCACAGCTTCCACCTCCAGTGCATGGGCCAAAGCGTCCTTAAGCGTCCCATGGTGACCGAGCCGCACAGAAGCTCTAACTTCAAGGTCGCGGATGCCATCGATGAATGCCTGCACCAGATTCCCATCAATAAGCGCAGGTACGGACTGGTAAGCTTTGCGAACCAGCTTCTCCACTTCAAGGGCCCACTGCTGCAGGTTTTCGCTACTGCGTTGCACGCGATCCTTGAGCTGCGCACGAAACACGTGTTCCAGGTGAGCGTCGCCATACCGAGCCTCCAATGCCTCGAGGAGCTGCTCGTAAGTCACTTCCTTACCGAGAGCTTCCAGGACAGTTAAGGCCTGGTCGCGCAGGCATAGGGTGAGAGCAGTCATGGCCTGGCTTTTATTCCACCCGTTCGCCTTCATGACAGCCTCAAACTGGATTTTGTAGGCTGACCATGAAGAAGTTCCGTCGAACGGTGGCACTTTGAATCCACGTAGCGAAGGTGTTGTAGCTACGGGAGCTGCGATTCCATCTCCAAGTTTGAGGTAATCCAGCGTTTTCTTCACGTCAGCCATCACGGTTAGCTTCACGTCAGCCATCACGTTGTCAACCCGATTATTTACTTGGTCGATTCGGGTTTCAGCTTCCGACAGGCGGTTGTCATGTTGAGCAACCTTATCCTTCACCTCCTTCATGTCTTTCCCGAAGGTAGCGTGAAGGTCCTTCATAAGGAGCATCTGCTCTTCCTGACGGCGCGCCTGCTCCTCCTTATCACGTTGGAGCTGTTCTTCCAACCGACGAGCCTGTTCCTCCTGTCGACGAGCCTGTTCCTCCCTGTCACGCAGCAGCTGTTCTTCCAACCGACGGGACTGCTCCTGCAGCATCATCATCAGAGCAGCAAAATCTGGCGCTGATGATGCTGGAGCAGTTGTGGACGGGCCGGCCTCCGCGGTCGGTAGCTGGCCTTCCGACCTCATTGGCGTTGTTCCACCGAATCGCCTTTGGTCCGTCTCCTGCTGACGTTGACTCCGGGTACGGATACCCTCCGTGTCGTCTTTGGGTAAAACCGGCATGATTTTTAATCCCCTCTTCTGACACCAATTGTTACGAGCTTCGGGTTCGTGACAATAAAAACTGCCGATTTAATAACCAAAAAAAATATGACACTTTAATAATCAACACTAATTACAAGTCGAACACACTAATTACAAAACACAATTGCACTACTGATCACTTTAAGTCGCACTTGAATATCGCTTCGATGCTTTCACTTCGATCGCTTTATCCAAACTGTGTCGGTCGTGGCGCGTCTCGGCCTTATATAGCGCCAAAGAGAGTTCTAGAACCTTCCATTGTAGAAACATCTAGAATGTTCGAGTACATACAGGCCCCGATCGACCAGATGTCGAAAGTTCGAGAATGTTCTAGAAAGTTCTCGCATCGAAATTTCTAGAAGGGTCTTGACTATTAGTTCCGCTACTCGATACTAGATGGCGCTAGTGGTCACTACTGTCGCCATGTACTAGACATTAATTGTGGCGCGCAACAATATGGAACACTATGTGCGCGAGTCCGATTGCTTGGCTGGTTAAATTCACTTTAAATGTCTATGTTTTCCACTAGATGCTGGAGATGTGCCTCCAAGAATACCGCATGGTGGTCCTCGATGGGGGCTTCCTCTCTCACGCAGCCAGCCCCAAGCCTAAGCATCGTATGAAAAGAGCTCAGGTCATAAACACCAACAATTACATGAAGATAATCAAGTGGTTGAAAGAGAAGTATGAAGAACGACACGAGTGTAGAATGCTGTGGGGCTGTGAATAATATCCGCAGAAAAAGTAACCATAATATTATGAGTCTAAGATGCAGTTTTGAGTTCCCCAAGGCGTTATGTTCGGCCCTTTGTTTTTGGATGCGTGAACTTGACAGCAGATACAACAGAAGTTAGTTATAACAATATTGATCCAATGTTTATAGCAACTTACGCTTGATATGGCACTAGATATGCAGTTCGAATGCTTTACAAATAAATTGCACGTTTACAAGCCAATCTATGTGTTCCATTTACGAAGTTTTGTTGTGTTTTACATGTTCGTTTTTCATACAAGTGCATACAAGATGTATTTCTTATATGGCGTGATAGTACGACCTATGTGCTACAAATTAGCACCCCATTTGTTTTAGGTGCAAGTAGTGGTGGAGGTGCGAGAAAGAGCAAATTTTATGTTTTTGAAAAATATACATAAATTTTTAGTACCACCAAATTTTTAGAAATATGTCAGTACAAATTCAAAAAGTAAACAAAACTGTTGAATTTGTAAATTTTGTGATAATCCTAATACAATAACCGATTTTAGATGAGAGAGAGATCATGTTTGATGTGATTTTTCGTATATCTTTTGGCTCTATAGAAAAGAAGTTTTAAAACTAAAATTTGTTTTCTTATAACTTTTATAATGTGAGTTTTATTTGTGCAGTATGAACAATTTTCCTTTATTTTTCTAATTTTCATAACTAAATAAAGATTGCATTTTCTCGAAAACTAACTACAATCACTTCTTATAAGTAATACGTCGTTTGAAACACCGCCCTGTATGAGTAGATGAAATTGCGAGCTAAGGACTCTTGAATAGTGATATCAAAGATGAAGCTTTCGCGACTATGCAAATGTAAACAATCGAAATGTTGATATTACACAAAGTATACAAGAATAGTTGGAATATGGTTATATGGAATAAGGACCATGTAAAATTTGTTATCAGTGATAAAACGATATTTGAATTGAATTCAGATTTATTTTTAAATTTTTATGGATTTTGAAAACAATGCAGATTTTTGATTTAGTATTCCAAGCCAATGGTCTTCGATTCAGGACTTAGTTTTATCAGATATTCTATACATTACAGTTAAGGTTCCCTACTGGTCTGCTGGTTGAGGATTGTCTCGTTCGATAATTCTAGCAATGTTCAGGGTTCTTCAAGGTCATTGCAAGAAAGTTTTCCGCAGCAATTTTCCTTAAGTCAAGAAAATTTATTAACTTAAATATCTCGATTATTGTAGGTAGACTCACCCAGTGGCATTTATTAATGAAATTGCAATGGTCAATATCTGCCTTGCCTTTTCACAATTATGCTGCGGTCAGCTTCCAGTCTTACCAGATGCAAATACTAGTATTGCAAGTGGAGCGACTGACTATCTGACCTCCACAACCCAGTTACTGGGTAACACGATACGATACGTCTTGGTAAGACTGGCCAATTTAAAGAAGAGTAACACCGTAAATCTTTTCCGATCAGCAAATATTTGCAACTAGCACGCCAGTAGATATGCAAATTAGGATTTTAACGAACTTATGTCTCCTAAACGTACCTTGTCACTTCGTTCCTACACATATTGCTGTTAACACCAGAGATGTTAAACATTCCGTTTTGAATTATATATGAAATATTTATTAGCGGTTTTATGTAAAATGCGGCTTACTTCTTAGACATCACCAGGAATTAATAATAGACTTGTCATAAAATGTTTCGCGTCTCTGGAATTGTTTAAACTTTACAGGTTTTTATGTATTTTATCGGGTTATTAGTCGATTCGCACGAATTTACTCACTCGAAAAGTGCGAATCGTCACTTATAAATATTTTTTTTCTATAGTTTACTCGCACGAATTCGCACATTTTGAATTTTATACAATAAAGTATATAAAAAGGCCACTAGCGCACAGAAGTGTTATGAGTTAAATATTATAAAACGTGTACTTTTTCCCAAATTCATTGCATAAAATTCAAAATGTGCCAATTCGCGCCAGTCGCTTATAGAAAAAATAATACTATTTAAAAGTGACGATTTCGTGCAAGTCGACTAATACGCCATTTTATCAATGTTCGTCGCAGATTATGATAATTTATAAAGAATAGGTACAGTTATTGCTTTGTATTAAAATAATTTAAAGTGAAACCCCGACGTAGAGCTATGATGGACCCCTAGTGTATATACCGAGGTCTTCTTATGTGGAATGTTTCGTCCTAATAAAGATTTTAATATATTAGATGCATTTCTTGTGTTATTTGCCCTGAAAAGTATATTTATCTTTTCTACATCATGCCTGTATTCCCAAAGGTTTAGGCACAGGTGTACTCTTTTTTTCTTTTTTTTTCGGGGGTAAACCTTCAAAAGGCACCCTACTTCCGGCACTCCCCGACCTCCCCCAGGTCGGGGAGTGTGGGATTTTTACCTCACTAAAACCACTCCGGTGATCACCATCAGCAAACAGGGGTGGTCCCGGTTCCTCTTAAAATACCAATTCCGGAACCCCCCGTGCAACGCCTGTAAGACACATCCCTGGGGAGACTGTAAAGGGCCGGTAGCTCCCATTTGTTCTATGGAACTTGACGTCATCGGACAAAATTAGATAAATTTTTCTTATTTCTACTATAGAACATATAATATTTTTATTTCTCAAATAGTCCTATGGAACGAGGAATACAAGCCTCTTTTACAATTACCAAACAGGCCACTAGTAAATCATTATTTATACTGTCACTTGTCTTGGTGACTTGATTGCAGTGTATTAGGTAAGTACTCGTATTTGAACTATTGATTTATTTGAAATCAATGCGTAATTATTTACAAAATACTTTCCTTTGAGGATATTAAAATTTAATACACCTTACATTTTTTTACAGACCTCTGTGTCAAACATCACACAGAACAATTTGGGAAAAAATTACATTCCAATTTTGTCCCGTGACGTCACTAAGAACGCCAGTTTATAGTTGTCTGATTTTGTCCGATGACGTCATGTTCCATAGAACAAATGGGAACTATGTTAAAGGGCCTCCCCTAAGCCTCGCTATGCACGAGGCACAGGTGTACCTATACTATAGTCCACCCACCTTTCGCCAGTTATGTTTTAAGTCCCATGTAATATGTCTTGCCTCACCCTTGGGGCCTAGCGCCCGCGCTCACGCTCACCTAGCCAGCAGTACACAGCCGCTCTATTCTGTAAAAATCTCACCGTGATACAGTTACCGGCACGTAACTTGGCAAGAGATTTTCGTAGTGGGGGAAGTTCGCGCATATAAAAATGTATGAAATTGTGCGTGCGCAAACTCCCCGCTACAAAAACTCTTGCCAAGTTACGTGCCGGCAACTATAACTTAGGTGAAGTGAGCTGTCAATAGTGCCAATCCCCTAGCATCAGGGCACCCACTTTGGCAGCATCATAAAAGGATAACATTATGAATCATAATGGACAGTTAACTGTTAAGTTAATCGTATCAAATCCCATTGGCGAAGGATTCTTCAGTTATTTTTTTTGTCTGTGCTAAAATACCAATCAATCCAATCCAAATCCAATCATAATCTCTTTGATTATACATACTTAATGCATCGAAAAAAGGAAAAACACGGATTGTCTTCGCCATATTATGATTCATAATGTTATCCTTTTATGATTTTGTCAAAGTAGCCATTTTTAGGCATTGAGATATAAGTACTTACGTACTAGAGTGGCCGCCGCGAATCGATAATTTGTAGCACGCTTTGTGGTCCGTGGACCAGAAGTCCTTTAGTCTGCGCCGGACGCTTGTCGCGGCGTGACACGTAGCACTGATACAGTAAATTCTAAAAATGCCTTCGTGTGTATTGACATACTGTTCAAACCACTCTAGAAAATTGAATAAAAGTCAAGGAGTGACGTTTCACCGACAAGTTTATTGTATTTTCTGTAAAACGTGCGTGAAATCGTATTTTATCAACAACAATTTTCGCCCACCCGGCGTCGCACCGTTCGACGTTCGGCCATATTTTCATAGACTGTGTAGGTACGCAGAGGGGACAGTAATTATTGTACCTATCATATTTGTACTTAAGTATATTATATGCGAAAAGGTACATTGTTATATTATAGTACTATTTATTATTACTTCGATTTAAAGGTTTCCTCGACCAGGCCATGAATTAAGAGAAGCATGGATTAAATATGTTCAAAGGAATCGTAGTGAAGAAACGTGGTTACCTTCTGACTACACACATAATTACCGATATAGTTTTTTATATGAATTAGCACTACTGAGATAAAAAATGCTGTAGAATGCTGATGTTGTAGAACTGTCGCATCTGGCACGGCGCGCGGTAATCTATGCGTAATGAGTCACTCCCCACCACTTCTCGCGCGCCACGCTGTACAACATTATTTTGTTCGCAATGTCAGCTCTAGTACGTAAGTACTTTATACCTCAATGTTTTTAGTCCCCCTGATGGAATGACAGCTCACGTTAAAGCTCACTTCACCTAAGTTTTCACGGTGAGATGTTTACAGAATAGCACAGCTGCAGGCGTAGCATGAGCCACGGACCCCCGTGGCCAAATAATAACAGCCGCACAAGTTGATCGATCGAGTTAAGCTACGCTTGCCGCGGTTGGTCCGTGGATGGGTGACCATCTTTACATACCGAGACACCTCCGTGCCTCGAAAAGCACGTTAAGCCATTGGAATTTTGGGAATTTTGTTTTTTCTTTCGTGGGATTTTGTAGATAACCGTATATACTTTGTGGCCGTCGAGTAGAAAGTTTTCTACTGTCTTTAGCGATTAGAAAATCTCTTCACTACCTTAGACAACTGACAGTTGTCAGTGTGATTTTGACATTTGGGATAGAAAACTTTCTTCTGAAATAGTCTACTTATAAAAGGACCTAGACAAAGATCGTTGGAAACGAAAGACAACATGACAGATTGTAGAAAGATTTCTTCTAGGCGGTATGTCAAAAGTGAAGAAAAGAAATGTCACTTCGTATAGAAAGCACCGCATTATATTGTAGTCTTTGGTAGAGATAGAAGTGTTCATGCTACGCGTGCAGGTCTGAGCGCGAAAGTGGCGGCTTACGATTTTTGTACGTAAGCTGGTGCGATTTGGCACGCGAAGTAGTTGCTCTTGCGTTATCTAGGTGTATCTATATCTGTTGGGGCGAGCCTATTGCCATCAACCGGGACGAATCCAGGCTCCGGGCTGCTTCCGAGAAATTCCGGATGGAAAAACCCAATAACACTTTGGCCTGCCCGGGATTCAAACCCAGGGCTTCATGCGCAGCAGTAGCACTTGCGATTACTAGACCAACGAGGCAGTACTTTTCCTTTTTACCCAATTACAGTAAAGCTGAAAGGCAGTAATGCTATTAACGCGAGAGTAAGTATGTCTGCTTATTTATCTAGAATTGCGACCGTTGTGAATTGAATTATCTTGACCAAATGTAGCTAATCCATTTATTTTAAAAGGTACTTACCCCAAAAACAAAGATTGAATCTTTAAATAGCTTTTTCTTGTCGTACCTCTATATTACATACATCAACTCACACCTTCTTCCTATGTTGTGCATTGTCACCAGTACAGCATTTTCGATTTATCTCGAAGAAGGTTGTCAAAATCGCAAATCCCAAAAAAAATCAGCTGTTCCCTACATTTTGACGAGTTACACGAACATAAATGTAGGGAACAGCTGATTTATTTTTCGCGATTTCAGGTTTGGTCCCATACTAAAAGTTGTTCATAATGATGAGTACAATGACCTCTTAAGAGGCTGTTAATGTTTTACAAATAACCCTGTATATTGATTGGCCACAATTTCAAAAACTGGTAATACAGTAAGAATCGGAGTCATAATCAGAGGACTAGATATATTGATTGAGGAAAGATAAAGTAGACAGAAATCAAAGATATTTTCTCTCTTACTAGTCCTAAACGAGTAATATGAAGAGGTCTTCAAGTATGTAATCAGTGTGGCCACTTGAGAGGCAGGGAGTGGCCTTCTCATTGTTTATCTAGTCGAGTGTACAAAGGGGCCACTTACTAGCACATTGGACACAATATTCGCCATTTCTGGATCCTGTTTTCTGTATAGAGAAACGTGACCTATTAGTTACAAACAAAATGGGATTTTATTCGTGTGTGTTACATGAGAGAGTAGGGGTTTGTCCTTTTTTTTCCTAGAGACCGCCTGGCTGCGTTTCGGTGACCTCTTTGGAGAAACCGAAGGTTTTGTTTGTGCAATTATGGACGAAGTTATGATGACGAACAATTACCGGAGATTTATTGTGAAAGACGGCACGGTTGACATCTGTCGCGCATGCCACCGGCCGCAGGAATCAATCAGGCATTTCATCTCCGGGTGTTCTCGTCTAGCTAACGGAGAGTACTTGCATAGACACAACCTTGTAGCCAGGATAATCCATCAGCAGCTTGCTTTGAAATACAGCCTTGTGGAATCGGAGGTGCCGTACTACAGGTATGTGCCCGACCCAGTTCTCGAAAATGGTAATATCACATTGTACTGGGATCGATCTATCATCACTGACAGGACTATTGTTGCCAATAAGCCTGATATAGTGGTGGTGGATCGAGCAGAGCGGCGCGCAATGATTGTAGACATAACCGTCCCGCATGATGAGAACCTCGTGAAAGCCGAGAAAGATAAACAGATCAAGTATCATGACTTTGCTCGCGAGGTTGTCGACATGTGGGATGTGGACTCAGCGATCATTGTGCCGATAGTCGTGACAGTCAATGGGTTAATAACCAAGAGCCTCGACCAACACCTAAGGAGACTTTCGTTGGGCAGCTGGATCAAGGCCTTGATTCCGAAAGCGGTACTTCTGGACACGGCCCGCATTGTTAGGAGGTTCCTCTCTCTGGAGCCCTGACCGCCGGTAGCTTGGACCCTGTTCCCGATACTGGTGGGCTACTACTATTTTTTATATTTTTAAATGTTTTTTTTTAAATATTTTTATAATTTTAATTTATAATATGTATACAATGAAATCAAAGAGATAATAATAATAAAATGGAATTATTTTAATAGCTCAACCTCAATAGAGCTTCTGAGAAAGTGGGTCTTAAAATAAACATGGACAAGGCAAAGGTCAAGTCAAATGCCCATGTAACAACTAACACCCACTCTCATGAAGATCGGAGACTACACTCGTAGTTGTGGAAGATTATGTTTACCTCAGGACAAACTGTCCAGTTAGGTAGGTCCAACTTCGAGAAAGCGGTCAATCGTCGAATTCGACTTAACTGGGCAGCGTTCGGGAAGCTACGCAATATCTTCTCTTCCTTCCCACATGCCGCAGTGTCTCCTTTAAACAGTGTATGTTGCCAGTGGAGACCCATGGCACTGAAACGTGGTCGCTCATATGGCTATAAGGCATAATGGTTGTTAAAAGGCCAAAGTTACACAAAAGGCAATGGAGAAGGCAATACTTGGACTTTCCCTACGTGATCGAATTAGAAATGAAGAGATCCGCAGAAGAACCAAGGTAACCGACATAGTCCGATGAACGGCTTAGGCCACTCGCGCTGGCTTTTATGTTATGTAAGGTTGTAAAGTACGCACACACAAAAACACAATTTTTTTAAATTCTCGATGTGTCCTCCATTCATATTAATGCACAAATTATACCGACGGAGAATATCGTTATTTATTTTTCTAATTAAATCATTGTCCGTCGCTAGGCACTTTAATAATTTGTGAAATGCTAAAATAATCCTATTTTTTAGTTCAACAATTGTATTTACCTCTGAGGCATACACTTAACCCTTAATGTAGGTACCCCCACAAAAAGAGATCCATGGGGTCCGGAGATCGTGGTGGCCACCGAACAGGTCCGAATCGACCGATCCATTGCTGCCCAAACATTTCTGTGAGCCTCTCCCTGGAAGCCACCACAGAATGTGGAGGCGCACCGTCCAGCTGGTACCACAACTTGCGATGAACGGCTAAAGGCAGTTAGTTGGTCAGTATACGCGGCCACAGGACCACTTAATAAGTCCAAAAATTTCACCGCTGTAAGGGTGGCGTCAATAAAAACAGGGCCGATAATAGTTTTATGTATACCAGCCCACACATTGAGACAAAATCTGTACTGGTGTTCAGATTCTCGAAACACGGATTTTCCAAACTCCAGTACCGGAGGTTTTGTCGATTCCAGATGCCGTTCCGAGTAAAAGTACTCTCATCGGTCCATATTACGTTATTTAAAGGAAATCACGGTCTTCGGTTGTTTTATTTAAAAACACTAACACTAAATAATAATAATCCTATGTTATGTGTCCTGACATAATAAAAAAAAGAAAAGGTACTGTCTTAAACTTATTTAGTGTCGTCATAACACAATAACAAAACAAAATCACAATTGTCAGCGCGCGAGTTCGACAAAACAAAAGCGGCGCGGCGGCGGCGCGACAGGAGCTTCCGCGTTATGTAACGTACGTTCCGAAAGGGTAGCGTCGGCGAAGCGCACTGAAAAAACAAGTTTTTTATCAAATTCGCAAGGATCTAGGATGCAATAGCAACACACTGACCTATTTCTATTTCTTTTACGCGCGGGATGTTTTGCTATGATTGTCACTCTCGTAATGAAAGTGCAAGTGTGTGTGTTTATTGCTTCCTTGTTTGCATTGCAAACTTTTTAGTGAAATATTTAGTTGTACTTGTGACTTGCATCAGAGCGGCAATAACATGTCTTATGCCTCCTCTACACGTCGGCAGATGCGTGCGCAGACGTCGTCAGATGCATCAGCAGATGGTTCACCACGAGCCGACCACACATCTGTTGGTCGTTCAGTCTGTGTTAATTCTCGACAGACGCAACTCGTACGCACACAGCATTAAAAAAATGGATGTTGAAACCGTAGCTGCGGCAGCTATTTTTTTTATTTAGTACTTTTAACTATTTTTGAGTGTGCATAGTATGTCATGTAGGTATTTAAGTTGTTTTAATTCCCACCGAAATAAAAATTACCTACTTAGACTCTGTTAGATGTTCAATTTGCAATTACAGTATCCAATTTACAGTAGCCTCAACATAATTAATTAATTGAAATATAAAAATTATTTTAATTAATTGTATAGGTCTAAACTTATAACATTGTTATTTTTGTAGTACGGTACTTATTTTTCGGATTCCACATGCAGTTTTCTCTTTGATACAACTTAAGGAATTGAAATGTTTAGTCTGTGCTCATATTAGCTATTTCAGCGAACGAGATTAATGGGTAAACGAGAAAAAAAACTGCAAGAAGCACGCGTGCACTCTCATTCACGACTACGATAATACTGATGCATCGGCAGACGTGTGGACACACGCCGGGCGCTCGGGCTGAAACCTTTTGATCCGTGCCACAAAAACCGACAACAAACGGATAGCCTATCAAATAAAGTTATCAACGATACACTTCTTGCGTCAGTGTTAAGATTTGGAATCATATTTTGGGGTAACTGTAGTGAGAGGGAAGAGATTTTTAGGGCCCAGAAACAGTGTATTAGATCTATGTCAAACCTAAAAAGCACAGACAGCTGTGAACCTGTGTTTCGGTCTCTGAGGATACTAACTCTTCCATGTTTGTACATATTGGAGGTGGCAATTTTCGTAAAAACGAACCTAAATTTATTTCCGTCACTGGCCAATATATGACCACGTAATGGCCCCTTGAGATCCCAATACAAGAACTTGCTACATTCGGGACATTACAAAACAGCACTGTTACGGAAAAGTATTTTGACAATGGGACCTGTCATTTATAATAAAATACCTCATGGTTATAAAGATTATTCCGTAAACGTTTTTAAATCTAAGGTAACTGCACTACTTTTAGACAAATATTATTACACAGTGAAAGACTTTCTAAATGACATGAATTTATCCAGATTATGATTGTTATAATTAATTCCAAAATTGACCCTATAAGACTTATCATCTATCTGACTGTTTATTATTAATTGACTTCACTATAATTTCTGTTTTGTTTTGTTGACATTCTTTTGTTTGTTTGTATTAATAATTTAATTTATGTAATAATTTGCACGCCGTAAGGTAGACTGTAGCCGATCTCTTTAATTTATGTACAGTGGGCTGCATCAATTGGGTACCCCAGTTGTATTAAAATTTTCATACAACTGGGGTACCCAGTTGACTGAAACTGTACTACTGTTGACTGACACTGTACAACATGTTCCTGTACCAACATTCATAGCAAATAAAGTTCTGATTCTGATTCTGAAAGGTGGCAAATGCCTCTGCCGATTTCAAATACCTACCACAGACTAGCAAATTACCTCGTCTACACGTCGGCGGAGGCATTCGCAGATTGCCATCTGATGATGAATCTGTCTACGTGTAGAGGAGGCTTTAGATTATACTCAGATTATCGTTTTAAGGTACATGACCTATGCGTATAGACATAATCAGCTGTTAGGAAAGATACAGCGTGTTCAAACGGGGCAAAAACTTAAAAAAATCATTTGCGACTAAACTACTGCTCCTATTTAATTGATTTTTTGGTACAGAGCTTGAAAATGGTACCTAGTATAGGCAGTTTAAAGGAAAGCCCCTCTGTCGTATCAACATTGTATAATGAATGAGTGAAAAAGTGCTCATTCTGAGACTTTTATTTTCATTAGGATCATGAATTTACGAAGATAATTTTATTTATTTATTTTAACATTTATGCACACATATATAAACAGACAAGAAAAAAACAGAGCAGAAAAATAAGTACAAAGGTGATGCTTATTTCATAAGAAATCTCTTCCAGCATACCTGCGATAGGACAATAAATAGAGAGATGTAGACAGCGTGCGAAAGAGTAAAGGAGACAAAAAAAAACATAAAATCTAAAAACAATTCACTAAACTAAACAAGTATTATGAGAATATACTTACTTACATATATACAAATAAACATACATACTTCCATAATAAATATCACTAGAATTTTAATAAATATACCGCAATCAAAATAATGAATACATACACAACTATGATAAAGTGGAAAGATAGTGCTCTTTAAACATAATTTTGTTGATTTTTAGATGATAATTTTATGAAGATTATTCCGAACATAGTTTGGGTCAGCTTACTTCGTCGTCTAACCGATCGATGCAGCTCAATATATAATGTGTAAATAAATGTAAAATAGAATACCAACACGTTACAGAAATATACAGCCGTCGACCGCCGGCCGTTATTTCTTGTGTTTTTGTTTAGTGTCTGTACCGGATATCTATGGTCTGTACTTACTAACATCATCATCATCATCATTTCAGCCGAAAGACGTCCACTGCAGCTGGACATAACATTACTAACATAGTCGTAAGTTTTACTAACAATCTTGTTTGAGTTTGAGTCTTGGTCACTTTAATAAAGAAAAATTCTATACTATTTTACATAATTAATACCAAGAGTTACAGTGTTTAAACTGTATGTTGTTTCTCCAAAACGCGTCCGTATTAACCGACTTCAAAAAGGAGGAGGTTCTCAATTCGTCGGAACCTTTTTTAATTTTTTTTTTTATGTATGTTCCCCGATTATTCGAAGATGGCTGGACCGATTACAAAAATTGTTTTTTTGTTTGAAAGGGTATGGTCTCGAGGTGGTCCCATTGTCACCAAGTCGGAATCTGATGAGGGAATCCTATGGAAATCGAGGGAAGCCCTCAAATTTTATAGGCACACCTATAGCAATTTGAGTATTTTTTATAGTAACTCGTGCATTTGCTCTCGGAAAGCACCATTTGTTGAAGTGGAACTGATGATGAAGACTACTGATGGCCATCGGAACTACACAATAATAAGTATTTCACGGGTTGGTGAAGCTGATGGTGACTTCTCAATCAGCTCCAGTTCTCATGATTCTTACTAGGAGAACTCCTCAACAACTAACGTCCCTGCATCGGGAAAAGCAATATTTTGTAAAAGGTGATGAGTAGTTGACATTAGGCTATTGTAACTTAGATTCATTACAAACTGACCCACTAAAAAGTGAAAAATATAAACTTTCCTAAGTGCAGTGTTGATAGCATAGAGCACTGATATTGTTATATTTACGAACTGTTTCTAGACTTCAGTGAATGTGTTCCCTGTCAGTACGACCATTTTAGTAGCTAATATTGATCAAATTCGCAAAACACATATTCGTTTGTACGAAACTGACAGGTGTCAAGAACGCATTCTCTGGTCGGCCCCACTGTACCTTGCATTTAAAACACATAATCAGCCTATAACGTTCCCACTGCTGGGACACAGGCCTCCTCTCGGTGAGAGGGAGTGGGCCATAATCCACCACGCGGGCCCAGTGCGGGTTGGCAGATGTCACATGTCTTCGAATTTTTGGTTCTAGGACATGCCGGTTTCCTCACGATGTTTTCCTTCACCGTTTTGAGAGCAGTGGTGATGAAATAATTTACACAAAGTAAAGCGCCTGTCTGGGTTCGAACCTACGACCTACAACTCGTAAGTCGCGTCCGTCACCACTTGGCCACCACTGCTCTACTTGGCACCACTGCTGCTGCATTTGTGAACCAAAAAAAGGCTTAAAAAAAAATCAAAAAAGAAAAATCATTCTATTGTTTTGCGAGTTAAAAAAATGAATGATGTTTTAAAACGTGTCTTCGTAGACGTATTACACAAATCGGAATAAACACGTACACGTATTCGACATTTTCTTAAAACATCTGTCTTCAAACGTCCTTGCTAAGCCACCAAGACGTGTCTAAAGATACAATAGACACTAAATGATCGATGGATCTCCCCTTTCATGTTGCTGAGTAAGAACTAACAAGCTTTTCACAGATAATATTATATAAAATGGATGAAAGAAAAACGCCCACCCGGACTGTGCAAACATAATTCCATAGAGGCAAAGAAATCTTCTGTTTTTTTTTGTTTCATCTGGTGGCTGTTTACCTACTCGGCACTTCCAATAACGCGCTATTGTTTGATTGCGCGTCCTTATAGCCTTTTTATCGATATTTACTTTGGACGGCAACTAATAAGATACAGGTTTACTGACAATCATTTTCAGAACCTTACTGGTCGTAATATATTTGCTTTTCGCTTTATCAGAACTAGCTCATCGCAAAAAAAATTCAATAGTCACTAGTTATTTTTAGGATTCCATACCCAAAGGGTAAAAACGGGACCCTATTACTAAGACTCCACTGTCCGTCTGTTCGTCTGTCACCAGGCTGTATCTCAGGAACCGTGACAGCTAGACAGTTGAAATTTTCATAGATGATGTATTTCTGTTGCCGCTATAATAACAAATACTAAAAACAGAATAAAATAAGATGATGTATTTCTGTTGCCGCTATAATAACAAATACTAAAAACAGAATAAAATAAATATTTAAGGGGGGCTCCCACACAACAGACGTGTTTTTTTTCGGTGTTTTGGCCTTGTGGTACGGAACCCTTCGTGTGCGAGTCCGACTCACACTCGGCCAGTTTTTTTATGTCACTTAACGTACAAAATACAGTGGGGTAATTGCGTAACATACTATCAGAAGCAATGAGTTTTATTTTGACAATTCAACAATAGGTATTCATTGCGCTATTTACGTTGTTGCGCAGACATTATAGATTAGCAATATCTATCAAAATTATTCTGGTTGAGATTAATAGTGTGATACGCAATTAGGCCAGGGTGCAGGTTGGCAGGAACATCGCCGCGCAACCTGTTACTATGGATTCAACAGATTTTGATCATGAAGCAACAGATTTCGATCATGAAGCAACAGATTTCGATCATGAAGCAACAGATTTTGATCATGAAGCAACAGATTTTGATCATGAAGCAACAGATTTTGATCATGAAGCTACGGATTTTGATCATGAAGCAACAGATTTTGATCATGAAGCTACGGATTTTGATCATGAAGCTACGGATTTTGATCACGAAGCAACAGATTTTGATCATGAAGCAACAGATTTCGATCATGAAGCAACAGATTTCGATCATGAAGCTACGGATTTTGATCATGAAGCAACAGATTTTGATCATGAAGCTACGGATTTTGATCATGAAGCTACGGATTTTGATCACGAAGCAACAGATTTTGATCATGAAGCTACGGATTTTGATCATGAAGCAACAGATTTCGATCATGAAGCAACAGATTTCGATCATGAAGCAACAGATTTTGATCATGAAGCAACAGATTTTGATCATGAAGCAACAGATTTTGATCATGAAGCTACGGATTTTGATCATGAAGCAACAGATTTTGATCATGAAGCTACGGATTTTGATCATGAAGCTACGGATTTTGATCACGAAGCAACAGATTTTGATCATGAAGCAACAGATTTTGATCATGAAGCAACAGATTTTGATCATGAAGCTACGGATTTTTATCATGAAGCAACAGATTTTGATTATGAACCAACAGATTTTTTTTGCTGCCACCCTTTATAAATAAATAGTACTAAAGTCGAGACAAGTCTAAAATAAAATAAACAAGTGCGAGTCAGACTCGCACACGAAGGGTTCCGTACCACGAAAAGCAAAAATGCCGAAAAATACATGTTTGTTGTATGGGAGCCCCCCTTAAATATTTATTTTGTACTGTTTTTAGTATTTGTTGTTATAGCGGCAACAGAAATACATCATCTGTGAAAATTTTAACTGTCTAACTATCACGGTTCATAAGATACAGCCTGGTGACAGACGGACAGACGGACAGCGGAGTCTTAGTAATAGGGTCCCGTTTTACGCTTTGGGTACGGTACCCTAAAAAACTACCACGTAAGTAACTGGATTAGTGGTTATGAGCGCAATAACAGACATTATGTTACCTACATTTTATGAGTCTTTGGTCAACTGGACCCACTTGGAACTGGACCCGCGGGTCCAGTTGACGTAAACATTTATTTTCAGTATTTTTATTGGTCAACTGGACCCACATTCAAACTTAGAAGAACATATAATACGTAAAATAAAAGAGAAATCTATACATATAATAAAATTGTAGAAAAGTGGTGTCTGTACAATGGAAATATATTAAAAAAAAGTAGCAGGGGTTGTTATTATATCGATGCCGAACCCGAAAATGTAATTAATTTTTTTTTTGTCTGTTTATCTGTTTGTCTGTTTGTCTGTTTGTCTGCTGTGTTTGTGCACGCTAATATCAGAAACGGCTTATTCGATTTAGATGCGGGTTTCACTAATATATTGTAGTAAGCTTCACTTAATATTTAGTGTTTATTTCATGTCAATCGGTTCATAAATAAAAAAGTTATGTCAATTTAAAGAATCACGGCGAACATTTGTTAAGGTATTCTATCAGAGTACGTAAACGCCTCGTGCCTGCGCGTCCGTGGCTATATATACAAGGTGTAACGGAAAGGGGGTATCAACCCTGAAGGAGGTGAATGAAGATGAAAAAAAAAATTTGGACCTCCCATAGTAATAGCACATCAATGATTTACTATTACTATGGGAGGTCCAAATTTTTTTTCATATTTCGACCTATGTTCTTTGGGGAAATTTGTTCAGTTTCATGAGCACATTCACCTCCTTCAGGGTTGATACCCCCTTTCCGTTACACCTTGTATAAAGCGCGCTGAGAGCCGCGCCGCTGCCATAATTCCGATCCAGCCTGTCCCTTGCTGCCCTCTCCCAGCGACGCCCTCACACCGTACCTCACAGGGGGTGCCCTTAGCGTGTAGTCGCTTAGTTTTTAAGTTTATATTGTGTAGTTAAGTTGTGTATTATGCCCTGGCTGGAGGCCTTAATTTATTGAGGCATCCACAGGAAAGCCAGGTTAAGCAGTCGACAACCCCTCAGGTTGAACTGCGAGATGACCATTTCAAAAGAAAACGCGCCGCTGCCATAAGGATTCAGTTATTCGTAGCGAACGCACGTATCCTGGAGAGTAGGTATAGGCGAATAGTTGGATTCGATTATTGCGATTCACTTGAATACTGACTGTTTGCATATTTCATTTATTTATATTTTAGGGTTTGTAGGTTAGGTTCTTTTTCTTAATTTTCTTTAAAATTTTGTAAGTATTTGGTATAGGTTAGGCGGTTCTTTCCTTGATTATTGGGTATTTACTTATCTTAATTTTTATTTAGGGTTTTGTAAATAAATATTGTAAGCATTTATTATTGGTTAGGCATTTCTTTCCTTGATTTTCGGTATACTTATCTTAATTTGTATTTAGGGTTTGTATATAAATATTATAAGTATTTGGTATAGGTTAGGCATTTCTTTTCTTGATTTTCTTTATTAAGTATAAGTTCATTAGCTTAGGTTAGTAATTATTTTTTCTAGCAATTCTTTTGTTTTATAAAGTTAGTACGTTTGTCTGTGTAGAAGAATAGCACCACCCTTACTTCCCGTGGGTGTCGTAAAAGGCGACTAAGGGTCTCACCGGAGAATGGGCAGCAGCATTCTCTATGCATTCCACCACCATACCATACTGCGATCGCCAACCCGCCTGCCAAGCGTGGCGATTATGGCAAACCCCCCCAAAATTGGGGGAGGCCTATGTCCAGCAGTGGACGTCTATCGGCTGAAATGATGATGATAATGACGTTTGGTTTACACGTCTTAACACTTATTACTTAAACTGTGATAATTTTAGACTGTATAATAATCTGTAAGTATTTATAATTTAATTGTTTACGATAGTACGTGTTTACTAAATAACTGTGTGTTAAGTAGTAAGTACTATTTTATTGTAAGAATGCCTCGAAGAAGATCCAACCTCTCCCAATGTAGCAGAAATGCTAAAAGGATGAGATTAGTTCGATCACAGGAATCTGAGGAAGGTCGTGAGGCAAAAGGCTCTCTGCACCAGGCTAGGTTTCGTGCTGCAGAAACTTCGACTCAGCGAGAATCTCGACTGAGTTCAAATCGTTCTCGAATGATGACAACTCGAAATAGGGAAAACGGGGAACAACGAAAGGCACGATTATCTGTCGATCGCGAAGCTCACGCGCTATCGCGTGAGTCTGAGACTTTTGCTGTCAGGGAAATCCGCCTGAGCTCCCAGAGAGTACGGACAACAAATGCTCGATTCCAGGAGACACAGGACGAACGGGAAATACGTCTCACTGCCGATCGTGAAGCTCATACACTATCGCGTGAGTCTGAGACTTTCACTGATAGGGAAATTCGTCTGAGTTCTCAGAGGGTTCGGACAGCAAATGTTCGGTCTCAGGAAACACAGGAAGAACGAGAAATACGTCTCACTGCCGATCGTGAAGCTCAAGCACTAGAGTCTGAGACTTTCACTGAAATTCGCCTGAGTTCTCAGAGGGTTCGGACAGCAAATGCCCGGTCTGTAGACGGTATATGTAATTCAAAATATGCTGCCCGAAAAGTCACTATTCCACGCGGACGAAGTCGCGGGCACAGCTAGTTTATAATAATATTACAGTCTGTTTAGTTATTTTACCTTCCATTTTGTATCACTGTCAAAATCACAGTGATCTTTATTGTCATGGCATTACGGTTGCTACTGGGTTGCTGCCATTGCCAAGTCTGTCAAAATCACAATGATCTTTATTTTCGTTTTCGTTGCTATAAGGTTGATATTCGGGTTGCCGCTGTCACACGTAAAATTACTATGAAAGGACTGTAGTACCAAAGTCGACCTACGATTAAATCTAAAATAAAAAATAAAAACTATTACGTAAACTGGATTGGTGGGTCTTGGGTTTTAAATAAAATATAATACCTACTCTTTATTCTTTAAAAACCCACCATCCATCCTTTACTCTTTTTTTTTCTATATTTCTGTTTTCTTTATAAGAGCAATAACAACCAGATAGAGAGTAAGTATTACAACATCATTCGTTTGTTACAAAACCACAGGTAAGTAATTAAAATAGTAACGAAGTCAAGTACTTATTACTTAATTATAATAAAACTAGCTGCGCCCCGCGGTTTCACCCGCGTAAGTGTCGATCCCGTGGGAATATCGGGATAAAAAGTAGCCTATATGTTTATCCAGGTTGTCAGCTACCAATTAATAATTTGGTATGGAACCAAATTGTATTCAAATTGGTCCAGCCGTTTGAGCGTGAAGAAGTAACAAACATATAAACACACACACACACTCACAAACTTTCGCCGTTATAATATTAGTGTGATAGCAACGAAGTCAAGTACTATAATAAAACTAGCTTCCGTTCGCGGCTTCGCCCGCAAGTTATGTCATTAAAAGCTATCCTATGTCCTTCCCCGGGATGCAATCTGTCTCTCTGCCAAATTTTATCGAAATCCGTTCAGTGGTTTAGGCCTGAAAAGGTAACATACAGACAGAGTTACTTTCGAATTTATAATATTAAGTATGGATAGTAACGAATTCAAACTGTACCTACATTGAATATTTTACCGCCTATTGTGTCACCCTTTGTACAGTTTCTAGATTTATATGTCTGTAATTTATATGGTGTGCATAATAAAGAGTATTCTATTCTATTCTATTTTTGAAAAAAGAAATTGCTACGAGGTGTCCGTTTATCTGGATGCTCTGTTCCGGATTGGCGCAAAAACGGCTGAACTGATTTGAAATTGGAATTTGTCATACACGTTCCAGTGGGATTTTTTCCGACATCCACGCAATCGAAGCCGCGGGAAAAAGCTAGTCAACGAATAAAGCTGTAAATGATATCATCCGATAGTGATAATTAGCCAGAGTAGTTTCACTTCAATTAATATTTCGAGCACATGTTGGTGGCATACAACTGTTTTTGTTTGCGTTTGGGGTAGCGTCAAAACAAATGGGCACATTCAAGTGTTGAACCACAGAATATATAGTTACAGAAGGCTGACTCTTCCAACGAGTGAAAACGCACGCACACATACACGCGTATCTACGTACCTTCGACGCGCGGCGATCTCAAATCAAAAATCTGTTATTCAAATTAGGCTGTTAATCAGCAGTTTTCGAAAGTCAAAATTACATAAGACAGTCCCCCAAAACGCCTACCCTTCACCAAATCCCAGTGCTTTAGCTGAAAAGAAGAAGTGGCGCAACAAAGTTCCCAGCAGCAGAGCTGTCTACACAGTCAGAAAAACGTGACGTACAACAGTAGGCATGCAAAGCAATTAATATAACGAGACACAGAACATTAAAATAAATTATTTGTCATATGTCAGCTAGCCACGCCAATATACCAACAACTACAATGAAAACTATACTCACCTAAAAATAATGTGCTTGCATTCGCTGTACGTGAAGCGTGTCCATGTGTGCGTGCGTTCTTGCTCGTTGTATGAACCCTCTTGTAACTATCTATTCTGTGGTTGAACGACAAAGAACGGCTCTGCTCCTGCATACAATTGCTTTTGGTGGGACGTGTGGGGGTAAGCACTAAGATAACAAGAGCCTGGTTCCCGGTAAACCTCTACTTCTGGGGACGTACGAACTTGTGTGCGCTTAGTCCATTAGACTAGACTCTGAGTATATATGAACTTCGCCGTCCAAACTTTTTGGGACTGAATTGACGGTGAAATTGTAACGTCATCGGAGTCTGTTACTTCGTTAGTTATGTTTGCACCTTTTTGTAAAAAAATTATGAAGTAGTAAGGAAAATTTACTGCTAAGCAAATTGAAATCCAACCGTATATGTCGAATGGAGGATAGACTTGATCAAAATTTTGGCTGCAGGAGTCTTTATTTTGAAAATAAGAAAATATATCAGTATTTTTCGTTTAAGTAATTGTTTTAACTTATTTTAAGATAGCCAGATGGTTTCCAAGGCCTGGTTTATAAAAGAAAACATATAGGTATTTACATGACACACATTCTTCCCTTCATTGGCATTGTAAAGTGCTTTTAGAAAGCTTTTATGTCTAAACTCATATTATATAGACAAAAGATTTGATTTTTTGGATGTTTTTGTGTAACACTTTCACGCTAAAACAGCTGAACGGATTTTGAAATTCGATGGACACATGGGTGGATCACGACCTGCGGGGTAATTACAAAGTCAAAGTCAAAGCATTTATTTCAAATAGCCACATGAAAGGCACTTTTAAACGTCAAAAATTACAACAAAATAGAATTGATTCTAGTCGCCCATTCCAAAAGGTAGTTTTCGTATGGAGAAGAATGGGCAAGAAACTCCACCGTTACTCTTTTAAAATGTTTTACAATATTTTGCATACATTAGGTAATTATATAATAATAACATGTGCAGACGAAGCACCTAAAATAAAATTACTATACCACACAATAGGTAAAATAATTAAAATTGAAACAATGACATGTAAATTAATTATCTGATAGATACATGGTGCTCACATATTTACAACATGGTAAAAGTAAACGATTTTCATTTAAATAAAAAAATTACATGGGGTGTGAGTTAAAGTAATTACAGAATGTAAATCAATGTCCAAAAAAAAATATATTTTACTATTAAATTAGCAACCAGTTTGATTTTGTCTAGACTCTAGATTGTCCTATGCAGCAGGACCAGCATGTTTCCAAGCGTCCTTATCTTAGATATAATCTTCTAATTAGTAGTATGCTTGTTTACAAAGTGTTAGTTTAATGTGAGTTTTAAAGAAGGATGCCCATTTTTCACCTGCCAATGTATAGAAATGAAATAAATATTAAAATTCAGCTAATTTAATTGTACATTCATTACGCTAATCACAATTTTAAAAGAAGGCCTGGAAAAAAATATTTATTAATTTTTCTTTATGCTAACTCTACGTCTTATTACCTTATTTTGAACGCATCTCAATTAGCCTGACCGCATCCAACTACTCATTTTTTACAACGTTCCGTTTTGCACACTGCTTCTTGACTTTATTCAACTCTTTGTCTGAGTTTTATATATTATTTTAAGTTTTATTTAATCAATAACTATTTTTTATTAGTCTGTGCATAATACAGATCAATTCAAAATAACATGATAATTAAATTAATTAATTATGCAGATTATAATTGAGTTCGCACGAGTGAAACGGTTTTTTTTTTAGATATTTTGACAGTTCTGCGACTTCGTTGTTGCGCTTCCGTCTCGTTGTGTATTGTGCCATTTTGTGTGTGTAACTACTGAGATGGGCTAGGTTTCAAGACAATATCTCTGCTCCAGCAGAATTTCTGGATGACGTAGTAGGTAGGTATATATGTACTGCGGTTAACGAAATGGGTAGGCAAGTGATCACTTTTGACAATACAATAGCAAAGTTAGACTTTTCCTAAGTAAACAAACTATCGTAAAGGCAAATCCTAACCTAAAAAGTAACATTAATATTTTTTAGCCTTTGTAGACTTTAAATCGTAAAAATGACTATATGACATTATTTTCTAATCTTACAGGTACTCTTTCTACTATACCTTATAACTATACATTAACTTTCATTATCAGGTTTTTAAATGTATGGAAAGAGGGGCATTGTTCTTTTCTTTCAAACGTAACGTTTGCGTAATACAGTATCAGTAGAAATGGGTTTCACTTTGACAGATCAACAATCATCAAGATCAACATTCATTGTGTTATTTACGTTGTTGAACATATCATCATCATCATCATCATTTCAGCCGAAAGACGTCCACTGCTGGGCATAGGCCTCCCCCAAGTTGGGGGGGATTGCCATAATCGCCACGCTTGGCAGGCGGGTTGGCGATCGCAGTATAGTATGGTGGTGGAATGCATGGAGAACGCTGCTGCCCATTCTCCGGTACGACCCTTAGTCGCCTTTTACGATACCCACGGAAAGTATGGGGTGGTGCTATTCTTTAAGTCCGGCACCACACAGACCATATGAAGCAATGAATTTATAATAATAATAATAATAATAATTATTATTATTATTAATTAGCAACATCCTTCAAAATGATTCAAATTGAGATTGATAGTGTGTTACACAATTAGGGTGCTGAATTAGGATATGGGTACTTTTTACCCCGGTTTTTTTTATCCCAGTATTCCCACGAAATTAAGATGTATGCAGGTAAAACAGCGGGGCGCAGCTATTGCCTGGGGGCCTAAAAAGGCTACTTTGGCAGAATCATGAAAAGATAACATTATTAATCATAATGGACAGTTAACTGTTAAGTTAATCGTATCAAATCCCATTGGTGAAGCATTTTTCAGTTACTTGTTTTTGTCTGTGCTAAAATACCAATCAATCCAATCCAAATCCAGTCCCAATCTCTTTGATTATACCAATGTAGTGCAGCGAAAAAAAGAAAAACACGGACTGTCTTCGCCATATTATAATTCGTAATGTTATCCTTTTATGATTCTCCAAAGTGCCCTTTTTAGGCCTCCTGATAAAGAGCAATAATGTATTATGTAACTATATTGCAAAATCATGTTTAAATAAAAGCTTGTGCTTCTCTTAAGTTTTAAAATTTTCTCACGTAAGCAAAGATGCAAACTAAATTGCTTATCTAAAGTAAAAGGATTTTGATACTAACCTTTTCCCCTGTATTACAAGAGGTATATAAATAATATTCTATATTGGTTTTCATTAGGTGTAGCAGAAATTTCCCTAGAGGCAGGAATATCTTGGAAAACGTACCCCCGTTTTCCAAGATATTCCTTCGTTGAGTGGCAAAAAATTGAGGCGCGAGGAAAAGTGGACGAAATCTCAATAAGTAGGGAATTGTTTTGGAAAAACCACCACCGCGATTATATTAATTTTGAAAATGTCATGAGAGCATTATGAGTTAAGAAATTTTGGGCCTTTTTCCCATTTTCATTAGATTAGTTTTTTTTGTAAAAAAAAAGTAAGTATAAATCACTTCAATACGGGTAACAAAATTACGGGCCTTGCCTATACGGGTACTTAAAAAAATAAAAATAAAAAACATGTATGGTGATTGTACAGTCAGTGACAGAAGTCGATTAAAATACTACAGTATTTTTTTCTCATCTTAATTTTAGAGCAAAATATGTATTTTATTAAAGTCAGAACATGTTTCGTTATCATTAAAAACTTAACGTAAAAGTAATAACATTATCGATGTCCTTTTTCATGGCAACAATAATAATTATTATTATTTGAAATACTGTTATCTTAAAATGCACCATGATAATCATTTTCGGAGTCACCGCCCTGGAAAACCATGAAAATGACGACCAGGCAATGGTTAAAAATGCATACTTGCCTAAGTTGTTATAGCCATCTTAGATTTCGAAAAAGTGTCACGTCGCAACACAATTATAATATATAATAGATAATATATTTATTTTGTTTTTTTTTTCATCTTGTTAGCAACAGAGAGCTCGATGCACATAATACCATTGAATTTAGAAAAAAAATAATAATCTTAGTTGCCTATTTTTTGTGTAGGTGTAGTACCTATTTAGGACAAATTTCGCAGTAGATTGGACACTAATGCTGCAAATGCAAGACATGCTTTGTATTTTCCACAGGGGACATCTATGTCATGTCACTATAGTACGTGGTTGAAAAAATTGTTAGGATGCGAAATTGAATTCGCATCAGAATAGACGTGGTTATTGCTTTGGTTACCTAGCACGTTGGCACGTTCGCTGCAACTTCAGGGTTCTGCCTGTCAGATAGGTTAATACCGACTGAATATTATTATAGCCTGTCATTTGAATAAGAATAAAATGATTATCCCTTACCAATTTAATATTAGTTACATAGATATTTTTACTCCTTTGGTTTAGCTTTCTAGTGAAATGAAGAACTAAATGTTACAAACAATTATACAAATATGTATCATCGTAAAAAAAGTAGGTTGGAGTATGAGAATTTTTTTTTTGCGATTTCTGACTTTTCTAGTACTCAAACCTCAATTGGTCCGATAGAGTTTTTTGATCCTTATGATAGACAGAATCGATTGGCATGAAAAAAAATGTTTTTGTGAAAACTGTCCATTTCCTTGCAGACTGTATTTTTTTTTCAGAATCTGTGAATGCAATCAAAATTTCTCAAAAAGTTACAGACAGTCTCCTAAGACCGTTTTCTTGTAGCGACAACGGTTAAGGTACCTGCCCTTACTGCTTCATCTCAAAAATCCACACCCTATGTATAACAAACACCAATGTATGTACAGACACCAGCACATCAATCTACTACAATCTGTCAAATTTCTTTAATAGATTTTCAACATTATCGCTAAAGCATAAGGTTCAAAGTTGATTGGGGAAATGTAGATAAAATAGTACATAGGTACCTAACCGTTCGGCGCGGAGATTGGATATTTGTGTCGCTCGGTGTCCAACTTTTAAACTTTTTAAAATATTTTTGACCTATTGCCCTTTGGGTGACTTTTAGCCTTCTTATAAGGTCCATTTTATTTTATTTTTATTAGTTCTAGTACTTATACTCTATCCTTTGTACGGTATACATATGTACCCTGAATGGCAGATAGGATTACGTTATTACGTACACTTGGATTCACTCGGTATTCCGAGTGAATCCCACTTCTTTAAGAAAACAAAATCCTATATTTCTGAACCTTTTGTTTTACATCCAAACTCTCTTGACGCTGTATAAAGCCGCGATCCCTTTATTGTATTTTCACAATTGTTTGATTTATTCTGTTAGTAAAGTTATTCTTCGGATTTGTGTTGACTTTCGTTTCGTATCGGTTTCGCTATGAAACTGGGAGTTGAAAAGTGTTGGTTTCGCTCTATTTCAGCTGCAAAGAGTTTTCTGTTCGCCGTTACTTGTTGTCGACAAAAGACGAGTATTGAGCGAGTTTTACCTACGTGTATGACTTTTGATATGAGTGCAAGCTGTAATTACTTCGGCCGTACTCTTGTATGGCAAATAGGTAGTGACCTAGGGAAGAACAGAATCCGAGCGGTATTATGGCAGATCGGTATTTAGAAAGAGATTTTACACATGTTCGAGGGACTGAGAGGGTGACACACCAAACAGCCGAACTTAAAAAAAAGGTTTGGAGTCGGGGGGACCCCCGGCAGGAACGAAGTTCAAAATGAAAATCCAAGATGAAGCCTATGATTAAGAAAAATTAGATTTTTTTTTGCGGCCTTCGTCTTTGATTTTCATTTTGACCTCACTATCGGCTTAAGCACCATAAAAACGATACCCAGGACGAAAAATTTGAAAAATTTTGCAGCTGTCATTTTGGGTTTTCATGTTGACCTCGCTATCGGCTTCAGAACCCTCAAAAACCATGACAACTATCTGTCTCTCTCTCTATTATTTGTAATAAAAAGTCGCATAGCATAACGCTTTTTCGTTACGTGACGATTTCTCCCAGTTTACTCCTAACGCAAGCTCCGTGAAAGAATTTCGTTCCAAAAAATCGATGTTCCTTTTTCACAGCGGTATACTTACATACAAGGTTACATTCCGCTGCACGGGGTACTAAAATTAGGCACACACGAATTTAATCATGTATTAGCTTCGTGCCTGGATGTGTAAATTTGACTTGTGTTGCAACGTTGGTACTGTAAATATTACCAACGTGAGGGCGTGGGCGGCCTCCCACGCGATGCGTCTACCGCATTGGCATGACAGAAATAAATTGATGACCATGTTTGCCGACTTTGATTCGATTTCGACCGAGATTATTTTTTAATGGCACTATAAAACAAATATCCTTCCAAAAAAAAAATTCCTTCCTTCTTTCAAATATCTTTCTTTCTTTTTATTCCTCAGTAGGCCACATTTTTCCCCAGCCATTTTCAAGTTCTATGTGGCAAGGGGCGAATCTTATTACCCTATCCTATAATGCGATCTCTCCACTCTAAGACGCTCATCTAAAGGTCATTTTCTGGCCCTTTAGAAAAGAAGAAGAAGTGTAGTAGGTTCCTGTGGAGAACCACAGGAACCTACTACACTTTGGAATGGGCAACTAGGTTCATCTTTCTGACTGACTGACCCCTTGACAATTCAAAAATGCCTGTAATTGGTTTATTTGAAATAAACGCTTTAAGTTTGAGTTTGCCATGAAACAATCCCACTACGGCCTGCTACCTTCTACGAAATTTCTTAATGAAAAACTCAATAACACGTGGTTTGACTTGGGGATTTAACCCCAATGCTTAGCCCTCACCACCACTACACCAACGAGGCATTGTATAATCAGCCTATAATGTTCCCACTGTTGGGACACAGACCTTCTCTCTTCGAGAGGGACTGGGTGACCGCACGAGCCCAGTGCGGGTTGGTAGATGTAACATGTTTACAAATTTTTGGTTCTAGGACATGTTCACGATGTTTTCCTTCACCGTTTTGAAGGCAGTGGTGATGAAATAATTTACACAGAGTAAAGCGCCTGTCTGGGTTCAAACCCATGACCTAGTACTCGTAAGTCGGGGCTGATACTACTGGGCACCAGTGCTCTAACCAACGAGGCAGTCAAACACAAATATTTGATGAATAATACAAAAACTAGAATAATATTATTCTTCGAAGTATTTTTTTTTTGAACTATGTTAAACGCATTCCAGTCCCACATAGGTACACTATTATACCAACTGGCCTAAGCCAACACAGAAAACAATAATCACCCAACTTACGTAAACCTAGCCGCAGAACACAACTTCGCAAATAGCCATCTGCCTCGTGAGGCCATTATTATTATATTTGGCCTCGTTTGTCCCCAACAAACAGTATTATCTGCGGACGGATTAGCAGGCTTGTCACGGAGGTACAGGAGGCATCCAATCAGACGTGGATTATTTAATCTCCGTATGAGAAGGCCTTGTTATGTACATGGTGAGGGTTTTTTGGGATGAAGATCCTTGTCGCAACTTATACTCTGCATACTTGGCGAATGAAAACTAGACACCGTCATTCGGTCACCTTTTTCGGTCTACTCTCATTAGTCAAGTGTTCAAAACATAAAAAAAACTAAGTGTAGTGTTCAAAGGAACTCCGTTCCTACGGCACCTCTCGATTGTTTTTGAAGTGAAATTTCTAAGTCAGCGATTCGATAATAATTGGACGAGAATTGAGAGTGAAATTTTAAGGTCGCGTCATTTGTAGGCACATTTCGTTACACCGTCGCTCGCATGACTAAAAGTCCTGTCTCATTTTTCTCATTTTTTAGCTGATTTCAGTTACGAGAACTACATTTTTCTATTCGTGATTCTTTACATTTTTCACTAACCGTCTTATTTTTATGTTATTTGGATCTCATTTTGTTGCTTTTCAAAATGGTTAAATGGTAAAGAATCACGAATAGAAAAATGTAGTTGTCCTAACTCAAATCAGCTAAAAGATGAGATAGGACTTTTAGTCTTGCGAGCGACGATGAGAGAAGAGAAAGATATAACTCTCTGTGTTTCTCGCACTACTATTTTTTTTATGACGCTAACTTGATTCTCTGAAGCCATTTTACACAGCAAAGAAATTATCCGATTAGCTTAAGGACTGTGTCGTGAGTCTAGTGGTCGCAAGCGCTACTATTGAGCATGAGGTACTGGGTTCGACTCCCAGGTGGGGCAAAGTGTTATTGGGTTTTCCATCAGGAATTTCGGTCTTTCCAGATAAATTATTCATCCGAGCTACCATTTTGGAAATATAGAGCGTTTTATAAAAAAAATAAAGATGAGTTAGGTTAAGATATTTATTTTGCAAATATGGGGATAAAACATGGTGACATAAAAAAAAATCAAAAGCTCCTAACTCGGAAACGGTGCGTCGTAGGGCCATGCTTCTCAGAACCTAAATAGTTTCTATGGTCAAGGTTAATCCGATACTGCAATAAAATTGCTAGAATTCTGAAAAACGTCCTCGCTCCATAGCGCCCATAGAAATGTAACTTTCATATGTAGGTATACAGCGCCCCTAAGGCTACACTCCAACCGGAATTTCTCAGAGACGGATTGTGCCCGATTGATAACAATAGGCTCGTCCATTGGGACTCAAACATAACTTAGGATATTTGGGTGGTTACAAAAAGTACACCTCTGCCTAACCTTTCGGGGAAACAAGACGTGAGTTATGTTTATAAGAAATAATGCATAAACCTACAATTCGTGAGTATTTATTTTTTAACACACTTTTATTAGGTCGACCTGTATGTAACTAACTGTGTAATGGAATCTAAGGTAACTAATTTAACCATCTTCCAAGGGTCATAGCGTAATGAAAACTGGCAGCTGTATGTAGTTCTGATGACAATACAATAATATGGTACTATCGAACTGATCTGATAATGGAGCCGCAAGATATAAACTGGAACTTCATGATGGAAAATCGTATCATAGCTGTTTTGTATTTCGTAGAAAAGTCTTGTAATGAACTTTGAACACGCTTAGGTTTCAAGATCTGATGATGAAGCTGAACGATAGGCACTGGCATTCCATGATAGAATATCGTATCATAGTCGTGTTTGCACGCGTGTTTTTCTAGTGTTTTTAAACTATTAATTTTTTCTTCTGAGAATCCATTTTACAAAGAACAGAATAGAATATTATTTACTAGCGGTGCCCCGCGTTTTCAACCGCATTAGTCGAGATAAAAAGTATCCTATGTGTCAATATTGGTTATAAACTATCTGTGTGCCAAATTTCATCCAAATCCGTTTAGTAGTTTGTGCGTGAAAGAGTAATAAACATACATCCTTCCATCCATCCTCACAAACTTTCGCGATTATAATATATTATTAGTAGGATTGTTGCTACAGCTCATTCATAAGTATGTAGTTGTCGGTCTTTTTCCTAAGTAGGTAGGTAGGAAGTTTAAATTGTTCCTTTGCCTTGTGATAAATCGCTCTATGAAACATCATCCTGTATACTTACATAAAAAATATGGATCATTTATTTTTTCGGCGTAATGAAGGAGTGCAGACAGGAGTGCGAAGGTAGGTACTGTAGGTAGATAGGTGGTATGCGCACACAATGTTGTAAAAGTACCTAATGTAATATTATTGTGTTAGCAGAATAATAATTATGATCACAATTTCGCCCACAGCAGGACAGATTAATATTACTAGTTATTAATAATCTGTATTTACTTTTAAATGTGTAGATTGTATCAGCTTTCTATTTTGTGTGTATTTGTGTTGAACATACAAATTATCATCACGTCTACACGTCATCATCATCATCATCATTTCAGCCGAAAGACCTCCACAGCTGGACATAGGCCTCCCCCAAACACCTCCACTTCGACCGGTTCTGTGCTTCTCGCATCTAATGTATGTATATAATATATTATTTTTAATAGGTTTTGCGTTCCTTTATCATCATCATCCTCTGCCTTTATACCAATTTATTTGGGGTCAGCGCAACATGTCTTTTTCTTCCATACTTCTCTATTAGTCGTCATCTCGGTAGTCACCCCCTTTCTAACCATATCATCATTCACACATTCCATCCATCGTTTCTTTGGTCCTCCCCTCCCCTAGCCTTATAGCCATCGACATTCATACTCAAAACTTTCCTCATGACATTTTCCTCATTACTGCGTAACACGCATACGACAACCGATTTCAACTTTAAAGTTACTGTTGCCACTTTCAGACTTCATCTTATGTACTTACTCATTTATATTTCAAAATATTTATTCCTAAATTTTTCACAATAGCACCACCACTGTTTGTGCCTGCATCACCCAAACTTTGACTGGTAGAAAAGGCCGCCTCTGTACTACCTCTCTCCTCTCTCTCTCTCTCATAATTGTGTGCTTAAAGTATTAAATAAGTAAATAATATACGTATCGATTTGCTTACTACCCCTGATACACACAATTAAGCATAAGCTATATCACAATGTATACATTACGTACGTAATGTTAGAATACATTACGTACGTAATGTATACCCTTTTATCTCAGAATACCAGATTCTCAAATAACCAGATACTCTAAATACCAGATTCTCAAATAACCAGATACTCTAAATACCAGGTTCTCAAAATAATAAATTCTCAAAATACCAGATTCTCAATATATCAGATTCTCAAAATACAAGATTCTCAATATATCAGATTTCGAACAGTCGAAATCTGATATATTGAGAATCTGGTTTTTGTAAACATACACAAACACGCCATGTCAGCAATATAATCACAAAGCAATGTATTAACTTTCTTCATTCAATTTACTGTTACAACGCGAAGTAGGCGTGGTTTGACAGTCAAAATACCATGTTTGGCAACCGTATATGGTGCGTACGTGGTAAGATTATGCGGGGAATAGTAATTACCATACATAATTGGGGTCCTTATGGCACTAGGCAATATAGTAGTTTTCCATCAGTGAAAGTATTTTTGAAATCGGTTAAGTAGTTTCGGAAATAACCTCGTTCACCCAAACTTACAAACTTTATGTATTACTGTAGAAATCTATACACAGACGATATGAAACTAACGTCGTTGCAAATTGTGAGCTCATTGTCTCTTTTAAGTGCATTGACACAAAGTTTAAATTGTAATGCACCAACTATATAGGAAAGTTACTTATATGGCTTATAATAATAGGGATTTGAACGGAGTCGTAAACCGTGCCTTATATTGACACTTTTAGTGGCGCAAACGGTTTGTTTTGCTACTTTTGGGGAAAATGATGAAGATATTGAAGAACATTAGAAATTATTTTATTGTGTGCCGCCCTTTGCTTTCGACTTTTTATGAAGAATATTGTCCTTATTGGTTCTTTTATTGCTCTTCTATACTGTTTTGAAAATCGTTTTCAGTAACAGTGTACCTTAGGAAGTTACAATAAAAGTAATATAAGTCGTTCTTAAAGCGTTTATTGCAAAAGTAAACATATGAAATTGTAAAATTCTAATATTTACTAATACTTAAATTGTAGAATAAATTAGTAGGGATTTGACCTTATTTCTTGAGGTAAGCTGAAACAAGAGACACAAAACATTAGTTAGAATATCAGTTTGAAAGGAAAATGTTAATAAATTCTTATTAAGCTTTTCGAGGTTGTGAGTTCAAATCTGGGCCCATGTCATATTCATTAGATAGATAGATAGATAAAACGTTTATTCAGTGCAAAAGACACAATTCAGGTATTAAACAACGTTAAAAACAGGTGAAAGAAAAAAAAAACAAAGATTAAAAAGATAAATTGATCCATAGACACCTCGCTCATGTTGTACATCTATAACGGTCGATCACTACTGGGCGGTGTGTGTCTCATGGTTGCACCAAATGGGAGTCCAGCATTAGGACTCATTGTGAGTTTTTCAGTTCATTTATGTGCTTTCTGAGTTTATCTTTGACATAACTGTCATCAGTGAAGGAAAACACCGTGAGAAAACCTGGACCACAAGGCAAAAGCGCTGAAATTTTTAATTTTTTTATTTTGTTTTAATAGCGGCAATAGCAAATACACACTCTGTGAAAATTTCAACTGTCTACCTATTACGGTTCATAAGATACAGCCCGCTGAAAGAGAGACGGACGGACGGATGGATGGATGGATGGACGGACGGATGGGCAGAGGAGAGTTAGTAATAGGGTCCCGTTATTATTTCTTCTTTTATGACACTTACACGTCAATATTTTACGTTTGGACCGTTTGGGTACGGCAACCTAAAAACTAATTAGCCTGGGATAACTTAAGCCAACAGATATCAGTAAGGTTTGACTTTTCGCCAAAAATCTCATTTAAAAATCTCCATAATATAATAATAGTCATCTCTAACTAAGTCAGGTAGATAAAATATTCTGAAATCAATCTGCATACTGATTTTATAGATTCAGAAAGTCCTTAATCAAATCTTCCCAACGCTTGAACTTCCCGAGGACTTGTTTAATCTAATTTAGAAAGTCGTACAATCTCTGCTGCCGACAGTAAAAGACGCTAAAACTCGGGTATCGTACGAACAAGAATTCCTTATGTATTAAAATGTGTGTAGGATAATGTTGGAAGTTTTGAAACAGTCGTACGCGGATTCGGGTAAATGCGTATGTGTCATGAATCCCGACAGTGGTTCAACAGCAAATGGGACATGTATTAGAATACTATCTGCGCCCCGCGGTTTCACCCGCGTAAATGTCGATCACGTAGGAATATCGGGATAAAAAGTAGCCTATATGTTAATCCAAGGTGTCAGCTACCTCCATACAAAACTTTATCAAAATTGATGCAGCCGTTTGACCGTGAAGAAGTAACAAACTAGGAAGTAACACACACACCCCCTCACAAACTTTCGCCTTTATAATATTAGTGTGATGTGATTTACATAATGTAAAAGTAAGTATATAAAAAGGGAAGAATCTAGGGCATAAAAAAATTCGTCCGCATCACTTTCAACAGGAAAAGTGCGCAAATGGCTGACAGCATTGCCACATTGTATGGCGAAGCTGATTCTTTAGCCACTATTAAAAACAATATTGAATTTGTATTGTATTTTTGACTGCACTAGGCTGGCCCTATAAATGTGAACGGCTATAAGATTGACGGAAAAACAAAGAAACGATGGATAAACAGCGGCAGGGAGACCGACGCGCAACTTATAACCATGGATTTAGTACATGATCCATCATCATCATCATCATCATTTCAGCCGATAGACGTCCACTGCTGGACATAGGCCTCCCCCAATTTTGGGGGGGGTTTGCCATAATCTCCACGCTTGGCAGGCGGGTTGGCGATCGCAGTATGGTATGATGGTGGAATGCATAGAGAACGCTGCTGCCCATTCTCCGGTAAGACCCTTAGTCGCCTTTTACGACACCCACGGGAAGAAAGGGGTGGTGGTATTCTTTAAGTCCGGCACCACACAGACACATCTTCGTGAATCATGTTCCATGACCGGCGTTAAATTAAACAAAAAAAATTAACGCTAAGGCTTCTAGAATCATTTGTTGAATCCAAGGTCACAGTCTACGCGTCGATATTCCGCCACGCTGTAATGTATGAATGGGACTTAGCTGGAAATGGTGTGACTACTGTGATGACAGCTAATAGCAATTGTAAATGTATGGAAGAGGAAAACGTGCAGTACCGACCCCAAAAAAAAATCTTTATTCAGCAAGAAACGACTCAGTTGTGTTAGTAACAATATTCCTTACCCCTATGTTAGTATTCCTATTCTAATTACTTAGCCTAAAACCATGAATACATGTGAATCACTGCCACACGTGAATCACTAACACCGAGGTGGACAGCTTGCAGCAGCGACCCACGAGTCGAGTCTTCTCGCCACACAGCGCAGAATAAGGTCCCAACCTTATTCTGCGCTGCCTGGCCCGCACGCGGCGCATCGTTTTCTCATCGTTATACGTATAAAAACAGTCGACTCGAGCTTCAACAAACATCCCTGACGCACTGCAGAAGCGGGGCAACCCCATCAATATCCTGAACGCATTATTATATTGAATGCGAAGGACGCTCTACGATTTCTGCGTGAAATGGTGAAACGGGCAGGTATACGCTGCAAAGTATTTCATCTGCTCACCTGGCAACGGATTTCAGTACGGAAAAGTTGTTCGTGTAGAGAGTATATAACTGAATGGCAACCTGAAAATAAAACAAGAAGAATATTAATCTTCGTGAATCATTTTCAGGATTCTAGGAGACTAGTTAAACTTTGTTAAGCCCAAAATTAGTTTTTTTTTGACATTTTATTGCTAATTTTCATGCCAGTTTAGCAGACGAAAAAATCATTGAAAAGGTTAGTTTATAATCCAACCGAATGTATTGCGTCGGTAAGTCGTAATTCCTAAAAAAACACCCCAAATAATAGAAAGAAGTTCTTTAACGGAGTTTGAGGTAGGAGTACGGGGAGAAATCGTCACGTAACGAAAAAAAGTTATGCCTCCTCCATGCGATTTTTATTACTTACATAGAATAGAAAGGTCAGACAGAGAGAGAGAGAGATAGTTTTCATGGTATTCGAGGGTGCTAAAGCCAAAAGTGAGGTCAAAATAAAAATCAAAGATGGTGGCTGCGAAAATTTTATTTTTCGTCATGGGTATAGATTTCATGATTATCGAGGGTGCAGAAGCTGATAGTGAGATCCAAATGAAAATCCAAGATGGGGGCTGCGAAAATTTTCAATTTTTTCGATATTTTCTCATTTTCGCAACCGTCATCTTGGATTTTCATTTTGAAGTTCGTTCCGGCCGGGGGTCCCCCGACCCAGACGTTTTTTTTTTAGTTTCACTCATGAAAACCAGCGGTCACTTGAGAATTTTAGTCGGTCGATGGTTTGATCGATATATCTACCTAGTTTACAGAGTCTATTAGGTAGATGTAGCCCGATTTTAAAATCTGTCTTTAAAGATCTATTCTGTAAAAATCTCATTGTGAAGCATCCGATGGAATGACAACTACAAGCTCACTTCATCTACGTTTTTAGGGTGACAATTTTACAGCTGTTTCGCCGTCCTTGATACTTCGTGAGAGTTAGATAAAAAAGGAATAGAATGTAATTTGCCATAATCTGCCAGAACTCAGGCCAAAGATAAAAAAAAAAAACAAAATATAACTTACTTCGGTTGTATTAAATGGAAAGGCATCTTCCTGACAGCTTCTTCAGCGATGTCGAGAGGGAAAGCGAATTCGATCATGTTCTCGTTCAGACAGTCGTTGTATGTGGAGGCGAGCTGGCATCTGTCAGACATGCCTTCGATGCTGTCCAGGCAGAGTCGGGAGACGGCGTTGAGCTTGCGAACGACGCGGGAGTTCTTGCCATTCACTAGGCTGGCAAGGTGGACTAGGAGTTCTCTGTTCACCTGTGGAAAAAAAAAGGATTTAGTCAAATAAATAGCGAAGATTTTCGCTCCATCTAATATAAAAGCGTCGCGTTGTCGTACACTGCCTCTGCTGATTCGCGATCTCGAACCGTATCATTGTCAAAGTGAATGAAGATAAATGATAATGATAAATATGATAATGATAAACGATTTATTTTCTGTAAGTAGGTTTGTACAAACACTTTTACACGTCAATTATATTTTTTTAAACTCGATGAGGTCGGCGTTTCCTATCTGACTATTCTGAGAAGAAAGGCTGAAACAAACTCAGAAGTCACAGTCTCTTCTAAAGTCCAGATAAAATCTTGGTAAGATCGTGTTAAGACCATGTAGATTGGTGTCTGAAATGGTCTTGATGGTGATAGATGGCAGATCTAGGCAGGTCATATAAAGAGATAATAAGTGTACAGGCAGCGAACTTACAACTACACAAGGTCTTGAGTGCAATTTAGCGATTCCAGAACGTTGTGTTTATGACAGTTTATCAAATTTAACTGGCTCAAAACTTTGCTACTTCCTCGGCGTCGACGCGCGGCAGTGGCAGAGGCGAAGTTTGAGCCAAAGCGCAGAGGTCACTATGGCTGAATTTCATGGGATGGATAGGTAGCCCCCACTTTACAAGGTTGTAGTCACATCTTCCCACTTGGGTTCGGAGGTGGTTCAGGGACTTCCAAGTGGATCGCTTGGTAGTTTGCTGTAGTCAAGTCTTTTACACCACACTTTTTAGTGTATCTTAAGTTTAATTAAAGCACACAGAAGACGAATATTGTCAGTGTAAGGAACCAACACTTTGCTTCATATTCGTCCATGGTTTCACTGTATTCCACGATACCGAATCAATATTTGATAGTGTTGCGCGCCACAATTAATGCCTGGTACGTGGTGACATTAGTTATCACTAGCGCCATCTAGTATCGAGTAGCAGAACTAGGAGAGTCAAGATCGTTCTCGAAATTTCGATGGTAGAACTTTCTACAACTATCGACATTTGGTCAGTCGGGGCCGGTATGTACTCGAACATTCTAGATGTTTCTACAGTAAAAGGTTCGAGAACTATCTGCGATAAAGCGATACAAGCGAATACATCACAAGCGATCTTCAAGTGCGACTTTAGAGTGATCAGTAGTGCAATTGTGTTTTATAATTAGTGTGTTTGAGTTATTATTAGTGTTGTTGAATTAAAGTGTCATTTTTGATTATTAAATCGGCAGTTTTTATTGTCACGAACCCTAAGCTCGTAACAATAGCTTGGATATCGATCCAAGCTATCTAATATGAATTTGATATCGTTCTTTTTATCACGTCTTGCTTCCCCGAAGTGTTGGGCAGAAGTATACCTATAGTACACCTACATTCCTCCAGTTATGTTATGTAATAGGGGGCAACCCTATTGCCATCAACCGGGCACAAATCCAGACTCCAGGCTGCTACTGAGAAATTCCAGACAGAAGAAACCAATCACGCTTTGCTCGACTTGGGAATTGAACCCAGGACCTCACGTTCAGCGTAGCGCTTGCGACCAGAAATCTGTTATCAATAAAACCCCAGCTATATTCACCTTGCCATGATTAATGACGTCACTTTGCTCCAACATGCAGGCGGCGAAGCACTGACCAGACCGGGATACTGGTGATGAGTTGGTAAAGTATGCTCTGACGTCTTTAGGAGTCGCTCGTACTTTTATGACGCAGGACTGGGCCATTCGGACTAGAGCGTCTAAGTGTCCTTGTACCTGAAACGGTACGAAAATGCACTATAGTTGCTGTAAAATAATGATAATTACCTGTCACTTCTTCATCTCAGAATTTTTCTTAATATTAGGAAGATGGGACTCGATTCAATAAATTCCTTTATTGAAGCAAGTATAGATATCTAGTCTCCCTTGAGATTAGCTGCCATGGTCGATGCTAATCTCAAGGGAGACTAGCCATCTATTCGGGAGATATTATAGTGCACAAGTGTGTGCGCAGACACAGGTGCACTCACCCTTCCAAAATCAAAAAATCTAAATCTAAATTTTTTTTTTCATATAAACCTACATGGGCACTTATGAAACGTTAGAAGCTAGGTGCACGGTTCCAATTGATCGTTTCCTATGGAGAAGAACCGGCAAGAAACTCCACGGTTACTATAGTGCTCACTCTCATAGTGCGATGGGACGGCAATCCGACACGAACGGATTACCAAAGAGTTAAAACACAGCTTTGGAAACGCCTACATGACGCATGAACTAAAATCTACGTTGTATCTTTAAAATTAATTTTACTTTTCCAAAGTCAAAGTCAAACTTTGACTAATTAATTTCTGTACTCAACATACAATCTGACACTGACTTGCTAATTGCAAAAAAAAAAAGAAAATTGGAATTTCGTGGGCTACCTGTAAGGTTTCGCCTCAAAATGGTCGCCCTGTGACTTTGACTTTATTCAAAGTACACTTGTCTTAAAGTACAGACGCCAGCACATCAAGCTTCTACAATCTGTCAAATTTATTTAATAGATTTTCAACTTTACCGCTAAAGCATTAGGTGCAAAGTTGTTGTTGTGCTGGCGTCTGTACATAGAGAAAAACTTGTTACCTTAGGGTCTGTGAAATCGACTAGTGTTCCCGCCGACCGCTTTGTTTTAAGCCCCATGACGAATGGCAACAGAACGATTACAATTTTGAAGAGCTGCATTGTTCTGGGAAAATTGAAACTTATTGATTTCTTGGAAATTATTGCTGTTCTTTAACTCGGCTTGCGCTAGGAGTAGACCGGTAGGGCGCTTACAGATCAACGGCACTCGATCGACGACGAGCGCTGCGGCGTAGTCGCCTTGCTGACGACAGTGGACGACGACGCGACGTCGTCGCCCAGTTGTGTCGTTGCAGTAAGTCCGTGCAGTCGGCAACAAATAGTCTAGAATACGCTTTTTTCTTTTTCGTTGACGACGACGCAGCAAAAGAAAAAGCAACAATTCTTCTCCTTAAAAAAAAGCAAATACGCAGTATTGTTTAACAAGAGCAAGAATACGTCTGGTCTCCGAGACTATTTGACAACTACTACACTCGCCACAACTAGGCGACTACGTCGACCACCGTCGTCAGCAAGGGGACTACGCCGCAGCGCTCGTCGTCGATCGAATGTCGCTGGTCTGTAAGCGCCCTTAGTACTCGTTACGAAGAAGCATTATGCCCCTTCCATGCGACTTTAGAGAGATAGTTATCATGGATAGTGAGGTCAAAATGAAAATCCAAGATGGCGACAACTTTATGAGAGCTTCTAAAAACTTATACTAGATGGCTCTGTATTAAAAACGCGTATTAAATTCACACTCTCTCGTCTCATTAAATAGGAGTGTATGTGCGTGCGAGTATCGCGTAGGGAACTTTGTTCCTGACCGGGGGTTCCCCGAACGCACACGTTTTTTTTGTTTTGTTTTGCGTGGTAAAAATAATAATAACAACATGCTAAAAATAACAGTTTTACAGAAGCAAATTAGAACGTATTAAACCTAAATCTTTCGTGGTTTATATCATCATCTGCCTAGCCTTTTCCCATGTATGCTGGGGTCGGCTTCTAGTCTAACCGGATGCAGCTGAATACCAGTATTTTACATGGAGCGACTGCCTATCTGACCTCCACAACCCAGTTACTGGGTAATACGATACGCCTTGTTTTTTTTTTTTTTTTTAATCTTTATTTAAAGAGCTTTGTCGTAGATCGACAATGTCGCTCTATACGTTCTCTTAAACATAAATAATAATAAAAAACATCAAACAAAAAACAAAGGGAAAACAATCAAATGAGCTTGAGATTGCAACAATCAACGTCTCAACCTCAAGCCCAAATTGACCAGCTTGTACAGCGCCATAGCTGCCCTCGACATCGGAACAGCTAAGGCGCTGTTACACCCACCCACCGTACGCAATTTGGGATATCTGTGTAAGATTTCTATTCTAAGCGACTCGTTCCGGACACATTCCATCAAGATATGATATAGATCTTCAGCTGTATTGCATTCTGTGCAATTTGGTGACTCAATTTTACCCATTAAATGAGCAAATTTATTAAGTGGAATGTGTCCGGAGCGTAGTCTCAACGCTGTGACCAAACTGAACCTATTCAAACTGTTGCCAATCCAGGGACAATACAAAGGCTGTGGTTGTATGGTCTTATACCATATACCCACTTCTCTCGATCTTTCATCGAAGTATTCTTTCCATGCTGAGTAGCATCTATTTTTGACTAACGGTACACACTCTGTGAAGAAAGGGAGAGATGGGGTTACGACACCGTCTATCGCAGCTTCTTTAGCTTGGGCGTCTGCTCTTTCATTACCTTGAATTCCACAGTGTGAAGGTATCCACTGCAAGTAGACCGATTTCGACTGCGTTTGGAGTTCCATCATGAGTTGAATAATCGTGTAGGCAATCGGGAATCCTCGACAACTCGAGGTACAGCGAGCCAAATGTTGCAAAGCGCTTTTTGAGTCAGTAAAAACTACCAACCTATCGAAATTGATAGTACGTAAATGTGTTAAAGCCGCTTTAATAGCGATTAATTCAACATGCATGATAGAGAGACCAAAGACAATCTTAATCCTATAATCTTGATTTAACTGTGGGTCGTAAAAGGCAGCTCCCGATCCATTAGCATCTTTGGAACCATCCGTGAAAATTTTATAGAAGTTATGAAATTTTTCATTACACATGCTTTCAAAATTCTGTAATAATTCATTCGATTTATAATTTCTTTTGGCTTTATTAATTAGGTCCATATTAACAGCGATATATTGGGGCAAATTTATGTTACTAACCCACGTATCTAACGAGAACATTTCTAATTTTGAACTAATTATCATTCGGGTATTCTTTAAACTATTATGCGTTTCAATCAATAAGGGACACTTTTTCCTTACCCATCGGCGATTAGAGAGACGTCGCGAGAGCTCCGACATCAAATCTATAGTCTTATCATCTTTTAAAGATTTGATTTTAAGCCAAGATTTTCCACACAAATACTGTCTCCTGTTCTTAAGTGGCATTAGTGATAACTCACTTTCCATCACGTGGATAGGAGTTGTTCTGATGAATCCCCCAATGATGCGCATCGCTCGGTTCTGAATCCGGTCTAACTTGATAAGGTGTGAATTAGCAGCATCCCCATATAGAAAGGAAGCGTAATCAATTCGACTACGAATAATCGCTATATAAATTTTCCTCAAATGTTTAGGATGTACACCCCACCCCGAGCCTGCCAGTACTTGTAAAATCTTTAAATATTTTGAACATTTTTCCCGTAATTCATTTAAATGTTTTCCCCACCTTAGTGCGCGATCCAACCACAATCCTAAATATTTCACACATTCGACTCTCTGCAAATTAACTCCATTCACCTTCAAACAAATTTCTTCACGGGATGGTCTTTTTTTAAATATGCAAACTTTGCTTTTAGAGGGGGAAAGATCAAGACCGAGTTTTAATAACAGTGAACACATCGTATTAAGGGCCGTTTGTAACTGATAAACAGAATCGTTAATGTTTTTGTTTGACGTAAATAGAACGAAGTCGTCAGCATACTGCATTATGTACACATTTTCAATTAATTTGCAGATATTTATGGATGCTATATTGAATAAAAGAGGGGATAAGGGATCACCCTGTGCTAAGCCCCGCCCACATGATCGAGTAATAATTTGGTTTTGTAGTCGTATGCTAACATATCGTTCGCTTAAGAAATTCCAAATATATGAACAGAGTTTCTGGCCTATTTTATAATATTCCAATGTAGATAACAGCGATGATAAATCCACGTTATTATAGGCATTATCTACATCCAGGAAACAACCGACTGTAATATCATTTTTAGTAAAACTAGATTGAATTTGACTAACTAAAAATACTAAATTATCTATACACGATTTAGCTTTCCTAAAACCAAAAGTTTTGTCCGAAAATAACTGTTGTTTTTCAAAAAACCACTCCAGTCTCTTACATAAAATATTATGGAAAATTTTGCAAATACAGGATAATAATGAAATAGGTCTTAAGGACGAAGGTAAATTTGGATCACGACCTGGTTTTGGTATGGGCACAACACTAATTTTACGCCACTGTGTGGGGACAAAGTTCGTTTTTAAAAAAATATTAAACAAGGCTAATAAAAATAATTTACCTCTATGGGGTAGTTTTTTGATCATGGAGTAAGAAATTTCATCCGAACCTGTAGCCGTGTCTTTATTTTTAATACAGGTTTCCATCTCATGTAGGGATATTTCCATCTCCAAGACTGATTCGCATCGCTGAAACTGAGGTTCACTAGGTGTTACGAAATCGGGACATAAACTTTTTAAAAGACAATTACCTTTTTCTACACTAATATGGACATTCTGAGTTCTATTTTTACCTTTAATCCACTTCATTTTCTGCCACATCTCAGAAGAAGAAGTGTTTTCGTCAACGGAGTCGCACACCCTATGCCAACCCTCACGTTCAGCCCCGCGTATGAGTCTCTGTGATTCTTTGATGGAGACAGAAAGTAAATCCAAGTTATCTGGGGTCGGGTTGCGTCTAAATTGCGCTAGTCTTAGTCTACGAATCGCAACAGATCTTGACAAAGTAGCACTCCAATACGGTTTAGGAGTGAATTTACTTTCCATCACTTGACAGAACTTAATATATGGAATACTGGAATCAGCTGCATCATTGAGTATATTTATAAAGGAATCGTACGCGACTTGTGGATAATTACAGTTATTAGGTAACAATATGTCACTAAATTTGTTTTCAAGCTTTTCTGAGTATAGTTTCCAGTTGGCTGCTTTGAAGTTTCGTTTTTTAATTTTAGTAATATTTATTTGTAATTTAGCAGAAATTTTTATCATAACATGATCGCTTCCTAATGACTCGTTCATTGTATGCCACTGGAAATCAAGCGCCAGATCGGTTGACACAAACGATATGTCGGGTGACGTCTCCCTTAAGATACCCTGTACTAATTGAAAACGCGTAGTCGATCCGTCATTCAAGGAGATAAATCCGTAATCTAAGCTAGACTGATATAACTGATTGCCCCTTGTATCAATTTTATAGGACCAGTTTGTGTGGTGACCGTTGAAGTCCCCCAAAATCAATGTGTTTCTCACCGAAAATGAAAAAATATTATCCCAATCGCTTTGTTGAGTGCGGATATCACTGGGACAATAAACACATACAACATATTTAATTTTACCACAATTCCAAACTCTAATACAAACAATTTCTATGAGAGGATTGATATTAATTTGGATACGTTCTGTTTTAATAGATTTATGAACTAATAGCATGGCTCCCCCTCCCTCAGACGAGCTATCCCTGTCCTGTCTAAATGCCGAATAATTAGAAATATTTAAATTAAACTCAGGGTCAAACCAGGTTTCAGTAATTGCCGCTATATGTATTTTCTCCTGGACCAGCAACTGCCTAAAAGAAGTCAATTTGTTCACAAGGCTACGTGAATTCCACTGCATAATATTAAAATTAAGTACATTATTATTATACCTATCCATTGAAAAGTTCAACAAAATTCTTAAAGATTGATACGTCTGACAATAGTGAGTATATATAACTAACAATCCAACTTACAAATGTTTTACCAATGTTTTTAATTTTGTCAACCAGATTTGCCCTTTTCAAAAATAATATATCCTTTAGTTTTTGTATCAAAATCTCAAATGAAGCCAATTTTTCCGAATTGAAGTTAGCCTCTTGAACATTAGGCTCGTCGTCGGACGCACTATTCTCGACGCAACCGTTCTCGAATAAATCCCATTCACAGCTGCGTTCGTTTCTCTGCTTACGAGAACGTTGTTTTTTTGAATTGTTTGATACAATTTCAGCATATGAAGTACGGCGCGCTGTACTGCACGATAATGGTTGAGAAACCGGTTCTGCATTTGCATTGGTCTCGATTGCGTCACAACTGTCCCTAATGAGGGGCGTGGCGGGTGGTGCGGGCGGCAGCGGTGGGTGCGCGAGAGCGGGCGCAGACGCTCCGGCTGAGCTACTGTGTTGACTCGAAGTAGTGGGGACGTACATTGAAGTAGCTTTGCGATAAGTAACATTAAATTCAGACATTAGTTCACGAATTCTTTTTTCTTTTAGATAGATCGGGCAAGACTTACTAAGCGCCATGTGTTTGTCGCCACAATTTACACATTTAAAAGATGTGATTTCGCAGTTTTCGTGTGAACCTCCGCATTTAGGGCATATACATTTATTAGCTGGACACAGTTTTTTCAAGTGACCGAATCTCCAACACTTAGCGCATTGGGTAACCGGAAACGTGTATGGATCTACTTTGATTCTTAAATCACACAAATAAATAAATGCTGGAAGGTGAGACCCAATGAAACCTATTCTGACAGACTCGCTCGGCACCCAGCCGTCGTCGTTATTTGTGCTTCTTCGGTTGAGCCGTTTTAGTGAGAATATAGGAACGGAGCTATTTATATATTTTAGCATCTCATCTTCCGGCAAATCGATGTCAATATCCTTAACAATTCCGTAAGATATTCCCACTTCCCACGTTTTTTGACTATTCCAGCCGATCTTTTTAAGCCCTTCACACGAAATAAATTTCTCAGCATGCGTCTCTGTTCTAAAATTAACCAATAATTTGTAAGGATTGGCATATTTAATTTTCATCACCCCTTGAATATTAAATGATTTTAATAACTTTGCTAAGGCAAATTGTTTCGGAAACCTTTCTTTGCACACAACACTTATTTGTATGTCCTCCGTAGATAATCTCTTGGTCCTCCTATAGTTCACCTCCGTCCACTCCTCGTCGTCCTCTTCACTAGCCTCTTCTCTCCTTCGCTTGTTGCTGCGTTCCGATTCCCCGTCACTCTCTGCGTCACTCGTCACCAGCTGCATGCTGTCCACGCCATAGTCCAGCTGTCCAGGTGGTATGGACTCGTCCCAAGTACAATTGGGTTCCTCCATGTCATCCTCAGGCGGGCCCGCCTCCTCGGTCATCGCTAACTACCACCGTTACGACACGTTATAAAACGACCACGACACCAAACCACTTATCGGCTCGCGACGGACAGAAACTTACGTAAAAAATAACACGTGCGCTCCGTACGAGGATGCGATCGCGTATGATACGCCTTGTTAAGACTGGTTGTCAGACATTCGGGCTACTGACGACCCGTATCGACTGTCAAAGCACCACGAATGACAGCCGGGACCAACGGCGGCACGGAGGGGTCTTGGTATGTAAAGTAGACCACCCATCCACGGATCAACCGCGGCAAAGGTAGCTTAACCTGAAAGATCGACTCGTGCGGCAGTTATTACTTAGCCACGAGCCCCTTTCGTGGTTTATATCTAGGTCGAGAATCTAAATGTGGCACGGCTACTTTTACGAGACTAATATAATAAGAGAAATACAACCTGTCCTAAAAGATACTACAAATGGTATTAACAGAACGGCGGACTTAATACTATTTACTGCGAAGAGTATTTTGTTTCTTTCTAAAACAACGAAAGTCACGAAGGAATTGGAGTACAAAACAAAAGAATTTTACTTTATATAACTGTTGTAGTCCCGGGTGGAGCCCGTGGCTAAATAATAATAGCCGCACAGGTCGATCGATCAGGTTAGCCTACGCTTGCCGCGGTTAGTCTGCGGATGGGTGACCATCTTCACATAGCAAGTGCTCTCCGTGTCTCGGAAAGCAGGTTAAGCCATTGGTCCCAGCTGTCATTCGTGGATCTTTGACAATCGTTACGGGTCGTCAGTAGCCCGAATGTCTGACAACCAGTCTTATCAAGGGGTATCGTATTACTTAGATCAGACCGGAATAAATCGTCAGTAGGAAATAGATTGTCAACTTTATCTCTAAAGTATAAGGTTCAATGGGAAAATTTAACAGTTTCGGGTAGCTTGATGTGCTGGCTTCTGTACCTACACTTGGTAACCACAAGTAAACGCGAGATAAAACCGCACTGAGAAACGCAAAGTATTTCAGCAGTAGAAATATGTAGAATAAATAAACATAACCTTGGGACGAATGAGTTATCTGGAAATTGTGCTCATGTATAAGTTTATTGGAATTAAGTATGACAGTATTTGAGAAGTGGAAAGATAACCAATAACGTTATATGAAGAAGCAGTAGAGCGGAATCAGGTGTGGAATAAATTTTCGGTAGCAACAGGCCGTTAACCGCGTACTCATCGGCAAAACTGACGAACTTCCGTCCAAACTTTCATCCCATTTCCTGAATGGGTTTTCAAAAATCCTTTCGTAGTGCTCACTTTCGTTGCTTATGGAGTTTTTGGCCAAATTATTAACATCTTGAGCCAGCGTGCAGCGGTTTAGGCAGTTCGTTGTCTGTCAGTGAATGAATTTAATGTAGATTTTCCAAATGCTGTATACATGGATTTCAAAACGATAATAAATGGTTGTGAAAGAAAAGTATCAAATTTATTTTGATTTATTGAAGTGTGTTTGTAATACTATAACAGCTTTTTACTAAATGCATATTAAAGTATATCGTCGTTCGTCGTTTCAGCCGATAGACGTCCACTGCTGGACATAGGCCTCCCCCAATTTTGGGAGGGTTTGCCATAATCGCCACGCTTGGCAGGCGGGTTGGCGATCGCAGTAAGGTATGATGGTGGAATACATAGAGGACGCTGCTGCCCATTCTCCGGTACGACCCTCAGTCGCCTTTTACGAAGTCCCTCGGGAAGTGGTGGTGCTATTCTTTAAGTCCGGCACCACATAGACCAGATTAAAGTATATTTGCAAACTTAAACAAAAAACGGCTCCGAAATGGCTGGACCGATTTCGACGGGACTGTGACTGGCAGATAGATGATATTATAAGGTACTCTTTAATCCTCCTTTTCAATTTCTAAAATAAAAGTAGCCTAAGTTACTAGTTAGGCTACTTTTATTTTAGAAATTGAAAAGAATTAGTAAAGGGACACGATATTATTGTTTTCCGTCATCCACGCGAACGAAATCGCAAGCACAGAAAATTAACTCACCAAGAATTCAGTAGTTCAGATTACCGGCTGCAAGTCAAATGCATTTCAAAGGAGGTGACATACTGACCTTATAAAACGTTTGAGTAAAAAGATGATTGTGGTAGGAACAATTCTCATTGTTGCGACACGATTTACTTCGTTTTCCTTTTTGCCACTCGACAGGTGGCCGCAGTGCCCATATGAAATGATCTGTTGTTCTATTTTTAGGAAGTCGGCCATTCTTTCGGTACAGACACGAGCATAAAAGTTGCGCAAACATTCAAAAGCGATTTTTCGAATAGCAATTGCTACTTTGATAATAGACTAATTTCATAATAGTCATCATCTGCCTAGCCTTTGCCCAACTATGCTGGGGTCGGGTTCCAGTCTAACCGGATGCAGCTGAATACCAGTATTTCACATGGAGCGACTGCCTATCTGACCTCCACAACCCAGTTACTGGGTAATATGATACCCCTTGGTAAGACTGGTTGTCAGACTTTCGGGCTTCTGAGTACTCGTAATGACTGTCAAATATCAGCGAAAAAATAAAAGACATGATACGATTAATTTCATAATAGTATGGTTTCGAAAATATTTTGTTCGTAACACCATAAAATTTCTATCAATACTTTTTTTTTTTGGATGGGAAATCATCAAATGACTCCTCCCGCTCTGGGTGGAGTGGAAGGCAGTGTCAGACTCTTACTGACTAAAACCCACCCGTGTTCCTTCCTTAGTCCTTTATGTTCCGGGTCAGCGGTAACCCTTTCGGACAATCCCGCTGACCCGGCAGGCTTCAGCCCTCAGGGGGCCCTCCTCTATGCTGACATCTCTTTGAGGCGCGCGTGGAACACGTACGCGCCGTCCGGCACGGGCCTGGTCCTGATCGGACGGTGAGCTAGACATTACTCTCCGCCCGCAGCCCGCGCCTACGGTGGCCGGGAGTCGTCACGCGGCTTCCGACGCCTGGAGCGTCTCCCGCGGCGGCTGGGACGGGAGGCTCTCTCCCTGAGCCGTCCCGCCACCTCCTTCGACAAAGTGAGCATGACTGCTTCGCAGAAGGAGGTGACTGCCTCCCACTCCTTCTCGCCCCGGACCATGGCTTGCACCAGGGCCGGTCGCGAGACGGCGTGGCATACGCTGGCAGAGTGTGCCGCTTGGGAGGAGCCGCGCCGTGCCCTCATCACAGAAGTAGGCAGTGACCTGTCGCTGCCGGCCGTGGTCGAGTCGATGGTCGGCAGCGAAGAGTCCTGGGACGCGGTGGTTTCCTTCTGCGAAACGGTCATCACGCAGAAGGAGGCTGCGGAAAGGGAGAGGGAGATCTCGTCCACTCACCCTGCCCGCAGCAGGCGCACCGGGCGTCGGCGGAGGGCGGACAACGCCCTCTTCCAGCCCCCCTAAATGGGTCCAGGGGCGACGGACTCGGGGACGTCCGCCGCCCCCCACACATCAGGACCCGAGGTGGCGGCGCGTAGTGTTCCACGCGCGCCCCTCTTAGACGTCACGGGGGGAGTCAAACACCTCACTCCCCCCCCTGACCCGACGAGGCCCGCAGTGGCGGGCCGGCACCAGCCGGGGGTTGCGGAAGGATCGAACGTTCCCGCGACCCCTGGCGTAGGTGTGAGATGGAACACCGGGGTGGTTTTTAGTCAGTAAGAGTCTGACAGACCCCGTCGCCCGCCCCAGGGCGGCGGACATCCATGAGGATTTTCCACCCCGGAAAAAAAAAAAAACAAAAAAAGGGCCGGTCGCGAGAGGTCGCCGCTGCTGCCGATCGCCTCCACGAGGACACGGCAGTGCTCCGCCCATTCTATCAATACTTTAGATGAAAATTGCATTTAAATGTTGCGTAAATGTAAGGTAAATAAGCAGGTGGTTGTTCGGGTATAGTCCGCGCGGAGCTAGTTGGCCGCGCCTTAGGTGGGGACGGGGGTGAGGGCGGCGGGGTAGCCTAGGTGTTCGCAATGCACGTACTGAGTAATGACAAAGCGCCCCCGCCCCTCCGTCTCACCGCTTACATAGCTAAGGCACGGCCAACTAGTTCCGCGCGGACTATAGTTAATAAGGGGTAAAAACGACACTCTATTACTAAGACTCCACTATCCGTCTGTGTGTCTGTCTGTCACCAGGCTGTATCTCATGAACTGCCTAACTATGACAGTTGAAATTTTCACAGATGATGTATTTCTGTTGCCGCTATAACAACAAATACTAAAAACAGGATAAAATAAATATTTAAGGGGGGCTCCCATACAACAAACGTGTTTTTTTTTAAATCTGATCCAGCTTGTCCCTTGCTGCCCTACCCCAGCGACGTCCTAAGCCGAGGTCAGTACCTCACATGGGGTGGCTCTTAGCGTGTAGTAGCTGGAGGCCTTAATTTATTGAGACGCCCACTTGTTTGTTGTTTGTCGTTTGTCTAGAATGGTTGCAAGCATGACTGCTCACCATTAGAGTCCTGGTCGCTAAGCCAGCGGGTACCTTGTCCTTATAACTAGCCTTTTGTGGATTGCCGGCATGTTAAATTAAGCCATTATTTTAGTTAATTGGTTAGTTTGTGCAAATAAAAGCATGGAATCGTCGTTACTTTTAATGAAAGTTTATAAGATTTTAAGTTATTGTACAGACGCCAACACATCAAGCTACCCGATATTGTCAAATTTTCCCAATCAACTTTGAACCTTATGCTTTAGCGATAAATCTGAAAATCTATTAAAGAAATTTGACAGATTATAGTAGATGTGCTGGCGTCTGTAGTTTTGACAGCAGCAACCCAACAGCAAACTTATTGTAACGAGAATAAAGATCGCTGAGACTGACTGAATAATTGAGACTTGTTAGCGGCAGCAACCCAAAATAATACCTAATAATATTTTTTTATTTATAAGTAGTTTTTTTTTTGCAGTCGCTCCATTTAAAATTCTGGTATTTAGCTGCATCCGGTACCTAAGACTGGAAGCCGACCCCAACATTGTTAGGAAAAGGCCTAGGCAGATGATGAAGTAGTTTGTACATGGCATACTGAGTTGTCTAAACTAAAATGTTATAAAGCAAAACCAGGACGTAACAGGGGTCACAGGACTCCTCCTCCTGTCCTTCTCTCCTAAACTAGGCAGAAAAACCTGTCTGTGTATCTTAGGAAAGAGTATCCATTTATAATGGGTCTTAGTAGAGTGATTTTCTCAAGCATAATGTTTAGGCGGCGTGACTGAAAATATTATCTTAAAGTAAACGTACAATAAAGTATTTTTTTTTTAAGAAAGAAGGTGTGCTTATCTTGATCAGGCCGTCAATATTTTAGTAGATAACATTTTGGTAGTGAAAAAAAAAAATTGTTATTTAGCATAATTCTAAGTTTGGTGGCGCGTCCACAATCTATTTTTCTGGGGATGACCACCGCTTAAACGAAACTACATTAGTTTACTAGAAATTACTAAATTTATTTGTATTCAGTATTAGTTTTTCTACCTTATGAAAGTATTATTTTTACATTTAGGGCAATACTTTATCCTAGTGAAAACCGAAAAGGACTGTCCGCGCGAAATTTTAAATTTTGGTGGGAGTAATCTAATCATTAAGTGACTCATATAGACAAAACCTGGATGGACGATGCTACCAATCAGGCGCTCACGCGCAGCAGTGACAGATGTGTGCCATCCTGTTGTGATTTTCCGCCAAAAACGTAAGTAAGTCTTTTCGAAGTAATCGGACAAAAAACCTGCAATTTTGGTGTAACGTTTTGAAAACGTTTTATGACTAAGTCGGTGTTGCAATTTTAATTTATAATAAAAAGGTTTGGTATGCTTCCAAAATTATACAAATATAAATAGTATATTCTTAGTAGTTTTGTGTCCTCCCCTGCCGCTTATGGCGTTAGCACTCATCCGCGAACCCGCCGCGGCTGTCCGTCACCGGACCCTCCTCTGGGGATTACCCCCCATCACCGGCGCACTAGAACACAATGCACGCCGTGACTACCCCAGGGACCAAAACAGCACATGGGCGCCAGGTGTCCGGGCACCCTTGGTCCCCTTTTTCCTTTCGGCGAGTCAGGTGAGTGGCCCCGTCGCCTACCACTTTTCGGCCGCAAAAGATAGGGAGAGCGGCCAACCACTCCTCACTCCTCTTCCCTTGTGGCCCCACCCCGTCCGCCATCAGATGGCGGCGACCCCGTTAAGGCCACGGAAGGTAGGGAGAGCGGCGCACTGCAATACCGGCACTCCTCTCCCGCCGCGTCCTCCAACCCTCAGCCACGATGCCTCCCATACGACAGTGCGGCCCTCCTCAGTTGCTATGTCGCCCAAGCGACACCGCAATCTACCTGTTGGCCGCTACGTCGTCGACTTATCGGCATAAGCTCTAACGAGCGGCCCCTCCTCGGGTCCCTCCTCGCTTCACCGTGGGTAACCAAGCCACGGTTACTGAGCCTCGACAATGCGGGAACCCATCGGGGTTTATTATACTCATGAAATCATTGAGAAAGATGAACTTTTGCCAAAAAATCTTCAACCTTTCCCTGGATCAATGAAAGTTCACCAAATTGTTTGGACGAAGACTTCTACCAACGGCTTGGCAATGCGCTCGTTATCTTGTGTTGAGCCAGGCTGTCTTTATGATACAATTCGATGCTGCCATGGGAAGCATATGGGCTTTTATGAATTGCCAACTGAGACAAATGTTCAGGAAGAAGTCGAAACAATACGGGATGTTGTGTTACTTACAAGTTCGAGACAGTCATCGTCAATAACAAATGCCTGTTCCGATGTTCAGCCACCACAAATAAATAGATTTCCAGCATCTAAACCATTTATTTTGATAAAATCAAACCAAATCCAACAAACCGGCCCTTCGCATGGTTTGGTTAGTACTGGTATAAGGCGAATCCGGTGTTTTGCGAGTCTGGTAATTTGCGAATCTGGTATTTAGCGATTCTGGTATTTACGCTTCGGAGCCTGGCAGACTATGACCAAATTCAAACTCCAAATGTTTCTTTTTTTGATAATATTAATAGTGAAATACTATCACAATATGAATGCAGAGAAGAGGATAAAACAGCTTATAAAAATGATCATGATGGTGATGATAGCGGAGATGATTTGAATATTTTTTAATTTACAGACTGAAGAATTGACAAGACTTAGAATATTAAGAAAGTTTATTAGTTGATTGTTAATTTTTAAAATTGATCTTATTACATAATTATGTTAACATAAAATGTTAAAAAATTACTTATAAAAAATTAAAAATGATCATGATGATGATGATGATGATGATGATAGAGGCTAGAGGAGGTGACTGAAGAATTAACAAGACAGAAAAATAAGAAAGTTGTATTTGTTGATTGTTATTTTTTTATTGATCTCATTGTTATTTTTTTATTAAAACATTTATTCACTATAAATAAGATTTTTATTGCTATTTGATTTATAATTTGTTTCAGTAAAAAAAAATTGGTGTCAAGACTTTCTAATTTTGGTGACAGAAATAAATTCTGGTGTCAATATTTCTAATTTTGGTGTCGGATATCAATTTTGGTGTCGTACTAATTCTGGTGTCGACAATATATTAGAAGCTTTCAGGAATAAATAAAAATCTCTCACATTTTATGTACCTGAATACGTATCTCTTGCTTATCAACATCTTAGATTATTAAAAAAACCAGAAACAAACTTTTCCTCCAAAATTAGGTAACAAATCATAGTTGTTGAAATTCACTCGTAGCGGTTACAAAATAATTGGTACGAACAAAATACTTATCTTATATTTAAGGACAGAAATAAAAATGTGTGTGTGTGTGTGTGTGTGTGAAAAGCAACCTTATTCTAGCGACAATACTGTAACTGTAACTGTGTTTTTGTCTGTGATAAAAAATCAGAGATAAAGTAACAGCCGGTCGATTCTGTAAAAATCTCACCGTGAAAACTTAGGTGAAGTGAGATTGTTTTTGCTAGGAATTGACATAATTTTTCACGGTGAGATTTTTTCTTTTGGAAGGCCTCCCACAAGGTGGACCGACGACCTTGTGAAGGCCGCAGGAACCCGTTGGATGCGGGAAGCACAGGACCGGTCGAAGTGGAGGTGCTTGGGGGCGGCCTATGTCCAGCAGTGGACGTCTTTCGGCTGAAATGATGATGATGATGACATTTTTACAGAATAGTACCGCTGTGATGAGACTTTTTTTCACATCAAAAATTCTCATTAGATCCATTTTACTTATTTTTTTATATAAATAGACCTAATGAGAAAACAATCGTCACTAGATCCATCGTCGAGGAGGCCAATGGATCTTCTGAGATTGAACGTTACAATCTTGCCCACTGATGTTCACATTTCTAATTAAAATAAAAGGTCATTTTGGCCACTCCTATGAGCAACGGAATTTATGGTTTCAGTGTATCTGAAATGTATTCGAGGCACATGAAAGCCATAAATTCACTTCTGGTCGCACAACTACACATTTATGTGACCTGAATGGAATGCCTCATATGGTCCCGAGGACGTGCTTCTGAAATCAGATAGGAAGCATATTCATACATATTCATTAGTAGGCTGTTTTCTTATTCAGCCATGAGCCCTGAAATATCAATATATTTTAAATCGGATAGTGCTACAATGAAAGAACAAACTAACCTTGCTGAGTAATTTGTTTATGTAAATGAACCATAAAAAACCTTCTTAGGCCCTTCTTAGCCCTAACGTAAGCCCTATGTCCTTTATAATGCGCACAGCAAAAGAGTGGAACTCTCTACCTGCGTCTGTGTTTCCGAGCGCATACAACCCGAATCTCTTCAAAGTAAGAATAAACAGGCTTCTTCTGGTTGCCCAGAAGAAGCCTGCTTACACTCCATCGTCGATTTTGTCTGTCACCTCAATAAAAAAATAAAAAAAACCTAACCTAACCGGATGCAGCTGAATACCAGTATTTTACATGGAGGGACTGCCTATTTGACCTCCACAACACGAGCTTACAAAAAAATATCGAGGAAACTTACATCTATACACCGTAAGGGCTATTCTTGCTTCCAGCGCTCGGCCGCTATAGTAACGCTTGCTAACATATGTGGTCATCGTGTGCACGGGATTTTGTTTTCAAATTGAGCAAATTGGACTAATATAAATATTAGTCCAATTTGCTCCATTCGTACTTGCAAGTATTGATTTGGATTGGATTTAAATTAAAATTTAAATCTACTTAAAATTTAAATTTACTGGAGTACTGGCGGCGAGTACTGGCGGCGAGCACTGGCGGCGAGCACTGCCGGCGAGCACTGCCGGCGAGCACTGGCGGCGAGCACTGGCGGCGAGCACTGGCGGCGAGCACTGGCGGCGAGCACTGGCGGCGAGCACTGGCGGCGAGCACTGGCGGCGAGCACTGGCGGCGAGCCTTGGCGGCGAGCACTGGCGGCGAGCACTGGCGGCGAGCACTGGCGGCGAGCACTGGCGGCGAGCACTGGCGGCGAGCACTGGCGGCGAGCACTGGCGGCGAGCACTGGCGGCGAGCACTGGCGGCGAGCACTGGCGGCGAGCACTGGCGGCGAGCACTGGCGGCGAGCACTGGCGGCGAGCACTGGCGGCGAGCACTGGCGGCGAGCACTGGCAGCGCGCACTGGCATCGAGCACTGGCAGCGCGCACTGGCAGCGCGCCACTATCATTTTGTTTAACATAACCATCGGCCACCATCATTTTGTTTAGTATAACCTTCGGCCACCATCATTTTGTTTAACATAACCATCGGCCACCATCATTTTGTTTAGTATAACCATCGGCCACTATCATTTTGTTTAGTGTAACCATCGGCCACCATCATTTTGTTTAACATAACCATCGGCCACCATCATTTTGTTTAGTATAACCATCGGCCACCATCATTTTGTTTAACATAACCATCGGCCACCATCATTTTGTTTAACATAAACATCGACAATTATCATTTTGTTTAACATAACCATCGGCCACCATCATTTTGTTTAACATAACCATCGGCCACCATCATTTTGTTTAGTGTAACCATCGGCCACCATCATTTTGTTTAACATAACCATCGGCCACCATCATTTTGTTTAGTATAACCATCGGCCACCATCATTTTGTTGAACATAACCATCGACAATTATCATTTTGTTAAACATCACGCCTTGTTTCCTCAAAGGGTTGGGCAGAGATGTACCTAAAGGACAACCACATTTCGGCAGTTATTTTCAAGTTCCATGTAACAGGGGGCGAGCCTATTGCCTTCTACTGGACGCAAATCCAGACTCCGGGCTGCTATTAGGAAATTCTAGATGGAAAACCCAATAACACTTTGCCCGACCTGGGAATCAAACCCAGGACCTCAAGGTCAGCAATAGCGGTTGCGACCACTAGACCAACGAAGCAGTTAGAATACCAGCGCTGCGACATTTAAAGAATAAATGTCGCAGCATCATGTTGAGATAGGAACCTTTTGTACTCGAACAGGACTTTCCGTTTTTAGGGTTCCGTACCCAAAGGGTAAAAACGGGAACCTATTACTAAGACTCCACTGTCCGTCTGTCCGTCTGTCACCAGGCTGTATCTCATGAACCGTGATAGTTAGACAGTTGAAATTGAATAGCTAGACAAGTGAAAGGGATGCCGTGTCTGCGTCCCGCCCTCGTCCCTTATGTGTGACCCGCGCACAAGGAAGGGTTATAAAATAAAAGTAAGTACTTCCACGTGGCCGCCTCTTCCTGTTGTTGTAGTGCTATTTTTATAACCTTCCTCCTTCCTTGTCCGTCTGTCACTAGGCTGTATCTCATGGATCCTGATAGTTCGGCAGTTGAAATTTTCACAGATGATGTATTTCTGTTGCCGCTATAACAACAAATACAAACAGAATAAAATAAATATTTAAGGGGGGCTCCTATACAACAAACGTGTTTTTCGGCGTTTTTGCCTTGTGGAACGAAACCCTTTGTGTGCGAGTCCGACTCGCACTTGGCCAGTTTTTTATTTTTATTTGTGATTGTATTTAGTTTAGTTTGTGATCTTCCTCTACGAATAGATACTTTTTCTTTCTTTCTTTTCAGTCGAAAGATAGATTCATTTTGTTTAACCCATCAGCCATCTTCTATAGGTTAAAACGTGACTCGGCAACGCGACCATTCAGGATTTTCCACGAAATAATGAATGCCCAACTTTCCCCGCTCAGCGAACCCAACGGAGCAACCCAAGTTCCACTAAATCAATCAAGAGATTTAACTTTGATTAAAACATCCGCAAATAAACTACGTAGAAAATAGTTTCACGAACGAGATGGTCGTGAAACTATTTTCTACGTAGTGAAAAGAGCATCAGTTTATTTTCCAGTAAACTATAAGTGCTTATCTATATCTAAAATTAAAATGGAGATGGGCAGGATACATAGCGAAAATGAGCGACGATCGATATACAATTCGCATGACGTCATGGCCAGGTCCTACAGGCACTCGGAAAAGAGGAAGACCCTGTAACTAGATGGGCAAACGACATCACACGAGTTGCTGGCAAAAACTGGCTGACAGAAGCCAAAGAACGCGATCGCTGGTGTTTTCTGGAGGAGGCCTTCACCCTCACTACTTGGGGGGTTCATGCATGCTATTTACTTACATTTTTTATTAACATTTTGATTTTAAATTAATATTAAACGTAATTAAAAAAAAATAAACATTACAACCACTCAAATTGAATTTATGCATTTTAACAATTATTATTATATTTAAAATTTTAACTACTATCGTAAACTGAAAGAAAATGTAAAGATATTATGGAAATTATTAATTAATTTTTATGTAAAGATAGCAACAACTAATCTATCTATTATTTTTTAAATCAGTACTTTGTACTAAAATACACAATAAGTACATGTAAAAATATTAAAAATCCTTTCTAATGCATGAAATAAAAGGCATTTTTATTTTTTATTTATCTTATTTATAAGTTTATAAACACGCGAGTCGACGGGTGTCGAAGGCTGCCATCGACGCTTGACGGCTGCAGTTAGCCGTCGACACCCGCCGACGCTCGCCATTGACGCGTCAATGCGTGTATTTGAGTAAGGTGCTCAAATACAAGAGCGGCATGTTGTCGACGGCAGCCGCCGACTCGGTCGTTGTCGTGTGTCGCCCGTGTGTATGCAAAGTCAAAGTCAAATCATTTATTTCAAATAGCCACCCTCATTATAGGCACTTTGAACGTCAAAAATTACAACAAAATAGAATTGATTCTAGTCGCCCATTCCAAAAGGTAGCACACTTAGGCCATAGGCGCAGGCTACACAGAAGGAACGTGAGACGGGGACGGGACGCGAACTCGTCAATGGTATGCATATGGAAAAGCGACGCGCCTGTGTCTTCTCCTTTCTGTAAGTTTTGTGCCAGGGAGTCTACTCCCTACTCAATATATAAATAAAACAAAATAAAATTCAATTAATTCAGGCAAGACCCATCCAATAACAATATCCATATTTATACTTACTAATATTATAAATTCGAAAGTAATTTTGTCTGTCTGTCTGTCTGTTTATGTCTGTCTGTCTGTAAGTTACCATTTCACGCCTAAACCACTGAACGGATTTCGATAAAATTTGGTAGATAGATAGATTACATCCCGGGGAAGGACATAGGATAGGCGAAGTCGCGGGCGGAAGCTAGTATTACGTAAAATGAAAAATAAAAAATATCACAATGCCTACTACCACAGAATACTCGTAGCTCTGAATAAAATTTATATGCCTACAAATAAAATAAATTAAGGAATACAAATTAAAAAGGTCGCAGAATTAAAACTAAAATAAAATGTCAATGCAATTAGAATTAACGAAAATGAAAAGATACAAATTGTCAGGTTCACAGAATTCAAAATTCAATCAAAAGAAATTAAAAAAATCAAATTGTAAAAAAAAAACAATACTTTTATTGTGGGTATTTTCTTAGATAAACTAATAATCCTAAGCACGAAACCCGTAATGTCGGCCGAAGTTACGGGCGGTTCCAACTCCGCATCACTTACGAACACAATATAGGTAATTAGTTTGGGGCCCGAACGAAGAATGAGTGACAACACGATTTGACAATTGTCCCAACTACTTTCGGACGGGCCCGGACCTTCGTTTACGGACTTAAAATGTATTAACGCGATTTGGGGATCTATCCCCTAATCGCGTTAATACATTTTGTATGAAGAATAATGAAGATAAATGAAAGGGATGTGACGTGTCCGCGTCCCGCTCTCGTCCTTTACGTGTGACCCGCGCCTTAATAAGGGTTATAAAATAAAAGTAAATACTTCCACGTGGCCGCCTCTTCCTGTTGTTGTGGTGCTATTTTTATAACCGTCCTCCTTCCTTCCTTTTTAATTTCTAGGGTTCCGTACCCAAAGGGTAAAAACGTTACCCTATTACTAAGACTCCACTGTGCGTCTGTCACCAGGCTGTATCTCATGAACCATGACAGTTGAAATGTACACAGATGATGTATTTCTGTTACCGCTATAACAACAAATACTAAAAACATAATAAAATAAATATTTAAGGGGGCTCCTATACAACAAACGTGTTTTTTTCGGCGTTTTTGCCTTGTGGTACGGAATTGTGTGCGACTCGCACTTGGCCAGTTTTTTTATAACCTTCCTGTGGAAATATCAAAACATTGTTTGCGAGTTAATCCGGGACACGTTTCAATATTCTAGGAACAAGGTGGCAGGGATATCTACTAGGGATAAACTGAAAACATGAGTTCAGCACCATGATACTAGATCCCCCCTAGTGTTGAAAATTACCGTCGATTATCAAAAAAAATCTTCGATTGTCTGTGTGGTGCCGGACTTAAAGTATAGCACCACCCCATACTTCCCGTGGGTGTCGTAAAAGGCGACTAAGCGGCGTACCGGAAAATGGGCAGCAGCGTTCTCTATGCATTCCACCACCATACCATACTGCGATCGCCAACCCGCCTGCCAAGCGTGGCGATTATGGCAAACCCCCCCCTTTTGGGGGAGGCCTATGTCCAGCAGTGGACGTCTTTCGGCTGAAATGATGATGATGATGATCCAAAAAAAAAACTAGTGCAATACCAACGCGGTTAAAATATATGGCAGGGCTAATTTTCTTAATAACTACTGACGAAAAATTTCAACGCAGGGGGTTCAGAATCATGTGAATCCATGGTACCCTGCCACCTTGTATGTAGGTATAATGGGGGAGGTAAATATGTCGGAGATGTAGAGGGATTTTTATCCGGAATTCCATCGGTGTCCGCCATGTTGCACGTGGTTAGGAAGAATCAGTGCGCACACCCGGCGCGGTCAAGCTCTGGGTGTCCAATGTGTTATGTCGCTAGCACACTAGTCTCACCTTGGCATCTGACAGATGTCAAACGCCACACGCGACAAGACATTGACAACCCCGACTCGAACTACTGACTCAATGACAACTGTTATCGATTTGATTAATCGAGTAAGGTATCTTAAACGCTAATAGATGGTGCTGCTAGTACGTAAACAAACCTTTTACTTCACTCCCCCAACAAATATACAATGTGTTGATTTGCATCCTCGTCAAAGTTCAGGAGGTTGTCATAAAATACATAAATAATCAATTGAAGTACGTTATGGGGCAATAACTAGTAAGCGCTGCTTTTTTTTGTTGTTGAAATTTAACAGTATTTCAGAATTACACCCTTAATTCAATACAAATAAAACAGAATCAACTACGCACACAGCGACAATGCATGCAGCTGTTTTTCCCCGAAAAGGTATCGCCGTCGCGCCGCGTAGCAATGACCCGACCGGTAGCAATAATTTTACCTAATTTTATTTCGAAAATCACCTACTGTATTGTCATAAATTTCGCTTGATAATTAACTCATTTTTGAGCATCATTGGAATACGGAAATCTTACTAATGACAGTAATACTAGTGCGCCAAAGAAAAGTTCACTGACCTGTTATCAGATGATTAAATGATTTTGTTTTTATTTGTGGATTAAATTGGTTGATTTGAAACTTTCCTTCCTACATAACGGGCTTAGGGCCGGCAATAATACCTACCTTAGTTAGTGTACCGATCTACTAAGTCTAAAAATGATGTTTTCTACGTTTGATGAAATGGAAAGACGTGCTAGTTAAGTATAAGTACGTGGTATACTTACTTTCAACTCTTAGGTAAACACTCGTCCATCCACAGGATGTTGGCGTCTTGGTGTTCCAGGAACCAGCGACCAAAATGTAACCCGCATAGCATTATCACCTGGGTGAATGTCTTGTGCCCGATCGGGATACATTTCCACGAACATCCGGATGGCTCCACGTAGGCTGTCTCCACTGATGGCGACCATCTCTGATGGCGACTCGGCATTTGAGTAATTGTCCGTCATCACACTTTGTAACTACGTCTCGATGTACGGAAATTCGCAAAGCGCACTTGCGAACACTTCGGCGAGTTCAATCACACTGTCGGAGTGTCGGCGCCGGCGCCGCGGCGCGCGGCGCCGGCGGGGAAAAGGGGCGTGGCTAGGAGCGGCGCGGGAGTGTGATTGGGAGATGGGATTGATTACCTACGAATTTATCGAATGAGAGTTGCTAGAATGGTTTGCATTTGTGTGTGTGTGAAGCGCGGTTATAGGGCTAGTAACAGACGGGCCGCGTTTAAATACGGCTGGTTCACACTTACGGATTTCCTTAAATAAGAAAAAAAAAAAAAAAAAAATACCTACTCATTTTATTGTTGATTTGGGTCGAGAATCATTAGCATAATTACGTCCTTGAATTTGACTAGGATGCAAATCAACACATTGTATAATGAAAACTGATTTTTTTAAACAAATTAAGAGCGTTTACGCCGTACGGCATTTCATGCAAACTTTCAAGCCCTTGTTTTTCGAAATGAATGAACCGATTTTAATGAAACTTATACGCTTAATCAGGATACAAAGGTCTAAAAAATTAGTAAAGAACATTTTCGAAATGCTTATTTTAAAAAAAGATAACTGGAAATCTCTGTTTCTATGGAAAATTTAAAATCGGTCTAATTTGGCTGTAACACTATTTTTCGGAAACGTTCTTATGAGTACTTTGTATCCTGCTTAGTCGTATGAAGTTTCATTAAAATCGGTTCGTTCATTTCGAAAAACGAGGGCTTCAAAGTTTGTATGAAATGCCGTACGGCGTAATCGCTCTTAATAATAAGACACTATAGACATTTGCGGGGCTATATGATCAACAATAAACAAGCAACATAAACTTTATGGTATTGTTACTGAATAATCACAAATTAAGTAATTAAATTAAGTAATGTTGTTAAAGACTCAAACGAAAAAAAAGGTCCCACGACTAGAATATTTATTGTTATTAAATAATTTGATTGTTTAAGTTTAAAATACGTAATGTAGAATACGTGGTTCCGATTCATATGATACCTAATCGCCACACTGGATATCAAAAGAAATTACATTTTAAATAGAAGAGAAATTCCCCTGGAAAGACGTAACAGATACAAAATGATATGCTAACGTAATAATCCAGAGGAAGCCAGAGAGTCTTAATCAAAGTGCAATTTCATCATATTACAACTTTGACATCCTATAGAGGATCGCTTCGCAGAAATTCCTTTTGAACTCCGTTTAATTTATGTCGCTTCCAGTAAAGACATTCATATTCTAATTTTAATAGTACCTACCTACCATAGTGATAACAGCCGCTCGGGTCGATCGATCCGGTTAAGGTACGTTTCCACGGTTGGTCCGTGGATTGGTGACCATCTTTACATACCTACCAAGACCCTCCGTGCCTCGGTAAGCACGTTAAGCCGTTGGTCCCGGCTGTCATTCGTGGATCTTTGACAGTCGTTACGGTCGTCAGAAGCCCGAAAGTCTGACAAACAGTCTTACCGTGGAGTATCGTGTTACCCAGTTAATGGGTTGTGGAGGTCAGATAGGCAGTCGCTCCACGTAAAATAGTGGTTCAGCTGCATCCGGTTAGACTGGAAGCCGACCCCAAAACAGTTGGGAAAAGGCTAGGCAGATAACATAGGTAGGTATTACGCTCTTTGGTTCCCAAAGGCCCCCATTAGGTACTAAATCTCCGCTGTCTGTCCGTCCGTTCTGTCTGTCTGTCTCTCATGAACCGTAATAGGTAGACAGTTGAAAATAATTTAATTTAACGGAAACGCGAGAAAATCCTTAAGTAATGAAAAAAACGCTAAAACTTCTGTTACATCGCAAATTGTTCTCTGAGGTGTTAATCCCCCAGTTTAGGGAGACTCGTGTACCTGTCCGTTACTCATGATGTAAACTTATTTTTAAGCAAAGAAGGGGGGAATGTCGAGGTCAGAATAAACTGGTCGGGATTTGGAATGGGAGTTTATTAGATTCCGTCACAAAAAGATAGGTACAGAAGATCAACTCCTAACAACGAGCGAGAACGGGCGCACGCACAGATAGACTCGTACTAACGTACGGAGATCTCAAACCAGAATTGACCTCATCTATCGCTTTCCATCAGACGTGATCGGGTCAAGAGCGGGCCCATTTAGTAATAAAAAAATAAATAAACGAATGCCAGTTGCAAGTGCAACAAGCATTAAGCCCGCCTCTGTACAGTAAGTATTTTTTAATAGTGCATAAAGTTTTAATAAATAAATAAATAATAAGTGCGCGTGCACTCGCTTCAGGCACAGTATAAAGATCATACAGTATTGTAACTCGGCCGTAACCTTGAAATAAATGCCTACAGCCGCGCGGTACGTAAACATGCGATAGGGCTAGCGCCTCCAGCATTTTAATTACATTTGCCTACTTTGTGTTTCCATTTACTTTTGTTATTGTATTTTACTGTGTGTACATAAATAATAAAATAAATAAATAAATATAGGTACTTACTTTTTTTATATAAACAAATAAAATACATTGTGAATTGAATAGGAAGTGTTTAATAAAAATGCGTGTTGTTTTATGTTTGGTAGATTTAATTAAAAAACCATGTCTATGTTTGAATAACAAATCTTATAAATTTGCGACCGAAAAATATTTGCGCCTCGACTGAGACGTACGAAATGCTTTATTATTAAATTTTAAAGTATAAAAAATCCGCATTCTAATATAAAGCTTAACTAAAAATTGTTTTGGGAAACATGGACAAGGTGGAGAAAAAGGAGTATCTTTTAGTTGGTTATATATTGGATACCTGCAGCTACTTTACAATTTATATGTTTGGTTTTAAATGAAGTTCGGAATATTTCCTCCATTTTTGTATATATTCCACAAAATCTTCGCTGGGTACAATCAAAAAAGTTTGCGAATTAATTTTATTGTAGTCCGTATATCTTAATCATAGTATAATCTTATTGTAGCACAATAAAGCCTACTCGTCATATTAAATATGTACTTGAACTTATTTTTAGTGAAAAAATCGCGCGGTTATTGTTAAAAAAACAACACACCGTCCGTTCGTCACTGCGGCACAGTCGCGACTGTCTGCATGCCGAGCGCATGCCGAGGTTGAGGCGCGTAGGTATAGGCTCGCGTTTCGTCCGTTTGTATGAAGTCGAAATACTGTATGATCTTTATACTGTGCTTCAGGGCTTGAAATACCTGTATTTTTAACCGACTTCTTCAAAAGGAGGAGGTTTCTCAATTCGACCGTATATATGTTTTTTTTTTTTTTTTTTTTTATGTGTGTTCGCGGATAACTTCGTCGTTTATGAACCGATTTTGATTATTCTTTTTTTGTTGGAATGGGGATATGCCAAGGGTGGTCCCGTGATAAGGAAACCAAGATCTGATGATGGCATCCCAGTGAAATCAAGGGGAGCTTTCGAAAATCGTAGGAGCGACTAGTGCGTTTGTTAATTTTTTCATTAAGTATTTTAAAGCACTACAATTTGATGAAGGCCTGGAGTCGATCTGATGATGGAGCCGAAAGACAGTCGAGGGGACTCCTCAACGATTTACAGCAGTTACCTTGTGTTTGGGCTTGATTAATTTGTATTGATGTGAACTTTACACCTAGATGGGTTGCGACTGTCATTAGGGGTCTGATGATGAAGACGAAGGACAGTTAAGGGAACTCCTCAACAGATTACAGTAGCTACCTTGTGTATGTTCACCGATTACTCGAAGACGGCTGGACCGATTCCAAAAGTTCTTTTTTTATTTGAAAGGGTATACTCTCGAGGTGGTCCCATTATCATCAAGTTGGAATCTGATGAGAGGATTCCATGGAAATCGAGGGCAACCCTCAAATTTTATAGGCAAAGCTACAGCGATTTGGGTATTTTTTAAAGTAACTTGAGCATTTGCTCTCGAAAATCATCACTTGGTAAAGTGGAGCTGATGATGAAGATCACAGATGGCCATCGGAACTACTCACTGACAAGTATTTCACGGGTTGCGATTCGATTACTTTAATATGGTTGCTAAGCAATTTATGCTCGTCACAATGCGTATTGCGAGTGATTGTTGAGGATCTCCTGGTTCTTACCGGGAGAACTCCTCAACAATTAACGTCCCAGCATCGGGAAAAGCAATATTTTGTAAAAGGTGATGAACAGTTGGCATTAGGCTTTTGTAACTTAGATAAATTACAAACTGACCCACTAAAAAGTGAAAAATAAAAACATTTTTACAAAAAAAAACAACCGACTTCCAAAAAAAACACTACAAATTGAAAAATAACTTTAATTTCGGAAGTCGGTGTCAATAAACGAAAACGCGGAACCAAAGACACCGACTTCCGAAATTAAAGTTATTTTTCAATTTGTAGTGTTTTTTTTGGAAGTCGGTTGTTTTTTTAAGATCCGGTTTGTTAACCAGTGGCCTTGTTGAGATACCGGTTCCGGTACCAAACGTACTACCTGTAATCATATATGTATCTAGTTAAACAGTTTTGGTACTGTAACGGTACCAAACAAATATTTCCATAAGTTAGAGTGAGACTACATATGTATATTCTTAATAAGTAAAAATATGAGATTTGTGGCACGCGCCGGATACCTGGGGGCCTAAAAAGGCCACTTTGGCAGAATCATAAAAGGATAACATTATTAATCATAATGGACAGTTAACTGTTAAATTAATCGTATCAAACCCCATTGGTGAAGGATTTTTCAGCAATTTTTTTTGTCTGTGCTAGAATCCCAATCAATCCAATCCAAATCCAATCCCAATCTCTTTGATTATACCTACGTAGTGCAGCGAAAAAAAGAAAAACACCGACTGTCTTCGCCATATTATGATTCATAATGTTATCATTTTATGATTCTGCCAAAGTGGCCTTTTTAGGGCCCCAGAATTCGGTACAGGTACTATTTAGATGGTGTACCAGTGGTGGTTCAGATACAACCGCTAATTACCGATACAGAACCTGTACTCTTAGTACCGGTTCGAAGCCCTGCTGTACGTGCTGCGTATCAATTCAATTCAATTCAAAATATTAAGTAACATAAAATTCATACAAAGTCAAAATACATACTTTAACAGTTAAAATAATAATTTAAAATAAAAATGTAAAATAACAAAATAAGGAATATAATTTAAAACATAATAATTTATATGTAACTGTATGCCTTCGCTTTCGCTCGATGTATGTATCTGACCTTCTGCACCTATCTCTTGGTTATTTCGTGGTCGGTTGCTCGGATATGACGGGAACAAATTGTTATTAAAGACACCGGAATTATCCCTTTGTATTCGTTACAAGATATTGTTTGTTTTTGCATTGTCGGACTAATTGACGCTCGCGGAACGCCACCGAGGGATGGAAAAACAATTGAATTCTTTAATCCAATTGTTTTTTCATCCCTCAGTGGCGAGTCTGACGAACTGAGTCGATAAAAGCAATTAGTATAGGTAGGTCTACTTCTTTAAGTAGGTATACTAATTGCTTTTATCGACTCAGTTTGATAGAGGCTATGTTTACATGAGTTATTCCGTTCTGATCCCCTGAACCCCCCTCCCCCTGGATCCCCTGCTAGTTATTCTTCTGTTTTAATCACTGTCTTATCCACGGTGGAATCGCGACGTTGAATTGTCTATACTTCTGCTGAGGTGTTTAATTTTGACAAATAAATTGTTAAAATTGTGTAAGGTTTTACTTACCTACTTTTATTTACCTACTAATATTCAAATAGCGCACCGGGAGACGGAACATTGGAAGGCCTCTCACATGGTGAACCGATGACCTTGTGAAGGTCGCAGGAATCCGTTGAATGCGAGAAGCACAGAACCGGTCGAAGTGGCGATGCTTGGGAGAGGCCTATGTCCAGCAGTAGACGTCTTTTTTTTTTAGGGTGGGAAATCGTCAGATGACCCCTTGGCTGTGGGTGGAGCGGAAGGGAGTGTCAGACTCTTACTGACTAAAACCCATCCATGTTCCTTCCTTAGCCCTTCACGTTTCGGAGTAGCGGTAACGCTTTCGGACAATCCCACTGAACCGGACAATCCCGCTGACAGCGGTGGACGTCTTTCGTAAAATAGCTACAGTTCATCATAGATTCAATATCTCATAAAGGCTTCTTCAACAATTTTTGCTGTGTTAATAATTTAAAAAAATCTAATTTATTTATCAATAATCATTCTTCTTTGGCCAAAGAATTAGCATTGCCTTTCAACGTGGTAATGCTGCTAGTCTTCTGGGCACGTTTTTGGATGGCAGCGATGCGGACAAGTACTTCGACGCCTAAGTGTCCTTTTGTTTTTATTTGTATAGTTAGTCAGTTAATCATTTAATTTAGTACAGACGCCAGCACATCAAGCTACCCGAAACTGTACAATTTTCCCAACCAACCTTGAACTTAAATGCTTTAGCGATAAAGTTGAAAATCTATTAAAGAAAGAACAATGCCCACTTTCCATACATTTAAAAACCTGATAATGAAAGTTAATGTATAGTTATAAGGTATAGTAGAAAGAGTAGGTACCTGTGAGATTAGAAAATAATGTCATATAGTCATTTTTACGATTTAAAGTCTACAAAGGCCAAAAAATATTAATGTTACTTTTTAGGTTAGGATTTGCCTTTACGATAGTTTGTTTACATATAAAAAGTCTAACTTTGCTATTGTATTGTCAAAAGTGATCACTTGCCTACCCATTTCGTTGACCGCAGTACATATATACCTACCTACTACGTCATCCAGAAATTCTGCTGGAGCAGAGATATTGTCTTGAAACCTAGCCCATCTCAGTAGTTACACACACAAAATGACACAATACACAACGCGAGACGCAAGCGCAACAACGAAGTCGCAGAACTGTCAAAATATCTAAAAAATCCGTTTCACTCGTGCGAACTCAATTATAATCTGCATAATTAATTTATTTAATTATCATGTTATTTTGAATTGATCTGTATTACGCACAGACTAATAAAAATAGTTATTGATTAAATAAAACTTAAAATAATGTATAAAAACTCAGAAAAAGAGTGGAATAAAGTCAAGAAGCAGTGTGAAAATCGGAACGTTGTAAAAAACGAGTAGTGATGCGTTCAGGGTAATCGAGATGCGTTCAAAATAAGGTAATAAGACATAGAGTTAGCATAAAGAAAAATTAATACATATTTTTTTCCTGGCCTTCTTTTAAAATTGTGATTAGCATAATGAATGTACAATTAAATTAGCTGAATTTTAATATTTATTTCATTTCTATACATTGTCAGGTGAAAAATGGGCATCCTTCTTTGACAGGTTGCAGTAGCTTGATGTGCTGGCGTCTGTACCTAGTATAAATAGTTGTATATATATAATGTTCTTTAATAAATACTAACATCGATAATCATATTGTATAAAAATAGATTCGACGGTGACCCCCAAACTCGGCCTCGTTATGTGTCTTGGGGGTCGGAGTGTGTAACGTCATCATCATCTGCCTAGCCTTTTCCCAACTATGTTGGAGTCGGCTTCCAGTCTAACCGGATGCAGCTGAATAACAGTATTTTACATGGAGCGACTACCTATCTGATCTCCACAACCCTGTTAGTGGGTAATACCATACCCTTTGGTAAAACTCGTTATCAGACTTTCGGGCTTCTGTCTACGCTTAACGACTGTCAAAGATCTACGAATGACAGCCGGGACCAACGGCTTAACGTGCTTTCCGAGGCACGAAGTCTGTGCTTAGACAAAGAAAAGTATAGACGGCGGGTATCTCCATTTCATTTCCACAAGAAAGGGATAAAGTATTGAGTTATTATAAGTAACAGAAAAGGATAAAGCTATACTATTTCCGTCTCTCAGTGCGTGCCAGTTTTTTCAAGGCGGCTACTCATGTAGCCTATGTTAGTTAAGTTAGTTTTTTGTCTCATGTGCGGCCACGCTACCCGATGCTCTATAGCTTTCTTACTCTAAGGGTCTGTGTAACGTACCTATCTATATTTTATTCTTCAATATTGGTGACGAATGAAGCATTTATATTTTATTTCAACAAACCTGCCAATTTAAGCTGGATTACGTGTTACGAATATCAAGAAATGGTACAGACAATCTAGAAATATATTTATTATTTTTGAAAGTTTCACAGTATTTAAAGAATGATGGAAAACCAGCGGGGAAATTGAGAAACACTATCAATAGGCTTTCAATTTGACGGTTCAACAACATTCATTGTGTTATTCACGTTGTTGATCAGACAAATTTTTCGAATATGTGAAGTAATGGATTCAATATCCTTTAAAATTATTCAGATTTAGATTGATAGTGTGTTACGCAATTAGGGGGACAGATGTAGGTAACCAGCATATACACAAAATAACTATGTATGTTTAATATGTATTTATTCATGTATCTATTATACAGCATTATATATCTATGTATCTATTATAGTGTATTATTTTGCACCACTGACAACCCCATTTTTTTTATCTACCCAATCACTGTCCATTCCAAGGTTGCCCAGAACATAAAGGGCTAAGGAAGGAACACGGGTGGGTTTTAGTCAGTAAGAGTCTGAAACTCTGAGGAGGGAGGAGTCATTTGATGATTTCCCATCCGAAAAATAAAAAAAAAGTTTGCCTGGAAGAGATCGCAGAAAGCGATAGGCCCATTGTATGTTTTGTATTAATAATCGTATTTTTTTGTTATGTAGTTTCTGGTGTACAATAAAGTATATATAAATAATTAAATAACTATTTTCATTTTTAGTTCTGCTCGTCTGCCTAAATGGTCTCCTATCTGCGCTTGTTTATCCGTAAATAACTCTTCACGACCTTGTGCATTTTAACTGCAGCACATTATTCAATGTAATTATTTCCTCTCATAATAATCGCTTCCGAAATATATTCCATTCGCCTAATGACCGTATCATCCATAATAGGCATTAGCTTTCCGTTTGCAAACGAAATTGCAGTTTATAACTCATTTGATTTGAGTTTATACAAAGCCAAACAGATGACAATCGGTATAGATGGCTATCTAAATTACAGCATGATTTCGAAACAACTGAGCATCGACCATTTTGTTCCAAAAACTGTAGTCAACACACATGTTTATAATTTAGAACAAAATAAAGAAGGAAAGAAAGAAATAAACTCAAAGAAAATAAAGAAAGTGTCAAAAATGATGTCGAAAAAGGTCTTACTGATTGTGGTCTATTTCACGGTTCTGATAACCTTTATGGCATGTCAGGAGGAAACTACGATGGCTGCAACCACGAAGACAGATGAGGAAGAAGAGGAGGAACCAGCCAAGAAGGGCTGTTCCATCTGGTGCTGGATACAGAAGATAGCCATGTTTATCATCTCTCAACTGCTGAGCGGTAACTGAACATTTGTATTGATTTCTTGATTAAATTATTTAAAGGGAACATGAGTTTTTTATTTAGTGTGTTAGTTACTAAAAGGGGCCGCACGGGTTGGTCAATCAGGTTAAGCTACGCTTGACACGATTGGTCCGTGGATGGGTGACCATCATTACACACCAAGAACCCTCAGTGCCTCGGAACTGTGGGAAAATCAAAATTTGATTTATAACAATAGATAAAGTAATTGTTTCATTAGTCACAGTTAAGCTCTTAAGCCGTTGCTGTCATTTGTGGATCTTTGACAGTTGTTAAGGGTCTTCAGAAGCCCGAAAGCCTAACAACCTGTCTGTTTTTTCAACAAGGGGTATCGTGTTACCCAAGTAACTGGGTTGTGAAGGTCAGATAGGCAGTCGCACCATGTAAAATACTGGTATTCAGCTGCATCCGGTTGGACTGGGAGCCGACCCCAACATAGTTGGGAAAAGGCTAAGCAGGTGATGAGTTAATAAGACTGAGTTAGCTCAGTCTTATTAACTCATCACCTGCTAGACCACACAGCATAGGTTCCTGAAAACGTCTAACGGCATCGCGGAAGAGCCAGGCGTAGATGGCGGGACGAACTTGAAGCTTATAGGAGGTATTGATCCATATTGGCTCAGGATCGAGTTGAGTGGAAAAAGGAAAGTGAGGTCTTTGCCCTTCAGTGGGACAAAACAGGCTGATTATTTATTTATTAGCTAACTACCGTACGTGCCTGCGAAGTAAGTAAATTGTTCCATCAAGGATAGCCTCGGAGAAAAAGTATTTTGCAAAATCCTACCTAGTGTAGCGAAAATAGACGGAAAGAAACACTTTTCGCTAGTTAATACGTATAATTTATTTTTAAATTCCAAACATTGAATATAAAAAAAAGATAAGAAAATAAACAGGTAAAGAATGATGACGAAAATATCTTTAGAAACCGTGACGTGAAAATAGGATATTATATAACAAAGAATACCTTGGGATTGTACCAAAAAAAAAAAATTTGAAAACGCGACGACTTTAAAACGTGATTGCAATTTGCAGTAGTTTTCCATCAGCAGTGGAGACGAAACGTCTCAATCGATCGATCGTCTCGTTCAATGAAACGTCTTCTAGCGAGGAACCTTATTTTCAACACAAAAACACTTTCAGATAAAAATACAGATTTAGGCGTTTAGTCCAAGGAGAAAAAAAAAAAAAATCTTTTAAAGTCAACCGATTTCTTTCAAGTCTAGCTTAGCACCATGAAAAAAATGCCATCTGACGTATCAACGGTTCGTAATTTGAAACCACTGTAAGTAATACATGGCCTGTATTAAAAATTAGGTTGAATATCAACTCCCAGAAGGATTGATGACGAAATAAAATAATCAAAAAGCCAAATCAAAATACAGAAATCGTACACGGTTGGAAAGGGCTTCTCAAGAGCAATCGAATGGTACCAATAAAACATCCTATGACCGAGTCAAGCAGTTCCGGGAACGTAAATGAGTGAATGCGGCCAAGCGGATCAACCCCGTTTCGTAAACGTATTCACGTACATCACACGGCCGTGTCTATGACACAGCCACACCCCATTTTTTGCAGTGCAGTTTCCAATCTGTGGTACAAAAAAGTGCAGACCCTGTGATTAAAATAGTATCAGTTCAAAATATTTACAAAACATTCTGAACTGTATTTTTTAAACCTAAAAATAGAAGCATGGATTTGAAGTAAAAGCCACTTAGATGTGCATAATGTACGTGTTTACCGAATCTCACAGTCGTGTAAGTAAATATTGTATAAATGTAAAGGTACAGTATACGAAAACACAAACCCATTAAAGGTTGACATTCTCAAAGCTTCACAATACATTGCCTAAATAAGAAAAAAAATCCAGCATTTTTTAAGGTAAAAGCATTGTAATTAAAAAATCGTTCTAGATTGCTTTCAAAGGATTCCCAATTTGAATTTCAAATGGCTTTCCAGATTATGTTAAGCTTATTTTCTAGAAGCATTTTAATTAAGTGTTTCCCGTGTGGATTTTATACATTTATAAAAATAAAGTTTGTATTCGCAAATAGCTGCGTTCATTCATGTTGAATTATTTATTGGGAAAGTTGTACACATTTTATTTGGAACGCAGTAAAAAGTGTCCACTTCACTTTGAAGCGCTGTAGTTTTGTTCGCTTTCGTAGTGGTGAAATAAAGGCAATGAAATGCAGTTATTAAAGGCGAAATAAATTCCAGCAAAATTTTAGCTTCTGGGATTTTCCTGGCCCCAGTTGCGTTATTACTTCTTTTGGTCTTTGTATTTTTTGTTCTTATGCACATCATAACTGCTTCATACATTTTAACTTTAGAAAATCTGGAAATTTTGTGATTAATGTGATTCCTTTCTCCATTTTGAATCCTCTGGAGATTTACTAAACCGGGTGTATGTATTTATACTAATAATCTACCTATCTATACTAGGGGTCTACCTCATTGCTATCTCATGGCAAAAAAACTGTGATTTTCATATGTCAATCCATATGAAAAAAAAAAAAAAAAAAATTGCCATGAGATTCTGATAGACCTATAAGCTGAAGAGTTTGTTTGTTTGAACGTGCTAATTTCCGGAACTACCAGTTGGATTTGAATTATTTTTGCATGCCAGCCCAATACTTGGGGAAGGCTATTTAACATCACGCTATGACCTTTAGGAGCCTAGCAAAAAGAAAAAAATCAGAAAGAATGTTCGCTAAGAACGCTATGTGTTGCTATGTATATGCGCGGGCGAGTAACAAAAGAAAGAAGAAAACTAGCATAACAAATTGAGGCAAGTCACTTAACAGAAGGTATATTGGTCTATAAATACAAATTAATTAGGTGAGTCCCCCATGTTGACTGTTGAACGAAATCCCCTATCTATTTAGAATCACGTAATTGAACAAGCTTTAATTCCGTGGGTGTGACTTGAAAGTCCGCTATGATTAAATATTAGTCTGTTGAGAGAAGTGGTGGCCTAGTAGCCGAGACTTACGAGGTCGCAGGTTCGAACCCAGACACTTTACTTTGTGTAAATCATTTTAACACCACTGCTCTCAAAACTGTGAAGGAAAAAGGAAAACATGGTGAGGAACCGGCATTTCCTAGATCTAAAAATTCAATGATATCTAATCGCACCGAGAGGAGGCCTGTGTCCCACTATTGGGAACATTCTAGGCTGATGCTTATGCTGATGCTTATGCTGATGCTTATGCTGATGCTTATGCTGATGCTTATGCTGATGCTGATGCTTATGCTGATGCTTATGCTGATGCTTATGCTGTTGAAAAGCTGTCGAGTACACTTATACTGGGAAGGACTTTGTAAATAAACTAGAATGACTAGTTGTTCATGAAAAAATTCGTATGCAAATGTTAACAAAGGTTTAAAAACTCAAAGATTCTAATAAAATTACACAAAATAATATAATGCCGTGGTTAAATAATAACAGCCGCACAGGCCGATCGATCAGGTTAAGCTACGCTTGCCGCGGTTGGTCAGTGGATGGGTGACCATCTTTACATACCGAGACCCCTCCGTACCTCGGAAAGTACGTTAAGCGATCTTTGACAGTCGTTACGGGTAGTCCGAAAGTCTGACAACCAGTCTTACCAAGGGTTATCGTATTACCCAGTAACTGGGTTGTGGTGGTCAGATAGGCAGTCGCTCCATGTAAAATACTGGTTTTCAGCTGCATCCGGTTAGACTAGAAGCCGACCCCAACTCAGTTGTGCAGAAGAAGCTAGGCAGATGAATACCATGACCAAATTCGGTAGGTACTACACCAGGGCCAGAAAAAAAAGACATTTATTTAGTGTCAATATGTTCATATTAAAGTAGACATTCTTAATGATAATCCATTTTCGCGACAAACACAGTTGCCCTGTGAATCCTAGAAAAAGTGAAGCTAAATTAAATAAATATCACTCTGAATTTCTATGTTCATAGGATCAAAATTATGTTATTATTATTATTACATTTAATAGGTGAAGCGTATAGCCATGGAAAATCAAGGAATTCTATTTAATTTGTTTCGTTTCGTAAATTAAAGAAAATTTAAAACTCACTTTAAAAGTACACTTCGTAAACAAGGATATTACAAATTAGAGGATTATATCCAAAATAAGAATGCTTGGAAACATGACAATCTAGAGTCTAGACAAAATCAAACTGGTTGCTAATTGAATTTATATATTTTTTAAAAATTTTATGACTCTCTCTCTCTGTAGTCGGTCCCTCATGCCTGTCAGCTTCGGAGGTGCATCTGGAGCGGAAGATCCGTCTTCACCGGTTTCTGTCCAGCGCCTCCCTTACCATCGTGTAAAATTTAGTGGACGATGATTCCTTCACCCAATCGGTCCATCGTGTTGGTGAACGACCGCGCGATTGTTTGCCTTAGGTGTTCCCAACCACAATCAGATTTCCAAACTTTCATCGCCTCTGCGCACTAAGTATGTGACCGAAATAGGAGAGAATCCGTTGCTGGCATATGGTCGACAAGCGGGTTTTTATTCGAAGCTGGATTAAGATTAATGCATTGGTGCGTTTGGCAGTCCACGGTATTCTCAGCATTCGTCTCCAGCACCACATCTCAAAAATTTTTATGACATTCTTTTTTAAATTCTGTGACTACTGTAACTCACCCACTTTTGAAATAAACTCGTGTAAATTTTAGGAAAATCATCTACTTTTACAATATTTGTAAATATGTGAGCACCATGTATGTATCACATAATTGATTTACCTGTCATTGCTTTATTTTTAATTCTTTTTGCCTTTTGTGGTAGAATAATTTTATTCTAGGTGCATCGTCTTCACATATAATATATTTAGTGGTTTCAATGGGAATCATAACACTTGGTTTTAGCAGGTTTTTTATTTTTTATTTTTCCTTTTGATAGATAAATGTGAGGACTTTGTAGGCCTTATAGACTTTAGACCATTTTCTATTTTATCAAGTAGGTACTTGTTGACAGGCCTGTTTCCCACCAAAAAAAAAAAAAAAAGGCCTGCGCTGTCCTCCCATACCTACTGTAATCTGGAAACATTGTAAAAGACAATTATTTTTAAAAAGAGTAACCGTGGAGTTTCTTGCAGGTTCGTCTCCATAGGAAACGACCAATTGGAACCGTGCACCTAGCTTCTGACGTTTCATAAGTGCCCATGTAGGTTTATGTGAAACAAACATTTTGATTTTCAATTAATGTATACAAAACTTTGTAAAACATTTTAAAAGGGTAACGGTCGAGTTTCTTGCCCATTCTCCATACGAACACTACCTTTTGGAAGGAGCGACTAGAATCAATTCTATTTTATTGTAATTTTTGACGTTCAAAAGTGCCTCTTATGTGCCTATTTGAAATAATTGATTTGACTTTGTCTTTGACGTACCTAGGTACGATTCGTACGAATTAGTCGAGATCCGGAATGCTGTTTTGACTGTGAAATCGTTCATGCAGAAATTCCAATTCAATTGCTGTGACATGTTCTAAAATGTTACTTTTAACTTGTTCGTTGTTTGTTCAGCGAATTTGCCGATTCATGAGAAAGAAGAAAAATAAAACACGTATCTACTCCTTTTCATATAAAATACTTTTATTAGAGCAAAGATTTCATAGAAAATGAGAACGACGATAAAGTAAGTTAGAGTGGCGCCTAATTTACAACACTTTTTTCTAGGGGCATCAATGAAATGACCTGAGGACCCTCAATTTAATTAATTAATGGACACAAAATCTCGAACAATGTGAAGTAAGTGTGTAGTGGTTCGTTTTGTCTAAAGAAATGACGGATTTGTTAGACAATGATAAAGTTACTTTAGTAAGATTCTATATAAATGTGTACAGTCGTTGAACACTTTGGCTTTTTTACAAACATCTTGCTTATGTTGAGTCGCCTCAGCGCTTTCCATACAGTTGCCACCGTTATCGGCTATCCCGCTCCTGTGATCTAGCTGGTGCGCGATTTTAACACGTTTTCTGTAATAAGAAACACGTAAATAGATATTGTAATATCGACCTCGATATGATAAAACTTCTAACTGTCGAAGTCAACAACTTACACAAAGTGAAAACCACGTTTAATTTCTTGACCAGTTAAATTAATGAATCGAAGTGCCAAGAACTTCTAACTGTCGATGCCAAAGACACGCTGATTTAGTAAGAAGGTATTTATTTCGATACTTATATCTATACAAGCTGTTGATTTGCATCCTCGTCAAATTTCAGGAGGTTGTCATAAAAGACATAAATAATCATTTGAAGTACGGTAGGGGGCAATAACTAGTAAGCGCTGCTTTTTTTTTGTTGTAGAAATTTAACAGTATTTCAGAATTAAACCCTTAATTCAATACAAATAAAACAGAATCACCCGACTATGCACACAGCGACAATGCATGCAGCTGCCATGTAATTCCCCGCACCCGGCCGTCGCGTCACCGTGACCGGTAGCAATAATTTTACCTAATTTTATTTCGAAAATCACCTACATTATTGTCATAAATTTCGCTTGATAATTAACTCATTTATGAGCATTATTGGAATACGGAAATCTTACTAATGACAGTAATACTAGTGCGCCAAAGAAAAGTTCACTGACCTGTTATCAGATGATTAATAATATCCTTCAAGCTAAAGTTTTCGTAGTGATTTTATTTTTATTTGTGGATTAAATTGGTTGATTTGAAACTTTCCTTCCTACTTAAGGTGGATGTTGCGATGGGCCGTCCATACATTTTTCTTGGGGATTGTACGCTAAACACAGACACACTTTGTTGAAAACGAATCATTTTATCACTTTTCTATAATGAAATGTCCCCGCGATCGACCTTTTTAGGAAATAACTTACATTATTTACTGAGGAAAACGATCGCGAAATCCAGACGAAATTTGACAGTTGCGCCACTAGTGTGCGTGAGTTTTGACAAGCAATCAATCGCCATGATTGCGATAGTTTAGAGATGAGAACTCTAGATGGCGTAAACGCGTTATTATAATTCTGTTAAATCAATATCATACGTAATAAGTGATTGATTTATTTCCTTTCCTACCTTTCATGAACAGATTCACAAAAAAAAAACGTTATAATCAATAACCTGACCTGACGACCTTACCAACGTAAACAACTTTATTACATAATATTGTTTTGTGGCAACATAAATATCATTATTCGTAGATAGGATTTATTAGAATGGGTAGTTGAGACCGCGAAATACAAATTTTCTTACGTTTTTTGCCACTAATTGGTGGTAGAAATCTTAGAAAGATGTATTAATGATTCTAATGATTATAATTCTGTAAATATGTACCTGTTATTGTCGCGAATCATATTTTGATCAAGATACAACCTGACACTGACCTGCAAATTGCAAAAAACGTAAGGAAATTTGAATTTCGCGGGATATGACTATCCATTCATCTTATGCGACGCGCGACGTTGCCGTCCCACCCGAGTTGTGTTCGCAACCTTGAACAACATTGAAAGAATTCCGAAGAAAACGGGCGCCACCATGTTGCCACTCTTACGCCGTAGCGACATGCATGATATAAATATAATTTTGGGGCTTGCTTGTATGCAATAGTATTGCACACGGATTTTCTTGGGTGTTATTTTATTTTGTATGCTTTGCATTTTCATTGATTCAAATTGCAATATTTCTAGTATTGCAATTATTTGTAGGTATAGTAACTAATAATTATTCAATTTTAAAAGTAAGTAGGTAAGTAAGTACCTTTCGGCGGTTTTAGAAACAGCAAGTTGGCCCGTGATTTTAGACGCTAAAATCCCGTCACAATACTAATTAGGTACTTACATGTCTCAATTACATAAGTACAAAGTCAGTGGTTATGTGTTTTTACCTACTTATATTTTTTGGTCAACAATACATTAAATAAGTAAGTACATAATATTATAATTCGGTAACCCAACGAGTTTGCAAACATTTGCAAAATCGAATGTACCTGTAAAATAGAATACCTTTTACGCATATTGTCAGTTTCAGACAAACAAACATTATTTTTAGTTTGATAGTTATGTCGCATCTAGCGGGGCGGCGGCGGTCTAAGTACTTACGCCGGCGCCGCTGGACGTGCGTTCAGAACACATTATATTGTAATCTTTGGTTCAGAACTTTGACTTTTGAAATCATTGGTTCAGAAACAAACAAATGATTGAGTTACTTACATCAAACGTGATTTATTATTGTATTTAATTTTCTCTTATTCATCGACTAATATTCTACCAGGAATTTATATAAAGATAAGTAAAATTTTACTTTTAAGTTTCTATTTTCTGTACCTAATGATTTCGGAACGTAACCTTGTCATAAATCGTATCTTATTCAATATCATCTGTACGCTGTACCTGTAATAATAATAATCTAATAGTAGGTAGCAATTCTTTTCTAGTAGAAAGAATGCTTGAATACAAATCAAATCAAATAATTTATTTGCATAATACACGTGAAAAAGGTGTTACAGGTATAAAATACGACTAGGAAATTCTGAGATCTCATTGTACGGTTGTGAAATTCGATAGTATTAAATTTTATTCAAATACTGAGTTTATAGAAGTATTGTACTATATTTTTGTTTTTCAATTTCAGATTTCTCTAATCCTGAAACTGATTAATTTCAATGGATAGGAGTATATTATGTGTTCTGTGATTTCAATTGACTGTGGAAACTGTTCCAAAGAAATGTTTATCTGCGATATCTGGGTATCGCATTGTGGACCTGAAGAATGTAATTGAATGGTCATTCCAATTGGAAAGACCGAAATATGTGTGAATCTTCACAAATTGAATTTGTTAGTGAGATGAGAAGTGAATTAATTTTCAAGTGCACTATGTCTGGTAATTGCGTGGAAGCACTACGGAGAGCAGTAATAAAATAAATACTGCATTTTTGTGGGCAACTGCGACTGCTGGTAGCTATTACACTCAATCAGCTCACATTACAAGTCTCATGAATATTCCAATAATGTCGCCAAATAAATGACTAAATTTCGTCGTGTTGAAAAAAAATTAGGCAGTGTGTGGTTTGAACATTTGTCAGAGGAAATTAAAACTGCTGGTGAACAAGAAAGGTCAGTTGCTATTCAAAAAGGTCATGTAACTTCAGACGGTGTTCCATATGTTACTGTATGTAGTTGGACGATGGCTGAAAAGGTCATATGGCTACAACTTTGATTCATGTTCTGGTATGGTAAGTTAATGTATTACCAAACACAAATACATAAACATATACCTTCTTCTCATGGGGGTAGGCAGAAACTACAGAACGCCACCTGCTAAGATACCTTACATACCTACTCCTATCTGGTTGGTTCTGTATGAACTTTTTATTATGTGCAATATTTACAAGTGTTTGCTTTTCCTTTCCAGGCCTGCATTGTTGGTAAAGAAATTAAGAAATGTCTATTTCTTGGTGTTCAAAACAAATATTGTTATACATGTCAATATTATGAAAAAAGAAGACATGGACATGAAAGCACATAATTGTTGCAAAAATTTTACTGGACCGCCTACAGCAATGGTGTCACTAATTATTGTGGAAGGCTTTCAAAAGAGTGAAGAAATGCATCAACTTCCCTATTTGAGTTTTATTGGATACGGAGACTCCTCTGTTTGCAAACTTGAAAGAGAAAGTGTCATATAGGAACTTTGGTCTGAGATGGAAACATAATAAAAAAAAATGAACGCAAGAAACATGTAATCAAAAACTATACGAGGGCACAGGTCGAGGGTCGAGGGCGAGGGGGAACTATACAAGGTAAATAAATAAATCAAATTTGTATTGACATCTCAAGACCAGTGAAGCATATTCTGTATTCATATTTGTACTTTTTTTAGATGTTTGCCAACACTAAGCTCCCACTTTACGGGCGAAATATTTTGAAGCCAAACGTGATGAAGGTTACACTAGTGGCATGGAAAATTATAATGTGTATCAGTGAGAGTAGCAGATTTGCGAAATAGCCCGCTTTTGTATTCGGAATACATGAAAACTGCAAGCATTATTACTGCAATGTCAATAAAACAGCTGCAAATGGAAATATAATAAGTCAGAAATTGTCAGTACCAGTAAGAAATGCTTTAATTATCATGGTACAGTATTGTTTCTTTGTATGTTACATAACCATCTATTATATTTCATTGATATTTTCTAGTAAAAACATATTCTATTTTCAGGATGATCGCTTGCTACTGGACACAAATGGTATGGAACTGTATGGAAAAAGCAGACCACACCCAGGGACACATTAAAAAAAATACATAAATCGAAAGGAACAAAGTTGTATTCTGCCAGAAATCATATTGAGACATGGTCAAAAAAATGCTAAATGTGTAGATTTGAATGGTATGTATACACGGCTAGATATCAAGTTATACATTTCCAGTATAAGCTGACCTCCCATTATATGGAAATCTTATACAATGCGAGATCAGCTTATACTGGAAATGTATAGCTGGTTAATTATGTAGCCGTGTGTACCAGTATATACTGGCACACAAGGCAATTTTTTTAACTTCATAAATTGTATCAATTTCAATGTCTAAAATATATTATTATGTTATTCTAGTGAAAAATCGTCCATCAACATCAGTTGGAAATTCGAGCAAATAGTAAAGTTTAATTTTAATTTTAGAGCAGCTTTGGAGATTGATGGTAAATGACATTTTGAAATGAATAGGAAATAATATTTGTCCAAAGTAACATAATTATATACTAAGTAAAGTTATTTTTCTTTGCAGCAGCCTTGTAGCAGTGGACAAAAAGACTCACGGCACATGGTGAAATCATCAAGTCAAACGATTTTTGTTATATTGTATTTTTGTAGTAGTTTGTTTAGAATCGACACTATAATATATTACTTTTTATTTGTATTTTACTATAAAATCAAGAGGCTTATTTTTGTAGTAGTTTGTTTATAATCAACATTATCATTGTATATTACTTTTTATTTGTATTTACTATAAAATGAAAAGGTGAAATAATACTTTATTATGTAAGATAACCACCTGGTGAACTCAATAAGCTGGTCTTTAGATTTTTATTTTTCTAAAAACTGATAAGAGGGCTTTGACTTTATAAAATATTTTTTCACCTACCTGGGTAGATGTAATCGCATACTAAATTGTATTTTTTTGATTTGTTGTTATCTTTTGTTTTTTTCTTGTGTATGTTGTGTAATATCTGTAATTATTGTAATAATTGATTATGCTATAAATTTAATCATGTATCAGGCTTCATTTGTGTCACTTCAAATACTTTTATTTGATAATTAATTACGGTGTAAGGTATTCTAATAAAACTATCTTTATAAACTGTGTAGACTGAAGTTTTTGTAACTGAACAGACAGCTGTGCTGCTGGGAGTTTGTTGCGCCACTTCTTTCCAGGTAAAGCTTTAGGAAGTGGTGAAGAGCGGGCGTTTTGGGGGATTGTCTTATTGTAATTTTGACATTCGAAAAGTGCTGATTCTCAGCCTAGTTTGATTATTAAATGATTTTATATAAATGCTTGACTTTTATTATCCTATCATCATACTCATGCGTTTTCCCCATGGGGGTAGCTAGAAACTACAGAACGCCACCTGCTACGATACCTTACATACTCCCTTTGTCTCGTTTACGTTCATAAATCTTGTCATACACGCACGCTGGTTGCGAGTACTACGCACAGGCACAGTATTCTCAAGAAACGCATTTCATTTTTCATATAAATATCGTAGCAGGCGGCGCATTTTTTAAATACACGCCATCTAGTGGTCTATTCTTATAAACGTATGGAAGTACTCGCTTACGTCTGTGTGTGTAAACGACCTGTATTCAATGGCAGATTTTATCTAACAGTTATGTGTCGAAATGGGTGGATTTTGAGGCAATGTTATGACCAAATTCAATAAAGTGTAATGTCCGATAACCGCGTCCACTACTTTTACGACTTAATAATGTGCCAATTACACATAAAACAAAATAAACTAAAAATGTTGACTTCAGCGCCATCTAGCGGGAAAATGTCCAAGAGCAGATCGTATGATGCTCCTTAACGGGCTTAGGACCGGCAATAATTCTACCTTTGTTGGATCCACTAAGTCTAAAAATGTTTTCTACGTTTGATGGAAATGGAAAGACGTTCTAGTTAAGTGTAAGTACGTGGTATACTTTCGACTCTTAGGTATTATTGGCGTAGGTAGTTAAAAATTTGAAATAACTTATTTACCCTAATGAAATTGATTAAGCAAACAACGTATTTACAAACTGTACAAATAAATAAATTACCTACCTATGTTACCGGAGGTAAAGTTGCCACGTACTTAGGTAGTACGTACTGGTTTTCCTTCAGCTTAACAACACTAACACATTCGTTTTTAGTGTCGAAAACGACAAAATGTAGGTAATCCGCACGGCATTATCACCTGGGTGAATGTCTTGTGCCTTGGGGTAGTGGAACAGGTGTTGCAGTTCACGCTTCAGTATGCGCAACACTGGTGTGGTGCATAGCAGCCAGCAAGACGCTTTGTGATGGGGGTTCCCGATCGGGAAACATCCGGATGACTCCACGTAGGCTGTCTCCACTGATGGCATACCCACCTGACCATCTCCACCAGCACGACATTTGAATTGAACGTCTCAACGATGTACCGAGAAGCGGAATTCGCAAAGCGCACGAACGCGGCGGCGATTTCAATTACACTGTTAGTTCCGAGGCCGCGGGGGCGTGGCTTAGGGTGCGCGGGAGACTAAGTACCCGGATCGTCGCACTGTGATTGGGGGATGGGATTGATTACCTACGAATTTATCGAATGATAGATTCTCATGCGCATTTAAATGTGTGTGTTCATGAAAGCGCGGTTATAGGGCTAGTAACAGACGGGCCGCGTTTAAATACGTCTGGTTCACACTTACGGATTTCCGTAAATAAGAAAAAAAATACCTACCCATTTTATTGTTGATTTGGGTCGAGAATCATTAGCATAATTACGTCCTTGAATTTGACTAGGATGCAAATCAACAGCCTGTATATGTAAAAGAAAGTCGTGTTAGTTACACTATATATAACTCAAAAACGGCTGAACCGATTTGGCTGAAAATTGGTGGGGAGGTTACCAGGAGGTTACCAGGAGACGGACATAGGATTGTTTATCTTTTTTTTTTACTTATAGGAGTAGGGCAGGAGTAGGGTAGGAGTAGGTCAGGCGTAGGGCAGAAGAAGAGGATGAGTAGGGTAGGAGTAGGGTAGGAGTATGGGAGGAATAGTGTAGGAGTAGGGTAGGAGTAGGGTAGGGGGTAGGGGTAGGGTAGGGTAAGGTGTAGGACACCACACGAACAAAGTAGCGCCGGGCAGCTAGAAATAATTTATATGGCAAAACAACTTTTGCCGGGTCACCTAGTACATATATATATATATATACTTATGTTGTTGCAAAAGTTGCAGGTAAAAATGTAGTGAAGATATTTTATTTAAACCATGCGAATTTGACATTTGAATTCAAAACCATTAAAAAGTGAATTTCTCGAAAATTACAGATTGGGTGGTACTGGCACTGCGCCGTCGATATATTTTTAACACGCTTTTATTAGGTCGACCTGTATGTAACTATGTAATGGAATCTAACTTAACTAATTTAACCTTCTTCCAAGGGTCGTAGTGTTATGAAAATTGGCAGCTGTATGTAGTTCTGATGACAATACAATAATATGGTACTGTCGTACTGATCTGATGATGGAGCCGGAAGATATGAACTGGAACTTCATGATAGAAAATAGTATCATAGCTGTGTTGGATTTCTTAGAAAAGTCTTGTAAGCGTGTTTTTCTAGTGTTTTTTTAAACTATTCATTTATTGAAGTGAAACTTCTTTACGCACGCTTGACTTGGGGAGTAAGCTGGCGAACGCGTGACGTAAGCGTTACGAAAAGTGTGATCGGGCAAGGCGAACGGAAGTTAAGTGGGGGATATAAGCAAGAGATAGCAGTGCGCGCGCACATTTTCTTTCTCTCTTTAAGTTTCACTTCAGTCGTGTGGTCATAAGCACACTCGTTTTTTTTTTTATTTACTAAGAATTTATAACTAACAGTTTATTCACAGAAGGTAGAATCAAATGACGAACACTTCAAAAACAGTTGAATCCGTCCAAAATAAAATCACAATTCGTCATAACAGCAGGGCAATTGCGTAACACATTATCAATCGGAGTTTCATTTTGATAGTTGAACAACTTTTTTTTTTTTTAATCTGTTTTTATTTAGGGGTTTTTATCTAATAGATTTCAACAACATTCATTGCGTTATTTACGTGTTGAGCAGACAAATTTTTCGAACCTATGAAGCAATGGATTAGCTAGATAATGATTCAGATTGAGATTGATAATGTGTTACGAATTTAGGGTGCTGACGTCTACTATGTGTGGCTAGACCACAGATATAGATATACCTAGATAACGCAAGAGTAACTACTTCGCGTGCCAAAAATTGCACCAACTTATGATTACAAATCGTAAGCCGCCCCTTTCGCGCTCAGTCCTTTGTACTGCTGGCTGGGTAAGTGTGAGCGAGAGCGCAAGCTTGTGACGTCATAGTAGGTAGTCAAAAAATGGCACGCTTGGTTTTCATACAGTTCGTGATACTTGCGTTATCTAGGTATATCTATATTTGTGGGCTAGACCGTATTTCATCTGAGTGACCTTAAAAAGGAGTATTTTCTTGAGAATCTCAACTTAGTTGCTGACATTCTCGGAGCATTGTGTTCTTTTTATCATTTATCTAAGAGTAGATTTCGGCTCGACATTTTTTCCGGACAACTATCTGACAGTAATTTTTGGATGGAAAAGATTTATGTAGGAGTGTTGGACTGAAGAATAACCTTCATATTTTCCTAGGATTGAGACAGAAAATAAGTCACTTGTAGAATGCGTGTTTTAGCACAATTTGGAAAAAAAACTATAATCTGTTGTGTTAGCAAACTAGGAGTGATTTTAATTACTTTATAAATAACTAGCAGCGCCTTGCGGTTTCACCCACGTAAGTTTCGATCCCGTGGGAATATTGGGATAAAAAGTATCCTATGTGTTAATCCAGGAAATGCTATCTATGTGCCAATTTTCATCCAAATCTGTTCAACGGTTTACGCGTGTACGAGTAACAAACATCCAAACATCTTCACAAACTTTTACATTTATAATATTAGTAGGATATGAAAAACCCCTTCCACATTTATGTTTTACTTTTCTAATGGAATAAGGTGACAACAACTTTCGGTAGTCAAAAGTTTGTCATATAAGTGTGCATACACGCAAGCGACACGCGTCGACGATAGAGGCACCTTGTCAACGCGTATCAGCGACAGTCGTTGTCGACGACAGCCGTCAACGCGTGCCGGAGGCTGATAACGACAACGTGTCGCTCGTGTATTTGAGTACGGTGCTCACTATAGGCCAACCGCTTAACTGAGACGTTGCCTGAGGTAGCAGCGCGGTGCGGGAGGTGTGTGGTGACGTGATGCGAGAGCACAGTGATTCGTCAACTTGTGACAACTGTCATCCCTCCCGTACCGCGCAGGTACCTCAGCCAACGTCTCAGTTAAGCGATCAGCCTTAAATACGTTTGCTTCGGTGTGGCTCTGAGAATACAGTCCATCGGATCGGCTCGAGATTTTTTAAATAAAATCGACTTTAACTAAAAGCTGCGCTTACTTATAAATCTCCAAATTAATAGCACCAGTGGCGCTCATGATACCAAACTTCTTGAGCACACAGAAGATGATGCAGGACTCATCAGATTCCTGCACCTCAATGCGCTTGTTTTTAGGGTACATCTCACTTAAGCACTGCTCGGCAACCATGTCGCTTAGCTTGTCGTGGGCATACATCACCGATATGCGAGCGTACGCGAACCCCGTGAGCATTAGGCATGTGAAGAGCAGGAGATCTGGAAAAACAAAATGACACGTTAAAAAAGTGATAAGTGACAATGTTCGTGTACGGGCGCCGTCGGTTGAGACTGGTCATCTCTTAACCGCCAAGGCTTATTTTTAATCTTATATTTTGAATTGTTTCTTCATTTGTGTCTTTTAAATTGTTCTCACATTAGAAGCAACAAGAATAATGTACCCAGGATTTTGTAATATCTTGATTTAAAAGTGTGTCCATGGAGATTCTTGCCCGTTCTTCTCCGTAGATATCTACGTTTTGGAATGGGCAATTAGCTTCAACTTTCTGATTAACTGACAGACTATTTAATTTTGACAATTCAAAAGTGCCTGTACAAGGTTTAATTGAAAACAATACTTTTTTTTTTTGCGGATGGGAAATCATCAAATGACTCCTCCCGCTCTGGGTGGAGCGGAAGGGAGTGTCAGACTCTTACTGACTAAAACCCACCCGTGTTCCTTCCTTAGCCCTTTATGTTCCGGGCCAGTGGTAACCCTTTCGGACTATCCCGCTGACCCGGCAGGCTTCGGCCTTAAGGCCCTCCTCGATGCTGACATCTCTTTGAGGCGCGCGTGGAACACGTACGCGCCGTCCGGCACGGGCTAATAAATATTTTGAGTTTGAGTTTCTTGGTAAGTACAATGGCCGTAACTCAGTAGAAGATGTGGTTCGCAGGGTGGCAGGTACTACATCGACACGTAAACTGAAACGGTGTATTTTATCATTCCCGTTGCCTTCTCCTAAAAAAAGGAGAAAAAAAAAAAACAGCTGTTTCATAGTGCAATAACAATGATAAATGATAAATGATAAATGATTTTATTTTTGTAAGTAGGTTTGTACAAACACTTTTACACGTCAATCATGGTTTTTTAAAACTAGATGAGGTCGGCGTTTCCTATCTGACTACTCTGAGAAGAAAGGCCGAAACAAACTCAGAGGTCACAGTCTCTTTTAAAGTCCAGACATAATCTTGGTCAGGTTATATGAAGACCATGTAGATCGATGTCTGAGACGGTCTTTTGAAGAAAGAACCACACAGATTGAGAGGACCTGTCCAGTCAGTGCACGCATTTGTCAGAAATCGTGCAGCTCAACTCAAGACTTAAGGAGCTCAACGATTCGACGAACAATACCAAAGAAAGGACATTTGGGTAGGCCACATAAATTACTCAAACTGCCAGACCAAGAGAAAAAAAAAACAGAACAGAAAGAATAATAAAAAATATATATAAAAGTAACAAAATGACCCACATCGTCTTCACATTCACAAATCACAATAAATAAAATAATGTAATACTTTACAAAGTAAGCAAATGTCATTGTTTATAAAAAAATCATTAATGTCAAAGTGTATATAAAAAAAAAGGACGTTCCAAATGCAGAAATGTGAAGCAGCTCAATCCCAAGCCTTTTTGTCCTCAATATAATCTTTAACTGTATAAAAGGCTTTCTGGCACAACTTACGTTTAATGAATGATTTGAATTTATTGAGGCTTAGATCTTGAACGTGGCTTGGTAGCTTATTATAAAAGCGTATACATTGGCATCTGAACGAGCCACCTATTTTTTTGAGCCTTGTTGTAGGTACAACAAAGGAGAATGGCAGAAGTTCATAGAACGCTGGCATTAAACTTTTTTAGTTACTACAAAAATAAAAGTGGCATGGTTTGAAAGGGAATATTAAGAGCTTTTGTTAAAAAAATAAATAAAAAATAATAACAATGGGGTTCAAGAGAAATCTTAATTTTTGTAAAAGTGAGGTTAAGTGCATTCATTTTAGGTTATTTTACCTCTATTACTATTTTAACGCATAAGTGTTTATTGTATGCATAACATATTGCTAATTATGCTTTGTAATGACTTGAAAAATGATAACTAGTTATTGAAGTTTGTTTAATTCAAAGATTTACTCACTGATCATAATATAGACCTAATGGCAGTCTAAGGCTGCGTTTCCACCAGAAACGTGCGAGGATGCGTAGCGAGGGATGTGTGTGAAACAAACCAATAACATCGCTTCATTTTCATAGCTTGAACTAAGTTAGCGTTGTTATTGGTTAGTTTTAACCTACGCGTCCTCGCTCATCTCTGGTGGAAACGCAGCCTAAGTGTACTCTGTCAGTTTTAATTAAATATAGTAGGTAGTCACAGAAAACTCAGGAGACTTTAAAGACTCACTTATCGGAATCTAAGCATATAATATTGTTAATGGTAATTACCTAAGGATGACAGGATTATTGTAGGTACAATAAAAAACCAGTAGGTATTTAATCATAATATTTTATTCATATTAGCAATATATTACTTATCTAAGAAATATGCAGGGGGAGACAGGCTAGCTTGATGCCGTGCCCGTGCCAAGTACCATTCCATTCTCGAATCACTTTATATATGACTCGTTCTCTGTCCGAATCTGTCCGTAATTGGTGATTTCTGGAACGTGCTGTAGAAGATCCACAATTGACACACACCTGTCGGTGCCCAACGGTACAAGAAGGTAGATAGTATAGTTATAGTTTAGGCAGCGGCAGCGGTCCGTGGTTGACATCACGTTGACTCGTAATGTTAAACACACAAACACATAGAGGTCCAAGTCTCGCAACGGTTGTTCAGAAAGGTAGGAGTCTTCGAAATCCAAAAGCAAGCCACCTGGTCGTTGAAAAGATCCACGTAAAACTTTGGGAGCACAAAACATTTACACCAGCACAAAACAGTAGCGAGCGAGCGAATGTGACTTGTACATTTAGTATTTTTATCTATGAATGTGACTTGTGAAGTTGTCGAAATAAAATAAATAACATGACGTGAAATGTCATCTTCTAAAGAGTCATGTTTATGGGTTTTAGTGGGTGTTCATGTTTAGTGTAAGGAGGTTGAAACAAAGACTACAATATAATGCGGTGAAAAACCTCCTTTTTTTGAAGTCAGTAAAAAAATAAAAAAGAAAAACCTTGTATCCGGCCGCTCTGTGTTTGATCAAATCAAGTTACCTACTCATATTTATCGAGATTTTATCCCCATTGTCAATAATAAAGTTAATCTGGCTATCAGTACATAAAAATAAGCGCTTATTTTTAAAATAGCTTTGAATTCTGTAGCTTTCCGAAATTTGTAATGCCAAAAAATGCCATCTCCTTTGTGTTTGTTTCTAGTATTTATACAATGTATGGAACAGTTAATTTTGTTTTAATCGACGAAAAAATTCTATGCTAGGCTCATCTGGGAATCATTAGCTGAATCATGGTTTCAGTTTGCACGTAAATATCCCAGTCTGTATAAAAGATAGGTTGGATTGGAGTGACAGACGGTCTTGATTCATTTTAGGAGAAGACAACGGTGCTGATAAAATATACCGTTCTCTTCCTACTTGTCTCGTATTGGCAAAAAGGGGAATGTGGGGGGACGGGCTGTATCGCCCTCTTGGCTGATAATTAGAAACTGTGGTCAAAAATCCGTCAGCCAGATGTGGTGATTACAATCCGCAAGAGACCCAAACGGCTCATTCCGACCCGGTGCTGTTACCGCTATTACCGCATTAACAAGTCAGTCATGATATTGCTTTAACAAAGTCTTGTTAAAAACATGTCGTGTATAAAGCATTTATTGAAGTGTATGTATTGAAGTTGATTCAGATATGTCTTTTAAATATTTGGTACAGGTTCAAAAGAAAAAATTTGGTATGTTTTGTACCTTGGGCTAAAAGGTATAAGTCTCCAAACCGAACATCACCACATCTAAAGTAATATTATAATAAAGAGAAAAAGATTTGGTTTTTTGTATGTTTGTTTGTTAAGCTTTCACGCTAAAACGGCTGAACAGACTTGGATGAGATTTATCACATGGGTAGACCTGGATTAGGACATGGGATACTTTTATCCCGGTATTCCTACGGAATCGAGACTTACTCGAGTGAAACCGCGGGGCGAACCTAGTGTTACGTTTACAAATTAAATACTTCCAAAACTCTCCATCTCAACAGTATCAATATAACGTTGAAAATTATTGCTTTAATTAAAATCCTTACGCTCGATTGCTACCGTAAATCTTACCGATAACTTCGTCAATGAAATCGAAACGTAATCTTGAAACTTGGTGAATTTGATTCGTTTCCGGAGTTTGTCAAAGGATAATTTAGAAATTGCCATTAGATACTATTGGTTAGTCGAGAGTGACCTGGGTATTGGAATTTAAATCTATATTATACAACATTATTTTTAGTATATGCGAAACCCGAAACATGTGTCTAGTATTTTTATGTAAAGAATCTATGTACAAAATTTCAAAACTGTATCATGAAAAATCACAAAGTTATAAGCTTGTTAAGTTACCCGTTTGTCCGTACAAAAACATGCTCACCTGCGCCGCTCGCGCCGCGCCGTCTTGCGCTCATTGATAGGTAGATAGATTAGGTAGGTAGTGTCGCTCGGTGTCCAACTTTTAACCTTTTTTAAATATTTTTGGAACAAAATATAACAAGGGGTAAAAAATATTGGAATCGATTTAGTTACTTATCAGACAAACTTTCAGGTTTCGCTTATACTAAAAATAACGTTGCATACTAGTATAACGGGTGTAAAGAGATACTTAACGAAGCCGAGAGTCACTTGTACTCCCCTTGTGATAATACACACTTGATACACTTGTGATAATTTTTGTGTACTGGACCATACCTGGACCTTCTAGTAACGTATTGAATGTCAAAATTAAAATTTTTACTGACGTTTTTTTTACAAGTTTTTAATGTAATAACATAACTTTAAATACCCCCACGACCCCTGTACCGTTGCATGCACTTATAAGCACAATGTTTTGCGTGCGTTACATTGCGCACTACCGCAAACAGCAAAAAAATAAAAGTCGTTTCCCAGCAACTAACTTTGTGCAATGTTACTTAGTTTGATGTATAGAATGCGTACTTGACGGCTATTTGATGTCTTTTTACATCCTGTATATTACAAAACACAAATAACGCTGGCCGCACAGCTGCTGGACTAAAGTGGAACTGGGCTGGCCATATCTGTCGCATGTCGGAGCAGCAATGTGAAAAAGCCACCACTCAATGGATCCCCAATGGCAGGAAACGACTGCGCGGCAGGCCCAGAAAGAGATGGCGGGATGCGCTGGACTCCTTTTTAAAGGATTGGCCCACAATCGCAGTAGACCGGGAGAAGTGGAAAGAGGGAAGGGAGGCCTCTGCCCTGCAGTGGGACAACACAGGCTTATAATAAAAATAAAATAATAATAAATAATTATACTAATGATAAAGGTGAAGAGTTTGTTAGAGTTTCTGGAACTAAAAGTCGGATAACAAAATATATACAGGGTTATTGGTAAAACATTAACAACCTCTTATAAGAGGTCATTGTACTCATCATTATGAACAACTTTTACTATGGGACCAAACCTGAAATCGCGCAAAAAAATCAGCTGTTCCCTACATTTTGACGAGTTATACGAACATAAATGTAAGGAGCAGCAGATTTTTTTTTTCGCGATTTCAGGTATGGTCCCGTAGTAAAAGTTGTTTATAATGATGAGTACAATGACCTCTTAAGAAATTGTTAATGTTTTACCAATAACCCTGTATATATAACATCACGATAGGATCTTTAAGAGCCGAGCAAACACAAAAAAAATGTCTGAAAGAACCACAGATATAGATATACCTAGATAACGCAAGTATCACGAACTGTATGAAAACCAAGCGTGCCATATTTTTGACTACCTACTATGACGTCACAAGCTCGCGCTCTCGCTCACACTTACCCAGCCAGCAGTACAAAGGACTGAGCGCGAAAGGGGCGGCTTACGATTTGTAATCATAAGTTGGTGCAATTTTTGGCACGCGAAGTAGTTACTCTTGCGTTATCTAGGTATATCTATATCTGTGGAAAGAACCTATATCTGTGGAAAGAACTCTAAGCGAAAACGAAGTAACAGCGCGTGCGGGCGATGCGATGCGACGCGGTGTTACGAAGACGTGGGCAGAAGCTAATAGTATTATTATAGAGTTAACTTTTTGCGATCCGACGAGATGGGTCGTGGAAACTGGAAATTTCACGCGGGTGAACTCGCGGGCAGAAGCTAGTAATATATTATTCGTTTTCACCAGTAGATACATTAAATACAAGGAGACTACATGATCTAAAGCGCTGTCACTGTCGGACTGCATAGAAAAGAAAGAGAAGCGCAATGTCACAACGCTGGTAATTTATTGCAAAATATGACGCAATTATCTATTACAAAAAATCTATTGATTGGACTAAAAAAATAAAACACTAGTGTTTTAGTATGTTGCTTGTAAGAATAATCTGACAGAAAATCAGAATTTATTGCGAAAAGAAAGTTTATAGAGGTATTTTCATGATTTTTTTCTATCGTATCAAATTAGTTGTATTATGCTTTCAACACACTATCTAACTAGCATACTCGTATATCCTGAATAATCACACTAATATTATAAAGGCGAAAGTTTGTGAGTGTGTGTGTGTGTGTGTTTATATGTTTGTTACTTCTTCACGCTCAAACGGCTGGACCAATTTAGATTAAATTTTGTATGGAGGTAGATTTAGATTAAATTTTGTATGGAGGTAGCAGACACCCTGCTTTAACATACAGGCTACTTTTATCCCGATATTCCCATGGGATCGACACTTATGCGGGTGAATCGCGGGGCGCAGTATCGTATATTTTTCTGATTTTGTTTACTGTAGTCGATTATATACTTTTACGTTTAGAACCTGTAGTCCCCTCAAGCAGATCATTTACATCTGAGCGAACTGAACACGCTTTAGAAAATAATCCCTAGAAGTGTTCACAGAATTGCCTCTATTTCTAGGAACATTCCATTACGTAATTTAAAAGCCTAGAGTCTAGCCCTAGACGATATATATCTTCAGGACACGTAATATATGAGCCAGACGTAGGTACTGAGTTTTTTTTGTACCGACCTCCGACAATGTCAGATGTGATCAAAACAATGTACAGTCAACAGCAAAATTAGATGATCAAAATCAGAAATTCAATACTAATTAACGGAGTTCGCGTCTGAACTGTATGGCGTCGAAGTGATTCAAACCATCAACACCACATCAACGCCACACGGAAATCACTTTCACGCCACACAGTTCTGACGCGAACTCCGTTCATTGGTATTGAATTTCTAATTTTGATCATCTACTTTTGCTGTTGACTGTACAGACCCCAGCTCATCAAGCTATCCGAAACTATCAAATTTTCCCAATCAACTTTGAACCTTATGCTTTAGCGATAAAGTTTAAAATCTATTAAAGAAATTGGACAGATTGTAGTACCTTGATGTGCTGGCGTCTGTACGATTGCTGTTTTTATTTGATTGAAAATCAATTGTTTCGGTACTAAAACTCGGCACGTTCAATTAAAATCTGAATCGATGAAGGATATTGCTAATCCATTGCTTCATATGTGCGAAAAATTTGTCTGCTCCAAAACGTAAATAATGCAATGAATGTTGTTAAACTGTCAATATGAAACCCACTGCTACTGTTAGAGTATTGCGCAACTACCCCGCAGGTTTGTGTTTTCTTCATGAAGTGTTATTTGACTTTGTGCCAGGTGTCATGAGGAACTAAATATTTTGTTAGTCTTTGAAAGTTGAAGGCTAGGCACTACGAACAATTTGTCGTATTTCACAGAGGTAATCCATTCTGGGACTGATAAGAAACTGACTTGAACTCAACGTTATTCTTAGGATTCAATTTTTTTTTTTGCCAGGAAAAAGTAACCTGTTCAATCCTTGTGATAATTCAATATGTAGGTACCTATGTATTAGTCTTCAGCATGTAGGATGAAAACACGAAGGAAACAGTGAAGGAAAACATCGTTCGGAAACCGGCATGTCCTAGAACCGAAAATTCGAAGACATGTGACATCTACCAACCCGCAATGTGCTCGCGTGGTAGATTTCACCCCATTCGAAGAGAGGAGGCCTGTGCCCAGCAGTGGGGACATTATAAGCTATTATGGTAGGTACGTAAAATGAACTGTTATCATATTTCGTTTATATTCAACACTACATCAAGGAAATCGTCTTGTGTGCTATTCACTGCACAGATAGCCGACGTCCTTCGAGCCGGATCACAGCAACACTTTGTGTTGCAGATATGTATAGTGATAAGTAGTACTTCCAGAGAGGACCTCCTTCGCACAAATATCTCTATTACTACTCCTTCTCGCTCTTTCTTATTACTCTTTTTGTCTTCGAGTCAATGATGCTTTGTTATTAAGTTGTGCCGAATAGGTGGTCACGTTATAAGGTCAGTGACGTTCATTGGATTCCTCAAAAGTGCAGGTATTGGACAGTTCGGAAATTCTAGCAAGTGCGTCAACGTCTGGACAGGTCTCACATTACTAATTACATTTTCTGACTTCCAATCACAGTCAAAAAATCAATCTTTCCAGCCTTTTCCCCACTATGTTGGGGTCAACCCAACCCATACCCCTCGGTTAAACTGGTTCTCAGACTTTCGGGCTTCTGGCTACCCGTAACGACTGTCAAAGATCCATGAATGTCAGTCGGGATCAATAGCGTAACGTGTTTTCCGAGGCACGGAGGGGTCCCATCCACGGACCAACCGCGGCAAGCATCGGTTCATCTGTTCGGGCGGGCACAAGCCCCTTGACTTCTAATTACAGTGCGCTAAAGCAATGATAACAACGTAATTTGTTTTGTAAACCAGTTGTGCAGTCTCGATAAAATTCACGTGACGGAAAGTGCATATGTTCGTAAACATCACAAAGGTTGCATCATAATAGGTTTGATTATACGCTTACGTATAACTAGCTAGGCTCGTAGCTCCGCCAGTGTTTCATGTACTAGATGCCTTTTTCCGGAATCAATCAAAATTACTTTGTAATTAAAAAAAATGTAAACGTATCCATCTGGCAGACCCCCATTTCCATATATCAGATTCAGTAGTAGAGATGAATAGTAGATTGTTATACAAGGGTCGGAAGGAATCAATTCCCATACGAGGCATTTAGACGCCCGAGCGCAGCGAGGGCGGCTATAGCCCGAGTGGGAATTGATGACTTTCACCCGCGTTAAACACTCTACTTTTCATTTCGAATTTAAGGAAAGTAAAAAATAGAAGTTTTTCTAAAATATTTATTGATAATAATTACATGAAAATAGGTAGTCTTTTTTAAATTTGAAGTATGGAACACACCACGTCACCACCACATAAGTAGAAACTGTGTCACCACCGCGGGCCGTCCCGCTTACTAGGGCCCGTATTATTATCATTCTGTCTGCATTCTTACTTTTACCATTTTTCATAAATTACTTAGAAAACACGATAATCTTGATAAAAATAACTAAAAATTGTGTTGCGACGTGACACTTTTTAGTGCTGACCGTCCATCCAACTTTCTTATTTCGATTCAAAACTTGCATACAGCCTAATCGGCACTCGCAAAAAAAATGAAAAAAAAATTGTAGAAACTGAATAAAAACTCTCTAAACTAACAAAATGTATTGAAATCTAAAGTGTTTGCAGAATATCCAATCTATAGAATTAATTAATTATCATCATTCTCAAAAAAAACTTCTGGAAAGCCTACCTAAAAAATGTTTACTGGGAATTCTGTAGTAAACTATTAGAAAGTATCAAAAATAAAATCCACAATAAATAATTGTCCAATAAATTAAAATAATTTTAAACAGCGAGCGCATTCCGAATATAAATTCAATTATAGAAGTATTTCGGCGCAAAATTCAGTAAATGAGGTACCTATGTCCGCCTGTCTGTAATTGACATGATATTAGAAGAGATTGAAATGATATTAGAAAAGCATAAATCATTATTATAAACAATGGTTGTTGTATTTATTGCTTAAAATTATTTTATTTTCAAATATCGATTACATTCGTCATAATAATTACTCGAGACAACCAAAATTAAAAAAAAAAATTGTATTGAATAATCGCTTTCACACATCGTTGCAATAAAAAAAAAAATGGTCGGCGATTCTGAATACAAATTGAGTAATGGTAATGATTAATACGTATTATTGAACCTGTGTTTGAATATTACGTTAAAACCTGGGCATTTTCGTGTTGTTTATAATATTATCAATAACATTTGTCACATTTTAAATCTTATCTACATCTGTGTGTGTGAAATTTGTGAAAAGTAAAAATGTAAACACACACGATTGGCGCGAAACTTCGACATTAGATATCAAAAAAACTTTATTACCACTACTTATTTATCTTAAACTATAGATAACTTCGTCAAATAATTAAATGATGTATATTCACAGCCCCATATGGTAAAGTCAGGATGTTCGAAATCCCCAATTTTTATGTTTTTTAGCCTCGACCACAACTGACATCAAAATGGTGATTATCGTACTTAAGTATGTTGAATTTATTCAAGGTAAATTATTAACTTGTGCGCTAAATATGAAAGATTTAATGGCGTTAACTTAATGAGCTGTTTATCCAACTCTCCTAGTTAACACACATTCATAAGATTTGATGGGTAGCATAATAAATATTTACATAATCAATTAAGGTGTCGTATGGTTTGACTGAGCTGACTACCTAACTAAATTTAGTTCTATTTTCAAATTTCATTCCCGCCCTAGGGAGGGAAGCAATTACTATGAATATTTCCCGCCCAAGGGTGGGAAGCAGCGTTTTCCACCCGCTACTCGGATCAAACAAACACTACTTTCCGAGTATGAAAGATGAAAATTTTTTTCCAAACTCATTCCTCAGTATCTTTTGCACGTACGAGTACTAAATAAAGTAAGTAAGGGGCAAATTTCTAAAACGAAATAAAAAATCTGGGTAGCTTGTGTACGATCTAATGAAACCTCCAAGGCTTTGATATGCAGAGAGAGTACTTTTAAATTATGCAAGAATGTTGTAATCAAAAGCCCTCAATGAAAGCAGGTCCCCAAAACGTAAAGAAAGAAATATGGTTTAATTTACATCGACTTCATATAAAAATGTAAATGATTTGATCTTAAAGGGGGCACCCCAGTAATAAAAGCAGTGGTAGCGGTTATTGGTTTTATTAACAAGTTTATAAATATAAAAAAGAGTACATCTATAGGTTCTACAACTGGAATTCGTCAGGATCTCTGTACGACACAGCGTACAGTTGCGTACAGTCGTTAAACACTTTCGCTTTTTTGCACACGTCATGGTCCAAATTCATTCCGTTAATGTTCTGAGCACAAGTCTCTCCGACGTCCGATATTAATATTCTCGGATCGTACCTATGGATCGACTGCACTCTCCTGTAGTAATTCTTTATATTTATGTAACCATCGTTTGTCATTATACCGAATTTTTTGAGCACACAGTGTATTATACAGGGAATATCGTTCCTATCGATACGCAGCGGGTATTTATACAAGTTCCGTGGGTACATTTCTGTTAAACAATCATTTGTTATTTTATCACTTTTCTGGTCACGCGCGTACAGGATCGAGATCGGAGGTTCCGAATCCAAGCTTTGCGAGAAAAACTTTGTTTTATAGCTGTTCACTGTTACAGCTATTGATAGGAAAGTCGTGAAGATGAGTATTTCTGAAAGTATTTCAACATAGTTACGTAAAAGTATTCCAGATCGAATTTCGGTAGTGACAGCCAATCTTAGCGGATACTAGCCATCTGCGCGGGAGATATTATAGAGCACAAGTGTGTGCGCAGACACAGGTGCACTCACTCTCATAGTCCGATGGGACGGCAATCGGACACGACCGGAGAGAGATCAGGCATAGGGCCAACGGCTTAGCGAAACACGGGTGTATCACACCGCCAACTTCCAAACTCCGGATTGTTACTGAGATATTCTTAATGGAAAAACCCAATAACACTTTCTCCGACCTGGGAATCGAACCCAGGACCCCACCCACGCTCAGCAGTCGTGCTCGCTAAACAATACACACTGGAAAATCGCGCTGAAACAATACACACTGGAAAATCGCGCTGTTGTGATCTGAAGACGTCGAGGAAAACTTTGAACAATGGCAGCGGTTCACAGGGCAGAAATGAAAATGTAATACGATTTCACTCAAACAAAATTGTGAAGAAACTTGCAAGACGAGAACGTTACATAAATGAAATTTCTGCAGTCATTAAAAGAAATTCTTGTTCTATTTCAAAAGAATTCATTTAAAGTTTAACTCGTTTGTTAGTCTACGGACATCTCTCTATCCCCGTCTCTTCATAACGTCTTATTGTTATGCTTTCATGACCATTACAGGCATGGCTTGGGATTGAAAAATCAAGTTTTTAGGTATTAATAGATTCAAAATGACTTACTTTCCATTGTGGCTAGTTTTTTTTTGTAGAAAATATCACATTTATGTCACGCGTAACAATTGGACATCATTACTCAAGTCCAACAAAATTACTGAAAGCTGAAATAGAAGAAATCGGATATTTTTCTTTCTTAACGCCAGGAAATGGATTGTTTCGAAAATTCACTGGCTAATGTTTTATATACTAGATGAATTTCTGCAAAACAATCGCCCATTGTTCTGAAGACTTCGATAAGAGCTGAAAATGGTCGCGAGACGATGTAACGTAAAAAATGACCAAAGACGCCAGGTGTGTGGTTCATAGGAGCGTTCATCCCGCGCGGGCTGGCAACGTGGCATTTTTAGTGGTTTTTTGTGAATATTTCATTAAATTTAAACAAAAGTACTATTTTTTTTACAACCATTACTAGATAATAATAATAATAATCACGAAAAACTACTAGAAATACGACGTTGCCAGCCCGCGCGGGATGAATGCTCTTTAGTACCGAATAAAATTATGAATGCTTTCATTGAAATTGGAGTTATAGGCACGCATTATATTTTAGGGCTTCCCAATCGCCAACACTCTTCTGAATTCGGTTATATTTTATGGCGAACAACACATTTTTATTTCCTATCAAATTCCTCAAACTTCTCGTTTTCGGGTCATTGTGATATAATATTTTATCCGGTTACTTAGGTTCCGCTTCATTGAATTTTCTTTTCAGACATTCTTCCATTGAAGAATAATAAGTCTACTTCTTTGAATATAACAAAAGGGGAACTTCCGACGAATCTGAGCGTTTTTCTTTTATCCCGTTTCGATTGGTTAATGATCAGCCTTCGGGGACAATTAAAAATTTAAGTTAAAGTTTTCTGCGTTCCGGGAGATTTGAATTTGATTTTCCCTGTTCCTTCAATTCGTCTGTGTTGTAATGTTCTTTCCTCGGTATAACAACTTGGTTTTAATGGCGTTCTTCACTCATTATTATTAATAGTCTGCCATTTGATTGGATTTTTACTGTAGATTGATTGGCATTAAAAATGTAATTTGCGAACGAAGTTTTGCTTTTTTAGTCACATGTTTTGATTGTGTTTGAGATTTATGCGAATGTTATCGAAGTTAGAAAGTAGTGGTTGCGTTAGGTTACGAATTTTCTCAGTTCTAAAATAATAGGAGCAGTGGTGGCGAAGTGGTAAAAACCGCTACTTACGACTTGTAGGTCGTTGGTTCGAACCCAGACAGGCGCTTCTTTTTGTTTAAATTATTTCATCACCACTGCTCTCAAAACGATAAAGGAAAATATTGTGAGGAAACCAGCATGTCCTGTAATCAAAAATTCGAAGACATGTGTTAAGTACAGACGCCAGCACATCAAGCTACTACAATCTGTCAAATTTCTTTAATAGATTTTCTACTTTATCGCTAAAGCATATGGTTCAATGTTGATTGGGAAAATTTGACAGTTTCGGGTAGCTTGATGTGCTGGCGTCTGTACTAACCCGCACTGGACTCGCGTTGTGGACTACTCCGACTCCCTCTCAGAGAGGAGGCCTTGTCCCAGCAGTGGGAACGTTCCAGGATGATTATGTATTAGTTTAGTAATGCACGTAGTGACATTATCAACCCAAATTAGCGAGGTAGTTAACCAACAAAGCTCAAGACAGACTACCAAAGCTCCTCACCGGACACGGAAGTTTCGGAAGGTTCCTGCACATCATCAGGCGGGAGGAAACGCCCGAATGTCACCATTGCCAGGATCGCCCAGAGGAGACGGTGGAGGTCTGCCCCGTTTGGGCGGAGCACCGCCGTTTCCTCGTAGAGGCGATCCGCAGCGGCGGCGACCTCTCGCGTCCGGCCCTGGTGCAAGCCATGGTCTGGGGCGAGAGGGAGTGAGAGGCAGTCATCTCCTTCTGCGAAACAGTCATGCTAGCGAAGGAGGTGGCGGGACGGTTCAGGGAGAGAGCCTCCCGTCTCAGCCGCCGCGGGGGACGCCCCGGGTGTCGGGAGCCGCGTGACGACTCCCGGCCACCGTAGGCGCGGGCCTGCGGGCGGAGAGTAATGGGTAGCTCACCGTCCGATCAGGACCAGGCCCGTGCCGGACGGCGCGTAAGTGTTCCACGCGCGCCTCAAAGAGATGTCAGCAACAGAGAAGGGGCCCCATTGGGCCGAAGCCTGTCGGGGCAGCGGGATTGTCCGAAAGGGTTACCGCTATCCCGGAACAAAAAGGGCTAAGGAAGGCACATGGGTGGGTTTTAGTCAATAAGAGTCTGACACTCCCTTCCGCTCCACCCAGAGCGGGAGGAGTCATTTGATGATTTACCAATCAAAAAAAAAAAAAAAAAACCACCAAAGCTGAAGGTAATAAGTAAACAGGTGACTTTGTCTAACAGTCTGACTAATTTTAAAAGTTTCTGTTGATAAATTAGACCTGTCTTAATACTGCTAAAGCAATCTTTAACACTGCTCCTAATAATCAGCCTAATAATGTTCCCACTGCTGGTACACAGACCTCGTCTTTTTGAGAGAGAGTGGGCTGCAATCCACCATGCGAGCCCAGTGCGGGTTGGTAGATGTCACATGTCTTCGAATTTTTGGTTACAGGACATGCCGGTTTCCTCACAATGTTTTCCTTCACCCTTTTAAGAGCAGTGGTGATGAAATTATTTACACAAAATATAGCGAATGCCTGCTCGACTGGACAGAACTGCTTGTTCAAAATAAAATGAAGGCAGACTAGCTTGTTTACTAGCATAGAACTCAAATCGGTTGATAAAAGCTTCGAATATGAATATATTGTAATTTTGTGATTGGTTTTTTATTAGGTACTCCATCTTTCGCACTTATTAAGAATTCCATTCATTTACAGGTTTCATTATTGTTCGCAAGTAAATTGGTTGTGGCTGTAAATGGTAAATGTCAATGACATTTCAAAAACGTTTTGATAATGTGAAGGTCAAAGTCTGGGTAAATATTGTACATACTTTTTCTTTCTGACGACACTGTCCTTTGGTTTCTATGTGTCAAATCGAGTGACGTTATTTAAAAATTGTATTAACTACAGTTCGGCCGTCGAGAGAATGCGTTCCTGACACGTTTCAGTTTCATACACACTAATAAGTGTTTTGCGAATTTGATCTTTATTAGCTTCTAGAATTGCCACGTTGACAGGTGTCAGAAACGCATTTTCTCGACGGACGGACTCTTAAGATCTGTATTAGATCTACAGTCATAACTCAAGTACCCCACATTATTTAAAAATAATCAATTAATAGACTTTAACTGACTAGTACGTTTTAGAACATATCAACAGATTTCTGAAATTCAAAATGTTCTCCATCTATACTCCATTTGCATTGCAATAAGATTAGATATCTAAATAAACCTTTTTTACAATCCGTTCAACCGATTTTGAATTCTATTGCGTTGGTGGCATGACATATGTGGCTGGCGTAAACAGTTGGTATTGTAACCACTTCTTTGCTTTTAATACCATCCTTAAGCCTACGTTATAGAAGTCGAAATCGGTTGAACGGAGTGCAAAAAAAGTTTATTTAAATCTTATTTCAAATGGAATATAGGTATAATATTTTTGACTGACTTCGTTTCTATACAGGGTCATAGACGCGTAACCTGCAACTATGATTCAGTACGCGATTCTAGATTCCAAGGGTAGAAAGTTTTCGTCAGTCATATAAAAAGAAATCTGCTGTTTCTTCATTTAGAAAAGAGCGATTGAAATTGAAAATATTTATTTCAGACCAAGCACACGGTAATTGATACTAGTCCATATTATGTTGAGAAGGTTATTATAGCCACTTTAGTAAAATTTTAAATAATTATTATTTTAGACATGTATGAGCGACCATGCCTCAGGATTTGGCTGTCCACTCAGTGCGACACCACGCTCAGAAGCGTGTTGGTGCTACCCTTTACCCGAGACCACAGAGAGGCAGTTCTTTTGCAAAGCAACCCCTGGAAATCGTCCGTGCTGTGGTCGGAGGACATGCCGGAGGCACTGCACCGCTATGGGAGCCCCAACAAACCCCTGAACGCGTTGTTGTTGTAATACCCTACGCGGTCAAAATTAGCGGTTATTAAGAATCATGTACTGAACCCTTAGTAACAGCTTGCGCGGCACCCTGCCACCCTCTACCTAAATGTTTGGGTGTTTATTGCGTATAATTTCGTTGTATAAGATATGGATATGATACACTATCTCCGCTCATGGGAACACAAAGTTATGTTTATATTTCTGAGTTTGTATGAAACTCGTAATAAGTTCTATATTTCCTCCCTTCGATACGTGACTAATTTATGTGCTTAACTTAGTTTGTTGTTTCTTTTTTGGCTGTAGGAGTTTCATCCTATTTTTTTTCTGCTTAGCAGATTCTTTTTTTGTTCTTAAACTAACATAATCACGCCTGTAATCCTCGAAGGGCGGCAGAGGTGTACCTACGTCAGCACATCAAGCTGTCTTTCTTTAATAGATAACTTTATCGCTAAAGCATAAGGTTCAAAGTTGATTGGGAAAATTTGACAGTTTCGGGTACCTTGATGTGCTGGCGTCTGTACATGGTCGGTTTTGAATTGCTAGGCGTCAAAATACATCATCATTTCAGCCGAAAGACGTCCACTGCTGGACATAGGCCTCCCCCAAAAGGGGGGGTTTGCTATAATCGCCACGCTTAGCAGGCGGGTTGACGATCGCAGTACGGTATGGTGGTGGAATGCACAGAGAACGCTGCTGCCCATTCTCCGGTACGCCCCTTAGTCGCCTTTTACGACACCCACGGGAAGTATAGGGTGGTGCTATTCTTTAAGTCCGGCACCACACAGACCTTCTTTGTCAAAATACATAGCTTATTTTATATACAACGTTATTTTTAGTACATACGAAACCTGAATATAGTTATAAACTTGTGATTGAATCGATTCCAATAATTTTTACCCCATGTTATATTTTGTCCCAAAGATATTTTATAAAATAATTAAAAGTTGGACACAGAGCGACACTAAGTAGATTATCCAGTCTCCGCGTCGAACGGTTAGGTACCTAGGTACTATTATCAATGGATGCAAGACGGCGCGGCGTGAGGCTATGCGAAACCTGATTATAGTTTGTTCAGAATAAGTAACTGAATCTTTTCCAATAATTTTTACCCCATGTTATATTTCGTCCCAAAAATATTTAAAAAAGGTTAAAAGTTGGACACCGAGCGACGCTAAGTAGATTATCCAATCTCCGCGCCGAACGGTTAGGTACCTAGGTACTATTGTCAATGAGCGGCGCGGGTGAGCATGTTTTTGTACGGACAAACAGGTAACTTAACAAGCTTGTAACTTTGTGATTTTTCATGATGCACGTTTGAAATTCTGTACATAGATTCTTTACATAAAAATACTAGACACGTGTTTCGGGTTTCGCTTATACTAAAAATAATGTTATTATAATGTATATAAATCGCACGTACAACAAAAAACCAAATTCAAAAAATATCTCCATTAATTTTGTGCAATCAGTGTTGCCGCACGAAAAATATATAATCCGTTGTGTTGCCACGTAACTCCAGCTAAATATATTAAAACGGATCCTCTTTGTTGCAAGATACCTCTTAATTTACTGCGTGAAGATAAAACAAATACATTTAATGTTTTCGGCTGGCAACTCGTTTGCCTAGCGTTCCCGGAACAACAATTAACACTGATTTATCTTGAGAATTGCGGCCCCGTGGTCGTTTCACTTGGAAATATCTTCTAGAGACGTTCAACGTTTTGATTAAAATGATTTATGTTCCGTATTAAGATTCACTGTAATGAGAGCTGTGTAATTGCTTTTTTTGATAAGAAACAAAAGACGGTGTTACGCATTTTTGGTGTATATGTCACGGCTAATATCCGAAGTGCGGCTACACCTAGTTTTAGCCGGCCGAAGTGCGGCTAAACCTAGTTTTAGCCGGGCATAGTGTAGCCGGCCACATGCGGTTCGTGTATACTTCGGGAGGCGACGTAGGATGCAAGAGCGAGCGAAGGGCACCCCGAGGTTCGGTTTTGTTAGGTTACTTTAAACCCTTTTCATAGAAATAGGGGCCACGCGAAGCGGGGCTCCGTCGACGTAGGATGCAAGAGCGAGCGAAGGGCACCCCGAGGTTAGGTTCGGTTAAAACTAGGTATAAATAAAAATAAATAAAACCTTTATTTTCAGGCTACTTTGGCCCATAGATAAATACCTTACAGACTAACATATTATTATATATTATAATAATACAATGTGTGTTAGTGTATAAACTTAAAACTATGTTAGCAAAACACTTCACTCGAGCACTGCCGCACTTAGCCGCACTTCGGCCATTAGCCGTAACATATACATAGTATAGTGGGTAGGAGTCTGTACAGATCAAGCTACTACAATCTGTCAAATTTATTTAATAGATTTTCAACTTTATAAATTAATCATAAGGTTCAAGTTGATTGGGAAAATTTGACAGTTTCGGGTAGCTTGATGTGCTGGCGTCTGTACATGTATATGTGTGTTCCTGTATTTTGGTTCAAAGAAGGTTTTTCAGCATAATCAGCCTATAATGTTCCCATTAATGGGGCACAGGCCTGGGGGCCTAAAAAGGCCACTTTGGCAGAATCATAAAAGGATAACATTATGAATCATAATGGACAGTTAACTGTTAAGTTAATTGTAGCAAATCCGATTGGTGAAGGATTTTTCAGTAATTTTTGTTGTTTGTGCTAAAATACCAATCAATCCAATCCAAACAAAAAAAAACCTACTTACGTAGTGCAGCGAAAAAAAGAAAAACACGGACTGTCTTCGCCATATTATGATTCATAATGTTATCCTTTTATGATTCTGGCAAAGTGGCCTTTTTAGGCCCCCAGTTCTCGGTAAGAATGAGTGGGCCGTAATCCACCACGCGGGCCCAGTGCGGGTTGGTAGTCTATGTCAAATGTCTTCGAATTTTTGGTTCTAGAAAATTTTAGTTTTTTTTTTCCGGTTTTCTCAGGATGTTTTCCTTCACCGTTTTCAGAGCAGTGGTCATGAAATGATAATGGGTGCTAATGGACGTATAATTAGATATTTCGTGGATATTTCTAGGATCTCAACGCACCTTTGTCTTTGTCTTTATCTGAGATTGTGTGGGCATACTATCGGGTGAAACGCTTGCGTGTTAATAAAGGATAATATACTAAAGCCGTTGGTCCCGACTGTTATTCATGGATCTTTGACAGTCGTTACGGGTAGTCACAAGCCTGAAATTCTGACAACCAGTCTTACCAACCAGTAACTGGGTTGTGGAGGTCAGATAGACAGTCGCTCCATGTAAAATACTGGTATTCAGTGCATCCGGTTAGACTGGAAGCCGACCCCAACATAGTTGGGAAAAGTCTAAGACTGAGCTAAGACCACCACAGCATAGGTTCCTGAAAACGTCTAACAGCCAGGCGAAGATGGCGGGACGAACTTGACGTTTATAGGAGGGATTGATCCATATTGGCTCAGGATCGAGTTGAGTGGAAAAAGGAAAGGGAGGTTTTTGCCCTGCAGTGGGACAAAACAGGCTGTTTATTTATTTATTAGTTAACTTAATCAAAACGCTAGGAAGGAAACCCATTTCGCAATAAGTAAATCATGTTAATAAAGGAGATTCAAAGAACATTGCTCTATATTAATGTGGACATGTTTTAGTGTTACATTCGCGCCGTCGAGAGAATGCTTTCCTGAAACCTGTGATCGTTTAGGATCTTGAAGGAAACCATCTTATGCATTTGATTATTTATACAGGACACTGTATTGTGATTGTTTTACACTTCTAAACTGTTTCATTTCGCTAAAGTATGTAAGAGAACTAAGATAAGTGTGCACTCTGTTCACCATGAAGTTAGAAGCCATCTGTCAAGTTCGTATTTAGTTTGACAACTATAACATGACGTTGATATTAATAAACATTTACTGGCCGTCTATTTATGGGTGTATAGATATGTTAGGACAAAATATTTATTTTGTTTTGTACCTATACTGTGGATACAATGTTATGGAACAAAAGTTGTTGAGAATAAAATTGTTTCTTGTCCGTGTACATGTTACCGGCCAAACCCGATTTTAGGATGAACTAGTTTCGCCTAGGCAGTTTTTCTCGTTCGCTCGCTCTTATATCCTATGTCGACGGAGCCCTGCTTTGCGGGGCTCCTATTTCTGTGTAAAGGGTTTAAAGTAACCTAACCAAACCTAACCTCGGGTGCCCTTCGTTCGCTCTTGCATCCTACGTCGCCTATTGACCGACCGCAACCATGCAACCCGTGTAGGGAGAACTGGTTTGGCCTAGGCGAAGTAGTTCATCCTAAAATCGGGTTTGGCCGGTAACATATACATCTCTTTGAGGCTGACTGTAAGAGTTTTATCTATGGTATACCCACAATACCAGTTGTGCCTAACCCTTCGGGGATTATAGGCGTGATGTTATGTGTTATTTAAAATAAAAGATTCCGAAGAACTGAGAACCTCCTCCTTTTTTTGAAGTCGGTTAGAACCTGAACAGCACCAATTGCGTAACACACTATCGATCCCAATCTGATTCATTTTGAAGGATATTGCTAATCCATTGCTTCATATGTTCAAAAAATTTGTCTACTCGACAACGTAAATAACGCAACGAATGTTGTTGAACTGTCAAAATAAAACCCATTGCTACTGATAGTCATAGTCGTACTCAGCCTATAATGTTCCCACTGCTGGGACACAGGCCTCCTCTCTATGAGAGGGGGGTGGGCCGTAATCTACCACGCGGGCCCAGTGCGGGTTGGAAAATGTCACATGTCTTCGAATTTTAGGTTCTAGGACATGCCGGTTTCCTCACGATGTTTTCCTTCACCGTTTCGAGAGCAGTGGTGATGATATAATTTACACAAAGTAAAACGCCTCACTGGGTTCGAACCTTATACAACTCGTAAGTCGCGGCCATAGCCACTGGGCCACCACTACTCTTTAGTGCTACTGATAGTGGGTTACGCAATTACCCCGCCGGTTCCGGCGCGGTTAACGAGACACAAAAAAGTTTCATTGTTATAACGGCTATAGCCGTATAGTGACCTTGAAAGTGTTATTATTATAACGGCTATAGCCGTATAGTGACCTTGAAAGTGTTATTGTTATAACGGCTATAGCCGTATAGTGCCCTTGAAAGTGTTGTTATGTTAGTACGGCCAGCAACAAAAGCCGATCAACACTTCAGTTTTTTTTAATCTCAGTTATTCAGCAAAATATATATATATATATGTTCAAAATTGCAGCAGAAGAAGAATGCAATTTTGAACAAATATTTTGCTCAATAACTGATATTAAAAAAAACTGAAGTGTTAATCGACTTTTGTTGTCTAGCTGTACCTTCCTAAGTCTGAAGTAATTTTGCTCAGGTGATCTATTAGGATTATAAGCACTAAGTAGAACCAACGCTCTTTGAACATAAACCAATCCCAATGCATATTATTATCGAAATTAATTTCAGGTTAAGAGCAGAATCCTGTAGAATCCAATTTCTACTCGATTATATGAGGATGCTCTTCAAATATTGGGTGATTACGCGACACCAATATTAGAAGGTAGGTATTTACCGTGTTGTAGGAACGTATTAACCCTCTCTTTACTTGAATATAACGGCTTTACCAGCCCTCTAATTGCGCTGTACATTGCTTCATATGTTCGAAAAATTTGTCTGCTCAACAACGTAAATAACGCAATGAATATTGCTGAAATGTCAAAATGAAAGCCATTGCTACTGTTAGTATGTAAATATATTATGTTAGCAGCGCTCCGTGGCTTCACCCGCATAAGTTTCGATCCCGTGGGAATATCGGGTTAAAACTATCCTATGTCCATCCCCGGGATGCAATCTAACTTTCTGCCAAATTTTATCGAAATCCGTTCAGTGGTTTAGGCGTGAAAAGGTAACATACAGACAAACAGGCAGACAGAGTTACTTTCGAATTAATATATAGTATGGATTACAATTAAACCGCTGAAATGGTTATCGTATTAGTGGTTCAGCAGTTTCAAAATCATCAGGATTGTGCTGAAATATAACTGTTCGTCGTGGACGTGGTACGAGAGCGGTTCCGCTGTTATCATCTCTGTCATCAGAAGACAGCCGCCTCGTAACCATCGATGCGTCGCTCTAGTAGATGGACTCGTTTCAGCCGATAGACGTCCACTGCTGGACATAGGCCTCCCCCAATTTTGGGAGGGTTTGCCATAATCGCCACGCTTGGCAGGCGGGTTGGCGATCGCAGTATGGTAGGGTGGTGGAATACATAGAGAATGCTGCTGCCCATTCTCCGGTACGATCCTTAGTCGCCTTTTACGACACCCACGGGAAGTAAGGGGTGGTGGTATTCTTTAAGTCCGGCACCACACAGACACAGACCAGACAGACAGTAGATGGACTGTCACCACAAAATACAGAGAGTAGAGAAGTCAATCACATGTACGTACTTCACTTTTCATACCTACGCTCGGCGGTCGCGCTAGGGTTGTCAACTTAGTCTTATGCACAAAAACCTATCGTGGTAGTGGCACTCGTATCTAGTTGTTTGATTTATTATTGAGCTTATTCTATAATATAAAAACAAAACAACAAACATAGTATTACAATACAAATAGTTTACAGAACAAAAACATATAACATATTACATTTGTAAATTTACACTATCTAAAATCCCTAATACCTAACTTCTAAACGGATTAAGTAGGTACCCTATTTACACAATTTATTTTGCCCTATCCGTTTTAGACCCAAACCTATCAAATGACACTAAAAACAACACAATATCTACACAAACAAAAAATCATGTTTTCAACTTACGTAATAAATGGTGGCGCGAATTTACCTTACAAAAAAGTTACTTCGTTTATACTGATTCAACATAGGAAACTATTATATAAATCGTGCTTAGATAGGCATTTTTTTATTGCTCCATTTTTGCACTTCACAGACGCGTGTCTCAAGCGGATGGCACTCACGCTCGCACTAGTCCCAACCGGTCCGAGATATCGTGTCCGTGAGCGGTGTCTATGTGAGCGTTGCTCGAGCGCACTTTGTATGTAGATTGACTTCTGTACTCTCTGTATTTTGTGCTGTCACCCTCAATCTGACCTTTTCGGTGATTCCAGTAACTTCGTAACAAGACGAGACGGCACCATTTGCTGCCGTCTCGTGCCGTTAATTATACAGGATGAAATTAAATAGCCGCGACAAATAAAATTACAATGAGCAGGGGTGGCCCAGTGGCAACCCGCACTGGGTCCGCGTGGTGGATTACGGCTCACTCCCTCTCACAGAGAGGAGGCCTGTGTCCCAGCAGTGGGAATATTAGAGGCTGATAATGATGACAAATTAAAATATCTAATTCAGCGTATTGAGTTAATAATTAAATTTAGAGCATTTTATTAAGGAAAAGGATGCATATACGTGCGCGTAGGCGAGCGATTTGCGACGTCGTCCCGCGCTTTTTTTCGTAGGAACTGTCAAAATTAGTTAAATAACGCAAGTTGCCAATTTGCTTCATGGTTTGAACTCAGCGATGAATGGATTGCTTATCGAGTGCGCTCTAAAATCGATACTGTAATTTTATTATTTGTTTTGATAATTTTGAAAAAAAAAACTGAATCGACGATAATTCGTGTCTACTTGAAGGCAATAACTTAGTTTGCACTATCTAAGACGATAATTACACGATTTTTTTCAAGAATTTAGATTTGGTGACAATTTATTATGATTATATATTATGTAGGTAACAGAGTCCGTTACTTGCACCTTCTATTTCGATTTGTCGCAAGTTTTCAATTTTATCCCGTATAGTGTTTCTATCTAAGTATGGAATATCGTGGTAATTGAAAGTATCGGCACCAAGATTTGAGAAACCTTTTCAGTGTCTGATATCTCCTAGAAGGAAGAACAAATAGTTTAAATACACATTTAATTCTTACATGCGATTAAAATTTTTAATTACTTCTGTTTACCAATTTTCCTTTGTCACCAACAAATATCAATTAGCACTTCTCTCCGGGACATTTGTACAGACGCCAGCACATCAAGCTACTACAACCTGTCAAATTGATTTAATAGATTTGTAACATTATTGCAAAAGCATTAGGTTCAAGTTTGATTAGGACAATTTGACAGTTTCGGGTAGCTTGATGTGCTGGCGTCTGTACCACAAACAACAGCAACCTTTGATTGCCAGTCCCTGAGAAGTCTTAATTATTCAGCAAATCATTAATAAAAAATCATATAAAAACAAAACAAGAAATGTTAAAAATCAATATATCGAATAATTTTTTTATAAAAATAGATATTTAGACCAATAAACAAACGGTAACATTATAGTAAAATTTAAACTTAATAGCCAAATGTTACTAAGTCAGGCCAAAAGGGAATAATCTCAAATCAACATTTGGTGGCCTCACAAGTTTGGCAACACTTGACCCAACTTAAACATGGGTTAACATAGATTAAGAAACGGTTTTAACTTTAAGCATTAAGACTTTCCTGTTTAGACGCAAACATTAGGTGGGAAGAAATTGTTGCTACAAACCTTGGAACTTTGGCACTCCTTCATGATGAGCAGCGTTCAGGTCACAGAGCACGAAATCTCCGCACCGGCATCGGCAGGGTTCCGAGACGGCAGAATTACGAGTAATAAGATTCGTGGTGCCGAAAGTGCGTTGAGCGAACAACATCCATCACGGATCATCTTCAAAACCATTCGTTTCTATACGTCATTTGTTTTGTAGTACGAGTAAACGGTGACACGCTTTTTGTATGGATGTTTCAACCTTCGTAAAGTTTTAATGAACTGGAAATCAATGTTAAAAGAAGTACAGTCCTTTCACAGTTATTTACCTAGGGTAGCTGCAACCCGACATCCACCTTATTACAACAACGATAAAAGTCATTGTGATTTTGACAGACTTGACAGTTGCAGCAACCCAACAGCAACCTTATTGTCAAGAGATTAAACATCACTGTCATATTGACAGTAATGCAAAATCAGAGGTAAAAGACGCTGGCAGAATAGTCAGCACCGGCCAGTTGCCAAAGAAGAACAAACAACTGCAATGTTATATTAAAAACAAATGAGTGATCAAAATATTTATTTCTCACTACGTGTTATCAGCCAGCAACTGCTGCACTATAAAAAGCCCCACTCTTCGAATCCAGCACCATATATTACATGTTCTCCTGGTAGATGTGTTCTCTGGCACTGGGGCTGTAGTTGCTGCAGTAGTGATGTTCATCATGCTAATATTGTATTTATAATACTCTGGTATGTCTTCAAAATCGTAGTAGCTTGGGTAATATCCTGGATTGTAATAACCTGGATTGTAGTAGTAGCCCATGAATTGTGGTGGGTAATAGTAATAACAAGTCCATGTTGGGTAGATTAGGAAGAGTATCAATATTGTGTGGATTATAACGTCAATTTTGTTCATAATGTTCTCTGATTGGAATTTCTTGCTCTTATTTTGTTCTTTGCATAAAATTGTGAGTACTTCTAATTTCGATTCTCGTTTTTTTTTTTTCGTGACGTATTATTTCAATTTCAAGTCTATTTTTATGATTCTTATGTAGACTTATTACAGAGCTCCATTTCTTGCCGTCAATATGAACATTATTAATTTTCTTGATAAATTTCTAAAGTATTTTTTACTTCATCACTGAGACAGCAGTCTTTACCTGAAAAGGTATATGATTTTAAATATTATTGTTATATTATTATTGTGCATTACGTTAAAAAAATACATCCTATTTGATGTGTCGGTAAAGGTGAATATAGCGCTTTTCAGGTGTTCATATACGGAAAATGATATATAACTTTCATAAAAGTTACGAATAATGTTCGAACTCTATCACTTTATGCTTGTTCAATCTTCTGAATACTATAATCGTAATACTATTAATCGTATTGCGTTAACCCCCTCTGTCAACTCCTATAAAATTACTATTGGTAGTTGGTATTTCAGTCCACCAATCACAAAACAAAACAAGATTTGACAGGAAACAAACGGCAAACAAAATTCAATCACATTTTTCAATTCGATAGAAGCCGCGACACAATTTCTCATATGCCACTTCAAAACGTATTCACTATTCAATAAACTGTCTATAGAGGACACTCTGCTTACCTTGTGTTTTCATTAGATTTCTTCCCAATTGTATTTACTCCTTTGAAAAGTTTATTCTGTTCAGACTATACTAGCTCATTGTTTATGCTTTAGTGAACTGCAAGTTTCCAATGATGCTACTCTGGTTAAATTGTTCATGTCCGACCTAGTTTGTGCAATATTGTGTTCTGTTTGAATATAGTGGCGATTGTGATCTTGTTTTGAAAGTGGCTTTTGTTGTACGATAGTACTTATTGATTTAATAATAATAGATGTATATGACCTTAATGAGCATGAATTAGGATAGGTGTTATGAAATCAATTTCTACTCATTACCTACCTACATTACATACCTACCTACGTACTATAGAGGTTTTATTTCATATGGATAACATTGGACACTATGTTCGTTTGCCTATTTTATCCAGTAGGAGCGTAGCTAATGAAGAGGCTTTAACCTGGCATCGTTTTAATATGAAACCAATTCTAATATCAAATTATAGAATAATAATTAGCCTATAATTTTCCCACTTCTGGGATACAGGCCTCCTCTGCGTGAGAGGGAGTGGGCCGTAATGTGGCCCACTCCCGCGTGTGTATCACATTTCGTTAGTGATGGTTTGAACATTTTGTTTTTAAACAGCAGTCTTTATATTAACCAAAAAATAATTGCACATGTGACATGGTACAGTCAGCAACAAAATCTCAGTTATTGAACAAAATATTAGCACTTCAGTTTTTTTAATCTCTGATATTGAGCAAAATATTTGTTCAAAATTGCATTGTACTTCTTCTGCAATTTTGAACAAATATTTTGCTCAATATCAGAGATTAAAAAAACTGAGCCCCACCCGTACGATACGTGACAGACGTGATACACATCACGTTTGCGGAGTTTCGCTAACAAATTTAATTTAACCTTGTATAAATAAAGGTCTTTGCAGTGGTGCCAAGTGCAGTTGTTTTTTGGTTAATAAAAATATGTCTGTTTTGATGTTTGTTTTGTTTTTCGAAATGAATGAACCGATTTTAATGAAACTTCATACGCATAAGCGGGATACAAAGGTTAAAAAGTTACTTTTCGAAAAATAGTGTTACAGCCAAATTAGGTCGATTTTAAATTGTCCATAGAAACAGAGATTTTCAGTTATCTTTTTTTTTAAATCTTTTTCTATCTTTTTTACTTTCGTTTCGAAAATGTTATTATGTATGAAGTATGCAGTTTCATTAAAATCGGTTCACTCATTTCGAAAAATAAGGGCTTGAAAATTTGTATAAGCTGCCGTACGTCGTAAACGCTCTTAAAATCAAAATGCTCAAACCGCAACTTACGTCATATACTTAGGCATTCAAATTCTAGTACAAAAACCATTAGGTGCCTAATTTACCAGAATAAAGTGAAATATTTAGCACATTACACAATACAAATTTCAATAAAGTTTTGAAGATATATATAAGTAGTAGGTAAATTACGCGCCTTCTTAGACAAGTTTCTAACTGAACGCTTTAGAGACGACGAAGGAAGACGGGGCTGCGAGAAAAGCGATGTTAACTTCTACATTCTTGAACTTTTTGAATTATTTTCCTAAAATAAATAAGGAAGCAACTCATTGGGGAGAAAGGTCAAGACAGTTATATGGAAAACTGCCTCTGTTTGTGTTTAAGTCATAATATGTTGTTTGTTTGTTCGTCTGAGTCGCGGGCAACAAATGCACCGTAATTGCGTAATACACTATCAATCACAATTTGAATCAGTTTAGAAAGAAAGAAAAGAAAAATTGTTTATTCAGCACAAACAAAACGCACATTGCAAATAAAAAAAAAAAAAAAAAAAACTACATATAATATACACACACAACGTAGTCATCATCAAAAGCCTCGTGCTCAAGCTTTAAAAATAGTTTGAAGGATATTGTTAATTCATTGCTTCATAATGTTCGAAAAATTTGTCTGGTCAGCAACGTAAATAACGTAACGTATGTTGTTGAACTGTCAAAATGAAAGACATTGCTACTGTTATTGTCTTAGAGTGCGCTTGCGCGCAAGAGATGTCTGCGCGCGACGTTTGTCTTCAAGATTATAATAATATCCCTGCCAGAACTTTTAAAGTAAATAATTTCCGTTCCGCGTAATGATGGAAATTATTTACTTTGGGAAACACGGAACAAAGCGCACTCTTTTGACGCCTAAAATAAACGCCAAGATAGCGGCAAACGATTAATTCCGAATTCGGCGGCGCGCATGTTTATTTTGCGCGCACTTTACGCAATTACCTCGCTGGATGAGGGACGCACGGAACCGGGGGCTATGGGAGAAAAGAGTGGAAGTCTTTGGCTATACCCAGCTGCAGTGGGTGATTCCGTTCTGAAATGATGGTGATGAATTGATGATGATGTTTGTTTCTACCGACATACACTTCACTACATACCAACAGTCCACATAATATCCACATAATTTATATTTGACGTTTAAAAGTGATTTTATATTCTACTTACTAGCTGACCTGACGAACTTTGTACCGCCTCAGAATCAATAAGAATGAATGTATGAGAAATGAATTATCTTCACTACCTAATATTTTTTTTCGTGAATTTTTCCCATCAAACTAATATTATAAAGGAGAAAGTTTGTGAGTGTGTGTGTGTGTGTTTATATGTTTGTTACTGCTTCACGCTCAAACGGATGGACCAATTTTGATAAAATTTTCTATGGTGGTAGCTGATATTCTGGATTAACATAAAAACTACTGTTTATCCCGATATTCCCACGGGATCGACATTTATGCGGGTGAAACCGCGAGGCGTAGCTAGTGTTTTTGTAAAGTCTATTCAAAATTTTGTTCAAATTAATAGTATTTCAATATAAACAAATATCAACTTTAATGGTAATTAAGTTGATGTTTGTGTGTTGTGTGTTTGTTGCTGTCTGTGTGGTGCCGGACTTAAAGAATTGCACCACCCCTTACTTCCCGTGGGTGTCGTAAAAGGCGACTAAGGGTCTTACCGGAGAATGGGCAGCAGCGTTCTCTATTTATTCCACCATCATACCATACTGCGATCGCCAACCCGCCTGCCAAGCGTGGCGATTATGGCAAACCCCCCCCAAAATTGGGGGAGGCCTATGTCCAGCAGTGGACGTCTATCGGCTGAAACGACGAAGTTGATGTTTAAAGTTCTAGCGTAAACTGAACTTTATTGGGTAGGATTTAAAGTTATTTTTACATAAACTCATATTTGTTTACATTTTTGGCAAATCAATCGCGAATGCAGGTTAGCTAATCTGCTATTCGAACAAATCAAAGATCATAAAAATCGGTCCAGCCGTTCTTGAGTTATAAATGGTGTAACTAACCCGACTTCGTTTTATTTATATAGATTTAGGACTGATTTTTCAATAGCCAAATAACTTTTATCTAAGGAATAAATATTCTGGGCCGAGTCCATTTCGATTGCCACCGACACGCCAAGAAGAAGAATATTACGGTTTGACAGCTTTTGTATAGAAAATTATGTCAAAGTGTCATGATTATTCTTCAGATAAAAGTTATCCGAAATATAATATAACTATATAGAAAAATCAGCCCTTACGTAAATAAGGGCTGATTTTCCAACGCCAGAGAACTTTAACGGAGGAATAATTTTTAATTTTTGACAGTTCTTCCATACAAAAACTGTCAGACGTCAATTTTATTCCACAAATAAAAATTATCGGTCGATTGAAAAATCAGCCATAAATCATTTATGATTAAAAAAAAAACAAGAATAAAAAAGAAAAGGAAAGGAAAGAAGGACCTTTCTTTATGAAACTGTATGCCATAATATACCTAAACTATAATAAGTAACTGTTTGCCATTAACGAGGTGATAATTCTAAAACTCCATAATTCCGAGGTTACGATCTTCAATTCAATAGAGTGTCGCCGCGTTCGAGGCCACGGTTACAAGATAAATAGCCTCGGGGTGAAGAAACAATTAAAAACTTGTTTCATTTAGTTAATTAAGCCCGTCGAAGGCGTCCCAGTTACAAGGTTTCCATACAAATTAGCACAGTTAGCAGTTTAGACTTATTGCTTGCAGCAAGCTCGAATAATAATTTATTACTTGGTTGTCGAGTGACGTTCTATTGTTTTTGTAGAAGTTAAAAATTAGGGTGAACATAGGTAAAAATAGGGTAGGCTAGTTTAAAATTAGGATAACTTAGCTCGCTCAGTACTAGCTGAAGTAATACATTGACTTAGAAAAGACCTTGACATCCCGCATTAGAATTATCGTTGTGTATCACTTTATATTATAAAAAAAGTCCCCCGGCCGTGTCTGTCTGTCGGTCCGATCGCGATAAACTCAAAAACTACCAAATGGTGAACGGGAACGGAACGGTGTTCACCAATGGACGGAGTGATTCGTGAGAAAGGTCTATGTGTATAATTCATTATGGTTTTGTGTAAATTGGCTGAAATATGACGATGATTGTTGAAGATCTCGGAAAAAAGGAATTAAAAAAAAATTAAACCGACTTCTAAAAGAAATTAACTCAAAATGATGAAATAACTTTAATTTCGGAAGTCGGTGTCTTGGGATCTGTATTTTAGTTTTAGTTTTTTGCCACAAACTTCCGAAATTAAAGTTATTTCATAATTTTGAGTTAATTTCCTTTTGAAGTCGGTTTAATTTTTTTTAATTACTTTATTTCGTAATTTTTAGTTGTAAATAAAACTGGAATATTTGTTTGTAATAATATAATAGTAGGTAATAGTTTTGTTGTAAATATTGCATTAGAATTTGACCAAGGTTTTGAAATGTTTTTCCTTTGACACTACACCCGTAGCTCGTATCAATAAGCCAGGCCGTCACACTAACACATATTAAGTTGAAGTAAATGTAAGCCAATAAAAAAAAGTCACGATCCGATTAATAGTTGCGGAGAAATGCGTGGACAAACATACATACATACATACCTACATACGTCTATAAATTTTTTTTGTATAAGAGGTATATGTGAATACTAGCTGTGCCCGCGACTTCGTCCGCGTGGAATTTTCGGGCAGCATATTTTGAATTACATATACCGTCTACAGACCGGGCATTTGCTGTCCGAACCCTCTGAGAACTCAGGCGAATTTCAGTGAAAGTCTCAGGCTCTAGTGCTTGAGCTTCACGATCGGCAGTGAGACGTATTTCTCGTTCTTCCTGTGTTTCCTGAGACCGCACATTTGCTGTCCGAACCCTCTGAGAACTCAGACGAATTTCCCTATCAGTGAAAGTCTCGGACTCACGCGATAGTGTATGAGCTTCACGATCGGCAGTGAGACGTATTTCCCGTTCGTCCTGTGTCTCCTGGAATCGAGCATTTGTTGTCCGTACTCTCTGGGAGCTCAGGCGGATTTCCCTGACAGCAAAAGTCTCAGACTCACGCGATAGCGCGTGAGCTTCGCGATCGACAGATAAACGTGCCTTTCGTTGTTCCCCGTTTTCCCTATTTCCAGTTGTCATCATTCGAGAACGATTTGAACTCAGTCGAGATTCTCGCTGAGTCGAAGTTTCTGCAGCACGAAACCTAGCCTGGTGCAGAGAGCCTTTTGCCTCACGACCTTCCTCAGTTTCCTGTGATCGAACTAATCTCATCCTTTTAGCATTTCTGCTACATTGGGAGAGGTTGGATCTTCTTCGAGGCATTCTTACAATAAAATGGTACTTACTACTTAACACACAGTTATTTAGTAAACACGTACTATCGTAAACAATTAAATTATAAATACTTACAGATTATTATACAGTCTAAAATTATCACAGTTTAAGTAATAAGTGTTAAGACGTGTAAACCAAACGTCATTATCATCATCATTTCAGCCGATAGACGTCCACTCCTGGACATAGGCCTCCCCCAATTTTGGGGGGGTTTGCCATAATCGCCACGCTTGGCAGGCGGGTTGGCGATCGCAGTATGGTATGGTGGTGGAATGCATAGAGAACGCTGCTGCCCATTCTCCGGTGAGACCCTTAGTCGCCTTTTACGACACCCACGGGAAGTAAAGGGTGGTGCTATTCTTCTACACAGACAAACGTACTAACTTTATAAAACAAAAGAATTGCTAGAAAAAATAATTACTAACCTAAGCTAATGAACTTATACTTAATAAAGAAAATCAAGAAAAGAAATGCCTAACCTATACCAAATACTTATAATATTTATATACAACCCCTAAATACAAATTAAGATAAGTATACCGAAAATCAGGGAAAGAAATGCCTAACCAATAATAAATGCTTACAATATTTATTTACAAAACCCTAAATAAAAATTAAGATAAGTAAATACCCAATAATCAAGGAAAGAACCGCCTAACCTATACCAAATACTTACAAAATTTTAAAGAAAATTAAGAAAAAGAACCTAACCTACAAACCCTAAAATATAAATAAATGAAATATGCAAACAGTCAGTATTCAAGTGAATCGCAATAATCGAATCCAACTATTCGCCTATACTCTCCAGGATACGTGCGTTCGCTACGAATAACTGAATCCTTATGGCAGCGGCGCGTTTTCTTTTGAAATGGTCATCTCGCAGTTCAACCTGAGGGGTTGTCGACTGCTTAACCTGGCTTTCCTGTGTATGCCTCAATAAATTAAGGCCTCCAGCCAGGGCATAATACACAACTTAACTACACAATATAAACTTAAAAACTAAGCGACTACACGCCAAGGGCACCCCCTGTAGGGTACGGACCTCGGCTTAGGGCGTCGCTGGGAGAGGGCAGCAAGGGACAGGCTGGATCGGAATTATGGCAGCGGCGCGGCTCTCAGCGCGCTTTATACAAGGTGTAACGGAAAGGGGGTATCAACCCTGAAGGAGGTGAATGTGCTCATGAAACTGAACAAATTTCCCCAAAGAACATAGGTCGAAATATGAAAAAAAAATTGGACCTCCCATAGTAATAGTAAATCATTGATGTGCTATTACTATGGGAGGTCCAAATTTTTTGTTTCATCTTCATTCACCTCCTTCAGGGTTGATACCCCCTTTCCGTTACACCTTGTATATATAGCCACGGACGCGCAGGCGCGAGGCGTTCCTTAACAAATGTTCGCCGTGATTATTTAAATTGACATAACTTTTTTATTTATGAACCGATTGTCATGAAATAAACACTAAATGTTAAGTGAAGCTTACTACAATATATTAGTGAAAACCGCATCTAAATCGAATAAGCCGTTTCTGATATTAGCGTGCACAAACACAGCAGACAAACAGATAAACAGACAAAAAAAAAATTAATTACATTTTCGGGTTCGGCATCGATATAATAACAACCCCTGCTATTTCCATTGTACAGACACCACTTTTCTACAATTTTATTATATGTATAGATAATGCAATTCCAATAATATTACATACATACGTGTCGAATTGATAACCTCCTTTTTTTTGAAGTCGGTAAAAATAATGCCGACTGGAAGCTTTAATGGCGTCATCATCATCATTTCAGCCGAAAGACGTCCACTGCTGGACATAGGCCTCCCCCATGCTTGTCATTCTTGGGGGGGGGGGGGGGGGGGGTTGCCATAATCGCCACGCTTGGCAGGCGGGTTGGCGATCGCAGTATGTATGGTATGGTGGTGGAATGCATAGAGAACGCTGCTGCCCATTCTCCGGTACGACCCTTAGTCGCCTTTTACGACACCCACGAAAGTATGGGGTGGTGCTATTCTTTAAGTCCGGCACCACACAGACAATAACAATGGCGCGCGCCGCGTAAAACAATAGAGTTGTATGAACACAATGGTAGTATACGTTCCCGTAGGATACTATCCGACACCCACGCGGCTCAAGCCGCGTGCAAAAGCTAATCTATATGTATAAGAAAGTCGTGTTAGTTACACTATTTATAACTCAAGAACGGCTGAATCGATTCGGCTGAAAATTAATGAGGAGGTAGCTTAGAACAAGGAGACGGACATAGGGTACCTTTTTAGTTTTTTTTAATTTATTATTTTTTTCATTTAATACTTTTATTTACTTATAGGAGTAGGGTAGGAATAGTGTAGGAGTCGGTTAGGAGTAGGGTAGAATTAGGGTAGGAGTAGGTTAGGAGTAGGATAGGAGTAGGGTAGGAGTAGTGTAGGAGTAGGGTAGGAGTAGGGTACGGTAGGGTAAGGGGTAAGACTCCACGCGAACGAAGTAGCGCCGGGCAGCTAGAAATAATTTATATGACAAAACAACGTTTGCCGGGTCAACTAGTATCTAATAAACATAACTGATGCCCTAAAAATATTTGCAACACGGAGGACTCAGATTTTATAGTGAGCAGCCGGCTCACTGTCGGGTCATTCGATTACGTTGAGCTACGCTTGCCACGGTTGGTCCGTCGATGGGTGACCAACTTTACATACCAAGGCCCCTCCGTGCCTACGAAAGCACGCTAAGCCGTTGCGGCCTGTCATTCGTGGATCTTTGACAGTCGTTACGGGTTGTCAGAAGCCCGAAAGTCTGTCAGCCAGTCTTACCAGCCAGTTTTATCGTATTACCCAGTAACTGAGTTGTGGAGGTCAGATAGCCATGTAAAATACTCGTATTCAGCTGCATCCGCTGCGAAATGTGGGTGGCGTTGCTAAAGGTACCTACACCTCTGTCTGACGCTTCGGGGATTACAGGCGTAATGATATGTGTTACATAGAGATTTAAGAAACATGAACTCTTCGTTTCTAACCTCACAAACTCTTCGTTTGTACAGCATTATTTTATTCAACACATTGACTGGTTTCTTGCGAGTTTTTATTAAAACTTCTAAAAACTTTCTGGTTACGAAACCCTTTACCGAAAGAATTAAAACTGAATTTCAAAAGAATATAACAAGCAAAGTTAGTTATGAAAGTTAAGTTACACTTGAGTATTCTTGGAACAAAAAAATGTACAAAATATATTTATTTTAAAGATTTTTCAAAATATTTTTAAGTTAATGTATTTTACGAGAACTTCTCATAGTGTATTATTACTATTTGAGACATAATATAATCCGCCTATAACGTTCCCACTGCTGGGACACAGGCCTCCTCTCGGTGAGAGGGAGTGGGCTGTAATTTACCACGCCGCCGGCCCAATGCAGGTTGTGGCACCAACCTGCATTGGGCCGGCGCACAGTCCACGGCCCATGCCGGTTTCCTCACGATGTTCTCCTTAACCGTTTTGAGAACAGTGGTGATGGTATAATTTACAGAAAGTAAAGCGCCTACCTGGAGTTTCGCGGCGTGGTCGAATCAGAAATGAAGAGATCCGCAGGAGAAACAAGGTAACCGACATAGACCGAAGAATTGCCAAACTTAAATGGCTGTGGGCAGGGGACATTGCTCGCAGAACAGATGGCTGATAGGTCTGAAAGTTTCTGGAGTGGCGACCGCGTACCGTATGGACCGACGTCCTTGTGAAGGCCACAGAAACCCGTTGGATGCGTACTCGCATCGAACTGGTCGAACATCGCAGAGTGGTTGAAGTGGAGATGCTTGGGGAGGCCTATGTCCAGCAGTGGACGTCTTTCGGCTGAAATGATGATGATAATAAAAACGCCTTGCTGGGTCCGAACCCACGACCTAACAACTCGTAAGTCAGGGGCGTTACCCCTGCGCTACCACTGCTCTGAGATCATTTGAGACACATCAAGCTACCCGAAACTGTCAAATTTTCCCAATCGACTTTAAACCTTATGCTTTAGCGATAAAGTTGACAATCTATCAAAGATCTTGTAGCTTGATGTGCTGGCGTCTGTACGTTTATCTCTCAATTTAAGTTTTCACTCACAAAATTATCTTCAAAGACAATTTTGCCGAGATACTTGCTCTTCTCAATCCCAAAACGGTTTCATGAAACTTGAACAATTTACTAAAGTTATTATTTATTCATTAGTTCAAAGGTTAGACAGCTATTAGGTATACAACTAACGCTAAGACAGATTTCGCTTTTAATGACATAAAAACGTCTTTAGGGAACGGAATAATGTTTTAGTTGGGCCACGGCGCCTTCTATTTTCGTAACGGCGCGCGGCGCCGTGTCAAAGTTATCTTTGTGAATCCTGCGTTCCTGGTAAACGCCGAAGCTCACAGGTTGTGTATTAAACATGCATATTTCAATGTAGGTTACATTTAGAAACGTTTGTTAAAATAAAATTGCCTTTAGCAAAATTGACAATCGTGAAATTGGCAATTCATGAAATTAGCAAGTCGTGGGTACGACATAATTTGCTATTAGCAAGTATTTTGTGGACAAACAACATAAAATTATAATCTAGACCGAAAAACATCACAGAGTGAACTCCAATTTCCATGCATTTTCGATTTATTTTATACACTAAATATGTTGATGATAATTAATAAAAAAAATTGTGTAAGCATTTTTATTTCATTTTATTTTCCTTTATTGGCCAACCAACAATTGTTTACACTGTAAATATTTAAAGTAACTATACGATAATCTAGGGTTAGTGTAACAATTTCCTACAGGTTAGTACCGCATGCCCCATGAAGATATTAGGTGTGCCACAAGCAATGTATTTTAAAATTAAAATTAACATCTAATTAACAAAATTTAACTAAAATTTAAAAACTGGCCAAGTGCGAGTCGGACTCGCACACGAAGGGTTCCGTACCACAAGGCAAAAACGCCGAAAAAAACACGTTTGTTGTATGGGACCCCCCTTAAATATTTATTTTAATCAGTTTTTAGTACTTGTTGTTATAGCGGCAACAGGAATACATCATCTGTGAAAATTTCAGCTGTCTAGCTATCAGCGAAGTCTTAGTAATAGGGTCCCGTTTTTACCCTTTGGGTACGGAACCCTAAAAAGACAATTTTTAGAAAGTAAAGCGCCTGTTTCTTTCGAACCTACGACCTACAACTCGTAGTTCGCGGCCGATACCACTGGGCCACCAGTGCTCTCAAAACGGTGAAAGAAAACATCGTGAGAGAAACCGACATGTCCTAGAAACAAAAATTCGAAGACATGTGACATCTACCAACCCGCACTGGGCCCACGTGGTGGATTACAGCCCACTCCCTCTCACAGAGAGGATGCCTGTGTCCCAGCTGGCAGCAGTGGGAACATTAAACACTGTTGATTATGCTATTTTAAGAAACTATACAACAATTACTACGTTCATATAAAAAAGTCATCTTCCGCCGCATATAGTTGCGGGAACTACATGCTATTTTCAGTTCACAAATCGGGGACAAACAAGGGTGCGTCCCGGTGAGATTTTTCTATATTTATTTACTAGCTGTGCCCGCGACTTCGTCCGCGTGGTATAGTGACTTTTCGGGCAGCATATTTTGAGTTACATATACCGTCTACAGACCGGGCATTTGCTGTCCGAACCCTCTGAGAACTCAGGCGAATTTCAGTGAAAGTCTCAGACTCTAGTGCTTGAGCTTCACGATCGGCAGTGAGACGTATTTCTCGTTCTTCCTGTGTTTCCTGAGACCGAACATTTGCTGTCCGAACCCTCTGAGAACTCAGACGAATTTCCCTATCAGTGAAAGTCGCAGACTCACGCGATAGTGTATGAGCTTCACGATCGGCAGTGAGACGTATTTCCCGTTCGTCCTGTGTCTCCTGGGATCGAGCATTTGTTGTCCGTACTCTCTGGGAGCTCAGGCGGGTTTCCCTGACAGCAAAAGTCTCAGACTCACGCGATAGCGCGTGAGCTTCGCGATCGACAGATAAACGTGCCTTTCGTTGTTCCCCGTTTTCCCTATTTCGAGTTGTCATCATTCGAGAACGATTTGAACTCAGTCGAGATTCTCGCTGAGTCGAAGTTTCTGCAGCACGCAAACCTAGCCTGGTGCAGAGAGCCTTTTGCCTCACGACCTTCCTCAGATTCCTGTGATCGAACTAATCTCATCCTTTTAGCATTTCTGCTACATTGGGATTCTTACAATAAAATAGTACTTACTACTTAACACACAGTTATTTAGTAAACACGTACTATCGTAAACAATTAAATTATAAATACTTACAGATTATTATACAGTCTAAAATTATCACAGTTTAAGTAATAAGTGTTAAGACGTGTAAACCAAACGTCATTATCATCATCATTTCAGCCGAAAGACGCCCACTGCTGGACATAGGCCTCCCCCAATTTTGGGGGGGTTTGCCATAATCGCCACGCTTGGCAGGCGGGTTGGCGATCGCAGTATGGTATGGTGGTGGAATGCATAGAAAACGCTGCTGCCCATTCTCCGGTGAGACCCTTAGTCGCCTTTTACGACACCCACGGGAAGTAAGGGGTGGTGCTATTCTTCTACACAGACAAACGTACTAACTTTATAAAACAAAAGAATTGCTAGAAAAAATAATTACTAACCTAAGCTAATGAACTTATACTTAATAAAGAAAATCAAGAAAAGAAATGCCTAACCTATACCAAATACTTATAATATTTATATACAAACCCTAAATACAAATTAAGATAAGTATGTATACCGAAAATCAGGGAAAGAAATGCCCAACCAATAATAAATGCTTACAATATTTATTTACAAAACCCTAAATAAAAATTAAGATAAGTAAATACACAAAAATCAAGGAAAGAACCGCCTAACCTATACCAAATACTTACAAAATTTTAAAGAAAATTAAGAAAAAGAACCTAACCTACAAATCCTAAAATATAAATAAATGAAATATGCAAACAGTCAGTATTCAAGTGAATCGCAATAATCGAATCCAACTATTCGCCTATACCTACTCTCCAGGATACGTGCGTTCGCTACGAATAACTGAATCCTTACGGCAGCGGCGCGTTTTCTTTTGAAATGGTCATCTAGCAGTTCAACCTGAGGGGTTGTCGACTGCTTAACCTGGCTTTCCTGTGGATGCCTCAATAAATTAAGGCCTCCAGCCAGGGCATAATACACAACTTGACTACACAATATAAACTTAAAAACTAAGCGACTACACCCTAAGGGCACCCCCTGTGGGGTACGGACCTCGGCTTAGGGCGTCGCTGGGAGAGGGCAGCAAGGGACAGGCTGGATCGGAATTATGGCAGCGGCGCGGCTCTCAGCGCGCTTTATACAAGGTGTAACGGAAAGGGGGTATCAACCCTGAAGGAGGTGAATGTGCTCATGAAACAACAAATTTCCCCAAAGAACATAGGTCGAAATATGAAAAAAATTTTGGACCTCCCATAGTAATAGTAAATCATTGATGTGCTATTACTATGGGAGGTCCAAATTTTTTTTTCATTTTCATTCACCTCCTTCAGGGTTGATACCCCCTTTCCGTTACACCTTGTATACAGGCTGTTGATTTGCATCCTAGTCAAATTCAAGGACGTCATTATGCTAATGATTCTCGACCCAAATCAACAATAAAATGGGTAGGTATTTTTTTTATTTTTTTTCTTATTTACGGAAATCCGTAAGTGTGAACCAGCCGTATTTAAACGCGGCCCGTCTGTTACTAGCCCTATAACCGCGCTTCACGTACACACACATTCAAATGCGGATGAGAATCTATCATTCGATAAATTCGTAGGTAATCAATCCCATCCTCCAATCACAGTGAGGCGATCCGGGTACTTAGTCTCCCGCGCACCCTAAGCCACGCCCCCGCTGCCCCGGAACTAACAGTGTAATTGAAATCGCCGCAGCGTTCGTGCGCTTTGCGAATTCCGCTTCTCGGTACATCGTTGAGACGTAGGTTCAAAGTGTTCAATTCAAATGTCGAGCTGGTGGAGATGGTCCGCGGTGGAGATGTCCGTCGGGAAATGTTTCCCGATCGGGAACCCCCTTCACAGCGTCATGCTGGCTGCTATGCACCACACCAGTGTTGCGCATACTGAAGCGTGAACTGCAACACCCGTTCCACTACCCCAAGGCACAAGACATTCACCCAGGTGAAAATGCCGTGCCGCGTGCGGATTACATTTTGTCGTTTTCGACACTTTAAAAACGAATGTGTTAGTGTTGTTAAGCTGAAGGAAAACCAGTACGTACTACCTAAGTACGTGGCAACTTTACCTCCGGTAACATAGGTAGGTAATTTATTTATTTGTACATTTTGTAAATACGTTGTTAGCTTAATCAATTTCATTAGTGTAAATAAGTTATTTCAAATTATTAACTACCTACGCCAATAATACCTAAGAGTCGAAAGTATACCACGTCCTTACACTTAACTAGAACGTCTTTCCATTTCCATCAAACGTAGAAAACATTTTTAGACTTAGTAGATCGATCACCAACAAAGGTAGGATTATTGCCGGTCCTAAGCCCGTTAAGTAGGAAGGAAAGTTTCAAATCAACCAATTTAATCCACAAATAAAAACAAAAACACTACGAAAACTTTAGCTTGAAGGATATTATTAATCATCTGATAACAGGTCAGTGAACTTTTCTTTGGCGCACTAGTATTACTGTCATTAGTAAGATTTCCGTATTCCAATGATGCTCAAAAATGAGTTAATTATCAAGTGAAATTTATGACAATAATGTAGGTGATTTTCGAAATAAAATTAGGTAAAATTATTGCTACCGGTCATCGCTCGGCGGCCCGACGGCCGCCGGCCGGCCGGGGAATTACATGGCAGCTGCATGCATTGTCGCTGTGTGCATAGTCGGGTGATTCTGTTTTATTTGTATCAAATTAAGGGTTTAATTCTGAAATACTGTTAAATTTCTACAACAAAAAAAAAGCAGCGCTTACTAGTTATTGCCCCCTACCGTACTTCAAATGATTATTTATGTCTTTTATGACAACCTCCTGAAATTTGACGAGGATGCAAATCAACAGCATGTATATAGCCACGGACGCGCAGGCGCGAGGCGTTTACGTACTCTGATACCTTAACAAATGTTCGCCGTGATTCTTTAAATTGACATAACTTTTTTATTTATGAACCGATTGACATGAAATAAACACTAAATGTTAAGTGAAGCTTACTACAATATATTAGTGAAAACCGCATCTAAATCAAATAAGCCGTTTCTGATATTAGCGTGCACAAACACAGCAGACAAACAGACAAACAGATAAACAGACAAACAGATAAACAGACAAACAGACAAAAAAAAAATTTAATTACAATTTCGGGTTCGGCATCGATATAATAACAACCCCTGCTACTTTTTTTTAATATATTTCCATTGTACAGACACCACTTTTCTACAATTTTATTATATGTATAGATACCCGCTCTACGAGGATGCGCGTGGGTCTTCCCTTTTACGTAGGGCCTAGTAAAGTCTGCAAGTGAGTTAGATTAAAACCGTGGGGATTAGATGGGTTGAAAGACCGACATACCCTTTCGCCTTACCAGGGCGGAGTATACTCACAGGGATTCAACACGAAAAAGAAGTCATGCTTGTTTGCACACCGAGGGGTCTTGTTGCTATGTTTAACTATTGCCAATCTTTACCTTTATAAAATTCAAAGTCCTGACTGACTGATATATCAACGCACAGCCTAAACCGCTGGTCCTAGAGACATGAAATTTGGAGGGTGTGTTCTTTGTGAAGTTATCCACTAAAAAACGTTTTTCGAAATTCTATCCCTAAGGGGGTGATTGGGGGGAGGGTGAAATTTTACGCGGACGAAGTCGCGGGCAGAAGCTAGTTTAGTATAGTACTTGTATCTAACGAAGCGACGCGCGGTTTTCATGTTTGTAGTAATCAAGTGTACATAAACGCTGTATAGAGGTATGAGGAACAGTGTGTAAAGTTCACTCATAGTCTATAGAAAAGGGGGGATCCTTCGATCAGACGGGTGTTGTGTCTGGCGGGCAACTGACCGATGATTCATGTGGGGCCGTTGTATTTATGCTATTTGCGCGGTAAACTCTGCTTGCGAGATGCAGGATTTCGAGTGACGTCAGTATGACGCGTTGTTCGCATGTGGCGTTGTAGATACCCAACGATGGTCGTTAGTAGATACCGCTACAGCTGTCAATGTGTGCGTGAAGACGAGTAGCGCCAGCACGTAACACACACATACACAAACTTCCGACTTCGCCTTACCCACATATTCACAGCATGTTTGTACACGTGGTATTATACTGTATTACAAATTAACAACCATTAAAAAATATTTTATTTCTTTAAGTTTTGTACAAACATTTTTACATGTCCATCATATTTTAAAAACTAGATGAGGTCGGCGTTTCTATCTGACTACTCTGAGAAGAAAGACCGAAACAAACTCAGAGGACACAGTCTCTTTTAAAGTCCAGACATAATCTTGGTCAGATCATGTGAAGACCATGTAGATTGATTAGAAATAAATGTAGGTAGGTAGGACCTCTATGTACTAGTTAAGTTTCATGATATTTCTTTTAATTAGAATGTAACCCTAAATCATTTTTTTTCAATAGGTTGAAAGTTAGTGAACACAATTGCTTAACTGGTGAAAATAATCTTTCAACTTTTCCGACACTTTTCTAACTAATCAGAAAAATCGTACTTAAATATTTAGCAGTAAACATCTAAAAAACAAAACAAAATTAAAACCTTGTAAACTTGACTAAATACTCGTAACTCTTTTAGGATTACCTGAAGTAGAAGGAAATTCTAATAAAGTCCAGGTACCTAATTTAGTCATTTAGCCTGTTTGAATAAGTTAAGTTGGAAGAAGAAAACTTGATTACGCAAAGTTACCTAACGATTTTCCGATTTCTGAGAAAATAGGTTGAAATCTTAGGAACATTATAATTATCTAGAAGGAGCTTCAGAACGCGCAGGGTACGGCAGAGTTTGCATTATCTGAGGCTCGCTGTTGTGTGTGTGAAAGCAAGGGAAGGAAATTCTTTTCGATTATTAAGGGACTTACATGATTTAGGTCATGTAAGCGCGGTCACTGTCGGACTGCATAGAAAATAAAGAGAAGCGCGATGACAACCCTGGTAATTTATTGCAAAATATGAAGCAATTATTTAATTACAAAAAATCTATTGTTTGGACAAAAAAATTAAAACACTAGTGTTTTAGTATGGTGTAGTTTTTATTGTAAAAATAAAGTTTTTAGAGGTATCTTCATGATTTTTTTCCATCGTATCAAATTAGTTGTATTATGTTTTCAACACACTATCAACCCAGCATATATCCTGAAGAATATCACAACATATTTTTCTGATTTTGTTTACTGTAGTCGATCATATACTTTTATTTTTACTTTGACATTTATTATTTATGTACTTGAATTCTTAATTAACCGTTATTGTTTTATTGACGTTTCTAAATGTATTTAATGAATTTTATTTTAATCTAGGTATACCGAAACGTATCTGAATTTCATGAATTTATCATCCTCTGTTATACGTCCGATCGTGTGTCAACGTGGATTATCCTTCGGATATAATGTTATTTTTTTAATTTTCAACACAATGTACCTATTGTTATGAAATAAATTACTTATGACTTATGACTTATTGTTTTTAAAACTTGCGTATTTGGCGTTTAGGTCCTGTAAGCCCTTAACATTTAATTTCTAACTCTCGTTGCTAACTGATAACGTCTGCACGGGACGATGGAAGCTATGCTTACCACGGTTGGTACGTGGATGGGTGACTATCTATTACATACCGAGAGCCCTCCCTGCCTCGGAAATCACGTTAAGCCATTGGTCCCGGCTATCATTCGTAGATCATTGATAGACGTTACTGGTAGGCACAAGCCCAATATTCTGATAACCCGTCTTACTAACCGGTATCGTGTTACCCAGTAACTGGGTTGTGGAGATCAGACAGGCTGTCGCTCCATGTATATACTGGTACCCAGCTGCATCCGGTTAGACTGGAAACCGACCTCAATAAAGTTGGGCAAAGATTAGGCAGATTGATTGACTTTATGATTAAACTAGCTTCTGCCCGCGACTTCGTCCGCGTGAAAATTCACCCTCCCCCCATTCACCCTCTTAGGGTGCGTCCACATCTGGCGAATGTGCAGCTCCCGAGCCGTTTGCGAGCTACCCGCGAGCTGTGCGCGAGCATTTTTGTTCGTGCGCCGCTCCTGCCCCACCCGCGCGCTGTTCGCGCGCGACCTAAGCGCCGTACGCGATCAGCGCGCGGGCGGCGCAGGAGCGGCCCGCGTCTTCCTTCCGCCCGCTTCTCAAGCCCCGCACCCCAACGCCACCAACGCCGTTGTCTCTTTTTTTTCTTTTTATCAGTCATATAATAGCTAATGATGCAGCAATTATATTAAAAGCACTAGTGTCGTCCGGCATCCTCGAAAGTACTGAGCCAGTAAGTGCGAGAATTGAGTGCGCGCAGATCGCGCGCCGCGCGCACGCCGTTATACGAGCCTTGCATGAGTTGCGCTAAAGAGGCGCACCAAACCATTGCCGTGACTGCACGCGCGCCGCTTGCGGGCAGCTCGCAAACGGCTCACGAGCTGCACATTAGCGGCACATTCGCCAGATGTGGACGCACCCTTAGGGGTGGAATTTTGAAAAACCCTTTCTTAGAGGTTACCTACTCTTCACAAAGAACACACCCTCCAAATTTGATGTCACTACGACCAGCGGTTTAGACTGTGCGTTGATATATCAGTCAGTCAGGACTTTGAATTTTATAATAAGTACTTATAGATATTTTATATTAAAGTGTTTACATAATTTTAAAAGCTTACAGTCTTAAAATAATAATAATAATAATATTATTATTATTATTTTAAGACTGTAAGTGTACAAGTATAAAAAAAACCGGGCAAGAGCGAGTCGGACTCGCTCACCGAGGGTTCCGTAACATCCAGGTTCATGCATAAGGTTTATGTTTATGAAATTAAATGTTTTTTTATGTTTTTAGTTGGTTGAATAAAAGGTAAATTGCGGTTTACGATTTATGACGTATTAAAAAAAAACTACTTACTAGATCTCGTTCAAACCAATTTTCGGTGGAAGTTTACATAGTACTGTACATCATATATTTTTTTTAGTTTTATCATTCTCTTATTTTAGAAGTTACGGGGGGGGGGACACACATTTTACCACTTTGGAAGTGTCTCTCGCGCAAACTATTCAGTTTAGAAAAAAATGATATAAGAAACCTCAAAATATCATTTTTGAAGACCTATCCATAGATACCTCATACGTATGGGTTTGACGAAAAAAAAATTTTTTAGTTTCAGTTCTAAGTATGGGGAACCCCAAAATGTATTGTTTTTTTTCTATTTTTGTGTGAAAATCTTAATGCGGTTCACAGTATACATCTACTTACCAAGTTTCAACAGTATAGTCCTTATACTTTCGGAGAAAAGTGGCTGTGACATACGGACGGACAGACAGACAGACGGACAGACAGACAGACAGACAGACAGACAGACATGACGAATCTATAAGGGTTCCGTTTTTTGCCATTTGGCAACGGAACCCTAAAAAGGAGGGGAAATAATCAAAGGGCATCAAAAAATTCGTCCGCATCGCTGTCAACAGGAAACGTGCCCAAAAGGCTGGCAGCACTGCCACGTTGTATGGCAATGCTGATTTTTTGGCCAAAAAATAGGCCAGTCCTCTGGTCACGTTAAGAGTCGACTAACCACTTGGCGATGTCTCGACATACTAAGTGGGCACTCGGGCCCCATGTCCCTAGTGTTGTATTCACATCGCGTGCTTGCGTTGAACCAATATTCCAGAGCCACAAGATACAAGCGATGCTTAGTTTGTGGCTCACCGAATCCGTCACATTGTATTTTTACTTTTTGATGAATAAAACTTATTATATTATATAATACTCAGCTTAATTTTCTACATAAATAATTTCCTTCGTAAAAAGCGCGCACACAGATTATTTTGTCGGTGACACATTTTGTGATGCTACTTCTAGGTGTTCTTATTCGTCGACTAAAGTTTATATTTTAATTACTGTTCTGAAGTCCCCGTCACGAGAAGCTAATGTAAATATAGAACTTCTACTAACTTTTGTAGCGACAATTCAATCAACAACAAATTATCCCAAATTCAATCAACTCAAAGTAACATACGAAACTAACGAGCAATTTCACTTGGTCGTGTTATATTTTAGCGATATATAAAGCGCTGTCGTCTAATGTTTTGTGGTACTGGAACGTGTCTGACTTATGCAATGTAAACATTTGGGCCGCCATTTTGAATTAGGTTCACGCCATTTTGAATTAGGTCAATGCTGCAGAATGCAGATGCAGAATACTCGGAACCATCTGACGAAAGTAATTAGATGTTAGTGTTAACATAGTTAATATCACTATATAAATGGATGAGAAAAAACCATTGAACTCGCGACACTGTTACCGTGACCGACACCGCGCGTGTTTTGTTTATAAGACGGTTTAAAAAATACACACGTAATTGATCAAGTTTTCACTTCTATCAGCACTCCCGCAGTGCCACTGTTTTTATTTGATCCAAAGGTTGCGAACCCCTGAATGTGTGTTTACAAAATTTATAGCTTCTCGTGAAGGGGACTTTAGTTGGCTTCATTAGAGATTTGGTATTCGATGTTTGTCCTCATTTTGTTTGCTGTTATTTTAATCTGTTTATCGTGTTTTGGTAATTAAATAGGTGCTTAAAATTAAATGAAATTGTTTACTCTGTAAGTAAATAGCATATCGAAACGACTTTTACACGTCATTTTATTAAAAAAAAAAACAGTGGCACTCCAGGAGTGCCGACAGAAGTGAAAACCTGAAAAAGCATAATAATTTTACAAATATGTTTGAAGGTCATTCTTCCCAAAGAAAATGTACCGCGCATTGATGTGTGAACCGACACCCCTGTTTTAAGTTTTGGCCATTATAAAGAATGGCCAGAACTTAAAACAGAGGTGTCGGTTATGGTAACAGTGTCGCAAGTTCAATGATTTTTTCCCATTTCAAAAAATGCCCAACGCCCCTAAAGAAGTTTTCACTACAATAAAAAAATAACTAGATGAGGTCGTTTCCTATGTGACTACTCTGAGAAGAAAGGCCGAAACAAACTCAGACGTCATAGTTTCTTTTAAAGTCCAGAAATAATTTTGGTCAGGAAACAAACATAGCAAGAATATCATCATCATTTCAGCCGAAAGACTGCTGGACGTCCCAAAAGGGGTTTGCCATAATCGCCACGCTTGGCAGGCGGGTTGGCGATCGCAGTATGGTATGATGGTGGAATGCTTAGAGAACGCTGCTGCATTCTCCGGTACGCCCCTTAGTCGCCTTTTACGACACCCACGGGAAGTATGGGGTGGTGCTATTCTTTAAGTCCGGCACCACACAGACAAGTCCGGCACCACACAGACAGTCCGGCACCACACAGACAAGTCCGGCACCACAAAAACAGTATGCAGTCAGGGAATACTACCCAAGTGCACTTTCATAATTTCTCATCATCTGCCTAGCCTTTTCCCAACTATGTTGGGGTCAGCTTCCAGTCTAACTGGATGCAGCTGAATACCAGTATTTTACATGGAGCGACTGCCTTTCTGACCTCCACAACCCACTGGGTAATACGATACCTCTTGGTAAGACTGGTTGTCAGACTTTCGGGCTTCTAACTACCCGAAACGACTGTCAAAGATCCACGAATGACAGCCGGGGCCGACGGCTTAACGTGCTATCCGAGGCACGGAGGGGTCACGGTATATAAAGATCACCCATCCACAGATCAACCGCGGCAACCGTAGCTTAACCTGATCGATCAACCTGTGCTGCTGTTATTATTTAGCCAAGAGTCCCTCATTTTCATAATTTCTAATGTGTCGATATTATCGTGGACGTCTACGTTTACGTCACAGCGTCACGATAACGCGGGGAAGTATTATTATTTATACATACCGTCTTGTTAGAAACACCACCGTCATGTTAGACCAAGCTTCAGGAAAGCTTAAGAACAGTTGCATCAAATAACAAAAAACAAAAGAAAATCTTGCAGAACTTGATATCTCTGCCCTTTCTATTCTACGGCGATATTCTTAAAGTGTTAACTCTATTCCACAATATCATTGCCGAGTCCAGGTTTATTTTTTAAGCAAATACTCGCGCGATAATGTTAGAATTGACAATCTTGTCCGCAAACTCGATCTTGCAGGGCGGCTGGAGTACGTACTTGTATGTACTTTAGCTTGAAAGGCTCTCGGAGTTCCGATGAACTTGCAGAGAACCCATTTTCAACTATGCATGTTTAACTAAGTTGGAAGTGGACAGAATCTGTGTATTTTGATAGGTTATTGTTTGTCGGTTTAAAGTTAGGGAGACGAGACAGTTTTTGCCTTATTTACGATTCTAAACTACCGATACAGAGTATGAAACAAAGTCGCATGCGGTGTATGTCTCTGAGGCCACGTTGTTCTTCTAAACTGTGAAACGAATTTTGATGAGATTCATCATCATTTGAAGAATTTATTCCGGAACCTACGTCAACAACCGCCTAGCCTTTTTTTTTACGTGATCGATCGACCTGTGCGGCTGTTATTATTTAGCCACGGGCCCCCATTCCGGAACCTACATAATTATAATACAATCAACTCAGCCTATCGCAGTCCACTGCTGGACATAGGCCTCTCCCAGACTGCACCACAGCACCCTGCCCTCCGGCTTTCACATCCAGTCTACCCCAGCCACCTTCTTTAGTTCGTCCGTCCATCTAGCTGGGGGGGCGTCCCACACTACGCTTTCCGATACGCGATCTCCACTCCAGGACTCGTCTGCTCCACCGGCCATCGGCCCTTCGATAGACATGGCCACTGCCACTTCAGTTTGCTTACTCTGCAAGCTATGTCAGTAACTCCGGTTCTTTTCCGGATAATTTCATTCCTGATTTTATCATTTAAAGAGACTCCGAGCATAGCTCGCTCCATAGCGCGCTGAGCGACCTTGAATTTGTGGACCAGCCCGACCGTCAGTGTCCACGTTTCAGCACCGTTTGTCATGACGGGCAGGACGCACTGGTTGAAGATCTTAGTCTTCAAACACTGCGGGATAGACGACGAGAAGACTTGACGGAGTTTTCCAAATGCTGCCCAACCCAACTGGATCCTTCTGTCGGCCTCTTTCTCAAAGTTTCTCAAAATGATAATACATTAATATTAAACTTACGTATAATAAAATCTCGGTCTTTTGAAATGTCACCACATCAATACATTGTGCGCGTGCGAAGCAGGGCCGGGTCACTAGTAAGATTATAAAAAAAAGTATCTAGTTTGGTGATTCAATTACAGTGTTCTGTAGCCCCGATCAAATACAAGTTGAAAGGCATCCTAAATAATTGGCAATTAGCACAGAACTCGCAATCACAGTTCAATTAAAAACAAATGAAATAGAGTTAATTCATAATCAATCTGCGTAGCCTTTTCCCAACTATGTTGAGGTCAGCTTCCAGTCTAACCGAATGTAGCTGAATACTTAAAAAGAGTGCCGTTACTGCCAGTGATAAGTTTATCAAAATTTCAGTGATTTTTATTCTCATCGCAGTAAGGACAAAGTTTGTCAAAACAGGGATCTTTATTCTCTTTGCAAGAAGGTTGCTGTTGAGTTACTGTTAGTGACAAGTTTGTGAAACTCACAGTGATCTTTATTCAATACCAGCAGCGCCCCGCGGTTTCACCCGCGTTAGTTTCGATCCCGTGGGAATATCGGGATAAAAAGTATCTAATGTGTTAATCCAGGAAATGGTCTATCTATGTGCCAATTTTTATCTAAACCTGTTCAACGGTTTACGCGTGATTGAGTAACAAACATCCAAACATCTTCACAAACTTTCACATTTATAATATTAGTAGGATATAAGTCAATGCTTTATTCTCTGAAGATTCAATTTACCGAGAGTTCTTATCATTACATAATTACGAGTCGAATATACAGTAATTATCCAAAACGTGGAGATTGTGAGTCTAAGGCCTGATTTTTCCATCGCCAGATAACTTTTATTGGAGGAATAAAATTGACGTTTGACAGTTTTTGTATGAAATAACTGACAAAATTTCAAAATTATTCCTCGAATAAAGTTATCAGTGGATTGCAAAATCAGCCCTAAGGAGAGCAGATATCACCATTGCCAGGATCGCCCAGAGGACGCGGTGGAGCACACGGTGAAGGTCAGCCCCGCTTGGGCGTAGCACCGCCGTGTCCTCGTAGAGGCGATCGGCAGCGGCGGCGACCTCTCGCGTCTGGCCCTGGTGCAAGCCATGGTCCGGGGCGAGAGGGAGTGGGAGACAGTCACCTCCTTCTGCGAAGCAGACATGCTAGCGAAGGAGGTGGCGGGACGGTTCAGGGAGAGAGCCTCCCGTTCAGCCGCCGCGAGGGACGCCCCCGGCGTCGGGAGCCGCGTGACGACTCCCGGCCACCGTAGGCGCGGGCCTGCGGGCGGAGAGTAATGGGTAGCTCACCGTCCGATCAGGACCAGGCCCGTGCCGGACGGCGCGTACGTGTTCCACGCGCGCCTCAAAGAGATGTCAGCATCGAGGAGGGGCCCCTTAGGGCCGAAGCCTGCCGGGCCAGCGGGATTGTCCGAAAGGGTTACCGTTGGCTCGGAACATAAAGGGCTAGGGAAGGAACACGGGTGGGTTTTAATCAGTAAGAGTCTGACACTCCCTTCCGCTCCACCCAGAGCGGGAGGAGTCATTTGATGATTTCCCATCCGGAAAAAAAAAGGGAGAGCAGGTAGCTCCTGAAATAACCTTTAGCGCAAATACAGCATTACACATAATGTACACATAATTACCAGCCTATTATGTTCCCACTGCTGGGACAAAAGCCTCCTCTCTGTGAGAGGGAGTGAACCCTAATCCACCACGCGGGCCCAGTGCGGGTTGGTAGATGTCACAAGTCTTCGAATTTTTGGTTCAAGGAAATGCCTGTTTCCTTCCGCGACGTCGTCCGTCACCGTTTACATACCCCATTAATAAATAAGAATATATCATTATCTAATACCTAAGCTTCATCCTATCCTAACTAATATTATAAATGCAAAAGTAAGTTTGTTTGTTTGTTACCTTTTCACGCCTAAACCACTGAACCGATCATCCTGAAATTTTGCATAATATACGTTGTCAGGTGTACAGAAACGGACATAGAGTACTTCCATCACGAGAAAAAGTGCTGTTTCCGGGGAAAACAACAATAAGTTATTATGATAATAGATGGCGCCACGTGTCTTTCGAATCATGATTGAATTATATTAGAAACTTTAGATATAAGTTTTTTATTTTAGCCTAATTTGATTGTCAAATTCTAAATTAACGCGAGTGAAGCCGCGGACCAAGCTAGTAGACGATACATCAAGACTGATACGACATACTATCTGCAACGTAATGAAACCACGGTTGGAGTCTAACTGACTTTATTCGGATCTACCGACACCTCACAATATTATTAATGTATGTACCTACATTCCACATCTCCCCAATAAACCAAAAGTATACCGTTAAACACATACATTTAACAATAACTAAATCTACACCAAATAAAAGATAAGCATGTATTATAATAACATGTTGACAAAGTTTAATATTTCTTGTTCTTAGACCTGTTGTACGCTCTCTGGGCACGGGCGGAGGCGTCTGGCGGCGGCGGTGGAAGAGGTTCCGACTGAACCCGACCGTAATCATTTCCATCAAACGCGTCCCTAAAGTCATCTCCTGAATCTACTACTTCGGACACTGCCTGCGCAGCACACGTACCCGTCGTGCCAGTCGCCTCCGCTTCCGTAGGTGTCTCTCGACCGTCAGACCCCTCGGTTTCTTCCACTATCGGCGGCGTGCTTGTACGCGATAGGGAATAGCGACTTGGTCCACGAAGCGGGACAAGTTGGTCGTGGTGTCTACGCCATTCCACTCCTTCCCCTATGTTTATTTTACAAGAAACTGGTCCAGTTACCTCTGATACGTAACCCTTCGCCCACTTGTCCCCTTTCTTGGAATAATCTCTCGCAAGTACATGGTCGCCCACCGCGAGTGGTTTGTGACGACCGCCGGCGGTCGCCACCTGCCTGTCCTGCGCGGCGCGTACAACAGTCGGCCCGTCTGGACGTAGTACATCGAGGCGCCCGCGCAAGCGACGTCCGAAAAGTGCGACAGCCGGCGATACCCCTGTAGTGGCGTGCTCACAATTTCTATATTGAAATAAGAAGCGATACAAAGCTGCTAACGTATCCTCTTTTTGAAAAATAGCTCGTTTAATCGCTTTCTTGACTGTTTTTACGGCATTCTCTGCCTCGCCATTACCTTGGGGTCTGTACGGCGCCGATGTTGAATGTCTTATTCTATTTTTATGACAATATTGTTTGAATTCTTCCGAGAAGAAAGGCGGACCATTATCGGTCACTAGTTGTGATGGAAGACCGAACCGAGCAAAAATAGACCGTAAAGCAGTAATAGTGGCACTAGCTGATGTACCACCCATGACCACTGTCTCTATCCACTTTGAGTGGGCAACTACCATTATTAAAAATCGTTTACCCGCACAATCAAAAAAATCAGCATTCAATGAACGCGCTGCCACGGGTGTAACGGGTACTCCCATGGGTGTAGCGGAGCGCGCGGTGGCGCATCTCGCACCGACCTACACGCGTCACAAGCCCGACAAGCGTCCTCTATGTCCCTATCAATATTAGGCCAGTAAACGTAATTACGAGCAATGTTTTTCATTTTATTCATGCCTAAATGGCCACTATGGATTTCTTTTAAAATATCTGGTCGTAACTTTTGTGGAATTACCACTCTATATTGATAAATAATACAACCACGATCCGTGAATAAATGTTCTTTACGAGCAAAAAATACCTTTTCTCCATCACAACTAGGCGATGCCGGCCACCCAAACAACAGGTAACCTAACACTTTACAAAGCAGCGGGTCCCGCTGCGTCTCTTGAGCTACATCATTAAAATCTAAAGGTAATGATTCTTCGACATATTGTAAATAATCTATGTGAGTAGTGGGTAGCCGCTCGTGTGCCAAGGGCAAACGTGATAAACTGTCAGCCGGACCATTATCCGCTGACTTCACAAATTCTATAGAAAAATCGTAACCCGCTAGTCGTGCGGCCCAGCGCTGCAGGCGACTGGCTGCCGTCTGCGGAATACCCTTCTTTTCATGAAAAATATATGTCAGGGGCTTGTGATCAGAACGCAAGGTAAACCGCCTACCAAAGAGATACTGGTGGTGTTTTGTAATGCCAAAATAAATTGCTAAAGCCTCTTTGTCTAGCTGACTATAGTTGCGCTCCGCACCGTTTAGCGTGCGCGAGGCGCAACTGACTGGCCGCTCGCTGCCATCCTCATATCGATGTGCTAGGACCGCCCCACACCGTACGCGCTGCTGTCCACCGACAACACGAGCGGCCGCCCCTCCTCATAATGAGCCAACACCTTATCACTTAACAATATCTTCTTTGCTTTCTCCATTGCTTGTGCACAACGCGAATCCCAATTCCACTTAACACCTTTGCCTAAAAGATAGTGCAACGGGTGAAGCAATGAACTTAAGTTAGGGATAAATTTCCCGTAGTAATTTAAAAGACCAAGAAAGCTTTTTAACTGTGTCACATCAGTAGGTGTGGGTATTTTGGCAATAGCGTCGAGCTTAGCGGGGTCGGGATGCAACCCGTCCCTATTGATAATAAACCCTAAATAAGTTACACTTTTTTGTAAAAAAGTACATTTTTCCAACTTGACGGTGAGGCCCATCTGACGTAATCGTTCGAGGACAGCCCGTAAACTGCGCATGTGTGAGTGTCTATCTTTGCCCGTTATGCAGATATCATCGAGAAATACTACCGTGCCCGGGATGCCGCGTAGTGTCTCCTCCATCATTTTCTGAAATTGCTCTGGTACACAAGATAAACCATACGGCGTTCTCCTATAAGCAAACGTCCCTACATGTGTTGTAATCGCCGTATATTTTTGGGATTCTGGATCTAAAAGCACCTGTTCATAAGCATGTCGTAAATCAACTTTAGTAAATTCCTCCCCGTTACTTAAGTTCGCAAATAACTCTTCTATACGGGGAAGTGGATAAAAATCACGTTTCAACTTGGGATTAATTGTGATTTTATAGTCACCACAAATCCTGAGTTCCCCATTACTTTTGACTACAGGCACTATCGGGGTCCCAAAATCTGAGTGCTCGACGCGATATATGGAGCCGTCCTGCTGGAGACGCTCCAGCTCGCGCTCAACCCGCGCCCGCAGCGCTAGCGGCACGGGCCGCGCGCGCACGTATACCTCGCTGCTGTCTACGAGCTGTAACCGTAACGATTTCTTACAAGTGCCTAGCTGCTTTGTAAACACTTCAGGAAATTCTTTAACCAATTGACTGATTAATTTATCCTCTTCAATTAATTTATTAATGTTTATTCGTGTTACATTCAAAGCAGCGAGCCAGTCTCGACCTAGTAACGGCCTACTGCCGCCTTTTATTACATACAATCGAACATTTGTAGCCATTACCTTATTAAATTTAATATTAACTGTAATGTATCCCAGTGGTTCGATCTTGGAACCAGAATAGCTGCGCAAAATCAAATTAAGTTAATTAATTAAGTTTGCAAGGGTCTGTCACTAAATAACAACTCATAACAACTATCATTGATTGCAGCAATACGGCTACCGGTATCAATCTCGCACTCTAACATTACTAAATCCACCTGCACATTTATAAAATAAGGTTGGTTACCTTGGGCCGAGGATACCACCATGTTGAAAAAGTCATCGTCTTCGCAATCTTCACCTACAAAATTTTGACGTTGAACATCAACACTTTTACGATTACGCACTTTCTCACACATCACACGTAAATGGCCGCGCTGATTACAGTTATCGCAATTGTAATTCGTGTAACGGCACCTGTTAGCCGGGTGACCTTTACCGCACCGCCAGCATGCCGTGCCTCCGCGGGCTCCACCACCGCCGGCGTCTGCAGGCGTCGCGGGCCCCCCCGCGCGCTGTTGACGCGCGCCGCTCGCGCTCGGCCGGGCGCACACCGCGTGCAGGCCCTCGCCCGCCTCGCTGCCGCCCGCGCTCGCTCCGGCGCCGCTGCCAGCGCCCGCGCTCCCCGTCACGGCCGGGCCACCGCCGCTTATCTCGGCGTGCCGGTCCGCCGCCTCCAGAGCCAGAGCTAGCTCCACCGCTTTCTGGTAGTCGATCGACCTCTCAGCGAAAATCCTAGATCTCATCACTTCACTTGCAAGCCCCGATACAAATTGATCTCTGAGATCCTCCTCTAGTCGGTTGCCAAAATTACAAGTGACCGCGAGATGCTTTAAACTCTGTAAGTATGCGGTCAACGATTCGCCTGGTCGTTGTCTCCTTTGTCGAAAAATATGGCGTTCGGCAATATCCGACCGTTGTGGCTCGAGGTGTGCTCGCACTAATTCAATTAGCTCATCAAACGTTTTATCTTCCGGATTAGCTGGAGCACATAAGTCACACATCAAACTATAAGTTGCATCGCCAACCACTGTTATTAACATCGACACTTTCAATTCCGGTTTGATCTCGTTAAGTTTTACGAACTGATTGACACGTCGTACGTACGCCGGCCATTGCTTGGAAGTTAAATCAAATGGTTCAATTTTACCGATTGGCATTGCGAAAATACTTTATTTTCGCAACAACACATTACAACGTGCGAACTTAAACAATATTTAGTGCACAGTACGCGTAGATTTTTCGTAAAAAAAAATATTTTTATCGTATCCTCGTCGCCAGTGCAACGTAATGAACCCCGGTTGGAGTCTAACTGACTTTATTCGGATCTACCGACACCTCACAATATTATTAATGTATGTACCTACATTCCACTATCTTTAGAGGGTTATATACTATCTTTAGCTCAGTAGAATCTTAATCGACCCCACAATATAGGTCAGAACCAAGATCGTGTAACTAACCTTAGTTAATTCATTCGGCCTAGAAATCTAGATCAGAATATAATCTTTGATTTCGCAATTCTAGCATTTGTAAGACATAAAAGCCTACATTCGTTCTATATCTATTCTAGAAATCTGGAACTGCCAATCTTTGTTTTCTCGACCCCACTTATTGTATAGTTGACAACGTAATTTCTTTACCACCCTAAGGTTGCAAATGCAAAAATAGAACTTGCACGCAAGTGACGTTATCACTTGCGTGCAAGTTCTATTTTTGCATTTAAAACAAATGTGACAGATTGTTTCAACCTTAGTGAAGTTTTAAATTACCGGGGGTTTTTGTCAATAGTGGTGTGCATGCGAACAACGCGTCATACTGACGTCACACAAAATCCTGCATCTCGCAAGCAGAGTTTACCGCGTAACTAGCATAGATACAACGGCCCGACATGCATCATTGGGCAGTTGCCCGCCAGACACAACACCCGTCTGGTCGGAGGATCCTTCCTTTTCTATAGAGTATGAGTGAACTTTACACACTGTTACTTATACCTCTATAGTGGTATAGCAATTACGATTTCGACTTTCCATTGATTATCGAAATCAAGACTTGCTTATTCATTATTTACATACCGATTGACATGCCGATATCTCATGAAAAACCCTTTAGCGCAAATACAAACTCAAAACTCAAACTCAAAGCATTTATTTCAATTAAACCTTGTACAGGCACTTTTAAATTGTCAAAATTAAATAGTCTGTCAGTTAGTCAGAAACTTGAAGCTAACTAGCTTCAAGTTTCTGACTAACTGACAGACTATTTAATTTTGATCTACGTTTTGGAATGGGTAACTACCCATTCCAAAACGTAGATCTCTATGGAGAAGAACGGGCAAGAAACTCCATGGACACTCTTTTAAATCAAGTTATTACAAAATCCTGGGTAGGTACATTATTCTTGTTGCTTCTATATGTGAGAGCAATGTAAAAAAAAGACAAATGAAGAAACAATTCAAAATATAAGATTAAAAATAAGCCTTGGCCGTTAAGAGATGACCAGTCTCAACCGACGGCACCCGTTCATGAACATGACGCGTGGATCAGCACCATCCAGCTCAACCATTTTGTAGGGACACCAATAATAATTAGGAATATATCAGTATCTAATACCTAAGCTTCACAAACGATAAATCAAAACTAATTCGACGTATCTTCAGACAGTTTAGCTCAGTAGAATCTTAATCCTCGTAATATAGGTCAGAACCAACATCATGCGACTAACCTTAGTTTATAGGTACATTCGGTCTAGAAATCTAGATCAGACTATAATCTTTGATTTTGCAACTCTGGCATTTGTAATAAACACAAGTTAAAGTCAGTTCTATAATATTCTAGAAATCTTGAATGTCATATCTTCGTTTTGGCAACCCAAATAATATTATTGTATAGTCATAACTAACCTTGGTAATAGATTCGGCCTAGAAATCTAGATCAGACTATAATCTTTGATTTTGCAATTTTAGCATTTGTAATACTTATTAGTACATTATGATACATGCATGGAATTAGAAAGTACTATTGGCATAGAGAAATATACATTAGTTCAGTGGGAATCCGCAATAATAGAACGCCAGTCAGGGTATTTTCCGTTTGGTTCCGGGAGGGACCACGGACAATTTAAGGTAAATAAATAGTTCATTTTGGGACCAAGGAAAATTCAGACTATTACAAAAAAAAAGTGAAGTGTGTCCCGAGGATTCCTTTTGGCATGAAGTTTCTTTGATGAGATTAAAAAAAGCGCACATCTCCGACTAGTAAATAGTTATCTGTGGCGTTACCACACTAGTGCGGGACGATAAAGTAAAAAGCACGCGTGTTTAATACACTGCATTATGGACCTAGAAGTGGTTCATTAAGAGCCACTTTACGAGCAAGTGTGTTGAAAAAGCTAACATTCGTTGAATATTGCCCGACTTGGGTTCGATTACCATCAGGAATTTCTCAGTAGCAATAGGGTCACCCCTATTACGTGGGACTTAAACATAACCGGAGGAATGTGGGTGTACCTACAAAAGGTACACTTCTGCCTAATCCTTCTGGAATAACATGCTTAATGTGGTGTTATCAATTATGTAGTTCTAATGTTAGAAAAATGTTCGTAATGCTGAGTAAGACGCCAGCACATCAAGCTACCCCAAACTGCCAAATTTTCCCAATCAACTTTGAAACTTAGGTATGCTTTAGCGATAAAGTTGAAAATCTATTAAAGAAATTTGACAGATTTTAGTAGCTTGATGTGCGTGCGTCTGTACAATTACCCTCAGGTTTTCAGTAGGTTCAATTGTACCTTGTATAATTTACTAGAAACAGTAGGTACAGACGCCAGCACATGAAGCTACCCGAAACTGTAAAATTTTTCCAATCAACTTTGTACCTTATGCTTTGGAGATAAAGTTGAAAATCTATTAAAGGGATTATAAACTTGCGTTTTTTGCGTTTAGGTCCTCTAAACGCAAAAAACGCAAGTTTTAGAAACAATAAAAGTATATGATCGACTACACTAAACAAATACTTACAGAAAAATATATGATATTCTTCAGGATCTAAGCTAGATAGATACTGTGTTGAAAACATAATCACACATATAAAAAATCATGAAGATACCTCTAAAACTTTATTTTTATAATAAAAACCATACTAATATACATACAATCATTCTGATTTTTTGTCAGATTATTCTACAAGCAACATACTAGTCTTTTAATTTTTTAGTCCAAACAATAGATTTTTGTAATTAAATAATTGCTTCTTATTTTGCAATAAATTACCAGGGTTGTGTCATCGCGCTTCTCTTTCTTTTCTATGCAGTCCGACAGTGACCGCGCTTTAGGTCATGTAAGCCCCTTAAAGAAATTTGACAGATTGTAGTAGCTTGATGTGCTGGCGTCTGTACATTATTTAATTCTCACACACAACGTCCTTTTCCTAATTAGAAACGAAGTTATACCAACAGCTGAGACCAATGTATACAACGTCGGATAATTTATGTAATCTACTTAGCCTATCGGAGTCCACTGCTGAATGAAGCCTAATTTATGTAAACCTTATGCTAATCAAGCTATCTACATCCTTAACTTGTTCGAGGGGAAAATGTACAGGGTCATTAAGTCGGCAAAAAACATCAAATGACCCATAGTAATTTACCTTTGGGAATAATTGGGTCTTCAACTGCAGTATCTTTTGGCAGCCCATTACAGGTCATAGCACACATTTCAACTCAGAAAGGGGTCGTCACCGTATCAACTCGAACCATTCAGTATTCTTTGTATGAAACTCCCTACTGCAACGCACAATACCTAATCAGAATCGTAACGTAATCGCCTCGCCTCGGGACAAGCTCACGAACCGCGGTGAGGTGCAGTAGTAGCGTACGTCTCTTTGTCCACTCTTGCCTCTATCTTTCCTTCCGCGGCCTGTCTGCAGCACCTTCAACCAGCGGTCGGCGAGCCGTAAGCGCGGCGTTGTTGCCTAGCCGTAGCCTAGTCGACGTATCGGAGCTTCTGATCCTCTTTGGTTACCTACGTGCTTTTTTTTAATTTTTTGGGTGGGAAATCATCAAATGATCCCTCCCGCTCTGGGTGGAGCGGAAGGGAGTGTCAGACTCTTACTGACTAAAACCCTTTCTTAGCCCTTTATGTTCCGGGCCAGCAGTAACCCTTTCGGACAATCCCGCTGACCCGGCAGGCTTCGGCCCTAACGGGCCCCTACAATTTATGCTGACATCTCTTTGAGGCGCGCGTGGAACACAAACGCGCCGTCCGGCACGGGCCTGGTCCTGATCAGACGGTGAGCTACCCATTACTCTCCGTCCGCAGGCCCGTGCCTACCGTGGCTGGGAATCGTCACGCGGCTTCCGATGCCCGGAGCGTCTCCCGCGGTGGCTGGGACGGGAGGCTCTCTTCCTCGTCCATCCCGCCACCTCCTTCGCTAGCATGACTGCTTCGCAGAAGGAGGTGCCTGCCTCCCACTCCCTCTCGCTCCGGACCGTGGCTTGCACTAGGGCCGGACGCGAGAGGTCGCCGCCGCTGCCGATCGCCTCTACGAGGATACGGTGGTGCTCCACCCCAGCGGGGCAGACCTCCACCGTATGCTCCACCGTGTCCTCTGGGCGATCCGGGCAATGGTGACACCCAGGCTTTTCCTCCCGCCTGATAATGTGCAGGAACCTCCCAAAACATCCGTGTCCGGTGAGGACATGCGTCAGGCGGTAGGTGAGGGCGCCGTGACGCCAGCCACTCCAAAGAGGGGTCTTATCGCCACTATCGTGGCGGGCCCTGCGCTGGGTTGCCACAGTCGCTCTTTCCATGTCGCTATGAGATCGCGCCGGAGGTCCGTCTGCTCCGCCGCGATTTGCCACGGAAGCGGAGTTTCCGCCCGGCGTAGTGTCTCCGCGCGCCACTCATACAGGCACGCGAGGACTATCGCCTCCAGATCCCATGGCGGCAGTCCGGCAAGGAGGCTTGCCGCCTCGCCCGAGATCATGCGGTAGCCCCGGATAAGCCTTACGGCTACCACCTTCTGGGGCGCGTTCAAGTAGTGGGCGGCTCGCCGCCGCAGTGAACGCGCCCACACCGGGGCCCCGTATAGGGCCATGGACCGCACGACCCCCGCGTAAAACCTCCGGAAGGAGGCGTTTGGCCCCCTCAGGTTGGGCAAGAGCCGCTTGAAGGCGGACCCGGCCCGTTCCAGTTTGGGGGCCAAATGTCGAAAATGCTCGACGAAGTTCCACGCGCGCCTCAAAGAGATGTCAGCATCGACGAGGGGCCCCCTTAGGGCCGAAGCCTGCCGGGTCAGCGGGATTGTCCGAAAGGGTTACCGCTGGCCCGTCACATAAAGGGCAAAGGAAGGAACACGGGTGGGTTTTAGTCAGTAAGAGTCTGACACTCCCTTCCGCTCCACCCAGAGCTGGAGGAGTCATTTGATGATTTCCCATCGGCAAAAAAAAAGTCCCACCGGCTGTCGAGGACGAGACCCAGGTATTTCATCGTTGTCTCGACGCCGATGTGAACCCCTCCTACCGTTAGTTGGGATCCCAATGGTCTTACGTTAGGTTGACGCCTGTTTGACGGCGAAGCGAAAGGCGATATGATGACGATCCCTTTCTGAGTTGATATGTGTGCTATGACCTTATTTCCGTCCCTTTCGATTTGTTCTGGTAATCCAAATGACGAAGTCCAAAAACTCAGTCAAGGATAGGGTGCTTATATATTTTACATAATATATCTATTTTATTATTTCTGTAACTGCCCGCGACATCAAAGCGGGCCCTATCAGAATACCAGCGCTGCGACATTTATTTTTTAAATGTCGCAGCATCATGCTGAGATAGGAGCCTTTTGACCTCGTATAGATAGGACTTTCTGTTTCCTTTTTCTTTTTGTTACTTTTTTTTAAACATAATTTGGTTTTTTATTTTTTACTGTGTTTAGTTTAGTTTGTAATCTTTCTGTACGAGTCGCAATAAATACATTACCTAGAAGAGCGTTTCCGTCATATAATAATGGACGTCATAAAATCGGTCGTTTTTACCAGTTTTTGACGTTAAGGTGTCAAAAAACGCTCTGTATTTTGACAGCCGCTATTGTGTGACCGTTCACCGATTTCTTATAAAACCAAAGCTTAGTGCTAATGACTGAAAATCGTCACCTACATTTCTTTTAACAATGGGAGGGTTTTTTTTGAGTATTAACAAAAAAAACATAGTTTCCAAGAACTCTGTAGATGGCGTTGAACTAACTACGTTACTAGGTGCCAAAGTCAAAACGCTTGGAAAAAAAAAATTGTGTCACGTCACATACGCTCGTTGACACTTTCGTTTGCTTTCGTTGTCTTTCGTTTTACGATCTTAAAATTACATCCTAGTGAAATAATAAAAAAATTATGTGACGTTCCGTTCCCTGCAGTAACTTACCAAGTTCAGCGCCATCTATCCAGCGACTGGGGAAGAGTTAAAAAAAAAAGAAAATCCGTCATTTCAACCTTCAAGTAGGTTTTATTCAATGTTGTTTTCTCAAACGTTTCAAACGAACGTCTGGGCGCGAAAGCTAAGTTTTTGTTAGGCACACAATGGCTGATGAACAATGGGGCTGTTACAGTCGCCGACACTCCAATTGATAAGAGAATTTAGAGAGACGTGATGAAGTCTTGAAGTAGGAGGCGTTTATTCTTTACGACAAGGAGAAAATGCTTTAAAGTGTAAGGTAAAATGTCGTAATAATTCAAGTTTTTTCGTCGGTTTTAACGGGACATTTTACGCAATTCTTGAAAAAAATCTTTTTCTAATATAAAATCCTGAAAATGTGTGACCTAAAGCGCGGTCTTTGTCGGACTGCATAGAAAAGTAAGAGAAGCGCGATGATACAACCTTGGTAATTTATTACAATAAATTACCAAGGTTGTATCATCAACACTAGTGTTTTAATTTTTTAGTCCAAACAATAGATTTTTCGTAAATAGTTACGAAAAATCTATTGTTTGGACTAAAAAGTTAAAACACTAGTGTTTTAGTATATTGCTTGTGGAATAATCTGACAAAAAATCATAATGATTGTATGTATATTAGTATGGTTTTTATTGTAAAAAGAAAGTTTTTAGAGGTATCTTCATGTTTTTTTTCTGTCGTATCAAATTAGTAATATTATGTTTTCAACACACTATCTACCTAGCTTATATCCTGAAGAATATCATATATTTTTCTGATTTTGTTTACTGTAGTCGATCATATACTTTTATTGTTTCTAAAACTTGCGTTTTTTGTGTTTAGGTCCTGTAAACCCCTCAAGTGCTAATAAATTCCCTAGCAATCTCATATCACGGCAAAGCAATATGCTGTAGCAAATTATATGATACGAATAAAAAGATTACTACCCACTTTCCGAATCCTCAAATTAGGCACCCTCAAGGCTAAACCCACGCAATAAGTAAATAATAAAACCATAATATTACGTTAAAGGGTTTACTACAAAGCTTCTTAAGTACTTATTGAGCGTAAATATCTTGGAAATATCGGTAGATATGGGCTTAAGTAAAGCCCACGAATGTCGATATAATCACGTAGCTAGTGATTGGTGAGCGCGCCAGTACCATCAGGGCACCCTATTTAATCCTTCTTTGAGGTTTCTTGACATCTTTACTGTTAGCTGTGCGCGATGGTACATTAAAATGTAATTTTATGGGCGACAGTACAGTTACGTGCAAAAATATGTATGTCTTAGAAACCAGAAGCGGAATATATTGTAAAACAAATTACTAAATGACCTACAAAGTTACATTTCTTACAAGTCATTTTTAATTAGCAACAAGCACATAGGTAAATAACAGGTGCATAAGAATTATAGAACACGACCCTAATCAACACTATAACGTGCCTAGAATACGCCCATTGCATCCGAAAACCAAGCAGCCAGCAGACCAGCGCCCGTTGACAGCGCACCATGCCTTTTTCTTACAAACTGTCACTCGGACCGTGTAGGTTGGATGAAGGAGTATCTAAGATATGTATATGTGAATACACTTGTCAAAATTCAAAAGAGTTCTACTCGTAGAGAATTGTAGAAGAGTATCGCTTAAAATCTTGATATGTAGTGCAAAGGTATCACAATTGGACAACACAACAAAATTTCAATTGAAAGTTAGGGAGAAATTAGAAGCAGAATACATGCTGTGCCAACCTTAGAAAATCTGAGATGAGGACGTGAGGAGGACGATGATCTGCCTAGCCTTTTCCCAAATTAGTTGGGGTCGGCTTCCAGTTCAACGGGATGCAGCTGAATACCAGCATTTTACATGGAACTACTGCCTATCCGACCTTTACAACCCAGTTACTGGGTAATACGATAGGCCTTGGTAAGACTTATTGTCAGACTTTCGGGCATCTGACGACCCGTAACGACTCTCAAAGATCCACGAAGGACATCTGGAACCGGCGGCTTAACATGCTTTCCGAGGCACGCAGGGATCTTGGTATATAAAGATGGCCCTTGGTAAGACTAATTATCAGACTTTCAGACTTCTGACGACCCGTAACGACTGTCAAAGATCCACGAATGACAGCCGGGGCCAACGGATTAACGTGCTTTCCGAGGCATGGAGGGATCTTGGTATATAAAGATGGTCACCCATTCACGGACTAAACGCGGCATGCGTAGCTTAACCTTATCGATCGACCAGTGCGGCTGTTATTCAGCAAGAGGAGGATAATGATGAAGTCATCGTGAAAGAGAAACTTTATTTGTTGAATTTCTTTTTGGTGTGAACATATTTTTGCAGGTGACATTACCACGCATGTGTTACGAGTAAATAAAGTATTGAGCGCCATTGCGGGAAATTGCGTCGTAATTAGTACTTTAGTAATTTTATTATGTTCGTGGTTTGAATGTAAGCTACAATAAAGGACCCTGTCCCTTCTAGTGTGGGATTTTAATGGAGGAGAATATTTTCTTGTACCCGTACCTGTGAACTTTGTACCTGTACCTTGTGTACCTTGTACCTGTGCTACCTTTTGCCTACTTGTGAGAGTATCTACCAACTATACTTGGGTTTCAGCAGTATTATTAAGTTAAGCAAGTATCCTGCTCCCGAATTGCGTAACACACTATCAATCACAGTTTGAATGATTTTGAAGGATTTTGCTAATATAGATTAGGAATATCCTACAAATCATTCAGATGTTAGAAAAATTTGTCTGCTCAAGAACGTGAATAACGCCATAAATGTTGTTGGACAGACAAAATGAAAAGTTGGCCGTAACTGCTGGACAGTTACGGCCAACTTTTCATTTTGCTGATTTGCTGAATTCGTTTTCTCCTCTACCGATATTTTTTTCTCCTCTCAGTTCATTTTGTTTGTATGTATGAATGTATCTATCTCATCATTTCAGCCGAAAGACGTCCACTGCTGGACTTAGGCCTCCCCCAAAGGGGGGGGGGGGTTGCCATAATCGCCACGCTTGGCAGGCGGGTTGGCGATCGCAGTATAGTATGGTGGTAGAATGCATAGAGAATGCTGCTGCCCATTCTCCGGTACGACCCTTAGTCGCCTTTTACGACACCCACGGGAAGTATGGGGTGGTGCTATTCTTTAAGTCCGACACCACACAGACATGTATCTATCTATGTGTTAGTATTTATTCTTGTATTTTATAGTCATTTTCTAGCTGTTTTACCCGTATTTTGCCATGTTTTGTCTCTGCATCACCCTAAGGTTCACTGGTAGAAAATGCCTCAGGCATTAAGTCCGCCTTTGTACAGTATTTCTTTTACTTGTGCATAAAGTTTTAATAAAATAAAATAAATAAAATGAAAGTTATTGCTACTATATTAATTTTTATTCTACGAATAAAAATTGACGTCCGGCAGATTTTGTATGGACGATATTATGTCAAAAATTTAAAATGATTCCTCGGATTAAATTATCTGGCGTTGGAAAAATTAACCTTAAGTAAAGTAGCAATACTACGAGTATGCGAAGTATTGCTACTTTACTTAGGGTTAATTTTGTTGTTGTTTCTTGTCTGTGTGGTGCCGGACTTAAAGAATAGCACCACCCCATACTTCTCGTGGGTGTCGTAAAAGGCGACTAAGGAAGACCGGAGAATGGGCAGCAGCGTTCTCTATGCATTACACCATCATACCATACTGCGATCGCCAACCCGCCTGCCAAGCGTGGCGATTATGGCAAACTCCCCCCAAAATTGAGGGAGGCCTATGTCCAGCAGTGGACGTCTTTCGGCTGAAATGATGATGATGAATTTTGTTAATAGTTAATTTAATAATTTGCCTCGGAAAGCACGTTATGCCGTTGGTCCCGGCTGTCATTCGTGGATCTTTGACAGTCGTTACGGGTAGTCAGAAGCCCGAAAGTCTGACAACCACTCTTACCAAGGAGTATCGTATTACCCAGTAACTGGGTTGTGGAGGTCAGATAGGCAGTCGCTCCATGTAAAATACTGGTATTCAGCTGCATCCGGTTAGACTGGAAGCCAACCTCAACAAAGTTGGGTAAAGTATGCGAAGTAAGGCATTTCTCAATGCTCTCCATATGACAAGCTTTTAAAATCATAAACGTATAAGGGACGCATAGTGCCAATCGCCACTCAAGTGTTGTGTATGAATAGGTTTTTAGAACCCTGTGCGTCTGCGCACACTGTGAGACCTCATAGTAATGTACCCTGCAGTTCCTAGCCAAATAACAGTGACTGATGTTGATTAAAATGTAATATTAATCCATACTAATATTATAAATCGAAAGTGTGTCTGTCTGTCTGTTTATCTATTACCTCTTCACGCTTAAACCTTAGATGAAATTTTGTATAGAGATAGTTTGAGTCCCAGGAAAGGACATAGGATAGTTTTTATCCCGATATTCCCACGGAATCGACACTTATGCGTGTGAAACCGCGGGGCGCTGCTAGTGAAGTCATAAAACGAATTTTACGTAAAAAGTTTCGAACCTCACGCTGCGAATCAATTCGCCCGAAATGTTTAGCATAATCAGCCTATAACGGGTTCAGCGGGATTGTCCGAAAGGGTTACCGCTGGCCCGGAACATACAGGGCTAAGGAAGGAACACGGTGGGTTTTAGTCAGTAAGAGTCTGACACTCCCGCTCCGCCTAGAGCGGGAGACCCCTCCCGCTCTGGGCGGAGCCGAAGGTTTGATGATTTCCCATCCGGAAAAAAAGCCTATAACGGGAAATGCTGGGAAACACGCCTGCCTGTGAGAGGGAGTGAGCTGTAATCCACCACGCAGGCCCAGTGCGGGTTGGTGGATGTCTTCGAATGGCAATGGCGACACCCAGGCTTTTCCTCCCGCCTGATAATGTGCAGGAACCTCCCAAAACATCCGTGTCCGGTGAAGACATGCGTCAGGCGGTAGGTGAGGGCGCCGTGACGCCAGCCACTCCAAAGAGGGGTCTTATCGCCACTATCGTGGCGGGCCCTGCGCTGGGTTGGAACAGTCGCTCTTTCCATGTCGCTATGAGATCGCGCCGGAGGTCCGTCTGCTCCGCCGCGATTTGCCACGGAAGCGGAGTATCCGCCCGGCGTAGTGCCTCCGCGCGCCACTCGTACAGGCACGCGAGGACTATCGCCTCCAGATCCCATAGCGGCAGTCCGGCAAGGAGGCTTGCCGCCTCGGCCGAGATCATGCGGTAGCCCCGGATAAGCCTTACGGCTACCACCTTCTGGGGCGCGTTCAAGTAATGGGCAGCTCGCCGCCGCAGTGAACGCGCCCACACCAGGGCCCCGTATAGGGCCATGGACCGCACGACCACCGCGTAAAACCTCCGGCAGGAGGCGTTTGGCCCCCTCAGGTTGGGCAAGAGCCGCTTGGAGGCGGCCCCGGCCCGTTCCAGTTTGGGGGCCAAACGTCGAAAATGCTTGACGAAGTTCCACCGGCTGTCGAGGACGAGACCCAGGTATTTCATCGTTGTCTCGACGCCGATGTGAACCCCTCCTACCGTTAGTTGGGATCCCGATGGTCTTACATTAGGTTGACGCCTGTTTGACCGCAAAGCGAAAGGCGATATGATGACGATCCCTTCCTGAGTTGATATGTGTGCTATGACCTTATTTCCGTCCCTTTCGATTTGTTCTGGTAATCCAAATGACGAAGTCCAAAAACTCAGGCAAGCATAGAGTGCTTATATATTTTACATAATATATCTATTTAATTATTTCTGTAACTGCCCGCAAAATCATAGCGGGCCCTATCAGAATACCAGCGCGGCGACATTTATTTTTAAATGTCCCAGCATCATGCTGAGATAGGAGCCTTTTGACCTCGTATAGATAGGAGTTTCTGTTTCATTTTTCTTTTTGTTAGGTATTTTTTTTAACCTAATTTGGTTTTTATGTTTGACTTAGTTTATTTTGTAATCTTCCTGTACGAGTCGTAATAAATACTTTCGTTTCCGTCATATAATAACGGACGTCATAAAAATCTCTCGTTTCCAGCAGCGGTGCTATTCTGTAAAAATCTCAGCGTGAAAACTTACGTGAAGTGAGCGTGGAGTGAGCTGTCAAAAGTGTCAATTCCTAGAAAAAACAAATTCACATCACCTAAGTTTTCACGGTGAGATTTTCACAGAATCGACCGGCAGAATTTGACATTAAGGTGTCAAAAAACGCTGTCTATTTGGACAGCCGCTGTTGTGTGACCGTTCACCGATTTCTTAGAAAATCAAAGCTTAGTGCTAATGACTGAAAATTGTCACCTAAATTTCTTTTGATAATTTCAACCTTCAAGTAGGTTTCATTCAATGTTGTTTACTCGAACGATTCAAACGAACGTCTGGGCGCGAAAGCAAAGTTTTTGTTAGGCACACAATGGCTGATGAACAATAGGGCTGTTACAGTCGCCGACACTCCAATTGATAAGAGAATTTAGAGAGACGTGATGAAGTCTTGAAGTAGGAGGCGTTTATTCTTTACCACAAGGAGAAAATGCTTTAAAGTGTAAGGTAAAATGTCGTAATAATTCAAGTTTTTTCGTCGGTTCTAACGGGACATTTTACGCAATTCTTAAAAAAATCTTTTCTAATATAAAATCCTGAAAATGTGTGTTAAGGCGACTACATGACCTAAAGCGCGGTCTTTGTCGGACTGCATAGAAAAGAAAGAGTAGCGCGATGACACTACGCTGGTAATTTATTGAAAAATATGAAGCAATTATCTATTTACAAAAAATCTATTGTTTGGACTAAAAAATTAAAACACTAGTGTTGTATGTTGCTTGTAGAATAATCTGACAAAAAATCATAATGATTGTATGTATATTAGTATGGTTTTTATTGTAAAATGAAAGTTTTTAAAGGTTTTTTCATGATTTTTTTCTATCGTATCAAATTAGTTATATTATGTTTTCAACACACTATCTACCTAGCATAATATATCCTGAATATCATATATTTTTCTGATTTTGTTTACTGTAGTCGATCATATACTTTTATTGTTTCTGAAACTTGCATTTTTTGTGTTTAGGTCCTGTAAGCCCCTTAAGTGCTATTAAGTTCCCTAGCAGTCTCATATCACGGCAAAGCAATATGCTGTAGCAAATTATATGATACGAATAAAAAGATTACTACCCACTTTTCGAATCCTCAAATTAGGCACCCTCAAGGCTAAACCCACGCAATAAGTAAATAATAAAACCCTAATATTACGTTAAAGGGTTTACTACAAAGCTCCTTAAGTACTTATTGAGCGTAAATATCTTGGAAATATCGGTAGATATGGGCTTAAGTAAAGCCCACGAATGTCGATATAATCACGTAGCTAGTGATTGGTGAGCGCGCCAGTACCATCAGGGCACCCTATTTAATCCTTCTTTGAGGTTTCTTGACATCTTTACTGTTAGCTGTGCGCGATGGTACATTAAAATGTAATTTTATGGGCGACAGTACAGTTACGTGCAAAAATATGTATGTCTTAGAAACCAGAAGCGGAATATATTGTAAAACAAATTACTAAATGACCTACAAAGTTACATTTCTTACAAGTCATTTTTAATTAGCAACAAGCACATAGGTAAATAACAGGTGCATAAGAATTATAGAACACGACCCTAAACAACACTATAACGTGCCTAGAATACGCCCATTGCATCCGAAAACCAAGCAGCGCCCGTTGACAGCGCACCATGCCTTTTTCTTATAAACTGTCACTCGGACCGTGTAGGTTGGATGAAGGAGTATCTAAGATATGTGAATACACTTGTCAAAATTCAAAAGAGTTCTACTCGTAGAGAATTGTAGAAGAGTATCGCTTAAAATCTTGATATGTAGTGCAAAGGTATCACAATTGGACAACACAACAAAATTTCAATTGAAAGTTAGGGAGAAATTAGAAGCAGAATACATGCTGTGCCAACCTTAGAAAATCTGAGATGAGGACGTGAGGAGGACGATGATCTGCCTAGCCTTTTCCCAAATTAGTTGGGGTCGGCTTCCAGTTCAACGGGATGCAGCTGAATACCAGCATTTTACATGGAACAACTGCCTATCCGACCTTTACAACCCAGTTACTGGGTAATACGATAGGCCTTGGTAAGACTTATTGTCAGACTTTCGGGCATCTGACGACCCGTAACGACTCTCAAAGATCCACGAAGGACATCTGGAACCGGCGGCTTAACATGCTTTCCGAGGCACGCAGGGATCTTGGTATATAAAGATGGCCCTTGGTAAGACTAATTATCAGACTTTCAGACTTCTGACGACCCGTAACGACTGTCAAAGATCCACGAATGACAGCCGGGGCCAACGGATTAACGTGCTTTCCGAGGCATGGAGGGATCTTGGTATATAAAGATGGTCACCCATTCACGGACTAAACGCGGCATGCGTAGCTTAACCTTATCGATCGACCAGTGCGGCTGTTATTCAGCAAGAGGAGGATAATGATGAAGTCATCGTGAAAGAGAAACTTTATTTGTTGAATTTCTTTTTGGTGTGAACATATTTTTGCAGGTGACATTACCACGCATGTGTTACGAGTAAATAAAGTATTGAGCGCCATTGCGGGAAATTGCGTCGTAATTAGTACTTTAGTAATTTTATTATGTTCGTGGTTTGAATGTAAGCTACAATAAAGGACCCTGTCCCTTCTAGTGTGGGATTTTAATGGAGGAGAATATTTTCTTGTACCCGTACCTGTGAACTTTGTACCTGTACCTTGTGTACCTTGTACCTGTGCTACCTTTTGCCTACGTGTGAGAGTATCTACCAACTATACTTGGGTTTCAGCAGTATTATTAAGTTAAGCAAGTATCCTGCTCCCGAATTGCGTAACACACTATCAATCACAGTTTGAATGATTTTGAAGGATTTTGCTAATATAGATTAGGAATATCCTACAAATCATTCAGATGTTAGAAAAATTTGTCTGCTCAAGAACGTGAATAACGCCATAAATGTTGTTGGACAGACAAAATGAAAAGTTGGCCGTAACTGCTGGACAGTTACGGCCAACTTTTCATTTTGCTGATTTGCTGAATTCGTTTTCTCCTCTACCGATATTTTTTTCTCCTCTCAGTTCATTTTGTTTGTATGTATGAATGTATCTATCTCATCATTTCAGCCGAAAGACGTCCACTGCTGGACTTAGGCCTCCCCCAAAGGGGGGGGGGGGTTGCCATAATCGCCACGCTTGGCAGGCGGGTTGGCGATCGCAGTATAGTATGGTGGTAGAATGCATAGAGAATGCTGCTGCCCATTCTCCGGTACGACCCTTAGTCGCCTTTTACGACACCCACGGGAAGTATGGGGTGGTGCTATTCTTTAAGTCCGACACCACACAGACATGTATCTATCTATGTGTTAGTATTTATTCTTGTATTTTATAGTCATTTTCTAGCTGTTTTACCCGTATTTTGCCATGTTTTGTCTCTGCATCACCCTAAGGTTCACTGGTAGAAAATGCCTCAGGCATTAAGTCCGCCTTTGTACAGTATTTCTTTTACTTGTGCATAAAGTTTTAATAAAATAAAATAAATAAAATGAAAGTTATTGCTACTATATTAATTTTTATTCTACGAATAATTTTTATTCTACGAATAAAAATTGACGTCCGGCAGATTTTGTATGGACGATATTATGTCAAAAATTTAAAATGATTCCTCGGATTAAATTATCTGGCGTTGGAAAAATTAACCTTAAGTAAAGTAGCAATACTACGAGTATGCGAAGTATTGCTACTTTACTTAGGGTTAATTTTGTTGTTGTTTCTTGTCTGTGTGGTGCCGGACTTAAAGAATAGCACCACCCCATACTTCTCGTGGGTGTCGTAAAAGGCGACTAAGGAAGACCGGAGAATGGGCAGCAGCGTTCTCTATGCATTACACCATCATACCATACTGCGATCGCCAACCCGCCTGCCAAGCGTGGCGATTATGGCAAACTCCCCCCAAAATTGAGGGAGGCCTATGTCCAGCAGTGGACGTCTTTCGGCTGAAATGATGATGATGAATTTTGTTAATAGTTAATTTAATAATTTGCCTCGGAAAGCACGTTATGCCGTTGGTCCCGGCTGTCATTCGTGGATCTTTGACAGTCGTTACGGGTAGTCAGAAGCCCGAAAGTCTGACAACCACTCTTACCAAGGAGTATCGTATTACCCAGTAACTGGGTTGTGGAGGTCAGATAGGCAGTCGCTCCATGTAAAATACTGGTATTCAGCTGCATCCGGTTAGACTGGAAGCCAACCTCAACAAAGTTGGGTAAAGTATGCGAAGTAAGGCATTTCTCAATGCTCTCCATATGACAAGCTTTTAAAATCATAAACGTATAAGGGACGCATAGTGCCAATCGCCACTCAAGTGTTGTGTATGAATAGGTTTTTAGAACCCTGTGCGTCTGCGCACACTGTGAGACCTCATAGTAATGTACCCTGCAGTTCCTAGCCAAATAACAGTGACTGATGTTGATTAAAATGTAATATTAATCCATACTAATATTATAAATCGAAAGTGTGTCTGTCTGTCTGTTTATCTATTACCTCTTCACGCTTAAACCTTAGATGAAATTTTGTATAGAGATAGTTTGAGTCCCAGGAAAGGACATAGGATAGTTTTTATCCCGATATTCCCACGGAATCGACACTTATGCGTGTGAAACCGCGGGGCGCTGCTAGTGAAGTCATAAAACGAATTTTACGTAAAAAGTTTCGAACCTCACGCTGCGAATCAATTCGCCCGAAATGTTTAGCATAATCAGCCTATAACGGGTTCAGCGGGATTGTCCGAAAGGGTTACCGCTGGCCCGGAACATACAGGGCTAAGGAAGGAACACGGTGGGTTTTAGTCAGTAAGAGTCTGACACTCCCGCTCCGCCTAGAGCGGGAGACCCCTCCCGCTCTGGGCGGAGCCGAAGGTTTGATGATTTCCCATCCGGAAAAAAAGCCTATAACGGGAAATGCTGGGAAACACGCCTGCCTGTGAGAGGGAGTGAGCTGTAATCCACCACGCAGGCCCAGTGCGGGTTGGTGGATGTCTTCGAATGGCAATGGCGACACCCAGGCTTTTCCTCCCGCCTGATAATGTGCAGGAACCTCCCAAAACATCCGTGTCCGGTGAAGACATGCGTCAGGCGGTAGGTGAGGGCGCCGTGACGCCAGCCACTCCAAAGAGGGGTCTTATCGCCACTATCGTGGCGGGCCCTGCGCTGGGTTGGAACAGTCGCTCTTTCCATGTCGCTATGAGATCGCGCCGGAGGTCCGTCTGCTCCGCCGCGATTTGCCACGGAAGCGGAGTATCCGCCCGGCGTAGTGCCTCCGCGCGCCACTCGTACAGGCACGCGAGGACTATCGCCTCCAGATCCCATAGCGGCAGTCCGGCAAGGAGGCTTGCCGCCTCGGCCGAGATCATGCGGTAGCCCCGGATAAGCCTTACGGCTACCACCTTCTGGGGCGCGTTCAAGTAATGGGCAGCTCGCCGCCGCAGTGAACGCGCCCACACCAGGGCCCCGTATAGGGCCATGGACCGCACGACCACCGCGTAAAACCTCCGGCAGGAGGCGTTTGGCCCCCTCAGGTTGGGCAAGAGCCGCTTGGAGGCGGCCCCGGCCCGTTCCAGTTTGGGGGCCAAACGTCGAAAATGCTTGACGAAGTTCCACCGGCTGTCGAGGACGAGACCCAGGTATTTCATCGTTGTCTCGACGCCGATGTGAACCCCTCCTACCGTTAGTTGGGATCCCGATGGTCTTACATTAGGTTGACGCCTGTTTGACCGCAAAGCGAAAGGCGATATGATGACGATCCCTTCCTGAGTTGATATGTGTGCTATGACCTTATTTCCGTCCCTTTCGATTTGTTCTGGTAATCCAAATGACGAAGTCCAAAAACTCAGGCAAGCATAGAGTGCTTATATATTTTACATAATATATCTATTTAATTATTTCTGTAACTGCCCGCAAAATCATAGCGGGCCCTATCAGAATACCAGCGCGGCGACATTTATTTTTAAATGTCCCAGCATCATGCTGAGATAGGAGCCTTTTGACCTCGTATAGATAGGAGTTTCTGTTTCATTTTTCTTTTTGTTAGGTATTTTTTTTAACCTAATTTGGTTTTTATGTTTGACTTAGTTTATTTTGTAATCTTCCTGTACGAGTCGTAATAAATACTTTCGTTTCCGTCATATAATAACGGACGTCATAAAAATCTCTCGTTTCCAGCAGCGGTGCTATTCTGTAAAAATCTCAGCGTGAAAACTTACGTGAAGTGAGCGTGGAGTGAGCTGTCAAAAGTGTCAATTCCTAGAAAAAACAAATTCACATCACCTAAGTTTTCACGGTGAGATTTTCACAGAATCGACCGGCAGAATTTGACATTAAGGTGTCAAAAAACGCTGTCTATTTGGACAGCCGCTGTTGTGTGACCGTTCACCGATTTCTTAGAAAATCAAAGCTTAGTGCTAATGACTGAAAATTGTCACCTAAATTTCTTTTGATAATTTCAACCTTCAAGTAGGTTTCATTCAATGTTGTTTACTCGAACGATTCAAACGAACGTCTGGGCGCGAAAGCAAAGTTTTTGTTAGGCACACAATGGCTGATGAACAATAGGGCTGTTACAGTCGCCGACACTCCAATTGATAAGAGAATTTAGAGAGACGTGATGAAGTCTTGAAGTAGGAGGCGTTTATTCTTTACCACAAGGAGAAAATGCTTTAAAGTGTAAGGTAAAATGTCGTAATAATTCAAGTTTTTTCGTCGGTTCTAACGGGACATTTTACGCAATTCTTAAAAAAATCTTTTCTAATATAAAATCCTGAAAATGTGTGTTAAGGCGACTACATGACCTAAAGCGCGGTCTTTGTCGGACTGCATAGAAAAGAAAGAGTAGCGCGATGACACTACGCTGGTAATTTATTGAAAAATATGAAGCAATTATCTATTTACAAAAAATCTATTGTTTGGACTAAAAAATTAAAACACTAGTGTTGTATGTTGCTTGTAGAATAATCTGACAAAAAATCATAATGATTGTATGTATATTAGTATGGTTTTTATTGTAAAATGAAAGTTTTTAAAGGTTTTTTCATGATTTTTTTCTATCGTATCAAATTAGTTATATTATGTTTTCAACACACTATCTACCTAGCATAATATATCCTGAATATCATATATTTTTCTGATTTTGTTTACTGTAGTCGATCATATACTTTTATTGTTTCTGAAACTTGCATTTTTTGTGTTTAGGTCCTGTAAGCCCCTTAAGTGCTATTAAGTTCCCTAGCAGTCTCATATCACGGCAAAGCAATATGCTGTAGCAAATTATATGATACGAATAAAAAGATTACTACCCACTTTTCGAATCCTCAAATTAGGCACCCTCAAGGCTAAACCCACGCAATAAGTAAATAATAAAACCCTAATATTACGTTAAAGGGTTTACTACAAAGCTCCTTAAGTACTTATTGAGCGTAAATATCTTGGAAATATCGGTAGATATGGGCTTAAGTAAAGCCCACGAATGTCGATATAATCACGTAGCTAGTGATTGGTGAGCGCGCCAGTACCATCAGGGCACCCTATTTAATCCTTCTTTGAGGTTTCTTGACATCTTTACTGTTAGCTGTGCGCGATGGTACATTAAAATGTAATTTTATGGGCGACAGTACAGTTACGTGCAAAAATATGTATGTCTTAGAAACCAGAAGCGGAATATATTGTAAAACAAATTACTAAATGACCTACAAAGTTACATTTCTTACAAGTCATTTTTAATTAGCAACAAGCACATAGGTAAATAACAGGTGCATAAGAATTATAGAACACGACCCTAAACAACACTATAACGTGCCTAGAATACGCCCATTGCATCCGAAAACCAAGCAGCGCCCGTTGACAGCGCACCATGCCTTTTTCTTATAAACTGTCACTCGGACCGTGTAGGTTGGATGAAGGAGTATCTAAGATATGTGAATACACTTGTCAAAATTCAAAAGAGTTCTACTCGTAGAGAATTGTAGAAGAGTATCGCTTAAAATCTTGATATGTAGTGCAAAGGTATCACAATTGGACAACACAACAAAATTTCAATTGAAAGTTAGGGAGAAATTAGAAGCAGAATACATGCTGTGCCAACCTTAGAAAATCTGAGATGAGGACGTGAGGAGGACGATGATCTGCCTAGCCTTTTCCCAAATTAGTTGGGGTCGGCTTCCAGTTCAACGGGATGCAGCTGAATACCAGCATTTTACATGGAACAACTGCCTATCCGACCTTTACAACCCAGTTACTGGGTAATACGATAGGCCTTGGTAAGACTTATTGTCAGACTTTCGGGCATCTGACGACCCGTAACGACTCTCAAAGATCCACGAAGGACATCTGGAACCGGCGGCTTAACATGCTTTCCGAGGCACGCAGGGATCTTGGTATATAAAGATGGCCCTTGGTAAGACTAATTATCAGACTTTCAGACTTCTGACGACCCGTAACGACTGTCAAAGATCCACGAATGACAGCCGGGGCCAACGGATTAACGTGCTTTCCGAGGCATGGAGGGATCTTGGTATATAAAGATGGTCACCCATTCACGGACTAAACGCGGCATGCGTAGCTTAACCTTATCGATCGACCAGTGCGGCTGTTATTCAGCAAGAGGAGGATAATGATGAAGTCATCGTGAAAGAGAAACTTTATTTGTTGAATTTCTTTTTGGTGTGAACATATTTTTGCAGGTGACATTACCACGCATGTGTTACGAGTAAATAAAGTATTGAGCGCCATTGCGGGAAATTGCGTCGTAATTAGTACTTTAGTAATTTTATTATGTTCGTGGTTTGAATGTAAGCTACAATAAAGGACCCTGTCCCTTCTAGTGTGGGATTTTAATGGAGGAGAATATTTTCTTGTACCCGTACCTGTGAACTTTGTACCTGTACCTTGTGTACCTTGTACCTGTGCTACCTTTTGCCTACGTGTGAGAGTATCTACCAACTATACTTGGGTTTCAGCAGTATTATTAAGTTAAGCAAGTATCCTGCTCCCGAATTGCGTAACACACTATCAATCACAGTTTGAATGATTTTGAAGGATTTTGCTAATATAGATTAGGAATATCCTACAAATCATTCAGATGTTAGAAAAATTTGTCTGCTCAAGAACGTGAATAACGCCATAAATGTTGTTGGACAGACAAAATGAAAAGTTGGCCGTAACTGCTGGACAGTTACGGCCAACTTTTCATTTTGCTGATTTGCTGAATTCGTTTTCTCCTCTACCGATATTTTTTTCTCCTCTCAGTTCATTTTGTTTGTATGTATGAATGTATCTATCTCATCATTTCAGCCGAAAGACGTCCACTGCTGGACTTAGGCCTCCCCCAAAGGGGGGGGGGGGTTGCCATAATCGCCACGCTTGGCAGGCGGGTTGGCGATCGCAGTATAGTATGGTGGTAGAATGCATAGAGAATGCTGCTGCCCATTCTCCGGTACGACCCTTAGTCGCCTTTTACGACACCCACGGGAAGTATGGGGTGGTGCTATTCTTTAAGTCCGACACCACACAGACATGTATCTATCTATGTGTTAGTATTTATTCTTGTATTTTATAGTCATTTTCTAGCTGTTTTACCCGTATTTTGCCATGTTTTGTCTCTGCATCACCCTAAGGTTCACTGGTAGAAAATGCCTCAGGCATTAAGTCCGCCTTTGTACAGTATTTCTTTTACTTGTGCATAAAGTTTTAATAAAATAAAATAAATAAAATGAAAGTTATTGCTACTATATTAATTTTTATTCTACGAATAAAAATTGACGTCCGGCAGATTTTGTATGGACGATATTATGTCAAAAATTTAAAATGATTCCTCGGATTAAATTATCTGGCGTTGGAAAAATTAACCTTAAGTAAAGTAGCAATACTACGAGTATGCGAAGTATTGCTACTTTACTTAGGGTTAATTTTGTTGTTGTTTCTTGTCTGTGTGGTGCCGGACTTAAAGAATAGCACCACCCCATACTTCTCGTGGGTGTCGTAAAAGGCGACTAAGGAAGACCGGAGAATGGGCAGCAGCGTTCTCTATGCATTACACCATCATACCATACTGCGATCGCCAACCCGCCTGCCAAGCGTGGCGATTATGGCAAACTCCCCCCAAAATTGAGGGAGGCCTATGTCCAGCAGTGGACGTCTTTCGGCTGAAATGATGATGATGAATTTTGTTAATAGTTAATTTAATAATTTGCCTCGGAAAGCACGTTATGCCGTTGGTCCCGGCTGTCATTCGTGGATCTTTGACAGTCGTTACGGGTAGTCAGAAGCCCGAAAGTCTGACAACCACTCTTACCAAGGAGTATCGTATTACCCAGTAACTGGGTTGTGGAGGTCAGATAGGCAGTCGCTCCATGTAAAATACTGGTATTCAGCTGCATCCGGTTAGACTGGAAGCCAACCTCAACAAAGTTGGGTAAAGTATGCGAAGTAAGGCATTTCTCAATGCTCTCCATATGACAAGCTTTTAAAATCATAAACGTATAAGGGACGCATAGTGCCAATCGCCACTCAAGTGTTGTGTATGAATAGGTTTTTAGAACCCTGTGCGTCTGCGCACACTGTGAGACCTCATAGTAATGTACCCTGCAGTTCCTAGCCAAATAACAGTGACTGATGTTGATTAAAATGTAATATTAATCCATACTAATATTATAAATCGAAAGTGTGTCTGTCTGTCTGTTTATCTATTACCTCTTCACGCTTAAACCTTAGATGAAATTTTGTATAGAGATAGTTTGAGTCCCAGGAAAGGACATAGGATAGTTTTTATCCCGATATTCCCACGGAATCGACACTTATGCGTGTGAAACCGCGGGGCGCTGCTAGTGAAGTCATAAAACGAATTTTACGTAAAAAGTTTCGAACCTCACGCTGCGAATCAATTCGCCCGAAATGTTTAGCATAATCAGCCTATAACGGGTTCAGCGGGATTGTCCGAAAGGGTTACCGCTGGCCCGGAACATACAGGGCTAAGGAAGGAACACGGTGGGTTTTAGTCAGTAAGAGTCTGACACTCCCGCTCCGCCTAGAGCGGGAGACCCCTCCCGCTCTGGGCGGAGCCGAAGGTTTGATGATTTCCCATCCGGAAAAAAAGCCTATAACGGGAAATGCTGGGAAACACGCCTGCCTGTGAGAGGGAGTGAGCTGTAATCCACCACGCAGGCCCAGTGCGGGTTGGTGGATGTCTTCGAATGGCAATGGCGACACCCAGGCTTTTCCTCCCGCCTGATAATGTGCAGGAACCTCCCAAAACATCCGTGTCCGGTGAAGACATGCGTCAGGCGGTAGGTGAGGGCGCCGTGACGCCAGCCACTCCAAAGAGGGGTCTTATCGCCACTATCGTGGCGGGCCCTGCGCTGGGTTGGAACAGTCGCTCTTTCCATGTCGCTATGAGATCGCGCCGGAGGTCCGTCTGCTCCGCCGCGATTTGCCACGGAAGCGGAGTATCCGCCCGGCGTAGTGCCTCCGCGCGCCACTCGTACAGGCACGCGAGGACTATCGCCTCCAGATCCCATAGCGGCAGTCCGGCAAGGAGGCTTGCCGCCTCGGCCGAGATCATGCGGTAGCCCCGGATAAGCCTTACGGCTACCACCTTCTGGGGCGCGTTCAAGTAATGGGCAGCTCGCCGCCGCAGTGAACGCGCCCACACCAGGGCCCCGTATAGGGCCATGGACCGCACGACCACCGCGTAAAACCTCCGGCAGGAGGCGTTTGGCCCCCTCAGGTTGGGCAAGAGCCGCTTGGAGGCGGCCCCGGCCCGTTCCAGTTTGGGGGCCAAACGTCGAAAATGCTTGACGAAGTTCCACCGGCTGTCGAGGACGAGACCCAGGTATTTCATCGTTGTCTCGACGCCGATGTGAACCCCTCCTACCGTTAGTTGGGATCCCGATGGTCTTACATTAGGTTGACGCCTGTTTGACCGCAAAGCGAAAGGCGATATGATGACGATCCCTTCCTGAGTTGATATGTGTGCTATGACCTTATTTCCGTCCCTTTCGATTTGTTCTGGTAATCCAAATGACGAAGTCCAAAAACTCAGGCAAGCATAGAGTGCTTATATATTTTACATAATATATCTATTTAATTATTTCTGTAACTGCCCGCAAAATCATAGCGGGCCCTATCAGAATACCAGCGCGGCGACATTTATTTTTAAATGTCCCAGCATCATGCTGAGATAGGAGCCTTTTGACCTCGTATAGATAGGAGTTTCTGTTTCATTTTTCTTTTTGTTAGGTATTTTTTTTAACCTAATTTGGTTTTTATGTTTGACTTAGTTTATTTTGTAATCTTCCTGTACGAGTCGTAATAAATACTTTCGTTTCCGTCATATAATAACGGACGTCATAAAAATCTCTCGTTTCCAGCAGCGGTGCTATTCTGTAAAAATCTCAGCGTGAAAACTTACGTGAAGTGAGCGTGGAGTGAGCTGTCAAAAGTGTCAATTCCTAGAAAAAACAAATTCACATCACCTAAGTTTTCACGGTGAGATTTTCACAGAATCGACCGGCAGAATTTGACATTAAGGTGTCAAAAAACGCTGTCTATTTGGACAGCCGCTGTTGTGTGACCGTTCACCGATTTCTTAGAAAATCAAAGCTTAGTGCTAATGACTGAAAATTGTCACCTAAATTTCTTTTGATAATTTCAACCTTCAAGTAGGTTTCATTCAATGTTGTTTACTCGAACGATTCAAACGAACGTCTGGGCGCGAAAGCAAAGTTTTTGTTAGGCACACAATGGCTGATGAACAATAGGGCTGTTACAGTCGCCGACACTCCAATTGATAAGAGAATTTAGAGAGACGTGATGAAGTCTTGAAGTAGGAGGCGTTTATTCTTTACCACAAGGAGAAAATGCTTTAAAGTGTAAGGTAAAATGTCGTAATAATTCAAGTTTTTTCGTCGGTTCTAACGGGACATTTTACGCAATTCTTAAAAAAATCTTTTCTAATATAAAATCCTGAAAATGTGTGTTAAGGCGACTACATGACCTAAAGCGCGGTCTTTGTCGGACTGCATAGAAAAGAAAGAGTAGCGCGATGACACTACGCTGGTAATTTATTGAAAAATATGAAGCAATTATCTATTTACAAAAAATCTATTGTTTGGACTAAAAAATTAAAACACTAGTGTTGTATGTTGCTTGTAGAATAATCTGACAAAAAATCATAATGATTGTATGTATATTAGTATGGTTTTTATTGTAAAATGAAAGTTTTTAAAGGTTTTTTCATGATTTTTTTCTATCGTATCAAATTAGTTATATTATGTTTTCAACACACTATCTACCTAGCATAATATATCCTGAATATCATATATTTTTCTGATTTTGTTTACTGTAGTCGATCATATACTTTTATTGTTTCTGAAACTTGCATTTTTTGTGTTTAGGTCCTGTAAGCCCCTTAAGTGCTATTAAGTTCCCTAGCAGTCTCATATCACGGCAAAGCAATATGCTGTAGCAAATTATATGATACGAATAAAAAGATTACTACCCACTTTTCGAATCCTCAAATTAGGCACCCTCAAGGCTAAACCCACGCAATAAGTAAATAATAAAACCCTAATATTACGTTAAAGGGTTTACTACAAAGCTCCTTAAGTACTTATTGAGCGTAAATATCTTGGAAATATCGGTAGATATGGGCTTAAGTAAAGCCCACGAATGTCGATATAATCACGTAGCTAGTGATTGGTGAGCGCGCCAGTACCATCAGGGCACCCTATTTAATCCTTCTTTGAGGTTTCTTGACATCTTTACTGTGTTAGCTGTGCGCGATGGTACATTAAAATGTAATTTTATGGGCGACAGTACAGTTACGTGCAAAAATATGTATGTCTTAGAAACCAGAAGCGGAATATATTGTAAAACAAATTACTAAATGACCTACAAAGTTACATTTCTTACAAGTCATTTTTAACGTTTGGGCGCATTATGTCCAATTCGCAAAATGTCCAGTGCGCTCAAAATGTCCAATTCTCACAACGTCCAATTCGCAATTTGTCCAATTCGCAATTTGTCCAATTCGCAAATTGTCCAAATCGCAAATTGTCCTATTAGCAAATGGTCCAGTTCGCAAATTGACCAATTCAAATTACAGTCGTTAATTAGGTATACGCTCCCACGCCCACCTCCTAGACGCGGGGACTTTTAGTATGCTTACTCCCTAAGCACCCTGAACAACTTTCTGAAGAAATCGCTTAGGGCCTAGCTCACACTCTACATCTCCTTTTGGGCCATTCGTTGAGTGAACTACTTCCCATAATTATGTTGATTCCACTTAAAAAAAAAATACTTATAACTGACATTACTACATTACGTGATTTTTTTAAGTCTGAAATCACCAACCCGGCTTGAGTAAGCGTGGTGACCAATGCTCGTACCATAACTTTTTTCTTTTTGTTCTTAATTAACGATATTTAAATCTCAAATTATTTATACAGATTTGTGATTTTTTTCCAAATAAAAGAATTGATCATAAATTACCCAATCTCAAATTCAAATTATTTATTGTGGTGTACACAGGTAAAAATATGGTTTTACAATTTATAAATATGACCCGCCTTTAGGCATACAATAATTCAAGACTTTTGCACCTAGCCAATAATTTAGTATTAATTAATATATTAGGTAGTAATAATAATAATCAATAATTTAAAAAAAGGCAATAATTTAATAGTAATTGATATAGTAGTCATTAATTTGTTAATATTTAAAACAATAGGCAATAATTTAATAATCTATACTTATAATAAATCTGTAGAAGTGAAAATTCTGTACATTGAAAATATCAAAAAAATAAATGGAAGGGGGTGTTATTAGACCGACACCGAACCCAAAAGTGTGATTATAAAAAATTTCGTCTGTCTGTCTGTTTGTTCAGGCATCACGCAAAAACTACCGGTTCGATTACGATGAAACTTGGTATAATTAATCTTTAATATCCTGGGCACCACACTGGGTACTTTTTATCCCGGAAAAGTATATACAATAAAAAACAAACTTAATTTTGCGGTTCGATCCCTAGACCCGATTACTGTACCAACCGCAAATAATAAGTTTGTTTGTTTACGTCACCCGCAGTGGAGTTCACACCAGAGCCGAGCAAGAACTAAGAAAGAACGCTAAGCGAAAACGAAGTAGTACTGTGGGCAGGCGATGCGATGCGACGGGGGGGGGGGGGTCGGGGGAATAATAAATAACACGCGGACGAAGTCGCGGGCAGAAGCTAGTATTTAATAAAATGATTACTTACTAATAGCTTTCACTAAAAGAAAAAATTAATAATAATAGTGATATAATAAAAAAACTGGAACAAATAACGATTATGGAATGAATTCAATCAATTAAAATCTGTCTCATTAACAGAGTAATATACCTATCTTATATAATAGTTTTAATAAAGCTTTTTGTATATGAAAGTTGGATTTGACAAATACTACTGTTTCAAAAATGTATGTACAACATACAAGGAAATGGTAGGAGTTTAATTTTTTTTTAAATATGGGATACAGCTGTCCAGTAGGTTTAAGTTTAAATACAGAACGCACACATCTCTTTTGAGGTTTGAACACAGTTAACCTTTCTGTGGAATCTCACCTGGGGGTCGTGTCAAAAACTGCCTCTCACCCCCTAATTGCGGACTGGACCAATTGCGAATTGGACTAATTGCGAACTGGACCAATTGCGAACTAGACCAATTGCGAACGAGACCAATTACGAACTGGACCAATTGCGAATTGGACCAATTGAGAATTGGACAGTTGGACATTTTGCTAATTGGACATAATGCGCCCAAACGATTTTTAATTAGCAACAAGCACATAGGTAAATAACAGGTGCATAAGAATTATAGAACACGACCCTAAACAACACTATAACGTGCCTAGAATACGCCCATTGCATCCGAAAACCAAGCAGCGCCCGTTGACAGCGCACCATGCCTTTTTCTTATAAACTGTCACTCGGACCGTGTAGGTTGGATGAAGGAGTATCTAAGATATGTGAATACACTTGTCAAAATTCAAAAGAGTTCTACTCGTAGAGAATTGTAGAAGAGTATCGCTTAAAATCTTGATATGTAGTGCAAAGGTATCACAATTGGACAACACAACAAAATTTCAATTGAAAGTTAGGGAGAAATTAGAAGCAGAATACATGCTGTGCCAACCTTAGAAAATCTGAGATGAGGACGTGAGGAGGACGATGATCTGCCTAGCCTTTTCCCAAATTAGTTGGGGTCGGCTTCCAGTTCAACGGGATGCAGCTGAATACCAGCATTTTACATGGAACAACTGCCTATCCGACCTTTACAACCCAGTTACTGGGTAATACGATAGGCCTTGGTAAGACTTATTGTCAGACTTTCGGGCATCTGACGACCCGTAACGACTCTCAAAGATCCACGAAGGACATCTGGAACCGGCGGCTTAACATGCTTTCCGAGGCACGCAGGGATCTTGGTATATAAAGATGGCCCTTGGTAAGACTAATTATCAGACTTTCAGACTTCTGACGACCCGTAACGACTGTCAAAGATCCACGAATGACAGCCGGGGCCAACGGATTAACGTGCTTTCCGAGGCATGGAGGGATCTTGGTATATAAAGATGGTCACCCATTCACGGACTAAACGCGGCATGCGTAGCTTAACCTTATCGATCGACCAGTGCGGCTGTTATTCAGCAAGAGGAGGATAATGATGAAGTCATCGTGAAAGAGAAACTTTATTTGTTGAATTTCTTTTTGGTGTGAACATATTTTTGCAGGTGACATTACCACGCATGTGTTACGAGTAAATAAAGTATTGAGCGCCATTGCGGGAAATTGCGTCGTAATTAGTACTTTAGTAATTTTATTATGTTCGTGGTTTGAATGTAAGCTACAATAAAGGACCCTGTCCCTTCTAGTGTGGGATTTTAATGGAGGAGAATATTTTCTTGTACCCGTACCTGTGAACTTTGTACCTGTACCTTGTGTACCTTGTACCTGTGCTACCTTTTGCCTACTTGTGAGAGTATCTACCAACTATACTTGGGTTTCAGCAGTATTATTAAGTTAAGCAAGTATCCTGCTCCCGAATTGCGTAACACACTATCAATCACAGTTTGAATGATTTTGAAGGATTTTGCTAATATAGATTAGGAATATCCTACAAATCATTCAGATGTTAGAAAAATTTGTCTGCTCAAGAACGTGAATAACGCCATAAATGTTGTTGGACAGACAAAATGAAAAGTTGGCCGTAACTGCTGGACAGTTACGGCCAACTTTTCATTTTGCTGATTTGCTGAATTCGTTTTCTCCTCTACCGATATTTTTTTCTCCTCTCAGTTCATTTTGTTTGTATGTATGAATGTATCTATCTCATCATTTCAGCCGAAAGACGTCCACTGCTGGACTTAGGCCTCCCCCAAAGGGGGGGGGGGGGGTTGCCATAATCGCCACGCTTGGCAGGCGGGTTGGCGATCGCAGTATAGTATGGTGGTAGAATGCATAGAGAATGCTGCTGCCCATTCTCCGGTACGACCCTTAGTCGCCTTTTACGACACCCACGGGAAGTATGGGGTGGTGCTATTCTTTAAGTCCGACACCACACAGACATGTATCTATCTATGTGTTAGTATTTATTCTTGTATTTTATAGTCATTTTCTAGCTGTTTTACCCGTATTTTGCCATGTTTTGTCTCTGCATCACCCTAAGGTTCACTGGTAGAAAATGCCTCAGGCATTAAGTCCGCCTTTGTACAGTATTTCTTTTACTTGTGCATAAAGTTTTAATAAAATAAAATAAATAAAATGAAAGTTATTGCTACTATATTAATTTTTATTCTACGAATAATTTTTATTCTACGAATAAAAATTGACGTCCGGCAGATTTTGTATGGACGATATTATGTCAAAAATTTAAAATGATTCCTCGGATTAAATTATCTGGCGTTGGAAAAATTAACCTTAAGTAAAGTAGCAATACTACGAGTATGCGAAGTATTGCTACTTTACTTAGGGTTAATTTTGTTGTTGTTTCTTGTCTGTGTGGTGCCGGACTTAAAGAATAGCACCACCCCATACTTCTCGTGGGTGTCGTAAAAGGCGACTAAGGAAGACCGGAGAATGGGCAGCAGCGTTCTCTATGCATTACACCATCATACCATACTGCGATCGCCAACCCGCCTGCCAAGCGTGGCGATTATGGCAAACTCCCCCCAAAATTGAGGGAGGCCTATGTCCAGCAGTGGACGTCTTTCGGCTGAAATGATGATGATGAATTTTGTTAATAGTTAATTTAATAATTTGCCTCGGAAAGCACGTTATGCCGTTGGTCCCGGCTGTCATTCGTGGATCTTTGACAGTCGTTACGGGTAGTCAGAAGCCCGAAAGTCTAACAACCACTCTTACCAAGGAGTATCGTATTACCCAGTAACTGGGTTGTGGAGGTCAGATAGGCAGTCGCTCCATTTAAAATACTGGTACAGCTGCATCCGGTTAGACTGAAAGCCAACCTCAACATAGTTGCGTAAAGTATGCGAAGTAAGGCATTTCTCAATGCTCTCCATATGACAAGCTTTTAAAATCATAAACGTATAAGGGACGCATAGTGCCAATCGCCACTCAAGTGTTGTGTATGAATAGGTTTTTAGAACCCTGTGCGTCTGCGCACACTGTGAGACCTCATAGTAATGTACCCTGCAGTTCCCAGCCAAATAACAGTGACTGATGTTGATTAAAATGTAATATTAATCCATACTAATATTATAAATCGAAAGTGTGTCTGTCTGTCTGTTTATCTATTACCTCTTCACGCTTAAACCTTAGATGAAATTTTGTATAGAGATAGTTTGAGTCCCGGGAAAGGACATAGGATAGTTTTTATCCCGATACTCCCACGGAATCGACACTTATGCGGGTAAAACCGCGGGGTGCTGCTAGTGAAGTCATAAAACGAATTTTATGTAAAAAGTTTCGAACCTCAAGCTGTGAATCAATTTGCCCGAAATGTTTTGCATAATCAGCCTATTACGGGTTCAGCGGGATTGTCCGAAAGGGTTACCGCTGGCCCGGAACATAAAGGGCTAAGGAAGGAACACGGTGGGTTTTAGTCAGTAAGAGTCTGACACTCCCGCTCCGCCTAGAGCGGGAGACCCCTCCCGCTCTGGGCGGAGACGAAGGTTTGATGATTTCCCATCCGGAAAAAAAGCCTATAACGGGAAATGCTGGGAAACACGCCTGCCTGTGAGAGGGAGTGAGCGGTAATCCACCACGCAGGCCCAGTGCGGGTTGGCGGATGTCACATGTCTTCAAATTTTTAGTTCTAGGTAGGTCTAGGTGCCAGTTTTCTCACGATGTTTGCCTTCACCGTTTTGAGAGCAGTGGTGAAGAAATAATTTACACAAAGTAAAGTGGTCTGTTTTTACTGGGGCACCACTGCTTGAATATTTAGCTTAGTTAATATTGAAAAGGTCATTAAGTTCAGAGACTTTCTAACTACTAAGCACTTAACTAAATTACTATTATTTGAAAGTTACAAAATCCTAAAACATCTAAAACTCGTCGTATTAAACCTTCAACTGTTATTATCTACCGCCGGTTTTTATTCTTCGGACGTAAAATGTAAATCTCCGTTTATCGCCCCCGAATTTTTATGTTCAATAACATTTGATACACAATGAGAGCCTTTATGGCTCATTTTCGGTTTCTTAAGACGAGAATATCTGTGTGAGTCGAGAAAGCGAGATTCGCCAGGAAATTATCGCATACAATAATCAAAATTATAACGGCGTGAATGAAACCAGACCGAATGGTAAAAAAAAATTCTTAAAAAATAATTTCTTACTACAGCACATTAAAGCGATTTCATTAAGACTTACTGACTATAAACAGTAAGAAGAAATGTTTGTAAAACAGTAAAATAACATACTATAACATACTATTTACTGAAAAAACAACAAAAAAAACTGGCTAAGTGCGAGTCGGACTCGCACACGAAGGGTTCCGTACCACAAGGCAAAAACGCCGAATAAAACATGTTTGTTGTATGGGAGCCCCCCTTAAATATTTATTTTATTTTAATTTTATTATATATTATTAAAGTTAAAATACAACTGAGTATTTTGTGAATATTTCAAGTGCCTACCTGTTGCCATTTTTGATATCGAGCAAAAAAGGGCAAAAAAGTCGCGTTTGTTGTATGGGAGCCCCCCTAAAATATTTATTTTATTTTGTTTTTAGTATTTGTTGTTATAGCGGCAACAGAAATACATAATTTGTGAAAATTTCAACTGTCTAGCTATCGCGGTTCTTGAGATACAGCCTGGTGACAGACAGACGGACAGACGGACAGACGGCCAGACGGATAGACGGACAGACAGCGAAGTCTTAGTAATAGGGTTCCGATTTTACCCTTAGGGTACGGAACCCTAAAAAGGCAAACCACCAAATGAATAAAACTGTTAATTTTGTGACCTTTAGCTACTTAAAACGTTAAAGTTTACTGTCATGACGGTAACATTTTGCCTCAAGATTTAACTGTTTTCGGATCAGTAAAAAATACTGTTTTGAACGTTAGGCTCTTAAGGAACTGTTTAAAGCAGTTCAGATTAATGTTTTTTTCATTTTGATTTACTGCTTATTTCTTTCAGTAGGATACAATAAGAAATGATTACGTAATAAGAGGAAGTCTGAGTTTGGCACCGGTAACTGAAAAGTTGTGTGGAAATCAATTGTCATGGTATGGGCATATGATACGAAGGAATAAGGAAAATGTCGTGAAGAAAGTTTCGAGTATGAATGTCTATAGCTATAAGAATAGGGGAAGACCAAAGAATCGATAGATGGACTGTGTCATCATCTGCCAAGCCTTTCCCCACTGTGCTGGGGTCGGCTTCCAGTCCAACCGGATGCAGCTGAATATCAGTATTTCTACATGGAGCGACTGCCTATCTGACCTCCACAACCCAGTTACTGGGTAATACAATACCCCTTGGTAAGACTGGTTGTCAGACTTACGGGCTTCTGACTACCCGTAACGACTGTCAAAGATGCACGAATGACAGCCGGGACCGACGGCTTAACGTGCTTTCCGAGGCACGGAGGGGTCTCGGTATGTAAAGATGGTCACCCATCCACAGATCGACCGCGCCAAGAGTAGCTTAACCTGATCGATCGACCTGTGCGGCTGTTATTATTTAGCCACGGGCCCCTGATTGACTGATGGACTGTGTGAATGATGATAATTATGGTTAGAAAGGGGGTCAATACCGAAATGACGACTAATAAAACAATATGGAAAAAAGACATGTTGCGCCGATCATAAATAAATTGGGATAAGGACAAGAGAAAGAATGATAATAATTGGCGCGGGTTAGTATCAGTGAAAGACGCTTGTTCATTGCACGAAAAACAATTTTTGGCTTAAATACGTCTATAAAATAGATTCCATAGTGGGAGGCAAGTTAAAAAAACCAATGATAACAAAATCGGGGGATATAGTTTGGTGTTGGCAATCAAATTAGACGCGTCCCCTGTCTTGTTCTTAATAATAGGAACAACTACAGTTCTCATCAATGCATCAGGTAAGTGCCCCATGAGTGCCCTACGCAGAAGGTGAAAAGCATAGCCAGCACCCTTGGCAAGTGACCGCCTGCATATTGCAAATGTTCAATGCTCAATGAGTCATGGCCAGGGGATTTATCTCGTTTCATGCCTTTCACCGCCTGCGCGACATCCCCACTTGTAATCCGTACGATCGTGTCCCCGGTACGTACCTGATGTGACTCAGTTCCTTCTTCCCCTGTAGCCACAGGCGAGCAGACCTTAAAATGCTCCCTAAACAGGCTGGCAATCTGGTCGGGCTCACTACTACCCTCGACGCTCACTGGAACGCCCGACATTGGACTCAGTTTACCGGTTTCCTTCCAAAATTGACTGAAATTCTTAGCTGTGTGTTGTGTTGTTAAAATGTCCATTTGTGTCTGGTTGTTCAGACACCATTTAAGCTTTGATTTAAACGCAGCACGCGATTTACACATATTTTCAAAAAGAGGACCATTTGTAGGTTTTCCATTAGCAACCCACTCCTGAAACCAAAGTCGAGCGTCGCCATGAGTAGTTTTTACATATTTGTTCCAGCCAGTAACATAGGGCTTTTTCTTTTCAAAACTATTTAATTTTCTCTTACAGCAATTTGATGCTGCATTTTGTAAGATATTAATTATACATCTTGTCTATAATACCTCCATGTTCCACATTGCTACAAAAAACATCTGCACATTCTCTAAACTCCGGGGGAAAATCTACGTCACATAGTTTGAGTGTACATTCATCATTGTATTGTTTTAATTGTGAACGTATGATTAACTATTCATGAGATTTGAGCATAAAAAATCTGACCTATCTACTAATGGGCCAATGTTCCATTAAACATGCGAAATGTAGGTCAAACGCCTACTAAAATCATACTCAATTAATTTACATTAAGTCACAGAGATTACGTGTTACGTTCTCATGAGCCCAGTTTGTTACTTTACACACGAGGCGTTTAGTAAATCCATGTGACTTAGTAGATGCGTCATTATAGGGACAGGAAACCAGCGCTTAACAAAAAGTAGTATTATTTTAAAAGTCCTGCGTAAGGCTGCGTTTCCACCAGAGATGAGCGAGGATGCGTAGCGAGTGACGTGTGTGAAACCAGCCAATAACATCGCTTAATTTTTAAAGCTAGAACTTAGTTAGCGTTGGTATTGGTTAGTTTTACACACATTCCTCGCTACGCGTCTTCGTTCACGGTGGATTTTTTTTTTTCTTTTTTTCTTCTTTCATCTTCGTTCCGGTGAATACCAGCCTATTTCAATTGACGTTCAAAAGGGCCTTTTATGTGCCTATTTGAAATAAATGTTTTGACTTTGACTTTAAATTACAATCTGAATCCTTTTGAAGGATATTGCTAATCCATTGCTTTATAAGTTCAAAAAAAATTAGTTTGCAACAACGTAAATAGCGCGATGAATGTTGATGAACTGTCAAAAATTAAATCACTTATGCTACTGTTACTGTGTTACGCAGTTACCCCACGGGATTACAGTGGTCATATGGCTTCTTTTATTGTAATATCTATCGTTATCCCCAGAAATCACTACAGATTTTGAAACTATACAACGTTAAAATTATGTTTTCCTCAAATAAAACCACCTTACAATATCTCGCTCGCACGATACTGCTCGCGGACTGTGTGAGAGCGAGACAGAGTGCGGTGCTGGGCGGAAGGTAGCGCAAATAGTTTAGGTATTTGCTTTTTACGGTGAAAATAAAGGTAATTCAAAAAAACTAATTAACATAACACCTGCTTTATAGTTATTTCAGTTAGTATGCAAAGTTTCATGATCTAATTTGAAGTATTTTTTTAATACCAGCGGTTTATTGTTCGGTTTGGAGGTAACTTTGGATTTTTTTTCTATCGAGAAAATTTTATGGAATCGTGTTTTCGTCTAACATAGTACTTAGCATTAATCCTCAACTTTAACATATATTTAGTTCAAAATTAATGCTGCGGTATTTTCGACATAACAGAGGATCATGCTAAGCCATTTGAGGTAGTATAGGCTCTTAAACAGTAACCTTTTTATCACAAGACATTTCTAGGAAATGTAAACATTAAACACGAACATTTCCATTTAAATAATTGTGCTCGAATTGTTCTCCGCAATGTTGGAATCACAACATTGTGGAAAACAATTGAAGCACAAGCTCTTAACAAATAAAACACCAATAAAACAAAAGACAAAACTCTAATGAATAATAAAATGAATGGCGACCTCAATCCCTGAAGACATTACAATAGTTAAACAGTATGGCTTTAAAGAGACTCGATTCGAGGACAATTAAAGTCATTGTAATAGAGAGAAAGGGGTAATGAATACAACGCAAATCTAACAATTTAATTAACATTTGTGAAGCAAATAGAGGGCGTCCGCGTCCGTGAGTACCGAGATTGGTTTCGTCGCTCTCGTCATTTCGGGATTCGGTTAGAGAAATGATTGGCTTGTTTCGTGGCCCTAACAGAAGCCACTTGCCAAGCAATAAGTTAACAACGTTTAGTATGAGGAAAAATAGAAAAAGGGCGGCGAAGGACGTTCTTCTTCATAAGGTTTAATGTAAAGCTATATGTTGGAGAATATTTGCTCCGTTTTAGCTCGTTAGACGGTTTCTGGTGTAGGTTATTTTTTGTGATGTAATGAGGGTACTTTATTCTGCTATAAAGCGGGTGTTGTGAGCAACAGATGATGAGACGGCCAGTACACTGGCATTTTCACTAAGAAAGATTTTATTAAAATATATACTTCGAATACTGGAAGCCGACCCCGACATAATTGGGGAAAAAGGCTAGGCAGATGATGATGATGACTTCAAATACTGATGGAAACTTATGAATGTGAGTTATGAATTGACTAGATTAAGTAGGAGAAAGATTAAAATAATAAAGCAGAGTTATTGTTGCAGAGCGTGTGTTCCTAAGTACACAGAAGATAGACAAAATTTAAAATTAATTTTGACACTTACATAAGGAGAGTCGCGTTCGTCAACATGACAGAAGGTTTCGTTCATATTTCTTCATCTTCCATTGAACGCAAGCCCATGCAAGCTTGCTTTGGTGATCAGCGACTCCATGTATTCGACAGTGCTGATGTCACTAGATGCCGTTATGCCCTGTACATAATGATGACTGATGTCTATGTGCTTGCTCCTGGCATGATAAGCAGTTACCTTCTACATCCTGCAGAATTTTTGTTTCAACAAGATCTGAGGTAACTGTCACACTTGAGCTCTTCGTTGTCATTATCATAGGCCTGTAGGTTTCAGTTTCCCAGCGAGAAGAAGAGTGCCTAGCCACTCCGAGTCGTTCCACACGGTTCGGTGCGGCACCGCACCTCAAAACAACTAGCCCCACAGGCGATCACACGATGACGATCAGCGTTCTCACGGCGGAATCGGGGCGCCGCAGCGGCTACGAAAAGACAGTCTGTAATACCTAATAACAATGAATGTGGAAAGACGTGTGTTGCTGCTCTTTTTACTTCCCTCTGCCGCACAAACAACTGAGCCGTGATATTTCGGCGCCGCACTGCTTACAATCCTCCCCGCCTCGTCTCAAGTCCGATGCCCGTGCGTTGCGGCGCCGAAGCGCACCGGAGCGCGCCATGTGGCATACCATATTTTTCATATGTAGGAAACCGCAGCGGCACCGCTTAGGCACCGCGTCGCAGCCGCACCGCACCGTGTGGAACGGCTTTCATCGTCGAATATAAAACTTATATTACGGAGCTTGTGTGAACAGGTTTCTACCCTGTTTATGTAAGCTTCAGACAGGAGACGGACATAATACAAAAATAGTTTTGACTTAAGTAGAACGTCGTGTTCTTTAATAATTTATATTATCTTTCGTTGTTACTTATCCACGAGTCCCTCTTATCTCACTCTTTTACTGAACTATTTAATAAAATATTGTAACAAGTAACTTTGCTAAAATCAAATTTACTTTGACAGAATTATAATAGTTAAAATGCAAATGAATTTCGTGTACTGAGTGTGATTCGTTGTAAATCTACCTACATTCCTAGCGAACGTAAAAAAAAGTTGGTCATCCATCGTTAATATTAAACCGCCCGTACGATACCAAAATGGTATAAAGAACAATGCCCACTTTCCATACATTTAAAAACCTGATAGTGAAAGTTAATGTATAGTTATAAGGTATAGTAGAAAGAGTACCTGTAAGATTAGAAAATAATGTCATAAAGTCATTTTTACGATTTAAAGTCTACAAAGGCCAAAAAATATTAATGTTACTTTTTAGGTTAGGATTTGCCTTTACGACAGTTTGTTTACTTAGAAAAAGTCTAACTTTGCTATTGTATTGTTAAAAGTGACCACTTGCCTACCCATTTCGTTGACCGCAGTACATATATACCTACCTACTACGTCATCCAGAAATTATGCTGGAGCAGAGATATTGTCTTGAAACCTAGCCCATCTCAGTAGTTACACACACAAAATGGCACAATACACAACGAGACGGAAGCGCAACAACAAAGTCGCAGAACTGTCAAAATATCAAAAAAATCCGTTTCACTCGTGCGAACTCAATTATAATCTGCATAATTAATTTATTTAATTATCATGTTATTTTGAATTGATCTGTATTATGCACAGACTAATAAAAAATAGTTATTGATTAAATAAAACTTAAAATAATATATAACTCAGAAAAAGAGTTAAATAAAGTCAAGAAGCAGTGTGCAAAACGGAACGTTGTAAAAAATGAGTAGTTGGATGCGTTCAGGCACAGATAATATCTGTGGTTCAGGGTAATTGAGATGCGTTCAAAATAAGGTAATAAGACGTAGAGTTAGCATAAAGAAAAATTTATGAATATTTTTTCCTGGCCTTCTTTTAAAATTGTGATTAGCGTAATGAATGTACAATTAAATTAGCTGAATTTTAATATTTATTTCATTACTATACATTGTCAGGTGAAAAATGGGCAACCTTCTTTAACTGCAGGCGTTTTAACAAAAACGTTTTTCAGAAAAAAATAACAACCAAAATTTGAAAAATAAAAACTTTGTCATTGGTTCCGCAATTTCGTTTTTTTTAACACCAACTTCCGAAATTAAAGTTATTTTTCACTTTGAAGTGTTTTTTTGGAAATCGTTTGTTTTTTTTTGTAACAAATTTTTTATTTTTCACTTTTTAGTTGTAGCTACCTCACACAAATTCATAAAACACTACTTATTATGTAAATATCCGTGACAGGAAGTTATTAAACCATCATCATTATAAACCAAGTGGAAAAAAATCGTATTATTGAAGCCAACTCAAAAACTACCCACACAAAGGTAATAAATTTTATATGGGACCACTCCTGAGGCATACGTTATCCATTAAAAAAAGAATTTTGCAAATCCGTCTACACACCTATGACGGACTAATGCCCGAACATACATAAAAAAAATATATACACATTCAAATTGAGAACCTCCTCCTTTTTTTAAGTCCGTTTAAAATTCGTTATCAAACTAACAATTTATAATTAAAGCGAAACCAAACTGCGGTCTGGTATATTTATTTAAATATAAAATATTTCCAGTACTCTTTGAAAAGGTGAAACCACAATAATGGATCAATTATTTCGGTGATTCTGAAGCGAAATACCTAGAATTGTTTATTTGCGGTATTATGAATTATTAATGTGAAATTTTATAGCAACAATTATTTGATAATTATAATATGCCAGGGAAAAGCTCGGTACTACCGATATTTTAACTACGAGTACAATCCCACGCAATACCCCGTAATTGTGAGCTTACCAATTAATAAAATAATTTACCGAAATATTTTATCTTGAAATTGTCGAGCTCCTATAAATATTTCTAAATACCTAGCAATAAACGAAATTGCCATCATAAAATCCAACGACCTTTGGAATCCTCCGGAATCTTAATGCATAAAATATGTGCCTACACTGAAAGAAATAAGCAGTAAATACAAATGAAAAAACATTGATCTGAACTGCTTTAAACAGTTCCATATGAGCCTAACGTTCAAAACCATTGACTTATATAACTAAACAGTATTTTATTCTGATCTGAAAACAGTTAAAGCTTGAGGCAAAATGTTACCGTCAGTAAACTTTAACGTTTTAAGTAGCTGAAAGGTCACAAAGTGAACTGTTTTATTCATTTGGTGATATCGTTCAAACCTTTGCAACTCAAAACTGCTGGGTCAGATTTTGATGCCACTTTGCACAAACCCTATAGTTGAGATATCCCCACAGAAATGATCATAATCATCATTTCAGCCGCAAGACATCCACTGCTGGACATAGGCCTCCACTTCGACCGGTTCTGTGCTTCTCGCATCCAAAGGGTTCCTGAGGCTTTCACAAGATCGTGGGACCACCGTCGTAGTGGGAGGCCTTCCAACGCTACGTCTTCCGGTACGCTGTCGCCAGTCCAGAACCTTTCGGCCCTATCGGCCATCTGTTCTGTGAGCAATGTGCCCTGCCCACTGCCACTTATGTTTGGCAATTCTTCGGGCTATGTCGGACACAAAAATACCACAATAGTATCGCTATTGGTTCATAGACCACTTTTTATCAGTCTCCTTTCAATGGTTCGAACGATATCACCAAATGAATAAAACAGTTAATTTTGTGACCTTTGCGCTACTTATAACGTTAAAGTATACTGTCATGGCGGTAACATTTTGCCTCAAGCTTTAATTGCCTTCGCATCAGTAAAGAATACTGTTTTGAACGTTAGGCTCATATGGAACTGTTTAAAGCAATTCAGATTAATGTTTTTTTTCATTTGTATTTACTGCTTATTTCTTTCATAGTAACTAATAAAGATCAAATTCACAAAGCACGTATTCGTTTATATGAAACTGACGGGGGTCAAGAACGATTCTCTCGACAACCGGACTGTAGGTAAGATTTATTTTCCGATAAAAACCTACCAATTTCCTATTATGTACCTAACACAGGAAAGGACAGATGAGAGGCCAAAATCGACTCAATTGTCCCTTAATGCCTCTGCTCCAATTATCAAAGGGGTTTGTCCTTAAGAGGGTTACAATTTCAATTTAATTAACTAATTCCGAAATTCATTGGAGGCATTGAAAAATTCACCTCGATTGGAATTAAATTACAAATTAAGTAATTTAATTAACTTAAGGCGAAAACGCAAAAGTAGCCCGCGAAGTTCATTTTTATTACGTTTTTTGCGATTTGCTGGTCAGTATTAAGTTGTACGTTGATTACAATATGATTCGCGACCGTAACAAATATGTATTTACAGAATTATAATCATTAAAGTGATCAACACAACTCTTTAAGACCAAGTAATCCCACTGAATGACTATTTCATAAAATCGTGACATTTTACTTTTATACTAACTTACGTACTTAAGTTGTATACTGATCCTAATGATTACCCAGAAGAAGCCTGTTCACTCTTACTTTGAAGAGATTTGGGTTGTATACTCTCGGAAACACAGACGCAGGTAGAGAGTTCCCCTGTTTTGCTGTGCGCATCATAAAGGACATTTGAAAACGCTTAGTGCGAATTGGTGGAATAGCAATTAGGCAGGGATGGTAACTTGCAGTGCGTCTGCATGTCCGAAGGTAGAAGGGGCCGGTGGAATGAGGTCGTGGAGTTCTTGGGCATACTCAGCGAAGTACAATCTGTAGAAGACCGACAAGCCGGCAACCTTGTGGCGAATGAGCCAAGCTGTGAAGCTTGGCATCCACAAGTTCTACGTCGCCAATGAGCCTCTTAGCCCTGCGTTCCACCGAGTCAAGCGCGGCAAGTTGGTATTTTGCTGTGCCACCCCAAAGGTGGTTTTGGTCCACGACGGCCGTTAGTGTTGTTACTTGAAGAATGAGTTGAAAAAAATCTGTCTTCTTTTTTTTTATCGTGTTGTGATATCGCTACACAACACGTCTGTGAAGTTTAAATCAGAAAAAAGTAAACTATTTTTTTAAAATGATATTTCAAGTGACTATCTGAGGTCGATGACTTTTTTTTAAAAATAATACTTATATTCTTTTTTTCTTTTATCATGATAATATATCGATATCCCTCAAGTCTGCGGAGTTCTAGCTAATTTCATTTGACCCTGTTTAATAAAATATTCATCCTAATAAAATTGCTGTGCCTTTACAGGGTCCATAACCTTAGCTGTAAGCCTATTTGTTACACCTTTATTCACATTATGGTATGCAAATAAATGAAATTAAAAATTAAAATTGAAAATATAATAGCACTGAGCAATAACGAAATAAACAAGGATGTTTTGGCAAATTCCGGCAACACCCACGGAAGTAATACGACATGATAATGATGCTTGCTTTTAAAGAAACTCGATAATCGAGGACAAAAAAAACCCTCATTATTTGACCTCTGAAAAGATGGAAAAGGTCGCGAAGTATTTCCGCTTGAGTGGAATTAAGTGGAAAGAAAACGTGTCGAGAAATTTCAGAAAGTGAGTTATTCTTTCACATCATTTGATGTCAAGTACCGATTATTTTTTGGTTTTCAATTGTGATATGGAGGGCTGTAAATGTTGCTGGGGATTCTAACGGGGCGACTAGAATCAATTCTATTTTGTTGTAATTTTTGACGTTAAAAGTGCCTTTTATGTGCCTATTTGCAGTAAATGCTTTGACTTTGACTTTAACAGATTGTTTTTTTTGTTCTGTTACCGACAAAAAACCACCAAGCCAACCTTAGAAATTAATAAGTTGGTTTTGTAATTCTACGTGTATCCAACAAATAACATCATCATCTGCCTAGCCTTTTCCCGACTAAGTTTGGGTTGGCTTCCAGTCTAACCGGATGCGGCTGACTACTAGTATTTTACATGGAGCGTCCAGGCGGACGCTCCATGTACAATACTGATTTGTGAAATACTGTATTTTAACGTTTTAAATTATTTGGTTTCAGATAGGCATCTGAAACCAAATAATTTAAAATCTAGTCGCAGTCCCATCTCGGCGACAAACAAATGTCAAAAACTTGTCAAAATGGATACTATCTTCTGCTCGCGACTTCGTCCGCGTGAAATTTCACCCAGAGGTGGAATTTCAAAAAACCCTTTCTTAGTGGATACCTACTCTTTACAAAGAACACGCGCCAAATTCCATGTCTCTAGGACCAGGGATTTAGGCTGTGCGTTGATATATCAGTCAGTCAGGACTTTATATATTTTTTGACACATTGAGATTGAGATTAGACTGTAAGAATTGCCCCACAGATCTCCTCAACTCAGTTACTGGGTAACACGATACCACGGGAAAGTGCTATCGGAAGAAAATTATCCTTCACCTGGATGCATCTATCTCCTTGCCAAATTTTATCAAAATCCGTTCAGTGACTTAGGTGTGAAAAGCTAATATACAGACATAGTTTGGCTAGCAGTAAGGTAAGGTTTAGGTATGGCTCCCGTGTCTCGGAAAGCACGTTAAGCCGTTGGTCCCGCGCCTGATCTCTCTCTGGCCGTGTCGGATTGCCGTCCCGTCGGACTATGAGAGTGAGGGAAGAGGGAGTGCACCTGTGTCTGCGCGCATACCTGTGCACTATAATATCTCCCGCGTAGCCTACGGCGATCGAAGGCTAGTCTCCGTTGAGATTGGCCGCTGTGGCCAAAATACGGTCTGGTGGACCCATGTTTGTTTTCAAAGGTTAATGTCCCTCATCAATTCACCCTCCTTTTGTATAACCTAAAATAGCTAAGTATCAGTTTGTCGAATGTTCATTTATCGGAAAACCCATATCACACATTGACAATCCGTTGCTTTCCCGGGATTTTGGTATCATACCCTCGATCCATCTTCATTTGCGTTGACGTTATCTAAATAAACATATGGCCTCTTTGTTTTACGTCTAAGTCCAATAACAGCACATAATAAAAGAGGATACGACATGTAGTACAATTGATTGCTTTTCATATATGTGTCGAAAATGCGTTTGTCTGTCGTTTGACTGATCGGGCCGCCAGCGCCACTAGGTGGCGCTCGACAGAGTCTAGCCTGACGTTTGTGCGAGTCGAGGAGAGCTACAGTTACAGCAGAGCGGTGTGCCACCAGTCAACCCAAAGGTTGACGACTGGTAGAAAATGGTGGGTGACGCAGAGACAAACCGTGGTATTTTGAATAAATATTTTTAAATACAGGGCGGTCAAATCAAAAAGTCGTGGATCAAACGAAATAGGGAGAAAGCGAAGGGAAAGGCGGTCATTTCCAACAAAAAATCTTTTTACAGCATGGCCATAATTCAATTTTCCTTAAAGTTATGAATATTTTTGTTTACCGAGTTCTTTTACAATAATAGACTAATTTAAAAAACATATATATAAAACAATAAAACAAACGGTGTTGTATTGTTACTAGATAATGTATCAGCATTACAAAAGTGCTATTGCGGCTCTAGGTACCTTGCAAGAGCAAATAATTTTTTCCTAAAATTTTGAAGCGTTACCAAAAATTATTTCTCTTGTTTTTTATTTTTGTATTTATTTATATAGTTAGTCTTTTAATTTAGTACATAGTGTAATTAGATAGATAGGCCCCCTATCCAACATGTTAGGTACCTACGTGGAAGTAGGACGGCATGTCGTAATTATCGGGAGAGAAAAAGAGACAAGACGAGTAACTTACACGATACTAGCTGTAAGTTTTTACGTGACATTTGCGGAGCGCGTATAACCTATCGGGTTATTCCGTTTATCTACCCCAAAAATCCATCCTAAGATGGATACGTTGAAACAGATGTCCGAGAATCCACCCAAGGCCTAGTGGGATTAACGCTTTTATAAGCTTTGGATTCTCGGATATCCGTTCCCGCGTCCACCATAGGGAGAATTTTTTGAGGTGAATAAACAGAACCAATCTAAATCTTTTTAATTTTTGTATCATTGAATTTAACCCACACTAAGCACAAGCATTTAGTAGAAGAGTAAGTAACATGTAACCAATATTTCAAGTGTTATACTCTGTTCATAAGGCGACCACATGACCTAAAGCGCGGTAACTGTCGGATTGCATAGGAAGGAAAGAAATGCGCGATCTCACAACGCTGGCAATTGATTGCAAATTATGAAGCAATTATCTATTTACAAAAAATCTATTGTTTGGACTAAAAAATTAAAACGCTAGTGCTTTAGTATGTTGCTTGTAGAATAATCTGACAAAAAATCAAAATGATTATGTGAATAATTAGTATGGTTTTTATTGTAAAAATAAAGTTTTTAAAGGTATTTTCATGATTTTTTTCTATCAAACCAAATTAGTTGTATTATATTTTTAATACACTATCTACCTGATATATATCCTGAAGAATATCATATATTTTTCTGATTTTGTTTACTGTAGTCGATCATATAATTTTATTGTTTCTAAAACTTGCGTTTTTTGCGTTTAGGTCCTGTAAGCCCTTTAAAAGAAAGAGTTATGCTATATCGTGCGAGGCGTTTCTAAAAATTACAGGTGTAACGTTATATTTCAACGAGTTACATACATTTACCAAGAAAGACACACAATTAGATATTGTCTTGCTCTCTTTTCCCTGAAAAGTGTGAAGTGCATGCACATTAATAATTTTTCATGTTGCAGTGCGAGCTGAGAAAAATAGAGGAAAATACTTACTTGTCATCCCTCTTATGTTGTTCCAGGTACTATTATGTATGTTGCACTTACCAGGAAAAATGTCTTTTATTCCGATTTATTTTTCCTCGTTGCTGAAGTAGCGGTTTATTTTGTAAAAATGTGTGTGTGTGTGGTATGTAAGTATGTATGTTTATTTGTATGTATGTAAGTATATTCTCATAATATTTGTTTAGTTTTATTAAGGTGATATATTGAAAAATTATATTGATTATTATTATTAATGTTCCCACTGCTGGGATACAGGCCTCCTCTCTTCGAGAGGGAGTTATAGAGAGAGAAAAGGTTCAACCCCGTAAGGTGATATGTTGAAAAAATGTGGTTTTTCTATTTCGTGTAACGTGTTATGTATGTGCAATATAGATTTAACATTTTGGTATATATTTTTTGACTCTTTGGTCTATAATCATGTAGAAGGAACACGCGATTCAATAAAATTTTCTCTACACAAAAAAAATGCAAGGTTTATATCTATTTTTTTACCTTTTTCAACATCACCGCGTAACGCTTAAGAGTAAGCGAATTTATTTTAAAACATAGAGGATTATCATATCAAAGTTTACTCAAAGTAGTTTTAAATTTAATTAATTTATTTTGTTAAAAAAGGAGTAAATTCGTTTTGGCATATACGTCGTTTTATTCCGAGCGCACGCACATTATAGCCATCTCTCTTCTTTTGCGTTTCAAAAGTAATTGCATCACTTTTACTCGCTTAGTAGATCAGTCGCTACGATTTATTTCCGAGGTAGCACCTTAAGTAAATTGTTTTTTATTTTATGTACAGACGCGAGACGCCAGCACATCAAGCTACCCGAAACTGTCACATTTTCCCAATCAACTTTGAACCTTATGATTTAGCGATAAAGTTGAAAATCTATTAAGGAAATTTGACTGATGTAGTAACTTGATGTGCTGGCGTCTGTACTTTTTGGTCTCCTTTTTGTTTTTACTCTTATACACGCTGTCTACATCTCTCTATCTACGTTCCTGACGCAGGTATGCTGGAAGAGATTTCATATGAAATAAGCATCACCTTTGTAGGTACCTATTATTCTGTTCTGTTTTTTTACCCGACTGCGGCGAAGCCCAAAAGGAGGGTTATGTGTTTGACCTGTATGTATGTATGTATGTATGTCCGTTTCTTTGTTCCCTCGTAACTTCTAAACGAATTAACGGATTTTGATAAATTATACGTCTTTAGATTTGTCTTGGTAGCACGAGTGTCACTGGGTATATCAAAATTGAAAAAATATAAAATGGCCGATTTTTTGGCGCAATATTATGTCCTCAAAAAAAATTATTTTTCTCGAAACCTATCGAGTGGGTATCAAAATAAAGGGTTTTTAGAGGTGATTACAAAAATATATGCAACTTTTATAAGGTTAAAAGTAATTCGAAGTGACAAATCGTAAAAAACACGTACCAAGAGCTAAATAGTCTGCGAAATCTTTCAAATTTGTAAACTAAAAAGCTGGAAATAAAAAATAATAATAGTTGGAAGCAGGCGGGACCCATTTGAGTTTGAAAATATAATAAAAACATGGTATGGGTCCCGCCTGCTTCCAACTTTTATTTAATTTAAAATGGCCTTGTTTTTAGCTTTTCAGTTTTTTTTTTAACTTAATTTTTTTACTGCAGTCGGGTTTTTAGTTTTTTTAATTAGTTTTTTTTTTCTTGTCTATTTAAGTACCGTGAAAACATAGGAGAAGTGACCTGCCATTCCACCTAATTTTAGAGATTGACACTGTTGTCAGCTCACCTTAGTTTTCAGAATAAATTGGCTATTGGCAGGGCATTTTGCAAGATGTCACCAGCTTACTTACTTTTCTACTAAGGGCGAATTTCACAAATCAAAATGAAAGCTATCAGCACATCTAAACCGCGTGCATGACCTGTCAATGTCATCATTGTTGTGTAATGTTAAAAGTAATTCGAAGCACATGAACGCGGCTTAGATTTGCTGATCGAGTGAATATAATGGTCTACATTAAGTCCAACTCCATCATTGAAGATTTTTATCGTTTTGTCACACTTGTTTTGCCAATTCACTTTAGACATTGGCAGAACAGTCGGCTTCGGCTTTGCTTGCCATAGTAAAAAAATAGAATAGAGTGAACATAATAATTTATTCGTTTTATTTGACAACATCTAGATTTAGACCAGTAGACTTAATTCGGTGACGACATGGCTGTACCTTTAGCTAGCTAACTAACTGTACGATTAGCACTCACTGTTTTTCAGCATCATAAAGTACGCTTTATTTGCTGTTTCACACGACAAACTCAAACTCAAAGCATTTATTTCAAATAAACCAAATAGAAGCATTTTTGAATTTTCATGGGGTTGGTCAGTCAGAAAGATGAAGCTAGTTGCCTATTCCAAAGCGCAGCAGGTACCTATGGAGAAGAACGGGCAAGAAACTCCATGGACACTCTTTTACAAGGGGGTATCCCCTTAGTAATAAACGTTGTATACCACTAAGGCCGTGGACATCGTGGAGTACGTGTGCCAAAGGACCAAGTACAGGCCGAGAGTGCAGTTGCTTGAATCGCGCCGCAACGTCAACTTCAAGGCGTTCGTAGTGCGAGTACCTACATGCTACCTGCACCTCGTCATGGCAGAGGACTTTTGGCCGCAAGGTGTAATGTTCTGTGGCTTCCGCGGACAAGTGCCACATGATCACACATCACACAAAGACAGTGCTCGAGTGGTGAGTTTTACTAACATAGTTTTGAGTTTATACACTAACACACGTTGTATTATTGTAATATACATATATGTTAGTCTGTAAGGTATTTATCTATGGGTCAAAGAAGCCTGAAAATAAAGGTTTTTTTTTTATAGCGTCTGAATAGTTACACAACGCTTTGTCTTCTTCTTTCGAAAGTCAAATTACTGACGACTGAAAGAGAGAAATCGGTGTGTTACTATACATATGATATCTACACTTCTACACTAATATTATAAAGAGGAAAACTTAGTATTTTTGTTTGTTTGTTTGTAATGGATAAACTCAAAAACTACTAGACCGATTTTAAAAATTCTTTCACCATTAGAAAGCTACGTTATCTGCGAGTGATATAGGGTATATTTTATTTTAGAAAAAATAGGGATCCGTAAGATATTTGGTTTTTTCGGACCCAAGGTGTAAAAAATCATCCAAAAAAGTTTCTTAATTGGCGTACGCCGCCTAAACTATAAAAGATAGAACCATAAAATGTTCTAATTAATTAAAGACCTTAAAAATATCTACAAAAAAGTCCGCGACACACTAAACCTATCTATTTTGAGTTAAGCAGAACAACCATTTTTTTATTTAAAAATCTTTAATTTTTTTAGGACTTCATTTAAACGCATTAATTTTACACATGTCATTACTCCTTATCAAAATAAACTATTTTGTCACAAAGTACTGTCTATGTAGATAATGTTTAGTCTTTAATTCATTAAAATTGGACGTTTGGTTTGAAAGTTATGGCGAAATCAATATAATACTATTTCTGCGCTCCGCGGCCCGTGGCGACACGCGACAGGCGAAGTAGGCGTCACCAAGACCACAAAATACAGATAGTACAGAAGACAATCTACATGCAAAGTGCGCTCGAGCAACACACACAAAGACACCGCTCACGAACACGTTATCTCAGACGGCTTGGGAGCAGTGCGAGCGCGCGTGTCATCCGCTTGAGACACGCGTCTGTGAAGTGCAAAACTGGAGCAACAAAAAAATGCCTATCTAAGCTCGATTTATATAATAGTTTCCTATTTTGAATCAGTATAAACAAAGTAACTTTTTTGTAAATTTTACATTACGTAAGTTGAAAAATCATGTTTTCAACTTACGTAATAGTTGGCGGCATGATAATTCATGCCACAAACTATGTACTATTGTCATTGGATAGGTTTAGGTCTAAAACGGATAGGGATTTAGTTTTAACAATGAAATCTAAAAAAATTCGTAGGAATATTATTAGAAACCGCGCGCGACCGCTGCGTAAGGAGCCGACCGAGCCGCGCGTGTACCTTACTCATAGACCTAAACTCCCCTCCCGCATCCGCACCCCTGCCTTGGCACAAAATACAGATAGTATAGTACCTACAGAAGTCAATCACGTGTATGTACACGTCACTTCACTTTTCATACCTACGCTCGGGGGTCGCGCTATGGTTGTGAACTTCGGCTTGTGCACAAAAAACTCTCGTGGTAGTGGCACTCATATCTAGTTGTTTGATTTATTGTTGAGCTTATTCTAAAATATTAAAACAAAACAATAAACATAGTATTACAATACAAAAAGTTTACAGAACAAAAACATATAAAATTTTATATTTGTCAATTTTCACTGTCGAAAATCCCTAATAACTTCAAAACGGATTACCCTATTTACACAATTTATTTTGCCCTATCCGTTTTAGAAGCAACACAATATCTACACAAACAAAAAATCATGTTTTCAACTTACGTAATAGTTGGTGGCGTGAATTTACCTTACAAAATAATTACTTCGTTTAACTGATTCAAACAAAATAGGAAACTATTATATAAATCGAGCTTAGATAGCCATTTTTTTGTTGCTCCATTTCTGCACTTCACAAACGCGTGTCTCAAGCGGATGCCACGCACGCTCGCTGTGCTCCCAACCCGTCTGAGATAACGTGTCCGTGAGCGGTGTCTATGTGTGCGTTGCTCGAGCGCACTTTGTATGTAGATTTGACTTCTGTACTATCTGTATTTTGTGGTACGTGTGTTGCGAAAAATAGGCAACCCCGCCGCCCTCACCCCCGTCCCCACCTAAGGCGCGGCCTGTAAGGGGTAAGTAAGGGGGATAGTTTACAACCATATTTTATATTATTTAAATCCTTTCCCTACCTCCTGCAACCGCTTTTATCATTCCTCGCTCAGCGAAATCTATCTCATTACACGCTAAGCTTTCAGACATGTTTTCAGCTGAGTGCACGTCGAAAGGAATCAATATCTATGTTTACCGAGAAAAGTTGGAAGTGCTTACCAATTTTGTAGTGCGCTGCATCGTTCTACTGCACCAGTGGGTGGCAATAATCGCTTGTTCAACACGGATTAGCTAGGATTACATGGAATCTGCTAGCAATTGGCTGAGCACTGTTGTTTGGAGAACGACGATTATACATGGCTACAGATACTGGGTATCAGAGGTTACACTTGGTATTATATTACTTTACTAAGGATTTCTACAGCTGTAAATCGTCATCTTTTCACTAAATAGTTCTTATTTGCATCATATATACTTTCGAGAGCTGCATTATAGATACATATGTATATGTTATAATTGAGTACTTTAGTAACTTAGTTTTGACTGCCCCGTTGGTCTCGTGGTTGCAAGCGCGACTCCTGAGCGTGGGGTCCTAGGTTCTATTCCCGGGTCGGACAACTGTTATTGGGTATTCCATTAGGAATTTCTTAGTAACAGTCCGGAGTTTGGATGTTGGCGGTTTAATACCCCCGTGGCTCGGAAAGCCCACCGCCGCCGCCGCGTCGCATAGGAATGCCTAACCGCGCCATTACGTCGGTTTAGCTTAGTGTTCTTTCTGACTTTTTACTTTTTTCTCGTCTCTTAAGGGTCGTAACGTGATGTTAAATAGCCTTCTTTCAACTTTCCTCGAGAATTGGGTTTGCTATCAAATGTAAAAAGAAATCCTTTAGTAGTCCGACTGGTAGTAAGTTAGAGTAGCGCATTCAAACATATTATTAGTAAAAATCAAAATCGTTTATTTGCATAAAATGTGGTAGGACAAAAGATTTCAGTGCAGATACGTTCCGCCATGTAATGATTGATTAATGATGACGAATGACTGATTGAATGATGATTGATTGAATGATGATGAATTATTGATTGATGATTTTATACTATGGGGTTGGCGTATCCATGTGGATAAAAACCGGTACTTGCCCGTGGTCCCCCAGTCTAGTCCCCCTTGGGGTACCACAAACAAATATTTTTGCCCGTGGAACCCCCAAGGGGGACAAAGTGGTACCATGGGCAAAATGTTTGGCCCGTGGTACCCCCGCTAATCGCCAGATAAATATAATGCAAATACAATCTCAATGCTTAATGAATCAAACGTTTATCAAATTGTGGATCTGAAAACAAAGCAAAGTTTTGATCATAATAAAAATTATTAGAAGTGGCATATATAAACGCACTTTAAAAATAATGTTTTACACTTTAAAATTAATTGAATGAACTATAAAAATAAGCGAACTCGGGACTTGGGGCACCCCGACTTAGGTTAGGTTCCTTTAATCCCTGTAGACAGAAATAGGGGGTTAAAGACTTGCATTGAAAAACAAAATATCTTTTTTTTTTTATATTCAGAATAAAGAACAACAGAATCGTACTACATTGTGATAACGGGCTACTACGGAACCCTACACTGTGCGTGGCCCGACACGCACTTGGCCGGTTTTTTTAAATGTTATATGGAAATGTTTGAGATGGGGTACCACGGGCAATAAAAATATATTTAATAAGACCGATTGTTATTCAGGGGGTTCCACGGGCAAAAATATTTGTTCGTGGTACCCCAAGGGGAACTAGACAGGGGGACCACGGGCAAGTACCGATAAAAACCCTCTATTAATTTTTAAGAAATAAAAAAAAATGTAATATTTGCATGCAAATATTTAACACATGAAGTGGGTAAGTAAGTTGATTAACATACAAAGTAAAGATATTAATGTTGATCAAAATTCTATACGCGCCAATTATGATAAAATACTTCATTACTAAATTATAATTATAATAAATAGCCTCCCTGACCGTTTTTGGTCACGGCGGCCAATCTAAACAGAGATTAGCCAGGTACGCAGGAGATATTATAGTGCACAAGTGTGTGCGCAAACACAGGTGCACTCTCTGTTCCTTTACTCTCATAGTCCGATGGGACGGCAATCCGACACGACCGGGGAGAGTTCAGGCGCAGGACCAACGTGCTTTAAAGAGAAGCGCGATGACACAACGCTGGTAATTTATTTCAAAATATGAAGCAATTATTTAATTACAAAAAAAATCTATTGTTTGGACGAAAAAATTAAAACACTAGTATTTTAGTATGTTGCTTGCAATAATCAGAATGATTGTATGTAAGTATAAGTAGTACGCTAGTACTGTTTTTATTGTAAAAAGAAAGTTTTTAGAGTATCTTCATGTTTTTTTTATATCGTATCAAATTAGTTGTATTATGTTTTCAACACACTATCTACCTAGCATATATCCTGAAAAATATCATATATTTTTCTGATTTTGTTTACTGTAGCCGATCATATACTTTTATTGTTTCTAAAACTTGCGTTTTTTTGTGTTTAGGTCCTGTAAGCCCCTTAAGAAAGAGACCGGCGATTTAGTCATTGCGTGTGTATTTGGTATTGGTATCCCTAGATGTCCTCTACAAAGTTTGGATGTCAGTCTCAATTCTCAAGTTTTGTTCCATCTTTTTTTTTTTTTCACCACCACTCTTAACCTCGATCACGCCTGATGGAAAGCGCTGGATGAGGTCTATGATGGAGAGATGATGGACGATAGATGAGATTTTTTCGTGCCAATATTATTTGATTGTTGTTTGTTAGTTTTAATTGTTTTGTTAGTTATTATTGTGTATTATTTATTATTGTTATATATTCCTTCCTTATTATAAATCTGTCTATTTTTTTTGAAATTTTATTGCTGCAATAACGTGTATCTGGGTCTGTAATGTTGTGCATGTTTTTTTTTAACCAAAATAAAATACAGTACCTAGTGAAGTCGAACATAGCAAAGTGTTGTTATGACTTTTAAATATTTTGAAGCAATTTGTGATGCTTTGCTCAAGCGCCTGGAGCTTTTCTGTTATTTCGCTGTTTATTTTATTCAACACGTAAATCGCTGTATCTCCTGGGACAGGCATGCAGTCTGAGTTTTGTAGATGAACTCTAAAACGGAGCAAACGAAGACTTTGTATGTTCCTTTTATTTAGACTTGTTACACTTTACGTGAGTAATATTTTAGAACAAAAATGCTGAAATATGTAGTTACAAGTTCAGTAGTTGATTTTGGCCTAATAGCGCTTTTACTAGTCTGTTTTTATTATTTGACGTCATATTAGGAGGTGTCATTTAACTAATAATTTGTATGGCAATTTCTCGATGAATGAAACATACCTAAAATAGTGAAAAGTAGATTGAATAGATTTCAAAATTGTATTTTCTTCATGTGTTGATAATGAGGATGTCTTTGTATTATTGTATTCAGGGCACAGACACAAACACATTTTTACAAGTGGAAGCACAATCAGTTCGTCTAACAAAATATTATTTTCATCTCTCATACTCGGAAAGTAGTGTTTGTTTGATCCGAATAGCGGGTGGAAAACGCTGCTTCCCACCCTTGGGCGGGAAAGTCTCATAATAATTGCTTCCCTCCCTAGGGCGGGAATGAAATTTAAAAATAGAACTAAATTTAGTTAGGTAGTCAGCTTAGTCAGACATACGACACCCTTAATTGATTGTGTAGGTAAATATTTATTATGCTACCCATCAAATCTTATGAATATGCGTTAATTAGGAGAGTTGGATAAAAAGGTCATATATTAACGCCATTACATTTTTCAGATTTAGCGCACAAGTTAATAATTTACCTTGAATAAATTCAACATACATAGGTACGATAATCACCATTTTGATGTCAGTTGTGGTCGAGGCTAAAAAACATAAAAATTGGGGATTTCGAACATCCTGACTTTACCATAATGGGGCTGTGAATATACATCATTTAATTATTTGACGAATTTATCCATAGTTTAAGGTAAATAAGTAGTGGTAATGAACTTTTTTTGATATCTAATGTCGAATTTTCGCGCCAATCGTGTGTTTACATTTTTACTTTTCACAAATTTCACACACACAGATGTGGATAAGATTTAAATGTGACAAATGTTATTGATAATATTATAAACAACACGATAATGCCCAGGTTTTAACGTAATATTCAAACACCGGTTCAATAATACGTATTAATCATTACCACTACTCAATTTGTGTTCAAAATCGCCGACATTATTGTTTTTTTTTATTGCAGTGATGTGTGAAAGCGATTATACCAAACAATTTATTTTTTTAAATTTCGGTTGACTCGAGTAATTAATATGACGAATGTAATCGATATTTGAAAATAAAATTATATTATTTTAAGCAATAAATACAATAAGCATTGTTTATAATAATGATTTATGCTTTTCTAATATCATTTCAATCTCTTCTAATATCATGTCAATAACAGACAGGCCAATAGGTAGGTACCTCATTTACTGAATTTCGCGCCGAAATGCTTCTATAATTGAATTTATATTCGGAAGGCGATCGCTGTATAAAATTATTTTTATTTATTGTACAATTATTTATTGTGGATTTTATTTTTGATACTTTCTAATAGTTTACTACAGAATTCCCAGTAAACATTTTTTAGGTAGGCTTACCAGAAGTTTTTTTTGAGAATGATGATAATTAATTAATTCTATAGATTGGTTATTCTGCAAACACTTTACATTTCAATACATTTTGTTAGTTTAAAGAGTTTTTATTCAGTTTCTACAATTTTTTTTCTTGCGAGTATCGATTAGGCTGTATGCAAGTTTTGAATCGAAATAAGAAAGTTGGGTCAGCACTAAAAAGTGTCACGTCGCAACACAATTTTTAGTATATTTTATCAAGATTATCGTGTTTTCTAAGTAATTTATGAAAAATGGTAAAAGTAGGAATGCAGACAGAATGATAATAATACGGGCCCTAGTAAGCGGAATGGCCTGCGGTGGTGATACAGAACCTACTCATGTGGCGGTGACGTGGTGTGTTCCATACTTCAAATTTAAAAAAGACTAATGAATAGGTACCTATTATTCATGTAATTATTATCAATAAATATTTTAGAAAAACTACTATTCTTTACTTTCCTCAAATTCGAAATGAAAAGTAGAGTGTTTAACGCGGGTGAAGTCATCAATTCCCACTCGGACTATAGCCGCCCTCGCTGCGCTCGGGCGTCTAAATGCCTCGTATGGGAATTGATTCCTTCCGACCCTTGTATAACAATCTACTATTCCCTTCAAAATACAGGCCAGGCCTAGTTTGGGGGTTAGGATCAGTTTTGTGGCAAAAAATTCGTGTATATTTTATGATGACTGGTTTGTAACATGTAATTCTTGGTGTCAAATAATTTTTTTTTTTTAATTTTTTTATTTCGCAGGTATCGAACCCTTGATCCGTAGTGCAAAAAGTCATTGTTCGCCGCTACTACACCAATGCTTTCTACATACAGAAGTCTATTCGAACTTATGTTTCAAATTAATATTATTTCAAGTTAAACAAATATCAACTGTATTTTAATGGTAAGTAACTAAGTTGATTTTAGAGCGACTAGGAAAAATTTAAAATGTTCTAAAAAAATTTGAAGTTGTAGCGAAAACTGATCTTTATTGTGTAGGACATAAAGTTATTTTTCCATAAACTCATATTTGTTTACACTTTTGGAAAATAAATCTCGAATGCAGATTACATAAATTAACACCTTTCCATGGAGGCAGGCAGAAACTATAGTCCGCCACCTGCTACGATCCTTACATACTCCATTTTATTCGTTTAAAAATCCCATAAATTTCGTGTCAAGAGAAGAGCTTATCTGATCGGACCATCGCAAAGGGCTGCGACCTCTTGGACGTTTACCATCCACCTTGCCGGTAACCACATTACATCACCATCATCATCATCATCTACATCTAATAAATGATACATTATTTATTTTCTGTAAGAAGGTTTGTACAAACACTTTTACACGTCAATCATATTTTTTTAAACTAGATGAGATCGGCGTTTCCTATCTGACTATTCTGAGAAGAAAATAATGCCGAATCAAACTCAGAAGTCACAGTCTCTTTAAAATACCAGACAAAATCTTGGTCAGATCATGGGAGGTAGTTGCTATAACAATAAGGTAGGTGCTATAACATCGGGTACCAAAAACTTAAATTTACTATTTTTACTTTTACTAACAGTTACATAAATACGTCTTTACCTTTCAGTTTGCATAAGCAAAATAAACATTATTCGCGTCCGGTACAGCCTGTTTGTACACTGTAAACATGTTCATGTTTTTATTTGCCGCTTATGTTTATTTAACAAGGATAAAATATCAGTAAATATTTTGCTCAAAATGATTATTTTTCATGTAATAAATCGAAGTAAGTTCAATTTATTTGCTTGATAAACCAAAGTGAGAAAAGAAACAAAAGTAAATGATATTTTTACCGACTTCACAAAAAGGAGGAGGTACTATGTCCGGATGTTTGTATGTTTTTTTTTTTTTGTAAGTTTGTTCATCGAATACTCCGCCAATTGTCGACGGATTTTCAAAATTATTTTTTTGTTCGAAAGTAGATAGTTCTGAGGTGGTCCGATTGTCACCAAATTAGGATCTGATGATAGGATCTTAGAGAAATCGAGGGCAACCCTCAAATTTTATAGGCTCACTTATTGTTTTTCGCATATTTTATGAAGTATCTTGTGTATTTGAGTATGGTTGTCACCATCTCAGGTAGCTGGACTGATGCTGGAAGGTACAACTCCTTAACAGTAAGAAGTTACTCGAACAGGCAAGGACTGTTTTAGTAAATTGTTTTGATGTTTGATAGGGCATTTGCCACATTTGGTCTTATGATCATCAAGTTATGACCTGATGCTGCAGTCAGGATAGTCTGCTGAGTACCTAACTCCTCGACAACTAACAGCAGATATATCGTGTTTATTCTTATTGAAAAGGGCTCGATGTGTGGATAAACCTACTGTTATTGAGGAACACCGAAGTACATAGAGACCTGATGCTGAAGCCAAGAGCATCAGAAAAAGTACAAACCTTGAAATTACAGCACCGTAGTCGTGTTTGGGCTCATTTTAAACAGGACTAAATTTTAAGTTCAATGCAATGTTGACATCAGTCTGGCCTGATGCTGCAGCCAGGATTATCAACATCTAGTCTAAAAACTAATAAATACTTCTTAAAGTGAAATACTTTTGCGAGTTTTTCTTCTGTATAATTATTATCCTAACAAAGGTTGCCGGTAGTGGCTGGATGAGAGAAGCGGAGGACCGTGAACGTTGGCGCAAACTTGGGGAGGTCTACGTCCAGCAGTGAACTGCAATAGGCTGATGATGATTTATAAAAGCCTCAATCGTTGCATTTCACGCAATGCCTTTTCGTCATGTGGTCTCTTTAGCAATTTGGTAGGTTCCAAGTCGCATAATACAATGCCATCCAGCGTCTTTACACGACTAAGCGTAACATAAACTTGGCCCTTAGCAAAATTTTTCTTGCCTAAGTCTATTATTAAAGTAACTTGAGCATTTTCTCTCGGAAATTATGATTTGGTAAAGTGGAGCTGATTATGAAGACCACAAATGGCCATCGGAACTACTCAATGACAAATATTTCACGGGTTGCGATTCGATTACTTTAATATAGCTGCTAAGCAATTTATGCTCATTACAATGCGTATGGTGAAGTGAAGCTGATGGTGACTTCTCAATCAGCTCCAGTTCTCCTGGTTCTTACTAGGAGAACTCCTCAACAATTAACGTCCCTGCATCGGGAAAAGCAATATTTTGTAAAAGGTGATAAGCAGTTGACATTAGGCTATTATAACTTCGATAAATTACAAACTGACCCGCTAAAAAGAGAAAAATAAAAACTTTTTTACAAAAAAAAAACAACCGACTTCCAAAAACACTATAAGTAAAGTGAAAAATAACTTTAATTTCGGAAGTCGGTGGCAAAAAACTGAAATACAAATCCAAAGATACCGACTTCCGAAATTAAAGTTATTTTTCACTTTACTTATAGTGTTTTTGGAAGTCGGTTGTTTTTATTTGTAAAAAAGTTTTTATCTTATTGCTGAATGGACCCGCTTTTGACCTCGATCAGGCCTGATGGGAAGCGAAGGATGAGATCTATGATGGAACGAGCGTGCCCAGAAGATGTCTAAAGCATCAACTCTCACGCATCGACGAAACACAGCAGGCTGCTTGACGCCGGACTCTGGCGGGAGGGTGGTCCTACCACCGCAAGGGATTGGCCAGTCAAATAACGTGTTGGGTGTGACTGTCCAGGATGCGCCGAGCGCTCGGTTCAGTTGAGTAACTGGCGGAACAAACTTAGCTACACGAGGAGGCTTTTTCTTGCATCCCAAAAAGATATTGTATTATTAGAAATCAGAAGCGGATTAGATTTTTTTAAAACAAAATTTACTTGACCTAAAATGATCAGAATTTACAAAACAAATACAATAAAAGAAATGACACAAAGGAATTACTCAAATGCAGTATGAAGAACACAACTTAAAACTCACGACCTCCTCGTACGACGGATGACAGCAGAAAAGGGCCGCGCGCCCCTTCTACATCACTTTTATACCGTCATCCGCCGTACCCCTACTCTCAACCTAAATAATAGCCAACAGTATATAATATATTGAATATTCTACAACAAAAACAGCAACTACATAACATCACCCCTGTATTCTGGTGGTTAGGTACCCATAGTACCACATTTCGCTAGTTAGAAGCAAGCCTATTGCCATCAACCGGGCAAAAATCCTCCGGGCTGTTTCTGTTAAATTCATGATGGAAAACCCAATAACACTTTGGCCGACACGGGAATCGAACCCAGCACCTCATGTTCAGCAGTAGCGCTTGCCACCAATAGACCAGCGAGGCAGTTAGAATATTCTAATTAAAGAAAATCAGGATTTTCTGTTTTGTTGTTTATAAAACATTATTTTTAGTATACGCAAAACCCGAAACACGTGTCTAGTATTTTTATGTGAAGAATCTATGTACTTTTACAAAATTTCAAAACTGTATCAAGAAAAATCACAAAGTTGTAAGCTTGTTAAGTTACCTGTTTGTCCGTACAAAAACATGCTCACCCGCGCCGCTCGCGCCGCGCCGGCTTGTGCTCATTGATAAGAGTACCTAGGTACCTAACCGTTCAGCGCGGAGATTGGATAACATACTTAGTGTCGCTCGGTGCCCAATTTTTAATCTTTTTTAAATATTTTTGGGACAAAATATAACATGCGGTAAAAATTATTGGAATCGATTCAGTTACTTATTCTAAACAAACTATTCAGGTTTCGCATATACTAAAAATAACGTTGTATAACAGCATCTTCTTTTTCACTGCAGACAATGGCCCACCTTCCATCTTGCGCCGCATGCTGTCACCTATGGACTTGATGACTGCGTCAGTGAGGAGTTCGCAAGGCTACATTTTGGACCAAACGTATTTGAATTTTTTGCTGCCGTACCAGTAAGAATTTTTTTGCCTTTTACGACATACCCCTTTTTTTTGCCTTTTACGACATACCAAAATACAGTTGAAGCGACGAGAGGTAAGAATGTAGGTACGAATTTGTTTTATTGGTATTTTGAAATTGAAATACAGCGCATACATTAAAGGAAAATATTTAATCATCATCCGCGTTGCATTTTCCCAACTATGTTGGGGTTGGCTTTCAGTCTAACCGTATGCAGCTGAATACCAATATTTTACATGGAGCTACTGCCCTACACAACACAGTTACTGAGTAATACGTACGCTTTAGTAAGACTGGTTGTCAGACTTTCAGGCTTCTGACTGTCGGTTTTACGTGCTTTCCGAGACACGGAGGGATCTCGATATGTAATGGATGGTCACCCATCCACGAACCGGCCTCGGCAAGTGAAGCTTAACCTTCGATCAACCCGTGCAGCTGTTATTATATAGCCACGAGCCCCTTAAAGAAAAATACCTATGATCTTTAAAAGATTCTCTAGAGTCTAAATAAACAAAACACATAGGAACTGGAAGTAATCATGCAATACAAGGAATGCCGAGAATAGTCCAACTGAGTTCGGAATTCAATCTGAGAGCAATTGAAACTAAGGGTGCGACCAGACATGATCAAAGGTTATACGTTCGTCGTGAAATCACGACTTCATCGTTAGCCTGTAATTTATAATGACTGCTGAAACGAGTTATCGTAGGAAATATTGCTGCCTATAATAGTCACCGTATTTAGCAGTTAAATTGGTGATTGCAAAAATTATCGCTTTTAGTAATAAGACCAGAGGGGCCCGTGGCTAAATAATAACAGCAGCACAGGTCGATCGATCAGGTTAAGCTACACTTGCCGCGGTTGGTCTGTGGATGGGTGACCATCTTTACATACCGTGACCTCTCCGTGCCTCGGAAAGCACGTTAAGCTGTTGGTCCCGGCTGTCATTCGTGGACGGGTAGTCAGAAGCTCGAAAGTCTGACAACCAGTCTTACCAAGGGGTATCCGTATTACCCAGTAACTGGGTTGTGGAGGTCAGATAGGCAGTCGCTACATGTAAGATATTGGTATTCAGCTGCATCCGGTTAGACTGGAAGCCGACCCCAACATAGTTGGGAAAAGGTTAGGCAGATGATGAGTGATAAGACCGCCCATTGCGTCACCCTATGTAAAATTTCTACATTTATATCTGTAATTATTTTTTTATGGTGTATGGTTGTTAATAAATAGTCTTCTGTTCTAATATGTTTTTGTAGGAATAGTGCTGCAATCTCTTGACATAATTCCTTTTATTAATTTTATTTTTATTTTTACGAAATATACGTCTTTTATTGACAACAACTAGCTGCGCCCCGCGGTTTCACCCGCGTAAATGTCGATCCCGTGGGATTATCGGGATAAAAAGTAGCTTATATTTTAATCCAGGGTGTAAGCTACCTCTAAACAAAATTTTATCAAAATTGGTCCAGACGTTTGAGCGTGAAAAAGTAACAAACATATAAATACACACCCTCACACACACTCACAAACTTTCGCCTTTATAATATTAGTGTGATTCTAATATATTTTTGTAGGAATAGTGTTGCAATCTCTTTTGAAATAATTCCTTTTATTGTTATTTTTTTGAAATATACTTCTTTTATTGACAGTATACCACGTCGAAGTGACACCACCATTACCTACCTGAAATTACATAACCTGTAGAACTTGTAGAATGCTGGCAGCGAAGGGGTGGACTCGATGATGTTCACGGGGTTTCCAAATGAGACTCCCGAGTATAATAATGAGGTTTAATAATGACAATGACTTTCACAATAATGACTAACTAAAGAATAATGTTAGGTATAAAATATTTGTGATTTCGACACACAACTATATCGAACGGTGTCGTCGACGAACTGAACGAACGGTGGGCGGCGTGGGCGCTCGGCGCACCGCGCACCCCGCGCTCCGCAGCTGCCGCTGCGCGTCGCCTCCCGCGCCGTGCCGTATGCGTGTGTGTCACGCACACATGCAAGGCGTCAACAAGTTGCCCCTCTCAGCAAGGGACTGTGGCTTGAGGACACATCAGGCCGATCTTCAACTGGTAGCGGGCACAGCCGATTGAAGGCGCGCCGAAGAGTACCCGATGTTGTCTTCACATCTGCTACCCTGGTCACACCGTCGGAGCCTGGATACACGCTGGTTATTCGCCCGAGCAGCCATCTGTTTGGCGGCAGTCGATCATCCTTGACCAGCACCATCTCTCCAAGTCGAAGGTTTCTTCCCCCCTCGCACCATTTTTGCCGTTTTTGCAGCTCTGTAATGTACTCTTTGTAAAATCTATCCCAGAAATGGGTCTTCAATTGTTGAGTTCTCATATATCGAGAGAAAGTGCTCAACCTTGTAGTATCTTGTGCTTGAGGAGAGGGTAAAACAGTTAATGTTCGTCCTAGAAGGAAATGTGACGGTGTGAGGGCTACTAGGTCTGAAGGATCGGAAGATAAAGGAGTTAAAGGCCTCGAGTTCAAGATAGCCTCTATCTGAGTAAGTACTGTGTTCATTTCCTCGTAAGTAAGGTTAGCAAGAGCAAGTATACGTTTTAAGTGATGTTTGACCGATTTCACGGCACCCTCAGCTAAGCCATTAAAGTGTGGGCTATAGGCAGGTGAGAATTTAAAGTTTATTGATAAATTTGAAGCGTGTGCACTTAAATAGTTTGCATTTAATTTTAAAAACCTAGCCAATTCATTACATGCTCCTACGAAACATGTACCATTGTCCGAGAAGATGTTGACAGGTTTTCCTCTACGGGCAATAAATCTGTTTAGAGCAGAAATAAAGGTTTCGGAGCTGAGATCTGTCACAAGCTCTATGTGTACTGCTCGAACAGCCAAGCACACAAAAATGCAAATATATGCCTTAATTAAATTACTACCTCTACCCTTTCGGTTCAATATCATCACTGGTCCTGCATAATCTACTGCTGTGTTCATAAATGGATAATCAGCATGTAGGCGCTGCTCAGGAAGGTTGCCCATTATTGGCTGTGTGATTCTGCCTGAAAAACGACAACATGTAACACAGCTATGTACTGTTTTTCTAGAAAGATTTCTACCATTTAATGCCCAAAATTTATGACGAATGTTTGCCAGCAGTAATTGTGGACCAGCATGCATAAGTAATTTGTGATAATATTTAAAAATAAGTACTGTGATGTGGTTAGATGCATGTAGCAATATGGGATGTTTGGTATTCTACATAATGTAATTATAGACCGATTAAGTTCATGTAAAGTTAACAACCCCCTACATTTGTTTTTTGGATAACGACAATTATTTATAAATCTCAATAGATAAGCTGTAATGCGCTGTAGCTTACTAAAATCGGAATATCGTCTCACGAATTCGACTGATTGTTGCTTTGAGACATTTAAATGACTTTGAACCTTAAATTCCGGCAAGTCATCTTCCTTAATGTTGGTTGGTGGGCCAGGCCAGTTAGACTCTGGTTCTTTTAAAAATGCTGGTCCTGACCACCACAAGCTATTGGATTCCAGATGCCGAGCATCTGCGCCGCGCGAACCTATGTCAGCAGGGTTCAACTTTGTAGGTACATAACGCCAAGTACCTGGTTCTGTAAGAGACTTCAGTTCATGAATTCTGTTATAAACAAATGGTTTTAATAGATTGCTCTTTGAAGTGTTAATCCAAGCTAACACAATGGTAGAGTCACACCAGTAAGTACAACTGTGAAGTCCCATTAACGAAGACTTCACTTTATCAGCCAAACGAGCTGCTGTTAGAGCTCCACTCAATTCCAACCGTGGCACTGTCATTGGTTTCAGTGGAGCTACACGGCTCTTTGCAGTCACCAACTTCACTGTCACTACATTATTTTGGGACACAGACCGTAGATAAATACAAGCACTGTAAGCTTGTGTTGATGAGTCGCTAAAGGCATGCAGTTCACAAATGACAGGATAGTCACAGGTGACATGTCTTGGTATTCTTATTTTCCTAATATCACCTAATGATTTAATAAAGTTACACCAAGCTACTTGAATCTCACTTGGGACATTTTCGTCCCATGTTATTTTTAATGACCATAATTTTTGTAGGATAATTTTAGCTTGCAATATGCAAGGGTTAATAAGTCCAAGTGGATCAAATATTTGAGCCATGGTAGACAAGATTGTGCGTTTTGTGATGTGTTCATGTTGCTTAATGTTTGCTGAAAATAACAACACATCTTCTTTACAACCCCAAAGTAATCCTAATGTTTTTGAATACTCATGGTCACTTAAATTAAGCAATTCATCTTTGCTAGTTTCACCTATGAGTTGCTGTATAATGCATGAATTGTTTGAATTCCATTTTCTTAAATAAAGTTGTCCACTTTCAAGTTGGTTAATGACGCCTCTGCAGATGTCTACCAGCTTAGACATATCATTGTCCCCATAAATAAAATCGTCAACATAGAATCCTTTAATGATAGCATCTGAAATGGACTTATCAGTGCATTCTTTTCCCAGCTGAACTAGACATCGTGTTGCAAGATATGGTGCAGATGCGGTACCATAAGTGACAGTGTTGAGTTTGTACTGTTTAAGTTCTTCATTAGGTTCGAAACGCCATAGTATCTGTTGTAACATATGTTGGCTTTCAATTACCTTTACCATTCTATACATTTTTTCGACATCTGCAGTAACAACATGTTTAAACTGTCGGAATCTAATTAATATGCTAATAAGGTCACTTTGCACTGTAGGGCCGACCATTTGAATGTTGTTAAACGATAACCCGGATGAGGTTACTGCAGATGCATCAAAAACAACTCTTAATTTAGTTGTTAAACTTGTTTCACGTAACACTCCATGATGTGGCATAATGTATGTGTATTCATCCTTATCTGGAGTTGTGTTTTTAGTCATGTGACCTAAAGATATGTATTCCTTAATGAATTCAGCATATTGCTTTTTGAATAAAGGGTCACGCTTGAATCTACGTTCTAACGATATGAACCTAGACAGGGCTTGTTCATATGAACTACCCAGCTGTTGAGGCGATTCTTTTAATGGAATTGTTACAATGAATCGACCATCCTTTCCACGAGTAGTAGTTTGTATGAAATTACTTTCACATTCCTGTTCCTCATTTGATACAGGTTTGTGCACTGTGACCGTTTCAAGTTCAAAGAATTTTGTTGATTGATCCTGAAGTTGATCATCATAATGTGTACTTGCATGATTGCAGTGGACTGTATTAATGCTCTGTTGTATTGAGTGTGTGGGCCCAGATATCAACCATCCGAACTTTGTTTCACTTAATGTGGGTTTATTTTTACCTAATGAAATATTATTATTTAACAATACACTCCAAAATAAGTCCGCTCCAAGCAGCATATCTACTTGTGACGGTGTGTGGAATAAAGGATCCGCTAATGTAATATTTTGGGGTATGTCTAGCCCTTTATGGTTGACTTGTTTGCAAGGTAATGCTTGAGTAATGTTTGGAACCACTAAACAATGTATACTCTCAGAATATGAATTAATGAGTGATGATATAACGACATCACATCTTTTAAATATGCAACTAGATTGATGATTTAACCCTTCAACTAATGTCGAGGTTGAATGAGTTGGTAGTTTGAGTTTGTCACATAAGCTTTTTGTAATGAAGCTTGATGTGCTACCATTGTCTAATAATGCACGGACTCTATGTTTGTGACCACGGTGATCAGTAACATTAATGGTAGCCGTTGACAGCAATATAACGCATTGAGGATTATGAGTGGCTGACAGTACCACATTGTCTTGTGAACTTGTTGACAACTGTGTGTTTGACTGTGCTGTGCAGAGTACTACACTACTAGTATCAGGAGTAGGTTGTGTAGATGTAGATGGAGAATCAGTACTACCATTGTCTGTATCCTGTGTACTGGATGGCCCATTCAAATGCAACATGGTATTATGTCGTTTATGACAGTGACCGCAGCCACCCATCCTGCACTTAAATGATTTATGACCATTACGTAAGCAGTTAAGGCACAGGTTAAGGGATCTTGCCTTCTCAATACGAGCTTCAATGGAAAGCGACTTAAAGCTTGAGCACTTATAAATGGCATGGTTACCCTTACATAATGGACAACTATACGGTCTGGTATTGACTGAAGACTCTGAGTTGACAGTAAATGTCTTTTGTTTATGTGTACTGTCACCTTGTTTTTGTTTACTGCCACTATATGTTCCTTTTGAACCATTGTTATGAACTTCCACAATGGTTTCTAATAAATCCGCTCGATTCTTAAGAAATTTGTTAAAATCAACAAGTGTCGCCAAGTCATCTAATGCATTACGGTAAGTTTCCCATTCCCTACTTGTCACTGTATCCAATTTACTTGAGACTAAGTGTATAATGAGCACATCCCAACCATCTGTTGGTAACTTAAGTGTTTTCAAAGCTCTTATGTTACGATTGACTGTATCAATGATGTTGCGCAGAACATGAAAGGATTCTTGCGTTCCTTGTTCAATATTAATGATAGCTTGAACATGATTGTAAACTAGAAGCCGTCTGTTATTATAACGGTCACATAGTAGCTGCCATGCAACATCATAATTCTCATCGGAGAAGTCAAGAGAACTTATTATTAAAGCAGCACTATCCTTTAAAGCAGCCCGCAAATAATGGAATTTACTAATTCTCGGAATAGTGTCATTTAAGTGTATTAATGAGACATACGTGTCATGGAACTCAAGCCAGTTGTGATATTGACCCGAAAAGGTAGGTAAATGTATTGTAGGAAGTTTAAGTTTTATCCCACCTTTATTTCCAGAAACAGTACTAGCACCTGTAACCGATCCATTGCCCGCAGAGGCCTGCTTACTCAACAGCTCCTGGGCAACAGCAATCGCAGCATAATACCGGATCTCGAAGGTTTCCCGTTCCTTATACTGGTCCTCTGGAATATCAGATACATTCTCTATGTCACTTTGTATACTATCATATTCAGGATAAAGTTCCTCTATTTTTGTTAACCTTATTTTTAATTCACTAATTTGTAAGGAACTCAAAGGATCACAACTTGTTACTGTTTCTAAATATGATTTAAATTGAGTTAATTTAGCTTTATACGTTCCACGTTTTTTTATTAATAATTTGAAATCCATGTTAGCTTTCCACTTAATGAAATTATACTTCAAGGCAAGCTACGAAAATCTTTAAAGTAAACAAAAAGTGCAAGCTTATACTTAATGGTATGTGCAAGGCGAGGGTGCGCATGAAACAGGCAAACAAACACCAAGCAAGCGAGTGCAATGCGCCCGTAAGAGCCCCACGGCACGCAAACATGCCACGTGGCTAGCCCAGCTGCCCAGTAGCCCAGCCGCGGAAGCCAACAGCGACCACGTTCTCACAGTATAGGTAGGTACTGAGCTGTGAACACGAAATATTAAAATATGAGTTTATGAACACACTATTACACTTATAGGGGCGTTACAAGATACTAAAGGCCTGATGGGATTTCTAAGAAATGAATTGAACACTCGTCGAGCGAGTCGTCGTACTAATAATAATTAGCCCAACGTTAAATAGAGGGAATTTTTATGAGGATAAGGATACTTTGCACTGTTTTAACTAAAGGTTGGCACTATGATCCATGAATTCCATCTATTTTCCTCTTCCAAATTGAAAAGCACGACTCCACGTGTCGTGCTTGCGTAGTCCACGTAATGGCCGCCTCGTGCGCAGATTCTTTGTTCTTGTCGCGTCGCGTCGCCCGTAATCCGGCTCGTTAGGACCAAAATGTAGAACTTGTAGAATGCTGGCAGCGAAGGGGTGGACTCGATGATGTTCACGGGGTTTCCAAATGAGACTCCCGAGTATAATAATGAGGTTTAATAATGACAATGACTTTCCACAATAATGACTAACTAAAGAATAATGTTAGGTATAAAATATTTGTGATTTCGACACACAACTATATCGAACGGTGTCGTCGACGAACTGAACGAACGGTGGGCGGCGTGGGCGCTCGGCGCACCGCGCACCCCGCGCTCCGCAGCTGCCGCTGCGCGTCGCCTCCCGCGCCGTGCCGTATGCGTGTGTGTCACGCACACATGCAAGGCGTCAACATAACCCATACATCGACTTTGGACATACAGTCCTTCCACTTCTTCTTTATGTATATTGCTTTTTTTAGAGTCTTACTTTTTACTTTTCGACCTGGATATTTGGATAAAAAAGTAATGAAAATCTTTTTCTCTACTCTCTAGTTATCACATAGATACAGCTCCGTACATTGTAATAAGTAGTTCATCAACCACTTACTCAGAAACGTGCTCTCTATTGGCTCTTATAACACAGGTGTTTTTACGTAGTCAGGGCTTTACTATCTTTGTACACATTTTTTTATGCTAATAAAATAATGTATTTTTATTGTCCTTATACGAGCGTTATCTCAACCCGCCGTTACAGTCATCTGAACTTACCCTAAGTTTAAATTTCTATCTCCAGTTACCCTTCACAGTCTTACAAGAGTACATACCTTGAGCCTTTGGCAGTTACCCGTATATCTTTGCGTCCAATACGACTGCAAAGAACTTTACTGGAAACCTGAGATTCTCTATGCTCTGAGGCCCTAGCACGAACACGCGACGTACAGACATCAAGTTACTACAATCTGTCAAGTTTCTTTAATAGATTTTCAACTTTATTGCTAAAGCATAAAGTTCAAAGTTGATTGGGAAAAGTTGACAGTTTCGGGTAGCTTGATGTGCTGGCGTCTGTACCATGTAACGTAATATCGAACGACTTTTTTAATCGAAATACAACTATTCTATAGCATTTAGGTTTAAATTTCTGAGACAAATAAAATTAGTATCATCAATATCTATGGATACTTTAGTTTAAAGACTTAATTCTTAATTTAAAATTAAGTAAATATTTAAAACCCAAGGGCTGGCCTTTACCATGACCAAACGCTAAGCATTGCCGTACAACGTGGTAATGCCGCCAGTCTCTTGGGTACATTACCAGTCGACAGCGATGCGGATGTATTTTTCGACGCCATATTTTAGTTCGAGAATACTTTCTTTTTGTTATTTTTTTAAAATTATTACGTATTAGTTGTAATTTACGTACATCATTATTATTAAACTCAAACTCAAAGCATTTACTTAAATTTAATCATTTACAGGCACTATTAAATTGTCTAATAGTCGATCAGTTAGTCAGAAAGTTAGTAGTAACTAAATATTGTGAGCGGAACGAGTATTTTTAAATTTAAAATCGTTCGAATTTACGTTACTCTTACCTAATCCGCGCGTTCGTGCTAGGCCCACAGTTCTGAAGGACTAATATATTATGTTTTAAGTTTGCTTTGCTCTCTTTGGTATGCTCGTCTCTTTGCTGTGTGTAGAAATTCAATTAAAATATAGTGTGAAACTTCTCAATAGAGCCAGAAGCTGTTTTTAATTGGTTTAATTAAAGTATTGTGCTAGTAGTGTGTGACTTGTAATTAACGTTTTAAGTTGAACATGTACGGTCGAACAAGCTATTTGGTATTCAGGCAGGTAACATGCAACTACTTTTAAAAGCGGTTAAACAATGATGTGGGTGTGCTGAGTAGTTAATTCTTTTTCAACACACTTGCTCGTAAAGTGGCTCTTATTGAACCGCTTTTAGGTCCATAATGCAGTGTATTAAAAACGCGTGCTTTTTCTTTACTTTAATCCACAAGTGCTTTATTCCACAGATAACTATTTACTAGTCGGAGATGCGCGCTTTTTTAATCTCATCAATTAACTTTTTCTTTTTTTTTAATAGTCTGTATTGTCCTTGGTCCCAAAATTAACTAATATTTATTTACCTTAAGATGAATGCGCAGGGATCACAGACAATTTAAGGTGAATGCGCAGTGGTAGTTCACGAAATTCAAATTTTCTTAGGTTTTTTGCAGGTCAGTGTCAGGTTGTGTCTTGATCAAAATATGATTTAGCTTGCATTTAGCAAATAGCTTGTTCGACCGTACATTGTTAAATGATTGCTGCCTTAGGTACCTAAAATAAAGAATTCTTGTAGGTACTAAATTTTAATACCTTTCTAATTATACAGAGTCAAATTAAATTCGATAGCCAAACTCTGCAAACGTCATGGATGACGATATTTAAACACGATAAAATAAAATTTGATGTTTTTTTTCTTTGGGGTCAAAGACCCCTGGTAGTGTTATTACTTGACGTATGAGTTGAGAAAATGTGTTTTATCGTTTTTCGATAGCGAAACCAATCACATCTGTAATTTTACATTAAAAAAAAAACAGATTTTAAACTGATAGGTATTTCAAGTAAATACACCAACAGAGGTCGATGACCCTACAAAAACAATCATCAAATTTATTTCTATTTTGTTTTATCATGTTGAGATATCGATAACCATCACGTTTGTGGAGTTTCGCTAGCTAATTTAATTTGACCCGGTATATTATTTAATGACAAACAGCATGCAAAACAAAGTGGATATTGGGGGTGCGGAGTTTGAATGAGTTATTCCGATATGTACATGAGTACTTCAGCCCAATAGTCACTTTCCAGGCGAGGCAAGATAAAGAGGTTGCTCGACGCACCGAAAACGCCTGGAAGGATTGGTCGATGAAACACCTAATGAAAGGATCACTTCCACTTTCCCTAAAAAGGAAATTCATGGACATGTGCATCCTTCCCACCCTCACCTACGGAGCGCAAACGTGTTCGTGTGCCAGCGAGCAATGGAACGAAGTATTCTTGGAGTCAAAGTCACAGACCGCATTCGGAACAGTATACTTCGTTCCAAAATACAAATTGCAGATGTGGGCAACACTGCCGCCAAACTAAAGTGGAATCGGGCAGGCCACATCTGCCGCATGTCGCAACAGAATTGGGCAAACGTAGCCACTGACTGGATTCCGAATAACAGGAATCGGCGACGCGGCGCCAGAAAGAGATGGCGTGATGAATTGGACGGGAACACCCAAATATTCCGAAATATTTTATTCCGAATTTCGATGTTCCGATTTTCAAAAGTCCGAATTTCATAATACCTAGGAATTATAATGTCTAATATTAAAAATCACGTAATTTATGTTACCGAAAGTCATAAATGCGATTTGTTAGTGTTCCGATTTTCATATGTTCGAAGAATCAAATGCTCGATGGATTCTCGGTCCGAAAAACGTCATTCCGATTTTCAATTTTCCGAATAACCTGTTAAAATTGGTACCCCCTTTTTTCTCCTAAAATTGTTTGTCCGAAAGTCATTATCCATAATACGTTTACTATAAACTTCAGTAACCATAATGTTAAAAAATTCGAAATTTTGTTTTACATAATTATCTTTACTTCTAAATCTATTCTGTCATAATATCGAGTACTATAATAATTGAATATCCTAATTTTGCATGAAATAATTTTGTCATATGTCCTAAGTATTGTATTATATAATGTGTAATATTCCGAATGTTCATTTATAATAAAATTGTTAGCTCTAAAACACTTGCTAAAAATTAGGTTTTAGTGACAGAAACGAATCGCTGTATATCCGACTTCACGCAGTCTTGTCTGCCCTACCCCTAAAGTGTAATTTAAAGGCGCGTGGGGCCGCCGGAGAACCGCAGCGCCACCGCCGGAGCCGTGACAGAAACCATGCCTGCTGCATGTTGCATGTTGCGTGCTCGCTTGCATGCTGCATGCTTGCTGCATGCTGCGTGTTTGCTTCCATGCTGCATGCTTGCTTGCATGCTTGCATGTTGCATGCTGCGTATTTGCTTCCATGCTGCATGCTGCAGCAGTGGACGCAGTGGAAGCAGTGGACGTCTTTCGGCTGAAATGATGAAGGTTAGAACTGTGACCAGCGAAAGATAATATTTTTATTTGAAAGAAAATATTTGTATTCAAAAGTAAACAATCATAGTTTTAATTGAGAACCAATACACTGCAAAAAATGTACTTCATCATACAGTTTTTTCTTTAAAATTATTTTATTTATCTTTTCTTCTTTCGCTATATACTTTCTTCGTTTCGGTTGTGTTGGCTCACCGTTCATAATTTTTTCGATTTCGCTTAAATTTATTTTAGTTTCTTTAATTAATTCGTTGGCAAGATTATAAAACCCTGAGTTTTTTTTCCCGATAATTACATTTATATGATGATGCCAAGATTCGGCGTGATTTTGGGTTCGTGGTAAATTTTTTTCATGTAGTTCTTGAACATTCCAAAATTTTGGGCCAAATGAAGGGGGTGTTTGATTTTTACCTTCAACGTAATTGATTCCAAACCATTGTAAAAATTTTTTACTATCCCCAGTAAAATTCTTCATCAGGGCTTCGTAATAACGAGGCACCTCTTCATAATTCAAAGAACTTAGTGCAAAAATACATTTTTATGTACACATTTTGTAGTTTCTCACTTTGTATACGTCTATATATAATTTGGCCCAAGTGAAAGTTACAACCTTTTGTCAACACATTTTCAAAATTTTGTCGAATACTCAAAATTGCTGCTTTTTCAAAATCTGTGATACAATAGGATGGTTTTAAGTGAATTTTATCTTCACAAGCATATTCTAGCAACAGCTCAAACAATTTATCGTATGATTTCTTGTCTTTATGTGTACATAGAGCAAAAACCATAGGAAAAGTTTTCTGTTCATTTACAGATAAACAACCATGAATCGTATATAATTGTAAGAATATAGATGGCACAATTTTAAACGTTCCATCTAAAATCCAGTACGCAGACTCACTGAGCAATTTTATTAATTTGCGAGTTGAGAACAACATTATCCTCTTTTTATTATCGTATTCGATGTCTTTTATCAAAAAAAACCGGCCAAGTGCGTGTCGGGCCACGCACAGTGTAGGGTTCCGTAGTAGCCCGTTATCACAATGTAGTACGATTCTGTTGTTCTTTATTCTGAATAGGTAAAAAAAAAAAAACATATTTTGGTTTTCAATGCAAGTCTTTACCCATTATAAACAAGCAACTACCTACTTCATCTTAGTCACTTTAAAGGATTAATGCTAAGGATTTTGTATTTGGTACAAAATTATCCAATACCCAAGTTCAACGACTATTACTGCTAAACTAATAAAGTTATCTTAACCGCTATACTTTTCCTTTAAAGTTCATGAAGTATCATTGAGAATTTTTCCAGATTTTTCAAGCCAGTAGTTTAGCTTTTAGAGGGGGGGGGGACGCCCTACTGGAACAAAAATTTTCACTTTAAACTTTAATATTTCGTAAATGGAGCAATAAATCGAAAAATAATTTTAGCAACCCCTAAGCCATTTTAGAAGACCTATTCAACGATACCCCATACGATGGGGTACATGATGAAAAAAATATTTATCCCCACTTCACATGTAGGGGAGCTACCCTAAAAAAAAATATTTTCCAAAATTTTATTTTACCACTTTGTCGGCGTAACTGATGTACGTAGGTACTCCTACAAAATTTCAGCTTTCTAGTGCTAACGGTCACAGAGATTAAGCGAGGACGGACAGACAGACAGACGGACGGACAGACATGGCGAAACTATAAGGGTTCCTAGTTGACTACGGAACCCTAAAAAATGTCATCATTAATTTTGATCAAATCCATATTTACCTCAAAGTGAACATTATCTGGCTCAATCTGTTTTTTATATTTACGTTTTTCTCGATAAATACATTGTTTCATAGCTGACACCGACGGCAAATTATTTAACTCATTATTGGAGCAGTTTCCCAGCACATCTTGAACAATGTTACAAGTCTTTTTTGTTGTGTTCCTGCGTTCATCTTTTAAATTATTTTTAATTTCTGCTATAGACATCCTTAGTGGCTCAGGTTCGTGATTATGTATCGGTTTTGTTGATAATAATATATGTTGGTCATTGTTATCTTCATCTAATTTAGTTTTCAATGTTGCATTACAACTATAGTTGCAAAACTTCTGAAAAATTCCGAATAATTCCGGAATACTTCTGGGAAAGTTTCATTGAATCAGAATTATTCAAAATGAGTGCGCCGGCTGCTGCCGCCGCGCTGGCGCCGCGCCGCGCGCGCCCGACTGCCACGAGTCGTGCGTGCAGGCGATGGCGGTGCGGGGTGCGGTAAGAGGGGAGATGCTCCCCGGAGAAGTTTTCCCCCCCGCGAGAAAGATTCGTACTCCGCAATCGAATGTTTCCGCCGAATATTTCGCCCGAATAGTTCAATGGGAATAAACGTGTTTGTTTGTGGTGTGGTGAGTAAGTTAATTATTGTTCAGTGGCACATACGTAAGTAAAATATAAATGTTTATTTTATTATAAATGGGATTGATTAAGTATATGTTGATATTTTTATAGGTAAGTAGATTTGTTAGCCTGCGATTAACAGGATTTTTTTCTTTTGATTTTAGGTAGGTACCTACTTATTTCAAAATCGAATGCTATTTTTATAAATGTCAGTTGTGGAATAAAAAACCAGGCCTAGCATATTTGATTTGTTTTTTGAAATAGGGTTTAAGGGACACGCATGCGCAAACGGCACAGCGCCCGGCCGCCCGCGCGCCCCGCGCCCAGTCGCGCTCGCGCTGCCCATGACGCGACGTTGCGTGTGCTTGAAGGGTCGTACACACAGGCGCGACTTGTCGCGCGACACGTCGCGTGGCGATTCTGCGATATTATCGCGCCGCAACACCTTTCACACAAGCGCGACGCGAATCGCGGCGCGACGCCATACAAAATGAACATTTAGTATGGTGTCGCGGCGATATCGCGGCTACACGGTGTCGCGCTACTCGACACGGTCGCGGCGCGACAAGTCGCTCCAGTGTGAAGTGTCGCGCGCGTTTCCATAGAAATTGTTCTACGGATATATAGGTACCATAACCATACACTTAATATACCTACCTCTCACAACACAACTAAGGGTCAGTTCACACCGAGACGCGATGCGACGCGCAGTTGTCAAGATAGCAATACAATTATAGACCTTATCTACTACACAAAAAGATACACAATTCAGTAGGGTGGGCCGCGCGGCCGCGCGGCGGAGCTCGCCGTAGTAGGAACTGAATTGTGTACCTTTTAGTGTATTATAAGATCTATAATTGTATTGCTATCTTGACAACTACGAGTCGCGTCGCGTCTCGGTGTGAACTGACCCTAAAGATAATATAATTTACAACTTCCAAGCGCGAAATAAGTAGTAAGGTCAATTTTCCTGGTTTTTTTTTTGACAATTGAAATATTCCCAAAGTTTCGGAATATTTCGGAATACTTCCGAAGTATTCGACGGGAATGATTCGGAATTTTTCCCGCCAGCATCTATAATTACAACCATATAATTTATCTTTTTTGAATTCATACCGCCAATAATAATTCTCACTGCACACTTTGTTTTTTTCAGAAGTAAATCCATCCAAAAACAATTTTAATCCTCCTTTGTTATTGACGAATGTACGACACTGTATATTATTATCTTCGTTTTCACTCATTGTCAAAACGAACAATTTGGATTTAATAATTATGTTCCTAACAATGTACCGTGGTTGTACGATATATTATAGTAAAAGGAGCAGTATTATACCTAATTAATTACTATTTGTTTATCACAAGGATAATAACTGTAAACAATCACTTAACTGTGCAATTACGAGTAGGGAAACACATCTGTCATTAGTTTTTTAATTCTACCTCCTCCTACTAAACATAATATTATACTTCTCTCTGACGAGCAAAGTATGTGTTTATTTGTCTTGCTATTCTGTTTTACAAGGCGTTTTTATTTCGGAATTCTAATTATTCGGTATTTTAATAATCGGAATTCGTATTTTTGAAGTTTCGAATTATCATTAAGTCGGACTTTTTGTTATTCGATCGATTGAAATTCGGTATTTTGAGAATAGTAATTATAAACGTTAGGAATATTGAAATTTCGGAATAATAAAAATAGGATGAATGATAATTTGGAGTAATATAATAATATAATAGTAATATTAGGAATTTTAAACCATTCGGAATTATGAAAATCGGTATTTTGAAATTCGTATTTGTGAATAAAGCTTTTCGTATTTTCGTAGTGTACCCGAATTGGACGCCTACCTAAAGGTGCCAGATGAAGCAAAAGACAGGAAAAAATGGAAAGACGGAAGGGAGGCTTTGCCCTGCAGTGGGACATAACAGGCTCACATTTAATCCAATCGGAGCGAGTACCAGCTTCCATAGATTTCGTGGCATCATCTTTATTATAGTTATTAATAAACACCAAAGTAAATTAGTTCAATAACTCATTTAGCCTCCGTTAACTTTCCCAAACTAACATTTTACATTAAGAGGACCTGGTTCACAGGGCCCTTATTCCCCAAACTTTTAACGACATTACATAACTTATGGATCAAGACCACCTTGCAGACTCCATTTTGTAAATTAATTTATGGGGCGTTAAGTCATGGGCACTCAGGGCTGATGAAATGCAGCAGACTGTTAAGAAATATTAACATAAACAGCTATGAACAGAATGCGTAGTCATTTGAGATGGGTGCTAAAGTGAATCTCGGAAAAATAAATTTTAAATGTGACTTGAGATGACCTCGACTCGTATGGTATGACCTCAAAAGGCGGCACCGCGCAGGCAGGACCCAACATGCTGCTGCGTCCAGCAATCCCGACAACGCAACTGTACGTGTTCAGACTGCACCACTCCACAAAGGTTGAGGAGATCGTGGAGTACATGCGTGTGAAGACCAACTGGACTTTGAGGGCCGAGAAGTTGGAGTAGCGTCACAACAAGAACTTCAAGCCGTTCGTGGGGCGTGTTCCGACACATCATCTCGAGAAGTTCCTCTAGGAAGAGTTCTGGCCGAAGGGTGTGTACCTACTCTAACTTGTGTACCGCCGCCGCCGGTTTCGTGGCTGACTACATGACACCAGTCAGCGAAACATGACGCAGACACTTCGTGTGCGTTAATTTTAGTTGTTAGTTTTAAGTGTAATTATAATGTATGTAGTTATAGTATTTTTAAGTCATATTAATATTGTATTGTTTTGTGTTTATAAGGGCCTTGAGGCCTGAAATAAATGGATAAATAAAAAACGGGGTTGACGTCATCACAATACAATTTTTTTTTTATTGTCTTTTTTTTGTTTTTGTGTGAATATTATATTATGTGCCTTCCTTAACCTGTGTCAAATAAAATTATTTTCTTTCCTTCTTTAGTAAATCTTAAGAGCGTTTACGACGTATGGCATTTCATGCAAACTTTCAAGCCCTTGTTTTTCGAAATGAATGAAGCGATTTTAATGAAACTTCATACGCATAAGCAGGATACGAAGGTCTAAAAAGTAAGTTTAGAACATATTCGAAAAATAATGTTACAGTCAAATTAGACCGATTTTAAATTTTCGTGGAAACAGATTTCCAGTTATCTTTTTTTAAATAAGACATTTCAAAAATGTTCTTAACTAACTTTGTATCCTGCTTATGCGTATGAATCGGTTCATTCATTTCGAAAAACAAGAGCTTGAAAGTTTGTATGAAATGCTGTTCGTCGAAAACGCTCTTAAAAGGGGTTGAGAAAACATGTGGTCATCTGCAAAAAAATTACACTATTAGATACCTATCATCAGTTCTTCTATTAGTCTTCTTTATAAGCATCACCTTTGTATAGATGCCAGCACATCAAGCTACTACAATCTGTCAAACTTCTACAATAGATTTTCAACTTAATCGCTAAAGCATAAGGCTCAATGTTGATTGAGGAAATTTGACAGTTTCGGGTAGCTTGATGTGCTAGCTTGTACGTATTTTTCTGTTCTTTTCTTCTTGTTTGCTTGAGAGCAGTGGTAGACCAGTGGTAACTGCTGCAACTTACTTGTTGTAGGTCGTAAATTCGAAATCAATCAGACGCTTTAGTCACAAAATACAGATAGTACAGAAGTCAATCACGTGTAGGTATGTACTTCACTTTTCATACCTTCGCTCGGCGGTCGCGTTATGGTTGTCAACTTTGTCTTATGCACAAAAAACTATCGTGGTAGTGGCACTCGTATCTAGTTGTTTGATTTATTGTTGAGCTTATTCTAAAATATTAAAATAAAACAATAAACATAGTATTACAATACAAAAAGTTTACAGAACGAAAACATTTATACAATTTTACATTTGTCAATTTTCACTATCGAAAATCTCTAATAATTTCAAAACGGATTACCCTATTTACACAATTTATTTTGCCCTATCCGTTTTAGGCCTAAACCTATCAAATGACACTAAAAACAACAAAATATCAACACAAACAAAAAATTCATGTTTTCAACTTACGTAGGTAATAGTTGGTGGCATGAATTTACCTTACAAAAAAGTTACTTTGTTTATACTGATTCAAAATAGAAAACTACTATATAAATCGAGCTTAGATAAGCATTTTTTTGTTGCTCCATTTTTGCACTTCACAGACGCGTGTCTCAAGCGGCTGGCACTCGCGTTCGCACTGCTCCCAACCCGTCTGAGATAACGTGTCCGTGAGCGGTGTCTATGTGTGCGTTGCTCGAACGCACTTTGTATGTAGATTGTCTTCTGTACTGTCTGTATTTTGTGCTTTAGTTAGGTTGGTTTTAGTTGGTTAATTATTTCATCTTCATTTCTTTTTTACAACGTTGCCCAACACTTGAAATTTCTTCTGCAATGTGGGTGCGTTTACAAACATTTAAACTCACATACACAAACAGCCAGACACGGAACAACTAATTGTAGGTCATACAAATATTTGCTTCGTGCGGGAATCGAACCCGCGACATGCAGCGCAGTAGTCAATCGCGTAACCACTGCGCCAACCGTGCCGTCAAAACGGGGAAGGAAAACATCGTGACTAAAAACTCGAAGACATGTGACATAATAATATACCAAACTACACTGGGCCCGCGTGGTGGAATACGGCCCACTCCCTCTTCTCACAGAGAGAAGGCCTGAGTCCCAGCAGTGGGAAGATTATAATTATGCTGATTATGTTTCTTTATGTCTGCTTCAATATATGTGTACATAAATTGTTAAATAAATAAATAAAAGCATGGATTTCCCATTCAGCAGAATATATTAGTTCATTTATTTTACCAACCAACAAATAACATACTTATGTACAGTCAAAAAAAGAGATAAGTATGCAGGACTGTCGCATATAGTTGAAGTTTAGTAAGAAACCGATGAAATTGTCGACTCAAATTTAATTTGATAAATGAGCTCATTGTTTCCGTGCCTCGGAAAGCACGTTAAGCCGTTGGTCCCGGCTGTCATTCGTGGATCTTTGACAGTCGTTACGGGTAGTCAGAAGCCCGAAAGTCTGACAACCAGTCTTACCAAGGGGTGTCATATTACCCAGTAGCTGGGTTGTGGAGGTCAGATAGGCAGTCGCTCCATGTAAAATACTGGTATTCAGCTGCATCCGGTTAGACTGGACGCCGACTCCAACATAGTTGGGAAAAGGCTAGGCAGATGATGATGATGAAATGAGCTCATTGTTTTCTATCCAAAAAATTAAATTTTATTTGAGAACATCTATCGGTATCTTGCTAAACTTCAACTAAATCCGACGATCCTGCATACTTATCTCTTTTGTTGACTGTACATACATAGAAAAGAGTTTGTGCTCTCAAACACCCTTGTTTACATCGTCCTTAAAAATATATTCAGCAAAAAATCTACTAGTTTCGAAAATAATCATCATCTGCCTAGCCTTTTCCCACCTACATTGGCGTCGGCCTCCATTCTAACCGGATGCAGCTGAGTACCAGTATTTTACAAGGAGCGGCTGCCTATCTGACCTCCACAACCGAGTAAGTGGGTAATACCAAACCCCTTGGTAAGACTGGTTGTCAGACTTTCGGGCTTCTGACGAGTGTACCGACTGTCAAAGATCCACGAATGACAGCCGGGACCAACGGCTTAACGTGCTTTCCGAGGCATGGAGGGGTCTTGGTATGTAAAGATGGTCACCCATCCATAGACCAACCGCGGCAAGCTTAGCTTAACTTACCTGTTATTACTTAGCTACAAGCCCCCTCCTACTAGCTTCACAAATATGCGTATAAAAATATTATACGGTGTTCTAACATGAATATATAGTAGTTTAGGTAAAGGAACCTGTTGAAGGTAGATGGGAAAAGTTTTACAGATACCGTCGACACAAGAAAAATACGTGCAGAAGGTCGGTTCAAAATTAAAAGTCATTTATTCAAATGAGGCTTAGAATTATCACTTCTTAAACGTCAAAATTCCATAAGTTAGTCCCCCAAAACGCCCGCACTTCACCACTTTCTAGAGCTTTTGCTGGGAAAAAGAAATGGCGCAACAAACTCCCCAGCGACACAGCGCGTTTAGTTGAGAAGCTTGACATATTTCAAAAAAGCTATTTTTGGGTACAGTCGGTGGCCAACATTATCTGACCCACTTGAATGATAGCGAATTTGAACCTTATCGTGAACATTTGGAATACTCCGTGCAAGCATTTCGATAAATCATGTTGTTAGGCGATTTTAATCATTATATTGTTGTTGTTAAGGTTGAAAGGCTAATGAGTTTCAAGACTACTTTCAAAGATCAGACCGGAATAACTCCTAAAAAAAACCAAGGCGAGGGTGGATGAATAAAAAAAAATATCGCGCATCAGTAACATTTTAAAGGTGTCTACGGTTAATAGCTAAATTACGTGATTCATTTTAATAGCTGGTTGTGATTGTGCGATAATGAACTTTAGGAAAATATACGATATGGTTCAAATTCTTTAGAATATTGCGTCTGTCATCACAACTAAGATCGAATTTCAACACATATTACAAGAGTTGAGTTGGTCTCGTGGTCACTAAGGCAGCTCCATATTCATCGTTGTCTGCGTTCGAAATCAGGAAAAACCTAACAGTTTTTTGTTAGCAATGTTTTGTTTTTAATTATTATCTATTTTTTTACTTTTTTTTTACGAACGAAGTCGGGAAATATCTTTTTAAATGGGCAGTTTGTATAGAAATGAAGCAAAATCATTGCAAGTAATAAAAATGTTTATTAATTCATTAAAATAAACATAAGTAAGATAAAGTAAGTAAATGCTCTTTAGTTCAAAATTAATACATTTTATAATATCATAATCAAACCTAACCATTTATAAACATTTAAAAAAATTCATGCTAACGGTAATAGCTTGGAAGTGTGTTATCGAGAAAACATTGATGTATAAATGCGAGAAAATGAATGAATTTGTGAAATGTTTTACAGATTTATAGCTAAGTATATGTAGTGTATCAACATGTTATTTAAATAGAAAAATGCATTTCCATTTATAACAATAACATCACCACAGAATCTTACATTTTAATGGTTTAGCATTCATTCAATTGAGCATTTACTTACATAGTGTGTTTCAAAATACTTATAAGTAGATTAGTTAGTAGCGAAGTGGCGCACCGTCTCCTTCTATAACTTGCTGTAAGCGGCTACGCATACCGCACACCATGTTCCGACACAAATCTTTTCCTCTCATGTGCTCCCATGTCGATAACACGATCTCAGCCAAATTGTTTTTATTTCGCACTTCGGATGTGTCCCAATTTAAAACCATTTGACCCCATAGGTTTTCTATAGGGTTCAAATCGGGAGTTTTAGATGATGATGGCCAATAAATAACAGTTACACCTTCTTGAGCAGCTAACCAATTCTTCACAATGCCTGCACGGTGGATGGAGCAGTTATCTTGCACGAAGTAAATATCTGTATTTGGATAGGCAATTCGCACAGTCGGTAGCAGGACGTCACCATCCAGCCAGCAATGTTTTGTATAGTCATTAAGTTGCGACATGACGCTTTGATTACACCAAATTCATTAAAAAAACTTTTCACGATTTACGTCAAACGTTGTAGAAATGTTTGTGCTCCGCAGTCACTGTTTAGGTGTAGGTAGACTAGACTGACTTTTGTCACTTAAATCAATTTAGTATCCATCTAACCCACGACGTAAACTTTTACTTCGTCCTACTTATTTGAGGACTTATAGTTTTTTTTTATTTACCCACTTGTTTTCCAGAAAAGTTGTTAGGCAAAAATCATATTGGTCGTTCTATAATAATGCAAGAAATATTGTAGAAATCATAAATGAAAACAAATAAAGAAAAAGAAATTATAAAGAAATTGAAATTGATAAAAGGTAGATTGTGTTTTCGAACCCACATGTTGTTCGTCGCGAATCCGGCATCGACCCGCGAAGCCACAATGACTGGTTGAGAATACGCGAAATTAAAGATTAGGTAGTAAGTATGGCCGTGTTATTTAAAAGCTTTTCAACTTTAACGACAAAAAGATAATGATTAAAATGGCTTAACAAGATATGCCGGTAGGTCAGGCAATGTTGGGTGCGTCAGACAATGTTGGTCACCGACTGTACGATGATTTACATGTTTAAGGCGACACATGACCTAAAGCGCGGTCTTTGTCGGACTGCATAGGATATAAAGAGAAGCACGATGACACAACGCTGGTAATTAATTGCAAAATATGAAGCAATATCCATTTACAGCGTTCTCTATGCATTCCACCATCATACCATACTGCGATCGCCAACCCGCCTCCCAAGCGAGGCGATTATGGCAAACCCCCCCCAAAATCGGGGGAGGCCTATGTCCAGCAGTGGACGTCTATCGGCTGAAATGATGATGATCCATTTACAAAAAATCTATTGTTTGGACTAAATAGTTGTGCTTTAGTAAGTATTTTGCTTGAAGAATAATCTAACAAAAAATCAGAATGATTGTATGTATGTATATGGTTTTTATTGTAAAAATAAAGTTTTTAGGGATACCTTCATGATTTTTTTCTATCGTATCAAATTAGGTGTATTTTGCATAAAGTCATGACCTCTCTAGCTCCCTCATTTTTATGCTTAAGGTAATGGATGGTGATAGACCGTGAAATTCTAATTTTTTATTTGCAATTTACAGGTCAATGTCAGAACATTGACCTGTAAATTGCAAAAAATGTAAGAAAATTATCTATATTATTATTTATATTATTGTATTTTGATCAAAATATGATTCGCGACATTATCAGGTACATATTTAGGGAATTATAATCATTGGAATCATTAATATATCTTTCTAAGTTAGATTTCTACCACCACATTGACACATACACATTTTTCCACTTCAGCTTTGACACAGCACATTATGATTTATAAATACTGCTATAACGTTATTATCGACTAATTGAACTTCCTTTGACTTATCATTAAAATAACTAAGTAATCCCTTAGGGGTACCTTTTTTTATTATTAATCATTATGTGGCATTACATCTGAACTGGAAAAACAAAAGACAGCCAACAACCAACTTAACAACCACTGCAACTCAAAATTGCAGATTTTTTTGTTATGTCACCCTTCTTGCCAATGAGCGAGTTGTTGAACGTACTATACAACGAGCGAAAGCGCACGCACACATAGACACGCTTCACGAACAGCGAGTGCAAGCGCTCTCACGCCGGCATGCGGCATTTGTTTGAGATCGCCGCCCGTACGCGTCTATGTGTACGTGTGTCTGTTTTGGCTCGTTGTATGGAGCTAACCTTCTGTCCCTATTTATTCTCTTCTCAAATGTTGTTCTCAATGTATTCATGATACCTGATAAAGCTGATCGACGGTAGTTATTGGCTCCAGAACTTTGATTACAGGTTCTCTGGAAGTTGATGCCTCGTTTTAACTACTTTAACTACATAGTATGCGAGCTCTGAGACATTGAGTTAGCCATGGGTAATAATAATACCTAATAATAAAAATAAAAACTTTATTTATTTATTTTATTTTATTTGGGAAACAAACAGATGCGATAGCAAATATATGTATACAAATTGTTCTACAACAATCCAAAAACAGTTTCCACAGATTACTATACAAGTAAATTATATGTAAATAATTGTAAGTTATTATTTCAGACTAGGTCCATAATATTATTAGTATTTTGGTGTTAGTAACAATAATGCTTATGTAAATAGGTTAGTCTGTCTGTGTGGTGCCGGACTTAAAGAATTGCACCACCCCTTACTTCCCGTGGGTGTCGTAAAAGGCGACTAAGGGTCTTACCGGAGAATGGGCAGCAGCGTTCTCTATTTATTCCACCATCATACCATACTGCGATCGCCAACCCGCCTGCCAAGCGTGGCGATTATGGCAAACCCCCCCCAAAATTGGGGGAGGCCTATGTCCAGCAGTGGACGTCTATCGGCTGAAACGACGAAATAGGTTAGTATTCTTAGTTTTCAAAACAGTAATAAGATTATTAATTCCGATCTAGGAGTGTTCCTGAAAGGGACAGTCCGCTCTGGCAGCGATCATTTTTAGAAAGCTGTTGTTACTACCATGCAGGCGCTGTAGTAAGGAGGCCGCTTTCTTTCGCATGATGGCATGGAAACCATAAGACGGTTGGTCTTATGGTTTCCATGCCATCATGCGAAAGAAAGCGGCCTCCTTACTAACATAACCTTGTACACCGGATCCTAGTTTATGCTCAAGACAAGTCACACCTGGAATCGTTGTGACGTCTCATCATATTGTATTCAGAGAGTTACATCAAACGAATCGCTCCCGCTTCTCCGCATTATCGGCTCTTTAGATCCCGTCGATTTAACTTAATATAAGCAAGTAACGTGAAAATTTAATGGCCCCTTGTAGTGCGGTGACACGGTTTTTATGATTTGAATTCAATAAACTTACGAAACCAAAAAACCGGGCAAGAGCGAGTCGGACTCGCGCACCGAGGGTTCCGTAACATCCGGGTTTATGCATAAGGTTTATGTTTATGAAATTAAATGTTTTATTTTATTTTTTGAGTTGATTGAATTAATGGTAAATTGTGGTTTACGATTTATGACGTATTAAAAAAAAAAAAACTACTTACTAGATCTCATTCAAACCAATTTTCGGTGGTAGTTTACATGGTAATGTACATCATATATTTTTTTTAGTTTTATCATTCTCTTATTTTAGAAGTTACAGGGGGGGGACACACATTTTACCACTTTGGAAGTGTCTCTCGCGCAAACTATTCAGTTTAGAAAAAAAAGATATTAGAAACCTCAATATCATTTTTGAAGACCTACTCATAGATACCCCACACGTATGGGTTTGATGAAAAAAAAATTTTGAGTTTCGGTTCTAAGTATGGGGAGCTCTAAAATTTATTGTTTTTTTTTCTATTTTTGTGTGAAAATCTCAATGCGGTTCACAGAATACATCTACTTACCAAGTTTCAACAATATAGTTCTTATAGTTTCGGAGAAAAGTGGCTGTGACATACGGACGGACAGACAGACAGACAGACAGACGGACAGACAGACAGACAGACATGACGAATCTATAAGGGTTCCGTTTTTGCCATTTGGCTACGGAACCCTAAAAAGGACTACGGATTTTTTTGTATGGGCCCCGTACCCGTTGACTGTAGCATTATGATCTGTGTCTGTCTTCTTTTGTTTTCCTCAGGGAGTACTTCAATGAATCCTATGAAAGCATGTCTGAATTCACTCGGAGAAAAAAGATATGTGAGGAACTTACATCACACTAATATTATAAAGGCGAAAGTTTGTGAGTGTGTGTGTTTGTGTGTGAGTGTGTGTGTGTTTAAATGTTTGTGCAACCAAGATCGACATCGTTCATAATGCTACAATTAACTTTGTGTCTGGGTACGCTCTTACCCATTCTTCTTTGGTATGAATTAATTGACAAATTAATTTCGAGTTGAAACTTTGCCTGAGATTCTATACCGGATGTAACCTTCATCCTTTTTGGTTAGATATACCCCTTACGGTCCAAGTTGTAAAGGTTCGCTATCACCTTGTTTAGTGGCAAAAATCACGAGATAATCAGACTTCAACCAAGGGCTGGTTGAATTCTGATTATCTCGTGATTTCCTTTCCATAATATAATTAATTCCCTAAGTAGTAAACTAATTTCCCTTTTGCGGTAAAGTGACTTCCTTCTAACATGTTGCGTTCATCTACATTACGTTATAGAGAGTGGCGATTAGGTTATGACATTAGGGCTGATTTTTCCAACGTCAGATAATATTATCCGAGGAATAATTTTGAATTTTTGACAGTTATTCCATACAAAAACTGTCAATTTTATTCTACGAATAAAAATTTTATCTGTCGGTTGAAAAATCTGCCCTAAACAGTACCTACAGCTGTTAGTACACGTTGTTATCAGTCTGAAGGACTGATTTTTCAATCGACAGATAACTTTTAACTGTGTAATAAAATTGGAAGTCTGACAGTTTTTGTATGAAAGAAATGTCAAAAATTCAAAAGTATTCTTCAGATAAAATTATCTGACGTTGGAAAAGTCTGCCGTAAAAACTATTTTTACGGCAGACTTTTCCAAACTTATTCGCATTTATTTGTATTTCGCGAAAACTTATTTTTAAAATAACATAAATAATTAAAAAATTAGTACGACTTAAACCACCCTTGATAATAAGGCACTAGATACATGCGTGTGTTTGCGCACACACTTGTGCACTATAATATCTCCTGCGTACCTGGCTAATCTCCATTGAGATTGGCCACCGTGACCGAAAACGGTCGGGGAGGCTATTAAATATATGCGGGGCGATGGTATCAACAATTCAACACAAACTTTGTGTTATTGTTACCAAATAATCACAAATTAAGTTTAACCTTTTGACCGAAACACGTCAAAAAATCATAAATTTGCCCTAGACGTCAAAGTCTGTCATGTAGTCGAACCGTGGCGTGCTGGGCACATTTTGGTTTGTCATCTATACGGTCAAAAGGTTAATGTTGTTAAATACTCAAACGAATAAAAAGATCCCACGGCTGGAATGTTAATTGCTATTATTTTAATTGTGTGTGTTTAAAATACGTAACGTAGAATAAGTGGTTTCAATTAATGTGATACGAGTAACCTAAAAAACATTGTATAACATTCGATACCAACCAAATCTCCATGAAAATGAACCACCATTTTCACATCAGATTTATCTAGAAAATTACAATGAAATACCAATAGGACCGCACAATTATCATCTCGAGGTTTCCTACTGAACTTGAATAGGTAAAGGAAAGAAAATTATCATATAAAGTGAAAACCCGACCACATGTAATCTGGAGGCTCTTCGCACAATATAATAGGGACGCCGTAAATACCGGCTAAATATTGGATTTAAGAGAGTTATGATCCTATTTCGGTATTATTAGATTAGATTATTCGTATGTATATTAAAAGGAGAATGTTGTCAAATGGGGGCCCTGCACCAATTGAAAAGTCCGCTGTCACAACCAGACCAGTATTCGGAGGAGAATTTAATGCCCTTCTTATATTGCTAAATACTTTTTACATGCATTCCCGCAATTCGTATTTATTTACCTACTTAATATTTTGACGTTACGTTCGAGAAAATGACGAATGAACGATGACGATGAGTGATGGAGGCATCGCTAAGGATTATCACACAAAGACTACGTTATGGAAAATCACCTGAACGTAGAACTAGATTTGGTTGTGACCCGCTACCTCGCAAGTTGGTACAGTGCCATGGCATTCTTCTTTAACAAAAAAGGGGCTCGTGGTTAAGTAATAAAAGCCGTTAAGCTACACTTGTCGCGGTTAGTCCGTGGATGGGTGACCATCTTTACATTTACAAAGTAAGTCCGGCTGGGCTGTCATTCGTGGATCTTGGACAGTCGCTACCATGGGGTTCCGTATTACCCAGTAACTGGGTTGTGGTCAGATAGGCAGTCACTCCATGTAAAATACTAGTATTCAGCTGCATCTTGTTATATTGGAAGCCGACCCCAATATAGTTGAGAAAAGGCTAGCCAGATGATGATTAAAATTTAATAAACTTACTCAAGGGTCGCATATCATTTTACGCATTTAAAAAAATTGTAAAAACAAGAATTTATTTTAACTTTTCTTTCCTTTGGGGTTTACTTTGATGCCTAAGTGCTTTTTTTTTAATTTCAGTTTTGTATTACACTTAAGATTAGTCTTCGGTAAAGATAAACATCGTAAAATAAATTTAGATTTTAACCTAAATACGCCTCTCGAACTTCCCCCGTATTCGTGGTTCACAAAACTTCAAGCAGGGAAGTGGGTGGCTTACCGCCCACCTATTTGTTGAAAAATGGCTGAAGAAACATGTTTAAGATAAGTATAGATTGATTCCTTCTGCTTGCTAATAAGAAGAAAAACACTTAACAAGCGATTACTACTTCATCTGCCAAACAGTAATTTTTCCGTATTTTTTAAAATGTTGTTTTTGACAGTCGAAATGACATTTCTAACATCAGATTTTTGCAGCCCTTTACAGTTATTAACCGACTTCAAAAAAAGGATGAGGTTATCAATTCGGTTGATTTTTTTTTTGTTTGTTATTTTACCTGTGATTTTGCATCACTGTCAATGTCACAGTGGTCTTTATTCTCATTCTGTTATGGTTGCTGTTGGTCTGCTGCCACTGAAAGATCTGTCAAAATCACTCTCATCTTTATTCTCGTTAAAATAAGGTTCTTGTTAGGTCGCTGCGGTCAGAGGTAAAATAAATGTGAACGGACTGTATCAGTGTGATACAGTCCGTTCTTCACTTTGATTTCCTAGCTAGAAACAAGAGTTTGATTGGTGTTTCCCTGAGAAAAACCAATCGCGACCTGTGATTGGAAACTTGGCACAATGCCCGATGAAGCTTTGAAACTGAGCCTAATACGATTTGGGCTCGCTACGGAGTACCGTAGCGAGCCCAAATCGTATTAGGCTCAGTTTCAGGAATGGCTCAGTTTCAGCTCAGGAATGTCGAACGGTAGTAACCGTTCGACATTCCTCTGTAGTCTTTTCCTTCTGTGATTTTTGTAAGGATGATGTCCGGTATGCTGTGGCTTGCACAATGGCGAGACGGGGAGATAGCTGGTCGGAACTTAATCACTTCAATTAAGGGGGAAACGAAAGGGTAGTCCGCAAAATTCAAATTTTCTTAATGTTTTGTTTTTTATATTTAGCCCTATTGATTGATATTTCATGAAATAGTCATTCAATAGAGTTATATGAACTTAGTTGGTTGTATTGATGATTTTAATGATTATAATTATGTAAATTCAAAGTTGTTACGGTTGCGAATCCTATTTTGTTCAACATAAAATCTGAATCTGACCTGAAATTGCAAAAACGTGAGAACATTTTAATTTCGCGGTGTACCTTGATGCTTCTCCCTTAAGGGGCTTACATGACCTAAAGCGCGGTCACTGTCGGACTGCATAGAAAAAAAAGAGAAGCGCGATGAGACAACGCTGGTAATTCATTGCACAATATGAAGCAATTATTCAATTACAAAAAATCTATTGTTTGGACTAAAAAAATAAAACACGAGTTTTATTATAATCTGACAAAAAATCAGAATGGTTGTATGTATATTAGTATGGTTTTGATTGCAAAAAAAATTTTTAGAGGTATCTTCATGTTTTTTTTTCTATCGTATCAAATTAGTTGTATTATGTTTTCAACACACTATCAAATACCTGAAGAATATCATATATTTTTCTGATTTTGTTTACTGTAGTCGATCATTTACTTTTATTGTTTCTAAAACTTGCGTTTTTTGTGTTTAGGTCTTGTAAGCCTCTTAAGGGAAATGCGGGTGATTCTTTCTCCATAGAAATGCTCTCGTCTGTTTTCTTTCTGGTTAATGATCGTAAAGCAATGATTTTTTACAGAATAATAAATAATAACTACTTGCATATCCCTATATTTTCCTTTTTGATGATACACTATTTTTGGTATAAGTATTAAAATGCTTAAAAAATGTCGATTTAAACCGCTTTCAACAGAGGCCTAGTGTACTTTGACAACTACTAGTGAAACAAAACATAGGAACACAGTATATGTATATCCTTCTGAGGACTGATTTTTCAGTCGACACATAATTTTTATTCGTGGAATAAAATTGACGTCTGACAGATTTTGTATGGAAGAACTGTCAAAAATTCAAAAATTATTCCTCGGTTACAATTATCTGGCATTGGAAAAATCAGCCCTAATTCAGTTTATGGAATGTATTTTAAATTGGTCTAATATTGGAGGAGGAAATAGGCGAGAGCCAAACCTCGAATTACGACTTCTTACTTAGGATTTTTCAAAAGTCTCTCCGATCGCATTTCCTCTTAAGTAAGCCGATAATTTTAATTAATTATTTATCCTTCAAGCAGAACAAATAAGTTTTTATAATGGTCTATAGTATGGTCTACTGATGGTTTCTCTGTGTCTGGCTGTTTGTGTGTATGTCGTTGGAGGAGAAATTCATGGTTTGGTAGAAGTAATTTGAGAAAAACTAAACTATTCACATATATATATAATCAGCCTATAATGTTCCCACTGTTGGGACACAGGCCACTTCTTTGTGGGAGGGAGTGGGTCGTAATCTACCACGCGGTCCCAGTGCGGGTCGATAGATGTCGCATTACTTCGAATTTTTTGGTTGTAGGACATGCCGGTTTCCTCACGACGTTTTCCTTCACCGTTTTGAGAGCAGTGGTGATGAAATAATTTACACAAAGCAAAGCGCCTGACTGGGTCCGGGGGTCTCGGACCGTTACCACTGGGCCACCACTGCACAGCTCCGTTCTTACCAGTACCTAGCATTAATTTGCATACTGAGATGAAATCTGCAGAAACCAACCATCCAACTAAGATATAACTATCAAACTCAAACTCAAAGCATTTATTTCAATTAAACCAATTACAGGCACTTTTGAATTGTCAAGTGGTCGGTCAGTCAGAAAGATGAAGCTAGTTGCCCATTCCAAAGCGTAGGTACCTATGGAGAAGAACGAGCAAGAAACTCTATGGACACTCTTTTAAATCACAATAATACGGTTCCAAAGTCTTATCTAGAATCAATGTTTAACAAGGTAAATGTTGTACAAACGGCTATTATCAGTAATCGTTTACTGTAACAGCCAATTTACATAGTTATCCCCGACGGTGTGTTTGCGGCTTTACGGGTAGGTGCGGTAAAACTAAACGATACTCGATAAAATCTTATAACGGTGTATAGAAGAGATTATTATCCTGATATTTAATGACTAAAGTGCCATCTTCTTTACTAAACAGTTTGTGATTTATATTATAGTTTAATTATTAAGGACCACGCTATCGCATTAGGAATTTGCTGTAAAGATAGCAGTGTTGGTGATAAATAAATAAAAAAATAAAAAACAAAATAAATATATAGATAAATAGATTAAATTAATAAATATTGTAATATTAAAATTCGGGAGTTTACGCAAGCACCAGATTCAGATTACTCTCCGATATTGAATTCAAATTCATTTATTTGTATGGTCTTAAAATTATAATGGCCCATTTACATTTTATCATTACATATGGTGTGCAAATATTTAATTTTATCTTGTACAAAGCTATTATTTTAAAATAACAAAAAAAAATATGTGAGGAAATTAGGAAATATTTACGTTTTAATCCTCAAAACTTATTGGCCTGCTAATGATGAAGCAGGTCAATAACTTTTTAGAGAATAAGTTAAATATTTACCTTTTTAAGGCGACCCCAACATAGTTGGGAAAAGACTAGGCAGATGATGAGACATCCATACTAATATTATAAATTCGAAAGTAACTTTGTCTGTCTGTTTGTATGTTACCTTTTCACGCCTAAACCACTGAATGGATTTCGATAAAATTTGTCAGAGAGATAAATTGCATCCCGAGGAAGGACATAGGATAGTTTTTATCGACATACAATGCGGGCGATGCCACGGGCGGCAGCTAATGTTTATAATGCAACAGTCAAATATTTTTTATGGGTATGGCGGCCATACAAAATTTTGCATTGTCCTTTACCACACATTTAAACTCCACAAAGATTTCCAGAAAAGCAGCAAACTACGTATAAATAGAAACAGCACTAAACACGACAAATTGATGGAAATCAAAATGTATCTACGGTGCTCAGGGCTACCAGTCGTCTTAGCACTAAAACTAGACATTAGTTCTAGTCTAAGGAACTCTTACTGCTGGAGTAAATCACTTAGTCCTTACATTTGGTAATGGGGACGTATTTGTTCTAAGCAATGGTCGGCAGAATGCATTTATCAACTTTAAGCAGTGGAACTTTTTTGTTGTTACCTTTTTACTAACAATCACTTTGTGAAGTTCTGTGGAGGTTTTAATCTGGATAGCTTTTGCGTCAAACCTCCACGAATGTTTGTGGAGACAAACATTATCTAACTGTGTTGCTGGGGAGTTTTTTTGCGCCACTTCTTCTTCGGAGCGAAAGCACTAGAAAGTGTTGAAGGGCGGGTGACATTAAGACAGTCCCCCAGGATTGTCTAATGTAATTTTGACGTTCGAAAAATGCTAATTCCTAGCCTAATTTGAATAAATGGCTTTTTCTTTTGATTTAATTTCAAATCAAAATAAGTTTTTTAATTTAATTCGAGCGTCAGGTCCCAGTTGACAGCGCTGTATCACATTAATATTATAAAGGCGAAAGTTTGTGAGTGTGTGTGTTTATATGTTTGTTACTTTTTCACGCTCAAACAGCTGGACCGATTTTAATAAAATTTTGTATGGAGGTACCTGACAACCTGGATTAACATATAGGCTACTTTTTATCCCGATTTTCCCACGGAATTGACATTGACGCGGGGTGCAGCTAGTCTTTAATATAAAAGTGCTCGATACTAAATAATAATCTTAAAACGGTTTATCATAGTTTGATTAAAGTAGCTTATGAGCACGGAGATCCGAGTTGAGAAACTTCCGTGAATTTAAGGAAACAATACCTTGTGCTGTAGATATTTGTTTCTTGACAAATACTAATTACAAAACTTTATATTCAGTAGTTACAAGACTTATTAGAGGGTAATAATGATCCACACAACAATAAGGATGAAGAAGAGTCTATTTCTATTTAGATTTGTTCATGTACGTACTCCACATCAAGCTACCCGAAACTCTCAAATTCTCCCAATCAACTTCGAACCTTTGAAAATCTATTAAAGAAATTTGACACATTGTCAAATGTGTGTTGTTGTTTGTTGTTGATTCTAGCTTGATGTGCCGCCGGGTCTGTACATATTTTCGATGAATTTAACGTGTATTTCATTATCTATCATCCAATTTCAAAAGCTAATTCAATGTAATTCATCATTTCACTCGAAACACGTCCACTGCTGGACATAGGCCTCCCCCAAACACCTCCACTTCGACCGGTTCTGTGCTTCTCGCATCCAACGGGTTCCTACGGACTTCACAAGATGTAGATTTGAACAAATTGATTTAGATTAAATTCAATATTATCGGTACAAAAACACTTAGGTACTTTATTCTTTTATCAAACAAACTGATGTAAGAGGTGGAAATACGCTGCTCGCTCAAAAATCACAACAGCATTTACAGGTGAATTTTGTTCGACATCGGTGTTGCAATTAGCAATTCTCAACCCCCAAACAGCGTCAACGCTTTCGAACGCCCCCGTCATTACCACAAATTGTCGTGCAAGCGACAACCGGAAGCTTCAGCCCTCGAACATCCAACTTCCGAATACATAATTCACCAACCCTATTGCTTGTTTGTCCTAATTGAGCGCTAGACGCGCAGCATTTCATTTCAGATTCCGAAACCCGTTGAATTACTAGAACCCTAGTACCTTCGAGTTTATATCAAAAGCCAGGCACTGACATTTTCAAGACATTCCTGCGTCTGATCTCTAACGAATGCTCTAATTTCTGGTTTGATATCGGAATGTGAATTATTTATGAGCTCGCTGTACAAAGGTGGAAATTATCTGCGAACCGAGGGCGTGCTTTATGATAGGATCTGATGAGGCATAGTAGAATAAAAAAACCGGTTAAGAGCGAGTCGGACTCGCGCACTGAGGGTTCCATATTGTGAAACGTGAAATGTTTTTAAATTTTCATCGGCGAGGCCTATATTCGTCAGCGAATTTTATCACTACGGTGTACAATATTGTAGTTTTAGGTCAGCGCCATCTCTTGACCCATAGTGGAGCTAATGTAATTTTTGTTGTTTTCTGAAAAAGTGCGCTATTTAGAGACATCGTTTTATTTTTCCTGTAATCTCTATATAAACTTCTATAACATAGAATAATTTTAGATTTTTGTCTATGCAAACTTCGGAGAAGGGGAAACGGTATTCTTTTTTTACATTTTTCATCAAAAGTCGAAAACTATGCGGCCTAAAAAAAAAAAGTGTTTGAGAATGTGCAAACTGCGCTCTTTCATATGATACCTCCCTATGCCCTAGTAGCCCCACTTCGAATTTTTAAGACCACCATTCAGTCTTGTTGCAAAAAAAATCTTTCTTATTTGCAAAATAGTTGGGCAAATGTGATCTAGGACTATTCTAATTTTCAAATTGATGGTATTAGTAGTTCTTGAGATATCCAGCTGTGACAGACAGACAAACTGAGTCTCACCATAAGGGTCCCTTTGTACCATTTTGGTATGGAACCCTAAAAATTAGAACTTCTCAAAGAATGAAGGTTCGTTTTACTTTAAAGAATTTTCTTTTTAGGATTTTGGTAATTACAGGATAAAGTTATGTAAATGATACTATATGGACTCTGCACCTTTTTTTTCTAGATATTGGAAGGAGTGGTGACCCAGTAACGTCCGCGACTTACTAGTTACAGGCCGTAGGTTCGAATCCAGACAGGCGCTTTACTTTGTAAATTAATCTATCACCGCTGCTCTCAAAACGGTCAAGGAAAACATCGTGAGGAAACCGGCATGTCAAATGCGACATCTACCAACCCACTCTGGTCCCGCGTGGTGGATTACGGCCCACTCCCTCTCACAGAGAGTAGGCCTGTAGCCCAGCAGTGGGAACATTATAGGTTGCTTTATGTTATGCCTTTATAAATTATCGGTATGATCGAATGAACGGCATATTTACCCGACTGCGTCAGAAGGAGGGTTATGTTTTTCGAGTGTATGTATGTATGTATGTATGTATATTTCTTTGGCACGCTCTGTAGCCTAAACGGCTAGATCGATTTCAGCTTGAGAGGTGCCGTTAGATTCGTCTTAATTGTGAGAGTGACACTGGGTATATCAAAATTGAAAAAAAATTAAAATGGCCTATTTTTGGCGCAATATGTCTTAAAAAAAAAAATTTTTTTTTTCGAAACCTCTCGAGTGGGGTATCAAAGTAAAGGGTTTTAAAAGGTGATTACAAAAATATATATAACTTATATGGTTAAAAGTAATTCGAAGTGACAAATCGTAAAAAACACGTACCAAAAACTAAATAGTTTGCGAAATCTTTCATATTTGTAAACTAAAAAGCTGTGTGACTGTTCCTAGCCTACCCTAGGCTGATAAAATTTTCGTTTTTCCTAATTATGTTACTTATTAGTGTTTAGGTCGGTTCCCCCTAAGGGGGAAGAGCCGCACCCCGCCACCGTACGGCTCTGTAGAGCTCGTCTCCAGACTGGACACTCTTCCACCGATTGAAATGAATTCCAAATATAAAGAAGTCCAATGCCTTGTCTCATCAATAGACCAAGGAAAGGATTGAAAGTAATGCTAAGTAAGACTTAGGAATTCATAGTTATGAACATAGATTGAATGTGGTTTTAGAAAGTTAGTAGTAATAGAGGGATCCAAGGTATATAATTACTATTAAGTTGTGAGTAACCCATACGCTAGCGTAACAGGTATTTGATCAGTCCTTACTCACACGATGACCTCACATCTATACCTGGAGTACTCAGAGCAACACTTCCATATAGTGACGCAAGCGGCTTTTCAGCGGCATTGCGTCGGCATCATGCTCTTTTGGAGACAATCATGGTCCCTAGCAGTTCTTTCGAACTGATAAACGTGACGAAGCGGCTTTTCCTGCGGCAACCGAGCGACCGTCCTTGTCTGACTACGGAGCGGCTAGTTCCAGCGGCATTGCGTCGGCATCATGCTCTTTTGGAGACATGGTCCCTATCAGTCCTTGGACTGGATATGATATGGTCACCCTAACTTTTGGAAGTTCACCCTTTGCACAACAAGCATATCTGCAAGACATGTGTTCACGTCAGTCTGACCGAATTATTGGTCTGAGATGAAGAATACAACATTCAAGAATTACTAAATAATAGACTTGAGATTCGAAACTTACGAATCATTATTTAATAGAGTTTTGAATAATCTCTCTTATAGCACTGTTATTGGTCGGACACAATGAATACCTAGAATTTACTAGTTAATAGAGTAGAGAATAACAAATTATGAATTACTAATTAATAGAGTCGTGAAACAACTCTCTTGAAGATCTACCACTTCCTAGTGTTTGGGCTGGGGAGAAGAAGTGGCACAACAAACTCCCCAGCAACACGTCTCTGTCTGATTAGTTATATAACTTTAATAACTCTATCAGCCTAGGATAATAATTATAATGAAGGACTCACCCAGTCACACCAGCAAACACACACACTCATCACTTTTACTAGGTTAGTCTAATCTAATCTGGTCTTAAACCCAACTATATTTAACTTAAAACCTAATATTTGCTATCTCGCGACAGTCCCCTCGGACACGGGCTCAAAATAATGAATTCCCAGGAAGTGTTGTGCCTTGTCCCGACTTAGGAGCTGGGGAACAAGGGGGGATACAAGAAAACAATTTCAATATAAAATAAGGTTGGGAATTCATTGGTAAGGTGATTAAGGAAAGGAAATCTACTTTTCTTTTGTTTATGAACGTTACAAGGCTTGAGAGGAATACAAAAGGGTAATTGACACGTAACGCTTGCGTCGGAGAATACATTGTTTTGAGTTACGTTTCTGAAAGATCTTACAATAATCTGGTAACCCACCCCAGCGACCGACGTAGGGACATGGCCACTTTATAACAGCGGTTACGTCGTACGTGTGCTGCCAGTCCTACTTCTAAAGTGCATAGGCCCTAGAGAGGGCCTGCTACATTCCAGCAGGACACGTTCCCTATGCTCAAGCATGCCTTACTCAATCCTAAGGTAAAGGACTGCGAAGTGTCTCTACCATTGAGCGAGGCAGGTTTCCAGAAGTGCTGGACGCGTACTGTAATAATAACCCCTTAGAACGGCCTACTCACCCTTTACTAAGACAATACAAAACTAGCGCAAGCGTACCGCATCGTCAGTCGGTAGCAGAATTCCTTACGAATTGCCTTGCTATACGCCGAAGTGGTTATTTTAAATCGTCACTTCACACTTCCCTTAATCTACCCAAGTTGGGGATGCTTGCAGTGTAATCGGCAGTCGTGCAATCATTCTTGTCTACCTAGCTATCTGGCAACGATGCGTTTCCACTGGGCATCCAAATTATGTGTCTCGCTAAATATTATTTTTTTGTATCAGTAATAGGCACATAGGCCGGGTGTGATTTAACGAGACACAATTTCTAACGTTCCTTAGAACGGCTATCAAACCAGTTAGGGGTACTTGGTGAAGCCTACCCCCGCTCCCGGGAAGTGTGCGTACATCAAGTACAATGTAAGATATCCTGCAGTTAGTCAGTCCATAGGAGAAGGTAGCCAACACTAACGTTTGATTGGTTTGTGTCCGTAAACATGAACACCAGAATAAAAGGTAACACTATAATTCAAAATGGCCCTAACGAGTTGTAAGTTCGATTCAGCCTTCCATAAGCGGTCTGACCGCCGTCAGTGTCAAGTTTTGGTTGTCTACTGTCGGTTGGTAAATGGCAAACCCCATAGAAGGCTTTCTCCGAGTCCCTAAAACCAAACGCATGCGTAGGATACCTCGAATTAGTCATTAAAAGGAACAAGGATGGATAAAATATTCAACACTCACCCAATCCAATCGTTCACAAACACTCACTGAGATTCACGCGCCTTTCACGCTACTTACATTATAATAGACTAATATATCCTAGTCTAAAACAACAATTATTATTTAACGTATTAAATAACACTCTCGCCCTCACGATCCCTAAATCAGGCACACAGTTTCATTGCTATTGCCTAAGGTCTAACTCTGCTCATCTAGCCTACGTCAACCACTCAGTCTCGTGGTCTCCTAGTGTTCCCTCAATCTCCTAACTTCACTAGCCTGGACTCGCAAGTCCGTCTCCTAAAGCGGGTCGACCCCGACTGCCCCTCCGTCTCCCTTATAATTTCTCACATCCTATACCACCATGCTTACAGCCCAAATTCCCACACTTTCGCAACATCTGTTTATCGCCTTTTTTTGTACAATTTCTCAATTGTTTCAAGGGTCCGTTTTGGGTTTGGGTCCTTCTTAGAATTCGTACAAAATACTGCATCTCAAGTGACATAAAATATTGGTTTCCACTGATGGCTGGCACAAGTACCAGTCTGTTGTCCATAAAATAGAGAATATATGTGTCTCCAAGTGACGGCGCCAAGTGCCGGTTTTAAAATAAATATAATATTTTGTTATTAAATAGGTATAAGTGACAGACAGTCACAGCTGCAAATAAAAAAAGTAATTTAAAAAATAAAAAAACCCGACTGCGAAACTGAAAAGCTACAAACAAGCCCATTTTAAATTAAATAAAATTTGGAAGGCGGGACCCATACCATTTTTATTACATTTTCAAATTCAAATGGGTCCCGCCTGCTTCCAACTTTTATTTAATTTAAAATGGGCTTGTTTGTAGCTTTTCAGTTTCGCAGTCGGGTTTTTTTATTTTTTAAATTACTTTTTTTAGTATCATAGATCGATGATTCCTATAAAACAATCGAATTATTTTACATAATGACGTGCGCTGTCAACTCTCCAAGCTGAGACTCTTTTACTTTCTTATCTTCTAAATAAGAAATAGTGTCTATCCACTAACCTCTATTAAACAAGCTTGAATAATACAGGTCAGTGTATTTATCTTATTATACATGTAGGGGGGTGTGTGGATGACCGAAATAAACTTCACTTCTTCATAACTTCTTAAAATTTCTTTTTTATAACTTCTTACAACAACGACAAACGTCTTAACTCTTAAGCTCGCTTGCCATCTTCCCCTATTCTTCCGTTCTCCTTCCCACACATACTCTCTCATTCACTCATCACTGGGTTCATATTCAATTTGTTGTCTTAAAATTATGATGCGTATATTACAAAACTGAAGAACCATAAATACACCACTTTATTTCCCCGCTAATTAATTCCTAACTGTATAATATTCTCATCATTTTTCAATAAGGCTAATTAAAATCACTACTTCATTCCATCGCCAATCTTCCCCGCCAAAGGTTTTATAACAGGTCTATAAAAGTCCTACATCAAAGTTATATGGAGAATGTTCCAGCAGTTTTATTAGCATCTAATTAAAGCCTGCTTCAAAGAAGCTTGCTTTTTAACTATTTATAGGGTCAACTAGCTAGCTTGGCTGGAACACGACGGAAATAGCATAGATCGATGTTAGAACTGGACGGAATATTTATTAACAGCTTTGACGTAATATATACGGTCTCGGGTGGAAATGATATCTTTAGACTTAGGTATTCTAGAACGTAGTTTGAGCATGCATCTTGATTTAAAAATAGATTTCGGTCGATTGGTTTTTAATTCTGATACTTTTAAATCGGATTTCTCGCACTTACAGGATATTAGCCCGAAAATAAGTATAACGGTTATTCTTATAAAGAACTTTTTGTTTTATATCAAACTTCAAGCGAACCCAGATTGCGTTGGAAACACCACCCTGCGCTCCATAACAGAAGTTAACAATGTTGGAGAAAAAAAAACCAGGCTGAAGTGGAAGTGGGCTGGCCACGTTGCACGAATATACCCAAAGAGATGGGCAAAGATCGTCACTCACTGGACGCCTGAAGGAGGACATCGCGGTGATGAAGGTGTGACGATCTAATCAGGTTGGCGGGGCTATCATAGCACAAAAAGAGAGGTATGGAAGATATTAGAGGAGGCATTTGTCCAGGCAGTGCGACACAAAATAGGCTTAAAAAAATGATAAATGATTTATTTTCTGTAAGTACCTAGGTTTGTACAAACACTTTTACACGTCAATCATATTTTTTTAAACTAGATGAGGTCGGCGTTTCCTATCTGACTATTCTGAGAAGAAAGGCCGAAACAAACTCAGAGATCACAGTTTCTTTTAAAGTCCAGACAAAATCTTGGTCAGATCATGTGAAGACTATGTAGATTGGTGTTTGAAAAACTTATGAACGTATCTATAAAAACTAATATTTAACTCGATCTCTATCACAGGAGATATTCATTTTTGAATTAAAAAAAAATGGTACGTAATCGTAAAACACCGAACGTAACTTTCAAAAACCAACTTTACCAACCTGTCCTAAGTAATTATACTTTGTAGGGAAACCAAAACAACGAACGGAATTACTTATTCAGTAAATTAACATTAGGTACTTTTGCTTAAAATCACTTAAATATTAATTAGCCCTTCGACGTCAGCAATTGACATTTGAAACGCTTCGATTTAATTCTACAACACATTTAAAGGTTAAAATCGGTACATACTTGGTACTGAAATAACTCAGATCTTTTGTTCTTAGTATACCTTTCATGAACATTGTTAAACAAGTCGAGTTTCCCAAGGTATGGCTTCGTTTTGCTGACGCACTTTCTATTCATGTTTGTTTTTGTTTTAAGATTAATTGTTTTTAGAATAAAAATAGTACTTTGTTGCTATGGATAAATCCCTGTGTGATTCTGCATAAATCCCATTATTTTTTGTTTGATGTTACTTGCCATTGTTGACTTTTCATAATATCTACTTTCATAACGCTGTGTGAACTAAACCCGCACTTAAGTCACGCTGTTCTTGACTTAGGTAGTTCATTTTTACACAGAAAAGCCTGACTTAAGTATCTGTTATCATAATGTACAGACGCCAGCTACTACAATCTGTCAAATTTGTTTAATAGATTTCAACTTTATCGCTAAAGCATAAGGTTGAAAGTTGATTGGGAAAATTTTACAGTTTCGGACAGCTTGATTTGCTGGCGTCAGTGCTAATTAAAAATCTTAAATTTATTAACTGCCAGACAACGCAGAATCGAACCTAAGCCGCTAAGTTTAGAAGCATGACATTTTGCAAAAGAGTTCCTTTAATTATAAGTAAAAAAATCAGGAACTCTTGTGCTTGAAACGAAACTAGAGTTTAATTGAAGATGAAGGATTGTATGACAATTTGTCATTTTGTTCGATGGAAATTACATAAATCCCTGTCTTCATATATTATGTATTGCCTTTTATTACGACATCAATCTGTAAAGACTCTGGTAGCTGCGGGCCCTTTTCATATAACAAAGTAAGAAACTGAAACACACGTTCGCTGGTATAAGGACGAGATTTTATTACCAGCAGTTTTTATATTATGATATACATTGCTTACGGTAAAGGAAAACATTGCAAGGAGATCTGGACTTAATAGTCTGAAATCGTCGGCTTGCATGAAGCTGGCTGGATAATCATTGTTCGTTCGTTCTCTGGTTTTAATAGTACATATTTTATACCTTAATTAGTGCTGGTTTTCAGCGCTTTTTGGTACTTAATAACAGCACTAGACGGATATATCTAATTAAGACCAGAGTGGCTCTGTATGGCTCGGTCTGGTTTTGATGTTTAAATGATTAATTCGGAATATTAATACTAGTTAGAATAATTATTTAATGCAACTAATGATACATTTGTGTGCAGTGCACTGTAACGTTTAGTGAATTGAGTCTAATGAGAGATATGTGGTTTTTCTACAGAAAACGAGCACATAATTAGTTTTTATTGAAAACAATGGCACACTGCGGAGGTAGGTATTGCCGAATGCAGATAGAAAGTCTTAGTTAAAAAAATTTCGCGCGCATCACTCTACACGTGATAGAAGTGAAACTTCTTAGAAAATAAGGAATAAGAGAGATTTAACATGAGATACAGAGAGAGGAGAATTGTATATTTCTTCTCTCTCAATTAATGAAACATGTCTTAAACGTAACACGTCCTTGAAATTTCACTTTCAATTCTCGTCCAATTCATGCAAATGATACAAAAATGTAATGACAATGTATAAACTACGAAATGTTCAACAGAACATTCTCTTGAATGCACTGTTGAAACAATTTATATTGAACACAGACTCTCATACTAATTTACAATGCGGCCAACATGGCTCGCCTTGGCAAGCCACGAGAGAGCTACGACGTAGCAGTTACGTAGTAAATTTGCTACGCCGTAGCAAATTTGCTACGCTACTGTTACGTAGCATCTTGGTGCTACGCCGTAGCAAATTTGCTACGTAACTATTTTCTACTACAAGCTTGAGATTGTTTATGTCTTGAGTTGTTTGACCAAACTTTATTATGTAAATTGTGCAATGGTTACTTGTAGAGGCAAATCAAAGTTATAGTTTTGGTAATTCCTTCTATAGATTAAAACACTTTCTAAAATGTCCGTACACACTGTACATACACCTTAAAACCTGACGGCTGAAGAACTTAGTTTTGTTGAACTCGTTAATCTCTAGAACTGTCAATCGGATTTGAAAAAATCTTTTTGCGTTTAATAGCCCAATTCTTGAGGAAGGCTATAGGCTATTTTTTGGCGCTTTTGCACCACATACACCCGCTCACACATCACAAACACCCCACACATAATACACACACCACAGTACACACACACTCACACCCTGTCAAAGCACCTATACCTCTGTTATTAAACCGTCTTTGTACAACATAATCATTTTAGTTAGTTAGTTTTTCTTTTTTTTTAAATTAATCTTACATAAATTAAAATGTTTGCCTTACTTGGGAAGAGATTTGGCCCCACGACACAGGGAATCCTAGTGTGGGGTTCAGGGCATTTGTAAAAACCTAGCACCTAAGGATCCTTGTAAACTGCTGCTAGTTTTTTTTTTTTTATATTGAAACTTATGTCCATGTTAAATGCTCTAAAGCATAATAAATAGGTATACACTACAATAATCATAAATTACTTATTTCATTTCAAACAAATATATACATTCCTTAAAAATTATACTTAATATACTGACTGTACCTGGTGCATGCGATACACCGCTATATGTAAGTGTGTGTAGCGTTGCCAAACGGGAGCGTTCCCAAACGGGAGTCACCCGTTTTTTCTGAACTGAATAAAGTTTTTATTATATTTATTTATTATTATTTAAATTACTGATTTTCAGTCGTCAAAAGAAAGAACGCTAAGCGAAAACGAAGTGATAGCGCGAGCAGGCAATGCGATGGGACGTGGTGGGTCGGGGTAGTAAGAAATTTCACGCGGACGAAGTCGCGGGCAAAAGCTAGTTTGATACATATGACATTTTAAGTAAAAATTAAAAAACGATATTTTTTCGTAGAGTTTACGAATTCATTATGTACAGACGCCAGCACATCAAGCTATCCAAACTGTCAAATTTTCTCAATCAACCTTGAACCTTATGCTGTAGCGATAAAGTTGAAAATCTATTAAAGAAACTTGACAGATTGTAGTAGCTTGATGTGCTGGCGTCTATACAAAGCTGAGCTGGTTCGCCCGCGATTTAATTAGAAAGGTTTTTCAGAAGTTTGTTTCATATTGAAAACATTTCATAAACAGAAGAAAAGCCTTGAAAAATCCAGATAATTATTTTTCATATTACGTTTCCGGGGCATTCCTTTTCAAGCGTAAACTCAAACGAGATCAAAAGGAAATTCCTCTAATTCTTTTCAAAACAGTTGAAGATATTACATTTATTGAGACAAGAATTTTAACAAATCGTATTCATTTGTGAAGGGCCATCGACGTAGGTAACTGTTTGAAGGTTTCGTAATTAAAAGGAAAGTCTGAGTTATTTAAACCTCTGATCCGTATCTTTTCATAGAAGGTAGGGAGAGAGGAACGTCAATACTACATCATTTTATTTTATATTATTTATTCGGGAGAATAAAAAGTTATACATTAATATCTTATTTAATTATAAATTCACATCATCATCAGCCTAGCCTTTTCCCAACTTTGTTGGAGTCGGCTTCCAGTCTAACCGGATACAGCTGAATACCAGTATTTTACATGGAACGACTGCCTATCTGACCTCTAAGACTGTCTGAAGTTGTCAGACTTTTGGGCTTCTGACTACCCGTAACGACTGTCAAAGATCCACGAATGACAGCCGGGACCAACGGCTTAACGTGCTTTCTGAGGCACGAAGGGGTCTCAGTATGTAAAGATGGTCACCCATCCACAGACCAACCGCGGCAAGTGTAGCTTAACCTGTTCGATCGACCTGTGCGGCTGTTATTATTTAGCCACGGGCCCCTCCCATTCCTACTGTTAGTGTATTACGCAATTACCCCGCTAGTCTAGTTTGGTCCGGCCTGGTGGTCGTGTCGCATTGTCTGGTGTCATTGGTCTCTTCATCTACATGATTAGTCATCAGGAGACACAACATAAATTGCATCGGCCCTTTTTTTTAACGTGAAGAAATGCTCATGCATTCTGCACTACCACGGAGAGATAGTGCAGTTATGTGGGACTCTAACCCACTAAAACTCCACGGTGTCCACTCATCCGAGAGGCCGCCGCTGCTGTCCGTCCCGGACCCTCCTCTGGGGAGTACTCCCCATAACCGCACTAGAACACATAGCACGCCGTGACCATCCCAGGGACCAAACCAGCACATGGGCGCCAGACGTTCCCGAGTCTGGGCACCCTGAGTCCCCCTGCGACGGGTCAGGTCATTGGCCCCGCCGCCTGTCAATTTTCGGCCGCAGAGGATAGGGAGAGCCGCCAACGTAGTACCAACACTCCTCCACCCCTGCGGCCCCACCGCGTCCGCCATCAGACGGTTGCGACCCCGACAAGTCCGCGGAAGGTAGGGAGAGCGGCGCTCCGCAATACCGGCACTCCTCTCCCGCCACGGCCTCCAACCCTCAGGCGCGATGCCTCCCATACGACATCGCGGCCTTCCTCAGTTGCGATGACGCACAAGCGGCACCGCAACCTACTTCTTGGCCGCTACGTCGTCGGTTTACCGGCAAAAGCCCTGACGAACGGCCCGTCCTCGGGTTCCTCTTCGCTTCACCGTGGGTGCTTAAGCCACGACTACTGAGCCCCCCCCCCCCCCCCCCCCCCGCCTCGACAATGCGGAAACCCAATGGGACACAAACATTGAAATAGCATGCTGTTCACCCTACTGGGACACAGGCCTCCTTCTCTGTGAGAGGGAGTGGGCCGTAATCCACCACGCGGGCCAAGTGCAGATTGGTAGATGTCACATGTCTTCAAATTTATGGTTTTAGGACATGCCGGTTTCCTCACGATGTTTTCCTTCACCGTTTTGAGAGCAGTCGTGATGAAATAATTTACACAAAGAAAAGCGCCCACTGCTCCAAACACACAAATATTTGTTACCAACTAAATGCGAGCTACAGCAGTGTAGTACCAATCTTGTAGGTAGACGGCAGGCAATAAATACATGTCTGTAGTAACGTAAACGTCACATGTTGTTGGTGAGGCAGTAAATTAATGAGAATTATAATATTACGGGTATGACAAGTCTTGTTGAGGTAATTTTCGTGAAATAGGCTTGAAACTGAGCGTAGAGAACAATGAACTGTGCGTGGGTGGTGACTTTGGTCAGAATCAAATCATTTATTTCAAATAAGCACATAAAATGCAGTTTTTTGAAGTGAAAACTTCTTTAGGGGTGTTGGGCATTTTTTGAAATGGGAAAAACCTATTGAACTCGCGACACTGTTACCGACACCGCGCTACATTCGGATGTGTTCGGCTGTCCTCGGGATGTACTCGGTTTGAAATCCAATGACATATTGATTTTAAAACCGAGTACATCCCAAAGCAAAGTATTCTGTTTATGTTTTGTCTTCACTTCTGTCAGTACTCCCGGAGTGCCACTGTTTTGTTTTTGTTTTACCTATACTGTCCCACTGCTGGGCAAAGGCCTCTCCCGAGTCCTTTCAGGAACTCCTTCCCCGCGCCACCTCGAACCAGCCCTTGCGGTATGTGTCCAGGTCATCTTGCCACCGCTTTCTGAGCAGACCTCGGCAGCTCAGCTGGCCTATGTCTATTATGCACATTTTGGGACGCAACATGGTGTTCCGAATTTTGTCCTGTCTTTATACACCCAAGATGCTTCGCTCCATTGCTCTTTGGCAAACGCCAAGGTGGAACTTTTGTGAGTCGGTGAGCGACGAGGTCAAAATTACCAATAAAATATAATTGCTTCTTGTTGCCCCTCCCCTGCCCCCAAAGAAGAATGAACAAGTAACTCTACCATAACATAACATAATCAGCCTAGTATAAGGTTTCCACTGCTGGGACACAGGCCTCCTCTCGGTGAGAGGGAGTGGGCCGTAATCCACCACGCGGGCCCAGTGCGTGTTGGTAGATATCACATGTCTTCGAATATATGGTTCTAGGACATGCCGGTTTCCTTCACGATGTTTTCCTTCACCGTTTTGACAGCAGTGGTGATAAAATCATTTACACATAGTAAAGCGCCTGTCTGGGTTCGAACCTACGACCTACAACTCGTAAGTCGCGGCCGTTACCACTTGGCCACCACTGCTCAAAAAAAATTAGTTATCACTATTTGATTGCTATTGGCGCCGATTCTGTTGTTCACAAACTAAACTAAATTTAAGTTCATGCATCTTTTTCTTTCTATTTAATTATGAAAAGGACAGAAGATAAATATTAGTTTAGTCCTGTCAAATTAAGATACTCCATAGAGACCATAGACAACTTTAGACGAGATTAAAAAATTGGTCACTAAAAATACGTCAATTTACGCCAAGCGCTGACTAATTTGACAGGACTAAACTAATATTTATCTTCTGTCCTTGTCCTAATGAAATAGAAAGAAAAAGATGCCTGAACTTAAATTTAGTTTAGTTTGTGAACAAGGGAATCGGCGCCATTGACAAAACTTTTATCGCTAAACTATTGAAATGTGAGAAAAATTCACGTACTTTTTACACATAAATAAATAAATTCTCAAATGTAACTTAGACTTAGATACACATCCAAATTTCTCTTATATAACAGTACCTGAGTGACGAGTCTAATTTTAACCACATTATTCTACAGGATGTATCCTACAGAATTCTATAGCTAAAGCAAACATTGCCCGGTAGCCTCTTGATCACTTGTAGACATTTCACACAGAAACCCGCAAGTGACCAAACTTGAGACTTGAGTGGGCAATTGTCTGTAACCGCAGGGTTCCGGGCAGCAAGCGCTTCGGTAGAGGGTCAAATAACTAGCAAGTCTTGAGGCTGCAAACCGCAATTGGTTATGCTGAAATGAATCCATAGTGAAGTTTGCAAGTTACAAGTTATATATTAAGTAATAAATCGTTTAGTATTAACAAAATGTTGCAGTATAGGCGTGTTTACATGTCTTACATCAGATAAACTTATATTGAATTTAGAAAGAGGTAGTCATTAATAAAAATTCTCACACGTACACTATCATTGGGAGGGGCCCGTGGCTAAATAATAACAGCCGCACAGGTCGATCGATCAGGTTAAGCTACGCTTGCCGCGGTTGGTCTGTGGATGGGTGACCATCTTTACCGTGACCGCTCCGTGCCTCGGAATGCACGTTAAGCCGTTGGTCCTGGCTGTCATTCGTGGATCTTTGACAGTCGTTACGGGAAGTCAGAAGCCCGAAAGTCTGACAACCAGTCTAACCAAGGGGTATCGTATACCCAGTACGTAACTGGGTTGTGGAGGTCAGATAGGCAGTCGCTCCATGTGAAATACTGGTATTCAGCTGCATCCGGTTAGACTGGAAGCCGATCCCAACATAGTTAGGATAAGGCTAGGCAGACGATGACGTACACTATCATCATAAATTTATACAGTACTAGCTTCTGCCCGCGACTACGTCCGCCTGAAAATTCGGCACCCGTCCCACCGCATCGCTGAGCATCGACCACCCGCGTTATAACTTCATTTTCGCTTAGCGTTCTTTCTGATAATTTTTTCTTAAGGGCCGTAGCGCGGTTGAATAGCCTGTAAACCCTCCTTGAGAATTGGGTTATCAAATGTAAAGAAAATTTTACAAATTCGACTAGTAGGTTCAGAGATTAGCGCGTTCAGACAGACAGACAGACGTGGTGGGGGAACTTTGTTTTGTAATAAATATAGTGATCTTGATCAAGTCATTAAATAGTAATGACAAGAGCTAGAACAAATAGATATTCCCAGTTGTAATGCGACTAGTCACAAAAAAGAAAGAAAGAAAAAGTTTTTTTTTTTATATATACTCGTATATATTTTTATTTATTGCGATTCGTACAGAAAGATCACAAACTAAACTAAAAACAGTCAAAATAAGAAATTATTGATCAGTTTTTTTTTATTCATTATTAAAAAAACTGGCCAACGAAGGGATCCGTACCACAAGGCAAAAACGCCGAAATGAACATGTTTGTTGTATGGGAGCCCCCCCTTAAATATTTATTTTATTCTGTTTTTAGTATTTGCTGTTGTTTTGAGCGGCAACAGAAATACATCATCTGTGAAAATTTTAAGTGTCTAGCTATCACGGTTCATGAGATACAGCCTGGTGACAGACGGACAGTGGAGCCTTATTAATAGGGTCCCGTTGTTAGGGTCCCGGAACCCAAAAAAAAGGAACAAAAAGAAAACTGAAACAGAAAGTCCTACGAGGCCAAAAGGCTCCTACCTCAGCAAGAAGCTGTGACATTAAAAAAATACATGTCGCAGCGCTGGTATAAAAAAAGAAAAAACTGCTACGGCAAACTGACAAACAAACAAACTGTTGAAGCTGGTAACAAGATAATGACCCACTGACAAAAGTTGCCAAGTAGTGGTAGAATGTCGTGCCATACAGTCAGTAGGTTGTAATTGTCTTGCTCTTAGCACAGTCCCCAATATTAGTGGAGTGGGAGTGATTATTGACGAAAATCTTAGCTGGCACGCGCATACAGAGGCACTCTGCACTAGAATCAGAAGATTAATTAATATATACTTTTAAAGAACTCAGGCACTCCGCCAATTCTGAAACTCTGACTCTTGTATACCTCAGCCTTTGTCAGTCTATAATTATGTACTGCATCCTGGTGTGGGGCGGTACTTGCAAAACCGCAATGCTCCCTGCAGAATGTGCACAACCAGCGGTTCTTAAAGTCATGCTTTTTAAACCTAGAGACTACCCTACTGATCATTTATATTATGAGGCCGAAGTTCTCACAGTAAGGCAACTGTATGTCCTTCGTTTAGTCCTGCGGAGGCACTCCAACCTTCCATTGGATAAAAATATGCTTTTAAGACGCCACGGTTTCCCTATATGTAAAACAACCCCCTGTCGTTTTGCATTTACAAGTCTATAGTTTTTGGCTCAAAGTTCACGCATGTATAGTAAAATAAATAGCATTATTCCGTTGTATAGATATACTTTACATGAAATTAAAAATAAATTAAGAGTATGGCTCTTATCCTTAACTTATGATAAAATAGAAAATATATTGGCTATAGAATCATAACTTTATCAAACCTACATTGAAAGAATGCTTATCAAACACTGACTCTTCACATACACACCTCCCTAAACACAAACTACACTCATTTACACACTCCTAGATCCACAACCATAATCTTTCACTCCATTTGCTGTAATAACAACCACTGTAACCAAACAGAAAAGTCACGGTTGTATTATATAAATTGAAGCCGCAAAATCTCCGACTCCTAAGATACAGGTCTGCATACCTAGTTTAGGAGCCCGGAAAACTGACAAGAATTTTAAGCTTGGTAGTACAGTCAACAGCAAAAGTAGCTGATCAAAATCAGAAATTCAGTACTAATGAACGGAGTTCGCTTCAGAACTGTGTGGCGTCGAAGTGATTCAAAAGTATGTGATTTTAAATTATACCAAACATTTACTACTAGTACAGCTGCCGTATATTCGTGATCAGTTTTGACTCCAAAAGTTATGAACTCAATTTGCATCAGAACTAAGAAGTGAAAAAATTTTTCAAAACTAGTGAACAGTCAAAATCAAAAATTGAATGATGAAACTGAGGCCACGTAATCATGAGGCAAATAATTCATCCATACTTATTTTTTAATTATTCCAGTAATTTAATTTGTTATGTTTTATGGAAAAAAACTGGCCAAGTGCGAGTCGGACTCGCACACGAAGGGTTCCGTACCACAAGGCAAAAACGCCGAAAAAAACAAGTTTGTTGTATGGGAGCCCCCCTTAAATATTTATTTTATTTTAATTTTATTATTTATTATTAAAATAAAAATAAAACTAATCCGTTTTGAAGTTATTAGGGATTTTCGATAGTAAAAATTGACAAATGTAAAATTTTATATGTTTTGTTCTGTAAACTTCAACTAAATCAAACAACAGTTGTTTGATTTATTGTTGAGCTTATTCTACAATATTAAAAAAAATATATACAATATTAAAAAAAACAATAAATATAGTATTACAATACAAAAAGTTTACAGAACAAAACATATAAAATTTTACATTTGTCAATTTTCACTACTTATTGAAAATCCCTAATACCTTCAAAACGGATTACTCTATTTACACAATTTATTTTGCCCTATCCGTTTTAGACCTAAACCTACCAAATGACACTAAAAACATCACTATATCTACACAAACAAAAAATCATGTTTTCAACTTACTTACGTAATAGTTGGTGGCGTGAATTTACCTTACAAAAAAGTTACTTCGTTAATACTGATTTAAATAGGAAAATAATATATAAATCGAGCTTAGATAGCCATTTTTTGTTGCTCCATTTTTGCACTTCACAGACGCTTGTCTCAAGCGGATGGCACCCGCGCTCGCACTACTCGCAACCCGTCCGAGATAAGGTGTCCGTGAGCGATGTCTATGTGTGCGTTGCTCGAGCGCACTTTGTATGTAGATTTCCTTCTGTATTATCTGTATTTTGTGCTAACAGTGTGACACAAGCGCAACAAGTCTATATAAATAATGCCCTAAAAATAAAAATATCAATCTACCTTCCGGTTTTAATATATTGTAGCCGACTCGACTGGGAAAAAGCCTTCATTAAGTTATGATTTTGTATCGCATCAGCTACTTTTGAACATATGACAGAAGTTACAAAAAAATAAAAAAAACAATTAAAATAGTAAAGTTTTTCAATTAGGTATATGATTTTTAATGAAAATATGCTTTTTCCGAGGTTCAATTGGATGAAATTCGGCATACATTAAAAATGCAAATTTTTATCCAATTCATCTGTTTTACCGTAAAACATAACAAATTAAATTACTGGGATAATTTAAAAAAAACGACGGGTTGCACTCCGGGAGTGCCGGCAGAAGTGAAAACTTGAATATTAACGCTGTGCATTTTTGATATTTTTGAATCATACGAATTTTTGATCAGGTCCAGGGTGTCCTGACGCGAGTTTAACGTTTTTTACCCATTACAAAATAAGTGTACAACGCCGCTAAAGAAGTTTTCACTTCAAAAATAAAATCCCCGACGCGTAATGTCGTAAAAAATATGAAAATAATTAGGCACTACAATATTTTGGTACGACTTTGGGTCAATCTCCTTTATTTTTTTTATTTTAACGTGTTGAAAGATGACAGATGTCAACCGTGCCGTCTTTCACATCTGTCTGTCTGCCTGTCTGTGCCTGTCTGTCTGTCTGTAATTTGATCCTGTATACTTGTTTTCAATTTTTGATATTTTGCAATCTTACGAATTTTCGATCAGGGTCACGTGTCATCTTACGATCAGGGTCACGTGTCATCTTACGAATCTTACGATCAGGGTCACGTGTCCTGACGCGAGTTTAACATTTTTTACCCATTACAAAAAAGTGTACAACGCCGCTAAAGAAGTTTTCACGGCAAAAATAAGTATGGATGAATTATTTGCCTCATGATTACGTGGCCTCAGTTTTATCATTTAATTTTTGATTTTAACTGTTCACTAGTAGTCTGTTTTGTTCAGTAGCAGTTGAAAATTTTTTTCACTTCTTAGTTCTGATGCGAATTGAGTTTATAACTTTTGGAGTCAAAACTGATCACGAATATATGGCAGCTGTACTAGTAGTAAATGTTTGGTATAATTTACAATCACATACTTTTGAATCACTTCGACGCTACACAGTTCTGACGCGAACTCCGTTCATCAGTATTGAATTTCTGATTTTGATCATCTACTTTTGCTGTTGACTGTACGACCCACTGCTTCCATACGCTATGTACTGTGTTGTTATTTTTTTTATGTACTAACATGTATTGTTTTTGTTTATACAACGCGTTGAAACCACTCAGTTGCGCAACAAACGTGCAACAAATACTGAAATTGAAACCACCCAACGAATACACACAATTCTCGAAGTCAAGTCACGCGAACAGCATTATTCTTTCCAGGGCGTATCGTTAAGGCGAAATTCTTAAATGTGACGCACAAATGAGTTCTTCTGGAAGCACGTGACTGCTTATCATGCAAAGTAATAATGTACCGAACATGGTTCTAGTGTCGAATTTTTCCACAAAAATTCTCTTCTGTATTTTTACAAAAAATTGGTTAAGTTTTTTCTCATTAAAAATATATTCTCGTCTGGGACAAATTACATTAGAGTTCGTTTACTCAATGATGTTTCTGAAAAATGTGAAGGGAAAATTAGGTTTGCTCGTAGTAATAAACCTGTGTAAATCTTGTTGTGAAGAAGGGTGGAACATCGATGCGCTACCTGTCACACACGTCCGGATTTTTTATGTATGTTACCGGAAATGTATGAAACCTAGGAATTTTACACAATTCCTAGGAAATATATGCAATTCCGAGCCCACTTATGAAAAGTGTAAAATAATCTTTCAAAGATTCTTTAATACACACATTTCCTGTGAAATGTATGTATTTCCTAGGAATTGTATGCAATTCCAAGATGATACTAGGAAATATATAAAAAGTAATGCTTTATGTGACTAAAAAACGCGTTTGTAAATTTCTCTAATCATAATAATGATTAGCATAACATTCTAAAGCATAAATTTAGCATGCTGCATGTTTTATTTCTAACGACGTCGACGTCAGGTCGACGGAGCCCCGCTGCGCGGGGCTCCTATTTCTGTCTGCAGGGTTTAAAGGAACCTAACTAAACCGAACCTCGGGGTGCCCTTCGCTCGCTCTTGCATCCACGTCGTTTAGTAGCACAACATATTGAATTTATAAGATTTCCGATTGCTATTTAGGAATTGTATAGATTTCCTAGGAAAAGTGCATATTAAAAAATATATCATAGATTTTCCACGTAGGTATTGCACTTTTCTATGAAACAGCAGATTTTTTTTTTTTAATTGACGAAATATTTCTTTGCTAGTGGTCTAGAATCAAGTGCTGGATTCATAGTTTTAGTTTGCGCGTCGAAGTCTATGCCACCTGTATTCCATCTGAAATACATAAGTCTGTAATGTCTCACCGATGGTGGCGCGTGTGTTGGATCATTCGGTTCCCGACAAAATGGTTAAGCTGGATGGTGCTGATCCAAGCGTCATGTTCGTGAACGGGCGCTGTCGTTGAGACTGGTAATCTCTTAACTGCCAAGGCTTTTTTTAAATCTTATATTTAGAATTGTTTATTCATTTGTGTTTTCTTTTACATTGATCTCACATATAGAAGCAACAAGAATAATGTACCCAGGATCTTGTAATATCTTGATTTAAAAGAGTGTCCATGGAGTTTTATGCCCGTTCTTCTCCATAGAGATCTACGTTTTGGAATGGGCAACTAGCTTCGACTTTCTGACTAACTGACAGTCTATTTAATTTTGACAATTCAAAAGTGCCTGTACAAGGTTTCATTGAAACAAATGCTTTTAGTTTGAGTTTTTAAGCTTGTGTTTGTAAGGTCACCATCTAAAGATGGTTGAACAAATAGCAGATCATACCAACCGAGTTAACTGAGTTGAGTGGACAGAGTTGAAGAAATAGTTTTTGAAGTTACTAAAGTACTTAACTTCAAAAAGCTATTTGTGTTTGATTATTGCGAAAATAACCATAATCGTTCGCCTTTTGGTCATTATTCATCCTATCTATAAACATAAAATGATTCCACTTTCTTACAATTAAACAAAGAATACCAGTCAAATGCCAATTGTATTTGTTTCGGGTGTCTAAACAGCGCGAATATCTCCGTGCAAAGGGGACGAGCACGTCTTTTAAATTCCTTTATTAGATTCCGAGCAGCGTTCCCTGTCGTCGCTTCCGATCTATTTACATGTTTTGAATGTACTAGTGTGGATGTTTTGTTTTCTGGAGGAATAAAGTAATCTGACTGTTTTTTGTAGAAATATGTATTTTATTTTTATCGTGGGTTACCAAGTTATGTTCGCGGCTTCGCCCACGTGGATGTCGGAAATTATCCCACAGGAACATACTACCGGGATTATCCTAAATCCTCCTAGGCTTGCCTACCTGTGTGCCAAAGGAGAATCACAAAAGAAAATCCAGTGTCGATAAAAAGAAAATACCTACGTACAGTCACGAGCACTAATATGTTAACACTTGGCAACTTTTAATTTCGATTTTTTGAATGCAAAGTTGAAATACGATACTAGATATGTCATTAAAAATTAAAAGAAAAAATCGCCTTTGAATAAAGCCAAGTGTATACATACTTATGCTCGTGACTGTACGATAGTGGGTGAAATTTGTTTATTTCAAAATAATCACCAAAAGCGCCACAGCTGGCCCGGAACATAAAGGGCTAAGGAAGGAACACCGGTGGGTTTTAGTCAGTAAGAGTCTGACACTCCCTTCCGCTCCACCCAGAGCGGGAGAAGTCATTTGATGATTTCCCATCCGCAAAAAAAAAAAAAAAAGCGTGCACAAATCTACAAATATATATATTTTATTAAGGGCTGATTTTTCTATCATCATCATTATTCAAGGAATAATTTTGAAATTTTGACAGTTATTTCATACAAAAACTGTCAAACGTCAATTTTATTTCTCGAATAGAAGTAATCTGGCGATGGAAAAATCAGCCCTAAATAAAATACAGCCCATGTTACTCGCTGATAATGTAGCTTTCTCTAGGTGAAATAATTTTTGAAATTGGTTAAGTATTTTTTAAGTTTATCCATTACAAAGAAATATAAAATAATCTTTTCTCTTTATAGTATTAGTTTAGAAGACCAACGCTGGATATTGAAAGTTATTGAAGCCGATCCCCATAATACACAATCATATAGCACAGTTTTTGAGTTGTAACCCCATCCAAAGTGGAATACCTACTTGAGTGCGAAAGCCGTATCATCGAATTTTGTTTCTTCGAAAACCTTTCAACGACATCTCTATAGTGCGAGGCCTTGTTAAATCGACTGCGATATTTCGTTACATTGAAAAAGTGTACTGCGAACGATTTTACTGCGTTAATATCATACTGCGAAGCTTTGTTCAATCGATGTCTCGTTACTGTGAAGTACTTACAAGTATAACTTTAATTGAGAGGTTGAAAACAGACATGAAAGTACTCATCATCATCTTCTTGCCCTTATCCCATGTTACTTGGGGTCGGCGCAACACGTTTTCTTCTTCCATTCTCCCCTGTCAACCGTCACGCTATCATTCACTCCCTTCTCTTTCATATCATTCCCCACACAATCCATCCATCTTTTCTTCGGCCTTCCTCTCTCTCTCTCCATCCATCAACATGTATATTCATCACTCTACATGAAAGTACTAAGAAGAAATAAAAATGAGAGAACGGCGGTAGCAAAAAAAAATTATGATCTTTTAGCCCAGGTTCGCAAGGGCGCGTTTTTGCCGCAGCGATATTTTTCGCGCAATAGATTTTAAACGCACTGCTGAAACGCCGAGAGTTGAAAATCCAACCGCGCACTGGGATGCGTTTTGGTGGACTCTCAATGCTCGGCTCAACACCGAGAGAAATCTCGGTGATTTTTTGGCGGGATTTTTACGTCCGTGCTACATGGGCTTAGTGGGGTCCGTAGCTAAATAATAACACCCGCACAGGTCAATCGATCAGGTTAAGCTACGCTTGCCGCGGTTGGTCTGATAATGGGTGACCATTTTTACATACCGAGACCCCTCCGTGCCTCGGAAAGCACGTCAAGCCGTTGGTCCCGGCTATCATTCGTGGATCTTTGACAGTCGTTACGGGTCGTCAGAATCCCGAAATACTGACAACCAGTCTTACCAGATAGGCAGTCGCTTCATGTACAATACTGGTATTCAGCTGCATCCAGTTAGACTGGAAGCCGACCCCAACATAGTTGGGAAAAGGCTAGGCAGATGATGATACGTGGGCTTAGTTGTTTTTGTACGCAGACATGAGGCAATGAAAGAACGATTTACGCTGTTACATTGCAGTAACTCATGATCCATAATTTCGTAGTCAATCATTAAAATTGTTTTCCGAACAGCACTTTATAACTTCCTGTTATATGCAACACACCCTGGATTTTTAAAAACATCCATTCAGTAAGGTAAACAGAAACGCATCAGCTAGCAATTATTAAATTGCACAAAGTCGCTCAATTTTTAATTGGTGTAAAGTAAGTGTTTACAGGGTAATATGTTTTATACGAGATTTTATAACCGGGTTAACTACCTGATGAATGACTTTAAATTACTTGCCGAAGTTACCTACTTGCGGATGTAAGTATCTTGAGACAGTTGAAGTACTCATATCTCATATGCCTGTAATTTTACGATCATCGACAACGCAGAATAATAAAAAGCTGCCTGACTGCAGAAATAGGTATAAAAAAGTAGTATTGCCAATAAGTTTCTGAAGTGAAAACTGTTTTAGGCGCGTTGTCATTTTTTGACATGGGAATAAACCATTGATGTCGCGACACAGTTACCGTAACCGACGACACCGCGCGTGTTTTGTTTATAAGACGATTCATTTTACTATTACGACGATTATTTTGACGATTTATTGGCTTTTAGCGATAAGACCGCCTATTGTGTCACCCTTTGTACAGTTCTATGCCTTATGTCTGTAATTAATATGGTGTACATAATAAAGAGTATTCTATTCTATTCTCGTGCTACTGTTACCGTAAGCGACACCGCGCGTGTTGTGTTTATAAAACGATTAAAAAAATACCCGCTTCAGATGTGTTCGGCTGTCCTCGGGATGTACTTGGTTTTAATGTATACCCGATATGTCAGCGAGTGATGGCAAAGTATTCTGTTTGTGTTTTTTTTCACTTCTGCCGGCACTCCCGGAGTACCACTGTTTTTTTTTTTACTAGAATCTCTTTCTAGAAGGTTTATTAGGTTTTCTAGACAAAATCAAATTCCAATGGATTTTGCCTAGGCTATAGGGGAGCTTCTATCAATCAGCCTATAATGTTCCCACTGCGGGGGTACAGGCCTCCCCTAGAGAGGGAGTAGGCCATAATCCACCACGCGGGCCCAGTGCGGGTTAGTGAATGTTATACCTATGTCTTTGGATGTTTGGTTCTATATAGGACATGCCGGTTTCCTCACAATGTTTTCCTTCGACATTTTGTAGTGGTGATGAAATTAAATAAACAAAATAACGTGCCTCGGTTCGAACTCACTACCTACAACACGTAAGTCGGCAACAGAGTCACCGAAAATCAGTAGTAATACACAGGATATTAAATCTGATATTCTCAAGACATAAACCTGATGACTGTTCAAAGCGAGGCGGAAATAACCTTTTTTACATATGCAATAATATAATGTGTGTGTTGAACAAGGAGTTCTGGCCAAATCCCTCGTCAAAACTCACATAATGTGTCAGCAAACCATCCTCTTTGCTTAAAGGAACTATAGAACCTTCTTGAAGACATTGGATAGTAAACTTTGTACGTAGACGTTATGGAATAATTTCGTTTGTTGTGTTGTGTACGGTATGTAGGTATTTGGTTTCGTATGTCTTGGAAAGTTTCGTCAGGAAGCGAATAATAAGAATGTGTGCGTGAGTCTTTGATTTGTTTTGTTTTTGACGCGACATGTGTATTGATACGAAAAAACAAAATTTGTCTTAAGGTCGTGGGTCCTTAGGGGGGGGGGGGGGGGGCGGGCCACACTACGCTTGCCGATAGTCTTCACTACAGATTACTCGTCTGCTCCAACTTCCATCAGGGGGCCTAAAAAGGCCACCTTGGCAGAATAATAAAAGGATAACATAATGGACAGTTAACCGTTAAGTTAATTGTATCAAATCCCATTGGTGAATAATTTTTCAGTTATTTTTTTTTGTCTGTGCTAAATTACCCATTAATCCAATCCAATCCCAATCTCTTTGATTATACCTACGTAGTGCAGCGAAAATAAGAAAAATACGAACTGTATTCGCCATATTACGATTCATAATGTTATCCTTTTATGATTCTCCATAGTGGCCTTTTTAGGCCCCCAGTCCTTTGACAAACGTGGCCAGCCCACTGCCACTTCACCTTGCTTCCTTTGCAAGCTATTTCGGTAACTACAGTTCCATTCCAGATAAAGTCAGATATGAAACTATCTCCGCTCCAGAATGAACTTAGTAGCTAATAAAGATAATTTTCGCAAAACACGTATTCCTTTGTATGAAACTAAGAGGTGTCAAGAACGGATTTTCTCGTCAGTCGCACTGTAGAACCTAACTTTTTTCTTCAAGTCTTCAAACACTTCTTGCATACCAAGAACTAACCCATTTACAGTAAAAACAGTTTAACTTAGTCAATATAAAGAGTCTCAATTGCACTCGTCTATATTTATTTAGTAGTCAAGTGAAGTGTGCATTTGAATGCATAAACGGTGGCGCCCTCTTGCGACGATACATAGATATTAGCTTTTCAGATGCAAAACGCATTTCTTACTGGCTGGTTTATTTTATTTATATTGGGTTTTAATATTTTAAGCTGGATTCTTATTATCTTTTTATAAAGATTCATAATATGTTTTACGTAGTAACGTATTAAACTCACCGACCAAATTTGCAACACCACAATACGCTCCAAGACAGGTATCACCAATGTTGGCGGCAAGTCTGCGCGGCTGAAGTGGGACTTGGCGGGTCACATTTATAGGATGCATCCAGACAGATGAGCCAAAGTCATCACACAGTGGGTGCCTGAAGACGGGCATCGTCACCGAGGCAGGCCTAAGAAACGTTTAGGTGACGATTTGGACTCGTTCCTAAGCGACTGGACGGAGAAGGCACAGCATAAGGAAATGTGGAAGAATGTGGGGGAGCCCTTTGCCCAGCAGTGAGACAGTACAGGCATACAGAAAAAAAATGTTTTAAGCTAACCCGCCTTGAACAAGCGTAGTGATCGACTGTCATGCCTTTTTTATCACCAGGCCTTGAGGCCTTTGCTTTGTAGTGGGACAGGAAAAGAGTGGTACAATCAGCGTGCGATGAGAATGGGATGGGACCTTGATCCAGAGACCAATGATCCCGAGATTTAAAATGTAAATAACTGATATCGAGAAGAAGAGAGAGATATTATTATATAGGAGTTGAATTGTAACATGTTTTTATCTCTGTAAAATATCATTTGTTTGACTGCGCTTATTTAAACAAGACCTTTTTCTTTGGATACGTCTACCGCTTAAAAACTACGAACTAAAAAATAATGTTTGTTTGTAACAAACATTATTTTTATTTAACAAAACAGAAATGTAATCAAAACGAAAGCAAATGAAATCTTCAGTAATTTAGACATTCAATATTCTGGAGCAAAAACAATTGAACGTCAACGAGGCGAATGGGCGAATGTTTGAAAAAATAATTAAGTTTGTCGGTACGAGCGAAAGAACAATTGAATGAAATGGAAACCTCGATGTGTAGGACAATGTTTGGTTGGTGACAAAGGAGATAAGTATGCAGACTTTTTAAGCCATGTTTGTGTTGCCCCGGCTTTGACGTTGGTTGTCTGAGTTTATCTATGCTTAAAACATTACTTTCACAACAAATGTTACCTGCGTAGTGCAAATATTTTTGGAACGAATTTCTTTAACGGAGCTTGCGGAGTAAACTGGGAGAAATCATGATAAGCCCCGTTTATCCGACTTTTAACTCTCACTACATTTATTACATATTTAAATATATAATATTCTAAATGCGAAAGTAATTTTGATTGTTTGTTTGTTACCTTTTCATGCCTAAATCACTGAACCGATCCATCCTGTTTAGCATATCGCACCTACGGTGCAAAAACGTCACTTATGCAAATGATGTAATTGTTCAGGGGAAGCGTTTGAAAATTCGACATCCTAATAAAATGTATAGTTCTTCTTGACTAAACACTGCCCTCTCGCGGAAAGTATACGCACTACACAAATGACAATTACTCACCAGGTAAAGGGGTACATAAGCTACTTTTTCTCATACTCAGATCAATTTTGAGAAAAATTGCATAAGTGACGTTTTTGCACAGTTTTTGACGTTTGTGTACAGAAACGGACATAGGGTACCTTTCGTCCCGACAAAAAGTGCTGTTCCCGAGGAAAACAACAATAACGTTATTATGATAATAGATGGCGCCACGTGTCTTTCGAACGGGATCGACACTTATGCGGGTGAAACCGCGGAGCGCTGCTAGTTACATATAATAGAGAGGCTCAGAGAGAGAGATAGATTTTATGGTTTTCGAGGGTGCTGAAGCCAATAGTGAGGTAAAAATGAAAATCCAAGATAGCGGCCCACCCAGCGGGATTGTCCGAAAGGGTTACCGCTGGCCCGGAACATAGAGGGGTAAGGAAGGAACACGGGTGGGTTTTAGTCAGTAAGAGTCTGACACTCCCTTCCGTTCCACCCAGAGCGGGAGGAGTCATTTGATGATTTCTCATCCGCAAAAAAAAAAAGAAAAAAAGATAGCGGCCCACAAACTCCTGCAAAAATGTTTACATTTTTCGTCATGGGTATCGTATTCATGGTTTTCGAGGATGCTGAAGCCGATAGTGAGGTCAATAGGAAAGTCCATGATGGCGGCTGCGAATACTTTCAAATGTTTTGACATTTTCAAATTTTCGCAGTCGCTATCTTGAATTTTTATTCTGCCGGGGGTAGCCCGACCCCATATTTTTTTTGTTGCTTCTCTTAATACCGAACTCTTTTAGTAAAACTATTATGTACAGATGCCAGCACATCAAGCTACCCGAAACTGTCAAATTTTCCCAATCAACTTCGAACCTTATGCTTTAGCGATAAAATTGAAAATCTATTAAAGAAATTTGACAGATTGTAGTAGCTTGATGTGCTGGCTTCTGTACTAGCTTTTGCCCGTGATTTCGTTCGCTTAGAAGTCAACTATATCATAAACTATATTCGATGGGTCTCGGCATTGATGCAGTTTTCTATCAGTGAAATAATTTTTGGAATCGGATTAGTATTTCTGTAGATTAGCTTTTACAAACAATCAATTTTACTTACTTATACTTTGTGACTAGTATTAAAAAACAAGACAGGGTACGAAATCCCCGGTGTGTTTCGTATCATGTTAGAGAAAAGACAAAAGTTATTGATGTTCTTACCAAAATGGACAAACAAAAGTGGAAATGGACAGGCCATAATATGTTAAGAGTCATTCAAGACAAGTGGAGTAAAGTTGTGACAGAACGGTACCCCAGAGATGGCAAAAGGAACAAGGGAAGACAATATAAAAGATGGAAAGAAAGTCCAAATTGGAAAAGAATTACTAGATATATGGCTCAGTGGAAGTTGTTCGAGGGGCCCTTTGCCAAAAGGCACACTGAAGTATGAGACATTCTGTAAACTACTGAAAATAGGGTCTAGGCGGAAACAGTGACTCAGGCGGCTACAGTGACTCATTACTACTTCGGCTAGAATAAGACGTACACAGTTGTTGTCTCCCTCCCTCGTTTGAAGCTAATGACAAACCAAACCAAACCAGTCAGCCGGCGTCTCAAGCGCCGAACAGTGGTGCCACCACGTGTTTTTGTTTTAGTGCTCACAAAATTATATTTTAACGTAAGTTTGATTTGTTTTAATATCTAAACTATATAAGGTGTAAAAAAATTAACCTTACAAACTTTAAGAGGTGCTTTAGACCATTGGACTGAACAACTTTCACTATGGGACCAACTCTGAAATCACGAAAAAAAAATCCGCTGTTTCATACATTTTGATCAAGTAGGTACAGTACGACACAACTTAGATGTAGTATCGGCAAAATTCGTAAAACCGTTCACATCCGAACTGAGTGCGCCTTCAAAATCACTAATCGTTATTATAGCTTTAGGAGAATATGATCTTTATGCAAACTCCATAAAAAAACTGAAATCGGAAGTGATCGGTTTTACGATGCTACATATAAGATGTGTCGTACTGTAATGAACTTTTGTATTAAACAGTGGATTTTTTTTCGTGATTTCAGAGTTGGTCTCATATAGTAAGTCAATGGTACGAAGGGGCTGACATATCTTTGATCAAAACCCCTAAACAAAATTAGATAAAAGCTTTTTTAGCTTACCTAATTAGCTTACCTTTCTTTTGTAATGTACAGACGCCAGCATATCAAGCTACTACAATCTGTCAAATTTCTTTAATAGATTTTCAAATTTATCGCTAAAGTATAAGGTTCAATGTTGATTGGGAAAGTAGCTTGATGTGCTGGCATCTGTACAGTAGACTTCCTTTCTTATGACATTTTATTACCTATCATTATTACTAAGTAAGATGAGTTTTACTTAGTATCCAGATACCTAAAATAATCCAGATGCTTTAATTAGTTTGAGAGCACGTCCCTGTAATAAACTACTTTGTTAATTGTATTAACGATGATAGATATTGGAAAAGGTAGAACATAAAATTGAACTTTTTTAGTACCTGTCGCATTGTTGTAGGTACATTGTTTTTGTATATTGTACCAGCTTCCGCCCGCGGCTTCGCCCACGGGGTATGTCGATAAAAAGTATCCTATGTCCTTCCCCGGAATACAATCTATCTCTCTGCCAAATTTTATCGAAATCCGTTCAGTGGTTTAGGCGTGAAAAGGTAACATACAGACAGATAGACAGTTACTTTCGAATTTATAATATTAAGTATGGATGGATATGCAGGGCTTCAAGGGGCCCGTGGCTAAATAATAACAGCCGCACGGGTCGATCGATCAGGTTAAGCTACACTTGCCGCGGTTGGTCTGTGGATGGGTGACCATCTTTACATACCGTGACCCCGCCGTGCCTCGGAAAGCACGTTAAGCCGTTGGTCCCGGCTGTCATTCGTAAATCTTTGACAGTCGTTACGGATAGTCAGAAGCCCGAAAGTCTGACAACCAGTCTTACCAAGGGGTATTGTATTACCCAGTAACTGAGTTGTGGAGGTCAGAAAGGCAGTTGCTCCATGTAAAATACTGGTGTTCAGCTGCATCCAGTTAGACTGGACGCCCACCCCAACATATTTGGGAAAAGGCTAGGCAGATGATATGCAGGGCTCATAGGGGCGGTCTAGCAGTATTATTTTATCCCCCATTTGACCCAAAGCGGGGTAGTTTGACAGTTCAACAACATTCATTACGGTTGAGCAGACAATTTTTTCGAACATCATATGCTCGAAAAAAATGTAGTTAATAGATTTGCAATACCCTTCCATATGATTCAGACTGTGATTAACAGAGTGTTTCTGAGATCCTCATTTTTGTAACTAGAAAACCAATTTTCCTTTTTGCAAGCAAGAATAAATTAAACAAAGTTTCTTACTAACCCTTTGACGTTGCAGTTCAAAACTTCGACCAGCAGTCAGTTAACTTTGTACGGTAAGGTTCTGTTTATGACACAAACGTAGCAGCTAACTATTTCTGGGTAGTGGTAGACCGCAAAGTTCAAATGTTCTTACGTTTTTTTGCAAATTGCAGGTCGGTGTCAGGTTGTATCTTGATCAAAATATGATTCGCGACAATAACAGGTACACATTTAGAGAATTATAATCATTAGAATCATTAATACATCTTTCTAAGTTAGATTTCTACCATTAGAACCAATGTCTTATGGAAAAGTGTTTATAGTAGAAATCTAACTTAGACAACAACATATAAACAACTAAATATAACTCAGACACTACTGACAGCTCACTCCTCGCTCACTTCATCTAAGTTTTCACGGTGAGATTTTTACAGAATAGCACCGCTTGTTCTAAACTGCTCGAATGGAACCAGCGCTAAATTATTGTCAGCCAGCACTACATAAAGTTGACTTTAGCGGAGAACCTTTATGGTATCATCCTAAAAAATCTTAACACTAAGCACTAGCTGTACCACGCGGTTTCACCCACATAAGTTTCGATCTCGTGGGAATATCGGAATAAAAAGTAGCTTATATGTTAATCCAGGGTATCAGCTACCTCCATACCAAATTTTATCAAAATTGGTCCCGCCGTTTGAGGATGAAGAAGTAACAAATATATAAACACACACTCACAAACTTTCGCCTTTATAATATCATAGTGTGATAAGTGATAACTTGCTACGAGTACATTTAATAGAACTTTTGCGAATACACTCAAATTGTACGACAAAAATACATCTTATCTCTCATGAACTTCGTTTATTACGTGGATTATTCGAGTGAGGGAGGTTTTCGCCAGGAGATTATCGGATCGCCGCCTCAGAAGTTTCACTTCAATAATGTATTTGACATTGGAAACCTTTTATAACAATGTTTATCAGAGCGAGCGTCTGTCTGCTCCCATTTGCTCTCTATTCGAATGCGTAGGTTGTCTCCTGTCTCAGTTGTATTTCTGACAATAAATAAGAATGCTTCTAAAGAAAATGTATCTATGGCCGCGTCTTTGCCGAAAGCAATAGTGGCGCGAATCCGTGATTGTCGCTCTCTTTAATATGCGCATATGACTTACTCGCACGATCAATCAAGAGGGGCTTATCACACTAATATTATAAAAGCGAAAGTTTGGGAGTGTTTAAGCACAAGATTGGAATTTCTTTAGAAAAACTAATGGAGAAATTGAAACTTCTATAATTTTGATAATTTTTGAACATTTATAGCGGAGCCGAACAATGAATCTGTATAAAGTCTTTTCTTCCCGTCTACCGACACACCAACAAAAATAAAAAAATAAAATAATTGCATGTAGACGCAAAACACGCGGGTGATGATTTGCCCAAACAAAATGAGCAGGCGCCAACATAATTCCCCCCGTTGAAGGGCGCAGAGCTTCAACCAGGAAACTCTTCACATGTAGGCAGGGGACACAGGCGAACTAGAGATCGACGCACGCAGCCTCTTGCCGTATTGATATCTGCGACTCGAGATATGCCATCTGCTCCAGGGAAAAGTCTGGCGACACGTCCGAGGCGCCAATTGAGTGGTGGTGTATTGTCTTCTTGTAAAATGACAAGATCTCCGATATTCAGCTTCTTAGCATCAGTCTTCCATTTAGTGCGTTGATGAAGTTCGGAGATATATTCCCTTTGCCAGCGCTTCCAAAATGCTTGCCTTATTTGCTCAAGGCGAGCGTACCGGTTTCGATGAGTTGTCTTGAAATCGTCTTGAACTGGGGTTGGCAGCGCATTGAGTGATCTGCCAATCAGGAAGTGCCCTGGGGATAAGGATAGGAAATCGTCAGGGGATGAAGACATAGGGCACAAGGGGCGACTATTTAAAACTGCCTCTACTTGTGCGAATAGGGTACCTATTTCTTCGAAGGAAAGATGGGAATTTCCCATAACTCTTTTGACATGATATTTAGCAGCCTTAATTCCAGCTTCCCAGATTCCACCGAAGTGAGGACTGTAAGCAGGTATAAATGAAAATTTTATCCCTTCTCCTGCTGCAAACTGAGAAAGAGATTCGCTAGTTTGTTTTAGAAAACTACTAATTTCCTTAGCAGCAGCAACGAAATTTCGTCCGTTGTCAGAGCAAACCTCCGCTGGCTTGCCACGGCGGGCAACAAATCGACGAAATGTCATAATAAAAGCTTCCTTAGTTAAATCGCTAACGGGTTCTAAATGAACGCATTTGAAACGCAAACAAATAAATAGACATAAGTAGCATTTTACTAATCTAGCACCACGTCCTTTGCGATTTAATATAAGGAAGGGACCGGCGTAGTCAATTCCAACAGATTTGAAAGGAAAATCAACTGAAACACGATTTGTTGGTAAGTTGCCCATTTTTGGGGATATGGTTTGCCCACGAACACGCACGCAAGTAACACATTGCTTTACAACGCTTCTAGCTAACCTTCTGCCGTTTATAGGCCACACAGAGTCTCTGACCGTTGCTAGCAATAGCTGTGGACCAGCATGTAAATTTCGTAAGTGTTCGTGTACAAAATAAAGTTTTGTTACATAATGAGAAGAATCCAAAAGTAATGGATGTTTTTTATCAAAAGAATAATTAGAGTTATGTAATCTCCCACCCACTCTTATTAGATTAGTTGTGGGCTCAAAGAAAGGTGATAAACATAATAATTTAGATTTAGGCGATAATGATTTTGATTGAATTATTTTATATTCAAGAGGAAAAGATTGTTTTTGTGCAACTCGACAAATGAAAATAAAGGAATTATTTAATTCTTGCACTGTTAAAGGGCCAGATAAGCGACTAAGCCTATTTGATCGTTTTGAGTTGTGTAAAAAGCGTAAAATATATGCAAATGTTCTTTGTAATTTAGAAAAGGTTGAAAATATTTTAAAATCAAATGTTGATTCAGGTAAATTAATATAATGACTTTTTATTTCAGGTAATTCAATGTTTTGATTTTGATGTAGTTTTGGCCATTTGGATTCATCATTGTATAAAAACGACGGGCCTCGCCACCACATCGAATTGTCACGAAGGTGACGAGCGTTTACACCTCGAGAAATTAAGTCAGCAGGGTTAACGTCAGTGGGAACATGACGCCAATCCATGCCATTAGTAAGATCTAAAATTTCAGCTATTCTATTTGCAACAAATGGTTTTAGTTTACTTGGGTCATTCTTTATCCAGCATAGTACGATATTAGAATCGCACCAATGAGTTATTTTTGTAGGAGGAAGTCTTAAGGACTCGGTAACAGCTCGACATAGATTAGCTGATAACAACGCCGCGCACAGTTCGAGGCGAGGTATGGTGATGGGCTTTATGGGAGCAACTTTGGATTTCGAACATAACAAACTTACTGTCACCTCATCGTTTTCGTTCAGCGTTCTCATGTAGATACAAGCCACGTACGCGACTTGTGAGGCGTCGCTGAACGAATGCAGTTCTATGGACTTTGGTGAGTCACCAATTACTCTACGTGGAATATGAAAGTCTGCAAGTAAAGGTAAGTTTTGTGAAATTTCATTCCAACTTTCCTGTATTTCGTCAGGTACAGGTTGATCCCAGTCAATTCCCTGGACCCACAACCTTTGAATCAATATTTTAGATTGAATTATACATGGGCTTATTAACCCAAGTGGATCAAAGATGCGAAGTGACTGCGACATTATAAATCTTTTGGTAATTATTGTGTTATTTATGTCTTTATTTTTTACAGGAAAATTGAACGTGTCATCACTTGGATCCCACCCTAGACCAAGAGTACTGGAGGATTCACTCAAGGTAAGTTTTTCTTTTGTATTCATTTCTATATTATGGAATAATTTAGATAAATTAGTTTTGTATTTTCGTAGGGGAAAACAAGCAGTGTTTAAAGCAGTAGAAAGGGCCTTTTGTATGTATAAAAGTTGATCTTCATTGTCTGAGCCTGTAATGACGTCGTCGACGAAGAAGTCATTTTGTATTATAGTTTTAATTAATTCATCATCACACTCTTCTCCTACTTGCCACAGACATTTAGTGCTAAGATAGCTGGCACTTGCAGTGCCGTAAGTGACAGTATCTAAACGCAAAGTTTGAATAGGATGCGACTCATCTTCTCTCCATAATATTAATTGAAGATCACAATCATGTGGATCCATAGCAATCTGTCTATACATTTTAGCTATGTCTCCAGTCAAAATATACTTATATTGGCGTGCTCTAATTAGAATGGAGAATAGAGAATTCTGCAGATTAGGCCCAACCATTAAGATGTCATTTAGAGAGTAGCCAGAGGTTGTAGGAGTGGAGCCATCAAACACTACTCGAATCTTGGTGGACTCACTGTCCTCTTTAAATACAGCATGATGACATAGGAAGTAAGAAGGATTTGGTATTGCAACAGGTGACACTGAAAGATGTCCTAGAGTTGAATATTCACGTATAAATTCTACGTAATGTGACTTTAGTGTCGGATTTTTTCTAAATCTTTTTTCGAGATTTTTGAAACGTTTTTTATCTTGGTTATAAGAATCACCGAGGCAGTCAGGTGAGTCCTTTAGTGGTAACTTCACTCTAAATCTGCCATTACTCAAACGAGTTGTGGTTTTGTGAAATTGTTTTTCACATGCTATTTCGTTGGGACTGAGAATCTTTCTTTGAGGGAGGTTCTCGAGTTCCCAGAATTTAGTGAGCATTTGGAACAATTGCATGATTGCATTGAATATTTTGATTGCATTTTTGTGCATTGATAGGGCCGGCTATAATCCAACCTAATTTAGTATTTTGTAATTTAGGATTATTTGGACCTAGGGATCGTTGGCCACTGACTATTATATCCCAGAAGATGTCTGCACCAATGAGTATCTCAATGGCAGCAGGTTCATTGAATTTAGGATCAGCTAATATAATACCCGTTGGTATTTTCAGGTGATTTATATCGACGAAAACCTTTGGAATGTCTCCGGTAAGTTGGTTAAGAACATAGCTAGACAACTTAACTTGGTAAGTGCCATGGATTGATTTTAAGTGAGTAACACAACTTTCTAATATTGTGTCACATTTATTGTTTCCTATTCCTATAACATTTAATGCATTTAACGGATTACACATTAAACCTAACTTTTGTTGCAGGGATTTTGTAATGAAAGTAGACTGGCTGCCACTGTCTAACAACGCGCGAACCCTTTCGGTTTTGTTATTTTGAGGATTGTAAACTTCTATTATAGCTGTAGACAGAAATACATGACCATTATTTTGTTGAGAGAAAGCCACTACGGTCTCCTCTTTACTATCGTCATTTGCGTTTATTGTGTTACAGTTAGCTGGTACGCTAGGATCGTGCAGAAGAGTATTATGCCTTTGGTTGCACTGTCGACACGTACCCATGCCGCACTCAGACGCAGGATGACCTTGGCGCAAGCAATTTATACACAATTTATATTGGGTTATGCATGACATTTTCTCTTGAATGGATTTTGACTTAAAAGTTGGACAATCATAGATCCTATGATTTCCATTGCATACTACACACAGATAAACAGTTGAAGAATTATTACGAGATTGAGAGGTGGATGCAAAGACATTGGTATTTTGGTTACGGCTTGATTTATTAGAAAAAGGCTTATTGTTATTTCATTGAGATTGATTAGATGAGGGACGTGGGTTTTGTTGTGATTTAGAATTATTGTTATTGTTGCTTATAGATTTATTTTGATTAAATGATTCTAGTACATTAGCGCGGTCAATTAAGAATTTATTAAATTGCTCTAAAGTTGGCAAGTCATTCACGCAATCTATTGTGTTGCGATATTCTTCCCATTTTAGTATGGTACGACTATCCAATTTAAGCGATAAAATAAATATTAGCAACATATCCCAATGCTCTGTAGGTAGACCTAAACTCTTTAAGGCTCTTAGATTTTTAGTGACATTATCAACTAAACTTCGAAGAGACTTATCTGACTCACGCGTTATCGGTTGAATATTTACTAAAGAATCTAGGTGATGATTCATAAGAATCCTTTTGTTATCGTAACGCTCGCAAACCTGTTTCCAAGCCTCTTGGTAATTAGCCGAAGATACCTCGAGATTTGATATAACACGCGCAGCGTCACCTTCCAGATAAGAAGCTAAATAATGAAACTTATGTATATCTTGAATGCGCTCATTTTTATGAATCAAACTAAGAAATGTGTCCCGAAATTCGAGCCAGCGGAAGTGTGATCCATCGAACTTAGAAATCTGTATTTGAGGCAATCTAAAACCCACGTTTTGATGATCTGAATCCGCATTTACAAAGATGGATTGACGACGCTTAACATCATCATCACTACTATATTGTTGTAGTTCCGTCTGGGCTATAGCTATATTTTGAACTATATCTTGTTCAATGCGTTCCCGCTCATCAAGTTCTACTTGAATATTTGGAGCATTTAAAACTTCAATCTCAGTTTGCAAATCATCAAACCTTGTCGATAATCCTTGAAACTTATTTAATCTTAAACCCAATTCCGCAATGTCTATGTTTGATAACTCGGGTAATTCACTAATTTTGACCAAATAGTTTTTAAATTTTGTATTTTTGTCCTTTAATTGAACTACGTTTTACTAGTAATTCCTTTAAAGACCCCTTGGCAGAGGATTTATCGCCACCTTCTTGCAGCATTTTAAAATATAAATAGTAAAAGAAATTAAGATAAAGTGAATTAAACGTAGGTACCTATAATTTTAGTATTATACTTAAAACCAATGAAAATTGAATATCGACAATGTTTAAACTGATTCAAAAAAGGAATAAAATAATGATAATCTCACGCTCCTCCTCTCGGTGGAATCTCCTGGAACTTGACCTCGGATGGCTGCAGTGCCTCACTCAGCAAGCGGGCAATGATGGCTGCAAACTCAGTCGAGCGACTTGAACCTCAGGATAACGCCTGAAAATTTCGGCAAATCGGTTTAAATATAGGGAAAAAACCGAATGTATCGAGGTAGGAGTATGTCAATTTAGATTAAGACTATTTACTTATGTGTAGGTGCGTTGTTTTGCAAATGAATAATCTATTGAGCAAGGATTGAATTTGGAAAAACTCAATATGATTTTATAGTGGACGGTGAGTATAAGTAGGTAGTTTACCTATATACTTCTTTGCCACGATAAACCTATAAGATTAAGGAATATAGCACAAATAAAGTCTAGTTATTGGAGTAGAGGTATTTTAGAAAGGATTATGTATGGAATTTGGAGATTGGTTGTATTTTGGTGAGGTAGAACGGAACACAAGGAGGCACTTAACTCGCTGATACTGATGAATTCTTGGAATCCCGTTACGATCTTTAGCTGACTCGTTAGCACGGAAGACCAGACTGGTTGCTTGTACTGTAGTAGCTTCCAATTTCGTTCTCCTTTGGCTCTTCAGTATCGCCGAGTATGACGCAACTTGAGTTCTACTATAATACTCAATTTTCCATTGAACGTGTCCTGTCACGGTCGCCAAAATCTTTGTTTAAGCACAAGATTGGAATTTCTTTAGAAAAACTCATGGAGAAATTGAAACTTCTATAATTTTGATATTTTTTGAACATTTATAGCGGAGCCGAACAATGAATCTGTATAAAGTCTTTTCTTCCCGTCTACCGACACACCAACAAAAATAAAAAAATAAAATAATTGCATGTAGACGCAAAACACGCGGGTGATGATTTGCCCAAACAAAATGAGCAGGCGCCAACAGGGAGTGTGTGTTTATATTTGTATAGAGGTAGCTGACACCCTGGATTAACATATAGGCTAACATATAGGCTACTTTTTATCCCGATATTCCTACGGGATCGACATTCACGTGGGTGAAACAAAGTCAAAGTCAAATCATTTATTTCAAATAGGCACATTAAAGGCACTTTTGTACGTCAAAAATTACAACAAAATAGAATTGATTCTAGTCGCCCATTCCAAAATGTAGTTTTCGTATGGAGAAGAATGGGCAAGAAACCGCGGGGCGTCATAATTAATACAAATGATCACTTAGATCGCGATCTCTCGACGGTCGCTTTCAGTTAGTATATATGCTATATACATGCTATACTATATATGCTATACTGTCTGTGTGGTGTCGGACTTAAAGAATAGCATCACCCCATACTTCCCGTGGGTGTCGTAAAAGGCGACTAAGGGAGACCGGAGAATGGGCAGCAGCGTTCTGCATTACACCATCATACCATACTGCGATCGCCAACCCGCCTGCCAAGCGTGGCGATTATGGCAAACCCCCCCCCAAAATTGGGGGAGGCCTAGGTCCAGCAATGGACGTCTTTCGTCTTTCGTCTTTCGGCTAGTATACTAACTCAGCTCTATAATGTTCTCACTGCTGGGACACAAGCCTTCTTTTTCTGTGAGTGTATACATCACGCGGGCCCTATGCAGGTTGGCAGACGTCACGCTTTATCGAATTTTTGGTTCTTGGACATGTCAGTTTCCACACAATGTTTCCTTCACCATTTTTGAGAGAAGTGATGATGAAATAATTTAGACAAAGTAAAGGCTTTGGAGATACTTTGGAGAGCCCTTGCTCAGTAGTAGCCCGCGGTGAAGGCTAATTTATATTTAAAAAAAAGTCATATAATCATAAATATTTTTGCAGCTACTTTAGTGGAGTTTTGAACCCGTTAACTTGCATGTACTCGTAAAAAGAATCATTACTGACCTAAGCTAAAGAAAATGAATATCGTAAGGAAACCAGGGTATAATATTCTGAGATTCGCAAGACGTTGGTGGTAATTGCTCGTTCCTTTTCTAAGGCCTTCAGCTTTCACCAAACTCAAACTCAAAGCATTTATTTGAATTAAACCATTAACATTTCAATTGTCAAGAAGTCGGAAAATATGAAGCTAGTTACCCTGCATTGGGCACCTGCATTTTACATGTAGGCTGATATTATAAAATGCTGGAATTATGTGAACTTGTGGTTGTTTCCTGCCGTAAGATATCATAATAATACAAGGTTTATTTTGGCGGGTTTTAAGATATGAGAGTGACGGCGGGCGATAGTAAAGTATCATGCAATACTAGCTTTGGCTGCGCCTTCGCCCGCGTGGCGCCAATCCGGAGCCTACATCCAGACAAAAAGCCAAAAATTCAGCCGAAAAACAAACGGACAAAATTACTAAAAACTATATTTTAGGCATCCGACACGTTCCTATACCTCGTAGCAATTACTTTTTCAAAAAATATTCTATGCACAGTTTTGACTTCGTTACTATTTTATTATAATTATGTGCAGAGATATGTACGATTTATTGCGGTCTGATCCCCTGAACCCCCCCTCAACCCCTCCCTCCTCGATCCCCTGTTAGTTCGTCTTCCGTGGCTTAATAATAACAGCCGCACAGGTCGATCGATCAGGTTAAGCTACGCTTGTCGCGGTTGGTCTGTGGATTGGTGACCATCTTTTCATACCGAGACCCCTCCGTGCCTCGGAAAGCACGTTAAGCCGTTGGTCCCGGCTGTTATTCGTGGATTCTTAACAGTTGTTACGGGTAGCCAGAAGCCCGAAAGTCTGACAACCAGTCTTACCAAGGGGTACCATATTACCCAATAACTGGGTTATGGAGGTCAGATAGGCAGTCGCTTCATGTAAAAACCTTATGCTTTAGCGATAAAGTTTAAAATCTATTAAAGAAATTTGACAGATTGTAGTAGCTTGATGTGCTGGCTGTACACTAACTGGCCTCTGCGAGTTGCCTTCGGCTCCAAAGGACCCTATGGTCCCGAGATTTGCGAAAAGGTGTATTGAATTGTTCTGAAAATCTGTAGGTATTCATATCAAAACTAGCGTTTGTCCGTGAAGCCAGGTCAGGTCTACCTATGTGCTAAATTTCATCAAAATCAGTTTTGTCGTTACATGTGAACAAGTAACAGCCAGACAGACAAAGCTACTTTCGATAATATGTATATGGATAGGACGGACATTAGGTACCCTTGATCATGTGTGTGAGAGAGATAAAACATATTAATTTTAATAGTGCATACTGCCTTAAGGCTTTGACTCGATGTCAAAGAGATTTTAAAATGAAATTCAAATAAAATATTAACATTTTGTATTTATTTCGTACACGGTAAAAACGAATCAACTTCGATATTTTGTTCCTAAATAATCCGCATTAAAAGCATTGGTAAGGAAAAGCATGAGTTTCGAATAATTTTATTGTGAAAAAGATTTTGTTGTTAATTCTGTCGAATGTTACCGAGTGAATTGAATTTTTTGTTCAATTTTGAGCAAACAGATCCTACAATACTCCGTTACTTTAATAATACTTTGCCAATACTATACAGTTTCCAACCAAAAACATCAATCAACTCCGCCTATCAATGCCCATTGCTGGACATAGGTCCCTCCTAGACTGCGCCACAACACTCTGTCCTCCGCCTGTCTGTCGCAGACACCCTTCCAGCCAGCCTTCATAAGATCATTGGTCCTTCTAGTTGGGGCAAAAAAAAATGGCCAGCCTGCCACTTCATCTTGCTTACTCTGCAACCTATTTCGGTAGCTACAGTTTTATCCGGATAACTTCATTCCTGATTTTTTCCTTCAAAGAAACTCCGGACCATTCTAATATTAGGTATCTTTACTAACTTTATAAGGTACCGTCCTTGTCAAACCAAAACCTGATAGGTTTCAAGATTTTGACCACAGCTCACTCACTGCCTTATTTCTGATATAAAAGAACTGATATGTGCTTATGACCATTAGTTGTGGAACTATGGCCTCAGAATAAAATGTGCTATGTGCAACAGCTAAAACTTTGTCAAAACTTCTTTTGTCAATATCTCAGAAGTATACTTTTTGCACATAGCAGGTTTTGGTTTGACAACGACGATACGCTAAAATACTACATCTCGTCTTTTACGAAATATATCTTTTCTAACATTATTTTTGGTACAATATATCATCGAAGGGAACTTTCTAACGACCATTATCATTTGTATGAGCTCCTGTACTTTGTACGCAGAGGGGAGGGTAAGACATCAATAAATCTGTAACGAGAAATTGATATTGTCTAATGGTGGAAGTTGTAATCCAAAGTCACCTATATATTTGTTCGCAATTTGAGAACAAAAAAGCTGTTTGATGAAGTGGTATTTTATTGGTAATACTTAAACCAAACTTTTTAATTTTTTTTATATTGCTGAATAGGCCCTCTCTTGACCTCGATCACGCCTGATGGAAAGCGATAAATGAGGTCTATGATAGAAGGAGCGTGCCCAGAAGATGCCTAAGGCACTGGAACTCCCACGCATCGACGAAACACAGCAGGCTGCTTGACGCCGGACTCCGGTGGAGGGTGCGTTACAAACCAACCGGGCGTTAGCCCTACCACCGCAAGGGAAGAGTTGGCCAGTCAAAGTGATTACTGATTTTTGGATCTTGTTTTATAAGAAACGAGGGCTCGTGGCTTAATAATAACAGCCGCACGAGTCGATCACAGATTGAGCCACGCTTGTTTAGGAAAGCACGTTAATCTGTTGGTACCGGTTATCATTTGTAGATTTTTGATAGTCGTTACGAGTAGTTAGAAGCACGGAAATCTGATAACCAGTCTTACCAAGGGGTATCGTATTACCTAGTAACTGGTTTATAGAAGTTAGATTGGCTCCATATGTAAAATAATGGTTTTCAGCTGCATCCGGTTCGACTGGAAGCCGACCCCAACATAGTTAGGAAAAGGCTAGGTAGATGATGTTTTATATGAAACGACAATATAGCACCGGATGATACATTGATCTGATCAAAAATATGTTTCGAGTACAATATTAGTTCTTTGAACTATTTTAGAGATTCCTTAAACTCTGAACGATTAAACATCATAACAGATTTTTTTCTAACAAAACAAAATCTAATTTCATTTTAACACTTTCCGGAACACTTAACGCCCCTCGACGTAATAACAATAAAACTTCTATTGTGTCTCGTGTGTATCCTTCAATGTGTTAAATGTCACTAAGGTTTTCTAAGTAAAAAAAACTAATCAGATAATTGTGTAAATTTTCAAAGGACGTTGGTCCAATGTTCCAAGCACAAGATTCCTGGATTTTGAAAACGTCAACTTCTACGAGTATAGGTAACATAATTTCACCTTCAAAATTCTAGTATTTTGTTAACGTTTAAAAAGTAATTTTACCTCCTCTTTCATCCATCCAGTCTCATATCTTCACTTTGATTCCCCACAGAACTGTCAAACGCTTCCGACGTGTTAAAACCTCTCCAGTTGAAATAATGAAAAACTTTCTACTCTTCCGAATCAGTGACACGAAGAGAGTTTCTCGCTCCTCGAAAGGCAAGATTATTACGCTCAAGCGAAAAACAATAAGTTGGGTACTTATAATGTTATACGAGAAGAGACTCAACAGGCGATTTTATCAAGTTCAATCAACCTGGCCTTTTCTTAACTGTGTTGGGGTCGGCTTTCAGTCTAACCAGGTGCAGATTAATACCACTATTTTCTGTGTGTAAATATTATAATTGTATATTGAGTGTGTATATTGTGTGATATATTATAATTTTAGCATAACAAACGTTTAATACTACTTAATAATAATACTACTACGCTACGCTTGGACCCTGTTCCCGATACCGGTGGGCTACTATTTTTTATATTTTTAAATGTTTTTATATTTATTTTGTACTAATATTTAAAAATATAATTTATATGTATTTAGTTTAATAAAGGAAATAATAATACTACTACTAATACTCATTACAATATTTTATATTAATATTTTACATATATTAGTTTTAAGTAATCTTGCTGCGCCCTAACAGGGTCATGTACTGACTAGTTTAAGCCTAGCGTATAACTATGTATGTGTACATTGTGCAATAAATAAATACATAAATAGAGCCTATCTGACCTCCACAATCCAGTTACTGGGTAAAACTCGAGTGAATTACGTGAGCTCGACAAATGGATGTGCGAATAACACTTGTGCGACAAAACTGTACTGCGACTCACCATAGTTCGAATGCACGCTTGTGCGACACACTGAAGCTCGACATCACGCTAGTGCGACAAACGATTGTGCGACAAACAATTGTATAAGGGGTATCTTTGGTTAGATTAGTTGTCAGACTTTTGGGTTTCTGACTACGCGTAACGACTGTCAAATATCTACGAAAGACAGCCGGGACCAACGGCTTGACATGCTTCCCGAGACACGGAGAGGTCTCGATATGTTATGGATCACCCATCCACGAACAGACTGCGGCAAGTGCAGCTTATCCTTTCATCGACCAGTGTGACTGTTATATTTATTTAATACTTCAAGCACATAAATGTATAGAGGCGGACTTAAGGGGGAAGCGCTAAGGTAGCCAGCGAAATTCAAATTTTCTTACGTTTTTTGCAATTTGCTGGTCAGTATTAAGTTGTACGTTAATTAAAATATGATTCACGACCGTAACAAATATGTATTTACAGAATTATAATCATTAAAGTCATCAACTCAACTCTCCGAGACCAAGTAATCCCACTGAATGACTTTCATGAAATCTTGACATTTTGGGATTATACTAACTTAACAAGTTGTATTACTGATTCTAATGATTATAATTCTGTAAAAACATATTTTGAATTTCGCAGGCTACCTTAGCGCTTTCGCCTTAATGCCATAGGCATTTTCTACCCATCAACCTTTGAATGATGCAGATACAGTGGTATGCTATCATGAAAATTGAGGAATAAATATTTTAAATATAAAGATACCCATAAACCTATATATAAGGTGTAAAAAAATTAACCTTACAAACTTTAAGAGGTGCTTTAGACCATTGGATTGAACAACTTTCACTATGGGACCAACTCTGAAATCACGAAAAAAAATCCACTGTTTAATACAAAAGTTCATTACCTACTTGATCAAAATGTATGAAACAGCGGATTTTTTTTCGTGATTTCAGAGTTGGTCCCATAGTGAAAGTTGTTCAGTCCAATGGTCTAAAGCATCTCTTAAAGTTTGTAAGGTTAATTTTTTTACACCTTATATATACATAAATACGTGAATATACTAAAAAGAAATAAGAAAAACAACGAGAAAACAATACCGTTGTGATGATACTGCCAGCTTCTTGCGAATGTGTTCGCGAACTTGTTATAATTTAGCTAGCCACAAGCCCCTCGCGGCGATTTTCGATATCTCGAAATACGATTTTCATTTAAACGAAAGCTTAGATTTTATAAACGCGCGCCCACCCACGTCATTCACCGTGCGAGTATCGTTAGTCTACGAGTGAACTTTCTTATCTCCTTTTGATAAATTGACTGGTCGTGTAAATACTCCTTTTTACAACTACGGTCGAGAGACAGGCAGTAAATCGGTTTTTCCAAATACCTGCGGGTATTTTCTGGGTACTTTTAAGCTAGTGGCTTTTGTATAAGTCTTAACGATTGAGCTTGAAAAGGCTCGGTAAAAAGGTTTTCCTTGGATTAAGTTAACTTTGAATTTTGCTTTCCCATTCTGAAGAAAATGTTGATAAGAACTCGCTTTTATACCGTCTGGATAGTTACCGTTTAGAATATACTATAAAGGCATCTCATCAATCCATGAATTTTGTTCTACGTGAAGACATATGCCGTGTCTTACGAAGGGGTATCATAATACCCAGTAACTGGGTTGTGGAGGTCAGATAAGTAGTCGTTCCATGCAAAATATTGGAATTCAGCTGCATCCGGTTAGACTGGAAGCTGACGCCAGCATTGTTGAGAAAAGGCTAGACAGATGATGACTCTTGTTTACATTGCAATTGCATTAATAAATGGAGGAGTAAATGAGTATATCTACAATAATCTGGATAGGTACTAAAGTGATTTTCTTGAGTTATGGAAAATTACTGAAGGATGATTTCGGAAGTCGGTGTCGGTGGGTTCGCATTTTCGTTTTTATCTTCCCGTCCTTTTTAAAAGTCTGTTGTGTTTTTTTTTTTTGTAAAAACGTTTTTATTTTTCATTTTTAAGTTGTACTTACTTACCCCACATAAATTCGTATAACACCACTTGCTATGTAAAAGATGTAAAAGTCCTCGTTGAAAGGTAGATAGATTATTCGCGCTCCGCTAAAATTATTTCGAAAAAGTGGTTAAAAGTGCATTTCAAAAGCGTTTTTTTGTTTAAAAAGTGTATAATAAAAATTATAGTAATGGTAGCATGGTGGCTGTCATATATCTTCGGATTTTTTGGTTCTAAAACATGGTCAACTAGCTTACCAGTAGGTAACCAACCTAGATGGGAAAAGGCTCAATAGGTGCTGTCGAGTATCATATCTTGATAATGAATTTTGAAGCGTGTGAATTATTATAAACTTATTTTCTTAAAGAGATAAGTAAAACAAACTCACTAACACTTTCAATATTAATTTATTTTAGGTCGTAGGTAAAAAGGCCCGTCATAATGTTTCCGTTCTAAGGAGGTAGGCGCGAAAAGTACTCTCCTGGCTTTACGCTGAAGAAGACGCAGGAGCCGAGGAGTTATCCCTGGATTGGTAGAGGACCGCAGGGTTGATGGACGTGGTGCCAGATGTCCCTTGTGTAGGCCGCCCGATGTCACGGCAGTACGGCAGCGGTTTACGCGGGCAAATGAACCCGGAACTTGAAACCCTGGAATTTATGTCCAGGAAATAAATAACTGAGCCCTCTGTTAATCCTCTCCTGACGGTGACCACGGCGGCAAAAGCATAAGCGTAAGGCGGATGAAGTACTATTGCGCTTAAGGCGAATGTGTGTAAAGGTCACCTTCAGAATCGGAGTTTACAAAGTTTGAAGAAAAGAGTGTAAAGCACTTTTACATTAATACGAACACAAATAATGACGTAAGCTAAGGTTTATGGTTAAAAGAAATGGTTGAAATTAATAGAAATGGGTGTCAAGAAAAAAAGATGATGAAACACAATTTTGCAAATCATTGACCACCACCATGACACATGAGAAAGCAAAGCGTAATTTTGCAAACACTTACCCAATACGGGGAAAACACAGTTTATATTACTAAACTTTTTTTAACTTTACTAATAAGTATTAAGTACCTACTTAATGTATAGTTAGTAAAAATCTGAGCTTAGAGTGTTTAGAGTGAGACTGCACGTGTGACGTCACGCACAAGTGTAGTATGCGTGAACGCGCGTCTCAACTGACCGTCCTCAAGCCGATCGTGGCTCGCGGCGCGCATAAGACGTGTGGAGTGGGAAGTAAACCGGTTCCTATGATCGTGAGCGAGTGGGACAAAACAAAGGCGCATTAAGTGATGTGAATGAGTTGGAACTATATCACAATGACTTGACGATTTGGATTGCTTGCCTATTTACTAAAATAATAGTTTACAACGTTACAATACCCCCGCGCGCAATCAAGGATTTTTGTCATAACTTAAAATGAAAGAAAATCCGCATTATGAACTAGAGTTTAACTATTAGTTTACCTTTTTAAAAATCATCTTTCATACTTCTCGCAAACATAAACTAGCAGCAGTTATTGTATTTAATCGATACAAACATAACTGACGCACATTAACATAAAAAATATAGGTATCTTGCTTTTTTAGCCCGATACCTTACCAATAGACGTTCCAATAGAAGGTGGAATATATGCGAGAGGGATTGTGAATCATGAATCGCCAAAAAAAATTACAAAATGTGCATCTTCAAGTGTATAAAATTTATGTAGATACTTACGGAATACAGAAAAAAAATTAATGCTATTTATTTTTTCCTACTAATTTTAAATCTTTAATGTGCCAAGAACCTAAATTTTTGCCAGACATGTCTTGTAACACATAGACAAGAGGGGACTTTTTCTCAATTATCTTGGCTTTTAAAAATTTTGGAGCCAGCTTCTTTGAGAATCTGCTCTCTTTATCACTTAAAAAGTACGCTCGTTTCATGACTACGTCTCCAATATCAAATTCGGCAAACTTGCGTCTCAAATTATAATGTGAAGTATTCTTAACATGGGCTTGCCATAACTTCGCTTGCACGTTGTCAAAGATAGAAGACAAGACACCTAAGTTTTCTGCATATACGTCTCGTGGCAGGAATAATATTTCGTCACCGAGGTCATTATCAGTGTAATGTGACCCACATGTAACAAGCTCACGGCCGAAAACTAAAAATGAAGGTGAAAATCCTGTAGCCTCGTTCACTGAGTTATTAATAGCAAACTGCACCTTAGGAATGAAAATGTCCCATGATCTATGATCGTTATCCACGTAGGTAGAAATGCAAGTGATAATGGTTCTGTTGTACCGCTCTACTAAGTTTACCTGAGGGGTATATTTAGGTGTATAATAAATATTTGGGATATTATATTTCTTAAACAATGCCTCTGTCACCTTGCCAGTGAACTGAGTACCGTTATCCATTAACACGGTTTGAGGTATGCCGTGAGTTAAGAATACAGAATCTTCTAAAATTTTTGTAATTATATCAGCAGTAGCCCTTTTAATGGGAAAAATTAAACAAAATTTAGAAAAACAGCAAGTTACGACTAATATATAATTATTTTGCTTTTTTGAAGTAGGAAGAGGTCCCATCAGATCAATTGAGATCATTTGGAATGGTCGCACACAGTGTTTAGGACGACCCATTTCTCCTAAAATTTGATGATTTTGGGACTTGTAAGCTAAACATTTTTCGCAAGAACCAATAAATTTTACGACATCTTGGTACATGCCAGGCCAGTAGTAGCGTAAGGCAAGACGTCGATAAGTTTTGAAAATACCCATATGTCCAGCTGTAGGCTCGGAATGATTTTCAGACATTATGGTCTCGCGGTGTTCAGTAGGTACGACCTCTTTCCACGAGAATTCTGTAGTTAGTTCGTGTTTATTTTTAGATAACCTAAATAAGGAATTATTTTTAATAATAAAATTTGGAAATTTGGAAGGATCATTTAAACAACCGTTATATATATTTTTGTACCAGCTGTCTTTAGAAACTGAATAAGAGTTTGCAATATTGATTGCACTAACCGGAACGATTCGGGACAGCGCGTCAGGAATAACATTATCAACGCCTCGTCGGTGTTTTATGACGAAATTAAAGGCTGAAAGACGTACGCCCCATCGAGCTAGTCGACCAGTAGGGTTACTTAAGGACAAAAACCACTTAAGAGCGCTGTGATCCGTGTAGACAGTAAACTGTTGACCGTTTTCAATGTAGCAACGCCAATGTTCGAGTGCGGTAATAACGGCTAAGGTTTCGCGTTCGGTAATGCTGTAATTCTTCTCAGCAGCGGTTAGTGACTTACTCATGTATGCAATTGGGTGCTCTTTTCCATCTATCGACTGAGTAAGCATTGCACCGACACCGTAACTGCTAGCATCCGTGTGCACTTCGAAGGGCCTAGTATAATCTGGACAGGATAGAACTGGTGCAGAAATCAGACATTCCTTTAAGTTTTGAAAGGCAGCGTCAGCTTCAGGGGTCCATTTAAAAGAAGGGGTGCCTTTTTTGGATGAAGTTAACTTATTTAGGGGACCAGCGATAGTGCTAAAGTTAGGAACAAAACGTCTGTACCACGTCGCAGTTCCTAAAAAACGTTTGAGGTCCTTACAACATTTAGGTGTTGGATAATTAAGTATGGCCTCAACCTTGGCTGGATCAGTACGTAAGCCAGAGCCATCAACGACATACCCTAGATATTTAAGCTGAGAGCTAAAGAATTTGGACTTTTCAAGGTTTATTGTTAGGTTTGCTTGTTTTAACTTGTCGAGTACACGCAAAAGTAGTGTCACGTGACTATTAAAGTCTTCAGATATGATGATGATGTCATCTAAATAAGCAAACACCTTGAGATCAAATTTAGAAAATAGCAAGTCAACCAATCGCTGCTGAGTAGCTGGTGCATTGGTAAGGCCAAAAGCAGTCCGTTTGAAACGAAATGTGCCTCTGCCGGGAACGTAGAACGCAGTCTTATCGCGATCCTCAGAAGCAATCGGAATCTGCCAAAATGCTTTGGATAGATCGATACTGGTCAAATAGCGCGCGTCTCGTAAATTATCTAAGATCTCGGAAATGTAGGGAAGATTGTAAGCATCTCGTTTAGTGACGGAATTGAGTTTACGACTGTCCAGGCAAAAACGAGGTTGGCCGTTCTTCTTGGTCACGATCAGAACAGGAGATGACCACGCACTCTCACAAGGCTCGACCACGTCAAGTGAAAGCATCTCGTCAACCTGTTCCACCAAGATACGCTGCTTCTCCGGTGACAAACGATAGTACCGTTGGCGAATTGGTTCCGAGTCACCTGTGTCAATGCGATGCGTGATAAGACTTGTTACGCCCAAGCCCTTGTTCTGATATGAAATGTCTTCGAACTGCTTAATAACATTATCAGCTAGTTGTTTTTGTGACTGATCAAGGTTATCATAGCCTTGTATGAAGGTTGAATTAGAAGTGACCAAAGAACAATTACTACTCCTGGCCATAGCAATGCTGCCAATAAATTTTGGGCATAGTTTAAACTTACGCCAAAAATCTAAACCTAAAATAAGATTACGTTTAATCTCTGGAATAACAAAAGCTTTTAAAATATGAAATTGGTTTTCGAAATAAATTGGAATATTGATATAACCTAAACTCTTTATATTCTGACCTCCCGCAGCTGTAACTGTTATACGATCAGATTCGACAAGTGGCAAGCCATTAGCACCTAGCACTGAATGAACACCGTTACCCAAAATAGTGACAGCAGAGCCAGAATCTAGAAGTCCCGAAACAGTGAGGCCGTTAATTTTAACAGATACATAAGGTCTATCATCGAGATCGTCTTTATCATCGAGAATTGAGTAGATATTTTACGATTTGAAGAATAGTTTGATAGTGTGTAACCAGTTTTTCCAGTCTTCGCTATCAAATTTGTTTTTTGCACAATTCTCAATAATTAATTTTTTTGGTTGGTTTGTTTGGTCTTACCACACTTTGGACAGTCTGGTGCTTTTACACCTTTGTGACCACATCTGAAACATACCAACTCATCTTTGCTAGCAGTGCACTGCCTCAGATTGTGTGTATTATTACGGCAACGGGGGCAGTAACGCTGTTTCGTGTTAGACTTAGAGCTGTCAACTGTATCAACCAAAGTAGGTTCCGTATTGTTATTAGAATTAAGTTTATTTTGGTGATTATTCTGTTTAGAGAAATTTTTATGAAAAGAGTTGAAGTTATTATTATATTTAGAGTAGGTTTTACTATTAGACTGTCCTGAATATGCAAATTCAGGAGCTAGTGTATTCGAGCACGGTTTTGGAGGTTCCCTAAATTGAGAAAATCGTGATTGAATAGCCTCATAATTTCGGCACAAGGTTCGCAATTCATCAATAGATTTGATGTCTGATACCGAGGACAGGGTGTTAGCGTAGATAGGACGTATGTTGTGGAATAAGATTTCCAATTTATCTTCCTCTGATAATTTTTTCGTCAGACGTGAAAAAAGTCCAGACATAATGGAAAGGTAAATAATAATGTTTTCAGTTTCTCCCTGTGTGCGAGACCGAATTTCTGACAGCAATCTGTAATCGTAATCAGACTGATCGAAATCACGTCTCAAAGACACTGTAAGATCGTTCCAACTCGTAACCGTATCCCTAATACTCCTGTACCAGTGTAGTGCGTCACCGGTAAATATGTCGGTAGCGTTTGTAACAATTTTATCGTGTGGGATATTTTTAGCGATACAAATTTCCTCACAACGTTGAATAAATGCTCGGACGCAGGACTTGCCGTCGAATTTTAATTTTGAGAACTTATTATTGTTACCATCACAAGTAACGGTGACATTAATCGGTGTCGAAAGAGTAGGTGATAAGCAATCACTACTAGTAGCAGCTAGGGGATCTAAGGCTGACTCACCAAGTGACGTGAGCCTTATTGTGGCCTTCTTGAAAAGGCTAACACATTGTTCATAGTCTACCCTTAATTTGTCATCACATGTAATGCGGTTAAGCCGGTGGTATAAATGATTAATTAAATTTTGGGTTCGCAGCAATGCGTTCTTATCTAATGACGTAGATTCTAAAGTGACGTTAACCTTTTCGAGAACATCCAGCACACCATTTAAGTCGTCCGTTGGGTCGAAGGGGCTAGTGAGAATATCCTCTGAAGGAAATAATGTTCCACACTTAGCTATCTGTTTGCGCAACTCCTGCACTGTGGCAGCTGGTGATTCACCCCTAATGGCAACTTCATACTCAAGCTCAGACTTTTGAAGCGACAAAAACTTCACGGGAAAAGCCATTATAACAATAATTTTAAATGATAGAAAAGAGAAAAAAAAAATATTAAATAAAAAAAAAATAATCTAAAAAATGTTGGGTAAGTGTTGAACAATTTCGGAAAGTGAAAAAACAAAAAGAACTAAGTACTCCGTCTGTTACAATTTTAATTTTAAAGTAAATAACGTCTTGGTTGTTCTTCCACTAAAAAATAACACAAACACAAAAATAAAAAAAATAAAAATCTACAATAAATAAAAAAGCTCAAAATAAAAAAATGCAACTAATGTGTACGCACAATACAACGAAACTCGATAAAAATTAAAAACATTTAGAAAAAATAATTGTTAAGAAAATTATGTTGCTGACTGTACTTAAGAAATAAATAACGTCATTATGTAACGGTAAAAAAAAAAAAAGAGTAAAAAAATATTTTAAAAAAATGCAACTTATATCGTGCGCTGACTGTACATCATAATTGTTACAAGTTTTTCAACATGACTGTACTTTATGAGTACTTACTCAAACTCAAACTCAAACTCAAACTCAAAGCATTTATTTCAATTAAACCTTGTACAGGCACTTTTGAATTGTCAAAATTAAATAGTCTGTCAGTTAGTCAGAAAGTTGAAGCTAGTTGCCCATTCCAAAACGTAGATCTCTATGGAGAAGAACGGGCAAGAAACTCCATGGACACTCTTTTAAATCAAGTTATTACAAAATCCTGGGTACATTATTCTTGTTGCTTCTATATGTGAGAACAATGTAAAAAGAAAAAGACAAATGAAGAAACAATTCAAAATATAAGATTAAAAATAAGCCTTGGCAGTTAAGAGATGACCAGTCTCAACCGACGGCACCCGTTCACGAACATGACGCGTGGATCAGCACCATCCAGCTCAACCATTTTGTAGGGAACCGAATAATCCAACACACGCGCCACCATCGGTGAGACATTTAAGTGAGCATGACACGTTCTCAACTGCCATGCTCTTTCAAGTCAACAACAGAAAAAAAAAACATAATAAACGGAAACATGGTTCTTACATTTACAAAATTTAAAAAAAATGCTTCTAAATTATACAAAACTATAGTTTGCAATTTATTTAAGATGTTAATATAATTTACTACCAAACAGGAAGAGGTATCTAATATTGCAGTATTCAACAATTAAAACTGGATTGAATAACTTAAAAAAGTTATGTTCGTAATGTCAGAAATATTGAAAAAGAAAAAGGGAAGCACCTCTTCCAAATATTGAAATTTTAACTAGTGAGCCCAAGTGCCTGTGGAGCAGGACCAGCATTAAGCCAAGCATTTTTATCTACGATATAATCATCCAACTTGTAATATGCTTGTCTACATAGTGTGCGTTTAATGCATGTTTTAAATTTCTTCTCATTTAATTGAAGAATATCGAATGGTATTTTATTATAACATTTTACACAGTAACCCATAAAAGAAGTTTTTACTTTAGACAATCTGAAACGCGGTTGATCTAATTTGTCCCTATTTCTAGTGTTAAAATTATGCCTGTCACTTATCTTATTAAAAAGATGTAGATTTTTTCGAACGTACATAATGTTTTCATATATATATTGACAAGGAACCGTCATGATGTTAATTTCTTTAAACAGTTCTCGTAGAGAATCGCGTCTGCTGAGCTTGTAGATGGCTCTGACAGCCCTCTTTTGCAGAATGAAGATAGAATCAATATCTGCAGCCCGTCCCCACAACAAAATACCGTAAGACATGATGCTATGAAAGTAACTAAAATAGACCAGTCTCGCGGTATCCACGTCTGTTAATTGGCGAATTTTCCAAACAGCGTAAGCGGCTGAACTTAGCCGCCCTGCAAGTGATGTTAAGTGCGGACCCCACTGTAGCTTTGAGTCAAGCGCGATCCCCAGAAAAACCGTATTTTCGACGAATTCAAGTGTCTCCCTATTCAATACAACATGACATTCATTACTTCTAACATTCGGTAAAGCGAATCTAATGCATTTAGTTTTTTTCTCATTTAATACCAAATTATTCACAGTAAACCAATTATGGACCACATGCATAGCGTTATTTACGTCGTCAAGCTCTTGTGCACGTCTGCTTACTTTAAAAATCAGTGATGTGTCATCAGCAAATAACACCATTTGTGGTTGGTTTTTCAGTAAATGAGGTAAATCATTTATATATACTAAAAATAGGAATGGCCCCAATATTGAGCCCTGCGGTACTCCCATTTTGACTTTTAAGCCCGATGAATTCACACCGTTAATTTGAACTTGCTGAAATCTATCATTTAAATATGATTCTATTAAGCTAAGAGCAAGTTTACCTAGTCCGTAATGCTCAAGTTTCAAGAGCAGTGTTTCGTAATTCACGCAATCAAATGCCTTGGATAGGTCACAAAAAATGCCTATAGCATCTTGTGCCTCTTCCCATGCGTTGAAGATGTGTTTTAATAAGGTGACACCGGCGTCGGTTGTACAACGTCCTTTGGTGAAACCATACTGTTGATCGTGTAAGATGTTATTACGATTAAAATGATTGAGCATTTGATTTAACATTACTTTTTCGAACACCTTGCTAAAAACCGGCAAAACCGATACGGGTCTATAATTATTAGTGTCTTTGCTGTCCCCAGATTTGAAAAGTGGAATAACTTTACTGAACTTCATTAAATCCGGGAAAACCCCTTGATCTACACACAAATTAAATATTAAAGCTAAATAGGGTGCAATTGTCTCAATAAAGGATTGACAAACTTTAGTGGACATGCCCCACAGATCTTCGGTAATTTTGATCTTAAGTTGCTTAAATGCCTTTATAATGACTATGGGGTTTATATGTTTAAATTTAAATTCCACAGGACAGGCTGAGACATTCGCTCTTAATAATTCAATAGCTAGTGCGGGCGAGGAATTTAAAGTTTCTGTAGTTTTAATTGGGATATTGGTAAAGAAAGTTGCAAATTCCTGAGCAACATCGATGTTATCGCTAATGAGACCGCGGGAAGTGTCCAGTGTGTAATCAGTATTATGTTTTTTGTTCCTGTTCGTTTCATTGTTTATAATTTTCCAAACTGTCTTTATTTTATTGTCTGCGGATTTAACTTTGTTACTAATGAAAGAAGCTTTAGCTGCTTTGCAGATATTTTTAAAAATTTTAGAATAAGTAGCAACATACTTATTAAAAGTATCCGTGTTTATATACGGCTTAAGGCCATACAGTTCAAATAATCTTTCCCTACTTTTCCTGATTCCTTTAGTTGCCCAGTCACTGAATAAAAACTTAGGGCAAATAGTTTTAGATTTCTTCTTAAAGGAATTATTGAACTCTGTTTGCACTAATGAAAAAAATTCTTTATACAAAATATTACCATTCGTCATACTTAGGCCCTGAGCATTTAACTTGCTAATTAAAGTGTTATTAAACTTATTCAAATTACCCGATGTTATTGGTCTAGTTTGAATCTGCACTTTTTGTATTGGTGTGTTGCACTCAAAAGACACGGTTTGACCACTGTGATCCGAAGGGAGATAATTTACAATGGCTTTATCTAAATATTCACAGCAACAAAAAACATTATCAATACATGTAGCAGTAGCCGTAGTTATTCTCGTTGGTTCCAAAAATACATTTGACAGATTGAATGATTTGAAGAGGCTTAACAATCTACTGCTATTTGAATTATTTTCCAAAATATTAACATTAAAGTCACCACAAATAATTACTGATTTATTACCAGTTGCAAGTTTTCCTAAGACATCTTCCATTACTGACTCAAATATAGAGTAGTTTTGATAGTTTGGAGGTCTGTAAACGCACACTATAAAATGCTTATCTAGCTCAACACAGGACAGTTCGATGCTATGTTCCACCGATAGTTCCACTATGTCTTTACGAGTCTTGTATTTTACACAATTTTTAATTAATATTAATGATCCACCACGCAGCATGGATTTTCGGTTAAAGCAACTGCCTACACTATAGTTCTCATAATTAATCATCATTTCATAATCTTTCAACCAATGTTCAGTAATACAAATAATATCAAACATTGTTTTTTCTAAAAACAATTCAATTTCTAATATTTTGGAAGAAAAACCTTGAATGTTTTGATGAAACAATTTCAAGGAATTCTGCTTAGCCCCTTTTTTACAATTTACTAATTGAGTGCTAGAAGATACCTTGTTGTAGGTGAGATTAATAATATTATTATTGGTACCTTCTGTTGTCTTACTGACTAGTTTAAATTATTGTGGCTGACCACCTTATTATTAGTATTATTACTAATTTTTGTGGTGCTAATTACATCCGACTTCGACATACTACTTATGTCTGAGTTAATAATAAAAGCTAATAGCCATGCTATTTGACGTCTAAAACTAATAGGCAGATACGCTGTACCCCTAGTCGATTTTAAATACTCAACAAAAGTGTTGGTGTCAAAAAATATAAGTTTGTCACTATAGTGATTAACTAATAAATGCATAATTATGATTATTTAACATATGTATATAATGATTTTGCCTACTTGATAAGTGCTCAAAGTATGGGAAAGCACATAATATTATTTTTTGACAATTAATGTTTAGGATTTCAGTGACACTCTCAGTGATGTCATCTATTTTTACATTCCCACTATTACCTACAAATACAGAAATAATGGCATTTGGATTATATTTATTGCAACTTATTGATGACATTATTTCTTTGTAGGATTTCCTAGGCATACAGTAATTAACAGCTGATTGACTCAGGTTGTTACTCAATAATTTACCTAACCCTCTCCCTAAACTATCTGAAAACATAACAGAACAAGAACTGACATTACTAGAAGAAGTGACGGCATAAGTCTCTGTCTGTGATACTTGAGATGAACCTTGTACAACATGTGGTGTATCTTGATTGGGGGGGATACATTCCTGAGCTCCTCCAGACTGGGACGGGTCCTCCGTTGCCTCAGGTTGGATAGCCTCAAGGTTTGATTCCCTTTGACAAGAACATTGATGTGTGCTCAGAGTCATCGGGTCCCCTCTACCTGCCTCCTTGTTACACATTTCCACCAACTCGTTTGCAGCAAGGATGTGTTCCTTTATTTGTTTCTGAGAGCTCACATACTTATTATAATGTAAATGTAGGGACTCTTCAAGTACCTCAATTTCAGACTGTAATCGCTGAGTGTCAATATGATAAATGTTTTTACTATCTTCTAATTTGATTTCATAGTTTTTTAATTTATTTATTAGAAAAACACGTTCCTTCCTTAGTTTAATATTATTGGAATTGTGTTTTTGTTGTTTCTTAAACTTATTGCATCTATTTATAATTTTATTTAGTTTTGCATATTTTTTTATTTTATTTTGACTTACTTTATAACTATTATTATTATATTTCGATATAGAATCTTCAGTAAGGTCTATTGTTATTAAGGAATGAGGGTTGCAATTTGTATTAAATAATTCAGTATACAAGTTATTACTTTCCCGAGCCTGAGTATGTTCTTTTAGTTTCTGTAACTTAGTAATACGTACATTTGCATGAATTAATTCCTCTTCTAGGTCCCTAACCTTACACAATGCCTCCTCATATAAGTTACTACAGTTATTGAAACCATCTGTGACCAACCGCAATTTGTCCCGTTCATCGACAACAACCAGGTATTTTTGATGAAGGTCTACTAGCTCCTGTTTTAAGCTTGTATTTTTGAAAACGACATTCTCGACTTCCTTCTCACTATCCTCTATTTCCTGTAACAGCTGTTGACATTTGCTGTTTGAAGCCTTAAGATCTTGAATGGTTGTTTTCAATTTAAGCTCCAACTCCTGAGCTGCAGCCTTACGGGTCATCACAGGCATGGTTTCAGGAATAAGAACTGAAAGTGAAATTAAAGAAACGGTGAGAACTAGTTAAATAAACAAACAAAGAGTAAAGCTAGGAATGAAAGGAAAAATTGGAGAAGTTAGTGTTGATTTAAAGGTAAAATGAGGTAGGCTGAATCGAATTGGAATGCAACTGATATGATCACGATATGATTAGATAGTTAGCACACAGTAACATTGATTTTAGTGACTTATGAATTTACATTTACTAAGTGGGTAGGATGCCTAGCTAAAGAAAAAATCTAGTTTTACATTAAATTACAATAATTATTGAAAATAACGATAGTCAACGTTATTGTTGTTATGTACAATCTAAGTAACGGTAATAGAATTTCAATATTTTGATATTTCCAATAATAAGTTTCTTTAGGATCAAAGTAAACAAAGTGACTTAGACCCAGTGCAGGGTGCCAAATCAAACAAGTGAGTCAACGAAAGTGTTACAGAGTCTAAAATTACGATTGTGAGCTAATTTTAGGATAAAAATAAACAATACTCCCCGTTTATATCCGCAGGTCGAACATCAGCTGTTCGTGAGAGGTTACCGGTAACGGTGGGCAACCAAATACTGTGTTTAACTTTGTAAAAGTGCAGGAAAACAATAGTCCCGAGTATTTATGCAGTTATTTAACATTTAGATATATTATTACAACTTAATTACACTTAAAAACTAATTAAAACTAATTTTAAAATACGGAACAAAATTTTGACATGTCACTCGGGCAGTCAACTAACTTTTAGTACTTACTAGTTTTCTGTAACGTACACCTTAGTTACTATGCAACCAAAAAAAAAAAAACGTTTCACAAAAATAAAAAGAAGCAAAACACAAAACACACCAAACACCAAACAAAAAACAACTACCTCCATAGAAGCAGAAAAAAAAATATGACCATTAAAATACCACGATAAGGGCGCCAATGAAGCGTGTGAATTATTATAAACTTATTTTCTTAAAGAGATAAGTAAAACAAACTCACTAACACTTTCAATATTAATTTATTTTAGGTCGTAGGTAAAAAGGCCCGTCATAATGTTTCCGTTCTAAGGAGGTAGGCGCGAAAAGTACTCTCCTGGCTTTACGCTGAAGAAGACGCAGGAGCCGAGGAGTTATCCCTGGATTGGTAGAGGACCGCAGGGTTGATGGACGTGGTGCCAGATGTCCCTTGTGTAGGCCGCCCGATGTCACGGCAGTACGGCAGCGGTTTACGCGGGCAAATGAACCCGGAACTTGAAACCCTGGAATTTATGTCCAGGAAATAAATAACTGAGCCCTCTGTTAATCCTCTCCTGACGGTGACCACGGCGGCAAAAGCATAAGCGTAAGGCGGATGAAGTACTATTGCGCTTAAGGCGAATGTGTGTAAAGGTCACTTTCAGAATCGGAGTTTACAAAGTTTGAAGAAAAGAGTGTAAAGCACTTTTACATTAATACGAACACAAATAATGACGTAAGCTAAGGTTTATGGTTAAAAGAAATGGTTGAAATTAATAGAAATGGGTGTCAAGAAAAAAAGATGATGAAACACAATTTTGCAAATCATTGACCACCACCATGACACATGAGAAAGCAAAGCGTAATTTTGCAAACACTTACCCAATACGGGGAAAACACAGTTTATATTACTAAACTTTTTTTAACTTTACTAATAAGTATTAAGTACCTACTTAATGTATAGTTAGTAAAAATCTGAGCTTAGAGTGTTTAGAGTGAGACTGCACGTGCGACGTCACGCACAAGTGTAGTATGCGTGAACGCGCGTCTCAACTGACCGTCCTCAAGCCGATCGTGGCTCGCGGCGCGCATAAGACGTGTGGAGTGGGAAGTAAACCGGTTCCTATGATCGTGAGCGAGTGGGACAAAACAAAGGCGCATTAAGTGATGTGAATGAGTTGGAACTATATCACAATGACTTGACGATTTGGATTGCTTGCCTATTTACTAAAATAATAGTTTACAACGTTACAATTTTCTTCCCAAAAAAGTTACTTAAGAACATTTTCGAAGTGTCTTATTAAAAAAAAAATAACTGGAAATCTGTTTCTATGGAAAATTTAAAATCGGTCTAATTTGGCTGTAACACTATTTTTCGAAAATGTTCTTAAGTAACTTTTTAGACCTTTGTATCCTGCTTATGCGCATAAAGTTTCATTAAAATCGGTTCATTAATTTCGGAAATCAAGGGCTTGAAAGTTTGTATGAAATGCCGTACGGCGTAAACGCTCTTAATACAGTATATCTTATATACGATAAAACAAATTGGCAAATCGTTTGAATGTAGTCTCTCATAAACAATTGTTTCAATAGCCATTACCGAGTTGGGAGTTGAGCTGTTCGTACTGAAGTTGTATTGAAAACTAGGACGTGCCCGCAATCCTAACTTTGCTGACACACAGCAATTATTTGTTTAGTGTTATTGTTACAAGTTTTTATGGTTCGTATTTTATATTGTTTTACATCAGGACATAAATACAAAGCGACGAGGAACCATAACCATATGTTTCTCCTAAACATAGGTTATATTGTAACCTATCTAGGAGAGCAGTACGGCACCCGCTATCTAGATTAAGAAACTTTATGCTTGTGCTTTATATTATACTAGCTGCACCCCGCGGTTTCACCCACGCAAATGTCTATCCCGTGGGAATATCAGGATAAAAAGTAGCCTATATGTTAATCCAGGATGTCAGCTACCTCCATACAAAATTTTATCAAAAGTTGGTCCAGCCGTTTGAGCGTGAAGAAGTAACAAACATATAAACACACACACGCACACAAACACACACACTCACAAACTTTCGCCTTTATAATATTAGTGTGATTACTTTGCCATGTAATCTAGTCCTAGATGAACAATAATATTATTATTATTATAAAATAATAGCATAACATTTCATTTCAATAGGGTGGCCCAGTGGTAATGACCCCGTCTTACGAGTTGTAAGTCGTGGGTTCAAACCCAGGCAGGCACTTTTCTTTGTGTAAATAATTTCATCACCACTGCTCTCAAAACGGTAAAGAAAAACGTCGTGAGGAAACCGGCATGTCCTAGAACCAAAAATGCGAAGACATGTGACATCTATCAACCCTCACTAAGTCCGCGTGGTAAATTACAGGCCACAAGCTCTCAAAGAGCGGAGGTCTGTGGCCATAAATAATTTCTTGTTTCATCGAATCAGAATCAGAACTTTATTTGCTATAAATGTAGGTACAGGAATAAGTCTACCTTACAAACAAACAAAAGAGTGTCAACACAACAAAACAGAAATTATAGTGAAGTCAATTAATAATAATATAGTCAGTTAAATAAGTCTTACAGAGTCAATTTTCGAATTAATTAAGTATAACAATCATAATCTGGAGAAATTCATGTCATTTAAAAAGTCTTTCACTGTGTAGTAACATTTGTCTATAAGTAGTGCAGTTACCTTAGATTTAAAAATGCGAATTAGCTATATGACATACTCGTATTTATAATGGTGAATTGTTTAAGAAAACCATTTCTTGACATGAATTTCTGTTAGTTTTTATCACCACGTCGTAATAAGTGCTACGATGACTACGCCGTAGCTGTCGTAATAAGTGCTACGATGACTACGCCGTAGCTGTCGTAGTAAGTGCTACGATGACTTCGCCGTAGCTGTCGTAGTAAGTGCTACGAGCCTCTTAGCTACGGCGTAGCAATTGCGTAGTTCGTTTACGATGCAATATTATTTCAATCTACAAAGACTGTCATCATATTCAAAACAATATTTCTTATTAAAAACCGTATTGTATATAAATGTCTTATTTTATCGCAGAGAGTGGCATTTTAGGCACAACACGTCCACAAGTTTAGAAGTGAAAAGGTCATTCAAGCAATACGAAGGAAAATTCAAATATTCTCTCGACACGTCACAAAGCCCACAAGGTTCTATTGAAATACACATTTTGTTTATTTTTAATATCCGGTAAGTGTTTGATGAGACAGGCGGAGTTCTTATTATAGAAGTGTGACAGGATATAAATTGAAAGTTTATTCGATTTGTTTGCTAGAATTAATATTCATGATGGTGGTAACGATGTCTGACAACCAGTCTTACCATCATAATTTCAGCCGAAAGACGTCCACTGCTGGACATAGGCCTCCCCCAAAAGGGGGTTTTCCATAATCGCACGCTTGGCAGGCGGGTTGGCGATCGCAGTATGGTATGGTGGTGCAATGCATAGAGAACGCTGCTGCCCATTCTCCGGTACGCCCCTTAGTCGCATTTTACGACACCCACGGGAAGTATGGGGTGGTGCTATTCTTTAAGTCCGGCACCACACAGACAGTCCACACAGTCTTACCAAGGGGTGTCGTATTTAACACACTATTAAGTGGGTTGTGGAAGTCAGATAAGCAGTCGCTCCATGTAAAATACTGGTATTCTGTTTGAATGGAAGCCGACCCCAACATCGTTGGAAAAGGCTAGGCAGATGACGATGATGGTAACAACGATGCTCTCAGAACAGATGGCCGATGGGGCCGTATGGTTCTAGAGTGGCGCTGCATTGGGAGGCCTCTCACAAGGTGAACCGATGACCTTGTGAAGGCCGCAGAATTCCGTTGGATTTGAGAATCACAGAACCAGTATTGGCGTAGATATGTGGGGGAGGCCTATGTCTGGACCTTCCCTAATCATATCATCAATTTACATCATTTAATAGAATCAGGGAAAGTAATAGAATCAGGGAAAGATAATTGTAGTTGCCAAGCACACTTGTAATTGCACAAAATTAAACCAAACTGGTACGGTCAGCAACAAAAGTCGATTAACACTCAATTTTTTTAAACCTCAGTCATTGAGCAAAATATTTGTTCAAACTTGCAGCAGAAGTACAATTTTGAACAAATATTTTGCTTAATAACTGAGATTAATGAACTTGAGTGTTAATCGACTTTTGTTGCTGACTGTACCTATGAAGTCAAAAATCATAAAACACACAGTTATTGTCTGGTTTTATTTGTAATACGAAACCTTGTTAATACAAAAGTAGACGAAACCGGCAACGATAAACATTTAAGTCTAGATAATCCACCCATGCTAGTAAAAATACATAAAATCTTATATGACGATTATGAGACACATAAACTAACTCAGCTTAATTTTACGTAAACAGCGTTTGCAATAAACCCACATTTTATAATGTAGTTGTAGTAATCCAGCTTTCATTTAATAAAAAAACAATAAAAAGAATTCTATGTACTATCTCCATATTCAAAACAACGTTACAGTCAACGGCACAGTATAGGTACTTTTGAACGTCAAAAATTACAACTAAATAGAATTGATTCTAGTCGCCCATTCCAAAAGGTAGTTTTCGTATGGAGAAGAATGGGCAAGAAACTCCACCGTTACTGTTTTAAAATGTTTTACAAGGTCTTGTATACATAATATAATTATATGTGAAGACGATGCACCTAGAATAAAATTAGTCTACCACAAAAGGTAAAAAGAATTAAAAATGAAGCAATGACAGGTAAATCAATTATGTGATAGATAGATGGTGCTCACATATTTACAAATTATTTACAAATATTATAAAAGAAGATGATTTTTATAGAATTTTAACAAGTGTGTAGTAGAGGCTTTGTAGTCACTGATTGTAAAACACTAACACTCGTTAACGTAAATCTTATGCACCAAATCATTTACATTAACAAAAAAACCTTATGAATAGCGTTATTTATGCCATGAAGCTATCTGTTTACTATAAAAATCAGTGAGAAAATAACACAAGTTGTGATCAGTTTTTCATTAAATGAGGCAAATCATTTATTTTTAAGAAAGATCATCACTTGAGAATGGCTCGACCGTTTTGCCTGATTTGGTTTTTGTTGTGTTTGTAATTGGCAGGACAAGGTTTGTATGCAATTTTTTTTTTTGAAAATCCTCCGATGAAGTCTGGAAAGATACAGGAAATTCACCCGCGTGAGAGCGTTTACACATGGCGCTGCAATGGTAGCGATTTTCGCCGCTGCGGTATCAGGACTTATCAAAACTCGCCGCCGCCGCCGCCGCGGTGCCATGTGTCAGGGTTCCTACAAACCCATGTAATAGAGCGGTGCCGCTGCAGCTACGGTATAATGTGTAAACGGCCTGAAGGCCAATTCGTTTCCCATCACTAATAAATTAATAGTTTAAAAAACTCTAGAATAACACGCTTTTTTATAAATGCACGTAAAAACAAAAAAAAAAAACTACCATGGAATGCCAGTGCCTATCTTTCGGCTTCATCATCAGACCTTGAAACCTAATCGTGGTCAAAGTTCATTACAAGACTTTTCTAAGAAATCCAAAACAGCTATGATACGATTTTCCGTCATGAAGTTCCAGTTCATATCTTCCGGCTCCATCATCAGATCAGTTCGACAGTACCATATTATTGTATTGTCATCAGAACTACATACAGCTGCCAATTTTCACTACGCTACGACCCTTGGAAGATGGTTAAATTAGTTACCTTAGATTCCATTACATAGTTACATACAGGTCGACCTAATAAAAGCGTGTTAAAAAAATAACAATAACGATAAATTGTTCCACCGAACCGCACGTTACAAAATTTTGTTTCAGTGCGGTTAGTGGAAGTGCTCAGGTGCGATTCGTCCAAGTGCGGTTGAAATCAGAGCTCTGAGTCGAATACCTCTCAAATTGTAGTCGCAGTCTTATCTCGGCGACAAACAAATGTCAAAAACTTGTCAAAATTAATGTCAAAATAATAATGTCAAAATCACCTTTAATATCCCTACATTTTGACAAGTTTTTGACATTTGTTTGTCGCCGAGATGAGACTGATACTAGATTTTGAACGTTTTAAATTAGTAGAATTGGCCTTCTGACTGTGGACGTTTTTAAAATTACGAAAATTACCCCTTAGATGCCGTGCACGAACTTGTTTATAATAAAAAAGAGGAACGTATATATCCCAGAGTAATGTCTTGTTTTCCTGTTTACCAATAATAATTCACTTAAACAGTGTTTACACTCAGTTGCTCGACAATCTTGCTCGTTGCTTGCAAGTTTACCTATAGTTTTCCACTCAGCCACTCGAGAATTTTTCCAGTTACGCGGTCTCCGCAGATGACGACTAATAAAATTTTGTTGACAACCCACCACCGTGCGACAGGGACGGCAGTCTGCGGTGTATGTCTAGAGATCATAATACCGGGATGAAATTTCGTTTTTTTTTTTTCTGGATTACTTTAATGGAGTCATGTGGTTATAAATAGAGCCGGATTTATAAGTTTTCATCATCTGTTCTTGTTTTTAGTTTTAGGGAGATAGCGGCCATTTGCGATTGGCAACCGTTCGATGGCCAGGTTTTTTGTTTACGATTGTAATATTAGCGGTGTCGATCTGGCCTTTTCATATCGTTGGCCCTAAACTAGGCGTAGATATTCCAGTCGATGTGGCTTGTAGCCCGGATGAACTCAGTAAAAAGTTGTGTTAACTAGAGTGATAAAAATACTTTTTAGAAACCACATAAAAAATATTATGCAGAAATCGAATATTTTTACAATCTTATCCCGTGAAAGAAACCTATTCAAAAAAATAGGTACCATGGAACCTATTTTCAGTTTTATCAGCCAGGATTTCCGAAAAAGTATCTACTGTAACATTTTCTTTTTTTCACTCACAAAAAAAAGAAAATAAAGAACGTGCAATAACAGCTCTGTATAGTGCCGCCCACTGCCATCACTTTTGGGGCTGAGAGCGTCGGTATAAGGGCTCGCGCGGCGCCCCAACACTCATTCGCGTCCCGAACCGCGACCCGACCAGACGGGCGCTGTCCGATCCACAACCTATACTGCGACCGCGCGCGTATGTATCTTCAAAGTTCCTTATTTCAAAATCATCATCAATATTCCATCTTCCAAGTTTAATTGCAAAAGTTTAACAATTTTTTAACGTTTTTGTTCATCGGACGTTCGAAGTTTTAATTGTATTTTTTTTAATCTCCGCGGAGGTGCGTAAGTGTTCGTGTGTTGTGTGTGGCGAATTCGGTGAGTCGAAGTTTGAGTTTCGAATTGGTGGACGTCGACTATTGGTGGAGACCGGGTTTGTTTCAATTTCGGCTTTTACTTGGGGCTCAATTGTTATTTTAGGCATTGAATTTATTCATTTTCATATCAATTAGTTAAATTACAAACTGTTTATTTAACGGTAATTGGGTTAAGCCGATGTTGATATCGTAACGAGAGTGTCAAATGAATTCAGCCAAATAACCGTTACTTCAATATTGTCCTTTCATAATCGAAATTCAGGCATTGTTTGGCTGAATTTCTTTAAATTTGCATCGCCAGGCGTGATATGCAAATTGCCAAAAAATTCAAATTGAGCATTCAGATACGAATTCATGCATTTGAATGAGTTTTGTCGTTTTTTGGGCTCAAATTGGGTCGTTAATTGTTTTTTAAGTGTTATTTATATTGGATTCGTAAGCTATTTCGATAAAGTGTATGTAAGTTAATTATTTTGTGACCTAATTAATGGAATCGAGTAAGGTTTTATGGTCTGGACGTTTTTATTTCTCCGTGTGTCCTTCGTCGGTACAAATCGATTACTATGCCTCGTTTGTAACATTTTACGAGGGACTTTGTATTTACACGTTATCAGCTGAAAATAAAGTAAAAAAGGAGACTCTAAACTACTATGTCTTGGCACGAGATCTGTATCATCTTTTTGGCATTGACGAAGTAGGTAATTTAACGTTTTTGGCAGCAGTTTTGTTTTGCCAACAATATACGTTTTTGTTCAGTTTAGTTTCGATAAAATGTTAAAATTTATTGGATTACGTTTTGATCAGAGAACAAATTTAAATTGGCAGTTAAGCCACAGTGAATTATAGGGGCTGTTGGTAGCAATAAGTACGAAATAAATCAGCAATTTAATTACTTGTTAAATGAGGCCAGTTGTTTGTTACGACTCTTGGTAAACTGAGTAATTCTCGAAACGTCTAAAATTACAATGTTTAATGTTTATACTGGGCTTCGAGACAAATACGGTTGTTTATTTCACCTAGAGATTATATCAAATTAACAAACAACATAAGATTTTTGAAGTGAAACTTCTAAGGCGGCGATTCGATAATTGGACGAGAATTGAGAGTGAAATTTCAAAGAGGTGTCACGTTTAGGCACATATCGTTACACGAGAGAGAAAAAAGTAATAAATCTCTCTGTCTCTCACACAAAATCTCTCGTATTCTTTATTTGTTAAGAAGTTTCACTTCGATCACGCGCACGGAGCCGCACGCACGTATTTTTAGCAATTTATCGTTTTAAGACACTAGTTCATTGTTAATTATTTGTAATTTTACAACAATTTTTATTAAACTTCATTACATTCAATCAAAAATATGGACTGATCATCTCGCTGTTTCTAAATTGAGAGAACTATATAGTACTGTACTGTGTAGTACTGTAGAATCGAGCTTTCAATCCCTGGGGATACCTAGTATAAGGTGGAACGGCAGCTCATTTAACCGTAGTTTTCGCGGTGAGATTTTTACAGAATATGTCGGCTGTACTAATATAAAAAAACACAAGTCCAAAAACAAATGAACTACGCATCCAATCATCGAGGTGTGGGGGTGGAGGGGGGTTCAGGGGATCAGAACGGAATAACTCAACCCCACTGATTCCCATCGACCAATAGAATAGATGCAGACTAATCCCCCATTTTGACACGATTATCTATTGAATTACAGGATTTAAGCCCATTCGCAGAATATATAATTCATGTCGAGTTCAGCCTTTTGTCACCAATGATTATTATGTTCAGTTAATCCCTTTTACTCCATGGTTTTCCCATAATTGGAAGCGAATGGGAGAACGGAGTGCTTTATAGGTTTACCTTCGCACCTAAAAGGGTGGCAATGGAATCCCATTACTAGGCTTTCAAATTCGATGTCTGGCAGTCAACTTTTAAATGGTTTACCTCAGTAGAAAGCACTGATGGTGTTTTGTTTTTGCATCAATTTCAGCAAATAAAATGAGACGGATCTCATAATGTCCGATGATGACTTTGCATTTAATTGGTTTGTAATAGTAGTATTGGTTATTAAGGAGTCAACCTTTTCTGTCTCTATAACTTCCTCTCGAAGGGAGGAGGCCTATATCCCAGTAATGGAAACATTAATAATAATAGGTAGTATTTATTTATTTAAAAAAACTTAAACATGTTTTACATTAAAGGCTTATTAATGTTTTGTGTGTATAACTTTTAGTACCTGCTTTTAAATTGGGAGTAGGTATAAAAATGGAAGCGGATTATTCTAATCTTAAACTAACACGACATAATATAGACTTTAGAATCCTCGTCTTACGTTCAAGTTTGTGAAGTAATTGAATGTTAAGACTTTTAAAGAAAGAAGAAAAGAGAGAAAAGAAAAATATTTAATATAATATCTTGAATGTATTAAGTACCCAAGGGGGCAGGCAAGGGTAAGCGAAATGTGGTACGCCTGTAAGGAAATTCCAGAGTAAAATATATTTCTTTCGTAAAACCTTTCACAAATGCTTTGTGTAAATGTATTTTATTAGGTACCTGATATACAAGAACGGCTTCGAGGCTTTCAGGATTAACCTGGAAATAGGAAGTAGGCTCAATAGAAAATTTATCGTAGACGTTCCATTTGAGCTAAGTACGGCGTATCGTAATTTATGTATTTCGAGAATGAGACACACTTAATTCAGGTACAACTTAACATAAATCACGACAGGAAGAACAAGTCTTCACAAAACATTAAGGCTACTTAATCTTTTACATACCTACTATTGTATAGAAGCAAGTTTTTTCTAACTGAACAGACAGCTGTGCTGCTGGGCAGTTTGCGCTACTTTTTGCGTTTGGTACAGGGCGGGCGTTTTAGGGGACTGTGTCTCAGCCTAATTTGAATAAATGACTTGTGATTTTGCCAAGATTTGTATCAAAGTGTAATTTTTTTTATGCTAGCGACCTCTCCAAGAGTTTTACGACTGGACAAAACTTCGAGATTGAATTGAATTGAATATTATAACTTAACAAACAAACAGATAGCCTCACGTCTAGCCGGTCGCTAAGTAACTGTGAGAAGCAGGGCTCTGCTTCTCACGGTTTTAGGACTAGGGATTAGAGCTATTTTCGTCCCTGTTTACGAAGAATACACTAGCTCTTTTTTTTTTTTTGTTCTTTTAGTCCCTAGGGACTAAAAGTGATTTGAACTTGGAATGTGGATATTGTTAGATATTATTAGTAAAAGTTCCAATCACCAGAGATCAATCACGAACATTGTATGAACAAGTAACAGGCTGTATGATGAAATAAACGCGCGCGAGCCAAATTAAAATAAAGTTTGTGAAAAATAAAAAACGCGCAAAAAGCAAGCAATGAAGGCAGTTCATTCGTAATTGTTTACTCGAAATTGTATGTAAATAAATAAACGTACTATTCTTATTCATAAGTTCCACTTACTTATTTTTTCATAGAGGTTGATAAAAAGTGGAGTGTCCACCTCGGGAACAACACTATCTTAAGCTCGAGTTCGACTTTAGGACCCCTCGCTGCACTCGGGATTCTTATCTAGAATCCTTCGCTCCGTTCTGGATTCAAAGAAATACTCTCGCCTTCAAAATAGTTGTTTGCTCCCTTGGCAAACAATCTACTATTATAGTTATATAAACCTTTCCGGATAAATTCTCTAAATGATGGGAAAAACTGCATCAAAATCTGTTGCGTAGTTTAATAGAAGAACGCGGTCACACAGACAGACACAAATAGCTAGGTACTTTAATTTATAGCTAGTTGTGCCCGCGGCATCGCTCATTGACTGTGTGTTCCACTGGCATTGAATATAGTTTAGTCGAATAGTAAATCTGAAGAATGTTTGTTTGAACGACCTAATCTCTGGAACTACCAGTCGGATTAGTTTTTTTTTTTTGCGTTTGTTAGCCTAATTCTTGAGAAAGGCTACTTAGCATCACGCTTGGATCCTTAGGGGCCGAGCGAAAACAAAAGAAGTCACATAGAACACTAAGCGGAAACGAAGTCCTAGCGCGGGTACGCGATGCGATGCAATGAGGTGGGTCAGGGGAACAAGAAATTGCTCGCGAACGAAGGTGCGGACAGAAGCTAGTTTATATTATACAACGTTTTTTTTTTTGATATCCCAGCACTCTAGGGGGTCACTGTACTCATCATTATGAACAACTTTTACTACGGGACCAAACCTGAAATCGTGAAAAAAAAAATCAGCTGTTCCCCACATTTATGTTCGCATAACTCGTCAAGTTGTAGGGAACACCAGATTTTTTTTTCTCGATTTCGGGTTTGGTCCCATAGTAAAAGTTGTTCATAATGATGAGTACAATTACCCCCAAGAGTTGTAGGATATGAAAAAAAACACGTTGTAGATTGGCGGTTTTGTGAATTACTCTTAGCAGACAGTGTTTGTTACAACCACGCAGTTTCAAAAAACCTTTTAATTGTTGAAAGTTAAGTAATTAACGAAAATATCAATAACTCATTTTAGAATGGATTCTACAATCGTCACATAAGTTTTATCTAAGGAATAGAAACGGCGGTTTGACAGCTTTTGTAAAGAAAATATATCCAACTGCTGACAACTGAAAAATCAAGCCTTAACTTACTTAAGAGTATATCTAATGTCTAACGGCCGCCCGGTCTCAATAACGCACTTACCTTTAACAATCTGTTAAATTACCTATCTTTTGTAATTAAAGCCGCATTTGTGCGTTTCAATAAACTAAAGATAGATAGGAATATCTACCTTTACCTTTGATCTATCTTTGGGAGGACTTACCGCTACCATAGCTATGTAGATCAATAGAAAAAAAACATAGAGCGTCTCAATAACATTTTGACAGTTAACTTTAGTTTATTTTCGTTACTGTCAGTCCAAAATTTGCTATCTCCCGAAATCGGGCGATTTACTGCTGGTTTACATAGTAATTACAACTTAATCACACTAATATTATAAAGGCGAAAGTTTGTGAGTGTGTGTGTGAGTGTGTGTGTGAGTGTGTGTGTGAGTGTGTGTGTGTGTTTATATGTTTGTTACTTCTTCACGCTCAAACGGCTGGACCAATTTTGATAAAATTTGGTATGGAGGTAGCTGACACCCTGGATTAACATATAGGCTACTTTTTATCCCGATATTCCCACGGGATCGAAACTTATGCGGGTGAAACCGCGGGGCGCAGCTAGTTCATAATAAAATGGATTTGTTCAGTGATGAAAGTGATAATGAGATGTATGAGGCCGGTGTATTTGAATCTGCGACAACTACAGAATCAGGTGAACGCAAAGTGTACAGTCGCATTAACTGCGAAAGTGAATTTTCTGACTCGGAATTTACATTTAGATTTAGATAAAATAAAACTAGTGTAAATGAATTATTACTAAAAATGTTACCAAATTTGAGAGTAAAATCCTCCCGGTGAGTAAATTATTTCTAGTACTTAACCTACACTTATCAAGTAGAACCAACAAAAGTAATGGACCAACTACTGTTCAGTCAATACTGTTTAAATGTATCGTGTCTATGAATACCAGCTAATCCATTAAGTACCCGTGGCGGGTTTATTGACTCGAACGACCCCTCTGGTCAAGCGAAGGATTTTGATTTAAATTCCACACCTCTCTCTATAGCTTAGTCTTATATACCAAGCTTATCGTTTACCTAGTGACTGGGTCTCGGAAAGCACATTAAGCCGTTGGTCCCGGCTATGACAGCCGCTATATTTATTCTTCAGATAAAAGTTATCTGACAACTGAAAAATCGAGCCCTAGCTTACTTACGAGTATATCGACGGTTAAAAGGAAATAGGGTATAAGCGACAAAAAATTAAATGTTCAGGAGAGCCGTTCAAAGATTTAAATTTTAGAATAACTGACGTGAAAATAATTTTTGCTAGGGCATAAACTCCAAAAAAAGTCATCGTAGAGTCGTGGGAGTAAGCGCATTCGAAAGAGCGGAACATTTTACGTAGGATGGCATGTATAACTCATTTTAGACCAAAATGTCGCTTATGCCCTTATTCTTTTTACCGTCGATATCTGTATTAAATTTATGAGAATCTTTCAGGAGTTAGGGGTCATGTTGCTTTCTGTATTAATATGAGTCTTTTCGCAACATTTAAAAACGCAGTAAAGTTACATTTTCTCAAGCATTTCCATTGTTCAGCCAATACTGTTTAAATGTATCGTGTCTATGAATACCAGCTAATCCATTTAGTACCCGTGGCCGTGGCAAGTTTATTGGCCCGGACGACCCCTCTGATCAAGCGAAGGACTCTAATTCAAATTCGATACCTCTGTATCTATAGCTTAGTCTTACCAAGGGGTATCGCATTACCAAGTTACAGGGTTTCGAAAAGTACGTTAGGCCGTTGGTCCCGGCTGTCATCTGTGGACCTTTGACAGTCGTTACGGGTCGTCAGAACCCCGGACATCTGATAACCAGTCTTACCAAGGAGAATCGTATTACCAATTAACTGGATTGTGGAGGTCACATACGCAGTCGCTCCATGTAAAATACTCGTTAGACTGGAAGCCGACCCCAACATAGTTGGGAAAAGGCTAAGCTGATTGATTGGCCATTTTATCTATAGCTGTTAACAAGTTTGGGCGAGGTGATTGTTACATAATGTAAAAGCTAAATATAAAACATAATTATGAAGGGAGATAGTGTTAATACAAAATATTATGAAATGCAACAGGTTGGTAAAAAACACGCGTCGACTAAAGAACCTTCTCTTGACATAAAAGTTAAACAAGTAATGGTCTTTGAAATACTGGACTGAGGCGAGACCAACTTTCTTTCACAAAAAAACTCTTTTGATTTCTTAGGCTGAAAGATTCGTCGACTGCCTCAGTATAATGGTCGCGAGTGGTATTGCTGAGCAAGAAGTCCTAGGTTCGAGTCCCTGGTCGGACAAAGTATTATTGGGTTTTTCCATCTGGAATTTCTCAGTAGAGGCACGGAGTCTAGATTCGTGCGCCGATTGATGGCAAAAAGACCCTTCGGGGATTACAGACGTGACGTTATGTTCTGATATCTATACTAATATTATAAAGAGGTAAAGTTTGTAAGTTTGTATGTAGGGGGTAATCTCTGGAACTACCAGTCGGATTTGAAAAAATCTTTTTGTATTTGATAGCCCAATTCTTGAGGAAGGCTATAGGCTATTTAACATCACGCTATGACCCTTAGGAGTTGAGCAAAAAGAAAAAAAGTCAGAAAGAACCTTAAGCACAAACGAAGGAATAGCGCGGGCAGGGGATGAGATGCGACGGGGTGGGTCGGGGGAACAAGAAATTTCACGCGGACGAAGTCGCGGGCAGAAGCTAGTTAGTCGATATAGAAGTTTAAAAATTTAAGGTATCCAGAAAAGTATTGACAGGAGTGTATGTAGTAGTATCACTGTCCATTCCAAGGATGCTAGAAAGATATCGTAGGAAGCAATAAGGCCGCCCATTGTATGTATGTTTTGTAGTGATATGTGTATTTTTCTGGTGTATAATCCAAGTATATTGTATATTTAGCTTCCGCCCGCGGCTTCACCCCGCGAGTTATGTCGATAAAAACTATACTACGTCTTTCCCTAGGATGCAATCTATCTCTCTGCCAAGTTTTATCGAAATCCGTTCAGTGGTTTAGGCGTGAAAAGGTAACATACAGACAGACAGACAGAGTTACTTTCGAATTTATAATATTAGTATGGATTCAAAGTCCCGACTGACTGATATATCAACGCACAGTCTAAACCGCTGGTCTTAGAAACATGAAATTTGGAGAATGTGTTCTTTGTGAAGAGTAGGTATCCATTAAGAAAGAGTTTTTCGAAATTCCACCCTTAAAAGGGTGAATGGGGAAGGGTGAAATTTCACGCGGACGAAGTCGCGGGCAGAAGCTAGTAAAGTATATTCAGTAAGGAAACCATATATATGCAATAAATTATTCCACATAGTTGTTTCGCCTTTGCTGACGATATAAAAGAAATTAACGAAATCGGTCGCGACAAATAATCTGCTGTTCCCTACATTTATGTTCGCATAACTCGTAATGTAGGGAACAGCTGATGTTTTTTAAATGTTTATATGTCGTCAGAAAAGGCGATAAGGAACTGGTATAATTTATTGCATTTACATATGTGGTTTCCATACTGTATAAATAAATAAAAGTTTCCACGTTAAGAAAAAACTTAATTCAATATGACTAACGGAGTTAAATGCCTGTCGGTTTTAGAGAAAAAGAAATTTCCACTAGCACTTGAAACATTTTATTCACAAACGCGTCCCAACTGTTAAGAGAGGAACGAAAACGAAACCTTGCCATCCCAAATAAAATGTACGTTAAAGTTAACAGCCGCAGTGAAAGAAGACCTTTACTTTTATTTCGAGTCTAACACAATCATTGCTTTTCAAGTTGAATGAATGAAATGAAAAAAAAGAAAGAAAAAAAAAATGAATAAAAGATGAATGAAAAAAAAAGAAAATGAATAATGATGATGATGATGTTTATTGAATGATGTTTGTTGTTGATGATGATGTTGTTGTTGTTGAATGGTCATTGAATACTCAAGTACGCAGGGATATCGTCGGTCGAATCACGAAGGGGCGCAACCAACAAAATTTCGGATTTTGAGCTATTGACACCATTGAATTCTAGATGTCAAGTTTTATTATGTCACGAAAAGGCGTAACCAAAACCTCAGTCTTTAATGACTTAGGAGCAGTGGCGAAGAGCCCTATCTGCTATTCCTTTAATTTAAAACATCACGAATAGGCGTATCATCAGTTACGCCTGTACATCTATAGAAATATTTTTTCACAAAGAGGCGTAACGTAATTTGACGCGAATGAAACCAAAACTTGTTCATTGTCATTCATTCTCTGTGCAATTTGTAAGCTGCAAAGTTTGTTTTTAAGAGGTAAAATAATTAATTTCTTTGTTTAAAGTGAATAAAACCGCGGATAAACAGTTAGTTGCAAGTGTTCTTTGCACAAATCACAAGGTAAGTTAATAATCACAGTAAATTGTTTTTACTTCAAGCAGATTAGTCCGAAATCGCATTTTTTTAGGTTGGTTTTTTCTAAACACTTTTTTTTATCTACACAAAATATTAATGATATATTGGTAAAGTTTTACTATTCATAAGTTATTGAGAGTGTGATTTATAAATAAATTGGTTATTTAAATAATACATTTATTGTTTCTTCCAGATACGAACTGCATTTGTTCCCGAAGGATACTTTTCGTAAATGATGGATGTGTTAGTGACGTGGAAGGATGGAACTCAAAATGTAGTCAGTACACGAGAATTGTTGACGTGACAAGATAACACTTTGTACATTGGTTGAGGACAAACGTCGAGTTAAGGACGCCTTTACGAATCTGACAAAAATAAGCCGTTTTTCGGTGCATTTTGCGGCAAAATGAGACGAAACCAAATGTAACTAATAATTACCACAGATAGATTACTCTTTCATCTCCAAATGGTAGCCATTTTTTATTCGAAAATGTTGGTTTATAATATAGTAAAAAATAATTTCCGTTGCCTCTTCACACAAAATCGACGATATCGTGCTGTCTTTGGGATCATTTTTCTTCTATTTAATAACAAAAACATATTTATTTTAAAATATTTTATTTAAGTAGACATGTTCAACTCAAAAAGGTAGCCAAAAGAACTATCAAAATGTTAAAAATAAGCTCAGAAAAAAATAAAAATCGGAGTCTATTTTTTCACATATTTAGCTGTAATACGTGAATCTTATTGGATTGAAATAAGGGTTATTTTACTGGTCACTGTCTCGGTTTATTTCACAAATATTTGTAATGAAATATTAGTCTGCGCTCGGCCGCCGTTGTGAGTGGACTCTGTGTCGGTTGTAAGCAGCAGCTTGTGCTAAAAGAAGATCGCTGTACGGATACAAAATATTTGACACACAAAACTTGATACTTCACGCATTCTGTATGTATGTACCTATTACCCAAGGAAAGATTTGATTCACAGTCTTATAATTTTTCTAGAAGTAGGGTTTATAAATTCATATTTCGTTCCGGACTTGCTGGAGTGACCTGCACAGCAGGTGTACTTCGAAGACTGCTACTGGAACTAACAGCCGAGCTGAGGAGTTATTCCGGTCTGATCCCCTGAAGACTTACAATATTTCATGATGGGTGTCAATTTCGTGGTTTTCGAGGGTGCTGAAACCGATGGTGAGGTCCAAATGAGAATCCAAGATGGCGGATGTGAAAAATGTTACAATTTTTCATGATGGGTGTCAATTTCATGGTTTTCGAGGGTGCTGAAACCGACGGTGGGGTCAAAATAAAAATCCAAGATGGCGGATGTGACAAATGTTACAATTTTTCATGATGGGTGTCAATTTCGTGGTTTTCGAGGGTGCTGAAACTGATGGTTGGGTCAAAATAAAAATCCAAGATGGCGGATGTGAAAATTTTTATAATTTTTCATGATGGGTGTCAATTTCGTGGTTTTCGAGGGTGCTGAAACCGATGGTGGGGTCAAAATAAAAATCCAAGATGGCGGATGTGAAAAATGTTACAATTTTTCATGATGGGTGTCAATTTCGTGGTTTTCGAGGGTGCTGAAACCGATGTTGGGGTCAAAATAAAAATCCAAAATGGCGGATGTGAAAAATGTTACAATTTTTCATGATGGGTGTCAATTTCGTGGTTTTCGAGGGTGCTGAAACCGATGGTGGGGTCCAAATAAAAATCCAAGATGGCGGATGTGAAAAATGTTCCAATTTTTCATGATGGGTGTCAATTTCGTGGTTTTCGAGGGTGCTGAAACCGATGGTGGGGTCAAAATAAAAATCCAAGATGGCGGATGTGAAAAATGTTACAATTTTTCATGATGGGTGTCAATTTCGTGGTTTTCGAGGGTGCTGAAACCGATGGTGGGGTCAAAATAAAAATCCAAGATGGCAGATGTGAAAAACGTTACAATTTTTCATGATGGGTGTCAATTTCGTGGTTTTCGAGGGTGCTGAAACCGATGGTGGGGTCAAAATGAAAATCCAAGATGGCGGATGTGAAAAATGTTACCTTTTTTCATGATGGGTGTCAATTTCGTGGTTTTCAAGGGTGCTGAAACCGACGGTGGGGTCGAAATGAAAATCCAAGATGGCGGATGTGAAAAATGTTACAATTTTTCATGATGGGTGTCAATTTCGTGGTTTTCGAGGGTGCTGAAACCGACGGTGGGGTCAAAATGAAAATCCAAGATGGCGGATGTGAAAAATGTTACAATTTTATTTATTTATTTATTTATATTTAAAAGGTACACCAACGACCTATTCACTAAGAGATATACATAATAATAAATAACAAAGGCATTGAGTTATGGTGAATTAGTCACTCAAAATAAAAATCCAACCATCGGTTTCAGCACCCTCGAAAACCACGAAATTGACACCCATCATGAAAAATTATAAAATTTTTCACATCCGCCATCTTGGATTTTTATTTTGACCCAACCATCGGTTTCAGCACCCTGGAAAACCACGAAATTGACACCCATCATGAAAAATTGTAACATTTGTCACATCCGCCATCTTGGATTTTTATTTTAACCCCACCGTCGGTTTCAGCACCCTAGAAAACCACGAAATTGACACCCATCATGAAAAATTGTAACATTTTTCACATCCGCCATCTGTAAAATTATTAAAAAGGGTTCAAACCGGGTGCGGTGACTTGACAAAGACGAAAATGTGGAGTCGTTGTTCCTCAATACTAACATACACGTATCCGTTATAATAAGAAATTACGAACTTATGTATTTCAAAAAAACCCTGTAAGTACTTATTTTTGTTGCTGACGATCCTTCAGGATCAAAAACAAAAGAAAAAGCGGTTCAAACCGGTATGAGAAAGTTTTTAGTGGGTAAGACAGAGATTAAAACAGAAGACGATGTAGAAGGGGATCGAGGCGGGGGGGGGGGGGGGGGGGGGGGGGGTTCAGGGGATCAGAACGGAATAACTCGAGCTGAGTCAGGTGTGCCGAGTATGGGCTCGTTTTCTTAGTTATGTTGAGACCTTACCTCCGGACTTGATGGAGTGACCTGCAGGTGTACTTCGAAGACTCCTACTGGAACTAACAGCCGAGCTGATCTAGGTGTGCCGAGTATGGGCTCGTTTTCTTAGTTATGTTGAGACCTTACCTCCGGACTTGATGGAGTGACCTGCAGGTGTACTCCGAAGACTGCTACTGGAACTAATAGCCGAGCTGAGCTAGGTGTGCCGAGTATGGGCTCGTTTTCTTAGTTATGTTGAGACCTTACCTCCGGACTTGATGGAGTGACCTGCAGGTGTACTTCGAAGACTCCTACTGGAACTAACAGCCGAGCTGAGCTAGGTGTGCCGAGTATGTGCTCGTTTTCTTAGTTATGTTGAGACCTTACCTCCGGACTTCATGGAGTGACCTGCAGGTGTACTTCGAAGACTCCTACTGGAACTAACAGCCGAGCTGAGCTAGGTTTGCCGAGTATGGGCTCGTTTTCTTAGTTATGTGGAGACCTTACGTCCGGACTTGATGGAGTGACCTGCAGGTGTACTCCGAAGACTGCTACTGGAACTAATAGCCGAGCTGAGCTAGGTGTGCCGAGTATGGGCTCGTTTTCTTAGTTATGTTGAGACCTTACCTCCGGACTTGATGGAGTGACCTGCAGGTGTACTTCGAAGACTCCTACTGGAACTAACAGCCGAGCTGAGCTAGGTTTGCCGAGTATGGGCTCATTTTCTTAGTTATGTTGAGACCTTACCTCCGGACTTCATGGAGTGACCTGCAGGTGTACTTCGAAGACTGCTACTGGAACTAATAACCGAGCTGAGCTAGGTGTGCCAAGTTTGGGCTTCTTTTGTTAGTTTTGTTGAGACCTTAAGAATAGGTAGGCAGGCACTAGGCCGCGTCTAGTCTAGGCAGATGCGGTCACTAATCGGAAACATAAAACAAAAGTATCTAAAAAAAAAAGATTACAGCCGCCATCTTGGATTTTCATTTTGACTTTGTTTTCGGCTCCAGCACCCTCGAAAACTATGAAAACGACACCCATGATAAAAAATATAAAAAAAATTACAGCCGCCATCTTGGATTTTCATTTTGACCTCACTATCTGCTTTAGCGCCCTTTGAAAACCATAAAAACGACACCCATGATAAAAATAAAAAATAAATTACAGCCGCCGTCTTAGATTTTCATTTTGACCTAATTATTGGCTCCAACACCCTCGAAAACCATGAAAACGACACCCATGATGAAAAATATAAAAAAAAAATACAGCCGCCATCTTGGATTTTCATTTTGACCTCACTATCGGCTTTAGCGCCTTTGAAAACCATAAAAACGACCACCCATGATAAAAAAATTAAAGCCGCCATCTTGGATTTTCATTTGGACATCACTATCGGTTTTAGCACCCTTGAAAACCATAAAAACGACACCCATGATGAAAAATTAAAAAAAACTACAACCGCCATCTTGGATTTTCATTTTTATCTCACTATCGGCGATCTCAATATCCGTCACTTTGCACGGCCAAAAATGTAATTGACAGGCTTATGGTGATTTATCGAGGTAGCCACTGCTAATATGCCTTTATGCAATGCACGACACTGCTTAGTACGTTATCCTAATTGCGTAACACACTTGGAATGGCAATCCATTCCGATTTGACAGTTCAACAATATCCATTGCGTTGTTTTTGTTTTACGTTTTTTTTAAATATTTATGAAGCAACTAGCTGTGCCCCGCGGTTTCACCCGCATAAGTTTCGATCCCGTGGGAATATCGGATAAAAAGTAGCCTATATGTGTCAGCTACCTCTAAACAAAATTTTATCAAAATTGGTGAAGCCGTTTGAGCGTGAAGAACAAACATATGAATATTGTAGCATTTGTACTGTTTGCCTTGTAGGGTGTGTGCCAAATACACGTATTTTCTTTCCAGTTTTCGAGAACCTACTTGCATTTGATACCATAGCAAATTTATTATATAAAATACGAAATAAAACGAATAAAAGAAGCTTGTTTTATATTTGTTTTCAATAAGCTCATCCGCAAATTGTTAATACATGGGTACTTTGGCAACTTGTACTTGATTAATCACTGTCCAGTGAAATTAAGTAAATAGCATTCTACTTATATGAACACTTCACATTACCTACAAACTGTTTGAAAACAAATCACCGTAAACTTAAAAAAAATACATGGCAAAAATAAAATAAAATTAGGCTCAAGTATCAAGTCGTGTCAGTTTACTCATAATTTCACCGCTTCGCGCATGTCGCTGTGTGTGTGAGCCGTGCACGTGTAGTAGTAAGACTCAATACCTAAAATTGAAGCGCGTCATTTCGTAAACGCGTCCTTAAACCACTCTTTAATAAAAATTTCCAAAGAGAAGTATAATGACCCAATGAAAATGTGCAGCGGAGATACACCGATAGTAAGGAATCGAGAACATGTTTTTTACTACGAAAACTTACGCCACTATTAAAGATTATTTTAGTAATAAATAATACAACCCGACCGTTTTTCGACCCTTTTTTGATTATTTTATGTACTTACGAGTATTTTTTTAGATTCTTATATTATAAAATAAGATAAAGCTCCAGAATACTCACCGTTTTTATTTAATTTAAATCCATGATACCGGGCGTAAATGAAATTAATGATATTAATTGTACAACACAAAGGGGCGTAAGTGAAACTATTTTAAAAAAAAAACGAATTTCTCCACAGCCCACTGTTTTACACAAAAAAGTTAATTAAACATATAAACAGAATTAACCATTAATCAAAACGAGTATTCTATAAACCTCATATAAGAATTAGGAAAAATGTTACGACGGTACATAATTGTACATTTTATTAAAAATCGCTCTCCTGAAAAATTTGGTAAAACTCAGATAAGCCCTTTCGTGATTCGACCGACGATATCTAAGCGCAAAGATAATTGTAAGCAATCAATATTTGTTACTCAAAGCGGTCTATGAGAGCGAGGAGTATTTCAACAAGTATAACCATAAGTGCGTGACAAATTATGAAACTTAATTCACTGGTGTTAAAGTTCCAATTCGCGGAACAGCATCACCAACTTGCCAGCTCCTCGCGGATGCCCCGAGAATAACAATAATAGTAATCCATTTTCCTATGTTGACTTTTGCGGGGTTTACAAACCGGAAAGGACGGCCGCCGCCGGTCGTCGCCGGTGGCATTAACCGGTTTCTGAAGCAGCGGTTTTTGAGACGAGTTGCCATGCGCAATATTGAGCCTTGAATCGTGATATCCGGCCTGAATTTTGGCTTCTACATAATCTGAAGTCTTAATGTGTCTCCTCGATCGATAGTAACATAAACATCATGCCTGTTTTCCCGCAAGGTTAGGCAGAGATGTACCATTCAAAATCAAAATATTTTATTTCACATAAACCTACATGGGCACTTATGAAACGTCAGGTTTTTTTTTATTTTTTTTTTTTTATATGGGATATCATCAAATGACTCCTCTACTGACTAAAACCCACCCGTGTTCCTTCCTTAGCCCTTTATGTTCCGGGCCAGCGGTAACCCTTTCGGACAATCCCAGTGAAACGTCAGAAGCTGGTGCACGGTTCCTCGTTTCACCTACTCGCCAATTATGTTTCACTACCACGAAATAGGGGGCAAGCCTATTACAGCAATATAGTCTGAAACTACGAGCTGTTACTGAGAAATTCCTGTTGGAAAAACCCAATGACACTTTGACAGACCCCAGAATTGAATACAGGACCTCGTGCCAAACAGTGGCGCTTACGAACACTAGATCAACGAAGCAGTTATTCTCTTCTATTTTACCCAGTCCATTCTGCGTTGTTGGACATAGAACCCTCGCAATCTGTCAACTTTGTCCATTACTAATCCACTTTGATAGAAAGAAAGAAAAGGCGTTTATTTGCGGTAAACATGACGCAATAAAGAACATAAACCCAAAATTAAAAAATAAGAAAAGGTTGGGAGAAACATGCGTCACATCCACGCAAAACGGCAAGCAGCAACCAGGCAACCATGCTTATACCACAAAGGCACAAAATCAGTCATTGACCCCCCAGCACAGTTTGACGTTCAAAAGTGCCTTTTATGTGTCTATTTGAAATAAATGCTTTGACTTTGTCTTTGACACAGAATACCAACACTCCATGCCTAGCCTGACCATTGCTAAGCCAACGGAGTAATCCGGCCTTTCCACATAGTATGTCAAGTCAATAGATTTGCTGAATGACAAAAATGAAAAAAATGTGGCTCACTGCCACATTTTTTTATACCAACATGCAAATCTGGTAGCAATCGAAACTTTTATCGCGGAACCTTCATCGCATCAATGTTTGCAAACATTTCGTTTCAACGGATTTAGATTCGAGTGGTTTTTGTGCCTCTTCAGCCGTAAGTCGCGATAAGAAGAGTTTAAAGCTTGGAAGAATAATAATTACACCAGCTTCTCGCTGATAACATCGCAATTTAAAGGGTTTTTCATTTGAACTTACATTTTAGAGAGTTGCCAGAATAGCAGTGGAAGTGGTCTTAAAAGTCCTGACAGATAACAAAACAAATATTAAGATTGAAATCAAATAAAAAGAAAGATGTTTGGTGTTAAAATTTATAAGATTGAAGTGTCTACAAGTATTTGTAATTTCAAAATAACAGCTTTATACTAAATGCACATGAAAGTATATACGGTACTTAATTACAAAACAATTTTTTTTAATTTTTTTTGCCTGTTGTCTGTTTGTTTCGGCTAATCTCCGAAACGGTTAGACCGATTACGGACGGAACTTCACTGTCAGTTAGCTAATATTATAAGAAGTAACTTAGGCTACTTTTATTTAAAAATAAATAATTAGGGGTACGCGCAGAAAAAAAAACATGAAATCCAATATGTATGCAAATGAAGTCCGGGGACAGCTAATTTCATAATAAAGTTGATATCCCAGCGGATTAACTAAAGCCGGGGCAAAGAAGCTAACACACTAATAAAATCATACAATTACATCAAGCCTAACCCCTATGAGGCAGTAAGCAAGGTCAGACTACCACAAACACAATGGTTTGTCATTATTTAGACGATCATAATTGAGTTTAGATATACTCCTAAATGATATTACACGAGTAGTGCCGGTTCTGGATACGCCAAATTACATAAACGTAGGTTTATATGGAAGAGACTAATAATAGTATTATTATATCATCATCTGCCTAGCCTCTTAAACGGACCTGACGGAATTTGGGTCGGCTTCTAGTCTAACCGGATGAAGCTGAATACCAGTATTTTACAAGGAGCGACTGCCTACCTGACCTCCATAACCCAGTTACTGGGTAGTACGAAACCCCTTGGTTGGCAGACTGGTTGTCAGACTTTCCGGCTACCACCTAGAAACTGCGACTATCGTTGACAATTCCCAATACAAACATAAAACCAATATCCAGCCAAAATGTTGGACAAAGTTTTGTTGCAACTTTTGTTCAAACTTTTGCGAGAGACATCAGGGCCAGCTCATTAAGATGAAAATGAGCCGGCTTTGTCCGTAACTCGTTAGAATAACAGAAGGCTCTCAGGCTCTCTGTTTTACTAAAGAACAACTTTAACTTGAACAGTTAGTAATTGCCAAGTAATGAGTATTTGACTTTGATTTTACGGATAATGAATTATGTATAAGATACCGCTATTGAATGAGAGGCTTGTGGCTAAGCACGGGTCGATCGACCAGGTTAAGCTACGCTGGCCGCGGTTGGTCCGCCGATGGGTGACCATCTTCACATACCCCTGCGTGCCACGGAAAGGACGTTAAGCCGTTGGCCCCGGCTGTGGATCTTTGACAGACGTTACGGGTCGTCAGTAGCCCGAAAGTCTGACAACCAGTCTTACAAAGGGGTATAGTATTACCCAGTAACTGGGTTGTGGAGTTCAGATAGGCAGTCGCTCTATGTAAAATACAGGTATGTAGCTGCATCTGGTTAGACTGGAAGCCGACCCCAACATAGTTGGGAAAAGGCTAGGCAGATCATGATGCCGGTTTCCTCACGATGTATTATGTAAAATTTTCTATACAGACATATTCAGTCAAACTTTAGGACAATGCTCAAACTCTAGGACCCTAAACTTAGTCTTCACTAAAAGCTAACCGAACTAAAACAACGTCAAACCAGATCCATCTCTCTCTTCTCTATTCATATTGACGTCATCCCCGAACTATCTACCAACCCTCGTCCGAGTTATCAAAGCGACGAGTTTCCGCCACTGACATGCGATGATATTTACATAATGTTTGATGTCCAAGTAATGTAGAACTACACGGGCAAAAACAAAGGTTCCATTTGTAAGGTTATTGAATTTGTGTGATGTTGTGAGTACGGCTTTATTCTGTCTGCTAAAAATAAACTGCTGATTTCACCAGTTCCACAGACCAACCGCGGCAAGCGTAGCTTAACCTGATCGATCGACATGTGCGGCTGTTATTATTTATCCACGGACCGGTGAGGAAACCGGCATATCCTAGAATAAAAAAAATCGACCCGCACTGGGCCCGTCTCCCCCGAAAGAGTAGGTAGAGGTATAAGGTGTACCTATGTATTAGAAGTCCCATTTGTGTATTGGGAGTGAGGCTATTGCCACTAACCATGCAGGGACTCTTCGCAGTACCTGCGGGGTAGTTGCGTAAAGGTCTCTGCACACAGCGGGCGTGGTGCGGCGGGATGGGACGGCGACGCGACGCAGCGTGTCTATACTGAGTGGTTTGCCCCTAGGCAGTTGTAGCATAAACCATTTGTTTGGACAAAATTACGACGCTTATCTATATCGAGACCGGCAAACTTTTTACAATTAGCAAGCTTGTGGGTATCTTGACAACAAATACACGCTGTAGTTGACACATGGAGCGATTTGACTGGCACATTACGATTGGACTGATGACGTTGACCTTTGTTGTCTAAAAATTCCAAAGACCGAAATCTTTGTTCAAGGAAAGACTTGAATTGATTCATTGTAGGCAAGTCATCTGAACAATCACTGATTTTCATTTCCCATTGTTTACGTGACTCAGTGTCTAGCTTTAAACTCAATACATAAATAACTATAATATCCCAATGCTCAACCATTATGCCTAAATTTTCCAAAGCATGTAAACATTCGTTAGAAGTATCTAATAACTCCTTGACTGCGCTGGAGGATTCGGTTACAATATTTTTTTGACTCATAAAACGTTTAATTATACAATTCGCTAAATATTTTTTATTATTATATCGACTCTCTAATTTAGTCCAACAGGTCGCATAATTACTACTAGTAATAGGTATGTGCCGTAAAAGAACTTCAGCCTCTCCAGACAAATGCGATTTCAAATAATGCAATTTCTGAACATTGTCTAGTAAGCCATTATTGTGTATTAAGGATTTAAACAAATCTCTAAAACTAATCCACTCAGAATAACTTCCGGTAAACATAGGCAACTCAATCTTTGGCAATTTTACAGAACATATCTCCTTAGAACCCTTAGCAGAAGATTCAGGCACTTTATCGAAACTAACCGAACATATTTTCTTCAATGCTTCCTTCAACTCTGCTTTATAATCAGTAAATAATTCTTCCGTGGTCTCATATAAATTTTGTGTGTTGTATTCCGATTTTTCGAATTCAGTAGACTTAACCGATGACACAATTTTTATATGAGCTTCAGAAAACGTTGACCAGGTAGCTTCTAAATTTTCTAATCTAGTTTCTATGTATGAACTGGTTATTCGCTCCTTAGGTGATTTCTTAAAGTTAGACCTTGCTTTACTGATAGTAGAATGTAAATTAAACTGTAAATTACTCAAAGCTTCCATATTGAATAAAGTCTTTAATTTAACTGTTCTGGAACGCTATGCTAAGTTCGTGGACAACACGTAAAAAATCACAAGTCTTTAAACTTAATACACTTCGCTGCCAAATCGGGCATAGGTTCCCCGTAGTTCACTTTTCGTTGAAATGATTCTAAGTTCATGCACACGTTAAAGTTTCAAGTCCAAATTGCTAATTTAAATGTTCTAAGTTAATAAGGTCTAAATTTGCTTTTAATGGCTAAGTCTCCAGGTATTAATTTAGTCACTTTAATATTTTAAAGTACTCACAGATTATCCTCGTATCAACTCACTTCACTGTCACTCACTTTTACGTAGCTCGTCGTGATGATATGCGGGGTCCTCTCCCCCCGCACCGCAGCTGCTGCTCACGCCAACACGAACTGAACTGTTTGCCAGCACCAGCGCTGACCGTTGTGTACCACTTGTACATATACGCTTAAGCGCCAACCTTGTACGATCCGCCGATGCTGCTCACCACTGAGCGCGCTGACGTCACACTCGCAGCAGGTTGACCATTCAACCTGACTCCACCACAACAATGACAATGCACATCAATCCTTTATCCGGTTGCGAAGGACCACTTGTACAATGTCCCAAAAATATCTCGCATAGAAATAAAACCAGCGTCCAGATTAAGACAATTTATTAAACAAAGTACCGTTGAGGTCAAGCCTCGCAGGAGAATCTCAACACCGCGATTTACAAACGTGACGTTTCGGTACAACGCCATCTGTTATCTAATAGCGGTACCAAACTAATGACAAATGTTGACCTTAGGATAAGATTTGTCTATAGTAGCTATTTGCTCTTTTACAAAAATGGATGTCGAAAAACTAATCGAATGTGTTCGTGCTCACGTATGTTTGTACGATTTGGGCCATAGGCAGTATATAAAAAAAAACACTGTTCTTCAAAATGAACTTTGGGAATCTATAGGAAGAGAGGTGAATCAAAGCGGTAAGTGTCGCGTCGCGACATGGTCGGCGTGAATGGGCGCGGCGGGACGGGACGTGATCGCGCCCGCAGTGAGACAGATGCCGCCGCGTCTGCGCCGCGTCGCCGCCCCGACTTATTGTGTTATTTACGTAGTTGAGCAGACGAATTTTTCAAACCTATAAAGCAATAGATTGAAAGTGTGTTACGCAACTGGGTACTGGTCTTATTAAACGGATCAAAAACTCAATAACACTTTGCCATTTTTCTGAGATTTAAGGTTTAAGCTTTTTAAAATGTATATAATAACATACAATTTGTTTTGCTGTAAGATGCTTATGTAAATAACAATAAATCACAATATTGAACGCGAATTAAGCCCTCCTATAAAACTTTAACAACTCTAACAAATTAAGACAGTATTCAAGTATATGAGGCAATAAATTATTTAAGGCATCTTAAGTACAGGAACATAATACACATGAAGTGCAAGGAATTACTAAGAAACCGCGGCTTCCCAAGTTCTATATTAAACTGCTCCAAGACGAGGAAATACCGAACGTCTTGAATATATTAGTGTATTTTGCGAAATACTGATTAGAATATAAATTGGTTATGAGCAAAATAAATTTATCTATATATATAAAGGAAAGGCGTGTTAGTTACACGATTTATTATTTATATATTATTATTATATATATTATTTCCTTTATTCAACGAAATACATATGAATTATATTTTTAAATATTAGTATAAAAACATTTAAAAATATAAAAAATAGTTGCCCACCGGTATCGGGATCAGGGTCCAAGTTTTAAATATATTATTATTATTATATTATTATTATTTTTTATTTATTTATTTTATAACTCTAGAACGGCTGGATCGACTTTTATGATCTTTGATTTGTTGGATTTGTCTCCGCCCCGAATAGCAGAACAACTAACTATAAAACATGGGAAAATTCACGAAAAAAAAGTTAGCGATACTGTTACATCCTACTGCTGGGGAAAGGCTTCTCCACATGACTTCCAGCTCTTTCGTTCTAGGACTAAAGTGGACGATGAAACAGAGTAATGAAGAATATTCATTTTTTCATAAATGTTGTATGGAAAGGCTTTTAATAATTCTGAGACGGTATAAAGTTCACCAGGTCAGCTAGTTGTTAATAAATAGGAAAATCTGAATGTACCAATACCTAAAACCAATTTATTGTTGAGGACTAATTGCGTCATTCAAATATTGACACTAATAATTTTTCAACTCACTAAACGCGTTCAAATATTTCTCGCGTCAGAATCAAATTGATTGAAGCCCGAATGAAAAACGTTATTAAAATACCGTTTCAAAAAAAAAAAAAAACGAATACCGCTCCAAATACAAAAGTCAATCAAACGTGAGCAAATAGAACGTATGAATTCATCAAACGTCAAAATCTAGGGCGCATAGAAAAATAGAACTGCATATTTTTGCGACGAAACTTTGTTGTGCGGTCTCAATGGACAATTAATTCAAGCATGAAATACACTCGTGATCATCACAGTTGACCTGGCCCGTCTATGCTGATACCATTCAGGTTGTCTGCCCCATTTTACATCACAGCCCGGACTTGATAAATTGTATTTTGTGTGCTTTACTGCGGCGGACGTGAGTGATGGCCCAACCGATCTATTCCAATTTTGCATCCTTATAATAAATGGTCATAGTCTCCTAAGGCCCAGTACATACGTACCACAACCATACCACACCGCAGCGAAAAAATGTGGGCAAACAGTGGTCGTGTGAATAATGGATTTAAGTGTGAATAATAAGTAGTTGCGTTGTTGCTGCGACGTGGCATAGATGTGGTAGGTACCGCCCACACTGTTGATTTAGGCGACCAAATGTAGTCCGTGTTAATGAAACTATTTATTTTCATACAATATGTGCCCGTCCGCGTGTTATCGTTGTGGTGTGGCTGTGGTGTGGTTGTGATCGGTACGTGTGATCGGGCCCTTACGAGAATATTTTAAAGACGCTCGTCGTATGAAATAGGGTTGAGGCTCCGCATTTAATATTAAAACCTCATTAATTTCTTTTATAAGAAAACAAAATGAATAAACGGAATGAAGACTCTTTTGTAAGCAAAAGACTCTTCATTTCATTTATTTCTTTGAAAACAATTTATCTTTGGTTAAATCGGCACAAAAATCTCCGATCTTTTGCCCCTTCCGGATTTTCGGTTTAATTGGTGACAGAGGATTTAACTTGAAGCATTAAACACCATACTTAATTAGTTATTACTTTGGAATTGCCTCAAAATTGTAGGGATTTAACTCCACCGTGCGTTCCCTTATGAGTTGTAGGAAGTTTGTCGTTAAATTTCATTTTATGGGGGTATAAAATAACGTGTCTGAGTTAATGTTTTGTTGCTGGCAATTTCATTTAAAGGCAGAGTTGGTTTTGGATTTTGTACAATCTAGAGTGATGTTATCGAAAATTTGTTGTTTTAAAGAGTACCAGTCGATATATTAGTTAAAAACACTTTAAATAACAACAGCCATTTTGTACTTGTAGATAGGAAATTATTATCGAAATTATTTGAAACGGTGGATTTCTGAGCCGAGTAGTTACCGCTGGCCCGGAACATAAAGGGCTAAGGAAGGAACACGGGTGGGTTTTAGTCAGAAAGAAAAAAAAAAGGTACCTTAACCGTTTTAGTTACAGAAAAACGGTCTTAGGAGACTCGTTATTTTTCTGAGAAATTTGTAATGCCCATACAAAGATTTTGAAAAAAAAAAATTTGTATAGTTTTGTTTATTGTTAAATTGGCCGGCTCTTGACCTCGATCACGCCTGATGGAAAGCGATGGATGAGTTCTATGATGGAACGAGCGTGCCCAGAAAATGCCGAAGGCACTGGAACTCCCACATATCGACGAAACACAGCAGGCTGCTTGACGCCGGACTCCGGTGGGAGGGTGGTCGCAATCCAGGCGGGCGTTAGCCCTGCCACCGCTAGGGGAGAATTGGCCATTTAAATAAGGTGTTGGGTGTGACTGTTCAGGATGCGCCGAGCGCTCGGTGCAGTTGAGTAATTGCGGACTAACTGCGCTGCACTAAGAGACTTGTTCATGCATACCAAATTACAGTCAGCAAGAAAATGGGTAATCTTCACAAAATCTTTTTTTGATGACAATTGATCCTGTTTCTTACAAGGATAGGACCAACTGTGATTTGAGTACCTACTAGTTAAGCCAGAAAAACTTTTACCATACGTTTTGTAGGAAATGAGACTCCTAGTCCCAACTTACTTTTAAACGATGGATAGACCCTTACTGTCCCAGCTCAAAAATCCACCGTCTATACAGGATACATGAAAACTTTCAACCTTTTGACCGCTTGTGTCGTATTTATGCCGACACATATTTCCGTGCCCCTACCGCTCGTGTCGTATTTCTGCGACAGAGAACATGCATGATTTTTTCGTTCTATTCAACGGTTGCTCCTCCTTATTTATTGTAGGTTTTATTTTATCGATTTGTAGCCGCGCGCTAGGGGCACGGCAATTGATATTTAGCCAAGCGCTTAAAAGGTTAAATGTTAAATGTCTAATGTTCTTGCTTTCTCCTTTTACTAAGGTCAAAACTTTGTTACGTAAACAAATAAATTACATTCACTCGAGCGGGTGGCTAAACAAGAAACAAGAACTTAAGAAGTATGAGTACCTACAAAATGTATTGCTTTCATTTCTATCACGCAGTCGGAAGGTGTGGTCAAATTTAAAAGCGTTTACACCGTACGGCATTTCATACAAACTTTCAAGCCCTTGTTTTTCGAAATGAATGAACCGATTTTAATGAAACGCAGCAGGATACAAAGGTCTGAAAAGTTACTTAAGAACATTTTCCAAAAAAAAGCGTTACAGCCAAATTAGACCAATTTTAAATTTTCCACAGAAACAGAGATCCAGTTATCTTTTTATTTATTTAAATAAGACATTTCGAAAATGTTCTTTACTAGCTTCTTAGACCTTTGTATTCTGCTCATTTCGAAAAACAAGGGCTTGAAAGTTTGTATGAACTGCCGTACGGCGTAAACGCTCTTAAGGGTGTGGTACAGACCATCAAACTGAACAACCTTCTCCATGACACCAACATCGTAATCGCGAAAAAAATATCAGCTGTCCCATACAAAACTTGCAATACTTACTCGACCAAATTGTATGGCATATCATCATCATCATCATTTCAGCCGAAAGTCGTCCACTGCTGGACATAGGCCTCCCCCAATTATGGGGGGGGGGTTGCCATAATCGCCACGCTTGGCAGGCGGGTTGGCGATCGCAGTATGGCATATGCTTAAGCCTATAACATTCCCACTGTTGGGACACTGCTGCTGGGACACAGGCCTCCTCTCAGTGAGTGGAGAGAGGGTCATAATCCACCACGCGGGCCCGGTGCGGTTTAGTGCATGACACATGTTTTTGAATGTTTTGGTTCTAGTACAGACGCCAGCATATCAAGCTAATAAAATCTATTTTTCTTTAATAGATTTTCAACTTTATCGCTGAAGCATAAGGTTCAAAGTTGATTGGGAACATTTGACAGTTTCGGGCAGCTTGATGTGCTGGCGTCTGTACATGCCGGTTTCGTCACAATGTTTTCCTTCACATTTTTGAGAGCTGTGGTGATGAACTAATTTACACTAAGGAAAGTGCCTGTCTGACCACTACGTCACCACTGCTCCTTCTGATATCCCTACGATGACGACTCCCTGATACGGCAGATTATTTTTTCTTGGTTTCGATTTTGGTCCCATGGAGAAAGATACATGCTGTATTTCATGTAAAGACGCCAAGCACATCAAGCTACCCGAAACCGTCAAATGTTCCCAATCAACTTTGAACCTTATGCTTCAGCGATAAAGTTGAAAATCTATTAAAGAAATTTGACAGATTATAGTAGCTTGATGTGCTCCAGTCCGTACATTAACTGTAACAAAACAGTTATAATTCCCAGGAACTCGCTTGTTCATCTAATTAAAAAAAAATCTCTTAGCAACAAGATTCAAATAAAATAAAAACAATCCTCTCATTTCAAAATACCGCAAACGAATTCCCTTTTATAAAATTGTAACAAAGGAATGCGAGAAATCTCTCTAATAAAAATTCTTCTATTGTGCTTTCATTTAAAGCCGCCATATTTTTACGATGTCCCTTTATTAAGTACCGACAGGTATCTAAAGCTCCGCTTACACGCGCCGTATTTCCAGTGATTATTACCCGGCAACAGTATCCGGAATTAGTGAAGGAATTAATTCCAAAAAAAAACCATCGACGATATTACCTCTAACTGCTCCATATGTGCAGTGGTGGCTCAGTGATACCGGACGCAACTTACGCGTGGGGTTCACACCCAAACAGGCACTATACTTTGTGTTCGAACACCACTGCTTTCAAAACATCGTGAGGAAATCGGCATGTCCTAGAAACAAAAATTCAAAGACATGTGACATACGCTGTAGCGGTATCTACAACGCCACATGAGAACATCGCGTCATACTGAAGTCACGCAAAATCCTGCATCTCGCAAGCAGAGTTTACCGCGCAACTAGCACAGATACAACGGCCCGACATGCATCTTCGGGCAGTTGCCCGCCAGACACAATACCCGTCTGGTCGGAGGATCCTCCCTTTTCTATGGAGGTTGAGTGAACTTTGCACCCTGTTCCTATATACCACCAACCCGCACTGCCCGATCACTCTTAAATAAAGTGGGGGCCTGTATCCCAGCAGAACATTATAGGCTGATAATATTGCTCCATATATTCTGTATAGGAAACCTATGTTTTGCCTAGTTTATCAAATAGCTCCTTTACTATCAATTTGATGTCGCAGTGTTCCTTGTAACAATTTCTACAAGATGACCCCACAGTAAATTGCTTGACGTTGTCGTGAAGTAATAATTGACTAGTATTGCCCAGGATTGAGCCAGGCAGCCAGCATATCCCAGAACCATTAATTCGAAGACATTTGACATCAACCAACCCGCACTGGACCCGCGTGGTAAATTATAGCCCACACTCGAAGAGAGGAAGCAAAAAAAAAGAGAACAAGAAAAAGAGAAGAGAGAGAGAGGTGTAAATAATAACAGCCACACAAGTCGATCGATCAGGTTAAGCTACGCTTGCCGCGGTTGGTTTGTGGATGGGTGACCATCTCTACATACAGTGACCCCTCCGTGCCTCGGAAAGCACGTTAAGCCGTTGGTCCCGGCTGTCATTCGTGGATCTTTGACAGACGTTACGGGTAGTCAAAGCCCGAAAGTCTGACAACAAGTCTTATCAAGGGGTATCGTATTACCCAATAACTGGGTTGTGGAGGTCAGATAGGTAGTCGCTCCATGTAAAATACGGGTATTCAACTGCATCCAGTTAGACTGAAAGCCGACCCCAACATAGTTGGGAAAAGGCTAGGCAAATGATGATGACTCGAAGAGGGGAGGCCTGTGTCCAGTGGAAACATTATAGGCTGAACAAGTCAAGTTTTTTTTATGGCAGTCAGACTGAAAGCCGACCCTAACATATTTAGGAAAAGGCTACGCAGATGATGATGAATTGAGTAGGTAATTTAAGTTACCCGTGTGAGCACACCTTTACAGGGAATTCATCTACGGAATATTAACTGTAACTCAGCGGCTTTACGACTTCTTTTCGTAATTGTGGGACTGATAATGCCTTTATCCGGTTCTCCGGATATACTCACTGGTTTTATAGACTCGACCCTGATATAGGATGTATTTAATTGGTGGTCCTACTGGTTCTGTTTCGGTAAATTAAGATTAATAATTTAATTTAACGTTTTGGGTCTCGTGATGTTAATTAATTTGCATACCTATTATTGTATAAAAGCAAGTTTTTCTAACTGAACAGACAGCTGTGCAGCTGGGGAGTTTGTTGCGCCACTTCTTCTTCGTAGAGGAAGCACTGGGAAGTGGGCGGGCGTTTTGGGCGTCTTACGTAATTTTAACGTTCTAAAAGTGCTTTAAGTCCGGCATCACACAGACAGCACCACCCCATACTTCCCGTGGGTGTCGTAAAAGGCGACTAAGGGTCGTACCGGAGAATGGGCAGCAGCGTTCTCTATGCATTCCACCACCATACTATACTGCGATCGCCAACCCGCCTGCCAAGCGTGGCGATTATAGCAAACCCCCCCCAACTTGGGGGAGGCCTATGTCCAGCAGTGGACGTCTTTCGGCTGAAATGATGATGATGAAAAGTGCTGATTCTCAGCCTAATTTAAATAAATGACTTTTGATTTGATTTGATTCTGGTTTTGGGGGAAATAAGTTATTTTGTTGAATAAGAATACAAAGCTAATAGTGACATTCGTAGAAAAAAAATAACAAAGGTTACATTAACCCTTCGTAACCAACGTGAAACGTAACGAACGTGGATCCACTCGAGCCACAATAGATTTTTAATTGTTTCTGTAATTACGCCATTCAACCGGTTAATGTCTAAAGGAACGTTGACGCACACATTTTATAGTGGATTAAAGTTACACGCGTAGCAAACCTCAGGAGGTCTACCACTAGATCCATAGTTTTGACCAAAGTTACGGACGATTCCTACACCGTATAACCTACGGACATAAGATTTTAGTTTGGGACCCGACCTAAGAATGAATGACACCACGATTTGACAGTAGTCTCTACTCCTGATGTGTTTTTGCTCGTCCGAAAAAGTTAACTAATCCTATGTAGGATTCCCTCCAAAATTTCATACGACTTTCGGATGGGCCCGTGTCTTCGTCGACGGACTAAGACAGTAAGCCACCAGACGTCCCGTACTTCGCAAGGCCGTGCACCTTTCGATCTTTATAAAGCATATTCGTTGTATAAGGTATCGTGAGTAAAAAAAATACTAAAATAACTTTCCACGTTTTAAGCCTAGGTAAACACGGTGCGTTTTTCTCGCGGCGATTTTTTTTCCGCGCGCTGGATTTTCAACGCAATGCGTATCGTCGAGAGTTGAAAATCAAACAGTGTCTTTTTTGGACGCTCTGGGATGCGCTCTGTTGGATTCTCAATGTTCGGCTCAACCCCGAAAGTTGAAAATCCAATACGCGATAAAATCCCTCCGCCACATTTTTACGTCTGTACGTACGTAGGCTAATCCTCTCTGTACACATTATTAAGAACATTACACACACCCTCAGAAATTGTTGACATTGTTTTAACTGCTTCTATGAGTGCTTTTATTGGTGATCTGAGTACGCATATTTTCCCTCAGGAGCATGTACGAGCCAATAATGCTCATACAGCAAAAGTACGTTTACGCGTACCTTAATTACAAATAACTCAATTCAATCGTCACTAAAACTCCGTCACGCGCTAATGTGCGAGTCGATAACTGCCTAAAAAAAAACTGGCCAAGTGCGAGTCGGACTCGCATACGAAGGGTTCCGTACCACAAGGCAAAAACGCCGAAAAAAACATGTTTGTTGTATGGGAGTCCCCCTTAAATATTTATTTTATTATTTATTATTAAAGTTAAAATACAACTGAGTATTTTGTGAATATTTCAAGTGCCTACCTGTTGCCATTCTTGATATCGAGCAAAAAAGGGCAAAAAAATCGCGTTTGTTGTATGTGAGCCCCCTTAAAAATGTATTTTATTTCGTTTTTAGTAGTTGTTGTTATAGCGGCAACAGAAATACATACTTTGTGAAAATTTCAACAGTCTAGCTACCGCGGTTCTTGAGATACAGCCTGGTGACTGACAGACGGACAGACGGACGGACGGACAGACGGACAGACAGCGAAGTCTTAGTAATAGGGTTCAGTTTTTACCCTTTGGGTACGGAACCCTAAAAACAGTGGCACTCCGGGAGTGCCGCCAGAAGTGAAAACTAAACACAAACAGAATACTTTGCCATCACTCACTGACATATCGCAGTAATTTTTCTATGAAAAATATCTTGACAATTTGACATGTCTCAAAATTGTTGTCTTAAATTCTTTGGCCAATTTTTTTACAGAAGTATATCCTATTGTAATCTTTTTCTTTGAAACAAATTCAATTTGAAGTTGTCAGTTATGACATCCTTCAACGGCAACATTGCATTATTACACGTACTTCTGCTCCGGCAAGGAAAAATAAACTTAATGGTAAAGGCCATTTAGTTGAATATTCAAAGCTGTATAGATATTTACGAATCCTAGATTGCACCAAATATATTGAAATTTTAAATATTTATGTACCGATGAGTAGTCAGATATTTTTGACTGCACTACCGTAACATACTTAAGAACAGTTTGTAGCGGTATCTACAACGCCACATGCGAACAACGCGTCATACTGACGTCACGCAAATCCTGCATCGTGCAAGCAGAGTTTACCGCGCAACTAGCATAGATACAACGGCCCGACATGAATCATCGGGCAGTTGTCCGCCAGACACAACACCCGTCTGGTCGGAGGATCCTCCCTTTTCTATGGAGGTTGAGTGAACTTTACATCCTGTTCCTCATACCTCTATAAGTTTATAATATATCTAATATTTTATTGATGTCTAAGTTTGTATAGAACTATTTTAACGCTTACAATATTTTGAAACATTGTCACTGCCAATATATGAGGGGCGCGTGGCTAAATGATAACAGCCGCTCAGGTCGATCGATCAGGTTAAGCTACGCTTGCCGCGGTTGGTCTGTGGATGGGTGACCATCTTTACATACCGTGACCCCCGTGCCTCGGAAAGCATGTCAAGCTGTTGGTCTTGGCTGTCATTCGTGGATCTTTGACACTCGTTACGGGTAGTCAGAAGCCCGGAAGTCTGATAACCAGTCTTACCAAGGGGCATCGTATTACCCAGTAACTAGATTGTGAAGGTCAGTCAGGCAGTCGCTCCATGTAAAATACTGGAACTCAGCTGCATCCAGTTAGACTGGAAGCCGAGCCCAACATAGTTGGGAAAAGGCTAGGCAGATGATGTCACTGCCAATGTACAACGTTATTTTTAGTACATGTGAAACCTGAATAGTTTGTTCAGAATGAATCGATTCCAATAATTTTTACACCAAAAATTTTGTCCAAAAATATTTAAAAAAAGGTTCAAAGTTGGACACCGAACGACATTAAGTAGGTTATCCAATCTCCGCGCCGAACGGTTAGGTACTTAGGTACTATTATCAATGAGCGCAAGACGGCCGCGGCGCGGGTGAGCAAGCGGGTAACAAGCTTATAACTTTGTGATTTTTCATGATACAGTTTTAAAATTTTGTACATAGATTATTTAAGTACATAAAATTCTAGACACGTGTTTCGGGATTCGCATAAACTAAAAATAATGTTGTATATTAGTGAACTCGACTGTACCACAATTTATCTCACTTTAAAAATATTGAACATGGTAAACTACAAAACAGAAGTTCCTTCAAAATATTGCTAAAAGCGCCATAAAATAAAGAACTGTCGTTTAAAGTTCGTAATGGCGCAAAAGTATAATGTTGCTGACAAATATGTTACCAACTGCACGACAATTCATTTCACTTACAAGTTACAACTTAATAATTTACAGCAAGTTAAACGACCAACACTAACGTCAGCGGCTAAGTTATTGCTAAAGTAAGTTTACCTGTATAACTTTCAGGTAGTCGTAGGTATAGACGCCAGCACATCAAGCTACTACAAACTGTCAAATTTATTTAATATATTTTCAACTTTATCGCTAAAGAATAAGGTTCAAAGTCGATTGGGGAAATTTGACAGATTCGGGTAGCTTGATGTGCTGGCGTCTGTACTTCGTTTTATTTACCTGAAACACAACATAGCATCACGGTTGTACACCCCGACGGTGTAGGCACATTTCGCATGTGTATGCGCCATGTAATAGAGAATCTATATCTATCTAGTCTAGAGAGTCTATCTAGTCTATATATCTATATATCCGATCCAGTGCCCTGAATCGGGCACGAATTGACTTCAGGTTGAGAAATTCCAGATAGAAAAACGCAATAACACTTTGCCCAACCTGGGAGTCGAACCCAGGTCCTCATGCTCAGTTGTACCGCTTGCGACCACTAGACCAACGAAACAATCTTTATTTTTTTACCTGAAAATATTAATGAGGGATTTTCTTTTTCTTTTTTTTTAACGCTTCCCTAGTCGCTGGATAGATGGCGCTGAACTTGGTAAGTTACTGCAAGGAACGGAACGTCACATAACTTTTTTATTAATTCACTTGGATGTAATTTTGAGATCGTAAAACGAAAGCAAACGAAACTGTCACTCAACGAGAGTTTATGACGTGACGCAATGTTTTTTTTCCAAGCGTTTTGACTTTGGCATCTAGTAACGTAGTCAGTTCAACGCCATCTTCAGGGTTCTTGGAAACTATGTTTTTTTTTTAATACTCAAAAGAAAAACCTCTCATTGACTAATCACACACACACACCCCCCACACACATATCTACACACACATACACACACACACCACACTTACACAATTTATTGACTATTAATCGTAAACTGAAAGATTTCAAAATGTATTAAGGATGATAAATTCTGGGTCTTTCATCCCTACGTCTGACCATAACAAAATACTCGAAATTCAAGCGGTGGAAGTTTGCGAACTAAGTATGTGAACAATTTTAATAGCACAGACACGATAGCATCCACTGACACGTGATATACAATTTATACAATTACATCAACCCCAAACAATGCAAACTACGCAAGGAATCCAATTAATTTGACAGCAAACACATAGCGTGATGACGTCATTGAGACCTTTATAAACATTTCTAACATCTATGGTATAGATGCTGAATAAATAAAATTGAACTTCTGTTTGTAATGCCAAAATAACAGCTTTTTTCTTGTTTTTATATTTTATAATAATTAATTGCATATGATAGTTATACTGTACTTATAACAAAGAAACATTTTATAAATTTTTGTCTTTCTGACTGTTTGTTGCCGGTTTCCTCACGATGTTTTCCTTCGCCGTTTTGACAGGCGTGGTGATGAAATAACTTACACAAAGTAAAGCGCCTGACTCCGGGTCCGAACCTATGACTCGCGACTCGTAAGTCGCGGCCGTTACCACTGGGTCACTCACATACTTACCTCTGCTCACCTCATATACTTATATAAGACTAGCAGCGCTCCGCGGTTTCACCCTCATAAGTGTCGATCCCGTTGGAAAGACACGTGGCGCCATCTCTTATCATAATAACGTCATTGTTGTTTTCCTCGAGAACAGCTTTTTTTCGTGACAAAAGGTACCCTATGTCCGTTTCTGTACACCTGACAACGTATATGCAAAATTTCAGTAATTTCTACAAATTCTGGCAAGTAAAATTGTTTCCGTTTACTCTCCTTTAAATATAAATCCCGACCATACATTCAAGGCCCAACTGAACCAATTTCGTAAATTCCTGAAACACTCCGGCTTTTGGCGTGACTCCTAAAAACAAATCCCGGTAGACCTTCAGGGGTTTATTTAGCGACTCTGTCTGTTTTACAAATTATATCAAACGATAGCTTCGGGCGAGGTAAACAAAATACAGAAATGGCAAGACCCTAAGATCAACATAAAAGTTATGGAAGGATATATATATTCGCCGCAATAGCTTGGGGTACGAAGAACAAAAGATTTGCTCAACCATAAACGATAAAAGTTTCAGGAGTATATTATGTATGCGTAATTTCTGAAGTGGCTTTTATAGCTGAATACCTTATTTGGGGCAAAAAGTAGAGGACTAAATGTACAATTTGGTACTTTATGATGGAATAAAGTAAGGGTCTAAAATTCATTGTTTCAGATGAGCGTTTTTGTACACTGAAACGTTTTTACGGCATTTTAAAGACTTTTGAGGATTATGAAAAGTTAAGTTACCCGCGTATTTGAAGATGGTGAATTAATATAAAGTCTCTTTTTTCCCGACTGCGTCAGAAGGAGGGTTATGTTTTTCGAGTGTATGTATGTATGTATGTATGTATATTTCTTTGGCACGCTCTGTAGCCTAAACGGTTTGATCGATTTCAGCTTAAGAGGTGTCGTTAGATTCGCCTTAATTGTAAGAGTGACACTGGGTATATCCAAATTGAAAAAAAAATGGCCGATTTTTGGCGCAATATGTCTTCAAAAAAATTTTTTTTTTTCTCGAAACCTATCGTGTGGGGTATCAAAATAAAGGGTTTTAAAAGGTGATTACAAAAATATATATAACTTATATGGTTAAAAGTTATTCGAAGTGACAAATCGTAAAAAACACGTAACAAGAACTAAATTGTTTGCGAAATCTTTTACATTTGTAAACTAAAAAGCTGGAAATAAAATCGGGTTTTTTCATTTGTTAAATAATTGTTTTTTTATTAAGTCAATATGAAAAGAGCTATCTTCAACCTTTTTTTTTTTTTTACTTAGAACTTTTGTAACTAAGGAGCATTTCTAACGATGCCACTTACTTACACACCCGTGATCTTTGCTCCCCTCTTTAGCACGTAGTTATCACGTATCTATCTTTTTCAATATTTCCAGACAAATTACTCTAAATTGTTATCTAAACCAGGCCTCCGTCACGCCATGTACTTGCGCGATATAATTACCTACCGCCCGGCTGCGCGGCCTCGGGCCGTTTGCGGACCAAATTCAATGCGGTTTTCGCAAGCGAAGCGCACTCACGTTGTTCAATTTTAATCGTTCCATTCGGTTGTACGCGTACCTACGATGCCGTCTGGTGCCGTATGTGCAGTAGATGGGTGCAAATCAAGTAAAAGAAGGGATAAACACCTAACATTTTCCATTTACCTGTCAATAAAGATGTCATATCATATCATGTTTTAGATGTATTGCACAGTCAGCACCAATTTGTAAAAAAAATATTTTATAAACGATACAATTTTAAACTACTACCTATAGTCAGAACATATTCACAGTTCTGCTGACCATGAGGTCCTAGGTATCTTACCCAGGTCGGACTAAATGTTATTGGGTTTCTCCTACAGGGATTTCTCAGTAGCAGCCCGGAGTCAGAATATTTTGGTCGGTTGATGGCAATAGGCTCACACCTTATGACATGGAACTTGAACATAAGTGGCGATATGTGGCTGTACTTCTCCCTTCCCCTCCTCAGCCTTAACCCTTTGGGGATTACTGACGTGATGCTATGTTCTTTACTTTTCTAAACCAACCAGTGCAAAAGGCGAGGGACTGGCTTGACATCAAAGTACCTCAATAAACTAGGCTAGTGCTAGACTCGCAGTTTTCAAGGACCACTACAGTGTAGAGGTAGAATGGATCACTTGCAGCTGTGCATTTGGTATGCGTGGGGGCTCAGGATTTGTGTATCTAAGCAAATATTCTCGTACCTACATTCACAAGCGGCAGGACGTATCGTCGACACTTAAAGCTTTGTGAAATTCTAAAGCGATTTACTGATGGAGTATCGTTTCAAATATTTAAATATGGTTATGTCTGCGAATGTGTGTTCGAAGATACTAGGACCTTATATGTTATTTCAACCGATACTTTTTGAGAACATTAGTAAATTGTTGTCACTATTTAAATCCCACCTTTTTTATCATGACTGTACTATTAAGCCCTTATACTTAGGGAGTAGAGAGTTTTATTTGGAGTACCAATGTCTTAAAACAAACGGGCAAATAAAAGAGAGCCTGAAAAAACTATATACGGCTTTAGTTGCCAATAAAGTTCTTTTATATTATCTCAGTGAACCCTTATATTGGAAACGGGTCTACCTTTTATAGCAGAACTTTTTACGTCATAATATTGTTTTGCATAACAACGGATAGCATAAACTTCATTTCGCAGAAAATCATTTCGCATACACTCAGTTGTCATACATTCAAAACTCATAATTTTGTTAGTCAGAATCATCTTTAGGCATAATGTTTATATCCATAATAATTAAAAAGCAGAACCATCATATCGCAGAAAATTCACAGTCAGAATCGTCTTTTGGCATACATTTTATATCGATAGTCATTAAAAACCTGCCCTAACCTAAATGCTAATTACAAAAATATTGTCGGCTTGGATGCATGTAGCATGCAAACAGGCATACAACATGCAAGCAGGCATGCAACATGCAGCATGCATGCAGCATGCATGTAGCATGCAAGCAGGCATGCAACATGCAGCATGCATGCAGCATGCAAGCAGGCATGCAACATGCAGCAGGCATGCAGCATGCAAGCAGGCATGCAACATGCAGCAAGCATTGTTTCTGTCACGGCTCCGGCGCTGCGGGGTTTGGGCGGCGCCACGCGAGCTTATCGTCACAGATGGTTTTAACGCTCACCACCACAGCTTCGGCTTGCTGGCCGGCTTCGCCGGCCAGCCTCAGCCGCGGTGGCGGGCCTTCAAACCACCTGCTCCTCAGCTCGCGGGCCGCCCTACCCCTCCGCGCCTACGCGGGTTTAAATTACACTCTAGGGGTAGGGCAGACAAGACTGCGTAAAGTCGGTTTCGCAGCGATTCGTTTCTGTCACAAAATTTTGCAGCACAACGTATTGACTTTTTATGACACGTATATATTATAAGTTTTTGATGTTTTGAACACTAATTTTTACAAGAAGATACATCTATTTTAATTTTTGATGTTCAAATATGCACCCATACCAAATAATCGCATCTCTAAATAAATGTTATGCTAAACAAAATTATGCATAATATTAATTATGGCAAAGGTAATTATGCGAAACAAAATTCTGCCAAGATAAAAGTATGCCATTGTAAATTCGGACACGTAAATATTCTGCCAAACAAAAGTTATGCTAAATAATTTTTATGCCTTAAAAATATTCGATTAAATAAGATTATGCCATGTGAGTTATGCCAAATAAAAATCGGAGTATCAAGATTCTGCCAAATAGAAGGAACCCATTGGAAACAGCTAGACGAAAACATTTCATGTAGGTAGGTACATAGATGTTTCGCAAAAAAAAAACCTCTCACTAGATCACGTACCACCGACATTTTTATTTTTAGTGAACATAGACTGGAATTCCAGCAAGTAATTTTGTAAGTTTCTAGGCTTCAAATACATTTTATTATCACAGCCCGTTCTCAGTTATTTTGCATCACTGTCCAAATTATCTTTATTGTCATTATATTAAGGTTGCTGATGGATTGCTGTCACTGACAAGTCTGTCAAAATCATTGCGATTTTTATTCTCATTATATTATTTATTTATATATAGGAGAACCAACAGCTATAACAAAAGCACAACAATAGTAAATGATACACAAAGCCAATAACAGGTTAATTGCTAATCCGTTACTGAAAAGTTAACCTCGTTAAAAGTTAAAGCGTTAATTTCAATAAATTTAACGTAAGTTAACGTTAATCGTTAATTCGTTAACACTGTTGGTTCTGGAAGTTAACAGGTTAGAAACAAAAAAAAGGACGGGTATAATTATTAGCGTGTAATATAGTTTTTAAAGGCATGTTGGCAAACAATGTTTTTTCATTCATTTGGATTAAGATTTACAATTTATTTTATTAAGATAGACTAGTTGCGTTCTGGACGAAACACTATTTAGACGAATTGCTACATAGACCACTTAACAAAAAAACAAACAAAACACTCGTCACTCTATGTGCCCGCGCTAAGTAATGAAACGAATCATATGAATCCTTCCCAGTTTTCTCACTCACACACACCGGCAGAATAGCGTCATTTCACTCGCGGCACGCACTTCTCAACCGGCTCGAGCGTACATGTCAGAACGTGTTTTTCGCGGCGCGGCGCGGTGCGTGCGTTATCTGTGCTGGATTAACGATTAACGGAAGTTAAGGAGTCCGTTAACATATTTTTAAGTTAGCTTAAAAATATGTTAACGGACTCCTTAATCCTCCTAATCCGTTAATCGAAATGTTAACTTCGTTAATTAACAATTAACGGATTAACGAGTTAATGCCCAGTATTGCCTATTTGGTGCGTACATACAACCTCCGCGAGTCCGTTATAAATAGATGACACAAATACGAGACAAACATTGATTTGGTTATAGACTAGAATATAAAATAAAGTAGGTATCTGTCGAGCTGCCATGCGGGAAGACAAGAAGATAAAAAATACATGTCGTATCACTGGGTGGCCGAGATGCGATACATCGGTCCCTCTTTACGATCCGACAGGTGTGGCCACTTCAGTGAGTACTCGAACGAAATGATTATTTGAATTTAAAGTAACTTTAATCAACTAGTGATTAACAACCGAAACGCACACGTGCGTCGGTAACAAACACGTGTGTTGGTATTGAGCATTTGGCAAGACTGTCCGAGCTCGACTGTCGACTGTAGACTGTCACAACACTCGGTCTCTCCACCAGTCCTCGCTGCATCCCCTCCACCGACGATCGTGTCCAAAACGGTAGGGCTCGCTTGCGTTTGCGATCATAGGATTCTTCGTTTACCAGTCAAATTGTTAGATAGCGCTGTCCGCTGTACTGTGGCGCCATCCATCCACAACATACATATTATTTATGTGAAAACATAAATCCTTTCTAAGACTAATATGAACGCTGTATAAAGGCTCCCCTCCCGCAGACAGAAGCAACGCAACTGTGCGATGCGATTCTGGTAGAACAATTTCCTTGAAGTTTTCATAGAAATTGTTTTACTAGAGTCCCGTCACGCTTGTCTGTGGAAGCCTTCACAAACTGTTGTTTAATTTACTCAACCGTAAGTAGAGCTCGCAAGAACTCTCACAGTACCTACTCAACACTCAATTTGCTCTAAACTTGATATGACAACGACGTAACTGAAGGAAGGAACCTGAAACTGTAAACACCATTTTGTTTCTCACAAAGAAAACACACACGTTATTTGACACATTCCTTCGTCAAACAACATTTAGGAAGCTCGTGTGAACTAGCAAATCTATCTTAATACCAACATCGCGATATTATCTCTTTAGGATAAAATCTTTTAAAGATATCTTTCTGTCTTTTTTACATTTATCTTTTTGTTATGGACTACGCTGTCGAGGTATTTTATGATGAACGTAATGCATTCCAGAGTAGGAACACTTTAGTTTTACAGCTTCAAGAATTGTACGGAACCATTTCGTTGAGAGTAAACTTAAAAATGCAAAATGACTCGCACAGACCAGCACGCCTAGAAACGGGTTTTGTCGTCGGAAGAATAGACAAAATGACAGATAGAATAGACAAAATCACAGATTTTTTTTTAGAAATCTGTCTTCAGTTTGTCGTTTTGTCTATTCTTCCGTCGACAAGACCCGTTTCTATGGTGGTCCTGCTACGCGTGCAGGAAAGCATGGCACAAGGGAGGAGGTATACTCTCTCTCTGTAGTCGGTCCCCCATGTCTGAGGATCGTGGTCAGTTTCGGAGTTGCATCTGGAGCGGATGATCCGCCTCCACCGGTTTCTGTCCAGCGCATCCCTTACCACCGTGTAGAATTTAGAGGACGATGATTCCTTCACCTGATCGGTCCATTTTATTGGTGAACGACCGCGCGATCGTTTGCCTTCGGTGTTCCCAACCACAATCAGTTTTTCCAAACTGTCATCGCCTCTGCGTACTATGTGGCCGAAATAGGAGAGAATGCGTTGTTAACATATGTCAAGCGGGTTTTTATTCGAAGCTGGGTTAAGATCGTTGTATTGGCGCGTTTGGCAGTCCACGGTAATCTCAACATTCGTCTCCAGCACCACATTTCAAATGTCAATCCTTTGTCTTTCTCGGGCCAAAATCGTCCAACTCCATCGTTCAACTCGTTTCTACTCCATCCAGCACGCGTAGTATGAACACGGAAGAGTAGACAAAGATGACGTTCCGTGTAGACAGTACGACGGCAGCAAGAAAAAGAAAGAGTCAACTGCAATTTTTACGAAATTCACTCTTTTACTTAATTCGACTCGGAATAATTTCTTTGTTTTGTCATAGGATTTTTTTTTCTTTTTGATTCTTAATTTTTACTGATATTAAGTCACATTATAAGGAGGGGTCCGTGGCTAAATAATAACAGCTGCATAAGTTGATCGATCACGTTAAGCTACGCTTGCCGCGGATGGTCCGTGGATGAGTGACCATCTTTACATACCGAGACCCCTCCGTGCCTCGGAAAGCACGTTAATTGGTCCCGGCTGTCATTCGTGGATCTTTGACAGTGGAATTTTGTTTTTTTTTTTCGTGGGATTTTGTAGATAACCGTCTATACTTTGTAGCCGTCGAGTAGAAAGTTTTCTATTGTCTTTAGCGATTACAAAATCTCTTCACTACACCACCTGACAACAGTCAGTTGTCAGTGTGATTTTGACATTTGGGATAGAAAACTTTCTTCTGCAATAGTCTACTTAAAAAAGGACATAGACAAAGATCGTTGAAAACGAAAGACAAAATGACAGATTGTAGAAAGATTTCTAGGCGGTATGTCAAAAATGAAGAAAAGAAATGTCACTTTGTATAGAAAGCAATGTGTCTACTGTTGCTTTCTATACAAAGTGAAATGCTACGCGTGCTGCATGAACACTTCTATCTCTACGAAGAGTTCGAAAAATGTTCGAAAAATTTGTCAGCTCAACAACGTAAACAACACAATGAATTTGTTGAGCTGTCAAAATGAAACCCATTGCTACTGATAGTGTTGTAGCGGTATCTACAACGCCACATGCGGGCAACTGTGCGTTGTACTGACGTCACGCAAAATCCTGCATCGCGCAAGCAGAGTTTACCGCGCAACTAGCATAGATACAACGACCCGACGTGAATCATCGGGTAGTTGCCCGCCAGACACAACACCCGCCTGGTCGGAGGATCCTCCCTTTTCGATAGAGTATGAGTGAACTTTATACCTTGTTCCTCATACCTCTATAGTGTGTTACGCAAATATCCCACTGTTTTAGATGCATTTTTATGCTCATTTTGTTGGATGTTTTTGTGTTCCACGGTAGTCCTTTATTATTTTATTGTAATGGAAAATATTTGCTCAGGTTTTAATAAAAATATTTTTCTCCGAAATTCTAGCAACCCTGTCCTTTTTACCCGACTGCGGCGAAGCCCAAAAGGAGGGTTATGTGTTTGACATGTATGTATGTATGTACATACATACATACATACAGGTCACATACGTACAGGTAAAAACTAAAAAGCTAAAAACAAGGTACATAACAAAAAGGTACAAACAGGGTACATACGTATAGGTAAAAACTAAAAAGCTAAAAACAAGGCCATTTAAAATTAAATAAAAGTTGGAAGCAGGCGGGATCCATACCATTTTTTTATTACATTTTCAAACTCAAATGAGTCCCGCCTGCTTCCAACTTTTATTTAATTTAAAATGGCCTTGTTTTTAGCTTTTTAGTTTTTTTTAACTTAATTTTTTTACCGCAGTCGGGTTTTTTAGTTTTTTTAATTACCTGTTTTTTAATTACATTAATTAAGTACAATAATTTAAAATGCAAACGATTTGTGAAATTATGAAATAATATTCTTCACACAAAATAAATAAATTATATCGAATGTATGCCCCATTTCATCATCTGTTAGTACCTAAATAATTGGAATACCTATTTTTATTTTTACAACACCAAGATTAGCATACGATCAAAAGTTTTCACCCGACCAAGGGTTTTATTTAAAAGGATTCGCAATAAACGTATAAAAATAAAAGAAAGGTCACTAGTTTGTTTTATTACTGTACCCTAATAAAACGGGTGTTTCAAATCGTAAAGAAAACCTTACTAGATCATACATTGCGAAGAAATGGTTTGTGAACATTAGTATTAAACGAAGTACTGATCCTAGACCCCAAAAACATGATAGAAACGTGTTAAAAATTGAGAATATTAATTATTATCTTTTCGTCGAAATATTTTTATTCGGAGATCCCACCCCATCTTAATGGTATTTCGGCGACAGGGATTGAAAAACGGTAATGAAGAGGTTTTGATTATCTTGTTTTATGATTAACTAGGTTCTGCCCGCGACTTCGTCCGCGTGAAATTTCACCCTCCCCCTCTAAGGGGCGGAATTTCGAAAAACCCTTTCTTAGTGCATACCTGCTCTTCACAAAAACACACTCTCCAAATTTCATGTGTCTAGGACACATGCTGTGCGTTGATATATCAGTCAGTCAGGACTTTGAAATTTATTTATATATAGTTAAGGTATATATTTATTTATGTAGATAAGTATATGTTTTATGTATATATGTAAATGGTACACCACAGACTACCTGCAGTATTGTCTCTCCTTTCTCTCTAAATTTATCCAAATGTTGTCTTTAATAGATCGTTTTTAGCGATAAGACCACATCTACTCATGTGATAAAACAGCCCATTGTGTCATCCCTTGTAAAATTTCTACATTAATTATAGCTGTAATATTTATGGTGTACATATTAAAGAGTATTCTATTCTATTGATATTAAAATTTTACAACAAATTATTGAATGAGGTCCTATGCTAATCTAAGATTTTTTGTTTGAAACAAGAAACAAATATCACAGCATTTCCTGGTCACTGATGTGATAGCTTAGTAAAGATCGGAATAAATTACGAAGAAGCTAATACTTACCCTTCGGGTACAAATTGCACAATGAGCGAAATTCGAAGGGCCCACGGATGATCCGTTCAGGGGACCGTAACTTCGACGCCTCAACGTCCAAACTTCGGACCCTCAGCGAAATTATGTATGAAAGTTTTATACGGAACCAGAGAGGCGTACTCTAAGTCGGGACTTTATGACCCCTGACATCGAAACCGGTAGCGGTAGCCTTGATTTGATTTGTTTAAATTAAATTAGGGTTCCAATGATTTAATTTGAGAGTTTTGAGAGGAAAAATTAAGTTATGTTTGGATCGTGTTTAAAATGAATAAGAGAACAAACAAGCAATGGCTTATGATTTTGTTGATTCAAGATAAAATACGTACGAGTATATTTTAGACTAGATATTTGGTTAAATTATTTTTTTAATGTTCTAAAAACAATTTTCTTCCCTGTTATTTGTTTTCTTCTTTTTAGCCTAGTTGTGGGATGATGCAGGTATAGAGGATATGTGTCACATAATGTTCTGCATTAGTAATAAACAAATTGCACTAACTTTTATTCTTGTACTTTTATTCAAATAAATATGAATTAAAATACTTAATAAAATTAAAGGTTTTTAGGCCCTGGTAGAAAAAAAAATTTTGAAGCTCTCATAAATAGTAGTCGTTTTAGAATGAAATTGAAATGAAAAAATCTTGGATTTTCATTTTGACCTTTAGCACTTTCAAAAACCATTAAAACGACACCATGACAAAAAAAAACAAAGTTTTTACTTAACGACAAAGCGTTATACCCCCGCCATGCATGCGTCTTTCTAAGTTTTCATGTTTTCGATAGTAAGGTTAAGAAAATCCAAGAGGGCTGCAAAAACAAACATTATTTTAGGGATTTTTAAAGACCATGAAAAAGACACCAATGACGAAAAAGTTTCTAATTTTCGAAGCCGCCTTCTTGGATTTCTTAAAAAACAACTGAACTATGACAGAAACTTGACATCATCATGAATAATTCATGTTAACCTGCAGTCATAGCCAACTCCGCTAAACGTAGTTTCACGCCTTGAATTTCGATCTAGTATGCAAACGAATTCTCAACCACACCGTGTTTGAATATCGTACTACGACTACACCTCTATTTTGAAGGATATTCGGGATATTCTTACTGATATTAGACAGGCAATACTCGTTATTATACGAACGTTCACAATCTGATCTTAGTCTTAATCTATCAAAAATACTTTTCACAATTTCCCTACATTTTTGACAAGTTTTTGACATTCACCGTCGCTGAGAAAAGATTGCGACTAGATTTTAAATGGTTTAAATTACGGAAATTGGCCTTTTGGGATAGATCAACAAGTTGAAAGTAGTACCGTTTACGAATTCTAGAATAATCCATCTTTTATTGCATTGTATAATAACGGCTATAAAAAGACACTTAACGAAGTCGAGAGTAACTTGTACTTCTCATCATTGTTATAATTTTTTTTTCCAGGCTTGGTCCAGCCAAGCCTGCAAACCTGGTTACGAAAATATTGAAGGTCAAATTTGATTTGAACTTTTTAAGTTTTTAATAACACAACTTTAAATACCCCCATGCCCCCTGTACCGTTTTATGCACCCATAAGCATAATGCTTTGCACTACCGCAAACTTTTAATTTTTACACCAAAAATAAAAGTCGTTTTCCAACAATTATTTTTATGCAATGTTACTTAGTTTGATGCGTAGTTGACGGCTTTGTAATGGTTCTTTTTAGACCTTGTATTTAAATAATTTAAAAGCTAACAGGCTTGAAATAATAATAATATGTACTAGTATATACAAAAGGGAGGAGAAAGAATCAAGAGCATCAAAAAATTCATCCGCAACGTTGTCAACATGAAAAGTGACACAACCCATCTCAAGTTGTTGACTTTTCAAGACGCGCAGCTGCCACTTATTATTTTATGCCCTCTTTCTTTTTCCCTAAAGAATAAAACGCTGATGTTTTCCCTTGAGTTGAATAATGGTATTAGGTTCCTTTATAACGGGGTTGGACGTACGTTGGTCATTTTATTTGGACTTTTATGTGGTCCTATCTGAAAACTGCAAAGCTGCAACGTCTTGTCGTTGCACGTGGTTCATGCTCACTTTGTATACCGCAATATTTGTGTCATAATGTTACACATTAATGTATAAAGAAGCAGAATTTATGATCCTCTTACTTGCATTTTTTTATCTGGCACACTGCCAATTTTGTTTATTTCCTGCTCAGTACCCATTCTCTACGAAAAACGTACCTAGTTATTTTTGTCACAACTTTTTTTGTAAGTATCCCATTAAACCTTTTTCTTTTTGTTAGTTTAATTGTCAAGAATACAATACCACCCTTTCCTGAGTTTTTAATTCCCAAGTTCTATTGTTTATCAGGCGAATCATTAGGAATACATTTAAGGTTATTTTCTCAAGTCAATATACTTTCAAAGTTATAAGCCAAATGGGAACGCCATTACAACCCTCATCCAACTTCAACAACGCCACTCTAATTTACATTGACACAGTTTTTCAAGCTATTCTTGAGTTGACGTTTGAAATAAGTGGGGATGCCTTTGTCAGCGGAGGATAGGATGGGAGGATGGGAGGATGCTCCAGTTTCCACGTGTCATGGCGGAGTCGGGAGCCGGCCTGTTGTTCTCTAGACGATTAAGCGTGGTTTAAATGAGTACTTGCTGTTGGATTGCTTGTTGTATGTGTGTTTAAATGAGGGTTTGTTTTTTCTTTTGAGACCGTAGTTTGTATTTATCTGTTGGGCCTGTGTGTGGTATTTTACGATTTCAAAGCGAAGCTTGATAGAAAATACCGATATGTTTAGTACCTACAGATGGACTTTTTCAACGTACGTCATCAGTTTCCGTTTATTACCTAATTTTCCTTAGCAAAACAATATTATATTAAGGCGACTACATGACCTAAAGCGCGGTCTTTGTCGGACTGCATAGAAATGAAAGTTAAGCGCGATGACACAACGCTGATAATGTAATGCAAAATATGAAGCAATTATCTATTTACAAAAAGTCTATTGTTTGGACTAAAAAATTAAAACACTAGTGCTTTAGTATGTTGCTTGTAGAATAATCTGACAAAAAATCATTATGATTATATTATGATATGTATATTAGTATGGTTTTTATTGTAAAAAGAAAATTTTTAGAGGTATCCTCATGATTTTTGCTATCGTAGGATGTCACCACAATCTGCCCAAACGAAGTACCGAGGTACACTTAGTGGCATAAAATACACTAGATTACACTGAATAATGTTGCATTTATATATTTTTCTTATGGTTACGCGGGGACGAGAATAAAATAACTTTTATCGTAATAAAAAGCTCGCCATTTTAGGCACAATTATACTACCTTGGTCCATTACCTTACCTAATAAAAGAAAAAACTGTCAAGTTGGCGTTTCAGTCTATCAAAAAGTACTACTATGTGAAGTTGACAGTTTGACAGTTGTCTGCTGTCGACTTCAGCTGCTGTTGTTTTTGTTTCATTTCAAATATTTTTATATTACAATTCAATCTAAATTAAATAATAACTCTCATTGTCTATTCGATTATCGTTAGGCAACTTTATGTACCTACCTAACATAAGAAAGGATGCTTTTACCCAAAAGTAGCTGAATAGAAGCTGTGAATGTTGATGACCAGTACATAATGAAGTCTATCAGAGCGATTAACAAACTCGATAAATAAATGAGTTCCTTAGCGTCGACATACAAGGGTTTCAAGCAAGCTTAACATAAGCCAGATCATCAAGTTTCAGTGAATAGAAGTCGCATTTAAATAAAGCCTTTTATTAACTTCATCTTGATTTCTTGAAATAAATAAAACATTAGGCCAAGAAACATCGAATACTTACATAAAACACCCTTTTTTATGCTTACTCTGCCTTTTTTGTGATGTACATAAGGGATGTAATTTGAGATTCGATACTGAGTAGCCCACTTCATGGAATTCAAAAGCATTTCCTATTATTATCGGGCCCTGGAGCCCGAGCGGAACTCGAATCAATTAAAGCCTGGGAGTCATCATTCCAGTAATATCTACCAATAACATTGGAATAAATAGACTTATCGAGTTAGTTGTATGGAATAAAACAATAAATATTTTTGTTTTTTTATTAACGTTCTTCATTTTCAATTTCATCTCTCACTAAAATATTATCAAGGAAAGTGGCAGGCGCTGTTATATTTTCTTGATGCCGAGCCCAACCCATATGTTGGCTATCACTATCTTGGTGATGTGCCTTGCCGGTCTTGTTAGATATATTACATGGGAGATATTGTAAGACTGTATGTTATCATCCTGTACTCTTTGACAAGAAACGCACCTCATGTTTGTAAGCACTATCCTGAAAGCAATAGATTTGTTAAAATCTTAAGTATTTTATTCTTTTCATAATGATAAAACGTGAACAGGATACTTACGCGACGCTCAAACCTAAAGCCTGAGTATCCAAATCGTAATGTCCATTATGAATACCCAATCTGTCAGGACAGGAACAAAATCGTGAGGTGACAAACGGAATACCAGAAAGAATAGCCAAGTTATTAAACAAAATACACAACACAGACGAGTATCCCGAAACGCAGAAACATTTATATATTAATCTATGCAGAAACGAACGGAATAACAAATAACATTTACCCACGAAATAATGTGATGTCCACAGAACACGTATGCTCTTAATGTCAACTCGTACATGCAAAGTTGCCACATGATTTAATTGTGTTACAGGTTATTAAAACTTTAAATAATTTATTATGTAGTTTTAAATTATTTATGGATAAAAACACAATTATTTTCGAATTCCCCTATTTTTTCTCTACGATTTGGTGCACGTGTACCTCGAGGTACATGTTTGGGCAAAGTTGTATGGGGTTTTGCTGACCTCCTTTGTTGTATTACGTTTTCTGTTGAAAACATAATACAACAAATTTGATACGATAAAAAAAGTGTATGATAGTCTTCAGGATATACATGCTAGGTGTGTTCACCTAGCATGTATATCCTGAAGACTATCTTACATTTTTCTGATTTTGTTTACTGTAGTCGATCATATACTTTTATTGTTTCTAAAACTTGCGTTTTTTGTGTTTAGGTCCTGTAAGCCCCTTAACTTACAGGACCTAAACACAAAAAACGCAAGAAAAAAATTACCAATAAAGACTCTCCCCCACAGGCGCGTTATAGGTCGACAATATCGGATGCGATATAGCGATAATGCTTCCAGATTCCTTGCCACACAGCTGCGTTGTTATCGTCCGATATAAATAAATATAAATTATTTTCTTTCTGTAAGTAGTTTTGCACAAACACTTTTACACGTCAATCATATTTTAAAAACTAGATGAGGTCGGCGTGTGCGTGTAACCTACACTATCGTTTGCGTCCTAATACAAAACGTTCTAAGAAATCATGTCGGAATATCGCAGGACGGAGGAACGCAAGCGTCCTACTTCTGTTGCGTCATTATGTAGTGTAGCGGCCGTCCTAATACAAAATGTACTTAAAACAGATATCGCATTACCGCATCCGATATTATCAACCGATAATAACACGCCTGTTGAGGAGAGCCTTTAAAGTTTTGATTAAGGGGTATCCGTTACCGTCTGTGCTGCCGAAACGATTTGTTTGGCGCCACACAGCCGGGTCACGTCTCACGAAGCACCACTTTCCACCGCGAACCTCCACTTATCTCGAGTATTGCTGAGTCATTCAGTTTAGTTATTATTACAAACGGCTGCTATGCCATGCGATTCATATTGATAGAAATATTTGCTGCTTCAAACTCTATTAGCGGAATAAGTTACTTTTTGATTTATTGACAGCGATCGGAAGATAAATATGGTAGGAAGTCTGAGAGAAATTGGTAATAGACATTCTGACAGATCTTGTCACTTTTTGTTGTTACGCTTTCCGCACTTGTTCCATGGATGGGTCTTATGGATCTTTACATACCAAAACACCTCCGTGCCTCGGAAAGCACGTTAAGCCGTTGGTCCCGGCTGTCATCCGTGGATGTTTGACAGTCGTTTCGGGTCGTCAGAAGCCCGAAAGTCTGACAACCCGTGTTACCAAGGGGTATCGTATTACCCAGTAACTGGGTTGTGGAGGTCAGATAGGCAGCCGCCCAATGTAAAATACTGGTATTCAGCTGCATCCAGTTACATTGGACGCAGACCCAAACATACCACCAAACGGGGTGAATAGGGATGCAGAGGTGAATTGGGACAAAACTTTAAAATGGATTTTAGCGTTGAAATAATACAGTTTGTTGCCGAAAAGGACACTTTATCGTTATTTATAATACAATAAACACATTAGACTCCTTTTTGGCAACAGACTATCACACTAATATTATAAAGGCGAAAGTTTGTGAGTGTGTGTGTGAGTGTGTGTGTGTGTGTGTGTTTATATGTTTGTTACTTCTTCACGCTCAAACGGCTGGACCAATTTGGATAAAATTTGGTATGGAGGTAGCTGACAACCTGGATTAACATATAGGCTACTTTTTATCCCGATATTCCCACGGGATCGAAACTTATGCGGGTTAAACCGCGGGGCGCAGCTAGTATTATTTAAATGTTAAAATCGCTTTTAAAGTTTCGTCCCGATTCACCCCTGCATCCCTATTCACCCCGTTTGACTGTAGTTGGGAAAAGACTAGGCAGAGGATGATGAAAGTATTTCGTTGAATCTTATCTCTCATTTAAGTATCCATGTTACATTAAAATTTTTATTGTTTTAAAATCTTTATGTACCTTACCTACTGCATTTGCTCTTGCAAGTCTTAAGCAGGATAACAATTTAAAATCTCATTAAATGCACCCAGAGCTCTTTGTAAAAGCTATTCTGTTGAATCTTAAATGGATACAGTATCGTTTAGACTAGCCTTCCTCCGGTTTATTACGCTAACGTACTCAAAACATGTTTCATGATACATTATTATTAGAATAGCAAAGAATACCTAGGTACTCTTTATTATACCACCATATAAATTACAGATATAAATATAGAAATTTTACAAAGAGTAACACATTCAACGGGTTCCTGCGGCCTTCACAAGTTGTCGGTCCACCTTGTGGGAGGCCTTCCAACGCTACGTCTTCCGGTACGCGGTCGCCACTCCAGAACCTTTCGGCCCCATCGGCCATCTGTTCTGCGAGCAATGTGCCCTGCCCACTGCCACTTAAGTTTGGCAATTCTTCGGGCTATGTCGGTTACCTTGGTTCTCCTGCGGATCTTCTCATTTCTGATTCGATCACGCAGGGAAACTCCAAGCATAGCCCTCTCCATTGCCTTTGGGTGACTTTTAGCCTTCTTATAAGGCCCATTGTGAGCGACCAAAAAATAGCATTAAAATATTTTTTTTTTGCAAGCGAAGCAAGTGAAGAGAGTTATATGGGAATCCTGCTGAGTTCAGTCATAATATGTGACTGAAGGAAATAGAGAAAATAATTCAGGAATACATTCTTATTGCTAAGAGCGATAAGCGATATTATTATTTATATTATATTGCCCGTGACTTCGTCCACGTGAAATTTCTTGCAACCCCGACCCACACCATCGCATCGTATCGCCTGCCCGCGCTATTACTTACTTCGTTTTCCGATAATGTTCTTTCTGACTTTTTTTAAATTTTTGTTCTGCTCCTAAGAGCGCCCTAGCGTGATATTAAGTAACCTAAGGCCTTCCTTAAAAAAAAAATGTTATTGTTTTTTTTTTGCATTTATAGAATTAGATAACGTATAACCCCCTTACTAATAAACGTATTATATCAGACTAGCTTCTGTCCGCGACTTCGTCCGCGTGAAATTCGTACTTCCTCTAAATATTTCGAAAATGTATGTTTATGATCCATTTATTTAGATAAATAAGTATTCGGGCCAATTTTTAGGATTTTTTGTTTTTCAAATAAACTGTATCCCCGCTTTTCACCCCCACATGGGTGGAATTTTGAAAAATCGTTTGGGATGTGTTCATAACTTGACTCAAAGACCCATACCCATTTTCGAGTTAATGGAAGCAAGCAGTAAAATCCAACCCTTAAACTTTATTACACTTTTCTACCTTAGTAGGAGTCGATTTTTGAATAACCCTAAAACACACTTTTTTATTTTTAAACGAATTCAAAATGAGGAGGAGGTTCTCAGTTCGTCGGAATCTTTTTTTTTATGTATGTTCCCGATTACTCGAAGCTAAACCGATTTGAAAAAATATTTTTTTGTTTGAAAGGGTATACTTTCCAGGCGGTCCCATTGTCAACAAGTCAGGATTTTGATGGGATCCTGGAGAAATCGAAGGAACTCTTCAAATATTATAGGCACACCTATAGCAATTTGGGTATTTTTAGGTTTTTTATTTTTTACCCGACTGCGCGACGCAAAGGAGTGGTAATGTGTTCATCAGCCTATGTATGTATGTATGTTTATATGTTCCTTTGAAGCACTATACAGACCAAACGCCTGGGCCGATTTTTATGATTCACACGTTAATCGATTCCTCTTAGTCCGGCGAGTGTCACTAAAGACATGACGTTAGTGAAATTTCATTTTGGCGACTACTGGACGCTTTCTCCAGGGTCCCCCCTGGAGAGATCGAAGGAACTCTTCAAATATTATAAGCACACATATAGAGATTCGGGTATTTTTTATAGTAACTCTTGCATTTGCTCTCGAAAAGCACTATTTGGTGAAGTGCAACTGATGATGAAGACCACAGACGGCCACCGGAACTACTCAATAATAAGTATGTCTCGGGTTGCGATTCGATTACTTTAATATGGTTGCTAAGCAATTTATGCTCGTCACAATGCGAATGGTGAAATGCAGTTGATGGAGAACTCCTCAACAATTAATGTCTCTGCATCGGGAAAAGCAATATTTTGGTAAAGGCGATGAGCAAGTTGACATTAGGCTATTGTTACTTCGATAAATTATAAACAGACCCACTAAAAAGCGAGAAATAAAAACTATTTAACAAAAAAAAAGTGAAAAATAACTTTAATTTCGGAAGTCGGTGGCAAAAAATTAAAATGCAGATCCAAAGACATCGACTTCCGAAATTAAAGTTATTTTTACTTTGTAGGTTTTTTTTGGAAGTCTATAAAGTTTGTAAACCAAATACTCAAATAAGATTTTTCATATAAACTGTATCCCCTCTTTTTTTCCTATAGGGATGGAACTTTGAAAAATCGTCTAGGATGTTTCTATGAATTGACTTAAGGATTATTTATACCAATTTTCTAGTTAATTAAGCCACGTAATAAAATACTCCCCTGTGAAATTGAATACCCCTCTTCACCCCGTCAGGGGTAGATTATCGAAAAACCCTGATAAGTTATTCTTTATTTTTGGTCATAAGTATAAATACTGAGTTTCGAGTTAATCGAAGTGCGCATTAAAATTCTTCCTTACAAATTTTGACACCCCCTGCAATCCCCCTATAGGGGGAAGTTTAGAAAAAACAAAAATGAACAAACTTCATAATTTACTTAGTAGATAATATTCTTGCCAAGTTTTCAGTTTATTTTCATTTAATCTGTATCCCCCCGCTTTTCTACCCATATATGGAATAATTGGAACTTGAATTTGGGTACAATTTTGAAAAATAGTTTAAGATGTGTTCATAACATGACTCAAAGATTATTTATACCAATTTTCGAACTAATCAAGCCACGCAGTAAAATCATCCCCTGTAAAATTATCTACCCTTTTTCACGTAGTTAGGGGTAGATTTTCGAAAAACCCTGATAGAAATTATTCTTTATTTTTAATTTTAAGAATAAATACTCTGTTTCGACTTAATCGTACAGCGCGATAAAATTCTTCCATACAAATTTTGACACCCCCAATCCCTCTTTAGAGGGTAGTATAGAAAAACAAAAAAGTCCAAACTTCATAATTTACTTAGATAAGTATTCGTGCTAAGTTTCTAGGTTATTAACTCAAAGAATAAGATTTTTCATATAAACAAAATCCCTCGTTTTCACCTTCTTAAAGGTTGAATTTCCAAAATCCCCTTCTTTGTGGATACCTACTCTTCACAAAGAACACACCCTCCAAATTTCATATCTCTAGGACCAGCGGTTTAGGGTGTGCGTTGATATCTCAGTCAGATCATTGAATTTTATATAATATAGCAAATAGCAAAATTTAAACCCCCTTTCACCGCCTTAAGGGTTGAAATCCTAACAACACCGTTGTGTTATCTTTCAACTATAAGCCTAGATAGTAAATTTTGTGATTTTTACTTCGAAAATTAAGGACTTTCCATACGCAACTTCATCCCCCTTTTTAACCCCTCGGGGGTAGGATTGTCAGAAACGCTGAGACACGTATAAATTAATTTTCAATCCTCAGTCTAAACACTAAATTTGAAGATCCTAACTTCAAAACTGACGAACTTTCATATAAACTTCCATCCCCTTTTTCACCCTTTTAGGGGTAAAATTCCCAAAAATCCTTTCTTAGTGGATACTTACTCTTCAGAACACACCCTCCAAGTTTCATATGTCTAGGACCAGCGATTTGGGCTGTGTGTTGATTGATTATATAATTAGAAACAAAATTTCACCCCCCTTTTCACCCCCTTAAGGGTTTAAATTCTAACAACATCGTTGCGTTACCTTCCAACCATAAGCCTAGATAGTAAATTTAGTGATTTTTATTTCGAAAATTAAGGACTTTCCATACACAACTTCATCCCCTTTTTAACCCTTCAGGGGTGGAATTGTCAAAAGCGCTGAGACACGTATAAATTAATTTTTAATCCTCAGCTTAAACACAAAATTTGAAGATCCTAACTTCAAAACTGACGGACTTTCATATAAACTTCCATCCCCTATTTCACCCTTTTAGAGGTAAAATTCCCAAAAATCCTTTCTTAGTGGATACTTACTCTTCACAAAGAACACACCCTCCAAGTTTCATGTCTCTAGGACCAGCGGTTTGGGCTGTGTGTTGATATATCAACAATCAGTCAGTTTACCATTTTATATATATAGACTAGCTGCGCCCCGCGGTTTCACCCGCATAAGTTTTGATCCCGTGGGAATATCGGGATAAAAAGTAGCCTATATGTTAATCCAGGGTGTCAGCTACCTCCATACAAAATTTCATCAAAATTGGTGCAGCCGTTTGATCGTGATGAAGTAACAAACATATAAACACACACACACACACACACTCACTCACACACTCACAAACTTTCGTATATATAATATTAGTGTGATGTGATGAATAGTTACACACTGATTTCCCTCTTTCAGTCGTCAGTAATTTGACTTTCGAAAGAAGAAGACAAAGCGTTGTGTTACTATACAGACGCTATACAACGTTTATTAGTAAGGGGGTAAGAATAGACTAGTGTACCCAAAACAATTTTCATAAATGATAAATGATTTTATTTTGTAAGTAGGTTTGCACAAACACTTTTACACGTCAATCATATTTTTTTTACTCTGAGAAGAAAGGCTGAAACAAACTCAGAGGTCACAGTCTCTTTTAAAGTTCAGACATAATCTTGATAATATAATCTTCTCATAATACATAGACTACTAATTATTTTCTGGTTTTACACATATACTCTGAGTCATTGCCCAGACAACTACTTATGTAATACAATCCCTTAATTGCCATCCACGATTCCCTCGGGATGAATTGAAACAAGTCAAGAGCCATTAACAAGTTCAACATCACATCAAATAACATCAAAACGTAACACTGCTTTGGTCCCATCTCTCTCAAAAGAACACAACTTTGATCGTTAGAACTTGGTTCAAATCTACTTTGAATAGCCACGATACATAATCTCGAGGGACCCGTGGCTAAATAATAACAGCTGCACAGGTCGATCGATCAGGTTAAGCTACGCTTGCCGCGGTTGGTCTGTGGATGGGTGACCATCTTTACATACCGAGACCCCGCCGTGCCTCGGAAAGCACGCTAAACCGTTGGTCCCGGCTATCATTCGTGGATCTTTACCGACCGACCGTCTGACAACCAGTCTTACCAAGGGGTATAGTATTACCTAGTAACTGGGTTGTGGAGGTCAGATAGGCAGTCGCTCCATGTCAAATACTGGTATTCAGCTGCATCTGGTTAGACTGGAAGCCGACCCCAACATAGTTGGGAAAAGGCTAGGCAGATGATGACATAATCTGCATTCGCAATTCATTTGCCAAAATGTAAACAAATATGAGTTTATGGAAAAATAACTTTAAATCCTACCGAATAAAGTTCGACCGACCCGACCCATCCCGTCGCATTGCATCGTTTGCTCGCGCTGTTACTTCGTTTTCGCTTAGCGTTCTTTTTTTGGCACGGCTCCTAAGAATCCTAGCGTATGTTAAATATCTTCACGAATTGGGCAAAAATATTTCTTCAAATCCAACTGGTAGTTCCAGAGATTAGCGCGCTGAAACATACAAACTCTTTAGCGTTATAATGAGTATAGATAGATTTAGACATAGATAATATATGCTCTTCAGAAAGGTAAGATACTGAAGTGCATAATCAAAACAAGATCTCAATTTGTCAAATTATACATGAATTACGGTGCAAAACTTGAGTAAAGTTCACTACTCGACGCGGCGTCACGGCGCCAAACGTGTTTGTTTCAACAATGATTAATCCTAATTATTAAAAAAAACACAACCTTGCATGCAAGTAATGGGCTATAAATGTTTGTTCCAATAGATTAAATAACAGGTCAGACGTAAACCTTTTACGAACGAAGTAAACCGTGCCAGTTACACGTAAATTGTTGCCATTTTTCTCGGGCGCTGCTACATCAATTTAATAGCAGGTCTTTCGTTTTCGTAGCGTATCCGCACTTTGACATTCAAAGCAAACGAACTGGCACACAGAAACTTTTGTGTGCCTTTACCCGCAATGGTCGCCCAGCGCGCTATGGAGCGGGCTATGTTCGGAGTTTCTTTGAAGGATAAAATCAGAAATAGAGTTAGCTCTTTATGTTCCGGGCCAGCGGTAACCCTTTCGGACAATCCCACTGACCCGGCAGGCTTCGGCCTTAAGGGGCCCCTACCTTCATGCTGACATCTCTTTGAGGCGCGCGTGGAACGCGTACGCGCCGTCCGGCACGGGCCTGGTCCTAACAGGCCCACGCCTACGGTGGCCGGGAGTCGTCACGCGGCTCCCGACGCCCGGAGCGTCTCGCGCGGCGGCTGGGACGGGAGGCTCTCTCCCTCAGCTGTCCCGCCACCTCCTTCGCTAGCATGACGGCTTCAAAGAAGGAGGTGACTGCCTCCGACTACCTCTCGCTCCGGACCATGGCTTCCCAATTCTCAAGTGCTATAGTCATTTAGCACTTGGGAATTAGCACCTGGAGTGGAGACCGCGTATGCAAGCGTAGTGTGGGACGCCCCCCAGCTAGAAGGACCGACGACCTTCAAAAATTGGCTGGGATAGACTGGATGCGGAAGGCAGAGGACAGGGTGTTGTGGCGCAGCGTGGGAGAGACCTATGTCCAACAGTGGACTGTGATAGGCTGAGTTGATAATCAGAAGCCGTATAAAATTTAGCTCGGGTTTTTTTTCAGTTTTTTTTACACATTTTAAACAGTGAATTAATTATGTCGCTTAATAAAGGTCCAATTCATACGGACGATGGATGGTGGTATGTTGATAAAATTAAGTCTGAAAATTACGGTTTTAAAGCTTGTAATTTGGTCTGTCTGGGCCTCAATTAGGTTTTAACTACGTTCCTGATTACCGTGGCTAAATGTACGGACTGGAATATTTGTTTAAATTTAATTCTCAGAAAATTGGTTTTGATTAAAACGGTTACTGGGATTTTGGATATTGTTATTTCGAGATTTTGAAACATGATATTTAATTATTACTGTAATATCTGTATTGGAGGAGCTTGTGGCTAAGTAGCAACAGCCGAACGGGTCAACCGAAAATTTCCCATTCAATAAAATTAAAGATTTTGAAATAAACATTCTTTGCAATGGTTATTTAACAAGAAATAATAAAAAAAAAACAAAGAAAAGCCTGGAGTCATTAGTCAAAGAGCGCATAACAATACAGGAAGCATATTCATTACTGTTAAAAACCAAATGAATACTCAGACTCATGTAGTAATACATTAAGGAAACTGTGCCCTAATCCCTTTTTTACCATACGTTAATTCAACGGGATTAATTTTCTTTTGAGGCTATGTGTGTCTGTGGCACTGAATAGACAGACCCAGAAGGTCGACTTCATACAACGAGCGAAAACAGGCGTACGCACACATAGACACGTTTGTACGTACAGTGAGTGTAAGCGCGCTTGCGATTGGCGTTTGTTTGTCATAGTTCAACTACAAGTCGATCTGTTGATGGCAACGCTGTCGGCGAGTGAGGAACCTCGTCACTTTTAATAGTAATTTCGTTGTTTCAAGTAAAGCGGTCGGGTCAGATGAGTTTTTTATTACTATTATTATTCATATTCATAGGCATCGGAAAGCATGTAAAGCATGTCATGGCTGTCATTCGTAGATCTTCGTTACGGGTAGTCAGAAACCCAAAAGTCAGACAACGGGTCTTGCCAAGGCGTATCGTGTACCCAGTCAGTTGCGGAGATCAGATAGGCAGTCTAAAGACTGGTATTCAGCTGCAGCTCCGGTCAGACTGGAAGCCGAATCCAACATAGTTGGGAAAGGGCTAGGCAGATTGATAAAATCGCGTATGTCGCGTATGACCACCATTTCATCTGATGATAAGCACTCATATGCATATCGTTGGATGTCCATAAAATATGTGCGTGCGAGGCTGTTTTTATTCGTCGTATGCAGTTGGCCTTCTGGAACTTTCTTTTTGATGACAGAGGGTTGTCAACGACGCAATTTCCGAGCGGACTTTAAAGTAATTTGTCGGGGTCCGGTCTCACAGATGTGACAGTTACGACATTTTCGGTTAATTCACTTTAATGAAAATGTAAATTCAATATAGCTCTATGTGCTCATAAAATTACCGGTTAGGTATTACTACGATCCGCGTGTCAAAGGATTTTGTTACTTATTGCTAACTTAAATTTTTAGGGCGGGTAGTTCCAAATCCACTTGTCTTGTCGCAACGTCAAAAATGACGCTAACTATCGTCAAACCAAAGAAAGCGTTGTGTCAAATTACTATTACAAAATTATGGCCTTCCCGTACGTCAAAAAATGACGAGTATGTAATCGTTATTATTTGACGTACGTATACTACGTTAACGCACCCTTTGAAACAACCGGCCCTTAATCTGCCAAGTTTTGACTGATAGACGATTGTTTCTTTACTCCCGGGAGTCCCAATTGCATTGTTGTTAAGATTTCAAAGAAATTACTACTTAATTATCATCAGTCAGAATCATAGTCATCAAATTATTGTATGGTCGGCATGTCCGATGTCCCATGGACAGATTTATGCAAGAGTTAAGCCAAGCTAACAAAATCACTGCCGGGCCAGCGGGATTGTCCGAAAGGGTTACCGCTGGCCCGGAACATAAAGGGCTAAGGAAGGAACACGTGTGGGTTTTAGTCAGTAAGAGTCTGGCACTCCCTTCCGCTCCACCTAGAGCGGGAGGAGTCATTTGATGATTTCCCATCCGCAAAAAAAAAAGTAACAAAATCATACAGGTGTCGGCCCCGACTTACGAGTTGTCGTGGGGTAGTGAGTTCAAACCTAGGCAGGCATTTTTTTTTTTTCAAGTTTTCTCCATATAAGTTACATAATTAATAATAATAATAATAATAGTTTATTTATCACTCCTGAAATTACAAATTTCTCTTAATCTATGTACAAAATCATGGCAATGAATACATTTATAAGAGATTACGTTGACGACTATACTAGTATAAACTGTGTCACAGTCGTCAGAAATATAGAGATGTAGAATTATAAACACAAAATAAAAAAAATTTATAAACTATTAGTGTGTTAGTAACAGAAAAGTGTTAATTTCATCAAAATCGTGAGGAAACCGGCATATCCTATAACCAAAAATAGGAACACGTGTGACATCCACCAGCCCGCATTGGGCATGCGTAGTAGATTATGGCCCACTCCCTCTCAGTTCTCTCAGAGAGGAGGCCTGTGTACCAGCAGTGGGAACAGCCTGATCATGCTACCAAAATCAATCAAGTAAAAATAAACACTTTCCCTTTTTCAAAACAGATGTTGAAACAGCTTCAGCTAAGTAAGCACAGTTCCAGTCAACCGTGCACCAAACAGAAAGTTGGCAACAGGACTTGGCGTAACCAGTATAACAACGAATGCACCGCGACAGATTTTCCAATGAAACTCAGTTCAGCAACTTTATAGAAAGAGTACTAACAAGGCGTCTAAACTTCAGGAGTCCAGATCAAGAGATTTGACGGTGTGGGAGGACCAAGTTTGATCTCCGATTTGAAATGGAAATCTGAACATTTTACTCGCACCGTTTGAGTTTCGCTACGGATTTTGTTCGAAATTATTTTTTTTTTGTGATGGTAACTTGCCCTTGCTTTTGTGAAGATTCTGTGAAGGATTTTGAGGTTTAGGTTTTAGGTACACCTCATTAAGCCCAAGTAAAGTATTTTGTGTGTGTGTGTTGTGTAATCTGCATTCGCGAATTATTTGCCAAAAACGTAAACAAATATGAATGGAAATGGATTTTTAATTCCTACACAATAAAGTTCAGTTTACGCTAGAACTTCAGAGATTTTTATAACTTTTTCAATAGTGCTAGTCAGTCTGAAATCAACTTAATTTGTCATTGAAATAAAGTTGATATTTGTTTAACTTGAAATAGGGTATGGGGTGCAGCACTGCGCAATTTTACTATTAAAAACTTAATATAAGATTAGTATAAAAAGATAATCAATCCCAAAGAAAATAACGGCGACGAAAAACAAATCCAATTATGCAACGTCAGAGTTTAATCGGTATGACTCGACTTCTCAAATGTCAATAAAATCGATTTGGATTACATTAACGTAATAGGGTTAGGTCTCCTGTACGAGGCCTTGACATTCTGCCAATACTTGTAACACTGTCTACTTTATTACAATGCTCTTGTACCCTTTCTTCTTTGACTTTATTTTTTGTTTTTTGCTGAATTTTGTCCTTAGAAACGTTCTGCTCATAATCCTTGTAATACTGTTCCACTCCACTACACAGCCGTAACGTTATTTATAATTTATTTTAAATGTAAGTATTTAATAATCTCGGTCTCGCCATAAGGTCGGCGCCTGCGTCCATTTACTTGTCACAGCTTACTTTACTCTATGGTCACAGCTATGCCATGCCACAGACACACCAGAGAGTGCCTCTGGCACTCAAGGCATAGACAAGTAATGAGGTTACGTCTGACGCAGATTAAAAAAATAATTTATTTTATTATTTGCTAATATTTTACATAATTATTTATTTCTGTTTCTGTAACTGCCCGTGACATCATAGCGGGCCCTATCAGAATACCAGCGCTGTGACATTTATTTTTAAATGTCGCAGCATCATGCTGAGATAGGAGCCTTTTGGCCTCGTATAGGACTTTCTGTTTTATTTTCCTTTTGTTACTTTTTCTTTTTCTTTTTTTTTATATAACTTGGATTTTTATTTGACTGTGTTTAGTTTAAATGATAAATGATTTATTTTCTGTAAGTAGGTTTTTACAAACACTTTTACACGTCATCATATTTTTAAACTAGATGTGGTCGGCGTTTCCTATCTGACTACTCTGAGAAGAAAGGCCGAAACAAACTCAGAGGTCACAGTCTCTTTTAAAGTCCAGACAAAATCTTGGTCAGATCGTGTGAAGACCATGTAGATTGATGTCTGAAATGGTCTTTTGAGGAAAGAACCACACAGATTGAGCGGACCTGTCCAATCAGTGCACGCATTTGTCAAAAATCGTGCAGCTCGACTCAGAAATGAGGAGCTCAACGATTCGACGAACAATACCAAAGAAAGGACATTTGGGTAGGCCGCGTAAATTACTCAAACTGCCAGATCATGATTAAAACTAAGAAGGAAAACAGAAAAAAAATGACCCACATAGTCCTCACATTCACAATAATTAAATGAAAAGAAAAATAAAATAAAAAATACTTTACAAAGTAAATATTCATGTCATTGTCTAAATAAAATTCATCAATGTCAATGTGTATATAAAAATCCGGACATAATCTTTGAGGACCATGTAGATTAGTGTCTGAAAAGATCTTTTGAGGAAAGAACCACACAGATTGAGTGGACCTGTCCAGTCAGTGCACGCATTTGTCAGTAACCGTGCAGCTCAACTACTATTTTTAATTTTTGAACTCAAATAACGTGACTTGGCAATACTACAAACTTTTTTAAATATTTTAGAATAATTCTTAACATATAAATTAAATTCAGCAGTGTTTATAAAAATCCGTTCTTCATATAATTCATAAAGTCGTTTTCTACTTTTATGTATACCAATGGTGGCCCAGTCACTGAAGGAAGCGTTACTATTAACCGATAATCTTTTTGAAATAAAAGTGTTATCAAATTGTGTGCAATACATATTAAAAAAATCATTATATTGTTGATTAGGGTCATCATTAGTGAATAAAAGTGGTAATTTACCCAAGAGTTTAGTTTTAAATGTTTCCAAGCGATTAGTTGTTTTTGGGTTAACAGTGATATCTTTTTTAGTAACTTTTTTGTTGTAATTTGGAATACTGATCAATTGTCCGCAATGATCTGAGTCTATTAAGTTAATAATTTCTTTGTGGGTCGGTATAACATCTGTATAAATGTTATCTAGGCATGTGGCACTAGTAGGAGTTATTCTAGTGGGCTCTAAAAATTGGTTAGCAAGATTGTATGACTGAAACAAACTTATAATTTTAGTACTTAACCCAGAATTTTCTAACAAATTAACATTAAAATCACCACAAGTGATGATAGACTTCTTTGTATTACAGATTTTGTGCAACACTTCATCCATAACTTTTTCAAAACAATCATACAATCCTGAAGGTGGTCTGTATACACTTAATATAATGAACTGCTCCAATTCTATACAGGCTATTTCAATTGTTCGCTCAACAGAGAGGCTTACGATATCCTTTCGGTCCTTAAACTTAAGCTGGTTATTTATTAAAATTAATGAGCCACCATGTATAGCATTTACTCTGCTGAATGAACTACCAACCTGGTGATTACTAAAATTGAACATGAACTGGTGGCTTTTAAGCCAATGTTCTGGCAAACAAAGAATATCTATATTGTTACAATTCAGGAATAATTCTACTTCTAAGTCTTTGTTTAAAAATCCTTGAATATTTTGATGCACCAGATTGATACTATTTAATTTTTTTACACTTTCATTTGACTTATTATTTGCCTTAGTTACATTTTTGCAAGAGGTTGCCTCTATTGTCTTAATGTCTAATTTAAATGATGATTAATGTCATTAATTTTGACCAAATTATTGGCAGAATACTTTAAAAAGTCATTGCATTGCTCAATAGGAGCAATTTGTTTAGCCAAATGTTTGGCTGAAATTGAAAAAAAATATGATAGCGACACAGCTATCTGTCTTTTAAGATAGTTAGAAAGATAGTACATAACAATATTGTATCTATCTTTTGTCAAATATAAGTTATTACCAACATAATAGTTAGTATCAATTAACTGGAATTGGTTATCATTATATGTCAAATTGTGCAATGTCATGTTCATATCAAATCTTAAGTTATTTTCTTCCTGTGGCAAACTGTTACTGTAAGGGAATGTAAACAATACAATTTTTCTTAATCTAAGGTTGCACAATGTTCGATGATATTGGAGCAATTCTCCTTTATTTAAATTACCCCTATTTCCCATAAATATTAATAAAGTTGTTTCCTGCTTAAAGTTATATTTAATAACTTCTTTCATAATATCAAATAAAGAACAACCAGGCATACAGTAATTTATTATTGAGTGTCCCGGATATTCATCTGTCAACAAGTGACCTAAGTCCTTTCCAATCTCATCACAAAATAATACAATATCATGATTTACATTTTTTTTACATGGTATAATGGAACTATTAACAGAGGGAATAGTCAAATCAACACAAGGATGCAGTAATGTGGTATTGCATGCTGATAATGAATGGTCTGGTGTAGGTACAGTGGATGGTGTTTGACAGCGCTCACAGCTGTTTGCTTGTGAGTTCACCAGCTCATTCATTGCCAACACATATTCCCTCATTAGATCTTCAGAGGTATTATATTTGTTAGTCATAGATCTTAGTTTCTCCTGCAGCTGGTCAAGTTGAGATTGCAAGTCCTGTGTGTCAATATTGTATTTCCTAGTACTTTGCTCCAAATTAAAAGAATACATATCTAACTGTTTAAGCAAATTTAACCTTTCCCTATTAAGTTTTACATTTTTAATAAAGAACTTTTGTCTTTTTACCATTTTTTGGGTTTTAACAATGTATTTATTAATTTTGATGTACTTTTTGAGTTTATTTTTACTAGTGACTACCCTCACTTTAGTTTGTGATCTTCCTGTACGAGTCGCAATAAATACTTTTTCTTTCTTTCTTTCATAAAGGTAGCTCCTGTATAACAATATTTTGTTTATATTGTATTTTCATTTCAAGAAGTGACGCGCGCTTTACTTGTGGTAACCAAGTCTACAAACAAAAGTGCTGTGTGTAAGCGCAGGAGCTCTCGGTACCGTCTGAGAAAATGGCGTAGTCAGAACTGTGTGTGTGTTATGTGCTGACGCTATTCGTCTTCTCGCACACATTCACAGCGTATTTGTACACTTGGTTACCACAAGTAAAGCGCGCGTCGTTACGTGAGGTATAAATACAGTAGTTATGTGAATTTAGTTGTAGCAATAAATTGTCGAGATTTGCTGGCAATCGAGAGGTCGTAAAATTTTAGCGCCACGAACTATTGATTTGAACCCGTTTCAACAAGGAGGGGTTGATAGGATATAGCACAAAATATTTTTGATATAAGTATTTTATTCACATGGGTAACATTATGTGTTAACTCGTGTTAAAACTGATAATGAATGTAAATGATGAAATAAAACGTGAGGTAACTGTTTTTCAAAAACGGTTAGGAAAAATGCATACTTAATAACTTATTCTCAGTCTGTATTAACATACAGACAGACTGAGAGACAAAGTTACTTTCGAATTTATAATATTAAGTATGGATTTTTCCCAAACTGTTTTTGAAAAACAGTTAGGTACCTCACGTTTTATTTTATCATTTATATTCATTATTAATTTAACCTTTTTACCTTTTCACGCCTAAACCACTGAACGGATTTCGATAAAATTTGGCAGAGAGATAGATTGCATCGCGGGGAAGGACAGGGTATTTTGTATCCCGATATTCCCACGGGATCGACATTTACGCGGGTGAAACCGCGGGGCGCAGCTAGTGATAAAATAAAACGTCAAGTATTTCACAAACGTTTTGCGAAAAATAAAACAATAAATTAAGTTGTTTTTGCTAAGCCACGTGGAATAACAAATCACCAACACACAACTTTCAACCTTTAGAACTTTCAACGAACTTTTGCGCTGTCAGCTAAATCACAATTACGTTATAAAAACAAAAGCGTATCACTCAACCACCCACATATATACGAGTAACTTGTACCTACAGCTAACCCCTTTACGCTAATCCTTCACTGTCTGTACAAATTCAGTTACAAATTCCCGTAGGCCTCCTCTGGTCGACGCCAACTTGCTCCTTAGAGGCCTCACATGATGTTCCGCGATTGTTTTAATGGCGACTGTAAAGTCCATGAGTTAATTCTGGTCTATTTTGACAGAGCACAGTGTAATTTTGATAATTGCCTTACGTAACTGGTTAACATAAAAATGGATAGAGATTTTACATTTCTTGACTGAATTGAGAACATGAACTGTCTACAAATAGGTACTTGGTACTATTCTACATCTCGACACTTTCGCTTGTATTAACCCGCTGTTTGGTCGCTGTCGTCATCCAGATGATGTGTTGGCTGTCGTCACCCATATGGATGATGTTTTGGCTGTCGTCACCTATATGGATGATGTTTTGGCTGTCGTCAGCCGTATGGATGATGTTTTGGCTATCGTCACCCATATGGTTGATGTTTTGGCTGTCGTCACCCATATGGATGATGTACTGGCTGTCGTCATCTATATGGATGATGATTTGGCTGTCGTCACCCATATGGATGATTTTTTGGCTGTCATCAGCCAAATGGATGATGTTATGGCTGTCGTTACCTATATGGATGATGTTTTGGCTGTCGTCAGCCGTATGGATGATGTTTTGGCTATCGTCACCCATATGGTTGATGTTTTGGCTGTCGTCACCCATATGGATGATGTACTGGCTGTCGTCACCAATATGGATGATGTTTTGGCTGTCATCACCCATATGGATGATGATTTGGCTGTCGTCACCCATATGGATGACGACAGCCAAATCATACCCACTAATAACAGGGAACAGAGCACAGTGGTAACGGTCCCAGCTTACGAGTTTTAGGTCGTGGGTTCGAACCCAGACAGGCAATCTACTTTGTGTAAATAATTTCGTCACCACTGCTCGCAATACGGTGAAGGAAAAAATCGTGAGGAAACCGACATGTACTAGAACCAAATATTCGAAGACATGTGACACATACAGTCAACAAAAGAGATAAGTATGCAGGATCGTCGGATATAGTTGAAGTTTAGTAAGAAACCGATGGATTTTCTCGAATAAAATTGAATTTTGTTAATAGAAAACAAACAGCTCATTTATCAAATTAAATTTCAGTCGACAACATCATCAACATCCATCGGTTTTATACTAAACTTCAACTATATCCGACGATCCTGGATACTTATCTCTTTTGTTGACTGTACCAACCCGCACGGGTCCCGCATGGCACAATAACCCCCCCCCCCTCCCCCCTTCCCCCTCCCTCTCGGCTTGTATCCCAGCAGTGGGAACATTATAGGGTGATTATGTCATCCATATTAGGTATTCTATTGATCTATTGAGGTCGTTCGCCAAGATAGGATTATTAATTACCCCAACCATTTTTATTATGGTTATTTTAACCTCTCATCAAATAAAGTTCATGTCGGCGAAAAGCGTGTATCATACATTTTAGGTAGTAAACAATAACTTTATTACCCAACCACTTACAATATTAAGTAATTACTTTTGTTTTGTAAGTTCAAAAATACAAACAAAAATTTAATTAGACATCCCTGAAAGTAACTAATATCGTAATGTACCAACATTTTATGTATTACTAACAGCGCCCCGCGGTTTCACCCGCGTTAATGTCGATCCCGTGGGAATATCGGGATAAAAAGTAGCCTAAATGTTAATCCAGGGTGTCAGCTACCTCCATACAAATATTTATCAAAATTGGTCTAGCCGTTTGAGCGTGAAGAAGTAACAAACCTAAACACACACAAACACTCACAAACTTTCGCTTTTATAATATTAGTGTGATTTATACTTTTGATAGATTCTTATTTTGTAAATGTGAGGGCTTTGTAGGCCTTGTAGACTTTAGAATTGAAGACCATTTTTTATTTTATCAAGTACCTGGTACTTGTTGACAGGTCTACGCTGTCCTCCCATACCTACTGTAATTTGGAAACATTGTAAAAGCCAATTATTTTCAAAAGAGTAACCTTGCCGGCTCTTCTCCATAGGAAACGACCAATTGGAATCGTGCCCAAAGCTTCTGACGTTTCATAAGTGTCCTTGTAGGTTTAAATTTGAAATAAAATATTTTGATTTTAACATGTTATGTATGTGTAGTTTCATAATTGGTGTTCCTGGTCAATAAACATAAATCACTAGAAACATGACCATGAGAAAGTAAAAACATGATTAATGCGGTGGTTGAGCTTTTTGCGCTTTGGGTCACATGTTTGATCCCAATAAACTAAAATGAATGTTCAAAGGTCCTGCCGGCCTACTTTGTAACGGCTGTGAAAGTACCTATTGAAACCGTTCCAACAATACCCACAGGAAAAATATGCGTGTGCAACAGTGCACACGTAATAGAAGTGAAACTTCTTAAACATAAAGAATAAGAGAGATTTAGTGTACGAGACAGAGAGTTATATCTTTCTTCTCCTTCATGTCACGAAATATGCCTAAACACAACGCGTCCTTGAAATTTTACTCTCAATTCTCGTCCAATTGTCAAATCACCGGCGCCGCCTCAGAACTTTCACTTCAGAAAAGGTAGATTTTTTTAAAACATCCATTTAAAATAAAGTCATCATCATCATCTGTCTAGCCTTTTCCCAACTATCTTGGGTCGGCTTCCAGTCTAACCGGATGCAGCTGAATACCAGTATTATACAGAGCGTTAGGTTAAACGAGAGACATACTTTGAGGGGAGTTAGTACTCATGAAATTGAACAACTTTTAATATGGGAATAACCCTGAAATCGCGAAAAAAAAATCAGCCGTTTCCTACATTTATGTTCGCATAGCTCATCAAAATGTACTGAACAGCTGATTTTTTTTTGCGATTTCAGATTCGGCCGCATAGTAAAAGTTGCTCATTTTCATGAGTACTAACTCCCCTCAAAGTGTGTCCCTCGTTTAACCTAACAAACTGTATATGGAGAGACTGCCTATCTGGCTTCCACAACCGAGTTTCTGGGTAATACGATACCGTTTGGTAAGACTGATTGTCAAGTTTTCGGGCTTCTGACTACCCGTAACGACTGACCATTTCAAATGAAGTAATAAATAAAATGGAATCTGACTTTCAACTTTTCATTTCCTGTAGCAATTCCGTTTTTTGTAGTCTCTAAAAGTTTGCACAGTTTCCCCGAAAGCGAAATAAGTCGCCAATACTTACCACCTAAATCGAAATTAGTATTCCTACCAGTGTCCTACAAAACGCTATAAAATTGCAAAAGATGTCTGTTTCTGTAATGGTTAGAATAAAATCAACATAAAAATAGGTGCTTTGCATTCTGAAGATTCCCGCGATCGATGTAAATGGCTTTTGAAAATATTTTATAAGAAGAAGTGAATTTCATACAATTGCCTCGTTGGTCTAGTGACTGCATCGCTGGTCTAGTGACTGCATCGTTGGTCTAGTGACTGCATCGCTGGTCTAGTGACTGCATCGTTGGTCTAGTGACTGCATCGCTGGTCTAGTGACTGCATCGTTGGTCTAGTGACTGCATCGATGATCTAGTGACTGCCTCGTTGGTCTAATGACTGCATCGTTGGTCTAGTGACTGCCTCGTTGGTCTAGTGACTGCATCGTTGGTCTAGTTACTCCATCGTTGGTCTAGTAACTGCATCGTTGGTCTAGTAACTGCATCGTTGGTCTAGTGGCTGCCTCGTTGGTCTAGTGACGGCCTCGTTGGTCTAGTGACTGCATCGTTGGTCTAGTGACTGCATCGTTGGCCTAGTGACTGCCTCGTTGGTCTAGTCATTGCATCGTTGGTCTAGTGACTACCTCGTTGGTCTAGTGACTGCATCGTTGGTCTAGTGACTGCCTCTTTGGTCTAGTGACTGCCTCGTGGGTCTGGTGACTGCATCGTTGGTCTAGTGACTGTATCGTTGGTCTAGTGGTCAGTGCTACTGCTGAGCATGAGGTCTTGGGTTCGATTCGTTTGTCTTGGGTTCGAGTTCGAATCGATTGTCTTGGGTTCGAGTCGGCAAAATGTTATTTTGTGTCTCCTAATGTCAAATACTGACGAAAATGACAGATTTTCATGACGTCCGTTATAATGACAGCAACGCTCTACTAGGAAACCGTAGCTTTATAGCTATATTGTCTTTATGACCGTTCACCGCTTAGGAAACGAAAGCTGTATCATTTGATACTTATCAACATAACACACGTGTTAACGTGTGTTAACCTTGGATGACCTGGAAGTTTTTAAACAGACTCCGGACCCAAGGCCGAAGCAAGGAAAACTGTTCAGGAGAGGAGATTCATAGACGACAGAGTGAGTTCATAGAGTGAAGTGTAAAAATGTGATGCTGTTCCATAAACGATGGGACACTTAATGTCGTGTCCTGCGTGTTCTGTCAGCTACACGTTACAGGAACTGGTGATGGCGCCAAACAAGTAGCCAAATTATTGGTCGAGTCCATTTAGATTGCTATCAACATGCTAAGAAGAAGTACATAACACAACGCGGATCTTCTCCAGAGTTTTAGGAACTTTAGGCAGTGACGTCGATATATTACACCCACATATCGTCGGTATATATAAGACCCATGTAATAGAGGGCGAGCCTATTGCCATCAACCACACTTGCTATTACCATTTGTATAAATCCATAATTTATAGCCAGATAAGTTATTTACTAGGGCTTGTTTAAGAAATTTTAGATATTTTTTATGTATAGCTAGTTGTACCTTAGAAGGACTCGTGGCTAAATAATAACAGCCGAACAGGTCGATCTGTCAGGCTAAGCCACGCTTGCCGCGGTTGGTCTGTGGATGGGTGACCATCTTTACATACCGAGAGCCTCCGTGCCTCGGAAAGCACGTCAAGCTGTTAGTCTTGGCTATCATACGTGGATCTTTTACAGTCGTTACTGGATTGACCCTATCGATTGGTGCCATAAAAGTACAGGAAGCTATTTTTTCGGATTTTAGTCGGCTCGATTCCCGGGTGTGGCAAGCGCTTTTTCAAAAATCATTAAAGGCAGTTTTGTTTCTTTTTAAAAATAAAGGAATGTTTCCTTTGAGTAAAATTTGCTGTCTTCAGTATTTAGAGAAGGTACTTTCCCTCCAGGTATGCTTCGAAAATTCCACCCTTTATATCACTGTTGAAAGGTAAGGTTATATACATAATCGTTTTTCGTCTGCTCTTACCATCCTCGATTAACACCCGATGGAGTGCGGCGAAGTGTGATAGAAAATAAATAGAAAGCAGCGCAAAGTGTGTTCACACATCTTCGCGTAACTTCGCGGTTCATTTGCGCGCAGCTGACAAGAAGAAAAATCGCGAGTATATCAGTAAAAGCGGTATCTACAACGCCACGCAAAATCCTGCATCTCGCAAGCAGAGTTTACCGCGTAACTAGCATATATACAATGGCCCGATATGAATCATCGGGCAGTTGCCCGCCAGACACGACACCCGTGTGGTCGGAGGAACCTCCCTTTTTTATTGAGTATGAGTAAACTTTACACCCTGTTCCTCATACCTCTATAAAGGTATGTACCCGGTTCTTGCACATACACATTTGTTTCGGGTCTTGGTAGTTATGATTTGTGTCTGTGAACGAACCAAATATACAGAAGAAACCCTGAAGTTAGATTATAGTTGTTTTGTTATTTAACTAGCGCAACGCCCACGGGTTTTGGGACTTGTCAAAACATCGAGATTTCTTTATTATAAAATTTTATGCACACATACATCATCCGGAATAAATTCTCTAAATTATGGTGTGAAACGCATGAAATGTCGTTGAGTAGTTTAAGAGAACTACATGGACTACAGAGACACAAAAATCTATTTCAATTTCTAAAATGAATTGATTTCTGGTAATGAAAAACGCCTCACATTGGTCATTCCAATATCCAATTCAAGCCCCTCAGTCACGCAGTACTATGCTCAAAACACGGCATACAGTCAACCTATACCACACACATAGGTACATTAGTCGGGCAGCTTCAACAAAGGCCGCAGTACCGGCTAATCTAGGTGACAACGTACAAATCAAAAGCATGCAATCACAGCGTTTTGGCAACGCGTTCGTATGTAGACACGAATCATGGCGTCCAGTCAGTATAGGATTCGGATTCATTCGGGATTGTGATGTAAAATCAAAATGATTCGGTTTCGCCATTTGGGGCAATTGAAGCTTAGCTTGTGGCTCTCTACTATTGTTGATGTTTGTTTGTGCCCCGCTAACATTTGTACTTATATCTTTATATGACATGATATCAATTTCTATAGCGACTGTTCATAACTGTTAGTCAATAAAACTTACTTATCCAAGTACTTAGCATCATCATCTGCCTAGCCTTTTCCCAACTATGTTGGGGTCAGCTTCCAGTCTAACCGGATGCAGCTGAATACCAGTATTTTACATGCAGCGACTGCCTATCTGACCTCCACAACCCAGTTACTGGGTAATACGATATCCCTTGGTAAGACTGGTTGTCAGACTTTCGGGCTTCTGACTACCCGTAACGACTGCCAAAGATCCACGAACGTCAGCTGGGACCAACGGCTTAACGTGCTTTCCGAGGCAAGTTGGGGTCACGGTATGTAACGATGGTCACCCATCCACAGACCAACCGCGGCATGCGTAGCTTAACCTTATCTATCGACTTAGTAAGTACTTAGCATAATAAGCCTATAACGTTCCCACTGCTGGGACACAGGCCTCCTCTCTGTGAGATGGAGTGGGCCGTGATCCGCCACGCGGGCCCAGTGCGGGTTGATAGATAACAAATGTCTTCGATTTTTTTGGTTCTAGGACATGCCGGTTTCCTTACGACGCGACGTCCCCTATGTACATACTTTATTCTTCATAAAGTATCTTCTTGTGGTAATACCATAAGTCTCTTTACAGTTGGTTGTTTTCATCAATGTTTTTCAATAAGTTTCGAGTTTTTCGAAAGTAACCGATACCTTAATTATTTTGCTCGAATTAAATGATAGATCCTGTAAGGACCAAAACACACATGTAAACAACAAACACATGGACATGGACATGTAAACGATAAATCATATTTAATTTTGAATTTCGAATAAAAATAACACTTTTACACATCAAATAATAATTATATTTTAATACTGTATGAGGTCGGTGATTCCTATCCGACTACTCTGAGAAGAAAGACCGAAACAAACTCAGAGATCACAGTCTTTATTAATGTCCAGACTAAATCTTGGTCAGGTCATATGAGGAAATGAGGACCATGCAGACTAGGGTCTGAGATGGTCCATGTTTTGTAAAAACCCAGATTTGTATATTGCCGTTATTATAAACTGTGAATGCCACTCAAGACGACGCGACTGCTGTCCATTTCAAGGAAATAATCCGACATATTCTTCATTAAAGTACTTTGCAAACTCTGCCAATTAAGGGAAACGAAAGACAAGGTGAAGGGCAATTAAAGTTCTGATCATAATGTAATTGAGTCTAGAACTACGACGACATAATCTAACTTGTTGGACGATGTCAGTCGTAAACGGAGTGACGTCATGACTTGATACTTGTGTTTCTTGCTTGTCCAGTACTGGTAATTAGCTTGGCAACTTTAATTGGCTTAGAAGTTGAGTGTTGATTAGTTAGTTTGGTATTTGCGAAGAGAGCTATTTATAGTGGTAATGGGAATTCATACAAATGTTATAAATGCAAAAGTCTGTTCATTTCTCTGTTAATTTTTAAAGCCTTAGCAGCTGAACGGATTTTGATGATGATGAAATTTGGACAAAAGCTGCGGCGACTTGTATATCTTGGTCATACAGACCTTCTAGTATAAATCAACTCTAGTGACTATCATTGGTTTACACAAAACTACATTTCTGTTATCATAAATTTCATTTCCAAGTGATTTTTTATCAGAACGATTTATAGATTTTATTGTGCCTTCAAGTCTTCCGCGATGAAATTCATATTCGTTTGACAGCAAAAGCTGATAGTTGAACGATTATTCCGTATGTGATTACAGCTATGTAGCTCACAGCTGCAACGTTGCAGATTGATTCTCATTTCCCTTTGAAACACAAGTTCGAGTAGAGAAAGGTAACATTTATGCTTAATACTCTACCACATATGAATCAAATTTCTCGAGCAATTAGAGAACCACAATCGCGCTCACACTGCATAATTATGAACAAATTTAAAGTGGGTTACATGGAACGCGAGAATTTTAGCTGAGCTCAGGTTTAGAATAGTTCGGTATAAAGGCAGGATTCTTATAGAAATCACTCACATTTTTTAAATTTATGGGACCGCATATACTACGAGTGTGATGCGGTAGCTATATTTGTAAATAGTGCCGGTTTGTATTCGGTGTTTTTGGTGCAATATCCTGTACAGTATAAAATACGTAAAATTCTGCAATATTCATTTTCAAAGAATCTTTAGTAAGAGTCGGTGATGTTCTATTGTCTTCTTTTCGTTTCAAGAATTGATTGAGATAAACGATGGTCAATTGTTTTTTTTTTGTACCCAACATGTAACAATAAGGGAGTTGAAATTAAAGTATGAGAAGCCATTCGAAAGGTACTTGCTATATCGCCATTAAAAACTTGTAAAAAAATCCCATTTTCTTTATACTGTTTAGTTGATACACACATACTTACATTAGAAATTCTATACACCTATTTACGAAATCACTAAACACATAAAACCAGTAAATTATATTTCAAAACTTCAACACTGGGTCGCTTAAAATACACCGATACCAAAGTTCTTGTTCCTTAGAACTTGCCTGGCTCCATGCTAACGAAACTTCGTTCCTTCAGAAAAATATGTTTTACTTTTAAGTATTCCGCCTAAGCGTAAGTTAAGTTAATATTGGTTTGGTATAACGTACAAAGTTCTCACAATAGGCTTCTACGCTAAGCGTAAGCGTTGTACTGCCTGCCATAGATTCTTTGCGAGATTGTTGCGCCTTTGTATCGTTAGGGTCTTTGTACACGGCACGGTTTCTTTAAGGTATAGAGGTATGAGGAACCGAGTGTAACGTTCGCTCATACTCTATAGTAAAGGGAGGATCCTCCAACCAGACGGGTGTTGTGTCTGGCGGGCAACTGCCCGATGATTCATGTCGGGCCGTTGTATCTATGCTAGTTGTGCGGTAAACTCTGCTTGCGAGATGCAGGATTTTGCGTGACGTCAGTATGACGCGTTGTTCGCTTGCGGCGTTGTAGATACCGCTACAAAGGTATGGTGCATAAGCCGCGCCATAGGAAAAACGTGTACGTCAACAAGCTTCCATGGTGGCCATACAACATTGACGACCGTGCCTAGACTCGGCGAATAAATTGTAGTTTTTTATGGCAAGAAAAACGTGTGTGTACATGTGTAATTAAACTATGTTGCTTTTTGGTATATTTTTGTAGCGAAAAATAATGATTTTTTGGTAGTTTGTCTCTTCTTCTACCTAGCATTTATCCAACTCTTTTGGGGTCGGCTTCCAGTCTTAACAGATGCAGCTGCATTAGTACAAACTTTTCCGGGTATTTCATAATCTTATACCGATTTATAAGATATCAAGCTTTTTACCTCTCCAGCAAAACAAAAGTAGGTGGCTACTATATTTTAATTTAACCCGACTTCTATCCGGTTTCTGAGATGTTCTAAAGCTTGGTTTTATCTATTCGACGATACTATTGGTTCGTTATCTTAAAACATTGTGATTTTGAACACTCGGTTTGGGAAGAACTTCGATTAAATAGATAACTTTAGAGAGTTCATCCAAGACTTTTAGGCCGAGATCCATAGATGTTACTTAGCACGTAAATCATTGTCGGACATCTATCAAACTACAAGTACAAGATAGAGACAGGAACAGACCCAAGTGAAACAAAACGTTATAGTCAAACGTAACGTTTATAGAGCCTCTCAGAAACTATATTTCACCTAACCAAATCTAACACATATTATTTTTATTCAAGAGGAACAACAAACAGCTACAATATAAACAAGAAATACACAAAACTATAATATTTTGTGTATTTCTTGTTCTACCACCAACGACCAATTTCTTATGGAAAAGACAAGTGTTAATGGTAGAAATCTAACTTAGAAAGATGTAATAATGATTCTAATTCTCTAAATATGTACCTGTTATTGTCGCGAATCATATTTTGATCAAGATACAACCTGACACTGATCTGCAAATTGCAAAAAACGTAAGAATATTTGAATTTCGCGGTCTCAACTACCCATTCACCTTAACACAAAACTGCTGTGTAAAACTAACCAATACCAACGCTAACTCCGTTCAAGCTATAAAAATGAAGCGATGTTATTGGCTGGTTTCACACACATCCCTCGCTACGCATCCTCGCTCATCTCTGGTGGAAAGGCAGCCTTGCGGTCCACTCCCTCTCACCGAGACGAGGCCGGCATTATAGGCTTTTAAGAGGTGAAAAATAAAGAAATAGTGAAAAAAGTACACATTGAATTCTATTGTCTTCTTACTCAGACAGTTACTTCCAAAGACTTGAATGAATTTCGTTCCGTTACCACTAGTGTTATCGTATAACATTCCAAAATTTGTAACGATACTAAAACCTAAAAATATCGATAACGTTACAAAGAATACCGTAATAGAATATAATTTTCGTAGAACAATATTATACGTAACGTTATAGGTATCAGTAACATTAAGCTTATCTGCTTGTAATAACGTTACTGGTGAAACGTTACAGATTCATTTATAACGTTATTCTTCATACTTTTTCGTCTTTTTCGTCATCTTTTATGTCACGAAGCTGGCAAAGTTTGAGTATCGAAATGAATAACGTTATTATATCGTTATACCAATAGCGATATATTGATCATATCGTTAGTGAACAGTTTAAGATTTCGTTCCGTTTGTCAGTATCGTTATAGCCAAGGAATTAATTTTGTTACGATCCTGGTGGAACGGTACAAATCATCGGTACTGGAACTACGCGTAACGTTATTTTGAGTAACGTTTAGAGTCCCTGGTTACTTCCCACTTTGAAATAACTCTCAATACAAGTCACGCGGCGTTCTTTATTACTCGAAGTTGTCGCTACTTAATTATTTTCCGTCCGATTGCAGTTTCTATTCGTTCACGTTTGCAGACCTTCGTCGTGCTTACTTTCCTTGGGGGAATTGGATTTGTTTTTTTTTTCTTCTTTATTGGTTACTGGATACTCGAGCTTAGGTTTTATTTGAGGTCCGAACAGTTGTTTTGTAGTTTTTGCTGTTATTTATCGGTGTGCAGTTTGTAAAATAACATTGACTGATCTGTTGACTTATTTATCCTTTACGACGTTAATAAACGTCAGAGGCAGTTCCCGTATCTTTAAGAGCCTGTGGACACCACGTTTTAAAAACGCGCAGTTGACGCGCGTTATAGAAACGTGTGTCGACGGCGCGCTTTTATCCTATAGAGCAATGCCTGCCAGTATCTGACTCGCGTGAGTAAGCGCGCGTCAACGGCGCGTTTAAAAAACCTTGGTGTGCCTTAGAACGTTCGAGTTGTCGTAGATTTTAAGATTGATTATCGCTGAGACCGGAGGGAAATTCATGTAATATTCAGAACGTTCGCATTCTGATCTCACTCTCAATCTGTCATAAATTCTTCAAGTTTCCCTACACTTTTGACAAGTTTTTGACAATAATTATTGTCGGTGAGATGAGATTGCGATTACATTTTGAACGTTTGTAATCACGAGAATTGGCTTTCTTTTCCTGTTTTGGCTGTTCTATAATTTTACCGGATACCGGCTGACCTTCAGTAATGCCTTTTCACACGTCCCGGCAACCGGGTAGCCGGTGCCGACTATCCGGTAACACTTGCCAGGCAAACTACGCCGGTACGTGTGAAAGCTAACGTACATGGCTATACACTTTGCCGCCGGATAACCGGCAGCGGCTACCCGGTTGCCGGGACGTGTGAAAAGTGCCTTATTCTTCGTGTGGATTTCAAAATTGAGCTACAGTCATTTGTTTTATATCCTACTCGGCGGCCTGTTGCGCTTTGAACCTTCGCAAATAATTAATTATGTGTTGTTACATAACACGTGATGTTATATAACACTTTGGTCCACAAACCTACCTCTTCCCTTACAAACTACTAGCATGGGACTAAGTGTGAGTGGGACCAAGTGCGAATGGGACCAAGTGCGAATGGGAACAAGTGCGAATGGGACCAACTGCGAACGCGGTACGAAGTGCTAATGGGACGAAGTGTGAATAACCCCATCGTGCACGGAGCAATATTTATCTCATCTAGATTGATCGCGAAGGAAGCGCGAACAGGTTTTGCTGAGACTTTGTCCTTTTCGTAATTTTTTTTTTTGGTTTTCGTAATGATATGTTCTTGATTACTAGTTTATTTATAAGTATATATTAGGTATGTTGAAACTGTGTGTACTCCCTGTCACTTTTCCCTAAAGGTTCATTAGAAAACCAGCGTCAGACAACATCTGTCTGGCATTAATGCTGAAATGAACTTTTAGGCGCAGCCGTGAGGCACACACTATTGTTGTTGAAACATTATTTTTATTTTGTTAATTTTCTATTTTGTGTTTTACGAACTGTGTCCAAATAAGCTTTTTTCTTTCTTTCTTTCTTTATCCAAATTAGAGAGCATTACTTATTACACTTAAAAATAAGTGTATCTTTAAATAACATAATCAGCCTATAACGTTCCCACTGCTGGGACACAGGCCTCCTCTCGGTGAGAGGGAGTGGGCCGTAATTCACCACGCGGGCCCAGTGCGGGTTGGTAGATGTCACACGTCTTCGAATTTTTTGTTTTGGGACATGCCGGTTTCCTCACGATGTTTTCCTTCACAGTTTTGAGAGCAGTGGTGATGAAATAATTTACACAAAGTAAAGCGCCTGTCTGGGTTCGAACCTACGACCTACAACTCGTAAGTCGCGGCCGTTACCACTTGGCTACCACTGCTTCTTTTTAGGATTCCGTACCCAAAGGGTAAAAACGGGACCCTATTACTAAGACTTCGCTGTCTGTCCGTCTATCCGTCTGTCTGTCACCAGGCTGTATATCAAGAACCGCGATAGCTAGACAGTTGAAATTTTCACAAATTATGTATTTCTGTTGCCGCTATAACAACAAATACTAAAAACAAAATAAAATGAATATTTTAGGGGGGCTCCCATACAACAAACGTGTTTTTTTCGGCGTTTTCGCCTTGTGGTACGGAACCCTTCGTGTGCGAGTCCGACTCACACTTGGCCAGTTTTCTATCTTTAACCTTTTAAGCGCTTGGCTAAATATCAATTGCCGTGCCCCTAGCGCGCGGCTACAAATCGATAAAATATCATCATCATCTGCCTAGCCTTTTCTCAACCATGTTGGGGTCGGCTTCCAGTCAAACCGGAAGCAGCTGAATACCTAAATCGATAAAATAATACCTACAATAAATAAGGAGGATAACGAAAAAATCATGCATGTTCTCTGTCGCAGAAATACGACACGAGCGGCAGGGGCACGGAAATATGTGTCGCATAAATGCGACACAAGGTTAAAAGGTTAAATAATGAAAGCTGTAATATATAATGATCATCATCAGCCTACATCAGTCCACTGCTGGACATAGGCCTCTCCAATTGCACGCCATTCAGCTCGATTCTCGGCAACTCTCATCCAGCTGCTACCAGCCTCCCTGCGAAGATCGTCCTCCACCTAGCCTGAAGGCTGTAATATACCCATTTCCATATTTCTCCCTAAGCAGTATTAATTCCTATGAGTACTGCCTTTAACATGGCCCAATTTCTAACACAAACCCAATAACATTGCCTCCGTGGGAATCAAAGGCGACATAGCGTATAAATTGATTAGTACAATTTTATCTACTTTTTGTCGCTCCCTTGAAACATTCGCCATCTTGAATTTGTATTACAAGAATAATTTGAACAGAGAAATATAAGAAAGAAAGATCTGGAATGTTTGTGAAATTGCTCGTCATGCTCATTGTGGAATGAATGTTTATTTGGCTTAGGAACCAGGTGGCACGTTAAAAGCCTTTAAATTCTTTTAGGCCGCAGGTCTTCCTTTTTTTGTTGTTTTTACTATTTTGTTAGTTTGAATATTTATTACATATTATATGTATTTACATATTACATTACATATTATATTATATTATATTTATTTTATATTTATTATATAGGTACTTAAAAGTTTCAATGTTCTTTTTTATTTTATTTTTTACTAGCTGCGCCCCGCGGTTTCACTCGCGTAAATGTCGATCCCGTGGGAATATCGGGATAAAAAGTAGCCTATATATCCAGGATGTCAGCTACCTCCATAGAAAATTTTATCAAAATTGGTCCAGCCGTTTGAGCGTGAAGAAATAACAAACATATAAACACATACACCCACACACTCGCAAACTTTCACCTTTATAATATTAGTGTGATTATATACTACTTAGATATAAAAAATAGCTACTTAAAAGTTTCAATGTTCTTTTCTATTTTATTTTTATGGCCTTCATGATTTTGTTAGATTTAATGTACTTTTTATTGTTTGTATTTCCACTTAGTTTATAGGTACTATCGCGGACACTCCCGCCTGACCACCACTAAGTTCATTTTTGCTAGCACTCAAAAAATGGAAGTGCTCTCTAGTAAGCGCGCCAAGGTCAAATAGTTCGTCCGTAAAATTCAGAAAAGGAGTACACATGATGCGTCACTAAGCTTCGCAGTGCAGGTTGAAACTAATTGCGTTATCGCTTAACTAATAGGCGAAAACTTTAAGGGAGCGTGTTTTGGCGCCGCCACAGGATTTAGGCGAATTTTTTTTTAAGTGATCAGGTGGAAATGGCCGCGATGGTACCTATACTTTCTAATACATCTCGTATTAGATACTTTTTAAAAATACTTTTTACCACAAAATACCACCAATTCAAAGTGAGGAAAGCACCGTGACGAAAACAGAATTTAATTTCTCAAAGGTGAAAAATGCACAATAAAAAACAATATTTTTATCTCACGAAGCGTAGCGCTTGACTTGTGTTAACCAAGTGTATAAACAATCTGTGAATGTCTGCGTGAAGACGATTAGCCTCAACACATAACACACACACGCGCACACACATCGACATCGACATTGTCTCAGACAGTACCGAGAGCTCCTGTACTTACACACACGTTCACAGCGTGTTTGTACACTAGTTAACCACAAGTAAAGCGCGCATCGCTTCGTGAGGAGAGAAAAAAAAAACTATACTTTTACTACTATACGATACTAATTCTCTTGTGTGAAAATTTCCGCGCTCATATTCTTACTCTCATATATCAACATAGTTCTATTCCTTCGGCTTTAATATTCTTCTAATGTATTCCCTCATATTTCAGTTGCCACCAATATTATCACAAACGTAAGATGAATTAAGGTTGCCAACATAACCTACCTTAATTCCGTCAAGTTGGTGGCTATTTTTAGCACTGGCAGCACCGAATGGGTTTGGCTTCGTGCCATCATTTGAAGCTGGCCTAAATAGACTAAAGTTTGCGAATCAAATATAAATCGTTAGGGAACTGTTAAGTTCTATGATAGAAAATACGTCGAAAACGTTATAAAAAGTTTTTATTTTGTCACAGCCAAATATTTACTAATGCAAACAACAGACATTATACAGGATGGGGGAACACCGACTGACAACCTGTTACCATAGATTCGTATGTGTTTCACGCGCGCCTCAAAGAGATGTCAGCAATAGTGAAGGGCCGAAGCCTGCCGGGTCAGCGGTATCGTCCGAATCGGTTACCGCTACCCCGGAACATAAAGGGCTTATGAAGGAACACGGGTGTGTAGTCAGTAAGAGTTTGAAACTCCGGTCCGCTCATTCCCGCAAAAAAATAAATGGGGTCTTGTATAGAATCATGTGCTGTATTCAAGGTTATGGTTTGGGCCTCAATGTCCCTGCCATCTTGTATATATGTATTATTAGCTCTAGTCATCAAACTGAATTTAGCGTTTCTGCTGAAGCCGCGATCAACGTTTATCTTATAAAAACGCATTGAATAAGTTTAGACTATTAACATTACGCTCTAGACGCTTGTTGCTCCAAGGAATGATGCTCCATGGACTTGTACATGATAAGTTTGATTGCTCTGAATTGATAAGTAAAATTTTGCTATATTGTACCTAGGACAGTAATGACGCGAGGGGCGCGCTCTTATCCACTGTTTGCTACAACTCCCTGTCGTACAAATGCAGGAGAGAGAGCGCCGCTCCGGAGATTGGTTCAAGCCTACAATGATAATTTTAACGATATCGATGTATTTGCCCTGTCTAAACAAAATTAAAAAAAACAAATTATTAACCTCCTTGTTCAAAATTTTTAATTATTGTATTCGTCGTCGTCGTTTCAGCCGATAGACGTCCACTGCTGGACATAGGCCTCCCCCAATTTTGGGAGGGTTTGCCATAATCGCCACGCTTGGCAGGCGGGTTGGCGATCGCAGTATGGTATGATGGTGGAATACATAGAGAACGCTGCTGCCCATTCTCCGGTACGATCCTTAGTCGCCTTTTACGACACCCACGGGAAGTAAGGGGTGGTGGTATTCTTTAAGTCCGGCACCACACAGACAACAGACAGATTATTGTATTATTATGCATGTATTAATTAAGTATGTATTAACTATTGGGTTTTGGGATAACGAAAAAATTTTATTGTTGTTATATAGGTATTGATCTTATTTAAATTTACCAAAACTGTATCATAAATTAGTAACATGTGGAAACGTAGTGGATTGTACATTTACTTATAGCAAATAGTATTTCTAGATATAATATACAATGTACGATTGTTTGTTTTCCCAAATAAAATAAAATAAAAAAACAACGTAACCACCTACTGGGTTAAAGTATCAACAATTCGAAAAGAAGAAGCAGCGTGTTTCTAGTGCAATATTATTGTACTGTAAAAGTGTACAGTTACGAGCACTATATGTCAACACTTGGCAACATTCAATGTCGACTTTTTCGTGAAATAACGAATGCAACATTGAAATACGACACTTTACACAAACGAAAATACTTTGTTATTAATAACATAAAATTTCATTCAAAACTAAAGTAGAAAATCGTCTTTGATTAAAGCCAAGTGTATACATACTCATGCTCGTGACTGTACATGAAGTTTAGAAAATTTAACGTCTTTTTACTAAAAACTTGCTGAAACGAAGTACACTGTCGAGTAGTGCTGAGTGATGACACTTAAGTGCGTCCGGTGCGCTCCGCTGAAACCTTCCTGAATAGTTAATATTTCACCACAGTATGAACTATATATCATACAGTTCACTCCTATCCTAGAAGATAAATTAGTGTGAGAACTTTTTGTTGTTTTATACATATTCTAATACAAAATTAAAGAGCTATGTCATGTAAACGGTTGAATGCTGTAACAGAAACAGTTAAAAAGCTATTATGTCTCAGGGTTAAATAATGGTCAGATAATGGAGAATAGTCAAGTCCATCTACCTACTAAATAAATTATATTGGAGTTTAGAAACCAACTATTGTTCGTGTTCCCCTTTATTCCAATCCCAATTTATTTATCAACTTGTTCAACTCTGCTACGTAATTTTATGATTCCATGAATCGTGGATTTTCCGCCACTCTACACTTGAGAGGAAGGAGGAAATCGGTTTTTTCAATCTGTATTAAGTACTCGAATGTAAACTAAATACTCGTGCATTACAAGCCAAGGGGCCCGTGGCCCGTGGCTAAATAATAACAGCCACACAGGTCGATCGATCAGCTTAAGCTACGCTTGCCGTGGTTGGTCTGTGGATGGGTGACCATCTTTACATACCATGACTCCACCGTGCCTCGGAAAGCACATTAAGCCGTTGGTCCCGGCTGTCATTCGTGGATCTTCGACAGTCATTATGGGTAGTCAGAAGCCCGAAAGTCTGACAACCAGTGTTACCAAGGGGTATCGTATTAACCAGTTACTGGGTTGTGGAGGTCAGATAGGCACATGTAAAATACTGGTATTCAGCTGCATCCGCTTAGACTGGAAGCCGACCCCATAGTGCATACAACAACATAGTACGATACGTACTGCCTAGCCTTTTCCCAATATAGTCGGGAAAAGGCTAGGCAGATGATAATACTTGTGCAAACAACAACCTTAAACTACACATGGTGGCAAACATGGTGGCGCGGCATCGACGCATAAACTGAAACCATGAATTGAGCACACAAAGGGAGGGAGAGGGAATTGCTCACTTTGTTAGGGTGATCTGACTAAGCGTGGACAAGATCTTTATTAATAAATAACTTGCATTTCAAAAATTACTTATCTATAGGAAAGTAAATATTATAACAAAGTTGTAGCAAGATGCAAGAATATGCTTCAACTGGCATGTGAAAAATTGGAACCTTGCCGGGTAAAATCTTTATAATAAGCTTATTCTTTTCTATAATATATTATTTGCCAGTAGTATTTTGATATAATCTGATAAGAAAAACAAACGTTCGAAGCAGCGAGAAAACAAAACAACATCCACAGTGCACGAAAACAAAGCGAATGTTTTTTTCATTGTTACAGTTCTCAGATGTCATTTCACTTGATGTTAGAGATGTTCGATATGAATCGATACTCAAGTGGGTCGGTAAAACAGAATTTGATTGATTTTCACATCGATTCAACTACGATACGATCCACTACAGTAAATTGATAAAGGTTATTGTGTGTGAAAGTTAAATGAGAAAAAATTAAAATCTCAGGAAAAATACTATTAAGGCGGGCCGTTATTTTCCAAAAACACTCTTCTCAACCGCAACTGACATTGACAAAATAGTTCGCGCAAAATCGGGACTCTGCTTTGTTTGTCTGTCTGTCTGTTTGTAAGAAATTGAATGGAATTAAAGGCGAACATATTAAAGAATATTAATTAAAAGCGATTTTATATCGATACTCGGATCAAAACGAGCCATTGCGAAGCAGAATATCGATACAAAGCAACAGGATCGATCATCTCTAAAAGCGATACAGTAGGAGTTGCCAGGAAAAAAAATCTGACAATAATCGATTTATAGAACCGTTATTCTCATCTAAAAAAAATATGTCACAATAGGTACTAATAACGTTTTCGATTGTTTTATTTTAAAACAATGTAATTGAGTATAATATTCTCATACAATATTGACCGGTACTCGTTTTGCAGACTAACACTTTTTTTTTTGCCATAATTATTATCTAATCGATTACAAACTGAAATTGATGTTTTATTTCCGCGCTGGTAACACTGCGTCAAACAAATGGCTATGCTTTTTAACTGTAGGATACAATTTAAATACTCTTTATTTCGACTTTTTTTTCGTATACCTGGCTACTATGTGATGTGCAAAAATATTTCATTTAGAATAAATAATATTGTTTAGTAAAAATAATTTTTACCGGGCATCTTGTCCACGCTTAGCCGAAACTGGTGATTCCCTTTTCTACGCTGCCATAAGTTCAGCACATAGACCCCCTATGTGCTGAACTCATGGCAGCGTAGAAATTTATGGTCCATTATTAAAAAAATAAATCTGCTGTTACAAAGAAAAGAAAAATATGGAACAGCAAATAGTTTTAAATATGGAACAGCAAATATTTTTTTACAACCGATGAATTAAAAGAATAGAAATAAAATAAAATTTTGCCTTCGTCAAGAATAAATTGGGCTAACAAATGCTAAAAGCATTTTTTACATCCGACTGGTAGTTCCAGAGATTAGCACGTGCAAACAAACAAACTTTTCAGGGTTATTATTAGTACACATGTCTAAAGTCAAAAGATGTTAAAATAATTCACAAGTGAATAGCTTTTGTCCTTTTCCACTGTATCTTGGGTGTCTTTACAGACACAGTTTACACATTCATATATACACAAATATTTGCTCCATGTTCGTTTTTTCATAAATCAAAAGGCACAGAACTCAACTCAGCCTTTCGCAGTACATGGCCTCTTCCAGTTTGCGCCACAACACCCTGACTTTCGCCTTACGCATCCATTCCATCCCAGTCTGTATACTCGTCTGTTTCACCGGCCATCGGTCCTTCGACAGACATGGCCAGCCCACTGCCACTTCAGTTTGCTTACTCTGCAAGCTATGTCGGTTACTCCGATTCTTTTCCGGATAAATTAATTTCTGATTTTATCCTTCAAGGAAACTCGGAGCATAGCCTGCTCTATAGCGTTCTGAGTGTCCTTAAATTGGTCGATCAGCCCGATAGTCAGTGTCCAGGTTTCGGCATTGGATGTCATAATAGGTAAGACGCGCTGGTTAAAGACCTTTGTCTTCAAACATTGCGGGAAAAGTTACAGAAAGTATTCTGCAAAATAAAAATAAAATATTGAAGTCATTACACTAAACAAACAAAACCCTCATTCACTGCTTTAATGGAGGGGTCGCAGTAAGATAGTTGAAGCCGTGATATAGTTATATACCGTAATATATCATAGAAAGCGGTTCATAACTGCCTTACTAGGAATATAACTAACTGTTATAGAGATATCATCGTTTTAACCATCCAACATTAAAGACACTCAAATCCTCCAGCACTTCCTCACTTCATTCAAGAAAAATATCTTAAAATGAAATCTCCTAATCTGAAGTTTTTACAGTTTCACCGTCAATGTGAGTGCGAAGGCCTTCAGAAAATAAAGGAAAAATAAAAGGCACCCGCCTTTTATTTTTTTCGCCCAGGAATTCGCTGATCGAACGATTAGCGATCGGTCAATGAAGTTCTTAACTAATACAAAAGGTCTATAACTAAATCAACAGCGGCCATCGATCATTGGCAAAGTTCACGCAACTTGTTTTTCGTCCATCGTTTGTTTTCGATTAAGCTGTGATGAAGGTATTGGCATTTCTTTTATAATTGATGATTCTTTCATGAGATGAATTAGTTTCTTCGTTTTCTGTGTATATAACTTTATTTTTGGTATATGCGAAACCCGAAACATATGTCTAGTACTAATATTTATGTAAATAATCTATGTACAAAATTTCAAAAGTGTATCATGAAAAATCACAAAGTTACAAGCTTGTTAAGTTACCTGTTTGTCCGTACAAAAACATGCTCACCCACGCCGCTCGCACCGCGCTCATTGATAATAGTACCTAGGCACCAAACCTTTCGGCACGGAGATTGGATCGCTCGGTGTCCAACTTTTAACCTTTTTTTATATTTTTGGGATAAAATATAACATGGGGTAAAATTTATTGGAATCGATTCAGTGACTTATTCTGAACAAACTATATTCAGGTTTCGCATATACTAAAAATAACGTTGTATACTATTTTTGGTTTGGTTGGTTATAATGAACTTTACTTTTTGATAGAAAGATAGGATGAGTAAAAATCTATGTCAAACTACATAATAATGCACAAAACACTTTGTCATTTTTACTTCTGGCACTTATTGGCTACGAAGCGTAGCTCTGTAGCAGTTACATGATCGCGATAGCTACGCCGTAGCAATAATTCAATTCTTGTTGTTTTTCCTGTTACAATACTAACGAACGGTAAAGTTGTTCTTCTCTCTAATTATAAATTTTATTCAAACGTTTCCAAATCTATGATCATGTACCAAATTTGCATTGTTTTACAATGAAAATGCAACTTAAACACACTATCAGTAGCAATTTCAATTTAAATCCTTTTTAACAGTTCAAAAACATTCATTGCGTTATTTACGTTGTTGAGTAGACAATTTTTCCGGACATATGAAGCAATGTATTACCAATATCCTTCAAAATGATTCAGAATGAGTTTGATAGTGTGTTACGCAATTGTGCTTCGATCGATTCTAAGAACTCATGCTTCAAAATGATTCAGAATGAGTTTGATAGTGTGTTACGCAATTGTGCTTCGATCGATTCTAAGAACTCATGCTTCAAAATGATTCAGAATGAGTTTGATAGTGTGTTACGCAATTGTGCTTCGATCGATTCTAAGAACTCATGCTTCAAAATAATTCAGAATGAGTTTGATAGTGTGTTACGCAATTGTGCTTCGATCGATTCTAAGAACACATGCCTCAAAATGAGTTTGATAGTGTGTTACGCAATTGTGCTTCGATCAATTCTAAGAACTCATGCTTCAAAATGATTCAGAATGAGTTTGATAGTGTGTTACGCAATTGTGCTTCGATCGATTCTAAGAACTCGTGCTTCAAAATAATTCAGAATGAGTTTGATAGTGTGTTACGCAATTGTGCTTCGATCGATTCTAAGAACTCATGCTTCAAAATGATTAAGAATGAGTTTGATAGTGTGTTACGCAATTGTGCTGGACTCCTAAATCGAGCCACGGTGCGAGTTTACCATGTAAGGTAAAAAGGCCTAAAACATCAAAATTATGATGAGTCAAAGAAAAAAGTTTTATGCAGTTTTGATGCCGACATACTATTTGGTCATCATTTTGATGTCGTCATTGTTCCAAATTTGAATTCACGAACATTTAAAAAGCTATAGACTTCTATACAAAAATTGCAGAGCGGCTCGATTTAGGAGTCTGAGAGTCCACATCATCGAGTCGGGACATCATCTGCCTAGCCTTTTCCCACCTATGTTGTGGTCGGCTTCCAGTCTGACCGGATGCAGCTAAATACCAGTATTTTACATGGAGCGACTGCCTATCTAACCTCCACAACCCTGTTACTGGGTAGTACGATATCCCTTGGTAAGACTGGTTGTCAGACTTTCGGGCTTCTGACTACCCGTAACGACTGTCAAAGATCCACGAACATCAGCCGGGACCAACGGCTTAACGTGCTTTCCGAGGCACGGAGGGGTCACGGAATGTAAAGATGGTCCCCCATCCACGGACCAACCGCAGCTAGCGTAGCTTAACCTGATCGATCGTACCGTATGGCTGTTATTACTTAGCCACAAGCCCCGGTATTTATCCCAAAACATTAAATGATTTAAAACTCTCTCCCCTTTACCTATTTTTCCCTAAGGTAAATACTTATTTTTTCCCATTCACAGATCCACACGGTCACAGTCGGCTATTTTTCCCGGACGTTAATTTGTCGGCCCGTTTTTATTATCTGTGGGTAGCGCGTGTGCTTATATAAGGGAGTTTTTACGAAAGTGGACCGTATTGGTTCTGATTCAATACATTATTAGATTTTCGGGGTCTTATTAACTGGGCATTTCGGGCTTTTGAAGCAGCGCTCTTCAGTTAATATAATATATTGTGTTCTGCTCGAAATTTTCTTGGAGTTTCTTGAACTCTGTTGAGACAGCTTGCTCCGTACTACTCTACCTTGTAAGAATAAATTAAATTGTGTTTGAGAACAAAGCAGTCACTTCAATTGTTTTCGAGTTTGTATTATGAATTAAAATAATGGACTGCCTTGTTGTTCTAGAGGGCGCAAGCTACTGCTGGATACGATTCGCGGGTCGGGCAAAATGTTACTCGGTTTTTCGACCAGAAATTTCGATATTTTTTTATTGTTTATTAAATAATGAACAATATAAAAGTATGAACATAGACATCACAAAAACCTCAACAGGTTTGTCCGGATGTTGACACACTTTAAGCAATCTTAAAACTAACGTCATACTTAGTTATTATACACATAACACATCCATACTAATTACTAATTTACTAATGTAACATCTGTGAATGCGAAAGTGTGTCTGTTACCTCTTCATGCTTAAACCGCTGAACAGATTTAGATGAAATTTGGTATAGAGATAGTTTAAATCCCGGGAAAGAACATAGGATACATTTTATCCCGATATTCCGTCGGAATCGAAACTTATGTGGGTGAAACCGTTGGGCGCATCTAGTAGTTTATAAGAAAAAAGTGGCAGCCCGGAGTCTGCATATGTGCCCGGTTGATGGCAATAGGCCGCTCCATAATACATGGGACATAAATATAACTGGCGATAGGTGGGTGAACAATAGGTTCATCTCTGTCTAAAGCAGTCTACACACCAAACCCGCCGATCCGCCGACGTGAAGGCCCGCCGACACGCGCACAAGTCGCCGACATGTTTCTTTTGAAAAGCCGCCGACATCAAGCCGCCCGCCGCCGGGCTGTGTCGGAGGGTCGGCGGGTTTGGTGTGTAGACTGCTCTACCCTTCAAACAATAAGAGTGATGTAATGTTATGTAAAACAGTGTTAAACGCCGTTAACAATGGGAACTGCAATTAACTGCTGAAAGCAATTATAAAAGTTGTAACACTGGGGTGTATAATATATGGCATAATAACAGATAGTATAATATCACTTGAAAAAACGTTCACATGATATAATTTTCATGTGCTATAAAAACTTATAGCCTAAATTCATGTGATCGAATCTTATATTTCATACTAGCTTCCAGCCGCGGCTTCGCCCGCGATGTATCTCGATAAAAACTACCCTATGTCCTTCCCCGAGATGCAATCTATCTGTCTGCCAAATTTTATCGAAATCCGTGCAGTGGTTTAGGCGTGAAAAGGTAACATACAGACAGACAGACAGACAGGCAGTTACTTTCGAATTTATAATATTAGTATGGATAACCTTCTTTTGCTCTAATAACACTTAGTACAACGTTCATTACATATAATTTACAATTTGTATAATGCTCTTTTTATATTACATTTAGTTTACCTAATTTTCATATTTACTAAGAGCCAAGGCATCATAATTATGATCTAAGATATTAATATTACAATTAATTAATCAATCAATTAATTATAATTAATTATCATTCTCCTGCCCTTATTCCAATTTATTTGGGGTCGGCGCAACATGTCTTTTTCTTCCGTACTTCTCTATTAGTCGTCATCTCGGTAGTCACCCCCTTTCTAACCATATCATCATTCTCACAGTCCATGCATTGTTTCGAAATCACACAGACTAAATATATCCATACTAATCTTTAGATATAAAAGAAAGTCGTGTTAGTTACACTATTTATAATTTAAGAACGGCTAAACCGACTTGGCTGAAAATTGGTGGGGAGGTAGCTTAGAACCAGGAGAAGGACATAGGATACTTTTTAACTTTTTTTTTTTATTATTGGAGTAGGTTAGGAGTAGTGGAGGAGTAGGTTAGGAGTAGGGTAGGAGTATGATAGAAGTATGATAGAAGTAGGGTAGGAATAGGGTAGGAGTCGAACGAAGTAGCGCCGGTTAGCTAGAAATAATTTATATGGCAAAACAATGTTTGCCGGGTCAGCTAGTAATATTATAAATTCGAAAGTATCTCTGTCTGTCGGTATGTAACCTTTTCGCGCCTAAACCACTGAACGGATTTCGATAAAATTTGGCAGAGGGATAGATTGCACCACGGAGAAGATTTTATCCCGATATTCCCACGGGATCGACACTTGTACGGGTGAAACCGCGGGGCGCTCCTAGTACTAATATAAAAAAGCTGAAGAGTGTTTTTGAACGCGCAAATCTTTATGACTACGATTTAAAAAAATGTATTTTTGCATTTGATAGATCAATTATTGAGGAAGATTATACTCGTAGGTCATTAAGAGGAAATGCGGGTGGTCGTTTCAAAATATAGGTACACAGAATATTTATCCTTCTTATTCGGTTTATGAAATATCTTTTGAATTGGTCCAAAATTGGAAGAGGAAATAGGCGAGAGCAAATCCTCTAATTGTTACTCTGGAAATGTCTCACTTATGGTGGCGCGTGTGTTGGATCATTTAGCTCCCTTCAAAATGATTGAGCTGAATGGTGCTAAGACATGCGTCATGTTCGTGAACAGGCGCCGTCAGTAGGGACTGGACATCTCTTTGCTGTCATGGCTTATTTTAATTTAATTTAATATTTGAATTGTTTTTTTTTCGTCTTTTCATTACGGACATTAACATTAATGATGTAAACAAGACTTTGTAACCATATTATTTTGATATAGAAGGGTGTCCATGAGGTTTCTTGCCCGTTCTTCTCCATAGGTACCTACGCTTTGGAATGGGCAACTAGCTTCATCTTTCTGACTGACCGACCCCTTCACAATTTAAAAGTGCCTGTAATTGGTTTAATTGAAATAAATGCTTTGAGTTTGAGTTTGGCTTTTTACTTAGGCTTTTTCAAAAGTCTCTCTGACCGCAATTCCTCTTAACCTCTGGGCCATCACGACCATAATAGGTACACGTATTTTTTATATCCAAAGCCGTCCAATTCAAAGCAATTGTTTCCCATCTTCCGACGCGAGCTGTAAAAGTCAACTAAAAGTAACGACCTACTAAACGACTTGCGTAGGTAGTAAGTTGTGCACAATAACATTAGTGAATCATTGTAATAGTGATTGTCACCTCATTAGTAAAAAAAGTAATTTAAAAAAAAAAAAAAAAATATTTCCTGCTTTTTAGTTTACAAATGTGAAAGATTTCGGAAACGATTTATTTCTTGGTACGTGTTTTTTACGATTTGTCACTTCGAATTACTTTTAACTATGTAAGATATATATTTTTTTTGTAATCACCTTTTAAAACCCTTTATTTTGATACCCCACTCAATAGGTTTTGAGAATTTTTTTTTTTTTGATGACATATTGCGCCAAAAATCGGCCATTTTAATTTTTTTTTTTCAATTTTTATATACCCAGTGTCACTCTCACTATTAAGACGAATCTAACGGCACCTCTCAAGCTGAAATCGATCAAGCCGTTTCAGGGGCGTGCCCTTCATAGAAGCCATAAAGCCCGGCTTGCCCTAATAAAATCATAATTCACAACAACAAAATCAATAAAAAATATATTCAAAAAATTCCAGTCAATGAACTCGAACGCAAACATTCATATCATAGGAATAATAATACAATTATTTCGAAATCCGAACTTGCGCGCACTGGCCTAGGTTCGCGCCAAATTCCGCTCGTTACGCTATACAATGCATTCAATTACGCCATCTCGCTCACACTAGTCTGGCTTTTTACCTGGCTTCTATTTCCTTTCTCTGTCTCGCAGTTTTCGCCTACAAATTGCTATAAAAACGTTTACATTTGTTGATATTGGTAAGTACATAAAACACAGATTTCTATGAAATGAAAAGCCGTGCTTTTGATAGGCATGAAGTTCGCGCAAATGCACTATCCGTATTGACCCGCGTAAAGTTATAGTTGCACGTTTGGCGGGCGCGATGAGTCGATGACGCGACGCGTCTCAAATTGTTATTGTTTTGAAGTTTTGAATACTTTGAGAATTAGTTTTATTAATTGAAAAAGTGATTGATTGTGGCGATGTCATTCCCTATGATTTTGTAAACGGTTAATGAATAAGTATAGTGTTCTTTTATCATTATGTGAATTCGGAAACTGTCATCGAAAAGGTACGTAAATACATTGAGTTTTCTGCAATTTTCTGCCAATAAATAATTATTTACTTCACCGTAACCAATCTTAAATTACTGTAGGTACTTCTCGGAAATAAAAACAAGTATTTTTGTCAGTCAAGAAGACAGATTATATAAAATAGGTACCTACTCATTCGATTGTTTAATATGTATGAATATGACAAACATAGGTGTTAAACATAGGTATGTGTTGGCTCATGATTGACTTTAAAAATGTAAGTACCTAATTCATAAAATAATGCGTACGAGAAAAGATAAAGAACAATAAATCGATAATTTGGAGGCCATCTAGTGCATTTTGATTGAACAAATGCATGTGACAAGCAAAATGAAAAGCAGTTCCGGATAGGCGCTGTGGTTATGCGCATTCATTAATATAGATGGCGCTTGTGACAATTACGTACTGATGTTTGAAATATGTAGTACTCTTCGTATTTTTTTAAAGGTTTTCTTGCGGAAATTATAATAATGATGTTAGTACTACTAACAACCATTAACAACAAGAAAATCAGCCAATCCCTCAGTTGGCCTTTTTTTTATACCTACCTTGAAAATCTGTGGGCTTGCCCTAATTTTGACCCCTAGGCACGCCACTGAGCCGTTTAGGCTACAGAGCGTGCCAAAGAAATATACATACATACATACACTCGAAAAACATAGGTAACCCTCCTTCTGACGCAGTCGGGTAAAAAAAGCTCTGAACACTTGTAGCTTTAAGCGTGAAACTTTGTTAAATGCACATTGAATTTTATGACCTTACTATATATCAGCCTAGCCTTTCCCCAACTATATTGGGGTCGGCTTCCAGTCTACCCGAATGTAGCTGAATACCTGTATTTTAGATGGAGCGACTGCCTATCTGACCTCCACAAACCAGTTACTGGATAATATGATACCCCTTGGTAAGACTGGTTGTCAGACTTTCGAGATTCTGACAACCCGTAACGACTGTCAAAGATCCACGAATGACAGCCGGGACCAATGGCTTAACTTGCTTTCCAAGGCATGGAGTGGTCTCCGTATGTAAAGATGGTCACCCATCCACATACCAACCGCGCCAAGCGTAGCTAAACCTGAGCGATCGACCTCCACGCCACGGGCCCCTCTTTATGACCTTACTATGTACCCAGTACAATATTATGATTTAAAAGAGTGTCCATGGAGTTTGTTGCCCATTCTTTTCCATAGGAACCTACTACGCTTTGGGATGGGCAACAAGCTTCATCTGTCTGACTGACCGACCTTGAAATTTCAAAAGTGCCTGTAATTGAAATAAAAGGTTTGAGTTTGACAGTACCCGGACGAAAATATATATATCGTATCGAACTGCAGAAAGAATGTAACTAAATACCAGTATTTTACATGAAGCGATCTGACCTTTACAACCCAGTTACTGTGTAGCACTAGTTGTCAGATTTTTGGGCCCTGTCTTCCAGCTACGACTGCCAAAGATCTACGAATGACAGCCGAGACAAACGGCTTGACTTCCGAGGCACGGAGACCCTTACAAACCTCCTACCCTTATAATAATTGAAACAATGTAAAACGTACATCAGAATGAAAGGACAATTATTTCATAAACGTAATTTTTCCGTCGCAAAGATGAAATATCGTCACATTCAGTCCACGTTTCGCTCATATTTCATAATTACGGTCCCCGAGTCATTAAATTCAGGACATTACGCTAAAATTTATTATGGTCATGTCCATACTTTCATAATTTAACAATTAAAAGTTACAGTATGGCTTTATGATAGAGAATGATGTTGACAGTACTTTTGCAAACACCGAGTGGCTTTAAAAATAGTTGTTCACCTTTATTCGGCATGCCTCGGCAAGCACGCTAAGCCGTTGGTCCCGGCTGTCATTCGTGGATCTTTGACAGTCGTTACGGGTCGTCAGAAGCGCCAAAGGCTAACAACCAGTCTTACCAAAGGGTTTAGTATTACCTACGCAGTAACTGGGTTTTGGAGGTCAGATAGGCAGTCGCTGAAAGTCATCATCATTTCAGCCGAAAGAGGTTCACTGCTGGACATAGGCCTCTCCCAAAAGGGGGAGGGTTTGACATAATCGCTACGCTTGGCAGGCGGGTTGGCGATCGCTGTATGGTATGGTGGTGTAATGCATAGATAACGCTGCTGCCCATTCTCCGGTTAAACTCTTAGTCGCCTTTTACGACACCCACGGGAAGTATGGGGTGGTGCTATTCTTTAAGTCCGGCACCACACAGACAAGTACAAAGACAGTCGCTCCAAGTTAAATACGGGTACTCAGCTATATCCGCTTAGACTGGAAGCCGACCCCAATATAGTTGGGAACGGGAACCTACATAAAACCTAAATAAAATAAAATTACATACATAAAATATGGAAATTTATAATTTTTTTCTTATATTTCACTATTGAATATTTTTATAAATAATATTTTTGTATATATGTAAATGGTACACCACAGACTAATTTCAGTGTTGTCTCTCCTTCTCTCTTCATCCGTCTAAAGCACAGGTCCAAAGGTTATCTTTAAAAAATCGCTTTTAGCGATAAGACCACTCATTATCTCACCCCTTGTATTTCTACATTAATATTTGTAATTTATTTGGTGTACATTTGAAAGAGTATTATATACACACATCAAAAGTGTCTAGGGATCAAGCATTTTTATGCGGATTTCTTGAGATTGAGATGTGGCTTTGTAATAAATTTATGATTTTATAAATTTATATGGATCTTTTTTGGTGCATTTCATAATTTGAATCAGGAACTGTGAATCAAATTCGAGTAAAAGATGAAAATCAGCTGTCAATATTTTCCCTATAAAAACATACAACGCATTGAAGACATTATTAGTGCTACTGTTTCCCTACTACTGATTAAAACCAACGTTATTATGGAGCGGCGACGTCATTTAAGCAGGGAAGAAATGCTCAGAGCCGTGGGAATGATAGAAGCTGGTTCCCGGCAACGTACTGTGGCTTTAGCTCTGAATACAAGTCAGAGTGTTATCAGTCGACTTTGGACACGTTACCGAAGCACTGGTACCGTGGCTGAGCGCCATGGAGGACGGTATCGCTGCACCACACGGAGACAAGACCGATACATTCAAATCTTAACTCGAAGAGCTCCAACAATAACCGCCATGATGTTAGCCGTGAGGCTTCATCACTCTTCAGGGAACTTAATTAGCGACCAAACAGTCAGAAACCGCTTGCATGAAGTGAACCTTCATTCCCGAAGACCGCTACGGGTACCACCTATAGCAATGCACAATCGTAGGATTCGATATCAATGGGCTCTTGAACACAGAAATTGGGCAGAAGAACAATGGCGTTTCGTGTGCTTTTCTGATGAGTCTCGTTTTGGTATGAGACCGGATACAAGACGTATACGACACTGGAGAACCCCTGGACGCCAACAGCGATTAAAATCCTGCCAGGAAGTCCATGCTTATAGTGGTGGAACCATCATGGTATGGGCGGGTATTTGGATCGGCGGAAGAACTGAGTTGATTTGGATCAGAGGCAACCTCAACGCTCAAATTTATGCTGAGACGATTGTATCAGACGTCATCGTTCCTCTACAAGTGCAAATCGGTCCCTTATTTCAGTTAATGCATGATAATGCACGACCGCACACCGCAAGAGTTGTAAGACAGACTCTCGCCGCAGCTAACATCAATGTCCTGCCCTGGCCTGCTCAGTCGCCAGACTTGAACCCGATTGAGCATGCATGGGATATGCTACAGAGAAGAGCTCTGCCGAATATGGAGGGTATCCAGTCGCAAGAAGACCTTTTTTTGTTGTTGCAACGAACATGGGCGGCCATTCCACAGCGTGATTTGGATGAACTCATTTTGAGTATGCCAAACCGATGTTCTTGTGTTGTTAGTGTTCGCGGTAGAAACACGGATTATTAATTGTTTAAGTTACCCAATAAAATTTTAAAGAAAACTGTTATTTCAGTCTTTTTTTCAAACTTTTGTGTTAGTGGTTCAAATGTCAAAAATCCCTTTATTAGGAAAATGGCAAATTTCTTTATTAATGCAAAGGTGACTTGGTTTATCGTTACTGTGACAAACGAAAACACTTTATTTGATGAATCCTTAAAGAAAATTTTAATTAATATCAATCAGGAGAAAAGTTATTGCAAAAATATATGTTGATCCCTAGACACTTTTGATGTGTGTATATCTATCTATCTAATTAACTAACTACCTACATATTAGGATGAAAAAAAATAACTTACCTTACCTTGAAATTTATTTAATTATGAAAGTGCTTCTCAAATAATCTCCCTCATAATGACTTATGAGGTAGATTATTTTAGAAGCACTTTTTTGTTTCAAGGTCAACATTTCTATTATGACTAACAGAAATGTTGACCTTTACAAAGGTCTTAAGGGAACACCACAATTGTACTCAAAGTTGGCTATTCAATTATCAAACTTTTTTGACAGCATGTCATTTGTTGTTTTCTCTGGCATAGCACAGGTATGTTAAGATAAAACACACACACAGCATACATAATCAGCCTAAAATGTTCCCACTCCTGGGGTGCAGGCCTCCTCTTCCTCCTCTTGGGAGGGAGTGGGTTGTAATCTACCAGGCGGGCCCAGTGGTAGATGTCACATGATTTCGAATTTTTGGTTCTAGGACATGCCGGTTTCCTCATGATGTTTTCCTTCACCGTTTTGAGAGCGTTAAGATAAATAATGGACAGAAATATTTCGGTTATACTCACTAATCCTACATTAATTAATTTTAGACTATACTCCAAGTAAGTACAGTAAGAGTTTCATACGAATATGAACATAAATGTGCGTTTCATATAAATATGAACATTTACAACAGTAAATGTTCATATGTTCGTATACGACATGTACTTACTTTGCATAATTATAGTAAAAAAAAACCTTACAAGTATACATACTTGTAAGGTTTTTTTATTATTATTTATTTTTCTATAAAACGCTTACTATACATAACTTAAAGTGCTTACAGGACCTAAACGCAAAAAACGCAAGTTTTAGAAACAATAAAAGTTTATGATCGACTACAGTAAACCAAATTAGAAAAATATATGATATTCTTCAGGATATATGCTAGGTAGATAGTGTGTTGAAAACATAATACAACTAATTTGATACGATAGAAAAAAATCATGAAGATACCTCTAATAAAAACTTTCTTCTTACAATAAAAACCATACTAATATACATGATTTTTTGTCAGATTATTCTACAAGCAGCATACTAAAACACTAGTGTTTTAATTTTTTCGTCCAAACAATAGATTATTTGTAATTAAATAAATGGTTCATATTTTTATATTTTTTTCTATGCAGTCCGACAGTGACCGCGCTTTAGGTCATGTAAGCCCCATAAAAAACATAGTCTAATTTAGTCCTTTTCATTAAGCTCAAATAATAATAATTTTCTGGACGATTTCTCATTAGTGCATAGAGGGGCTCGTGGCTATATGATAACAGCCACAAAGATAACAAAAAGATAAGCTACGCTTACCGAGGTCACTCCGTGAATTGGTGACTGTCCATTCTATATGAAGACGGTCTGACGGACTGTCATACGAAGATCTTTGACAGTCACGGGTAGTCAGAAGCGTAAAATTCTGACAACCAATCTTACCAAGGGGTTTCGTGTTACTCAGTAGCTGGGTTGTGGGGGTCAGATAGGCAGTCGCTCCATGTAAAATACTGGTATTCAGGTGGCAGAATACCAGTATTTTTAGTCTAACTGGATGAATCATCCGGTTAGACTGGAAGCCGACCCCAACAAAGTTCAATACATGTATATAGATAAATCGTTATTTGGTGCACACAAAAGATAGCACGCAAAAGCACGATTAAATAATAACTAATTACATGAATGTTAGGAAATATACAAATAAAAAGAGAAGAACACAGGACATATAATTATGATGATTGATTGTTTACCTAAACCACGGAGTAACCTACCTACAATACCTATGTGTCTTACCAACACATCCGAAAATAGGTGAGCAAACGAAGAGAATGATTTGTTCGACATCGCAAACACTTAGCCACGGATCAAGTTACCATAACGTTGCTTAACGTTTTGCCTTGAACGAGCGGACGTCATGCAGTGTAGTAGGTATATTTACAGGAGAGTCCAATCGATTTCTATTTTTGCTATGTAGGTACAGTGAGTAAAAATGTCAAGTATATTGCAGTGTAATGTCTTTTCCAAAAGTATCTTTAGTAAAATTATGTAGTTTAAAAAAAACGGAGGGGCCCGTGGCTAAATAATAACAGCCGCACAAGTCGATCGATCAGGTTAGTTCTTATAGTTTCGGAGAAAAGTGGCTGTGACATACGGACGGACAGACAGACAGACAGACGGACAGACAGACAGACAGACAGATAGACATGACGAATCTATAAGGGTTCCGTTTTTGCCATTTGGCTACGGAAACCTAAAAAGAGTGTTGTGGCTTAAATTGTACTATTAGAGGGAAAAAAAATTGTAATGTAGATAGTAGTTTTCATAAGAAATATGGTTTTTAAAAGTTGTTGCACTTATGGTCTGTTCTAAAAATAATGGTCTTCTAAGGCTTATTTTTAATCTTATATTTTGAATTATTTCTTCATTTTTGTGTCTTTTTTTTACATTGTTCTCACATGAAGCAACAAGAATAATGTACCCAGGACTTTGTAATATCTTGATTTAAAAGAGTGTCCATAGAGTACCCCTTGGTAAGACTGGTTGTCAGAATTTTTGGCTTCTGACTACCCGTAACGACTGTCAAAGATCTGCGAATGACAGCCGAGACCAACGGCTTAACGTGCTTTCCGAGGCACGGAGGGGTCTTGGTATGTAAAGACGGTCACCCATCCACGAACCAACCGCGGCAAGCGTAACTTAACCTGATCGATCGATCCGTGTGGCTGTTATTACTTAGCCACAAGCCCCCTTTTTACATATATAGTTATGTGTCTGTCCCTTTTATTACATATATAGTTATGTGCAACTTTTATTTAATTTAAAATGGGCTTGTTTGTAGCGTTTCAGTTTCGCAGTCGGGTTTTTTAATTTTTTAAATTACTTTTTTTATACCATTTATTAATATTAGGATTACTCCTACACTCTTTATATCAAAAAAAAAATAACAATACCTTACTCATTAGCCCCACTCAAACACCCTTCGCCCGCATCGATAGACATGGCCGACACTCAAGCACGTCCTTCATGTAACACATTATCCTCCACTTTTCGCTGACGGCGAACTTCGGAGGCCTCAGTCAAAAAGGTCATACAAACGAAGACCAATCAGTGTACAGCACGTGGCCTCTCACGCGTTAAATTGCTTGTCTTATTTAACGATTCTACCTTTTATTGCGCCCCGATTGTAGACGTAATGTCTTTCAAGATTTCTGCCCCTATTTCAGTCCCCAATTGGGTTTGGGAAGTATTTTAGGAAGCAATAAAAGTGTGAAGTAGTAAGAATTTATTTTCTGTTTGCGAAACCAAAGTTGTTTGCAAGAGAGCAAAGCTTCTAAGTGCTTGCTCGTGTTTTTAAAGGTGATAAACATGAGTCACGTTTTATTAAAATATTAACTCGGTGTTTCCATCAAGGGTTTCCTATTTCGCTAGTTCTTGCGTTAGGTAAGTGCCAATTTCACCAACGAAATTAAACGCCATCAGCACATCTACAGTTTAGATGTGGGGATGTAGGGTTGCCAGCAATCACTTCTTGATTTAAGTGTTACCAGCAACAAAAATACGGGTTTTATTTTTTTTACGGGAGACGATAACGATTCTTTTTTTAAATTTATATTTGCTGTTTGAAGAACCGGCTTTCAAAAGCTCTTCATTTTGTGAACCTAATGTATATACATGCTTACATTTTAACATAAAGTTACATTTAACTTGCAGCTCCGCCTTCACAGTATCAATTTAGTCAGTTTCAGCTATCCGTCCACGCATTACCCCGTTAATTATTGTAAAAAATACGGGTTCCTACATTGGCAAAGCCGGATTACGGGGTGACCCGTAAAATACGGGGCGTTTGGCAAGGCTAGCTGTCAGTGTCAATTCAATATTCCACAACAATGATGACACTGATAGCGTTCAGTATCATTGGTGAAATTCGCCCTAAGGACGCGAGTGTTATGTTTAAATCCATATGATATTTCTATTTAAGGGGCTAAGCGCGGTCACTGTCGGACTGCATAGAAAAGAAAGAGAAGCGCGATGACACAACGCTGGTAATTTATTGCAATATATGAAGAAATTATCTATTTACAAATACTATTTAATGTATTTAATATTAACTAATCCATCACTGAACGCAGTTCAGCATTAGAAATTTAATGGTATATTTTTAATTATAATTAAAATTGTTAATGAAGGGATAAACTGCTTTTAAAGACAATTAAGAGGTGTATTTCAAGATTTTTTTGATGCATTAATGTAGGGATGTTTAGTTATGATTTGAGTTCCATCACTGTATTAAAATAAGACTTGAAAATATCATAATAATATTGTTTTTTTTTTGGTGAAAATTATTTACGGTTTAAGAGATACACTGCTTTAAAAAACCAACATTTTGACCGTTTTCAAGAAATCTCCGCCTTAAACGCACTCATTTTTAAAAAACGTCACTAAGGAAAACAGTACGAAGACTCCACTAATTATTTTCTTCTTCCTGAACTCCGTCTGACCTCTTTTAAAGGCGATCTTATGATGGAATGCAAATGTGGAATTTCTGGCCTATTCTTTCACCAACGAAACTACCTATTGAGCGGGGCGACTAGAAACAATTCCACTTTATTGTTACTTTTGGCGTTCAAAAGTGCCTTTTATGTTCCTACTAGCTGTGCCCCGAGGTTTCACCGGCATAAGTGTCGATCCCGTTGGACTATCGGGATAAAAAGTAGCCTTTATGGTAATCCATGTGTCAGCTACTTCTATACCAAATTTTATCAAAATTGGTCCAGCCGTTTGAGCGTGAAGAAGTAACAAACATAAACACACACACACTCACAAACTTTTGCCTTTATAATATTAAGTGTGATTTGAAATAAATGCTTTGACTTGACTTGATTTGACATTTTTACCATCACAACGAATTTTCCAAATATTTGGGATTTTGTATTTGTTCATAACAATCCATTCTGATGGCTGTTGATGTGCCATCTTCTACAAAATCTATTCAAACACTCATTTTGATTTGATATCTTCCCCCAAAAGGGCGCAAACTCATCTCAAACAACTCGAAACTACTACTTAAGTAGTTTTGTTTGTGTATCTAGTCGCAACCTAGCAAACGCAAGAAAAATCGAAAAACTTTTGTATTATTGGTCAAAGAATAATTCTTTGACCAATAATACAAAAGTTTTTCGATTTTTCTTGCGTTTTTCTGTATCGAAATGGTTATTTCATTCTGATGTTGGTAAAAGATTTTGTGAACTTGAAGAACGGAGGTACTTCTATGTTGTAGACTTTGAGAGTTTATTGCGAACATTAATTGCGTTTTTTACGTTATCAGACAATTTTTTCGAACATATTAAGCAATGTATTAGCAATATGCTTGACTAAATAATAACGGCCGCACAGGTCGATCGATCAGGTTAAGCTACGCTTGCCGCGGTTGGTCTGTGGATGGGTGACCAATGTGACCATCTTTACATACCGAGATCCCTCCGTGCCTCGGAAAGCACGCTAAGCCGTTGGTCCTGGCTATCATTCGTGAATCTTTGACAACCAGTCTTACCAAGGGGTATCGTATTACCCAGTAGCTCGGTTGTAGAGGTCAGACAGGCTCCATGTAAAATACTGGTATTCAGCTGCATCCGGTTAGACTGGAAGCCGACCCCAACATAGTTGAGAAAAGAATAGAATAGAATCTTTATTATGTACACCATATAAATTACAGACATATAAATATAGAAACTGTACAAAGGTTGACACAATGGGCGGTCTTATCGCTTAAAGCGATCTTTTAAAGACAACCTAAAGGCCCAAAAGGACTAAAGGCTGGGGCAGATGAGGCAGATGATGATTTATTTAACTTGAAATAGCATCATCATCCTACAATGTTCCCACTGCTGGGACACGGGCCTCCTCTCTGTGAGAGGGAGTGGGCCGTAATCCACCACGCGGGCCCAGTGCGGGTTGGTAGATGTCACATGTCTTCGAATTTTTGATTCTAGGACAAGCCGGTTTCTTCACGATGTTTTCCTTCACCGTTTTGAGAGCATTGGTGATGAAATAATTTGCACAAAGTAAACCGTCTGTCTGGGTTCGAATTTACCCTACGAACTACAACTCGTAATACAAACAAACCATCAAAAAATATTTATAATAATATATAATTAATAATAAAATAATAATAATAATATTAAAATTATATTTAACTCATTATATAATTTTTATAAAATTATATATTAAAATTATATAATAAATTAAATATAATTTTAATATATAATTTTTAAATATTTATAGTATTTGCGAAATTCTGAGGGCAAATACTTTTCACGCAAGCAAAATTAAGCTCTATACACATGGGGCGCGAACCTCATTGCCAGTGTAACCCAATTGGGGTGATGCTATTCGAACTACACTCTCATTTGGTTCACCGCGTGAGAACACGGCTTAATTGAAACTCCCTATTTTAGGGTTCCCGTAGACTGTCGGTAAATACCTGTCTACTGTGGATTTGATGTAGGGCACGTATTCGTGTGTGGATCTGACTGGCTCATTGAGGAGGGTATAGTGTGATTTTGTGTAAAAAAGCTATTAGAATACTTTAATAATCATGCTGACTTTTTTTTTTGCGCTTGGGAAATCATCAAATGACTCCTCCCGCTCTGGGTGGAGCGGAAGGGAGTGTCAGACTCTTACTGAGTAAAACCCACCCGTGTTCCTTCCTTAGCCCTTTATGTTCCGGGCCAGCGGTAACCCTTTCGGACAATCCCGCTGACCCGGCAGGTTTCTTCCCCAAGGGGCCCCTTCCTCGACACTGACATCTCTTTGAGGCGCGCGTGGAACACGCACGCGCCTTCCAGCACGGGCCTGCATCCCTTGTTTGTTGTGCCGGGCTGGCACAACACCCTGTCCTCCGCCTTCCGCATCCAGTTTGTCCCAGCCACCTTCTTTAGGTCGTCGGTCCATCTAGCTGGGAGATCCCATACTACGCTTGCCTGTACATTTGCTAAGATATAACCCTTGAAATTAGGTGCTGACCTGCTGTTTTTAAGTGATGAATTATGATTTTATTTTTGTAAGTAGGTTTATACAAACACTTTTACACGTCAATCACGTTTTTTTAAAACTAGATTAGGTCGGCGTTTCTTAACTGACTACTCTGAGAAGAAAGGCCGAAATAAACTCAGAGGTCACAGTCTCTTTTAAAGTCCAGACATAATCTTGGTCAGGTTATATGAAGACCACGTAGATCGATGTCTGAGATGGTCTTTTGAGGAAAGAACCACACAGAGTTTTCATTATTGAGTTGTGATAGGCAAATCTTGAATGTAGGTCATTGTCAGAATACCTACTCACCGGTTTGCCCATAGTTTCTGCGTTAGAAAATTGGTGACTAAAATACGATTTTACAATCATAAATTACAATTACGTATGAAAGTATTTTAATTAAAACGCCCTAGGTAAGGATATATACAGTCAACAAAAGAAATAAGTATGAAGGATCGTCGGATATAGTAGAAGTTTAGTAAGAAACCGATGGATGTTCTCGAATAAAATTTTATTTTATTAATAAAAAACAAACAGCTCATTTATCACATTAAAATTCATTCGACAGCATCCATCGGTTTCTTACTAAACTTCAACTATATCCGACGATCCTGCATACTTAACTATTTTGTTGACTGTACACAGAATGTCGGTGAACACTGTTGATTTGAAATAGGTAGGCATGCATTCGTTTACATACGCGAGTTTTGTGAAAGGCGGTATGATTTGATGAATGATAACCATAACCACATGAAAAATGGAAATCTCATTACCTTTTTTAACGACATTTTGCGAGTAAAGACGTCTGTTTGTATATTTAACTGAGAACCTACTACCTATAGGTATGTTTTTATGTTTATCGAAATGAAGTAAGTACTTATTATGTATTTTTTGGCGTTAATATAATTTTAATTTTCTCTAATATCACTTTTTTAATTTTGATTTTTATCTTAACTTTGATTTTAAGTTTTAAGTTTAATTTTAATATTGAGTACTTGATTAATTTTGATTATTGAGACTAATACAATATGGATGACTTCCGAATTAAATGATTTGAATTGAATTTAATTTCACTACTGCGGGATTGAAATGTATTTATTTATTTAGCCAACAATCATCATAAACAACTTTTAAAATAATATCCTTAATAGTAGGGACTTACTGAAAAGCTAAAACTAAACGGCTAAAAGGATACAAAACTCTTTATTATTAACCGACGAAAAAAAGGACGATCTCAAGTCGACGCGTATCTTTTTACATGATCCCTTCGTTTTAGCTTATAGAAAAAGACGCGAAAAACTATCCCCAATGTTGGCTCACGGCATGTAAAAATAAAAGGTTACAAAGTAAAGCTATATTATAGACCGTGTGGCTTAATGTGGGCACATCCATCACATTGACATTTATTATACCGACATTGCCTTTTTAGGGCGGTTAACTGCTCTTAGATCTTTTTATATAGCCTAAAAATATACAGTAAGTTGGGCTTACGGAGATATACATATGTAAGCCAATTTTTACAAATAATCGTTTAATACCTACTTCTCTTTTAATAGTAAATGATAATAATTTAATAAGAATTTATTATTTATATGATGAGGATTATACTAAAGAATATTCCCCAACAAAATAAATAACTTTTTTTTTTATTTAAATAGGTAATTTTAATTAAATAACTCTATTTACATTTATTCACTCCATTCTGCATCTACATTTATTATACCGACACTGCCTTTTTAGGGCGGTTAACTGCTCTTAAATCTTTTTATATAGCTTAAAAAGATATAGTAAGTTGTGCTTACGGAGATATTATATGTAAGCCAATTTTCACAAAAAAAATCGCTAATTATTTTATAACGTTAACTTAAGTCAATGTTATAAAATAATTGGCGATTTTTTTGCACCTTAGGGTACATACACGCTATATCTTTGTTTCGCCCAAAATAATAATAATCATCATCATCATTTCAGCCGAAAGACGTCCACTGCTGGACATAGGCCTCCCCCAAGCACGGCCACTTCGACCGGTTCCACAAGATGAACCGATGACCTTGTGAATATCACAAGGTCATCGGTCGGTGAAGGCCGCAGGATTCCGCTGGATGCGGCAAGCACAAAAAAATACATAATCAGCCTATAATGTTCCCACTGCTGGGACACAGGCCTCCTCTCGGTGAGAGGGAGTTGGCCGTAATCCACCACGCGGGCCCAGTGCGGATTGGCAGACTTCGAATTTTTGGTTCAAGAACATCGGTTTCCTTCACCGTTTTGAGAGCAGTGGTGATGAAATAATTTACACAAAGTAAAGCGCCTGTCTGGGTTCGAACCTACGACCTACATACGAGTTGTAGGTCGTAGGCCTACAACTCGTAAGTCGTGGCCGTTACCACTTGGCCACCACTGTTCCTACAAAAAAATAATAGGATATGCTGAAATCAAAAACAATTAAATTAATAAAATAAGACAAATAATAAAAGATTATACTTAATCTGCGTTCGCGATTTATTTGCCAAAAATGTAAACAAATATGAATTAATGGAAAAATAACTTTAACTCCTACACAATAAAGTTCAGTTTACGCTACAACTTCAAATATTTCTAGAAATTTTTCAATAGTGCTAGTCACTCTGAAATCAACTTAATTCTTATTGAAATAAAGTTGATATTTGTTTAACTTGAGAGAGGGTCTGGACTTTTACTATACATACTTACATACCCACACCCAGAAAGAAACACACATTTTTACAGAATAAACATACATAAGTACTGTAAGGGCAAGCCGTTACGTAGAATGTTGAATATTAATAAAATAAATGTTAATTTTCGAGAAATATTTAATGAGAAACTGCTCTAAATTATGTATTATGAACTTAATAAACATGTTATAAAAATGCTAGATGTTGCGCAAGCTCGATATATTTAATTTTATAAATATATATATTTATATTTTATATTAATAAATAAATAAATAATAATTATTTATTTATTTTCCCAACTAAAAACCGAAAAAAAAACCGAAGACTGACGTACTTGCGTACGTGACGATACTACATTAATTATCTAACAATATTTGCAGTATTTTTAACTAGGCCAAAGTACAATGTGCGGTTGCTGACCGTACACATATATAGTTACATACTATTAAAATAAATATCACTAGATTATTAATAATGATGAAACACTGTGACGAAGTGAAAAGATAATATTCTTAGTTTCCACAGTATGATTTTTGCAGAATCAACCGGCCGTGTATTCGTTCGGTATGAGGAAATATGCAATTGCTACTTTCGTGCTCCCTTTAAATCTCATCACGCAAAGCCCCATAATAATCCGATTCCATAGTAATCGGATATGAACCATTTCATATACATTCCATTCCATACCAAGAGATATAAACTTACAAAAATTTGGCAACACTAGTTTTCGTGATATAATTCTCATAGCGACTTTTGAACTAATACCTACTTAATTGTCGCTTGTCTCCTAACCCTTTGGGTTTTTGCAATTAAGAAAGGCCTATTAACGGACGACTGCGTTGAAAGATAAGCCTGTTATTAATATTGGTGGGTAAACTGCGTTAATTACAAAGGCTTTTTCGTACTTAAATTACTTTATAGACCTCGGGGTATCTCATTTCCACCAAACTTTTACACTGTAGCAAAATTAGCTTAATATTCCATTAATTTTCTTTTACTTTTCTTTCATAATCGCTTGTTAATTTATTTTCAATTTTCGTTGTTCTCGTGACTAATTAATTAAGTTAAAGTTAAGCTACACTTGCCAAAGTCGGTTCACGGATAGGTGACCATCCATGACATATCCCCTTCGTACCTCGGTAAACAACTTAAACCGTTGGTCCTGGCTGTCATTTGTATATCTTTGAATGTCGTTACGGATAGTCAGAAGCTCGAAAGTCTGACAACCTGTCCTACCAAGGGGTATCGTATTACCCAGTAACTGGGTTGTGGAGGTCAGATAGGCAGTCGCTCCATGTAAAATACTGGTATTCAGCTGCATCCGGTTAGACTGGAAGCCGGCCCCAACATAGTTGGGAAAAGGCTAGGCAGATGATGAATCCGGATTATTCCCAGAGAGATGCCAGCATCAGATGAAGGGGCCCGTTAGGGCCGAAGCCTGCTGGGGCAGCAGGATTGTCCGAAAGGGTTACCACTGCGCCGGAACATAAAGGGCTAAGGAAGGAACACGAGTGAGAGTTTTAGTCAGTAAGAGTCTGACACTCACTTCTGCTCCACCCAGAGCGGGAGGGGTCATTTGATGATTTCCCATCCTCAAAAAAAACGGGTATCATAGTATACGCATAACTGGGTTCTGGAGGTGTTCAGCTGCTCCCAGTTAGGCTGGAAGCCGATCCCAACATAGTTGGGAAAAGGCTAGGCAGATGATTATGAGTGGTTCTTTAATTAACTATGCAACAAATATTGAAAGCATATTTTTGGTTTGATTTAGGTACGGTTTTCCGATCAGAGAATAGGCCATCTTATGTTTTTTTTCACAAATAACCATGGATCGCTAACCAACCGTGGGTGCCTTTTCCGAACTATGTTGGGGTCGACTTTTTGCCTAACCAGATGCAGCTAAATACCAGTATTTTATGAACATGGCGCGACTGCCTATCGGACCTCCACAACCCAGTTACTGAGTAACATAATACCCCTTGATAAGAATGGTTGTCTGACGACCGTAACGACTGTCAAAGATCTACGAATGACGACGAAGCATGGAGGGTCTCTCTCGGTATGTAAAGATGGTCACCATCCGGGCTGACCGCAGCAAGCGTAATTTAACGCACGCCCTTCCCTTTAGTGAACGTGGTTGAAAAATAGGTCGCATAATGTAAAAGTGTTTAGCATACACAATGTAATCTGCGTTCGCGATTTATTTGCCAAAAATGTAAACAAATATGAATTAACGGAATAATAACTTTAATTCCTACACAATAAAGTTCAGTTTACGCTACATGTTCAAACATTTTTATAACTTTTTCAATAGTGCTAGTCACTCTGAAATCAACTTAACAGTCATTGAAATAAAGTTGATATTTGTTTAACTTGGCACATCCCGTGCAGCACTGCGCAATTTTACTATAGTTACAGTAGGTACGCTAGTCTCCCAAGGGAACTCAATGTGTAACCGAATAAACATAAAACCTGAGAGTAGTTTGTTCTGAATCGATTTCCGTAATTATTTATGTATGTTAATTTTTCCCGAAAAATCTTTTATATTACTTATATTAGATTTTACGACCTTGTTATGACGCGGAACCACCGAGTCATAACAAGATCATAAAATCATTCATTTAACTAAATGTAAGCCTTAGCTCGACTTGGTCAATAAAGGTCTAAATCTCTTTATTGATCTCAGATCAATAAAGGTCTAAATCTAAAGGTAAAATAAAAAAAGGTCAACGAAGCGACGCGCGCTTTACTTGTGGTTACTAAGTGTACAAACATGCTGTAAATGTGTGTGTAAGTGTAGGAACTCTCGGTACCGTCCGCGACAGGGTGCGAAGTCGGAAGTGTGTGCGTGTGTGTAAATGCTAACGCTACACATCTTCACGCACACATTAACAGTGTGTTTGCACACTTGGTTACTACAAGTACCTAAAGCGCATGTCGGTTCGCGAGATAAAAATATTATATGTAAATGCACGACTGAATTACCGGATTTACGTTTTTTACCGTTTTATGTTTAGTTGGGACGACTGTTTTATAAAAAATATATGATTTGGTTTATGTAAATTAAACTAAAGATGTTAATTTCATTCTAAAAAAAACTGGGGTGTCTGTGGTTTTGCGTTTATTTTGTTACACGTTGTGGGAGCAGCTTCAATCGATTCCTGCTTCAAGTTTTGTTTTTGCTAATTTTCAAGTTATGGAACAACAATCTGAATTTCATACTTAACAAAGTACAAATTACATTGCAACCAAAAGCTTATTACTACCTTTTTGTTACAAATGGTGACTCAAAAATCAACTTAGAGTACTTTCTACTAAAGTAGATAACTGATTCAGTGGCAATGGAATGTAATCGTTTTGTATTTTTGGTTTATTGCCACCGACTTTCGAAATTCAAAGTTATTTTTCATTTTGTAGTTTTTTTTTTTGGAAGTCGTTTGAGTCTTTTTGTAAAAAGTTTTTTATATCCTGTATAACACATAGATAGATACACAAATATCAGTATCAACTTGATTAATAAGCATTTCACAAACATATTATTATAATATTAAAGTTACTTAGTTAAAGCTATGTATAATGAATATAAACTTGAAGACATAATCTATTCAAATATCTTTGTTATGTTAATTATTCTGTTTAGAGAGTTGCTCCTCAGGTGGGTTTAAGTTTCAAGGCTAGATATACAATTTAATAATAAGTTAATATTATGAACATTTTATAGAGCAGTGGTGGACTAGCGGTAACAGCCCTGACTTACGAGTCATGGGAATGGACCCAGACAGGTGCTTCACTTTGTGTAAATTATAATTTCTTCACCACGGCTCTCAATCAAGACTCTCAGACGGACGGACATGGCGAAACTATAAGAGTTCCTTTTTAACTACGGAACCCTACAAAAAAATGTGGGTGTACAGTCACGGGCATAAGTATGTATACACTTGGCTTTATTCAAAGGCGATTTTCTCCTTTATTTATGAACTAGCTGTGCCCGCGACTTCGTCCGCGTGGAATAGTGACTTTTCGGGCAGCATATTTTGAATTACATATACCGTCTACAGACCGGGCATTTGCTGTCCGAACCCTCTGAGAACTCAGGCGAATTTCAGTGAAAGTCTCAGACTCTAGTGCTTGAGCTTCACGATCGGCAGTGAGACGTATTTCTCGTTCTTCCTGTGTTTCCTGAGACCGAACATTTGCTGTCCGAACCCTCTGAGAACTCAGACGAATTTCCCTATCAGTGAAAGTCTCAGACTCACGCGATAGTGTATGAGCTTCACGATCGGCAGTGAGACGTATTTCCCGTTCGTCCTGCGTCTCCTGGGATCGAGCATTTGTTGTCTGTACTCTCTGGGAGCTCAGGCGGATTTCCCTGACAGCAAAAGTCTCAGACTCACGCGATAGCGCGTGAACTTCGCGATCGACAGATAAACGTGCCTTTCGTTGTTCCCCGTTTTCCCTATTTCGAGTTGTCATCATTCGAGAACGATTTGAACTCAGTCGAGATTCTCGCTGAGTCGAAGTTTCTGCAGCACGAAACCTAGCCTGGTGCAGAGAGCCTTTTGCCTTACGACCTTCCTCAGATTCCTGTGATCGAACTAATCTCATCCTTTTAGCATTTCTGCTACATTGGGAGAGGTTGGATCTTCTTCGAGGCATTCTTACAATAAAATAGTACTTACTACTTAACATACAGTTATTTAGTAAACACGTACTATCGTAAACAATTAAATTATAAATACTTACAGATTATTATACAGTCTAAAATTATCACAGTTTAAGTAATAAGTGTTAAGACGTGTAAACCAAACGTCATTATCATCATCATTTCAGCCGATAGACGTCCACTGCTGGACATAGGCCTCCCCCAATTTTGGGGGGGTTTGCCATAATCGCCACGCTTGGAAAACGCATAGAAAACGCTGCTGCCCATTCTCCGGTGAGACCCTAAGTCGCCTTTTACGACACCCACGGGAAGTAAGGGGTGGTACTATTCTTCTACACAGACAAACGTACTAACTTTATAAAACAAAAGAATTGCTAGAAAAAATAATTACTAACCTAAGCTAATGAACTTATACTTAATAAAGAAAATCAAGAAAAGAAATGCCTAACCTATACCAAATACTTATAATATTTATATACAAACCCTAAATACAAATTAAGATAAGTATGTATACCGAAAATCAGGGAAAGAAATGCCCAACCAATAATAAATGCTTACAATATTTATTTACAAAACCCTAAATAAAAGTTAAGATAAGTAAATACCCAAAAATCAAGGAAAGAACCGCCTAACCTATACCAAATACTTACAAAATTTTAAAGAAAATTAAGAAAAAGAACCTAACCTACAAATCCTAAAATATAAATAAATGAAATATGCAAACAGTCAGTATTCAAGTGAATCGCAATAATCGAATCCAACTATTCGCCTATACTCTCCAGGATACGTGCGTTCGCTACGAATAACTGAATCCTTATGGCAGCGGCGCGTTTTCTTTTGAAATGGTCATCTCGCAGTTCAACCTGAGGGGTTGTCGACTGCTTAACCTGGCTTTCCTGTGGATGCCTCAATAAATTAAGGCCTCCAGCCAGGGCATAATACAGAACTTGACTACACAATATAAACTTAAAAACTAAGCGACTACACGCTAAGGGCACCCCCTGTGGGGTACGGACCTCGGCTTAGGGCGTCGCTGGGAGAGGGCAGCAAGGGGACAGGCTGGATCGGAATTATGGCAGCGGCGCGGCTCTCAGCGCGCTTTATACAAGGTGTAACGGAAAGGGGGTATCAACCCGGAAGGAGGTGATAGTGCTCATGAAACTGAACAAATTTCCCCAATGAACATAGGTCGAAATATGAAAAAAATTTTGGACCTCCCATAGTAATAGTAAATCATTGATGTGCTATTACTATGGGAGGTCCAAATTTTTTTTTCATCTTCATTCACCTCCTTCAGGGTTGATACCCCCTTCCGTTACACCTTGCATATATAGCCACGAACGCGCAGGTGCGAGACGTTTACGTACTCTGATAGAATACCTTAACAAATGTTCGCCGTGATTCTTTAAATTGACATAACTTTTTTATTTATGAACCGATTGACATGAAATAAACACTAAATGTTAAGTGAAGCTTACTATAATATATTAGTGAAAACCGCATCTAAATCGAATAAGCCGTTTCTGATATTAGCGTGCACAAACACAGCAGACAAACAGACAAACAGACAAAAAAAAAATTTAATTACAATTTCAATATAATAACAACCCCTGCTACTTTTTTTTAATATATTTCCATTGTACAGACACCACTTTTCTACAATTTTATTATATGTATAGATATAGATGAAATTTCATATTATTAAGAACATAGTATTTTCGAACCCATAGGTTTATGTAAAGTCATATTTCAACGTTGCATTCGTTATTTCGTGAAAAAATCGCAATTTAAAGTTGCCAAGTTTTGAGATATTAGTGCTCGTGGCTGTACACGGGGTAAAGGGTCTTGGGCTCTTGAAAGTTCCAAGTTTCCACACATTCTGACAATTGTGGGAGTTGGCGGGTTCTATAATGTCTAATTCCTGAACGAGCAATGGTACAGCACTTGCTCGCTTGCTTCACATTCTTGGGAGAAGGGTGACTGCCAAAATTGGACGTTCGGAAAATTCACATAGCGTTAATTGTTCACAGAATGGGGCATTACTGTAACCAGTGGAAATTGAAAAACGATTGGATGTTTTTTAAATTCCAATCTTCGGATCCACAAAGACTCATGAAATCTGAAGTATAAAAACTTCAACTTAGCCTATTGCAGTTCACTGCAGCTGGACATAGGCGTCTGCCAGGCTACGCCACAACAGCCTGTCCTCCGCCCTCCGCATCCGGTCTGTCCCAGATATTTCTTAAGGTCGTAGGTCCATCTTTCTGGGGGGCACCACGTTACGGTTGCCGATACGCGGTGTCCACTCCAAGACTCATCTACTCCACCAAGTATAATATAAGCATCATAGGTTAGATCAACTGTGGCCCATAATCACGGATGGTGCATCTCACATATTTTTGAATTTTTGGTTCTAGAACATGACGGTTTCCTCACGATGTTTTTCTTTAAATAGATTTATTTCGTTTTGTGTATTAAATAGATAGGTTGTAAGATTATTATACGATTGCCGCCTCATAATATCTTGCCTACATACATATAATTTGAAGACATCAAATCGGTTTATTCTTGCGGTGAGACCAAAGTAGCAAGCACTAATATAGTTTAACTACTGGTTATCAAAGACAATAAGCTTATAGCTAGATAATAATATCGCAACTGTTACGTCTTTGTTGAGTCAAGCGAGGTAATAGGGTTATTGGAGTTGAGATAGAAACGTGACAGTGTTAATAATGCGTTTAATAATAGTGTCTACTGAGGTGTTGGTTACTAGTTTGTATATTTGTAGTGTTTGAAGATTTAAATAACTGTTCGCGATGATGTACATGACTTGATTATAGAGGTATGAATACATCCTCCATAGAACAAGAAGGGTCCTCTAACCAGACGGGTGTTGAGTCTGGTGGGGACGATTGATGTCGGGATGTTGTAAACTCTGCTTGCGCGATGCAGGATTTTGCGTGACGTCAGTGTAATGCGTAGTTCGCTTGTGGCGATGTCGCCACAAGACGGCATGGAGTATCAGTTGCCGATTCAGTGAAGGATCGTAGCAATTGGTAAGAATCGAAAGAGTTAACGACTGTATGGGATTCCCATTAACAACATAAGTATTGGTCCTATAAACCTACAGTAAGTTTACAATTATTTTACCTATGATAATAGCAACCTTATTGTAACGAAAATAAAGATCACAATGATTTTGACAGACTTGTCAGTGGCAGCAACCTAACAGCAACCTTATTAGAATGAGAATAAACATTAATGTAATTTGGACAGAGATGCAAAATCAGAGATAAAACTACCGTGAAAGGCCAGTACTATTGTTTAGCTGTCAGAATTCTTCTTTTCTCTTGTATGAGAACAACTCATACGTACGTCCGCCAGCACATCAGCTACCCGAAACTGTAAAATTTTCCCAATCAACTTTGAACCTTATGCTTTAGCGATAAAGTTGAAAATCCATTCAAGAAATTTGACAGATTGTAGTAGTACATTTTTATTCTCGAAGGGAAGTCTCCAATTATCCTCTGTTTTTATCGCTCTACGCAAATTAATGTCATAGCGATAATTTTAACCGTCAACCACCCAGTTTACAGCCGGTAATAAAACTCCTGTTTAATTGACTCCTCAAACAGATACAAGAATTTTATTCTACTACATAAGATAAGAAGTAGAGCTGCAGAAAAGAAAGCCTACTTCCCTGTAGGGAAGTTTGAAGTGGGACAGATCTGCGTGTAGGTTTTTCTTTTTTAGGGTTCCGTACCTAAAGGGTAAAAACGGGACCCTATTACTAAGACTTCGCTGTCTGTCCGTCTGTCCGTCTGTCCGTATGTCTGTCACCAGGCTGTCTCTCAAGAACCGCGATAGCTAGACAGTTCAAATTTTCACAAATTATGTATTTCTGTTGCCGCTATAACAACAAATAAAATAAAATAATTATTTAAGGGGGGCTCCCATACAACAAACGTGTTTTTTTTCGGCGTTTTCGCCTTGTGGTACGGAACCCTTCGTGTGCGAGTCCGACTCGCAGTCGGCTCGTCAGTAGCGCACATAATCTTGTTCTGTATCAAAGATTGAGCGCTATTTTGTTTTGATGTGAAATGTTCCATGACGTTGTTTAAAATAAATACTTAGCTTTATTTTTTTTTTTTTAGTGCTCTTTTTCTTAACCTTCTACTATATCTACAAAAGTCTGCTGTAGGTCATCTGTCTAGCCTTTTCCCAGCTATGTTGGGGTCGGTTTCAGCCCCGGATCTACGATTTTTTCGAACCGGGTCAAAACCTTGATAGTGGCGCCCCCTCCCTTCAGTGTTTGAGAAAAATTGTTAAAACTGCCAATGAGTAGCATTTTTGTGACCATTTGTTAAAATAATAATCCTTTAATAAATTTAAACTTTTTCTTATCTAATAACTAATAACTTTCATATGTGACATAAAACAGAAACACAGAAAAAATATATAACCAGGAAAGACTACAACTTTACACGGCGTGCTTTTTTTTCTGCGAATAAATCTATTAGCTCCTCAAAGTCCGTCACATAGGCAGTTTTGTTTTCAATGGCTAGGATCGCGAGGCCAGATAGACGATCCTAACTCATTGTAGAACGTAGATAAGTTTTAATTATATTATACTAATATAAATATACTAACTGGGTGTATGGAAATAGAAAAGTTTGTTTTTCAAACATATTATATTAAGATTCGATTACTTGATAAAAACCTATGAGATTGTAGGAAAAGAGGCTTCATTTGTTCGATATTTCGAATTCTTGTCTCAAGGATTTGGCGCCCCATGAAACTACCGCCCGGGGCAAGTGCCCCGTTTTGCCCCCCCTTAGATCCGGGGCTGGTCGGTTTGCAGACTAAACGGATGCAGCTGAATATCGGTATTCTACATGGAGTGACAGCCTATCTGACCTCCACAACCCAGTTTATTTACTAGTGTTTTTATTTTATTTTTACTTATGACTGTGTTTATTTTAGTTTGTGATCTTCCTGTACGATTCGCAATAAATACTTTTTCTTTCTTTCTTTATATAAGTTTATAATATACTTTATTGTAACAGAGAAATACAATTGCTGGGGTAAAACGATACCACTTGGTATGACTGGTTGTCAGGCTTTCGGGCTTTTGACTACCCGTAACGACTGTCAAAGATCTACAAATGACAACTTGCTTTCCGAGGCAGGGAATGGTCCCGTTAAGTACCATCTACGAACCGACATCGGCAAGCATTAAGCTACGTTTCAATCGACTTTTGCGGCTGTTATTACTTAGCCAAGAGCTGTACATACAGGGTGGTCCAAATAGTGACGTCAAAAAAAAATTTGATTCCTCATACCAAGGGGTATCCGAAAATACCCCATGTATGTTCCGCGATTTTTGATAGTTTAGGAGATATAATTTTTTTTATTCTGGGGAATTCTCCGAGGACATCTTTAAAAATATATAGCTTTTTTTCCACAAGCTCTTTTTAAGTTTTTTTTTGCAATGGGACTAGGTATCATGAAATACCCGTTAGGCAGATGATGATTTATAAAATTACTGTTTTCATGTTATCGTTACTTAAACCCAAACAAAAAAATGAGGAAAATGTTGCAAGATATTAGAATCAGCAAATACCAGCAATACTCGTATTTGCCAAGAAAACCCAGCGCAAGCGCGCCCACAAATCCGTGATTTCGATTTGAAATGCGATTCAGAATTATCGTACTTGGCATTCCAATCGCAAACAAATAGTCCACAATATCGGAAGCAACATGCACATAGCCGCACTTTGGCCACAACCGCCTCGGCTACAACCATTGGAACCAACATTTGCGCCCGAGTGTATGTATAAATGAACAGGACAGAGTTTGTGTAAATCTGGCAAACATTTGAACCAACTTTGGCTCACATTGGAGAACTGCACCGAGATTTTGGAATCGAAACGACAATAGATACGAAAGCTTACAAGCAAATCGGCTTCCCGCAAACAGAGTTCCATTTCCATCTGAATTTCATAACTGATTATGCACAGCTTCCATAATATTATTTGGCCTCGGTACAGCTTAGAAGATCGAACATTCCAAAGGAAAACTTTGTTTATTTTGCAGATAAAAGCAATAAACTGATTTATTAGGCCGTATAACTTGAGTTTCATAGTTTGTTGAAGCCGGTATTACGAAACTTATGCCTTGTACAGATGCCAGCACATCAAGCTACTACAATCTGTCAAATTTCTTTTATGGATTTTTAACTTTATCGGTAAAGCATAAGGTTCAAAGTTGATTGGGAAAATTTTACAGCTTGATGTGCTGGCGTCTGTACATTTTTATAACAATGTAATGTATAGTTTGGCTAATCACACTAATATTATAAAGGCGGAAGTTTGTCAGTCTGTGTGTGTTTATATGTTTGTTACTTCTTCACGCTCAAACGGCTGGACCAATTTTGATAAAATTTTGTATGGGGGTAGCTGACACCCTGAATTAACATATAGGCTACTTATTATCCTGATATTCCCACGGGATCGAAACTTATGCGGGTGAAACCGCGGGGCGCAGCTAGTGTTGTCTAATTAAATTAAAGTTTATCTGACTTTGAATGAAATATTTTATCGGCCTTGTTTTCATGAGGTTTTGGGTTGCATTTCCAAGTCGATATGACCTAATTTTTAATAAGGTAAATTAATAAGGCTAAGGTAGGTTAATTAGTCAATTAACAAGAAACCATAACTAGCAAAAAAAAAAAAAACTTTATTAAAATGTGTGCCAATGAGATTGAATATCGCAAATACTAACAATGAACTTTGGTATAGCCAGGGAAATGAATTGATAACATATTGATTATCACTCTACGTCAATTTTCCGTAATTACTATAATAGCCATTTCATAAAACTTTCAAAGAAATTGACAGAATAACAAGAAGAATGTTCATTTGAACAATTTGGTAGTAAATTTGCTTGACAAGTAATTTCCTTGACTTTACATACGTCATTTCGATTACAGTCGACAGAGCATCTAACCTTTTATTACAGTCTAACCACACATGATACGAATAACATTGCAATATACAGAACGTAATAAATTCTATAAGTGTGTACGTACATGAGTGTATGTTTATACTACCCTCTAGTCACAAAATATTTGTATGCGAGACGGTTTTATACGCGATCGTTATTCTCTATAAGCCTAAGTAGGCACGGGCGATTTATTCCCTTGGCGATTTTTATTCGCGCAATATATTTTTATTTAACGCACTGTGTAGCGTCGAGAGATGAAAATCCGATAGTGTGTTTTGACGCTGAGATGCGGTCTGCTAAATTCTCAATGCTCGGCTCAACACCCAGAGTTGAAAATCCATTGCGCGATAAAATATCGCCGCGATATTTTTGCGCTCGGACCAACGTGGACGTGCTTGGCCAGACTGCAAACGCGGGCGCGGGGCGGGCGCGGCGCGGCGTACTCAAACATAAGAACTTCATTGGACGTCCATAGTGGGCACGCGAGAACGGTGAGCGGCGCGGGTTGCCTGTCCCGGGGAGCGCGCGGGCAACTCACGCCATAGCTCGTTCATACAAGTGACCGCAGTGAGCACGAGCAGCCTGCTGAGCTGAGCTTTTTTCTAGCAAAAATAAGTCTTCTTCATTCATATTATATTTTGACAAACATTGAACACGACAACACTCAGAACGAAGCCGCGCGCGACTGCGGACAGGCAGATCGCGCGCGTTCCCGCACCCGCGCCGCTCTCCGCCCCACGTTGCCAGTCTGGACAAGCACTTAGTGTACTTACGCCATACACATAATTAATTCAGTCATGTTTAGTAATTGAATTAACGAAGTAACTCGTTCCATAGAAAGCGACGACTGCTGTTACAAACATTCGAAGTTTCTTATGTCGCGCTCCCAAGGCCTGCTTTCTTACAGGCCGTGCCACGCCAGGCCACGCCGACAGGCCGTGGGAACTGTCGCATCCGATAACGCCTGCGGCGACCCATCGCCGCCTGTCCGAGCCATCGGTAGTCAGTAAGTTTGAAGGCGTGGCGAGGCACGGGGGCGCGTTTCTTTATGCTTTGTTCATATGGGAATTCTCGGCGTAACAGGCCTCGACAGGCGCAACAAGGCCTGACGCGGCCCGTCAGTTAACGGGCGGTAGGAACGCGGCATTAGAAATAGATCTTGAAATAATCATATAACGGTGTTACAAGAGATTCAATTAAGTATTTTAGGTAGTCTTGTTAGGCATGTATTGAATTTCGCTTTAATTATATATTTCCCTTTCACCTTTAAGCAATCCCACATTTGGTTTGATAATATTCTAGCATTTATTTCATTGATTTGGTTATGTAAAATGAAATCAATCCTGTACATATCTATATATACAGGGCCCCATTAAAATAGATGGACAAATTTTAACACAGCGCTCGGTTCGTCTAACCAAAGATATCCAAGCAAAAAAAAGCACTGATTAAAGTGATTTTATTTTGACCTAAAATAATAAATTGCGCACATTAGTGTATTTTCGTTACTTAGCTGATTATTTTTCTTGTGAGTATCTATACGTTTTTCTTATATAGTTTATTCTGTAAAGCGCCTGTTCATAAGTCGTAGTCGGGCCGTCACCACGGCTCTTAGGACAGTACCCGCAATTTCACACGTAGGCAGTTATTTTGCCAACAAGTATAATTGAAGAGTCCAAAAACCAACCTCCATTCACCATTCGCATCAAAGACACATGAAGCTATAAATTGAAGCCTGTTAAAGGTTTATCCTAGTATCGGGTTACACCAAAATTGATACGAATACCTACGTCGTTTCGTTAGCCAAAGTGTTTAATTAAGTGGCTGAGCGAAGGCTGGCCTTGTTCACGTTATGGAGGCCTTTTGTTCGGCCATATTGGAGGGCTTGACGTGACGTTCGACAGTTCGGTGGAGTGTCTGACGTTGAATGGTTTTTGTATAGTTGATTAATGGACACGATTATTTTTTGGGCCATTTTTAATTAACAGAGTAATTTATCTTACTTTTGTAGGTAGGGATCAATAATGATATTAGGTCATATAAGAATGACATGTAATAGACATATTTGGTTTAATTACGAAAAAATTTACACTGATGAATTATGTGATAAAGGCGACTACATGATCTAAAGCGCGGTCTTTTACGGACTGCATAAAAAAGAAAGAGAAGCGCGATGACACAACGCTGGTAATTTATTGCAAAATATGAAGCAATTATCTATTTACAAAAAATCTATTGAGTGGACTAAAAAATTAAAACTCGTGGTTTAGTATGTTGCTTGTAGAATAGTATGACAAAAAATCATAATGGTTGTATGTATATTAGTATGGTTTATATTGTAAAAAGAAAGTTTTTAGAGGTATCTTCATGATTTTTTTCTAACGTATCAAATTAGTTATATTATGTTTTCAACACACTATCTACCTAGCATATATCCTGAAGGACATCATATATTTTTCTAATTTTGTTTACTGTGGTCGATCATATACTTTTATTGTTTCTAAAAACTTGTGTTTTTTGCGTTTAGGTCCTGTAAGCCCCTTAAAGATGATGTATTGACAGAGATTGAAAAAAGCATGCATAGATGGTTTGGTTATGTTGAGAGGACGAATGAAAGGTGACTAATAAATTAATAGTTTAAAAAACACTAGAAAAACACGCTTACAAGACTTTTCTAAGAAATCCAAAACAGCTGTGATACGATTTTCTATCACGAAGTTCCAGTTCATATCTTCCGGCTCCATCATCAGATCAGTTCGACAGTACTTTATTATTGTATTGTCATCAGAACTACATACAGCTGCCAATTTTCATTACGCTACGACCCTTGGAAGATGGTTAAATTAGTTACCTTAGATTCCATTACATAGTTAGTTACATACAGGTCGACCTAATAAAAGCGTGTTAACAAAAAACATTACGAGGTAGACTGGAAGCGCCGGGAGGGGACTAGGAGGACATATAGTGACCTTTTTGGTGATGTTTTTCAGAAAGATCAGATGCGAAGTACTCGTAACTGGCGTGTGTGTATGACCTGAGGAGCAATTCTCGTAATTTTAAGAACGTTCACAGTCTGATCTCAGTCTCAATCTGTTAAAAATACGACTAATTTCCCTATATTTTGACAAGATTTTGACATTTGTTTGTCGCCGAGATGAGACTGCGACAAAATTTTGAACGTACGAGAATTGGCCTTCAGATGTATGTACGTAAACGAGGCAAAATAAGTATGTAAGGAGCATCCCGGCCACCGTAAGCGCGGGCCTGCGGACGGAGAGTAATGCGTAGCTCACCATCCGATTAGGACCAGGCCCGTGCCGGACGGCGCGTACGTGTTCCACGCGCGCCTCATAGTGATGTCAGCAACAGAGAAAGGTCATGTCAGCAACAGGCCCCGGCCTGCCGGGGCAGCGGGATTGTCCGAAAGGGTTACCGCTACCCCTGAACATAAAGGGCTAAGGAAGGAACACGGATGGGTTTTTGTCAGTAAGAATCTGACATTCCCTTCTCAGAGCGGGAGGGGTCATTTGATGATTTCCAACAAAAAGAAAAGAGGAGCATAGGTGGCGTTCTGTAGTTTCTGCCTATGGGAAGTAGGCGTAAGTTTATGTCAAAATTATACTACGACATTTGGTTAAAAACAAAATCTGATCTACCCTAAATAAACCCAAAAACGCGCTGTTCTGAGGCCGTATTCCCTGTGACACAATAAACGCAAGACTTATAGCAGCAACAATAATAATGTACCCAGGATTTTGTAATATCTTGATTTAAAAGAGTGTCCATGGAGTTTCTTGCCCGTTCTTCTCCATAGAGATCTACGTTTTGGAATGGGCAACTAGCTTCAACTTTCTGACTAACTGACAGACTCTATAGTTTTGACAATTCTAAAGTGCCTGTACATTTAATTGAAATAAATGCTTTGAGTTTGAACGAAATGAACGCGAGATTGGCAGGACTAGCTAAGGAATTTACGTGGTTTCCAAGTAAGGAATAATTAAGTGGTCATAGTGAACTATGGCCTTGATGTTTTAAAAGCAAAAACATTGGTGTTAAAAAGCCTTTGCAAATATACAGGTTGCTTTTGACACAAACATTTCTCTTGCCTGAAATAAAAACATCCAAATTGAATTGAAACTAAAGTCGCGCGTTCATCCACAACAATTGGAATACTTAAAAGAACTTTACTTTGAAATAAAATATTGTACAAGAAGGATATTTATGTCTATAAATTGCTGCAGAAGTTTTTCCTAGGGAGCATTTTAATGGCCTCACGGCAAAGTGGGTAGTTGCTAACGGCTGTAGTTGACATTACGTTGATTTCAAAGAAACCCGGTGACCTATGTATTGCAATTCTCGCCTCGTAGCCCTGGCTATGACGTCACTGGGGTTCTTTGGTACTTGTTGAGAGGGTCCTGGATTTTATAGGGGATGTTTAAATAATATGGTTGAGATTTATTAGCGGTGATTTTGTTCAGGATTAATGATTTTCTTTCAACTTTATTGTAATGTTTTATTATTGGTAGGGAAGTTCCGCGAAACTGAGAAGTCATTTATTTTATTTATATTGCTGTTACCTTTATCGTGATTCCTTGAGACGTATTTATTTGTATGAGGAATTTCTTGAAGGGAGGAAGTTCTTTTTTTTGAGGGCACCGTGACTTAATAATAATAGCCGCACAGGTTGACCGATCAGGTGAAGCTAAGCTTGCTGCGGTTGGTCTGTGGTTGGGTAACCATCTTTACATACCAAGACCCCTCCGTGCCTCGGAAAGCACGTTAAGCCGTTGGTCCCGACGGTCATTCGTGGATCTTTGACAGTCGTTACGGGTAGTCAGAAGCCCGAAAGTCTGACAACCAGTCTTACTAAGTGGTATCGTATTACCCGCAGTAACTGGATTGTAGAGGTCAGATAGGCAGTCGCTCCATGTAAAATACTGCTATTCAGCTGCATCCAGTTAGACTGGATGCCGACCCCAACATGGTTGGGAAAAGGCTAGGTAGATGATGAGGAATTTCTCATTAGCAGCCCGGAGTCTGGTTTTGTGTCCGGTTGATATGAATAGGCTAGCCCCTATAATTACATGGGACTTTAACAGTTATGTTAAATTATGTTAAAGGGAATGGGCATTTTTTTATAGAGCCTGGCCTGACGACCAATACAGTTAGAGAGTAACGACTGTCAAAGAATCACAATGACAGCCGGGACCAACGGCTTAACGTGCTTTCCTAGGCACAGAAGGGTCTCGGTATGTAAAAATGGTCACCCATCCAGGAACCAACCGCGGCAAGCGCTGCTTAACCTGATCGATTGACCGGTGCGGCTGTTATTACTTAGCCATAAGCCCCCTCAATGTTATGAGTCATTATCTAACATTATTGAGAACTGCAGTGAACATTAGCGTCATAAACGAATACGTTTACATGGTACTTGCAGGTCTGATATATCTCTTTAACCCGGTGTTTCACAGCCTTCTGCTCATAATGAAAATTGATGTCTATGATAAACTTTTATTTGAGGTGGTTTTTATTGGACATTATTTTTTCTGCTAAAAATTTTAAACTTAGAAAAGGTTACAGAATATTATACTGCACAGTCTTTTTTTTTTGTTCATTTCTTGGTCGGAGTTAGTTCAATTATTCTAATTGCGAAATGGTACCTGTAAAACTTTGTGTTTTCATTCAAGTGCGTGATAGAACCTCTTCGAAATCTTCAGAAGTTGGTTCAAAACGATTTTCATTTTAAGATAAGGTTAGAACTTGGATTACTTTTAATGGAAAGGTAGTTGAAGTTCCGTAATGAGGTTTGTATTTAACCCGATTTAATTTTTTTCTTTTGTTTTTAATTGTGATCTAGGTTTTGATAACATAATCGATACAATTTTGTTAAAGGACTGAAAGGAGAGAATCGATTAATGATTTTTATACTATTACTGCTCGGAGAGTACCATATTACTTTTTTTTTTAAATGAGGTAGAAAATACCTCATTATTGTTGTCTGCGGCTCAAAAAAGTGTATGAAAATCCATCAATTTTGCATAAAAACGTCATTACTTTTCATTAGTTACACTGATCGCTGTTTTGAGAAAAAGGATTAAATTCTGCAAAGTATTGTTTATTTTGTCCTCGTTGTTTAAGAAGTACTACATCATTTTAACCCCGGGTAACGCACGGACGACTTTTTGTCGCGGCGATTTCCTTTCATTTGTTTTCTTGACACGGTGCGATGCGCTGTTGAATTTTCAATCCTCGGCTCATTGCCTAGAGTTGATAATCCAGTGCGCGGAAAAAATCACCCGTTTGAACCTGGGCTTATTTTAGTTAAATGTAAACATCTACAATACTCGTAATAACTTCAAAAGCTATTTTAACAATACAAAGTAATAAGCACTTCGTGTCGCTTCGACCTTATATTATTATCTTCTAATAATACAGCATTATTAATAACCGGTGCCCGAAATAAACGGTTCATTTACTGTCTTATAAGGGAATTATTTATTAGTTATAACAGCGTCTGATATCTATTCCTTTCGCAATAGGAAAATAGAGGTGTTACTATTAGTAACAATATACGATAATTATAATTATGTGGTTGACTGGTAGAAAATGCCTATGGCATTAATAATAATAAAGTCCGCCTCTGTACATTTATGTGCTTGAAGTATTAAATAAATAAATAACATTATTGAATCCATACTATAATATTATAAATGTGAAAGTGTGTCTGTCTATCTGGCTGTTACCTCTTCAGGCTTAACCGCTTGTGTGCCGTAATTACAAACACAATTAAAAAGCCACTGTGTCTCGCGTAGATCTACGTTCCGGCAGACTAAGGGTTAAACCGCTGAACTGATTTCGATGAAATTTGGTATAGAGATAGTTTGAGTCCCGGGAAAGGACATAGGATAGTTTTTATCCAGACATTCCCACGGGATCGACACTTATGCGGGTAAAGCCACGAGGCGCTGCTAGTTCAGAATAAATATTTGGCTTTTGGATAATAGTTACCTGTTCTGCTTTTTAGAGGGGCTCGTAGCTAAATAATAACAGACGCACGAGTCGATCGAAGGTTAAGCTACTCTTGCTGCGGTCAGTGACGGGTGACCATTCATTACAAATCGGGACCCCTCCGTACCTCGAAAAGCATGTTTTAAGCCGTTGATCCCGGCTAGCAATCGTTATAAACCAAAATTTTGATATTCCCACAGTTGAGAGGAAGTTTATGGAGCATTTTATCACATAAAATCAATAAAAAATTTATAAATATTTTATTTTCAGACAACCAGGGCCCATAGTGTTAGTTACAAAAAAAAACTTAAAAACTGTTAGTAGGTACAAAATTCATCATCATCATCATCTGCCTAGCCTTTTCCCGACTATATTGGGGTCAGCTTCCAGTCTAACCGGATGCAGCTGAATACCAGTATTTTACGTGCAGCGACTGCCTATCTGACCTCCACAACCCAGTTACTGGGTAATACGATACCCCTTGGTAAGACTGGTTGTCAGACTTTCGGGCTTCTGACTATATGACAGCCGGGACCTTCCGAGGCACGGAGGAGTCACGGTATGTAAAGATAGTCACCCATCCACAGACCAACCGCGGCAAGCGTAGCTTAACCTGATCGATCGACCTGTGCAGCTGTTATTATTTAGCCACGGGCCCCTCAGGTAGGCACAAAACTAAAAGTGGAAAATACTGTCGCTTCATCAACCCGCACCTCTCACATGCAGATACATTTAAACACAGCCGCGTCCAACCTTTGTGCTATAATTTTCAGGATGCTGCTGTTACGCACGGCTTCCAAGACTGACGTGGTTTTCTTCCGCATAATTGCATAGGACGCATATATGCGCGTCCGTAAACATGCCTGAAACACTACACGAACAGGAGCAGCAACAGTGCCCTGAAAATGTTATTGTATTGAACTCTGGGGGCATTGTAGGCTTTTTGTGTGTACTTAACCCATAGCCCGCTCGTGTAGAAACTCATACGCTTTAAATAGCGTCAATTTAACGTCTACCATACAACGAGCGAATTTATGTGCTAGCATAAATGATAAATGATTTTATTTTTGTAAGTAGGTTTGTACAAACACGTTTACACGTCAATCATGTTTTTTTAAAACAAGATGAGGTCGTCGTTTCCTATCTGACTACTCTGAGATGAAAGGCCGAAACAAACTCAGAGGTCACAGTCTCTTTTAAAGTCCAGACATAATCTTGGTTAGGTTATATGAAGACCATGTAGATCGATGTCTGAGACGGTCTTTGGAGGAAAGAACCACACAGATTGAGAGGACCTGTCCAGTCAGTGCACGCATCTGTCAGAAATCGTGCAGCTCAACTCAACTCATGTTAAAGAATAATAAAGAGTAAAAGTATCTGTAACCCTTCCGACCTCTATCCGTTTTCTAAAACAGGAACCCTTCATCAATAAACCTTTATCAAAATGTATCTACGTTACCAAATGGTCCCGTACCCTAAGATATATCGCCGTCCTCCCCACTTCATCATCATCAAGCTACATTAGGTCACTTTCGCGTTAAGCACAGCCCTTAAGCCCGAAACCCTTGCCTTTAAACCATACAAGGGAAAATGTGGCACAGTAACCTTAGTTTAAAGGGTACTAGAGTTAACGGCGGTTAAAGTATTATATAAGTATAGTAGTAGAAGATAATTTAGTTTCATCATGATGAATCTATGTAGCTGTTAATATATGTATAATTTCATCATTTATCTTTAAATATAAAACAAAGTCGTATTAGTTACACCATTTATAAGTCAGAACGGCTGGACCGATTTTTATGATCTTTGATTTGTTGGATTTGTCTCCGCCCCGATTAGCAGAATAACTAGATAACTAAAAAAAAAACTAAAAAATTTCTCTACTAACTTTTTAGACCTTTGTCCTGCTTATGCCTATGAGGTTTCATTAAAATCGGTTCATTCATTTCGAAAAATAAAGTTTTTGTGAAATGCCGTATGGCGTAAACAGTCTTGAACTAATTGGATATTTGTGGGTATCCTATAGGTACACTTATGCTGAACCCTTTGGGGATTTCAGGCGTAATGTTATATACAAATCAACTCAGCCTGTCACAGTTCACTACTGAACATATGCCTCTCCCAGGCCGCGCCTGCCCATCCAGCTACCAGTCCATCTAAACTGCGTTCGCGATTTATTTGCCAAAAATGTAAGCAAACATGAATTAATGGAAAAATAACTTTAATTCCTACACAATAAAATTCAGTTTACACTACAACTTCAAACATTTTATAATTTTTTTAATATTGCTAGTCACTCTGAAATCAACTTAATTGTCATTGAAATAAAGTTGATATTTGTTTAACCGGAAATAGGGTGGGGGTGTGCAGCACTGCGCACTTTTACTATAGCCACACTACGGGTGGGTCTTCTCTCTAGGACTTGTCTGCTCCACCGTCCATTAGTCCTTCGACAAACATGGCCACTTCACACCCACTTCAGTTTCCTGACTTTGCAAGCTATGTTGGTTTCCGGATTACTTCCAGATGTTATGTTATGATAAATGATTTTATTTTTGTAAGTAGGTTTGTACAAACACTTTTACACGTCAATCACGTTTTTTTTAACTCATCGAATGCCGTAATTAGAGACACAATAGAAAGACAATTGCTTATGTCGAACTGTGTAACTTAAGACATTCAAAAGGTTAAACTAGACGAGGTCGGCGTTTCCTATCTGACTACTCTGAGAAGAAAGGCCGAAACAAACTCAGAGGTCACATTCTCTTTTAAAGTCCAGACATAATCTTGGTCAGGTTATATGAAGACCATGTAGATCGATGTCTGAGATGGCCTTTAGAGGAAAGAACCACACAGATTGAGAGGACCTGTCTAGTCAGTGCACGCATTTGTCAGAAATCGTGCAGCTCAACTTAACTATGTTATTTCAATTCACAAAAAACATTAAAAGGAAGAAAGAAAGAAAATAATTTACGACATGACGCAATAAAGAATATAAATACAAAAAAAAAATAAGAAAGGGTTGGGGGAAACATGCGTCACATCCACGCAAAACGGCTATCGTTTAAAAACAAACCGTTGACGATGAACCAACATGCGGCACATTATTTTTTGACAATAGAGTACAAATTAATTAACAAAGCTTCTAAATAGATAACAAAACCAGCACATGCAATTAATCACGCTGAACCATGCTTATCGTAAATCTGCCATCTGCATTGCCTGACAGATATTTTGGGGTACATTTCTACCCCGCCATTGTTTCAACGCAATTTGATTTATTATGTTATAATTTGGTAATAATAATGAAATATAGCCTGAAATATAATTTAAAGGGAGGTCGAATAAACAGATAATTTATTTGGTACTGAATTGGAGAAAGGAGCAAAATTTTCAATTAATATAAAAGGGTTTTGGATCTAGTACTGGTAAACTGAGTTACGGATGGTCCCTTGTTGGTATTGTCCAGGGCAACTAATTTATGTGAGTTTATAACACGATTGGCTATCACAAAGCCATCTGCCAAGCGTTATCATAATCAGCCTATTTGTTCCCTGTTCTTCGAGAGGGAGTGGCTATAATCTACCACGCGGGCCCAGCGCAGGTTGGTATATATCACAATATCTTCGAATTTTTGGTTCTAGGACATGCCGGTTTCCTCACGATGTTTTCCTTCACCGTTTTGAGAGCAGTGGTGATGAAATAATTTACACAAAGTAAAGCGCCTGTCTGGGTTCGAACCTACGACCTGCAACTCGTAAGTCGCGGCCGTTTTCACTGGGCCACCGCTGCTCTGCCAAGCGTAATTTCCTAATAATTAGGTTGTGTCTTCTGTCTTTAGAAAAATAATTCTGACTGAGCAGAGAATTATCAGTAGTCCAGACCCAATTTCGGCTATGGCGGCATACTTAAGAGCGTTTACGCCGTACGGCATTTCATACAAACTTTCAAGCCCTTGTTTTTCGAAATGAATGAACCGATTTTAATAAAACTTCATACGGCTAAGCAGGATACAAAAGTCTAAAAAGTTACTTAAGAACATTTTCGAAATGTCTTATTTACAAACAAATAACTGGAAATCTCTGTTTTTATGGAAAATTTAAAATAGGTCTAATTTGGCGGTAACACTATTTATCGAAAATATTCTTAAGTAACGTTTTAGACCTTTGTATCTTGGTTACGCGTATGAAGTTTCATTAAAATCGGTTTATTCATTTCGAAAATCAAGGGCTTGGAAGTTTGTATGAAATGCCGTACGGCATAAACACTCTTAATGGAGTAGGCGCAGGGACACATATAGTTCACGAGTTTAGTGTGTGCGCAGACACAGGTGCACTCCCTCTTCCCTCACTCGCATCGAGCAGAAAATGACACAGATGGTAGGTATTCCAACATCTCATGATCATCATTTCAGGCCAGCATCTCTTTGTCATTTCTATGATTCCGTGCGTAAACACTGTTAGTACCACATAATTTTTATAATACGTTTTTTTATGGCACCACTATGTATGTTTTCGCCGACCACAGCTTTTTGCCACTAGTGGAGCTTCATATTTCGAATAATCATCTGCCTAGCCTCTTCCCAACTATGTTGGGGTCGACTTCCAGTCTAACCGGATGAAGCTGAATACCAGTATTTTACATGGAGCGACTGCCTATCTGACCTCCACAACCCAGTTAATGGGTAATACGATAACCCCTTGGTAAGATCGATCGACCTGTGTGGCTGTCATTACTTAACCACACAGTAGCGGCCCTAGGGCGATGCGAGCAGTGCGACGGCAGCGGACGCCGTCATGGGAGAGGCGTTGAAATCAACCGAAAAGCGAACACCACTGGTGGTCGCATTTCGGTTTTTTCAGCGCTTCGACGATTGGCTTTATAGTAAGTTACTATCATCAATGACTGGTACCTGGTGGACAGTCCACCAGGCACCAGTCATTGATGATAGTAATCACTAGTCGTCCATAAGCAAGAAAAAAGCAAGCAAGCAATATGCTTATGTCATAGGAACATGGTACATAGAGGGGTGCCACTTTATACTACGTCATTGGACGCCACGTTAAGATTTTGCACCAACTAAAAAAAATTCTAGGGCCGCCGCTGTAGCCACAAGCCCCTCTCATATTTCGAATAAATCAGCCTAAAATACTAACTGAACATTCTTTTCCATTTTGCCCAAACATCATTCACTGGACGTCTTACTTAAAAGAAAATACCAAAGACGTTCTGAGATTTATTGACAGTTTGTAAACGTCAAGTTTTTATGAATAGCTGCAGGGGATAGACTATCATCCCGGGTAGTTTATCATTCTACTGAAGCTATACGTCTTTGTAGATAAGAAAAGGGATGTTTTCGTTGTATCGGAGATGGTTAACAATTTGTCACTTGTGGATGGACGGAGTTGGAAAAACATTTGAGGAAAAAGATGTTCTTGAGTTTCTTTATAACTTTTACGAGTTGGCTTTTGGTTAACGTGTTGTGCATTCGATTCGCACGATCATTTTTATGACTATAATTATATACAAGGTATAACAGAATAAACGCAAGTCCTGCAATATTAAATGTTACTGAATCGTTTTCAGTAACATTTAATATTTTTTTCAAAATAATGCCATACTGACCGCTATTGTGCCAAAGAAAATTAAATATTATTTTTAGATAATAACACTTTATTTTAAATGCATAACGTAATGTTTTTAACACGATGTTCTTAATAATGATGTTTTTAATTAACTCAAAATATTTTATAACGCGAACCTATTTCGAACCGCTCCCACCACAATACACTCATCCAATAAAGGCGCTGCTTCTAGAATCTAGAGGCCTTTTAAAAACAGACGATGCGCACCCTTCTTTTGATATTACCCGTCTGACGTACGGACACGCACAATGGTCCACTGAAGGACTAAGTGCGGAAACCAAACCCATAACATAGAACATAGAAATATGTACGGAATCAGAGTGTTCGTGCGTGTGCGAACACTCTGATTCCGTACTCACAATATTGTACGTACTCACAATTTTGTTTGTTACCGTACTCACAATATAAGGAAAACTTCTATAAGTGAGGGAGCTTTTTTGCATAGACTTTAGACAAAGCCGTCACACTATACTTTGTTCTCAAATAATTAATATTGTTCCGAGCTTCAGGTTCGGGACAATAAAAACTGCCGATTTAATAACCAAAAAAATTACAGTATAATCAACAACACTAATAGTTACTCAAACACACTAATTATTATAAAACACAATTGCACTACTGATCGCTCTAAGTCGCACTTGAAGATCGCTTCGATGTATTCGCTTGTATCGCTTTATCCAAACTGTGTCGGTCGTGGCTCATCCCGCCCTCAGATAGTTCTAGAATCTGTAGAAACATCTCATATCGGATTGACCAGATGTCGATAGTTCCAGAAAGTTCCAGTATCGAAATTTCTAGAAGGATCTTGACTCTACTAGTTCTGCTACTCGATACTAGATGGCGCTAGTGGTAACTAACGTCACCATGTACCAGGCATTAATTGTGGTGCGCAACAATATTTTAGTCCAGAAAATAATGTTGATTGTTGCGTCTTTCTACCAACTGGGCCCGCATGGTAGATTAAAGCCCACCCCGTATAGAATAGGTCTGTGTACCAGCTGTGGGAACATGTTAGGTTGATTATGAGTTGGGTCTTTTTTAGGTGTGGAAAATAACGAAAGGTTAGCTCTTTATGCAACCATTAGTATAAATTTATTGTGTCATGAAAACAAACGGTTCTACAAAACGTATATTTCTGCGCAAAATGATAGGTATAGAATAAAACCGAGTTCCATTTTGTTTTGCTTGGAATATTTTCAAAATCAACAAATGTAGGTTATTACATAAGTTTGTGAGTAAGCAGATAAATGTAGACTATTCATAAACAAACAATAATGAATGATGTTTTAAACATGTTTTTAATACTAGAATAGGCACAACCATTTCCTACATACTTTTATTTTTAACCGCAACTTGCCCCTGCATACCACGGTTTTACCGACTTGACCAAACATCGATATTTAAGTTTAATGATCTTGTATTCTGGGTATCGTATTACCCAGTAACTGGGTTGTGGAGGTCAGATAGGCAGTCACTCCATGTAAAAAATACGATTTATTCTTGTGTTCAGTTGCATCCGGTTAGACTGGAAGCCAACCCCAAGATAGTTGGGAAAAAGGCTAGGCAAATGATGATGATGAATCTTGTATTATATGAATCTTACAAATTCTTTAAATTATGGTGAACACATGAACCTTACAAATTCTTTAAATTAAGCTGGAAACCGCACAAAAGTCCGTTGAGAAGTTAAAAAGAATCGCGGTCACAAAGACAAACACGAAAAGCGACTTCAATTTATAATTCATGTATAATATACCCAGGATTTTGTAATATCTTGATTTAAAGAGTGTCCTTGACGTTTCTTGCCCGTTCTTCCCCATAGAGATCTACGTTTTGGAATGAGCAACAAGCTTCAACTTTCTGACTAACTGACCGACTATGTAATTTTGACAATTCAAAAAGTCCCTGTACATTGTTTAATTGAAATAAATGCTTTGAGTTTGAGTTTGATGCCTCACAAATATCAGACAAACATGAACCTACTCTTAGTAAAATAATCAATGTTCTCATTGCTAGGACTCTAGCCTCCTCTCTTCGAGGAGTGGGCTGTAATCCACCACGCGGGTCCAGTGCGGGTTGGTAGATGACACATATCTTTAAAATTTTGGTTCTAGGACATGTCGGTTTCGTCACGATGTTTTCCTTCACCTTTTTTAAGAGCAATGGTGATTAAATTATTTTGATTTTGATTGAGAGGGGCCCGTGGCTAAATCATAATAGCCACACAGGTCGATCGATCAGGTTAAGCTACGCTAGCCGCGGTTGGTCTGTGGATGGGTTACCACCTTTACATACCGGACCCCTCCGTGCCTCGTCTGTCATTCGTGGATCTTTGACAGTCGTTACAGGTAGTCAGAAGCCCGAAAGTCTGACAACCAGTTTTACCAAGGGGTATCGTATTACCCAGTAACTGGGTTGTGGAGGTCAGATAGGCAGTCGCTCCATGTAAAATACTGGTATTCAGCTGCAACCGGTTAGACTGGAAGCCGACCCCAACATAGTTGGGAAAAGGCTAGGCAGATGATGATGATGGTGATGAAATTATTTACTTATAGTAAAGCGCCTCTCTGGGTTCGAATGCGCGACCTTCAAATCGTACCGGCCCGTTACCAGGCCAGAGCCACCACTGTTCCACTACTCTTAATAAAAATAAGTAATTATCTTATTGAATTTTGTCGGCTACGGCAAGCCAATTTTAAAGGTGTAATAATTAGTGGAACTTAATCCCTTTCGGGCCGCTGCGTATGTTACATTAATTTTGTGTGAGGATCATAAATTATCCTAATTACAAAATACGCGTGGGAAATACTTTCATGTTTCATTAGCAGTGTATTGGAAAATAAGTTTTATAAAAAGGTTTTTCTGTGTCTAGACTATAACTGGTAAGAGTTAACTTGAGGCTTCGCTCGGATAACGGATACAGACAAGCTACTACAATCTGTCAATTTTCTTTAATAGATTTTCAACTTTATCGCTAAAACATAAGGTTCAAAGTTGATTGAGAAAATTTGACAGAGTCGGGTAGCTTGATGTGCTGGCGTCTGTACAATAGGTCACCTCAGACTGCGTGATGGTGTTATATGTAGATTAAGGTTGATTCCAACAAAATTTGAAGTTTAACAATGTTTAGCATCTGTTTCTCAACACTCGTTAACCATGATAACCGACTTGTAAAGTTCTCAATAACTCCCTAGGGCAAAATATATATTCTAACTATCCAATCTAGATTAAAACTATGTAACCGGGCTAAAGTTCTAGGCTGAAAGCCACGACAAAATTAGTCTTCAGCCGCAAATAGTTTTGTAATTAAGGAATGGTGGTGTTTCACGATTTCACGCGCCAATATATCCAATCAAAGGGTGCAGATGTAATCAAAGTTGGCTCAACTATTCGCTTTGAAGACGGTTTGACGATACTAGTTGGATTGTTGTTGGTGACATATCGATTGGTACTTGTTGTTGATAAGTAAATGTTTGATACATGCTCATTTCATACAAAGGAAATGTAAAATGTTGATCTAGTTTTCAGTGTAACACTGATAAACTTGTAATAAGCAACTTTACAATTGATAATGCTTTATTTCCATCATCTATGTCTTATATTATAGGTACAAAATATGGGTTCAGAAACGGGTTACGCTAAGAACGATTAATCATATGGGGGATACACCAGGGTAGCCCGCAAAATCCAAATTTTCTGAATGACTATTTTATGAAATGTCAATCAATAGGGTTATATGAACTTAGAGGCTTGTACTGGTGGTTTTAATTGCTATGATGCTGTTAATAGGTTTGTGTATTGATGTTGGCTTGGAATAAAACGACTAGACTCTTGTCAGTGATTCTAGTGATATATATGTCAATGACTCTTGTGATAATGTATTCGCCATGACGGAAGGGGAAGACAGGAAGACCGTAGATACATAATAATATTATAACGTCGGATACATACGTAACAGATGTTACGTATGTAACCCACTTCTGACGCCATGTTATGATGCTGTTGATAGGTTTGTGTATTGATGTTGGCTTGGAATAAAACGACTAGACTCTTGTGATAATGTATTCGCCATGACGGACGGGGTAGGAGTGACAACCGGAAGACAGGAAGATCATAATTCTTCTATAATATAAAAATGAATCACTGAATGTGTTGCTAAGCGCAAATCTCGAGAACAGCTCAACCGATTTCGCTTATTCTTTTTGAAGAACGAGGATGGTTCTTACGCAGAGAAAAATTTAATATAACTATGGGATTAGGGTAGGAGTAGTGTAGGATTGGGTAGGAGTAGGGTAGGAGTTGGGTAGGAGTAGTGTAGGAGTAGGTTAGGAGTAGGGTAGGAGTAGGTTTGAAGTAGGGTAGGAGTAGAGTAGGGTAGGAGTAGGGTAGGAGTAGTGTAGGAGTAGGTTAGGAGAAGGGTAGGAGTAGGTTTGAAGTAGGGTAGGAGTAGGGTAGGGTAAGGGGTAGCACCACGCAAACTAAGTAGCGCCGGGCAGCTAGAAATAATTTATATGGCAAAACAACGTTTGCCGGGTCATCTAGTACATAAATTTTATAACGTCGGATACATACCTACGTAACATTAATGACTACAATTCTGGACATACATGCTTGTTACGGTCGCGAATCATATTGCACGACTCATAATGCGAAGCATTAGAGAGTGCTTTACGATCTAAAAAAATGTTTGTCTCCTTCCTGCAACTGTTTCTATTGTTATACTCCTGCTAGTACACATAACCTACTTAATTTATATATCACCAGCTTCTGCCCGCGGCTTCGCCCGCGTGGATGTCGGAAATTATCCCACGGGACAGTACCGGTGAAGTTCCCTAGGATGCTATCTATCTACTTGCCAAATTTATCGAAGTCCGTTCAGTGGTTTAGGTGTGAAAAGGTAACATACAGAAAGAAGTACTTTCGATATGGCTCACTATTTACGGCTTCCACATAAAAGGTAGATATATGCTGTCACGGACACTTATTTAGAACTGTTTAAGACAAACAGTCCCACGATACATTATCTTCGTGTAACTTTAACGGTTTAGGCAGCGCACGCCAAAATAGCTCTCAGAGGGCAGGAATTTTTCCGACTTACTTGATACTTATCGTTATATTATGGCCAAATCACACAAAATCTTTATAAATTGTAGCCTATGTGTTATTCTGATGTATAAGGTATATTACTGTGAAGTTTCATCGAAATCCGTTCAGTAGTTTTTGCGTGAAGGAGTAACAAACATCCATCCATCTTCACAAACTTTCGCGTTTATAATATTATTATATAATTATATATTATACTAGCTTCTGCCCGCGACTTCGTACGCGGATCCTGTTGCTTATGCCAGCAAAAACGGGGTCGTCAAAATCGAAGATCTGAAACGTCTGATGTCGAATTCTAAGAGCCCGGGGACGGGACGGGTCGTGGTGTCTCGCCGACACCATAACCCGTTAGAATTTTCGCCTCAATGATATTTCTCTGCAGCGAGACGACTTTGAGCCGGGTCCCATTGCACAGTTTCGGCGGAGTGAGTTGCCGAAGAAGCATAATTGGGAAACCGACCTTTAACTTAATGGTGTGCGCTGGTAGTCCACTTGCACTGAGGGAATTGAGAAATTCTACGGGGTAATGTGTGGCGTCATCTTGGTCGATAACAGTGTTTATTGAAGTGTAGATCACTTCATTTCCCTCAATCTCCGCGAGAATGCATTCATTGATCGCTGAAGCTTGGTCGTTTCTGGGTGTTAAAATGGCTCATTCACACACCCAAGTATTATGTTGGTGCGGTATCCTACTGATGTCCCCGTACACCAGGCGAATCAAATCTTCTAAGGTGGACACCACTCTCCCAAGTATCTCAGGTAGAACCACATGGCCACCGTCTACTGGTAGCGTTCCCTCACCCAATTTTAAGAGAACATCAGAAAATTCTTGGGCGTGTACATTCCCGCCAAGATGTGCTCTCATATTCATCGTTAAGCGCAACCTATGAATATGTGGCCATAAGAAAGAGTATTTCAACAAAGCATTCACCTCATCAGCCCTAGTTCCTCGCGTCACCACAGGCAGCGTTTGTCGGAAATCGCCGCTAAACAGAACTGTAACGCCACCCATCATTTGCTGGTTCCGGATGCGGATGTCCTGCAAAGTCCTATTTACCTCTACTGCTTTTCTGTTCGCCATAATGCATTCATCCCACACGATTAAACAGCAATCTTTAAGCATGCGTCCCTTGTCACTATTGCGTGACACTCCACAAACAGGTGTTTCATTACTCTCTAAATCTATGGGAATCTTAAACATTGCGTGCGCTGTTTTGCTGATTCCTGACGATTCTACTGCAATGGCAATCTTGTTTTGCCTCCAGACCTCTGCGAGAATGCCAGCGGTGACAAATATTTTCCCTGTTCCACCAGGAGCATCCAAGAAAAACATTTTACCTTGGCCGAGCCGAGTCAAGGATGGTGTCGAAAATTTGCTTTTGCTCTGAGGTAAACTTAGAGACATGATGGTCATTGACGACGGTACTCATAGCTCTTGGATCATAGTTTATTTCAGAGTTGTACTCTCTGTTTCCAAGCTCTTGTACATCCAGATGTTGTGGAGTCGGTAGCCCATAATGCACCAGAGAACTGCCGCAGATCGAAATGACCATATCTTGAAGTGAACTAAGGCAACTGTTTAGAACGCGCTCATCAGTTGCCTCAGTATTATCTTCAGTAGTGCGTCTCAGACCTCTTAGGAAGTCTTCGACAGAAGATGCCGATATTTCTCCCACAACAGAAGCGGATTTGCAATACCGCAAAACACCAACATGACGACAAAAAGATCAACCTCAAGTGCATTGTCCCAGTGCTGATCACCGTCGAGAAGGTGGCGTGCTACGCAAGCAGCGCGGTATGTGGGATACTCAATGTCATCGACTGTCCTTAGAAACGCAAATGATGTTGGGCCGTGCACTGTGTGCAGTAACATTCGCAAATAATAGCACTCGCCATTATTTGGGTGCACAGTGTAAACCCGTCCCAATGCGGTGTCCTTAAAAATTCTCGGAAACCCGTCCACGGCGTGTCCGCATCGACGTCGATTAAATACACCTCTTTGCTTATCGTACGTGTAGTACGACGGCACCTCATCATAGGTGAGTGATCTAGCAAAGTTGTCCCCTTCACAGAGTCTGAAAAAGGCCAATTTCAGTCTATCAAAAAGTACTCTGTGAAGGCCAACAGGAAAATTAAACACTTCAACCAACACAGACAACAAAGGTAACCACCGTTTCTATAGGATGAGAGCGGCACATTGGCACCTATAACATCACATTTTGGGAACAAAACCATAGCGCGATCTAACTCGACGCCAACGCCATCTAGTTAGAAAACGGAAACTACATATTATTTACCCAAATTATGAATAAAACTGAATTGTCGTTAATTTAACAGACAACTACATTAGTTTAGCATTAAAAAAAAATGGTAACAGCAGCAAGGATTGACCTTTTTTTTTTTTTTTTTTTTTTTTTTTTTTAGTTTTCGGGGGCAAACCTTCAAAAGGCACCTGGACTTTGGGGAAAAAGACCAGGTAGTGTGGGATTCTTACCTCACTAAAACCACCCCGGTGATCACCATCAGCACATGGAGGGGGGCCCGTTACCTCCGGTCAATCCGGAACCCCCTCAGTGCAACGCCTGTTACAACAAATGTGCTTGGTAAGATATAGCTTAGACCCAAAAGTTTGACTTGAATTCATGATAGTGTAGCTTGTTGTACCGCCAATCAATCTGTTTAGTAATATTGGTGTGAAACTCTCCATACAATTAGATAGGACATGTGAAGTTCTCTTATTTCATAACAGTATCGTTCCTAATGCACATAAAAAATGCAAACACTAAAAAAAAAAGAATTTTACGATTTAAAAAATAAATATTATGGGATTTGAACTCGCACCATTTAGTGCGGTAAACGGTCGCCTGACCTTACCGCTAAATTCCCCGTTGACATATTGTTGAAATAGCTGTTCCCTTGCAATTTATAATATTACTGCCCCGCTCCTTTTTAAAAATAGCGTGATTATTATGTTCCCAGAGTTAAAGTTTTATTTTTAACTACTTAAATAAATAAATAAACATGTCATTTTGTGCATTCAATTATTTTGTGCATTCAATTACGAACAAACACATTTTAAAATCAATATTGCTTACCTCCCAAAACATATGGCGTGATAATATGTAGCCTAAAGCCTTCCTTGGTTTACTAAGAACATTTTTGCTGAATTTCAATTCAATCTATCCAGTAGTTTTAGCGTGAAGCCGTACCATACACACAGACAAACAGACAAACAGACAAAAATTCTAAAAAGTCACTTTTTGTCATCAGTTACGTTTTTCTAACAAAAGCCACTTATTTTTTCTCGAATATTCACAATGTACAGTTTTTCTTTCGTTACTGTTTTATTATATGTATAGATTATATATATTATATTATAGTAGGATAGTAGGATAGGATTGTATAGATAATTTAATGGAGATTAATTCTGTACTTTCAAAAATTGATTTAATGCCGTACAAACGAAAAATATCAAAATATTTCAAAAAAAAATCCCGTCAACCAAGTGGGAAACCTGAAAACATTGTAGCTCGCGAAAAAATCAATAAATTTAATCATTTTTTTTTTTATATTTTCGTTTTATCCATATAGGAGGAACCCTAATGAAAATTACTCTTTTATTCAAAGTAGTTTAATTAGAATTAATAAAAAACTAACTAATATAATACTATCTTTGTCTATGGTTTTTATATGATCAAAATGAAATGAGCATGAGTCGTGCACTTTAAGATTTTCCGAATTTTTTGTTCAAATTATAACCTGACACTGACTTGAAAACTGCATAAATCTTAAGAAAAAATGTATTTCGCGGGCTACCCCGCTTATCCTTTAAAAGATTTTTATCTACTTAAAAAACAGCCCATAAAACCTTAAACTTTTAAATATATTAACGCCCTAAAATAATTACAACTTCAGGGGTGTTAACATGCGTATCTGGCGGAAAGAGCCGTCAGCTACCCCGGTCGCGATGGGGAGTGGAACCGGCGAGAGATGTCGTGCGGTGTCCCACAGGGATCGGTCCTGGGGCCGCCTCTGTGGAACATCGGGTACGACTGGGTGCTGCGCGCCGACCTCCCTGATGGCGTCAGCGTGGTTTGCTACGCTGACGACACGCTGGTCCTGGCGCAGGGGAGGTCGCATCAGGCGGCGGCCGACGCGATGACACGCGGGGTTGCGATAGTCGTGGAGAGGATCCGGCAGTTGGGTCTCGAGGTGGCATTGCACAAGTCCGAGGCCATGTCGTTTCATGGGCCCCGGAACGCGCCGCCATCGGGATCCCAACTAACGGTAGGAGGGGTTCACATCGGCGTCGGGATGACGATGAAATACCTGGGTCTCGTCCTCGACAGCCGGTGGAACTTCGTGGAGCATTTAATAAGGGTTATCCGGGGCTACCGCACGATCTCTGGCGAGGCGGCAAGCCTCCTTGCCGGACTGCCGCCATGGGATCTGGAGGCGATACTCCTCGCGCGCCTGTATGAGTGGCGCGCGGAGGCACTACGCCGGGGGGAGGATCCGCTTCCGCGGCAAATCGCTGCGGAGCGGACGGATCTCCAGCGCGATCTCATGGCAGCATGGAAAGAGCGACTGTCGCAACCCAGCGCAGGGCACGCCGCGATAGCGGCGATAAGACCCCTCTTTGAGGAGTGGCTAGAGAGGCGCCACGGCGCCCTCACCTACCGCCTGACGCAGGTCCTCACCAGACACGGAAGTTTCGGGAGGTTCCTGCACATTATCAGGCGGGAGGAAACGCCCGGGTGTCACCATTGCCAGGATCGCCCAGAGGACACGGTGGAGCACACGGTGGAGGTCTGCCCCGCTTGGGCGGAGCACCGCCGTTTCCTCGTAGAGGCGATTGGCAGCGACGGCGACCTCTCGCGTCCGGCCCTGGTGCAAGCCATGGTCCGGGGCGAGAGGGAGTGGGAGGCAGTCACCTCCTTCTGCGAAGCAGTCATGCTAGCGAAGGAGGTGGCGGGACGGCTCAGGGAGAGAGCCTCCCGTCCCAGCCGCCGCGGGAGACGCTCCGGGCGTCGGGAGCCGCGTGATGACTCCCGGCCACCGTAGGCGCGGGCCTGCGGGCGGAGAGTAATGGGTAGCTCACCGTCCGATCAGGACCAGGCCCGTGCCGGACGGCGCGTACGTGTTCCACGCGCGCCTCAAAGAGATGTCAGCATCGAGGAGGGGCCCCTTAGGGCCGAAGCCTGCCGGGTCAGCGGGATTGTCCGAAAGGGTTACCGCTGGCCCGGAACATAAAGGGCTAAGGAAGGAACACGGGTGGGTTTTAGTCAGTAAGAGTCTGACACTTCCTTCCGCTCCACCCAGAGCGGGAGGAGTCATTTGATGATTTCCCATCCGCAAAAAAAAAAAAAGGGGGTGTTAACATACTTTAATAACTTCAAATCAAGGCTTTCATTGGCTCACATTGTGTCTTTTTAAGGGTATAAAAATGCATTAAATACCCATTAAAATATCAATACTCTAATACCCGATATCTCATCCAAATATTATGCATAATATAAAAAACCTCATACATTATCAACATTCCAGTTGGAATATCCCCGATCGAAACGCTCACTCACATTGATCCATCGCCATTTTTATTCGCTATTGTTTTCCGAGGCATAGCGTGTATCGTGTCGTGTCATGCGACATGTGACATTATTGTTATGAATACTTGAACACATCTCGCTGCGTATGTCGGCCTGTCAAACTGACAAAATTATATTAAATATTTTATTGAAATGGGGATCAATACTGGAACTTGCGATGTTCACTTATTTTTTTTTGTTTTTCTGACGTGTATTCGCTCTTGAGAGATGATAAGTACTTCTTTTTACATTGTTTGTAGGACAATATGATGCTTTTAAGCAGTTAATCTGTACTCATAATAAAGCTGAAGTTTGTTTTATTTTTTGTTTGTTTCTTTGAATGCGCTAATCTCTGGAATTAACAGATATGGGGGGATTTCCGGACGGTGTATTTTTCAGTTCCAGTTTTCCCCACTAAGGGGGATTATCAAAGGGGAATTGTTGCCTTTTTTGTAGATTCCGCTTTTCCCCCTCGTCGTCGTCGTCGTCGTTTCAGCCGATAGACGTCCACTGCTGGACATAGGCCTCCCCCAATTTTGGGGGGGTTTGCCATAATCGCCACGCTTGGCAGGCGGGTTGGCGATCGCAGTATGGTATGATGTTGGAATAAATAGAGAACGCTGCTGCCCATTCTCCGGTAAGACCCTTAGTCGCCTTTTACGACACCCACGGGAAGTAAGGGGTGGTGATATTCTTTAAGTCCGGCACCACACAGACCAGTCCGGCACCACACAGACTTTTCCCCCTCAGGGGGCACTTTTTGGGGCAATTTGTGGAATAAGCCAAATATTTTTGTTTGCATTTGTAGCCCCAAATTCTATTCGAGTAAGGCTATAGGCATACTTAACATCACGCTAGGACCCTTAGGAGCCGAGCTAAAAGAAAAAAAGTCAGAAAGTCGAATTTTACGCGGACGAAGTCGCGGGTAGAAGCTAGTATTTAATATTTTTTCACGACTGTCAGTTAGGTATCCATTTTTCTAATTGGAGTAGTGAGTCATCCTCTTCTATTGATATCAATTGGATATAAGCTTGACCTGAAAAGGACGGTAAGCCGTAACCTTCTTTGTGATAATAACAATAAATAATATGTCTGCCAAGAATGACTTCATTGGGTGGGTGGTTGCCATAATTATCGTTTTGATCCGATTATTATCATCTGTAATTAGGATATCAATACCTGATGTTATAGGTTACACATGTTCATTTGTAGATAGATCACTATTAAGGGGACTTAAACGCAAGAATCGCAAGTTTTATATTGTACGCCGATGACGGCCAGACATAGCGTTTTTTAATAATTACAACATCTGTACCTAACCCACCTATGTTAAACAAATAAAAAATATTTGTATTTGTATAATGCCTCAAAGTATATGATCAACTACAGTAAACAAAATCAGAAAAATATATGATATTCTTCAGGATATATGCTAGTTAGATAGTGTGTTGAAAACATAATACAACTAATTGGATGCGATAGCATTGATTAGCATTGAAAAATACTGTTGGAGCTGCTGAAGATTTTAAAATACAATTTTTGCATTATATAAATTCAATCACCTAGTATTAAATAATTGCATAGCACATGTGTGAGTACTATGTACAAACTATAAAGCTTCCATTTACTGGGTACGCCTTTCATTGACTTGAATGTGCCCTGGCGGCAGAGAGTATGTCACGCTCACTCAAATGTCTCGCTGATGGTGGCGCGTGTGTTGGATTATTTAGCTCCCTTCAAAATGGTTGAGCTGAATGGTGCTAATATATGCGTCATGTTCGTGAACGGGCGCCGTCAGTAGGGACTGGTCATCTCTTTGCTGCCATGGCTTATTTTAATTTAATATTTGAATTGGTTTTTTTTTCGTTTTTCATTACGGACGCTTTTAACGTTCTGCGTCGTTCTCACATGCATAATTTTTAACATGAATGATGTAAACAAGACTTTGTAACCATATTATTTTGATTCAAAAGAGTGTCCATGGAGTTTCTTGCCCGTTCTTCTGAATAGGTACCTACGCTTTGGAATGGACAACTAGCTTCATCTTTCTGACTGACCGACCCCTTGACAATTCAAAAGTGCCTGTAATTGGTTTAATTGAAATAAATGCTTTGAGTTTGATAGAAAAAAATCATGTAAATAACTCTAAAAACTTTCTTTTCACAATAAAAACCATACTAATATACATACAATCTTTCTGATTTTTCGTCAGATTCTACAAGCAACATACTAAAGCACTAGTGTTTTAATTTTTTAGTCCAAACAATAGATTTTTGTAATTAAATAATTACTTCAGATTTTGCAATAAATTACCAGCGTGTGTCATCGCGCTTTTCTTTCTTTTCTATGCAGTCCGACAGTGACCGCGCTTTAGATCATGTAGTCCCCTTAATTATTACTAAATATCTCATTAAACAGGATAGTGATAGACGAAATTGTTTAATTAATCTGGCATCAGTTAATCATTACTCTTAATACTACTCCACTAATTAAACTACTCATTATCTGCCAAGCCTTTTCCCAACTATGTTGGGGTCGGCTTCCAGTCTAACTGGATGCAGCTGAATACCGATATTTTACATGTAGCGACTGCCTATCTGGCCTCCACAACCCAGTTACTGGGTAATACGATACCCCATGGTAAGACTGGTTGTCAGACTTTCGGGTTTCTGACTACACGTAACGACTGTCAAAGATCCACGTGTGACAGCCGGGATCAACGGCTTAACGTGCTTTCTGAGGCTCGGAGGAGTCTCGGTATGTAAAGATCACCATCCACATCCACAGACCAACCGCAGCAAGCGTAGCTTACCTTAATCGTTCGACCTGAGCGGCTGTTATTTTTTAGCCACGGACCCCTCTAATTAAACTACTAATGATACTAATGACTACTAGACACATACGAGCGTATACGAGCTGTAGTAGGTCGTCGGTTCAAACCTAGGCAGGCGTTTTACTCTGTGTAAATAATTTGATCACCACTGCTCTCAAAACGGTGAAGGAAAACATCGTGAGGCATGTTCTAGAACCAAAATTTTGAAGACATATGACATCTACCAACGCGCACTGGGCCCGCGTGGTGGATTACAGCCCACCCCCTTTCACCGAGAGGAGGCCTGTGTCCCAACAGTGGGAAAAGTATAGGCTGGTTATGCTAAATGAATTATTACTGTCTGAGAGGGTGAGTCGAAACCATAGATATACAGGGTGAATTTTCCAAGTGGGCGTGGATGGCCAAATCCGAAACTATGAGGAATAGCGAAAAGTACTTAAAGGAGTCGCGGGCTCGATTTTGAAATATTGATTTTTCAAACATCCAATGATGCAGTTTTAGTTTTCATCAAAATCGAGCCTTTGAGTACTTTTCGCTATTCCTCATAGTTTCGGATTTGGCCATCCACGCCCACTTGAAAAATTCACTCTGTATAAGGTCGATACACAATCATAATAAAAACTGATGAAAAACACAATATGTTATTTAGAATCATACTTTGCCCTCATTCTCAAGCATCTGTAACTAATAACCCAAAAAAAATGAAACTGTCTCCTTGGGTCAAAGATAAAAGCCAAGTTTCCACTCGAGATCACCTAAAGGGCAACCTGTCAATTTATAAGTCTGTTCCGCTCCATATCCAACGATGTTATCAAGACTTTCTAGACAATAAACTCGGACCGCTTGTCTTAGGTTGCCATGGTTACGGGTTAACAGGCCAGGGGACGGAAATCCGATCAGCAAGGGCGCGAAATGCCTCTAACCGCCTCGTAGCCCACAGTCTAAAGGCGTAGTGATGTAGCAAGTTGCTACGTGATCTTTCGTAGAGGATCTACGAAGTTGGATGTATAATATTGTTACGAGCTTCTGGTTCGTGACAATAAAAGCTGCCGATTTAATAACCAAAAAATTACACTTTAATCAACTCAAGTAATATCGACTCAAACACACTAATTATAAAACACAATTGCACTACTGATCGCTCTAAGTCGCACTTGAAGATCACTTTCGATGTAATCGCTTGTGTCGCTTTATCCAAACTGTGTCGCTCGCGGCCCACACCGGCCTTATATAGTACCGCAGATAGTTCTAGAACCTTCCATTGTAGAAACATCTAGAATGTTTGAGTACATACCGACCCCGACCGACCAGATGTCGACAGCTCGAGAAAGTTCTAGAAAGTTCTCGCATCAAAATTTCTAGAAGGATCTTGATTACTAGTTCCGCTACTCAATACTAGATGGCGCTAGTGGCAACGAATGTCACCATGTACCAGAAATTAATTGTGGCGCGCAACAATATTTCGTCCATATATTTATCTTGACCTAATCTACCAGTGCGGGTTGGTAGATGACACATGCTTTCGAATTTTTGGTTCTGGGAAATGCCGGTTTCCTCACGATGTTTTCCTTCACCATTTTGCGATGATAGCTCACTCCCTCTTCATTGAGACACAATTACTTTTTCTTTTGTTATAATCAAATTTTGATTTTCCCACAGTTGAGAGGAAGGCTGATGATTCTTATTTGGGTTTATACAGGGTGGGTAAAAATCGTGGATCAAACGAAACAGGGTAATTATATGGAAGATTGTATTATACGGAGGACAGGGTAATTATATGGAGGATTGTAATTATTATGGGAAGTAATTATATGTTTATGATGTTCTAACCGGGGATTTCATTGAAATAATTGTGGTTTGATTTACGGTTCAATAACTATGCAGTTATGTTAAAGTTAGTAACTAAATTATTCGTTATTATTTTTATGTTGTAGCCTGGATGAGGCCTATGTCCAGCAGTGGACTGCGATAAACTGAGTTGATGATTGATGTTGATGAATTAGTTATTTAAATGCAATTCACCTTCGAGAAAAATGCGTGACATGATGTTAAATTAAGGGGCTTACATGACCTAAAGCGCGGTCACTGTCGGACTGCATAGAAAAGAAAGAGAAGCGCGATGACTGGTAATTTATTGTAATTTAATATGAAGAAATTATCTATTTACAAAATCTATTGAATAATAAATAATCCATTACTGAATGCAGTTTGGCATTATAAATTTAATGGCATATTTTTAATTATAATTAAAATTGTTAATGAAGGGATAAACTGCATTTAACGACAATCTAGAGGTTATTTGAACATTTTTTTGATGCATTAATGTATGTTTAATTATGATTTGAATTCCATTACTGTATTAAAATAAGACTTGAAAATATCTTTTTTTTTTTGGTCAAAATTATAACTGCTTTAAAAAAACAACTTTTTGACCGTTTTCAAGGAATCTCCGCCTTAAACCAAATGATTACCATGTTTCGATTATTGAAAATCGTCGAGGGCCTCGTCGCTAGTCATTATAATGGTAAACCAGTAAGAATTTCCGAGTCCACGTATTACTCACTGGTCAGTTTCCCTCAGTCGTCAGGTTGTTTAATTCGGCAGTTTCGTTGATTAGTCAGTTTCACTGTTTGGTTAGTTTTGCAACAAGTTTTGTGTTTCTCGCCAATTAATATGGATGTCGTATTCGTCACTCATGACTGGATCTATAACTTAGGAAGTCCGACTTTCTTTCATTGACTAACTCTTCCAGGTTTCTCGTAAGGTTCTCAAAAACATCGTCTACTTATAAAAGAAACGCCACACACAACACGGAAGTTTTCAGGATTTTCCACTTCTTTTTCTTCTTAACTTTAAATTTTGTTAAAAGTTTTGACCGCCAGATTTCTAATTGAGTATAGAAAAACATAAATTCAGTATTATGTATCTTAGATATTTAAATGGACCATACGTAATAGATTGAGTATCATGAATCCAAAAAACAAAATCTTAACTAATGTTTTGTCCAAACACTTTTTTATTCTAATTTTGAAATCCCAACATAATGATTTAGGTACGGTCAGTAACAAAAGTCCAAAAGTATTTTGCTCAATAACTGAGATTAAAAAAAAATACTTTTGTTGCTGACTGTACATTTCCAATCACTGGCGTTCAAAACTCCATTCTCTATAAAGGTATGATCATACTAACGTGACATTACTTTTCAGACAAACAGCGGTAGTCGCGTAGGCAGAATGCCGCGCGCCGGCGCACTTTTGCTGGCGATAGCGGCTGTCCTACTCGCCGCTGAGTGGGCCCATGCTTCATACATTGATCCTGGTAAAATATACAAACCTTGTAGGAGATTCACGATCAAATTTGATTGACGTAAATCAACCGGCTAAAACCAATGACTCTTATCTAATTGTAATAAAGTATAAATTAGAATGATTGCCGTGAGTTTGTTGAAACTCGCGGTCATAATTATAATGTATGTCTTAGTGCTCATATACACGTTGCTAACGGCAGAGGCAACTGCAGCCGTCTCGTCAGCGATAGTCGTCGACGGCAGCCGCCGACGCGTCGTCTGCAATGTGCCGCTCGTGTAAATGAGCACTTACTTTAGAGAGACAAGAGTTATATTGCAATGACTTAAATTTTTGCGTGATGCTATTAGAATAAAATTATAGTGGATTTGACGTTGCGGCATTGGTTTTCGCCATTTTGATTTTACGTCATTCTTCGATCTTGAATGTCTTGCTTTTTACAGTAGCATAAGCCTAATCAGCCTTTAATGTTCCCACTGCTGGGACACAGGTCTCCTCTCTGGGCAATGGACCTAATGCAGTACTCGGGTGTAAACATGACAACAAGCTTAGGAAAGAGAGAGTCCGGTATGAGTGACTCTCTGTAATGACAGAGGCTCACTCACAGACAAACCTGTCGGTTCGGTTTACTAAAGTTCAGCTTCACTGCTGGAATTACATACCTGTATTCTAAATACTACTGTATACTGTATATTATCCGGAAAAGAACCGGAGTTACCGACATAGCTTGCAGAGTAAGCAAACTGAAGTGGCAGTGGGCTGGCCATGTATGTCGAAGGACCGATGGCCGGTGGAGCAGACGAGTCCTGGAGTGGAGACCGCGTATCGGCAAGCGTAGTGTGGGACGCCCCCCAGCTAGATGGACGGACGACCTAAAGAAGGTGGCTGGGGTAGACTGGATGCGGAAGGCGGAGGACAGGGTGCTGTGGCGCAGTCTGGGAGAGGCCTATGTCCAGCAGTGGACTGCGATAGGCTGAGTTGATTGATTGATTGATTCTAAATACGCTATATTTGGGTGGCTCTGGCACTATACGAACAGTAATCGATCCTACGATTTGTTCGCAATTACGTTGCTATTGTACAGAATTAGTTAAAATGCCTGACAATAACACAAACCAACCTTCTCCGTTGGCGTGACGGAGAAGGTAGGTTTGTGTCTCGTTATTGTCAGGCATATTTTAACTAATGTGGGCGTACTGTTGGGTAGTGTTGGTTATTGCGTAATAGAAAAACCGTTTGCAGTTTAAATCATATTATAATTTTATGAACAATTCACACTAGCAAATCACACATTGTAGGTACATGAGACAACTAGATACATAGTAAAATAATTATGTAGATACAGTAACAAAGTAATTGCGAACAAATCGCAGGACCGATTACTCTTCGTATAGTGACAGAGTGAGTGAGTACTCTCTGAAATGACAGAGAGTCACTCAAGTGAAATTTGATAACAGTTTTTATTATTAGCTTAAGCTTGGTGTTAGTCTCTGTTTTTGATAAGTTATAAGCCGACAAAACATTCATAAAGATAAAAATCCGACTCTTTTGTTTTAGTCCACCTCAGACAAACAATCAAGTCTTTTATTCTTTTAAAATAATCTATTCCGGAATTAAACATCCAGAAAAAACGAGAAAGTAATGAAAATATCTGTTTTTAGAAGTACAATCTTCTTAAGTTGATTACGGACTTGAGAATCACCCACTTTTATATTTCTGACAAAGTTGCAAAAACACTTGGAGGCAGTATGAAAAGAATTTACGGAAAAATATAATTGAGATGGAAATATATACTCAATTACATTTTTGAATGATTAAAGGACCCCAGGACCTCACATTGGAGACAGTTTTTCGCCGTAAGGACTTGTATGACAAAATATTCCGGAATGAAGTCGCACATTTTGTCCGTCATTGGCAACATTATTATTTTTATGTAGTAACTAACAGCGCCCCGCAGTTTCACCCGCGTAAGTTTCGATCCCGCAAGAATATCGGGATAAAAACTATCCTATGTCCTTTCCTGGGACTCAAACTGTCTCTATACAATATTTTATCTAAATCGGTTCAGCGGTTTAAGCGTGAAGAGGTAACATACAGACAGACAGACACACTTTCACATTTATAATATTAGTATGGATTTCAAGAACCGAGTGACAAAGCAAGTTGGAATAGAAGATATAATATTAACCAGACATAATGAACTTATTTGTTTCGGAATATGATATTTTACATAATATGAGTGCTATGTAAATATTTTGGTGGAAGCCTATGTCCAGCAGTGGATGTCTTTCGGCTGAAATGATGAATGATGATGAGTATATAAGCTATCAGATTTAAAATATGTACATTTCATTAAAAGCGTCTAACGGGCATCTGCGAGTTGGCTTCGGCCCCTCGTATGCCTTCCAAAAGTCCGGGATCCCAGGGTCCAAGATATGTCAAAGACACTTTAAATAATACTGATAGGTAAATGTACAGACGGCAGCACATCAAGCTACTACAATCTGCCAAATTTATTTAATAACGTTTTCAACTTTATTGTCCCTGGTCCCCGTTGGTCTCGTGGTTGCAAGCGCGACTGCTGAGCGTGGGGTCCTGGGTTCGATTCCCGGGTCGCACAAAGTGTTATTGGGTTTTCCATTAGGAATTTCTTAGTAACAGTCCGGAATTTGGAAGTTGGCGGTTTAATACCCCCGTGCCTCGGAAAGCACGTAAAGCCGTTGGTCCTGCGCCTGAACTCTCCCCGGTCGTGTCGAATTGCCGTCCCATCGGACTATGAGAGTAAAGGAACAGAGAGTGCACCAGTGTTTGCGCACACAGTTGTGCACTATAATATCTCCTGCGTACCTGGCTAATCTCCATTGAGATTGGCCACCGTGACCGAAAACGGTCGGGGAGGCTATTATAAGGTTCAAGGTCGATTGGGAAAATATGACAGTTTCGGATAACTTGATGTGCTGGCGTCATTAAAAAAGAGGAAAAAGAATCATAGGACACCAAAACATTCGTCCGCATCACTGTTAACAGGAAAAGTGCCTATAACGCTAGGAGAATTACAGTTAAAAATAGTTGATATCAAAATGCTACTGTAATGCCTTGTAATTTTGCAATCTTCCTAGAAACTGCGGGTCAAAATTGTTTTACTAAGGACTTAGGGGGCTACTTGAAACTCCAGTCTTTATGTTTTAGTTAAATGTTTCATGAAACAAAAACTCTAACAAAGCGTTTTGTCAACAGGAGACGACGACGTTGAAGTAAACCTGTCTGATTACGGAGAAGATCCCGCTGATCTACAGCTGCTCCAGGATGTTGGAAAGTGAGTTCTAACACCTTACATATACAGATCAAAATTGAATAGGTAGAAGCTTCAAGCAAACAAGGTGAATCTTGGGAAACGTTAACGAAGCAAGACTTATCAAGTTTGAGTTATGAACTTAAGCTTAACTATAAGTAGACATTGATTATATTCCAATCTATTGAGATTTGAACTACATAAAACAGATAATTAAAAAGTATCTGAACATATTTCATGCCTTGTGAGTGAAAAGAACAGAGATAGTTGCTTCTCAGTCATTTTTTATCCTCCCAGATATACTAACTGAATTATGCATTATTGCATATGCAATAGATTTCTAGTAGCACAGAAGTATCAAATAACTTTCGAAAGCAAATAAGAAGTGAATGCATGCACCACTGCATTGCATTGTCACGAAAACAAATTTAGGCTAGCGTTCACTGATGTGGTTTCAGACGATCGTCGCTGATCTACGTTTTCAGGCGCGCCTGTGTGAAGCGAGGAGGCAACTGCGACCACCGGCCTGGCGACTGCTGCCACTCCTCCTCCTGCAGGTGCAACCTCTGGGGCTCCAACTGCCGCTGCCAGCGCATGGGGCTCTTCCAAAAGTGGGGGTAGGCCTTCGCCCCACACTCCGACTCCCCTGAAGCGGCGACCAACTCCCACCAGCCGACTTGACCGCCGCTCCATCGGACGACAACATCTGCATTTTCAAACGGACCCGTTGCGTTTCTTTACCATATTTCATTTCTCTACGATCCCCTCTCTAGTGCTACCTTCACTTATCGCTTAGAGAGATTCAAATTGAAAACAGGGACCTAGATTTTAGTTCGGAAATATTTTTGGACCTTTTATGATATACAAAATTTATAAATGGTATTGTGTTTCTTGTTAGACTTCAGTCCCTTGGTTTGGTTCTCGTAGTTTTTCGTTATCTGATTCTCCGAGTGTCCGCTTACGTGGTTGGGCAATCACCCAGCCTTATTGCCCAATCAGTACGCCCCGACGTCAAGCTCGGCCAATCAGACCCCGGCAACTGCCTCTGGCGACGCGTCCTCATGCGTTCAGTTTCGTTTGAAGTTTTGGTTTGGACGAATCGACCCGTCGCCTCGTAGGCAGTCCAGCTATTCTATTACGATGTATGTATGTAGAGTTAAGTAAGCTAATCGTAGATAACTAAAGCAGTAGCTGCTAAATTGATGGTAAACTTATGTCAATAGAAAGTAGCGATCACTACAAAATAGAAAAAAAAATATAAATGTACTTTTAAACTAAATGTTCTAGTCATATAAGAGAGTATCGGTAATGGAAAACTTGGTGAAAGACGCTATTATAAGCCTTTATATATAACAACGCCATTTGTATTTGCGATTGGCACCTTAGATTTTTAAAATATCTATTATTAATGTGTCAATACATTATTCATATAATATTAATAAAACGAATCTTAATGTATTGTATGCGACTCTCGGACAGGAGTATATATGGTATTGCAGCCAAGTAGATTCTCTGTATGTATGTAGCTTCTGTATGTTCCTTGATGTGGAATATGGTAATTGTATTAATATTGGAATATGGAAAATGATAAAATATATTAATAAATGTTTATGGACGATATTAGTGTTGTTATTTATCTCCTTATTAGTATAACCTTAGACTACGTACACACTGACCAGTGGCTTGCTTAGCGCCTAGAGCCTAACGAGTCACCTTGCGTGTAGCGCAGTGAAACGAACGTTCTAGAATTTTCTCACCCGGTCGCACTGCGAATTTGGCGCCTAGCATGTATCGAACAGATGTTTACTAGGCTTCTAGTCGGTAAGCAAGGCTCCTGTCAGTGCGCACATCGCCTTACAGTTTCAAACTAATTTCACGTGATGATCACCATTTAACCTTTTAACCGCTTGTGCCGCATTTATGCGACACATATTTCCGTGCCCCTATCGCTCGTGTCGTATTTCTGCGACAGAGAACATGCATGATTTTTTCGTTTAGGTATTCAGCTGCATCCGGTTTGACTGGTTGGGAATAGGCTAAGCAGATGATGATGATATTTTATCGATTTGTAGCCGCGCGCTAGGAGCACGGCAATTGATATTTAGCCAAGCGGTTAACAGGTTAAACAAACCTACACTTGCCGATGTATAATCATAAACTCAAACTCAAACCATTTATTTCAATTAAACCATTTACAGGCACTTTTGAATTGTCAAGAAGTCGGTCAGTCAGAAAATATGAAGCTAGTTGCCCATTCCAAAGCGTAGGTACCTATGGAGAAGAACGGGCAAGAAACTCCATGGACACTCTTTTAAATTGTATTTTTACAATAATATTAGTTACATCATTAATATTGAATTTACAATTATAAGTGAGAACGATGTAAAAAAATACGTACGCGTTAAGAGCGTCCAGAGCACAGCAAATAGTAAGAAGACAACAATCCAAAAATAAAATAATTAAAAATAAGCCGAGGCAGCTGAGTGATGACCAGCCCCAACTGACGGCGCCCGTTCACGAACATGACGCATAGATCAGCACCATTCAGCTCAACCATTTTGAAGGGAGCTAAATGATCCAATATACACGCCACCGTCAGCGAGACATTTGTGTGAGCATGACATACTATCAGCCGCCATGGCACATTCAAGTCAATGAAAGACATATTACCCGGTAAATGGTAAAGAAGGTATACTTACATAGAACTCACATCTGTGCTATGCAGTTATACAATGCAAAGGAAATTGAGTTTATACAATGCAAAGATAATCTTACAATCTTCAGCAGCTCCAACAGTATTTTCAAGTGTTAATCAATTAGTTGTGGTTGTGGAGCAGGACCAGCATTGAGCCAGGCATTTTTATCAGCGATGTAATCCCCTAACTTATAATATGCCTGACTGCATAGTGTGCGTTTTATACAAGACTTGAATTTTGTCTCATTCAGTTGAAGAATGTGGGGAGGTATTTTATTATAACATTTTAAACAGTACCCCATAAAAGATGAGTCTACTTTAGCCAGTCTGAAACCTGGTTGAACTAATAGGTCCCTATTCCTAGTACTATAATTATGTCTTTCACCTCTTTTACCAAAAAGATGTAAGTTTTTTCTTACATACATGATGTTTTCGTAGATATATTGACAAGGCACCGTCATGATGTTAATTTCCTTAAACAGTTCCCTTAGAGAATCACGCCTGCAGAGGTTATATATGGCTCTGATGGCTCTTTTCTGCAGAATAAAAATAGAATCGATGTCTGCAGCCCGTCCCCAAAGCAAAATACCGTAAGACATGATACTATGAAAGTAACTAAAATAGACCAGTCTCGCGGTATCTATATCAGTAAATTGGCGGATTTTTCTGACAGCATAAGCTGCTGAACTTAGCCGTCCTGCAAGAGATGTTAAATGAGGACCCCATTGTAGCCTTGAGTCGAGCGTGATCCCCAGGAAAACCGTTTTATCGACGAATTCTAGTTTCTCTTGATTCAATACTATCTCACAATCACTACTCTTTACATTTGGTAGAGAAAATCTTATGCACTTAGTTTTTTCCCCATTTAATACTAAATTATTAGCAGTGAACCAACTTTGGACCTGCAGTAAGGCGTTATTTACGTCGTCATAATTTGTAGCACGTCTATTTACCTTAAAAATTAAGGAAGTGTCATCAGCAAATAACACCATTTGTGGTTGATTTTTTAATAAATGGAGTAGATCATTAACATACACTAAAAAGAGGAAAGGACCCAATATCGAGCCTTGTGGCACACCCATTTTTACTGTTAAACCATGTGAATTGACACCATTTATTTGAACTTGCTGTTGTCTGTCATTTAAATAAGAACTAACTAAACTGAGCGCAAGTTTTCCAAGCCCGTAATGCTCAAGTTTCAAAAGCAAGGTTTCGTGATCGACGCAATCAAATGCCTTAGAGAGGTCACAAAAGATTCCTATGGCGTCTTGGGCCTCTTCCCACGCGTTAAAAATGTGTTTTAATAAGGTTACACATAAAAGACACAATCTATCTAGGAAGCATACAACAACATAAATTCACACTAAAGTCATTAATGGTGACACAACCACAACCCGTGGAAAACACATTGCAATCGTAGTGTGCATTGCAGTATCTCGTCACGAATCCTCTGTGATAATTGTAAAGAGAATGTTGGAGACATAAAACCCTAGAAAGCACCCCTACAGAGTCGTGATGCCAGTAAACGTGTATCGTCAAGCAGCAGAAGCAGATGGCTTGAAACGAAAGGAACGTAAGTATGTAAGTATACCCCTTTACAACACTGAAAATGAAGTTAGCACACCGAATACAATTTAAGCATAAGATTGGATGAAGGATTTTACCAAAACGTACTGATACTGATCATCTATCCATACTAATATTATAAATTCGAAAGTAACTCTGTCTATCTGTCTGTGTGTTACATTTTCACGCCTAAACCACTAAACGGATTTCGATAAAATTTGGCAGAGAGATAGATTGCATTCCGGGGAAGGACATAGGATAGTTTTTATCCCAAGGTCCCCAGGGGATCGAAACTTATGCGGGTGAAACCGCGGGGCGCTGCTAGTCTTCTATCCATACTAATATTATAAATTCGAAAGCAACTCTATCTGTCTGTATGTTACTTTTTCACGCTTAAACCGCTGAACCGATTTAGATAAAATTTGGTATAGAGATAGTTTGAGTCCCGGGGAATGATATACGATAGTTTTTATCCCGATATTCCCACGGGATCGACACTTATGCGGGTGAAACCACGGGGCGCTGCTAGTATATATATAAATCAATGCTTGTATGTTTGACCTCTGTGCGTTCCGAAACCATTGGTTAGATTGTGATGAAACTTTGGTAGGGTATTCTGGGGACGCCCGTGAGGGTTCCTTATTATTAAAACATGGTAAAAAATAACAAAAAAAATCTGAGACAGTATGAAGTTCGCTTGGTCAGCTAGTTCATTATAAAAATTACTAGCTTCCGCCCGCGGCTTCGCCCGCAAGGTATGTCGATAAAAACAATCCTATGTCCTTCCCCGGGATGCAATCTATCTCCCTGCCAAATTTTATCGAAATCCGTTCAGTGGTTTAGGCGTGAAAAGGTAACATACAGACAGTCAGACATAGAGTTACTTTCGAATGGTATGGATTCATTTATGAGTCTTATGGGAATTTCCTTTATCACCACACTTGGAAAATAGCTTAGTGATTGCAATTCAGGCAATAAGTATAGGTATAAGTAAATTTTCTGTTCAAAAATATACAACAATTTAATAGTATGGTGATACACTTTATGACACTTGTTTCTATGAACAGATTTTGAACATCTGTGTCTGTACTAGATAAAAAATATCTGTAGGCATTTCAGACATCAGCGCTCTTCCCTGTTGTAGGCGATACTTGTTTTTTTTTTTTTTTTGAGGATGGGAAGTCGGAAGGAGTGTCAGACTCTTACTGACTAAAACCCACCTATGTTCCTTCCTTAGCCCTTTAGGTTCCGGGCCAGCGGTAACCCTTTCGGACAATCCCGCTGATGTAGGCGATATTTAGCTAATACGTTTGTTTGACCTCTATACACATCTATAAACACAACATTTGATCAAAGTAAGAATAAAATAATAATATTAAAAGAGAAATGACAAAATGTAGGAGAATAATCTTAAACAAGTTATATAGTCATCATCATCTGCCTAGACTTTTCCCCACTATATTGAGGTCGGTTTCCAGTCTAACCAGATGCAGCTGAATACCAGTATTTTACATGGAGGGACTGCCTACCTAACCTCCACAACCCATTTACTATGTAATACGATACCCTTTGGTAAGACTGGTTGTCAGACATAAAAATCATTATACACAATATTAGACATTAAACCATAAAAATTAGGTAAAAAAAATATGGTAAAACTTCGTCTAAGACAACCATGGCTTAAATGGTTCTAAATTGCCTGTAATATCTTCGCCTTAAAGCTTTGCACCCATCTTCCAATCACCCTGTATATGCCTTTTCCAAATATCCTAAAAACCTGTCATTAGACCACGAACATTCGTCAAAAGTAAAGAAAACAAAACCTAATTATAAACAAAAACCTGGCAAGAGCGAGTCGGACTCGCGCACCGAAGGTTCCGTACCATCATGTTTTTAAATTTTCATCGGCAAAGCTTATATTAGTCAGAGAATTTTAACACTGTGCACTGCGGTATATAATATTGCAGTTTTATGCCAGCGCCATCGGTTTGACCGATAGTGGAACTAATGTAACTTTTTTTTTTTTGGATGGGAAATCATCAAATGACTCCTCCTGCTCTGGGTGGAGCGGAAGGGAGTGTCAGACTCTTACTGACTAAAACCCACCCGTGTTCCTTCCTTAGCCCTTTATGTTCCGGGCCAGCGGTAACCCTTTCGGACAATCCCGCTGACCGAACTAATGTAACTTTAGTGGAAGTTGATGATTTCTGAAAAAGTGTGCTATATAGAGACTTTGTTTATTTTTCCTGTAATCTTTACATAAACTTCTATCACATAGAATTATTTCAGATTTTTCTCTTTGCAAACTTTGGAGATAAGAGGGGAACGATATATTTATTTATTTTTCATCAAAAGTCCAAAACTACGCGGCCTAAAAAAAAAGAAAAAATGTTTGAGAATGTGAAAACTGCGCTCTTTCATGTGATACCCCACATGCCCTAGTAGCCCCACTTCGAATTTTTCAGACCCCCTTTCAGTCCTTGTTGCAAAAAATATACATATATTTTTATTTCTTTCTTATTTGCAAAATAGTTGGGCAAACGTCATCTAAAACTATTGCAAATTTCAAGTTGATAGCATTAGTAGGTCTTGAGATATCCAGCTGTGACAGACAGACAGACAGACAGACTGAGTGTCACCATAAGGGTTCCGTTTTACCATTTTTGGTACGGAACCCTAACAAAGCGCAAAAGCCCACAAAACACGAGGTCTGCTACTTCATTATTAGTAAAGTTTCACACAACTTTTTTTTCATCCATTTCATCAATCACTCTTTTACATGGTAGCTTCGAACAAACCGTCCCCTTTAGGAGACAAAATTAATTATTTCACTTTTCAAATTGTTTTACTGTGTAAGCAAAAAAGGACGTTTTGGGACTTTCTATTATATTATTTACTAGCTTGTCCTATTTCAGTCACAAAGGGGACCGTGATTAAACCGTGACGGTTCGTTTTAACACCGGAGCTATGGATGCTCAGAAGTTGGGATCAGTTTAATGATGAATGTAGTATTTACATAGAAAACAAAAGAAAAAGAAAAAATAATATAAAAACTTTTTGAATGAAAATTCCCTTCGCATTCCAATATCCTTTCATAGCGTACTGTAATATTACAACAATCTAAATTAATATTTTAAAGTGGTAAACTCTGTATTTCTTATGTTTTAATATTTACACTGACTCTTGACGCATTTACACACATACAGATCTACACACACACACATTTACATAGACTGCCTCGTTGTCCTAGTGGTCGCCAGCGCTACTGACTGAGCATGAGATCTTGGGTTCGATTCCCGGAGCGGTGAATGCTTATGCAAATCCCACACCCCCGACCATAGGCAGAGGTGGAACACCGCGGTGATTTTAGGTAAGAATCCGGCATGCCCCTCTGTCACCCCCACGATGGAGGAAGTCCATGAGGATTTCCACAAAGCACCAATAAAAAAAAAGGTCGGGTTAAGTGTTATTAGGTTTTTCTATCTGGTATTTCTCCGTAGCATCAGATAGTAGATATATAACAAATATAACAGTACACTGTACAGACGTCAGCACATCAAGCTACCCGAAACTATAAAATTTTCCCAATCAACTTTGAACCTTATGCTTTACCGATAAAGTAGAAAATCTTTTAAAGAAATTTGACAGATTGTAGTAGCTTGATGTGCTAGCGTCTGTACATAAAAGTAACAGTTACAGTTAAAGTAACAGTTAAATAACGCCGGAAGTCGTATTTCATATGCAGAGCCGATACTATCGCATATTAAATCATACAGATTTCATTCTCCTTTTAAATGGAGACATATAATGGCTCGTAAATTCTCTTTTACAGTCAAAAAATTCATTTAAAATGGAGTTCATCCGAACATGTATTTTTCACAGATTTCAAGTGAATTTCTTACAACCTCTGATGGATATAAGTATTAAGCCTTTTCATTTTCAATGGAGAATTTTGTGTACGAAATTTAACCGAATAAATAAAAGTAAAATGCTGTTCGTTCGTAAGCGTATGACTTGATAACGACTGGGAAGATTTGGCTATTTTTTATTTTAAACTATTTACAATAGTTCCATCAAAGAAAAGATTGCAGAAAATTTTTAAATTCGGAAAAAACTGAAAGTCCTTTTTATGTGGAATTTTTGTATGAATTATTGAAATTTGGAGAGGACAACGTCTGTCGGAGCAGCTTGTCAATAATAGTTCCTTTATGCCAAGAACATACAAGATCAAATCTTAATGCTGACCCCAGAACAAAGAATAATAATGACCCGAGAAAGACCCAAACATCTCGGTATATAATCGAAGGAAAAGAGCACCAAAATAAAAGTGCACTTATCGCCGTTGTTTCCACCCTAAACCCTCCCGAAAGGGACAACAGACATAACTATAAGAAAATGTACAAGTACAGTCAACAAAAGGAAAATCCCTCATCTATTGTGCGTCCTAATGTAAAAAGTCCATACCAAAATATAGGAAAGTATTCTTATTGTCACGTGGGGGACTATATTAATTCGGTTTGGACCGCATGTGTTGATATAAGTTCGTAATCATGAGTCCTAATGCTCGGCCAACTGGCTCTCGATAAGGTAAATATTTTGCAAGGAGTCTTATTAATGTTTCAAAAGATTCGGGTGTCGGGTTGAGGCGCGCGGTAATATTTATTATGTGTACGAGCTTGGATATTCGATAGTGATAGGCTATTGCGTGAAGAGGGTTGGGTACTTCAAAAGCTGATTTCGTTTAACGTAGGTACTACCGACCCACTAGGTACTTTTTCCTACTAGTATATTTTTTTTATCATCCCACATAAGAAAGTACTCAGATACAGGGGTGACACTTAATTTAAGCGTGCATTTTTTTTTCAATCAATAACCCCCATGCTAGGAAAACCTGTCAGGTCATACATCCGTCTAATAGGTCGGGGAAAAAGTTTTTTTCGTATTTTTTATACTAATTCAAGACATTTCGTAAATAGTATTTATATTTGATTATTAATATAATTATATGTGCCATTTTGTTCGATAACGTGTTGCTATTTTGTGGGTAGTGACATAATCCCATTGCTGTAGAAATTTAGGGATTTCTGATCAAAAAACTCCGACAATTTGTTTTGACAGTAAATTAATTGTTAAGCAAATTGACACCGTACCTACGTCAATTTCATACAACTGTCAAAGAATGACAGTTGTGATTAGAAGATACGGACAATTAAAGTTGTGGTCCATTTCCTTATCAATTATTTTCCCTGATTAATTGATCTCCCAGCAGATTAAAAATATTATAAAAATTAGAAAAAAAATATTTCTAAGTTTTTCTATTGTAAAAAAAAAATCTGCTGTTTCATACAAAAGTGCAACACCTACGCGGTCAAAATGTATGGAACTTTTTTTTTTAAATAAACGATGAGAAATTTCAACGCAGGGGATTCAGAATCATGTAGGTACTAAAACCATGATAACAGGATGCGTGTCAATGTCCCTGCTGTCCAGCAGGGTAACTGCGTAACACACTATCAGTAGCAATGGGTTTCATTTTGACAGTTCAACAACATTCATTCCGTTATTTAAGTTGTTGAGCAGACATAGTTTTCGAACATATGAAGGAATGGATTAGCAATGTCCTTCACAATGATTCAGATTGAGAGTGCAGTTTATTTTCGTGACACGAAAATGTACTCAAATATTTTGAAACCCGGTCTTTTAGTAATCGGCCTTCAAAAATCGAATTTTCAAAGCTTCCCAATGAAAATGTTCGTAAGAGGTTTACATTGAAATTTTATGTTGGGATAACATCAGATGTCTATCTAAATTTATGAAAATTCGGCGCAAAAGGCGGGTCGTTTAGGTGGAGCCGAACTACTGAAATTCATTGAGTCGGTTATAATGTGGTAGTATTTACTACTGAGCTACGTTTTCTGCTTCAAAGACCTTCCATAAATAGGTTTCGTTTAAGTTTTTACCCCGTATTACTATTTATTATGTAAATAGGTTTATTGTAATCATACACAACATCGTGCTTGTAATCAAGGATGGGGTTCAACAGAGGTATAGGTATAGTGGGTAGGTACACCCACATTCAAGGTCGCTCAGCGCGCTATGGAGCGAGCTAAGCTCGGAGTCTCTTTAAAATCAGGACAAAAAATATCCGGAAAAGAACCGGAGTCACAGACATAGCTTGCAGAGTAAGCAAACTGAAGTGGCAGTGGGCTGGCCATGTCTGTCGAAGGACCGATGGCCGGTGGAGCAGACGAGTTCTGGAGTGGAGACCGCGTATCGGCAAGCGTAATGTGGGACGCCCCCAGCTAGATGGATGGACCACCTAAAGAAGGGGGCTGGGGTAGACTGAATGCGGAAGGCGGAGGACAGGGTGCTGTGGCACAGTCTGGGAGAGGCCTATGGCCAGCAGTGGACTGCGATAGGCTGAGTTGATTGGACACCCACATTTTGCCAGTTATTTTTACTACCACAATTTCAAGAGCAGTGGTGACCCAGTGGTAACGGCCCCGACTTACGAGTTGTAGTAGGTCATGGGTTCGAACCCAGACAGGCACTTTACTTTGTGTAAAATAATGTCATTGGCACAGCTCTCAAAAACTGTAAAGGAAAACATCGTGAGAAAGCCCGTAAGTCTTAGCAACAAAAATTAAAAGACCTAAGACATCCGTACCCGTACTGGGTACCACGTGGAAGATAACAGCCCACTGCCTCTCGACGACAGGAGGCCTGTCCTAGCAGTGGGAATATATGGCTCGGTTATGCTGTACCATTATGCATCATAGCATAATCAGGACACAGGTCTGCTGTGACATAGGTCTCCTCTCTGTGAGAGGGAATGGGCCGTTATACCATAATAATAGGCGTAATATAAGTCTGAAATCGCAAACCCGTCTCGATCAAGCGTGGTCATCAATGCTTATATTTCAATGTTATAAAGCTTCCATTTACTGGGTACGCCTTTCATTGACTTGAATGTGCCCTGGCGGCTGAGAGGGTGTCATGCTCACTCAAATGTCTCGCTGATGGTGGCGCGTGTGTTGGATCATTTAGCTCCCTTCAAAATGGTTGAGCTGAATAGTGCTAATACATGCGTCATGTTCGTGAACGAGCGCCGTCAGTAGGGACTGGTCATCTCTTTGCTGCCATGGCTTATTTTAATTTCATTTAATATTTGAATTGTTTTTTTTTCATCTTTTCATTACGGGCGCCTATAACGTTCTGCATCGTTCTCACATGCATAATTTTTAACATGAATGATATAAACAAGACTTTGTAACCATATTATTTTGATTTAAAAGAGTGTCCATGGAGTTTCTTGCCCGTTCTTCTTTATAGGTACCCACGCTTTGGAATGGGCAACTAGCTTCATCTTTCTGACTGACCGACCCCTTGACAATTCAAAGGTGCCTGTAATTGGTTTAATTGAAATAAATGCTTTTGGTTTAAATGAAATAAATGCTTTGAGTTTGAGTTTCTTGTGCGTTGTTTGAGAAGAAAGTATGCCCTGCAGTTATATAATGACGCAGTCGGGTAAAAATAGGCTGGTATTGTTATTATAATAGGCGTATCGTCAATTCATCATCATCATCATTTCAGCCGAAAGACGTTCACTGCTGGACATAGGCCTCAAGCCAAAAGGCCAAAAGGGGGGTGTTTGCCATAATCACCACGCTTGGCAGGCGAGTTGGCGATCGCAGTATGGTACGGTGGTGGAATGCATAGAAAACGCTGCTGCCCATTCTCCGGTACGCCCCTTAGTCGCCTTTTACGTCACCCGCGGGAAGTATGTATCGTCAATTAGTATAAAAATATTCCTCGAAATTGAATCACACAAAATTGTATTTAGCAATTTAACCCTTAATTGCGACACCGCCTAAAGGGACAAGTTAGCAATTAAGACCTCATAAGACGTAGGCAGACACAAAGTTCGTACGACTTGTTGCTTTGGGGAGCCGCGACAATCTTTTCGAATGCCAGTCTTTTATGACGTCACCGAGACTGTATCGCTTGATTGTAGGCCTTCGACACACAGTAGATAGGTACAGAAAGTCGGCTCCATACAACGAGCGAGAAAGCACGCGCACTTAAACGTGTTTGTTGTGTTGACATATATCATGACTCCTTCAAAAACTTAAAAACCCAAATTTTAAGGCCCCAAAGCATGCAACCCACACAATCTAAAGATTAATTGTATTAGTATGTAGGATTTTCTTGCAACCTCAGTAACCTATAACTTATATTATATTATATTTATGTTTACGTAGTTAGTTTTTTCACTTATTTTTTATACATTTCGTTTTTACCTTAGGTTATCACTGTATTTGAGAATGTTGGTTCACCTGTTATTGACAACTGTATAAGCACATAACTGTTACCTACTTATTTTGATATTTTGTATACAGAAGTTGTTGGTGTACCTTTATCTATACATATAATAAAATTGTAGAAAAGTGGTGTCTGTACAATGGAAATATATTAAAAAAAAGTAGCAGGGGTTGTTATTATATCGATGCCGAACCCGAAAATGTAATTAAATTTTTTTTTGTCTGTTTATCTGTTTGTCTGTTTGTCTGTTTGTCTGCTGTATTTGTGCACGCTAATATCAGAAACGGCTTATTCTATTTAGATGCGGTTTTCACTAATATATTGTAGTAAGCTTCACTTAACATTTAGTGTTTATTTCATGTCAATCGGTTCATAAATAAAAAAGTTATGTCAATTTAAAGAATCACGGCGAACATTTGTTAAGGTATTCTATCAGAGTACGTAAACGCCTCGCGCCTGCGCGTCCGTGGCTATATATACAAGGTGTAACGGAAAGGGGGTATCAACCCTGAAGGAGGTGATTGAAGATGAAAAAAAAATTTGGACCTCCCATAGTAATAGCACATCAATGATTTACTATTACTATGGGAGGTCCAAATTTTTTTTCATATTTCGACCTATGTTCTTTGGGGAAATTTGTTCAGTTTCATGAGCACATTCACCTCCTTCAGGGTTGATACCCCTTTCCGTTACACCTTGTATAAAGCGCGCTGAGAGCCGCGCCGCTGCCATAATTCCGATCCAGCCTGTCCCTTGCTGCCCTCTCCCAGCGACGCCCTAAGCCGAGGTCCGTACCCCACAGGGGGTGCCCTTAGCGTGTAGTCGCTTAGTTTTTAAGTTTATATTGTGTAGTCAAGTTGTGTATTATGCCCTGGCTGGAGGCCTTAATTTATTGAGGCATCCACAGGAAAGCCAGGTTAAGCAGTCGACAACCCCTCAGGTTGAACTGCGAGATGACCATTTCAAAAGAAAACGCGCCGCTGCCATAAGGATTCAGTTATTCGTAGCGAACGCACGTATCCTGGAGACTATAGGCGAATAGTTGGATTCGATTATTGCGATTCACTTGAATACTGACTGTTTGCATATTTCATTTATTTATATTTTAGGGTTTGATGGTTAGGTTCTTTTTCTTAATTTTCTTTAAAATTTTGTAAGTATTTGGTATAGGTTAGCCGGTTCTTTCTTTGATAATTGGGTATTTATTTATCTTAATTTTTATTTAGGGTTTTGTAAATAAATATTGTAAGCATTTATTATTGGTTAGGCATTTCTTTCCCTGATTTTCGGTATACTTATCTTAATTTGTATTTAGGGTTTGTATATAAATATTATAAGTATTTGGTATAGGTTAGGCATTTCTTTTCTTGATTTTCTTTATTAAGTATAAGTTCATTAGCTTAGGTTAGTAATTATTTTTTCTAGCATTTCTTTTGTTTTATAAAGTTAGTACGTTTGTCTGTGTAGAAGAATAGCACCACCCCTTACTTCCCGTGGGTGTCGTAAAAGGCGACTAAGGGTCTCATCGGAGAATGGGCAGCAGCGTTCTCTATGCATTCCACCACCATACCATACTGCGATCGCCAACCCGCCTGCCAAGCGTGGCGATTATGGCAAACCCCCCCAAAATTGGGGGAGGCCTATGTCCAGCAGTGGACGTCTATCGGCTGAAATGATGATGATAATGACGTTTGGTTTACACGTCTTAACACTTATTACTTAAACTGTGATAATTTTAGACTATATAATAATCTGTAAGTATTTATAATTTAATTGTTTACGATAGTACGTGTTTACTAAATAACTGTGTGTTAAGTAGTAAGTACTATTTTATTGCAAGAATGCCTCGAAGAAGATCCAACCTCTCCCAATGTAGCAGAAATGCTAAAAGGATGAGATTAGTTCGATCACAGGAATCTGAGGAAGGTCGTGAGGCAAAAGGCTCTCTGCACCAGGCTAGGTTTCGTGCTGCAGAAACTTCGACTCAGCGAGAATCTCGACTGAGTTCAAATCGTTCTCGAATGATGACAACTCGAAATAGGGAAAACGGGGAACAACGAAAGGCACGTTTATCTGTCGATCGCGAAGCTCACGCGCTATCGCGTGAGTCTGAGACTTTTGCTGTCAGGGAAATCCGCCTGAGCTCCCAGAGAGTACGGACAACAAATGCTCGATTCCAGGAGACACAGGACGAACGGGAAATACGTCTCACTGCCGATCGTGAAGCTCATACACTATCGCGTGAGTCTGAGACTTTCACTGATAAGGAAATTCGTCTGAGTTCTCAGAGGGTTCGGACAGCAAATGTTCGGTCTCAGGAAACACAGGAAGAACGAGAAATACGTCTCACTGCCGATCGTGAAGCTCAAGCACTAGAGTCTGAGACTTTCACTGAAATTCGCCTGAGTTCTCAGAGGGTTCGGACAGCAAATGCCCGGTCTGTAGACGGTATAATTATGTAATTCAAAATATGCTGCCCGAAAAGTCACTATTCCACGCGGACGAAGTCGCGAGCACAGCTAGTAAATAAATAAAATGCTTAATTTACCACAACACTATTTTCTCAGTGGTATAGTTTTAGACCCACCATACCACCAGGGCTACGACCAGTAATATGGTGGGTCCGCAATGTTCACCGAGTGAAAACGAACTCACGACTGGCTCTTGTTGTTTGTCATTAGCTGGGTCCAGACCGGACAGTCCAGTGGGCTGTGGACCACTCCACACCCCACTGGACTGTCCGGTCTGGACCCGTGTGTGTGGAGTGGCAGGAGCGTGATCCAAATACGAAGTCATTTTGGAGATACCGCGCGCGATCCGAGCAGAAGCGGTGGAGCGCGCGCTCCGTAGAGCGGCCGATCCAAGCTCAAAGGCGCCTCAGTCGTTTGACGCGCTCGGTGTGGATCGGGCGATCTGGAAAAATGGATAAAGCGATAGTGTTCAACTAACTTAATTTAGCTAGAACGTGGATTAGAGCGCTCGGCAGGATCGCGGATTTTCTAAAACGAAAGAAGAAAGAAAAATATTTTATTTGGGGCAAACATAGGAAATACAAATAGTAAAAAACCGGGCAAGAGCGAGTCGGACTCGCGCACCGAAGGTTCCGTAACATCCGGGATTATGCATATGTTTATGAAATTAAATGTTTTTTTTTTCTATTTGAGTTGATTCAAACCAATTTTCGGTGGAAGTTTACTTGGTAATGTACATCATATATTTTTTTTAGTTTTATCATTCTCTTATTTCAGAAATTACTACACACATTTTACCACTTTGGAAGTGTCTCTCGCGCAAACTATTCAGTTTAGAAAAAAATTATATTAGAAACCTCAATATCATTTTTGAAGACCTATCCACACGTATGGGTTTGACGAAAAAAAATTTTTTTGAGTTTCAGTTCTATGTATGGGGACCCCTAAAATTTATTGTTTTTTTCCTATTTTTGTGTGAAAATCCTAATGCGGTTCACAGAATACATCTATTTACAAAGTTTCAACAGAATAGTTCTTATAGTTTCGGAAAAAAGTGGCTGTGACATACGGACGGACAGACAGACGACGAATCTATAAGCGTTCCGTTTTTTGCCATTTGGCTACGGAACCCTAAAAAGGAACATTTAAAACTAAAAAAGTTACATGAAAAACAACCAAAAAAGAAAAGTAAATATACCAATAAAAAGACCTGTGCGAGGCCAAAAAGGCATCTCAGCATAATGCTGCGATATTTAAGCATTAAGTATTTTTGCACTTTCTAGCCTGAAGCACAGGTTCAACCTAGTTCTGGCAAATTAGCAACTGTGCGCTATTTTAATTGAGCTATTCATTATAAATGTATCCCCTTTATTAATATTAAGTATACGTATTATTAAACGATTATTTCTGATAGTTTAATTTTATTATTTTTTTTATATTCGTATTAGCTATTCTGCTTTTATATTTAACTAGCTCCGCCCCGCAGTTTCACCCGCTTAAATGTCGATCCCGAAGTATCCTTTATGTTAATCCAGGGTGTCAGCTACCTCCATGCAAAATTCTATCAAAATTGGTCCAAGTGTTTGTGCGTGAAGAAGTCAAACATATAAACACACACACTCACAAACTTTCGCCTTTATAATATTAAGTATGATGTGAGAGCAGTGGTGGCCAAGTGGTAACGGCCGCGACTTACGAGTTGCAGGTCGTAGGTTCGAACCTAGACAGGCGCTTTACTTTGTGTAAATTATTTCATCACCACTGCTCTCAAAACGGTGATCTAAAAATAAAATTATTTAAAATCTTTATGAAAATAATGATTTCCCGCAACTAAAACGAAACGTGCTAAAGAATCTTCGGTCTACATAACCGTGGATCGCGGAGCGCTTATCCAAATTCGGAGCGTACGTTGCGACCCAGATATTAGCCATAAGCTACATACTTTCGGGTCTATGTGTGCGTGCGCCTATTTTCACTCCTTGTATTAAGCCGATCTTCTGTACCTACCTATTCCGTGTCTTCGATATCGAGGCTTATATCCACACTTTATTAAAACAAGTAATTATATTTTCAAAGTACAGCTTTCCTATATTAAAAGCGAATGTTTTATATGATATTAATTAAAATGGTGTTCTAAAAGGGTTTATATTTTCATATATTAAAGGTAATTACTGTCAAAAGGGTTTTGATGTAATTAATATTATGAGAGTAATATTTTTCATGAAGAATGAGGGTATAGAGGTATGAGGAATAGGGTGTAAAGTTCACTTAACCTCCATAGAAAAGGGAGGGTCCTCCGACCAGACGGGTGTCACGTCTGGCGGGCAACTGCCCGATGATTCATGTCGGGCCGTTGTATCATGCAAGTTGCGCGGTAAATTCTGCTTGCGAGATGCAGAATTTTGCGTGACGCGTTGTTCGCAAGCGGCGTTGTAGATACCGCTACAAGGGAAACATTGTTATTTAAACGGCGTAGTGATGGGCCCATTAAAAACGGAACAAGGTTAAGTCGGTTATGGTTTTTTTTTCTAGTTAAACAACGCTTGCCGAGGTCTGTCCGTGGATGGGTGACCAACCATTACATACCGAGATCCCTCCGTGCCTCGGAAAGCACGTTAAGCCGTTGGTCCCGGCTGTCATTCGTAGATCTTTGATAGTCGTTATCAGAAGCTCGAAAGTCCGGAAACCTATCTTACCAAGGGTATCGTATTACATAGTAACTAGGTTGTGTAGGTAAGATAAACAGCCGCTCTATGTAAAACACTGGTATTCAACTGCATCCGGTTGGACTGGAAGGGACCCCAACATAGTTTGAAAAAGGCTAGGCAGATGATAATGTTTTTTTAGCCGACTTAAAAAAAGAGGAGGTTCTCAATTCGGATGTTTATTTTTGTTTTTTCTCTGGCGTGTTCGATCTAAGCATAAATACCACATAAGGCAGGCGCTTTGGTTAACTAACAAGAAACATTGAAGTTACTTACTTGTCTGTGTGGTGCCGGACTTAAGGAATAGCACTACCCCATACTTCCCGTGGGTGTCGTAAAAGGCGACTAAGGGTCGTACCGGAGAATGGGCAGCAGCGTTCTCTATGCATTCCACCACCATACTATACTGCGATCGCCAACCCGCCTGCCAAGCGTGGCGATTATGGCAAACCCCTCCCCCCATCTTGGGGAGACCTATGTCCAGCAGTGGACGTCTTTCGGCTGAAATGATGATGATGATGACTTACTTACAACTTGCATTTTTCATACATAAAATACAGTAGGTATTGTTTTAAATATTATACGTAGGTACTAAAAAACTATCTAAGCGCTCTGAAGTTTCTACTTACATCCTACGAGATTTCCTGATCGTAGCTTTTGAAGCACATCAAGAAGTTGCTTGAAACTAATACATCATTACGTCAACGCCGGCTGTGGCTGAAAGTCAGCGCTGGGGCTCTGTCACGTATAGGGTCTTAGCATTATGCTGAGCGATGGCCGTTTTACGTAGATGTGACGCATATTTTCTCCCAAATTGCTATTTTGTTTTTTTATGTTGTGTTTATTTTTTATTTTTATACGTAATGTTTGCCGCAATTAAAAGTATTTTCTTTCTTTCTTTACATAAAGTAAGGTAGTTTCGATCCAATCCTCTAGGGGTACAGTCACAAGCATAAGTATGTATACACTTGGCTTTATTCAAAGACGATTTTCTCCTTTATTTTTGAATGAAATTTTATGTTATTACGAACATAGTATTTTCGAACCTATAGGTTTATGTAAAGTGTCGTATTTCAACTTTGCATTCGTTATTACGTGAAAAAATTGCAATTGAAAATTGGCAAGTGTTGACATATTAGTGCTCGTGACTGTACATGTCTCGTTAACCAGCACCCTATTGCGTAACACACTATCAATCGGAATTAGAATCATTTTGAAGCAAATTGCTAATCCATTGCTTCCTAAGTTCGAAAAATTTGTCTCCTCAACATGTAAATAACGCAATGAATGTTGTTGAACTAATTAAACCGATTCCGATTGATAATGTGTTACGCAATTGCCTCGCAGTATATTTACACTATCATCATGCTCTAAAACCAATTTATTTAGGGTGACATTTTTTTTTTGAGTGTGGGTAATCATCAAATGACCCCTTCCGCTCTGGATGGAGCAGAAGGGAGTGTCAGACTCTTACTGACTAAAACCCACCCGTGGACCTTCCTTAGCCATTTACGTTCCGGGGTAGCGGTAACCCTTTCGGACAATCCCGCTAACCCGGCAGAATTTATTTAGGGTCAGTGCAACATGTATTTTTCTTCCATATGTCTCTACTAACTTCTGCCCGCGACTTCGTCCGCGTGAAATTTCGTTTTCGCTTAGCGTTTTTTCTGACGTTTTTTTTTCCTTTTGCTTGGCTCCTAAGTGTCGTAGCATGAAGTTAAAAAGCCTATAAGCTTCCTCAACAACAACCTCCTTAACAAACATCTTTTCAACATAGGCGCCACAGACAGCCCCCTTTGCTGGGGCTGCCTTGACGCCGAGGAATCAGCCGCCCACGTCATCCTGGAATGCGAGGCCGTGGCTTCTCAACGTGCAGAAATCTTCGGAACAATGAGGTCGCTCCGCGAAGCCTGTGAAGCTCCCAGGAAGCTTCTGTGCTTTTGGGCGGAGCTAGGCTGGCTCTGTTAGCCAGAATCCCCACGCACAACGGACCGAATGGGAGTCTAAGTGCGGAAAAAGGAGTCCCATCACCATCATCATCATCATCATCATCAACCTTCCTCAAGAATTGGGCTATTAAATGCACAAAGAATTTTTCAAATCCGACTGGTAGTTCCAGAGATTACCCCCTACATACAATCTTACAAACTTTACCTCTTTGTAATATTAGTATAGATTAGTCGTCTTCTCGGGAGTCACCCCCTTTCTAATCATATCGTTCACACAGTCCATCCATCGTGCCTTTAGTCTTCCCCTAGTCTTATGTATAGAATCAAGTATTTTCTAACTGAACAGACAGCTTTGCTGCTGGGGAGTTGGTTGTGCCACTTTTTCTTCCCAGCGAAAGCACCAGGAAGTGGTCAAGATCGGGCATTTTGGGACGCGTTATAAGACTTAGGTATGTCATTTTGACTGCCCCGTTGGTCTCGTGGGTGCAAGCGCGATTTCTGAGCGTGGGGTCCTGGGTTTGATTCCCGGGTCGGACAAAGTGTTATTGGGTTTTCCATTAGGAATTTCTTAGTAACAGTCCGAAGTTTGGAAGTTGGCGGTTTAATACCCCCGTGTGTCGGAAGGCACTTAAAGCCTTTGGTCCTGCGCCGGAACTCTCCCCGGTCGTGTCGGATTACCGTCCCATCGGACTATGAGAGTAAAGGAACAGAGAGTGCACCTGTGTTTGCTCACACACTTGTGCACTATAACATCTACTGCGTTCCTGGCTAATCTCCATTGAGATTGGCCACCGTGACCGAAAACGGTTGGGGAGGCTATTATTATTACAATGACAACCGATTTCCACACAACTATTCAGTTACAGGTGCCACTTTCAGATTTCCTCTTATGTACGTAGTTTTTATTATATCCATTCTTACAACACCACACATCCCTCTTAGCATTTTCATCTCAACTGAATCCAATTGCCATTCATTCATCCACTTACACCATATCGACGCGGAAACCTAAAAATAACTTCACTACGCCTTTCAGTTTCAGCCCATAAATCCATCATTTATAACTCGTTCGTGTATTTCTATACGACCCTACGGATCCTCAGGGATTCCTATGTCGAGTGCGTCTCATTATACCAAAGAAGGCCGCCGGGACAGAAATACATACGTAGGTACCTACGTGGTACGTGGAAAGGGAAGTTATTTGCATGCCAATTAAATATAATAATCGCGAGCGTGTCCTTAAGGGTTCCAAGATTATAAAAAGAAAGTAAAATACAATTAAATGTTCCCACAGCTGGGATACAGACCTCCTCTCTCTGAGAGGGCCATAATTCACCACGCGGGCCCAGTGAGGCTTGGTAGATATCACATGTCTTCGAATTTTTGGTTCTAGTACATGTCGGTTTCACCACGATGTTTTCCTTCACCGTTTTAAGAGCAGTGGCGATGAAATAATTTACGCAAAGTAAAACGTCTGTCAGTTCATATAAAGGTATACCAACAGTTCTTGTATATGATATATCTTAAGTGCTATGTAAGAGTAGGTACTCTCGGTGTAACACAGTTGTCACTTACAGGTAAACCAGCATTCTCAGAGCTAAGTGATAGATAACACAAAAAAAAACAGTGACACTCCGAGAGTGCCGGCAGAAGTCAAAGTCAAAACATATATTTCAAGTAGGCACTTAGAAGGCACATTTGAACGTCAAAAATTACGAAAAAATAGAATTGATTCTAGTCGCCCATTCCAAAAGGAGCATGGAGAAGAATGGGCAAGAAACTCCACCGTTAGTTACTCTTTTAAAATGTTTTACAATATTTTGTATACATTAATTTTATTATATAATAATATGTGAAGACGATGCACCTAAAATAAAATAAAATTACTACTTATACCAAAATAGGTAAAAGAATTAAAAATGAAAACATGACATAAATTAATTATCTAATAGATACCTACATGGTGCTCACATATTTACAAACATGGTAAAAATAAACAATTTTCATTTAAATAAAAAATTACAAGTAATAAGTCAGGGTGTGAGTTTAAGTAATTACAGAATGTAAATCAACGTCAAAAAAAAGAAGAAAGAATCAATTTTACAATTAAATTAGCAACCAGTTTGATTTTGTCTAGACTCTAGATTGTCCTATGGAGCAGGACCAGCATGTTTCCAAGCGTTCTTATCTTGGATATAAGCTTCTAATCTAAAGTATGCTTGTTTACAAAGTGTATGATTAATGTGAGTTTAAATTTTTTTTTCATTTAATGGCAATATATCACAAGGTATTTTATTGTAACATTTAACACAGTACCCCATAAAAGATGTATGTACTTTGGCTAATCTAAAAAATGGTTGATGTATTTTATCTTCATTTCTAGTATTAAAATTATGTCTATCGCTTGTTTTATTAAAAAGATGTATATTTTTTCTTAAATACATAATATTTTCATAAATAAATTGGCAAGGTACCGTCATAATATTAATCTTTTTAAAAAGTTCGCGGCGACGTAGATTATAAATGGCTCTGACAGCTCTCTTTTGCAAAATAAAGATGGATTCAATGTCAGCAGCTCGACCCCATTGTAAAATGCCGTACGACATTAAGCTGTGAAAGTAGCTAAAGTAGACTACACGCGCGGTTTCTACATCAAGTGTGAAGAAGTGAAAACAAAACACAAACAGAATAATTTGCCATCACTCACTGATATCGGATTTAAAACCGAGTACATCCCGAGGACAGCCGAAGACATCCGAATGTAGCACGGTGTCGGTAACAGTGTCGCGAGTTCAATGGTTTTTTCCCCATCTCAAAAAATGCCCAACGGACCTGAAGAAGTATTCACTTCAAAAATAATGAAGCTAATGGATCTATAACTTGGTTATGGTCTTCTTTTCGGATCGCTAACACGACTGTATTTGAGATCTTGTTGACCCAAAATTTCGCCACTTCCACGACGCCGTCAGTGGCAGTGCAGAGGTCACATTGACTGCATGATTTGAGACACATAGGGCAGGATAATATCGCACACCTAGATCTAAACAGCGATTAACTCAAAAAAACACTTTTTTTAGAAAAGTTGAAAATCTGATTACCATCTCCCCGTGCACTACAGGAGTTTGCTATTATTGATCAATACTTTTTAAATGCAGATAGAACTATTTTTGCATCTGTTTTGTTGGTCGCTGGGTAGTGAGTTAAGGAGTTCGATGGTATGCATACCTCAAATATTTAGATTTTTGAGTTGGCTCTCTTTAAATCTAGGTGTGCGATATAATACGAGGAGCACAAAACCGGTCGAAGTGGAGGAGCTTTGGGCACGCCTAAGTCCAGCAGTGGACATCTTTCGGCTGATGATCATCATCACTTAGCTGCCTCGGCTTATTTTTAATTAATTTATTTTTGGATTGTTTTTTTACTATTTGCTGTACTCTGGACGCTTTTAACGCATACGTCTTTTTACATCGTTCTCACATATAATTATAAATTCAACTAATATTTTTGTAAAAATATAATTTAAAAGAGTGTCCATGGAGTTTCTTGCCCGTTCTTCTCCATAAGTACCTACGCTTTGGAATGGGCAACTAGCTTCATATTTTCTGACTGACCTACTTCTTGACATTTCAAAAGTGCCTGTAAATGGTTTAATTGAAACAAATGCTTTGAGTTTGAGTTTGATCAGGGCAGGATATAGGAGGCAAAGTGTTATTGGGTTTTTCTATCTGGAATTTCTCAGTAGCAGCCTGGAGTCTGAATTTGTGCCCGGTTGATGGCAATTAGGTCCTGTATTACATGGGACTTGGACATAACTGGCGAAAAGTGGCTGTACAATCACGAGCACTAATATGTCAACACTTGGCAACTTTAAATTGCGATTTTTTCACGAAATAACGAATGCAACGTTGATATACGACACTTTAGATAAACCTATGGGTTCGAAAATACTATGTTCCTAATAATATAAAATTTCATTCAAAAATAAAGGAGAAAATCGCCTTTGAATAAAGCCAAGTGTATACATACTTATGCTCGTGTCTGTACCATGGGTACAACTTGGCCCAAATCTTCGGGGTTCGGAAACAAGCTTTGTGATTTAGGTACGGTCACCAAAGGAGATAAGTAACCAGCTGGGCAATAACACACTATCAATTGGATTCGTTTTCATTTTGTCAGTTCAACAACATCCATTGCGTTATTTACGTGTTGAGCAGACAAATTTTTCGAATTTATGAATCAATGTATTAGCAATTTGCTTCAAAATTATTCAGATTCCCATTGATAGTGTTAGTATGTACGCAGTTATCGTTAGTCGTCGGATATTGTTGAAGTTTAGTAAGAAACCGATGGATGTTTCCGAATAAAATTTAATTCAGTTAATAGAAAAGAAACAGTTCATTTACCAAATTAAACATTCGAAAACATCCGTCGGTTTCTTACTGAACAAATATTTTGACAAACATTGGACACGACAATACGCAGAACGCAGCCGCGCTCCACTGTGGACAGGCAGACCGCGCGCGCGCACCCGCGCCGCTCCCGCCCCGCGCTACCAGTCTGGCCAAGCACTTAGAAACTCGCTCTTTATTCTATGCGTATGTATACATACATTCATACATAATCAGCATATAATATGCCCACTGGTCTGTGTGGTGCCGGACTTAAAGAATAGCACCACCCCATACTTCCCGTGGGTGTCGTAAAAGGCGACTAAGGGGCGTACCGGAGAATGGGCAGTAGCGTTCTCTATGCATTCCACCACCATACCATACTGCGATCGCCAACCCGCCTGCCAAGCGTGGCGATTATGGCATACCCCGCTTTTGGGGGAGGCTATGTCCAGCAGTGGACGTCTTTCGACGGCTGAAATGATGAATGACACTGCTGGGACACGGGCCTCCTCACTGTGAGAGGGAGTGAGCCGTAATCCACCACGCGAGCCCAGTGCGGGTTGGTGGATGTCACATGTCTTGGAATTTTTGGTTCTAGGACATGCCGGTTTCCTCACGATGTTTTCCTTCACCGTTTTGAGAGCAACGGTGATGATATAATTTACGCAAAATAAAGCGCCTATCTAGGTTCGAGCCTACAACCTACAACTCGTAAGTCGCGGTCGTCACCACTTAGCCACCACTGCTCTCGTACGTATGTATACATATGTATAAGTAAATAAATTAATATGACGTCATACCCTTTTCTGTGATAAGCCTTACCAAGAGAAACTATTTATATCTTTTTTATAGCTTCAAGGCAGTTATGGCTTATCTCGTTGTTTATTTTCCTCCGAAATGAACAACTAAAACCGCTATTTATCTTGCTATTTATTGTTAGAAACGGCAAACAAAACTCATCAAAGTTTATTACTTAGACTTATTATTTCTTGTAGGTAAGCTTATAGAAAAGATTTGTCAACAAAAGATTGTCGGCCTTCGAGTTCTCCGGGAGGTAGAAAAAGAGGGGCTCGTGGCTAAATAATAACAGCCACACGGATCGATCGAAGGTTGCCGCGGTCGGTTCGTGGATGGGTGGCCATTCATTACATATCGATACCCCTCCGTGCCTCAGAAATCAAGTTAAGCCGTTGGTCCCGACTGCCATTTGTGGTACGTCACAGTCGTTACGGGTAGTCAGATGCTCAAAAGTCTGACAACCAGTCTTACTAAGGAGTATCGTGTTACCTAGTAACTGCGTTGTGGAGGTCAGATAGGCAGTCGTTCCATGTAAAATACTGGTATACAGCTGCATCTGGCAAGACTGGAACTCGACCAAAATAGCTGTGAAAAGGCGAGGCAGTTTGATTGAACCTGTTTACCAGGAAACACACCAACTATGGTAACTTTACAGGAAGTTCTATGATCCTTGTTATTTTCTTCTGGATTTTACACCTTTCTCTGTTAGTAAAAAGTCTGAAGGATCTTTGATTAAAGGCTCTTTTAGTAAACATTTTTCGAGGATCATGTTTAGCCTAACTTGAATCCGGTGTAATTAGTAAGAGGATTAGATATTTTTTGAATTGCATATTCAAACTAACACTTAAACAGTAAATTAATTCATTATATACATATAAATTAGTATTTTATTTATTATTATAAAATTATTTAAATTAATTAATTATTATAAAAATAATAACAGTCACAACACGTCAACCTAGTCAAATAACCCGCCCCTAACTGTCCTGGCACAAAGGTGCCCAAAACGCTTGCTGCATTGCCACGTTGGATGGCAATGGCTAACCTTTGCAGTAAAGTAAATTAAACAGTAAATTATAATAAATAGGTAAGATATTTACTGCATATTTTACACGGCAAAAAAGTATTACAACTACAAGGAAACAAAGAACTCGTGTTTCGTATCCGACAACTCTGTGCATGGCAGAACCTCAAGAAAGAAAACGTCACACAAATATTTTCTTCTCACCACGTTAACGCTGCAGTTCTCATTTCGGTCGCATTTTCTCTGAAGCAGCGTATTTTGCTGACAAGTTGAACATGCCAACACAAAATAGTGTACTGTGGGCCTAGCACAAACGCACGGAGCGGGATTTTAAAATTGAAAATACTCATGTTGCACTTAATATTTACTTAGTTTTAAGGTTTTATTTTATATAAATAAAACCTAAAAACTACAGCGCCCCGCGGTTTCACCCGCGTATTTTCCGATCCCGTGGGAATATCGGGATAAAATCTTAAGTCCTTCCTTGGGATGCAATCTATCTCTCTGCCAAATTTTATCGAAATACGTTCAGTGGTTTAGGCGTGAAAGGTAACATACATACAGAGAGACAGACAGAGTTACTTTCGAATTTATAATATTAGTATGGATAAGCATAATCAGTCTTTAATGTTCCCACTGCTGGGACACAAGCCTCCTCTCTTCGAGAGCGAGTGGGCTGTAATCTACCACGCGGGGCCGATACGGGTTGGTAATGTTACATGTCTGCGATTTTTTGGTTCTAGGACTTTTTTTCCGGTTTCCTCACGATAGAATAGAATAGAATACTCTTTACTATGTACACCATATAAATTACAGACATACATATAAAAACTGTACAAATGATGATATAATGGGCGGACTTATCGCTAAAAGCGATCTTTTAAAGACAACCATTGGATGGATTAAAAAATGGAAGGACATACAAATACTGTAGGTAGTCTGTGGTGTACCATTTACATAATACAATAAATACATAGATACATAAGGTATATGACACGACACGACACGACGATGATGATGTTTTACTTCACCGTTTTGAGACATTTTCGAAAAATACGAGTAGTGTTACAGCCAAATTAGACCGATTTTAAATTTTCTATAGAAACAGAGATTTCCAGTTACCTTTTATTAAATAAAACATTTCAAAATGTTCTTAAGTAACTTTTTAGATCTTTGTATGCTGCTCATGCGTATGAAGTTTCATTAAAATCGGTTCATTCATTTCTAAAAACAGGGGCTTGAAAGTTTCTATGAAATGCCGTACGGCATAAACTCTCATAACCCGCGTATACGTCGTGCGTTCGCGCTAGGGTCTCGGCAGTGCACTTTTTTAAGTTGGCATCTTCAAACTTAACACGCGTGCCTTCAAGAGGTTCTTTACATGAACTACGCTGACGTAGAGTATAAAAAAGTCTACCAAAGAGAAAACAATTTCTTTAGAAACTTTATACTGTTCAGGCCTTTGTTAAGCATCTAAGGATAAAAATCTTGAGATAATTAAAACGTACTTTGCTAAGTTATAAAGTATTTCAGTAATCACAAGCTCGTGGATAAGTTACGAGTTTCAGCCAAGAAGCTGACAGATAATATGATGTAAATTTAGAATTTGGTTGAAAACATAATTATGTTCGGTGAGTATATGAATTTATGAAGGGCCCGTGGCTAAATAATAACAGCCGCACAGGTCGATCGATCAGGTTAAGCTACGCTTGCCGCGGTTGGTTTGTGGATGGGTGACCATCTTTACATACCGAGACCCCTCCGTGCCTCGGAAAGCACGTTAAGCCGTTGGTCCCGGCTGTCATTCGTGGATCTTTGACAGTCGTTACGGGTAGTCAGAAGCCCGAAAGTCTGACAACCAGTCTTACCAAGGGGTATCATATTACCCAGTAGCTGGGTTGTGGAGGTCAGATAGGCAGTCGCTCCATGTAAAATACTGGTATTCAGCTGCATCCGGTTAGACTGGAAGCCGACCCCAACATAGTTGGGAAAAGGCTAGGCAGATGATGATGAGTATATGAATTCATCTAATTTGAAGTAGGTGCAATCGACAAATAAGTAACGCATGATTTGCTTCATCATAATCATCATCATTTCAGCCGCAAGACGTCCACTGCTGGACATAGGCCTCCCCTAAGCACTTCCACTTCGACCGGTTCTGTGCTTCTCGCAACCAACGGGTTCCTGCGGCCTTCACAAGGTCGTCGGACCACCTTGTTGGAGGCCTGCCAACGCTACGTCTTCCGGTACGCGGTCGCCACTTCAGAACCTTTCGGCCCCATCGGCCATCTGTTCTGCGATCAATGTGCCCTGCCCACTGTCACTGAAGTTTGGCAATTCTTCGAGCTATGTCGGTTACCTTGGTTCTCCTGCGGATGATATGCTTACCTGTAAGAAATTGGTACATCTAGTCCATAAGTATATTGGATGTATCTCATATCTTAGTGTCTGTGTGGTGCCGGACTTAAAGAATAGCACCACCCCATACTTCCCGTGGGTGTCGTAAAAGGCGACTAAGGGGCGTACCGGAGAATGGGCAGCAGCGTTCTCTATGCATTCCACCACCATACCATATTGCGATCGCCAACCCGCCTGCCAAGCGTGGCGATTATGGAAAACCCCCCCTTTTGGGGGAGGCCTATGTCCAGCAGTGGACGTCTTTCGGCTGAAATGATGATGATGATGATAATCTCAAATCTTTGTATCAGTGTATTCAATTCTAATCACACTAATATTATAAAGGCGAAAGTTTGTGAGTGTGTGCGTGTGTGTGTTTATATGTTTGTTACTTCTTCACTCTCAAACGGCTGGACCAATTTTGATAAACTTTTGTATGGAGATAGCTGACACCCTGGAACAACATATAGGATTACTTTATATCCCGATATTTTCACGGGATCGACATTTACGCGGGTGAAACCGCGAGGCGCAGCTAGTTTATATTTTTAAAGTTTTTATGACATTGATTTTTACAACCTGTGACTACAGTAACTCACACACTTGTTAAAATTCTAGGAAAATCATCTACTTTTACATTATTTGTAAATATGTGAGCACCATGTATCTATCACATAATTGATTTACCTGTCATTCTTCCATTTTACCTTTTGTGGTAGACTAATTTTATTCCAGGTGCATCGTCTTCACATATAATTATATTATGTAAACAAAACCTTGTAAAACATTTTAAAAGAATAACGGTGGAGTTTCTTGCCCATTCTTCTCCATACGAACACTACAATTTGGAAGGGGCGACTAGAAACAATTCTATTTTACTGTAATTTTTGACGTTCAAAAGTGCCTTTAATGTGCCTATTTGAAATAAATGACTTTGACAATTGTTGGTGACCCAAATAAATAATACAATTAATTCGCAATACAACGTGGTAATGCCGCCAGTCTCTTGGGTACATTAACAGTCGACAGCGATGCGGATGAATTTTTCGACGCAATTTTTTAGTTTCTGTATAGTTTTATTTAAGTTAGGATTTAATTTTGTTATTTTTAGATTTGGTTCAAGTTATATTTATGTTGATTTTAAAGGACAAAAATAAAAAATAAAAACTGCGACCAACTCTGAGAAAAAGCCGGAAAGTCTAAAAGAGACTCAATTATTTAAAAACTGTGCATCATTAGACGCGCAAAAGTATTTAGAGGTTTATTAATTTAATTGAGTGTCCATCATCAGGAGGCCAATAAGTTTTAAGAGGATCGGCTAAATACTTTAATTTATAAATATATCTTACTAGCTTCCGCCCGCGGCTTCGCCCGCAAGGTATGTCGATAAAAACTACCTTATGTCCTTCCCCGGGATGCAATATATCTTTCTTTTGCCAAATTTGATCGAAATCCGTTCAGTGGTTTAGGCGTCAAAAGGTAACATACAGACAGACAGATAGAGTTTCGAATTTATACTATTAGTATTTATAATATTAGTATGGACTTTACACTTTTTATTTGATTTTATCTGATGTATGTATCTGGTGTATTGTGTGTCTTTTAGTCTGCGCTAAATAAATGTATGTATCTATTTTCTTTCTTTCTTTCCTGCCACTGTAATCTCAGTATTATTGTAGTTATTGTTATTACAGATTTGGGTTTATTTTAGTTTGATAGCTAAAACAGCTTTTTATGTGTAAAAGTCATACATGTGATTGTTATCGACATCTAAACACTTTAAAAACACAGATTTGCTAAACTCATACCGCAAGTGACCACAATACATGCGTACTTCATGTCGAAGTCACAAGTTTATTATTTAGAAGAATTTTGCATTTCACCGCTGCCAGCAAAGAGTTTAAGTTTTTATATTTCGTTTAAGTTACTCATCAGAATGCCAATTTTATTCTCGTAATAATTAAAACGTTCAAAATCTACTCGCAGTCTCCCCTTGGCGACAAACAAATGTCAAATTCTTGTCAAAATGTAGAGAAATTCGATGGATTTTTGACAGATTGAGACTAAGATCAGACTGAGAACGTTCTTAAAATTACGAGAATTACCCCTCTGGTGTGTTCCCATTATGTACACAGTTATTGTAAGTGAACACAGAATTAGTTGTTTATTTTCTTATTTTTCTAAAACTGCATCACATTTCCACATCGTACTAGCTCTATCGCCGCTTTCATTCCCCAGGGCAATGTAAATCGTATTATTGAAAGGCTGGCGGCTCGGGTACGTTCGGTCCAAGACAAAAAGTACTTTCCCAGGAACATGTGCTTTGATTTTCTAAAGGGACCCGTGACATGAATTCATAAAGCCTTTTTGGCAACCGCCATAGATACATTAGACATTTTATATTTTGTCTTTACTCCTGTTTTTGGGAAAACCGTGGTTAGAATTTTAAGTTGCTTCTATGGTGTTTTTGTATGACTGTAAGAGGGTTAAACAAAATAAACTTGAAACTATTTTTTTTACAAGAAATTGCATCTTGCATAGTTTGTTGTGAAAAAAAAAATTACCACTGATAGCTTCTTTCATATGGGAGGGCTATGCAAAGCTACGAGGAATTTGCTTCATTGTTGGTAAGGATACAAGAGCCAATTAATTATTATATTAATTAATTTTAACATTAACGGTCCGTAAATTACAGGAATCGGCCATAAAAAACTTAACCACCAGAATAGCAGGATGACTTTAACAAATTGACTAATGAATTATTAATTTATCACTAATTCTTTTTGTGTGAAAAATAAATCGATGACCTGTATATCTGTCTCAACATTTATCGTTTATCTAGGTAAGCTAATCTCGGCTAGTAAAGTAAAATAAATTTGGCACAGATGTCAACATCAACTTTCTTCGAATGGAATCAAAAGTGAGCCACATAAATGCTTCTCCTAGAAATAAGTCACCATCTGCCTAGCCTTTTCCCAACTATGTTGGGGTCAGCTTCCATTCCAACCGGATGCAGCTGAATACCAGTATTTTATATGGAGCGACTGCCTATCTGACCTCCACAACCCAGTTACTGGGTAATACGATACCCCTTGGTAAGATTGGTTGTCAGATTTTCGGGCTTCTCACTACCCGTAACGACTGTCAAAGATCCACGAATGACAGCCGGGACCAACGGCTTAACGTACTTACTGAGGCACGGAGGGGTCTCGGTATGTAAAGATGGTCACCCATCCACAGACCAACCGCGGCAAGCGTAGCTTAACCTGATCGATCGACCTGTGCGGCTGTTATTATTTAGCCACGGACCCCTCTCCTAGAAATAAGTACAAACATGAATTAAATGTACCTTAAATATTTGCAATGTGCTTACATTGCAAATATTTAGGAAGAAAGTATATATTAATGCCATTCAGGTGTAAAATAAGTTACCAAACTCGTTTATGGAACTTCCCATCCCCATGTTCAAGAAAAAGCTAATAAGTTGGTTATGGGATAATTACTTTTATGACATTGGCGAATATATGGAGTATTGTAAAAATCAGTCTTAATTTTGTCCTTGATTTTAAAGGAACAATCTCCTTATTATAATAATATTAATTCCACCACAAATCTTAAAATTAATTGTACTTGGTTATATAAGAATGATACTTGAATATTTGTACACCATTTGTTGTGGTAGAGTGTATAAAACTTAAAAAAAATAACACCAAACTATGTAAAACTACGTTCTTACAAATAAATAAATTGTAGTTCGAAATGTGTGAGTAGTTACACTGATTATACCAAACCATTAGGTTACTCATTAACTAATGATAAGATAGTATATATCCATACATATTGAATTATGTACTTTTACACTTGCTCCTAACATCATTTATCAAAGTAATGATAATAAGATACGGAGGTTATTTTCCTCGTGTATTCTCCATCTTTTCAAACCTTCCTTCGTAAAAAAATAATTCTTATCATGAAAAATGATGAAGGCTCAGCTGTCTTTTACGAATCGTTATTAGGTTCCTATTTAGCTATTTTATCCGTGTTTTTTACAACGCTTTAAAATCAGCGATCGAAAATGTACCCTGTGTCCTTAGAACTAAGGTTAATTTTTTTGTTTAGCTACTTAATGGAAAATCTCTATGTTAGAATGTAATAGCGAAGCAGTCGATCTAAATAAATCATCGGTTTTCCTCGCAATAACAAAAATAAGAAGTATAATTTTTGATCTTACACACGACTGTATTTTTAACCGACTCCAAAAAAGGAGAAGATTCTCAATTCGGATGTTTATACAAGATCTAAAATATCTTATCAACCTTTTACGGTAAATGTTGATCCAGTGACAAGTTAGAACAACTGTTGATCCGCCTATTTTACGTGTTTACTCAGCTCCGCGTCGCGCAAACTGATATACTTTGATCCGTCCATGATACGCGTGTGACGTCGGTGGATCTGCACTTACAGGTTTTCAATAAACTCGTCAGCGATTTGACCAACATTTGTTGATCCATCAACGGTCGAAAAAATCATACTGAATATGATTTCTTAGATCCAGAGTATATTTAACTTATATGCGACATTTACTTGGACTAAGTTGATCCGGAGCCAAAATTGACGAATAGGTACTCGAACACAAAGCGGCAACGTCGCGTTCTGCGAGTGACAGAGAACCCAGTAGACTATTTCGTCGTATTTTTACCGACTTCACAAGAAGGAGGAGGTACTATGTTCGGATGTGTTTTTTTTTTTTATATGTTTGTTCATCGAATACTCCGCCAATTCTCGACGGATTTTCAAAATTATTTTTTGTTCGAAAGTAGATAGTTCTGAGGTGGTCCCACTGTCACCAAGTTAGGATCTGATGATGGGATCTTAGAGAAATCGAGGGCAACCCTCAAATTTTATAAGCTCACTTATTGTTTTTCGCATATTTTATGAAGGATCTTGTGTATTTGCGTATGGTTGTCACCATCTCAGGTAGCTGGGCTGATGATGGAAGGTACAACTCCTTAACAGTAAGAAGTTCTCGAACAGGCAAGGACTGTTTTAGTAAATTGTTTTGATGTTTGATAGGGCAATTGCCACATTTGGTCTTATGATCATCAAGTTATGACCTGATGCTGCAGTCAGGATAGTCTGCTGAGTACCTAACTCCTCGACAACTAACAGCAGATATATCGTGTTTAGGCTTATTGAAAAGGGCTCGATGTGTGGATAAACGTTCTGTTAATGAGGAACACCGAAGTACAAAGAGACCTGATGCTGAAGCCAGGAGCATCAGTAAAAGTACAAACCTTGAAATTACAGCACCGTAGTCGTGTTTGGGCTCATTTTAAACAGGACTAAATTTTAAGTTCAATGCAATGTTGACATAAGTCTGGCCTGATGCTGCAGCCAGGATTATCAGCATCTAGTCTAAAACTAATAAATACTTCTTAAAGTGAAATACTTTTGCGAGTTTTTCTTCTGTATAATTATCCTAACAAAGGTTGCCGGTAGTGGCTGGATGAGAGAAGCGGAGGACCGTGAACGTTGGCGCAAACTTGGGGAGGTCTACGTCCAGCAGTGAACTGCAATAGGCTGATGATGATTGATTTATTGATGATTGATGAAACTTGGCCCTTAGCAAAATTTTTCTTGCCTAAGTCTATTATTAAAGTAACTTGAGCATTAATTGCTCTCGGAAATTATGATTTTGTAAAGTAGAGCTGATGATGAAGACCACAAAAGGCCATCGGAACTACTCAATGACAATTATTTCACGGGTTGCGATTCGATTACTTTAATATAGCTGCTAAGCAATTTATGCTCATTACAATGCGTATGGTGAAGTGGAGCTGATGGTGACTTCTCAATCAGCTCCAGTTCTCCTGGTTCTTACTAGGAGAACTCCTCAACTATTAACGTCCCTGCATCGGGAAAATCAATATTTTGTAAAAGGTGATATTAGGCTATTATAACTTAGATACATTACAAACTGACCCGCTAAAAAGTGAAAAATAAAAACTTTTTTACAAAAAAAAACAACCGACTTCCAAAACACTATTAAGTGAAAAATAACTTTAAATTCGGAAGTCGGTGGTAAAAAACTAAAATACAAATCCAAAGACACCGACTTCCGAAATTAAAGTTATTTTTCACTTTATAGTGTTTTTGGAAGTCGTTTGTTTTTTTTTCTAAAAAGTTTTTATTCGTTTAAGTAGTATTTCCTTAGTCAAAATATGTGGCTTGGCCATTTCGCTACATTCACATGAGCGTAAGGTGAAAAACTCTCATACTGTTATGGACTTTTACTCCTGAAATTTAAACAACTCTACACCTTAGTCAAAATATATGGCTTGGCCGTTTCGTTACTACAAGAACCATTGTATTGGGTGGAGTGGAAGGGAGTGTCAGACTCTTACTAACTAAAACCCACCCGTGTTCCTTCCTAAGCCCTTTATGGTAACCCTTTCAGACAATCCCGCTGACACGGCAGGCTTCGGCCCTAAGGGCCCCCTCCTCGATGCTGACCGCCCGCAGGCCCGCGCCTACGGTGGCCGGGAGTCGTCACGCGGCTCCCGACGCCTGGAGCTATTGCCTCCAGATCCCATGGCGGCAGTCCGGCAAGGAGGCTTACCGCCTCGTCCGAGATCGTGCGGTAGCCCCGGATAAGCCTTACGGCTACCACCTTTTGGAGCGCGTTCAGGTAGTGGGCGGCTCGCCGCCGCAGTGAACGCGCCCACACCGAGGCCCCGTATAGGGCCATGGAGCGCACAAAGCCTCCGGCAGGAGGAGTTTGGCCCCCTCAGGTTAGGCACCGCCACGACGACCCCACCCCGGAAAACCGCGTCCCCCGTGGTAAGGGCTCTCACGCGCATGATGACGTCTACCGTCGAGCGCCCCTTGCGGAAGCCAAACTGGCTGTCCGCAAGATCCGGCCCCGTCCTCACCAGGTGCCCGACGAGGCGGCCCGCAATCACTCTCTCAAAGAGCTTGCCGACCTCGTCGAGCAGCACGATGGGCTAGTATGCGGGCGGAGAGTCCGCAGGGCGCCCTGGCTTCCGAATGAGGACCAGCTTCCCCGTCTTCCAACGGAGTGGAAACTGGCCTCTCTCCAAACATGCGCTTAAGAACGCCTCCAGTCGAGGCCCGAGAGCCCTCGAGGCCAGGACCCAGGCTTAACCTGGCAAGCCGTCGGGTCCTGGGGCGGTATTTTTGGCCTTCAGCCTTCCTACCGCCACTCTCAGTTCTACCCCGGTCACTGCAGGGAAGTCGTCATCCGCGTGGTCCTCTTCGGGCACCGCAATTGGCGGAGCCATGGGCGGGGCAGTGTGCTCCCCCCTTGAAGGGAACAGAGCGCTCACCACCTACTCCACCAGCTGGGGGCGGAGACTGCGTCAGCGGGGGGGCCCAGGTGCGGCGTTTATTCCGCGCCATTTTATAAGGGCGCCCCCACGGATCTCTGTTCAGAGTCTCCACCATCTCCTCGCGGGCCACATCCTTGGCCCGCTGGATGGCCTCTTGGAGGGCGGTCTTCGCCGCTCTGTAACCCTCGTACAGCTCCGCCTCCATGGCTTCTGCATTCGGAGGGCGAATGCGGAGCCGCACAAGGGCTTCAAGGGCACTTTCAAGGGGGCGGCAAACATAGAAATCTCCTTATTGAACACATTGTTCTATATGGAACATTAACGCAAACGTTTGCAGGTTCAAACCACTTAGGGCCAGCTTTTCAATCGCCAGTTAACTTTTATTTCGACGAATAAGTTTTTCATTGTGACAGTTTTTGTTTGGACAATCTGTCAAAACGTCACATTTATTCTTCAGGTAAAGTTATCTAATTATTGAAAAATTGGCCCTTAGATAGGTAATCTCTAAGAGGGTATTCCCCTGTTATGAATATAACCCTTCATTGTGCGTGGTCCGACACGCACATGGCCGTTTCTTTTTATGCACTTTCATAACAACTTAACCAACATCAAATTCCTCTCTAAAAGCCTAGTATAGTAGGCTAAAGACGGGGCGGCATTGTCAGTTTTGCACGCGGGCGGTGAAGCACCCAGGGGTGGGCCTGAACGGCCAAAGATACGAAACGGCAACGTCGCGGCTGCTTTCAGCCAATCCGATCGTTTGCTGTGCTCTGATTGGCTCATTTAAATCGGATCAACATTAATAAGGTGGATTTGTATATTGGATCAACTTTGGCGAACGCTAGTAAGCAGTCCCGTGAGTGTTGATGTTGATCCGGTCGGAGCCACATTAGTTACCAGAAATGCATATTGGATCTACAAAAGGCGCCGGATCAACATGCATTTTTGGATCAACAAAGTACTCGCGTAAAGTCGCGTCAGATCAACATTTACCGTAAAGGGATATCTATATATATATATATATATATGTATATGTATATATGTATATATTTTTTTTTAGATCTTGTACTTCCACGGCGTTGTCGGTGGCATCGCAGAGGGCATTTTGAATCAATGTTTCTGGACACAAAGGGACAGGAGGACACAATTCTGTTGCTAATTCAGTTACAAGTTGTCACATAAACAAAACTTAAATCTGTAACATATTATTATTATTAATTTAAGATTCTTAACTTATTTATTGTGTGAATATTATCTCGGAAATTAAAATAAACACATTTATCAAAATCTGTAGGACAGACCATGTATTACAATTAAGGGAGCATACATAATCTCACAGGCGGGACTCGTGGCTAAATAATAACAACTGATCGATCGGTTACTATTATCATCGGGTCGATCGGTCAGGCTACACTTGCCGCGGTCGGTACGCGGTTGAGTGATCAGCTTCATATACCAAAAAAAAAAAACAGTGGCATTCCGGGAGTGCTGACTAGAGTGAAAACAAAACACAAACACAATTCTTCTGACTTCACTCACTGACATATAAAAGCACGTTGGTCCCGGTTGTCATTCGTGGATCTTTAGCAGTGGTTATGGTTCATCAGAAGCCCAAAATTCTGACAACTAGTTTTACCAAGGGATATCGTGTTACATTCAGATTCGGGATAAGAAGGTGAGATAGGCCGTCGCTCCGCGTAAAATACTGGTATTCAGCTGCAGCTGGTAGGACTCGAAGTGGACCTCAAATTAGTTGGGAAAAGGGTAGGCAGATGATGACATAATCTCATAGCGTAAAGTAGATCGAAGAGTATACGTTTTTAGAATGAAAATTTCGCCCTATTATTCAAGCGCATTAAGCCATTATCGGATAAGAAATATCACTCGCTAATCTGTGGGTGTATTTCATCGAAAAGGGGAGATATTCTAACCATGAGAATATCAACACGACACAAATAATACACCTACTAGTGGTGGATTGATATTTTTCTGACAATAAATTAGAAACACGTGTATCACTCTACCAAAAATCTATAAATAAATGTTGACACTACCCATTTTAATTTTTATAAATATTTTTTAGTTTTTAGTCCATATATCGTGTACAGTCACGAGCATAAGTATGTATACACTTGGCTTTATTCAAAAGCGATTTTCTCCTTCAATTTTGAATGAAATTTTATGTTATTAAGAGCGTTTACGTCGTACGACTTTTCATACAAACTTTCAAGCCCTTATTTTTCGAAATGAATGAACCGATTTTAATGAAACTTCTTACGCATAAGCAGGATACCAGGGTCTAAAAAGTTAGTAGAAAACATTTTTGAAATGTCTTATTTAAAAAAAGATAACTGGAAATCTCTGTTTCTATGGAAAATTTAAAATCGGTCTAATTTGGCTGTAACACTATTTTTCGAAAATGTTTTCTACTAACTTTTTAAACCTTCGTATCCTGCTTATGCGTATGAAGTTTCATTAAAATCGGTTCATTCATTGCGAAAAATAAGAGCTTGAAAGTTTGTATGAAATGCCGTACGGCGTAAACGCTCTTAAGAACATAGTATTTTTGAACCCATAGGTTTATGTAAAGTGTCCTATTACAAGGGTCGTTATTTCACGAAAAAATCGCAATTGAAAGTTGCCAATTGTTGACATATTAGTGCTCGTGACTGTACACCAACCAACCAACTGTGATATTAGATAAAACCGATATATTCCGATTCTAGGCTTCCAATCAGATTAGGGTTGCCTAATATTACGGGTACAACTAATATTATGTGGGTCGAATTTCTGCCTGGCAATACATCAGAAAACTATGATAACTTTCACCGGGGTAATTCGTATAATAGAGGAATGAGGAACAGCCGGTCGATTCTGTAAAAATCTCACCGTGAAAACTTAGGTGAAGTGAGTTTGTTCTTGCTAGGAATTGACACTATTGACAGCTCACTCCACGCTCACTTCACCTAAGTTTTCACGGTGAGATTTTTACAGAATCGCACTGCAGGGTGTAAAGTTCACTCATCTTCCATAGAAAAGGGAGGATCCTCCGACTAGCCATGTGATGTGTCTGGTGAGCTACTGCCCGACGATTGATGTCGGAACTTTGTATACAACATTATTTTTAGTATATGCGAAACCCGAAATACGTGTCTAGTATTATATGTAAATAATCTATGTACAAAATTTCAAAACTGTATCATGAAAAATCACAAAGTTATAAGCTTGTTAAGTTAAGTAGGTACCTGTTTGTTTGTACAAAAACATGTTCACCCCGTGTTGCCTAGAAGAATTTATTAGACAGTATAAGGTAGTTGCCGCCTACAATAAATGGCGTGAGAGTGATTGGGCACTGATAATGAGAGTTTACCTTCAGGGCGCTGCCCTAGCATTATATAATTTGACGTATCACGAAGGTATTACTTTTAACGATATTTGCTTCGCGTATTTTGTCTTTCGGGAGGAGCTTCCGTGCAGATGTCACAGAGCGTTATTTAAGGCGCAGAAAGAGGAGATTTTAAAAGATCCGTCTGAAGAATGCGGACAAGATGATGTTATAAATGTAGATGATGATGCTTCTTTATTATTTAGTGGAAGAGAAGATGACCCACTACAAGATGAGCAAAGCTGCCTAGAAAGCAGCGTGGAAGTTGATGGAGATGAAGAAGATGATGACGAGCGCAGCAGCCAAGAGAGCAGCCATGCAGAGGATGAGAAGGAGCTGATGGAAGTGTTCTAGAATGAACACGAGGAAGAAAGTAACGAATCGGGTCAGTCCATTCCAGTTATTGATATATCTAGTTATGTTTCAGAGCCGCAGGAAGAGCATCATGCATGATCACGATGTACAAATCAATACAAATAACATCGCTATTGATCAATTTACTGAGAATAATTTTTCGTTTAATAATTCCAAAATAAAGGAGGATGCCCATTTCGATTTTTCGACTACAAAAGACAATGCACAAAACATCGTTTTGTCAGTTGACAATAGTAAGGTGGATAGTGAAATGGGGTTAGTTGAAGATGATGTGGAGCTGTGTGCAGTCAGAGATGAAGAGGCAGAAGTGAAAGACAATTCTGTGCAAATTAAAAACTCATTTAATTTTTCTACAGATGGAGTTGCAGTCTTTAATAATAATGATCTTGTCAATAATAGAAAAATAATAAACATTCATCGCATAGATATAATTAAGAATAATAATATTATTTCACAATGTGCAACAATCAATATAAGAAAAGCACGAATTAAGAAAAGAATCCCGTTTGTAAGAAAAGCACGCATCAAAAAACGAATCCCTTTTATCAAAAAATCTACAATTAAAAAATCAATTCCAAAATGTTTTTCAACTATTTGTAAATTTGAAAACATAACCCTCCTTCTGACGCAGTCGGGTAAAAACAATTATCATTTTATAACGAAGTTTTTATTTTTAGAGCATAAATTTATTAAATGGAAGTTTAAAGATAAAAACATTTTTAAATTGATTAAAAACTTTTCTTGTCAAGACATAAACTTAGATTTTTTTTTTGTTGACACTTGTCATGTCATTGTAAATAATAATATGTCAGTTAGATGTAAACATTATTATGACATTATTTTAGTTACTAATATGCTACATTTTATTAACATGTTTTCTTGTGTATGTTTCATATGCTGGGAAGAGAATATCGGACGCGGCCGGGAGTGTGAGGTGCCATACCTCACAGCTCCTAGAGGCCTGAGGGAGTGAACATATCGTCGTCGTCAATGTTTTCCAAATTCGAATAGGCCGGGATAGAATGAACATACTCCAGATAATTATAATGCGAGTTATGGGAGGATAATGGTTTAGAAAACTGTGGTCACTCCTACAGGGGGGGGTGACAGACACTCAGCTTAAGTTAAAACCAACTTTGCTTACGGGGCATAGCCTTCGCAAAGTGTGTTGAGTTGACACAATTGGTTCAGCTTACGTTTGAGCACCCACAGTTTTGTTGTTAATGTTTCATTGAGTTATTGTTAGATGATGATGGAGTGAATCTTGAATTTTCCTTCTGGAGTATGGGCATGTGTTAGACTTTTTAGATGAACCCTGGCCTCTTAAACTTTTCCCTCCCTCTGGCTCATACCGTCCGATGGGGTAAAAGAGTTTGAAGTTAAGATCATTTAATTTTTTTTTAAGCCTCATCTAGGCCGATGTGAACTTTCACATCATTTGTTTTCCTAGAAGGCCTAGTCGCATCTTTTCCGTCGGTTTTGGTGTGACGAGGTTCAGGCATGACGACGTTAGTTTGTGTTAGTGCACATTGGCACTTATAAATTGTAAACTTACCTGGCACTTATCGAAGTGTCGGATACGCGGTTCGTTCGTCCTGACTTTAACCTTTCTCTTGCAGGAGATGGTCCTCACCCTGTCTATCTCCGACGTTTGGTCATTTTTCTGTATAGGGTTAGGCAGGAAAGGTCTGTATGTTCGAATGGTGTGAATAAAAGTCTTGTTTGGTGTTTGAGTTATGCGGATACTTTTATTCAAGGGTGGGCGTAGCTGATGTAGAGGCTTTATGTGTAGCACTACGTTTAGTATGACAGGCTGGTTATAATTGTATGGTTATTCCATTCGAAGATTCAAACAAATATGTCAAATATTTTAAGATTGTTTTTTTGTTGACGTCATTCATATAATTTCTGTAAAGCTGTAATGTTCCTTTCAACAATACAATAATTCCAAGTCCACGGTCTTTTAATTATAAACAAGGAACTGTGGAGGTCCAGTGCAGACCTCTACAGTACCTAACCGTTCGGCGCGGAGATTGGATAACCTACTTAGTGTCGCTCGGTGTCCAACTTTTAACCTTTTTTAAATATTTTTGGGACAAAATATAACATGGGGTAAAAATTATTGGAATCGATTCAGTTACTTACTCTGAACAAACTATATTCAGGTTTCGCATATACTAAAAATAACGTTGTATACTTATTCTAGTTGTGTGGTAAACTCTGCTTGCGCGATGCAGGATTTTGTGTGACGTCAGTGTGATGCGTAAGTGTGGCGAAGTAGAAGCCTGACAATATTTTTAAGAAAGTTTGCTTTCTAATTTTGGTTATCTGTCAAAAAACCTCAAATTCGCCTACATTTTTATCAACTTTTTGACATTGTCGCCGACTTGAGATTGCCACTTCCATTTGAACGTTTTTATACACAAGAATTGAAAACTCTCTACTTAATAATTGCATACTTTGGCACACATTCCCCCTGAATGTTATTATATTGCGTTACCCAGTAATTGGGTTGTGGAGGTCACATAGGCAGTCACTCTATGTAAAATACTGGTATTCAGAAGCCGACCCCAACATAGTTGGGACAAGGCTAAGCGGCAGATTGATTGGCGCAAATTACATTCAGTTTATTTTGAAGTATATTTTTTTAAATGTTAATTATCTTAAAAGCCTACCGGTATAGTTAGTATGCTCGGCGCTCGCAAAGAAGAAATACACAAATCAAAGAAAAACAAATCGTCTTGGATAAACACAATTTGAATGCTCTGTCGGTGTTGGTTTTTGCTCCACTCTCCAGCATCCGACGCTGCTGTTAGCATTTTTTGTAATGCACCCGAAACGTGCAGAAAATTGTAAAATGGAGGGAATAAATGCATGGACGCATTCAACATCTGTGTCTGTTTGTGCTTTTGTATCATGTTTGTCAATTTAGTTAGAGTGTTGGTGAAAATTGTTGATAAAAAACGAGTTTGTGAGACAAGGATTTTTAACAGTAGTTATTTTATTTGTTTTATTTTGATTTTTCGGTTTTTTTTTAGATGCTAGTATTTGTATGTGGCCTGTCAATACTAAGTGTTCATACACATGAGCGGTACGCGTCAACGGCAGAGGCAACTGCGGGCGTCGACGGGTGTCGACGGCTGCAGCTGACGTGTGTCGCTCGTGTCTATGCACACTAAAGCATAGGTTTCTTACTCAGCGTCGGTGTTCAAAACTTGGCAAACAATATTTACTTTGTAAAGTATTTTTTTATTTAATTATTGTGAATGTGAGGACTATGTGGGTCACTTCTTTTTTCTGTTTTCCTTCTTAGTTACTTTTAATCATGATCTGGCAGTTTGAGTAATTTACGTGGCCTACCCAAATGTCCTTTCTTTTGTATAGTTTGTTGTATCGTTGAGCTCCTCAAGTTCGGAGTTGAGCTGCGCGATTTTTGACAAATGTGTGCACTGACTGGACAAGTCCGCTCAATCTGTGTGGTTCTTTCCTCAAAAGACCATTTCAGACACCAATCTACATGGTCTTCACATGATCTGACCAAGATTTTGTCTGGACTTTAAAAGAGACCGACCTCTGAGTTTGTTTCGGCCCTTCTTCTCGGAATAGTCAGATTGGAAACTCCGACCTCACCTAGTTTAAAAAAAATATGATTGACGTGTAAAAGTGTTTGTACAAACCTACTCACAGAAAATAAATCAATTATCATTTATCAATATTCTAACTTATTTATTTACTATCTGTGTCAAATTTCATCCAAATCCGTTCTGCCAATTTTGCGCCAATCTGGAACAGACATCCAGGCAAACAAACAATCGGAGAATAATTCAACAAGCTACTTTCGGCATCAGACTCCTCCCCACCTCGTATCAATTACTTTTTTTTTAAAGTATTCACTGTACAGTTTTAACTTCGTTTCTATTTTATTATATGTATATATATAGACAGTTATCTAAATTAGAAGTTTGTCGGGTTCTGGTTCTGTGGACTAGCTTCTGCCCGGGACTTCGTCCGCGTGAATTTTCTTTATATCCTATATGTAGCTGTACTGCTGCTGTGTGTGTGTAGCCGTGTGGTCACCCATCCACGGACCAACCGCGGCAAGCATAGCTTGACCTGATAGAATGACCCGTTGTTATTACTTAGCCACGAGCCCCTCCAGCAACGCTTTAAGTTTTCATCAATATTCAGAATATAAATTACAACTACGTGCATTAAACAGCAAAAAATCTGTAACTAATCCTCTGTCCGCTGCATTTTCATCAAACACAACTTCCATTTTTTTTCCTTACGCTTGACACTGACGACGGACTCGTCAAAAGCCAAAGCACAGACAAGACCCACAAAGGCCGCGTCGTATTCAAAGGGTATTGGGTTGCCCGCTCTAAAATTTCGTTTACTCTTGTCATTTTAGCACGTTGCCGTAACACGCTTCGGCCAATGGCTGGCGACAAAGTTTTGAATTCGTTCTTTTTTTGTTTTTAGCGCCAAAATTACAATGTTTGTTTTTTTTTTTTTTTTTTTAGCTCTTTATTGATTATTAGGGACTTTTATACAATTGTATATGCCAGTCCCATCGGACCTTATAACTTAATAGTACTACTTAATAATAAAGAAACTTATCGGACATTATAACGTAAAACGTAACAATACAAACTTAACTAAACTATAAGCAGCTCCGGAATTAGGTGTCGACAAGATATGATGGAACATACAAACATCGTTCATATTTATCTTGAGCTCTCTAACTAAATCCTCTCTTGCAGACTGAAATCTGACACACTCCGTCAGTAGATGTAAAACGTCTTCCAGTGTGCCACACACCTCACAATTTGGTAAATCAATTTTTTTCATTAAAAAGCCAAAATTTGGCTTGGTTTGTTGAGCTATGTAGCTTTGACACGTTGGGCCGGTTGTTTCAAACGGTTGGTAAAAGTAACATAGCTGGCAAGGCCATGATTTTGTAATTGTAATTTGAAACAAAGCTTTTTTTGGTTTGACGATAGTTAGCGCCATTTTTTAAGTATTCGCATTCGTATTGTTACTGTATATAATTATTTTACTGTGTATCTAGTTGTGTCGTGTACCTACAGTGTGAGATTTGCTGGTGTGATTAATTTGTCCGCGAAATATAATCTGATTTGAACTGCAAACGGTTTTTCTATTGTGCAATAACAAACACTTCCTACAGTACGCCCACAGTAATTAAAATATGCCTGATAATAACGAGACACACATACCTTCTCCGTCATATAGATATTACCCAAATAGCAAGCTCTGAATATCAGAATGGTTGCTAGTTATTTACTGTGTATGAAGGTTCTTATGAATATGATTTGTAGGGAAAGGATATATATGAAAGATATATATAAAGCACAGAAAAACAAGGCTAGACATTCGTTTCAATTTAGGCTTGTCAGTAGGTAATTAATCAGAAAACTAGTCGTCCGTTCGTAAAACTTGGTCATCATGGAGACGAAGGACAAGAAACTCCATGGAAACAATATTAAAGTAAGTATTTTATCAACAAAGAATTATGGCAGGATTTATACAAAAAAATAAAGATGTTTAGAGAAGTTGGAATTCTAATGCTTATATACCGTACCTACTTGAGTGCCTAAAGAGTATCTTCAGGCATTTACAATATTTTTACAACCCCGCATTATGATATAATATGCAAAAATATAATGTTCAAAGCAAATAGTTCAATCATTTTGCTTATTGTTTCAGAACGAAACAGCGGCTGTCAGTGTAAACAGCAATGGCAAAGATTTAAATCTTTAGATTCGCCCTACCGTGTATATAGTCGCACTTCTGATCCGTTTTGACACGTATGAGACACAATGACGCAGTGACTACACTAGATTGTCATAGAAACGCTATTTACTTAGGTGTGAGCTCACTTTTCTCAGTATGGTCACGTTTTCTTGTGACTAAGTACGGTGATGGCAAATATAGCTATTTAAATCATTAGGTAAGTAGGTATATCAATCTACTCCTGGTAATGTATTTTCAACATTGGAAAATATTTTGAACCCTCTAAATGAACTTTTTTTGTACAAATTAATGTAAGGATCTCGGGTCAGTGGGTCGTCTTAGGGGCGGCTCGCCATGATTCTTTCTTACATTGCCATAAATTATCGTTATCTTAAATATGATGAAAATATGATGACGTGTAAAAGTGTTTGTAAAAACCTACTTACAGAAAATAAATCATTTATCATTTATCATTTATAAAAACATTTCCCCTAAGACGACCCACTGACCACAATTAATTCTATCTCTTGGACAATGGTCCAAGAGAACTCAGAATAATAGCAACATAATAACAATACCTAGGAATATTCCTGACTGACTTACACGACAACATAGTCATATACGCAATAATTAAGGTATAATATAAAAACGCATAACTTACGTGACATCTGGACGATCTATTGCACATAAGAACGGCACTAGAACCATCTAGAACTAACCAACTGAACATCTACCGAGCAACTGATTTGATAACGTCATTACAATCCTTTTTAGGAACTACCAACGTCTTTTATGTAACATCTACCGCCATTTTGTACCAATCACAGATCATCATAATATATATTTAGGCTTAATATCTTCAAACGCAGGTAATAAACAAATCTTATGTAGTGAGATCGTTTTAAAACATTATAAGGTAATTATGCAATTTAATAAGAGTTGAATCGTAATTCTTAGACACCATTAAAGATAATATTAACATCAACTGACAGTATTGTGTCAATCCTTTGAAACAGCCCATAATTAAGCGTTTATTGGAAAGTCCCAATAGACCTATCTACGCAGCATCGAGGGGATAGTAAGCTTCAAAAGGGTGAGGTGCCTTTAAATTCGTACCTTTCATTAGCTTCAACACAAGCTACTAGGTAGTAAAATAGCAATATAAAATCTAAGATATGCTACAAGTATAATCAAATATTACTTAATAATTTATAGTAATAATATTTAAGTGATTTTGACAAGTTAAGACTGTTGTTTTTTGTAATCACAACATCTGGTGAAATTAGGTACTTCTACGTTGGTCCCAATTTTCGTAAACACTGGCAGAATAGTTGACATCGGCACAATGATCAAAAAAAAAAAGTTTCGTAAATGTGACATATGTATTAATAGCTCAACTGTCACTAATGAGAAACAGTTACTTTTTCTATTGTCACCGTTCTCCAGGAGATTTCATGACAGTTGCTAACAAACGATATTCTAGTATTAATTTTATCAAAATGAATTATCTAACACGTACGTCAAATGCACTTGAAACAACCCGGCCTTCGTCGTAAATAATAATAAATAATAAGTTTATTGTACAGACGCCAGCACAGCAAGCTACCCGAAACCGTCAAATTTTCCCAATCAACTTTGAACTTTATGCTTTAGAGATCAAATTGAAAATCTATTAAATAAATTTGACATATTGTAGTAGTTTAATGTGCTGGCGTCTCCTGAACTAAGTAAAAGGATACTTGTATCTCAAGAGCCAAAGTTCCTCACAAATTGTTATGGATCATGGCTTTTATGCTCAAAACGGCAAATTCCTTAATTGTAGCTTTCCATAAACTGCGTGTAAGCTTTGTCAGGAATTGTAGCTAGCTATCCATTAGGTAACTCACGTAGTCACCGGCCGTATTGATGATAACAAATAGTGATGAATGGTGTTTATGGCATGTTGACAGGTCAATAATAAAGTGAGTAGGTCACAATGATTCTTCCAATTGAGTACTACCGAATTGTGTATCTATGAACAAATACACATAAAAAAAGTACATAGGTACATATAAAAAAAGTGTCTCTTTGTAATGTTATAATAACAGCTTTTTACTAAATGCATTTAAGGGTATAACGGTTATTAAAAAAAATCTTTTTTTTTGTTTGTCCGTCTGTCTGTTTGTTCCGGCTAACCTCTGAAACGGCTGGACCAATTTTCCTGACTCCTGGCTGACTGACGAGATTTTCACTGGGCAGACAGCTGGTGTTATAAGGAGTAACGTAGGCTACTTTTATTTTTGTAAAATAATAAGGATTTGACCCAAAAAATTAAAACCCATGATATCGAATTTGTTTCCGGACATGATGCACGCAAACGAAGTCGCGGGCACAGCTAGTATCTGACAAAAACGGCCCTCGAGGTTATTTTCAACTTACTAGCAATTTTATACTCATATATCAGAAGGGATTTACATGATAATATGTGGCAACGTACATATATCATTTTGAACGTGAGAATATCATTATCAAACCAAACTAATGACTCAGCTGTCTAGCGCACATGTAATAAAAGTCAACCAAGAATAAGCAATTTTCAAAGCACTTTGTGAGTACCACTTATGCCCTTTCAATCTTTTAGAGCAGTATTCTAAAACGTGACGTTGAACATTGCCAACACTGTGCAAAGTTTATCGACTGTCTTTCAAACCATATGGGAAAAGACAATCTTTACTGACATTATTTTTGATGCTAAGCTTGCACTCACAGTTTTCAATCTGCGCAAAATTGATGCATAAATCGCTACGTAAACTTATTTACTGTGTCGCTGGTGCTGGGGGGGTAATCCCCAGAGGTATACAACATTTTTATATAAAACTATATCAGACAATGGCCCACCTTCCCTCTGTCACCTATGCGCTTGATGACCTTATGACTGTGTCAGTGAAAGTTGCGTTGTCGAGTACGCGTATCTGAATTTTGGGCAAAATATTATATTTTAAATGTTAACCATAGATACGCTAAGAATAAGAACTAGTAAAATACATTATAAGGGTCATCGCGATTGATAAAATATTATAGATCGTCAGTCCTCCCTCGGCAGAATAAACCTGCCTGCTAGTCAGTAAAAATAATCTTGACACTACTGCATGTACCTTAATTCTATTCCCGTGCCAACACGAGATAAGGAAAAAAGGAATAAAAGAGATTTAGAGTGATATGTTAGTGCGGGGATCCTGCCGTTTTGCCAAAAAGATTTTGCCAAAATTTTAACTACCCAAACAAATTTTGGCAACCTTTTTTTTATACCAATGCAATGTTTGGAATGATTTTAGTGCGCACATTTTCATTTGGTCAAATTTTTACTTGGCAGAATATTATTACTTGGCAGAATATTATTAAGGATAATGTCATTTAGGCATTTGGTCTCTAATCAAATGATTTATTACAGCAAACCATCTTTAGATAATTAACGTTTGGTCAAATGATTTGTTATGACAAAAAATATAAAGGCAAAAATAAGATTTTTTGGGAATTTTATAATTAAAAATACGATTTTATTTTAAATTTTATTTATACAATACAAAATATTTGTAACTTACAATTTTAAATTTTTTGCCATGGACATATTTAGCACTTTTATTTCGGAGAATTCAGACTTGTGTTGCAGAATTCGATTAATTCTGTCGTCTTTATCCGTATTTCTTTTTTGGCGGCGGGCCAGAAACGACCAGATTATATAGGAAAAAATATGGAAAAAAGAGATTATTTTTAGCAGGCTATCGAGAACCGGCAATTTCTTTTTGGCAATTTCTTTTTGGTAAAACAAGGGAGACCCGTTAGTGCGGTGTGAGACAGAGAGGATTAGATCTATCTTCTCTCTTATGTAACGAAATGCCTAAAAGTGACTCTTACTTGAAGGTTCACTCTCAATTCTCGTCCAATTATCGAATTGCCGCCTAAGAAGTTTTTCTTCAGAATAAACTGAATAAAGGACTCTCTATGTGTTGAAGGACCGTTTTTTCTACCCGAAACATTAGTATGCAGTCAGGATGATCAAATTATGCCGACCAAAATACCCTACACTTGCGGTAAATTGGGACATGTGTAACAGGCTTTAGGTAGGCTCGTTTCGAAAGTGACTCGGAATTGTATTAAACGTAGGTATGCCCTTGGGTCCTTAATCTACTGAACGGGAGGAACGCTTGTGACTCGGAACGATTTATGGTTATCTATTTATCCTGTTAACCCCTCAATAAGCGGAGGATTTTATTGCGATGTGGGTCAGCGTGACCGCGGGAGATATGGGTTATATATTTGCTTGTTAGCAGTGTTGGTGTAAGATTCTTATGTATGTCTTTCTCAGCCTCGGCCCTAGATTTTTTTTTAAGTGGTGCAAAATCTTGCATATGCAGTTGCTTGCTTGCTTTTGGAAGATCGACTTTATAGTAAGTTACTAGTTTTAAGTTACCATGACTGGTGCCGTGGTCGCAATTCGGTTGATTTCAGCGCCTCTCCCATGACGGCGCCCGGTGCCGTCGCACCGCTCGCACCGCTCTCTAGGGCCGCTACTGGTCTTACTCAATTCTAACTATTTTCAAAAGTTCAGATGGTGGTCCATTTGTTATTGGATTGTCTTTTGGACATTGGATAACCAATCCTAATAAACCTATTGCGAAGATCGATATAATTATTTCATTCTATTTAGAATTCCAAATTCAGATTAATTGTATAATATAGTATGACATTTTATTTTTCAAAATCAGTTGTTCATTTGTTTTCCCACCGTTCGATTTTTTTTAAATATCTCTTTTTCTGTAACCATGGAAAAATCTAAATTGCGCGCTATTTTCGAATACGAGTTCCGTCAGGGCACCAACGCAGCACAGACAGCACGCAATATCAACGACGTATATGGACATGGTACCGCATGTGCAGTACATGGTCCGTTTTTGGTTTGATCGCTTCCATTCTGGATATTTTGAACTCAACAATGAGCCCCGTGGCCGACCGGAAGAACGATGAATTGAAAGCCATTGTGGAAGAAGATTCATCTCAAGCCACGTGGGAAATTGCAGCAGCCTTTAACGTACATAAGTGATAAATTGATACTGATTAATTTCCTTTAAATTGGAAAGATAAAAAAGTTCAGAAAGTGGGTACCGGATGAACTCGCTGAACGACAACAACAAAATCGCGTCGAAGCACCGCACGACCAGCCGTCTCAAAACTATAGGATCATTTACATCTGGAAATGTCACCCGCCTTACCCACCATTCACAAATTATAATAGTTCCCCAGGCACAAATCTTCTACCTTCAACCTAGTCAAAGTTGAAGGCGAAAGATTTGTGCCTGGATTATTTGTGCAAGTTTCGTACAAAAACTTAACCCCGACTAGTAGCGACACTTTTCCCACATAAGCACCGATTCAGCCTATCGACAGACATAAATAACGGGAGAACAGTCAGCAAGCTCAGCGGATTACCTACACGGCAACACTTTTGCACGCCCCGCCACAAAAATGATAGATACCGAAGACCAGCTCCATAATAACGACAAAGAAAATGCACGCACACATAGACACGTCCACAACGAATGCTAGCGCACTTGCGACTGTCATTTGTTTTGACAACAGAAATAAAAAAAAATCAAATAAAATACACGGTACTCGGCACGGTTTCTATACGGTACTGCGTATATACTGCGCCGTAGACAAGACGCGTCTGTCAACAAGCTTCCATAGTGATCCATGCAACACTGACGACCGTGTCTACCGACATGGAGAATAAACCATCGATTTTCACGGCAACAGACAAACGCATGTCTGGTACAAGGGGCCTTACGCTGCCATGAATCCTTGCCAGATCTGACTTTTACTTAAGATCCGTGATTGCTAGGTTGGTGATTAACTGATATGTTGTGTGATCGCCTACCTTCCTATCACATCACATTAATATTATAAAGGCGAAATTTTGTGAGTGTGTGAGGGTGTGTGTGTGTGTTTATATGTTTGTTACTTCTTCACGCTCAAACAGCTCGAACAATTTTGATAAAATTTAGTATGGAGGTAGCTGACACCCTGGATTAACATATAGGCAACGTTTTATCCCGATATTCCCACGGGTTCGACATTTACGCAGGTGAAGCCGCGGGCCGCAGCTATAAAACTGACGAATCGAGGAAAACTGGCAAACACTGGAAACTGTCGAGTTAACACAACTGTCTAGTCGGTAAAACTGACGAATCAGTGAAACTGACTAATCAACGAAACTGGCGAATTAAATAAACTAACGACAGAGGGAAACTGACCAGTGATACACGGACTCATAGCTTTATCCTAGTTTCATTTGAAGTAAATTTTGTTCTCATTAAGTAAGTTATTGTTTATTCTTAATGAGGAATAATGAAAGCCTTAAGGTACAGTTCGCTATACGTACGCGTCTGTCTGTTTTCGCTCGTTGTACGAAGCCGACCTTCTACACCTACTTGTCTACTTTGCGCCATCACGCTCGACGGCTCACGAAATTGAGTCGACAGTCCGTCGACGCTACTTGGGGACTTTAAACTAAACTTTACGGTTTACTGAAGCATATTTTGATGGAGAAATGGGAAGGAGTTGAAAGATTTTTATTGTGATGTTTTTAGGGTTCTGTACACAAAGAGTTCCGGTGGGGGACCCTGTTACTAAGCCTACGCCGCCTTTCTTCCTGTAATAGAGCTGTAATTTTTCAACCGTAATAACTAGCAAGTTAATCAAACAGTATACTTAGCTATGGAGAGATTAAAACAGAAGAAGGACAAGCATTGAGAAGGGGGGTGGAGGGGAGTTCAGGGGATCAGACCGGAATAAGTCGGTTCTATCTGGATAAATAATAAAAGAAGGTAAATTAGTTTTAGTGGTACGGAGCGTGAGTCCAACTTGGACTTGGGTCAGTATTTTTTAAAGGGGAATCCCCGTGCGAAATGACGAATCAATCAATAGGAATATGAAGATGAATATGAATATGAACTATGAAGGTTGTATTGATGATTTTAATGATTATAATTCTGTTAATTCATACCGGCTAAATAATAACAGCCGCACAGGTCGATCGATCAGGTCAAGCTACGCTTGCCGCGGTTGGTCTGTGGATGGGTGACCATCTTTACATACCGTGACCCCTCCGTGCCTCCGAAAGCACGTTAAGCCGTTGGTCCCGGCTGTCATTCGTTTATATTTGACAGTCGTTACGGGTAGTCAGAAGCCCGAAAGTCTGACAACCAATCTTACCAAGGGGTATCGTATTACCCAGTAACTGGGTCGTGGAGGTCAGATAGGCAGTCGCTCCATGTAAAATCCTGGAAGCCGACCCCAACATAGTTGGCATAAGCCTGGGCAGATGATGATGACTTACGTGAATACTTTATGCGGCCTACCCAAATGTCCTTTATTTGGTATTGTTCGACGAGTCGTTGAGCTCCTCAAGTTTTGAGTTGAGCTACACTATTACTGACAAATGCTTGCACTGACTGAACTGGCCCACTCAAATCTGTGTGGTTCTTTCTTCAAAAAACCATTTCAGACATCAATCTACATAGTCTTCACATGATCTGGCCAATATTATGTCTGGACTTTAAAAAAGACTTTGAGTTTGTTTCGGCCTTTCTTCTCAGAAAAGTCAGATAGGAAACGCCGACCTCATTTAGTTTAAAACAATATGACTGACTTGTAAAAGTGTTTGTACAAACCTATTTACAGAAAATAAATCATTTATCATTTAGACATCAATCTACATGGCCTTCACATGATGTGGCCAAGATTATGTCTGGACTTTAAATGAGACTGTGACCTCTGAGTTTGTTTCGGCCTTTCTTCTCAGAGTAAATCAGATAGGAAACGCCGACCTCACCTAGCTTATTTAGTTATATTATATTATATTGAGTAAAAGAGAAACCGATACCTATCCTATTTACAGAATTAACAATTTCATTTCATTTCTTGCTACGGTCGGGAATCATATTTTGTTCAGCAGGGGCCCGTTGCTAAAGAGAGGCCCGTGGGTGGATAAATAACAACAGCCGCACAGGTCGATCAATCAGGTTAAGCTACGCTTTCCGCGGTTGGTTTGTGGGTGGATGACCATCTTTACATACGGAGACCCCTCCGTGCCTCGGAAAGCACCTTAAGCCATTGGTCCCGGCTGTCATGCGTGGATCTTTGACAGTCGTTACTGGTAGTCAGAAGCCCGAAAGTCTGACAACCAGTCCTACCAAGGGGTATCGTATTACCCAGTAACTGGGTTGTGGAGGTCAGATAGGCAGTCGCTCCAGGGGGTTCCCCCACAGAGCTTACTTCCACGCAGTAACCCCCGGGCAACGCCGTGTCTGACCACCGTAACGGAGTGGCAGACCGGCGGCTAAAGAGCTCTGTGACTTGCAGCCATAACAAGCGGACGGCTGCAAGTATGCCAAAAAGCAAAGCCAGGCGCGACGCCTCCGGGCTATTTTTAACCTCGGCGCGTCCCTCCCAGGACGAGGATACAAATGGCCCTTCTCAGGGCCAACTCAGCGGCCCTTCTCAGGGCCAATCCACTGGCCCTTCTAAGGGCCTCGCCGAAGCTGGCCGCACACCATCCGCGGCCAGCTTATCCAGTCTGCGGGCGGAGTTTTCGGACACCGACGAGTCCGTCATGGACACGTCGGCGGCCAAGAACGACCGCCTCCAGCGGAAGCGGGCTTACCTGAGGCTCGGGTCCGGGGGCTCCTCGGAGTCTGTGGGCAAGTCGAAGAAGAAGCCGAAGTCAAAAAAGGCTTCGACTCCTGTGGGCCTAGTGGACGCCAAGCGTCAGTTAGGCCTGGCAAGGAGGGAGCAGCTGCAGCAGGACCTCGAGGAGAAGGTCGCTGCCAGGGAGCAGCAGGCGCGGGCCGCCAGGTCGAGGGCTGGCTATGGCACATCCATAGTGCTGTACGCTGACCACTCCGTGGCGGAGCTGGAGCGCATGGCGCTCCAGGACAAGGAGGAGGTATTGGAGGTCGCCTCCAAGTCCTCGAATTTGAAGGGGACCTTCCAGAAGGCCCTCAAATGCCGGGCCATCAGTCTGCACGGCATTGTCCTGGAGCTGGCCAAGCGGACGGCCACGGACGAGACGCGGCAGCTGCAGGCGAAGGTGGATCGCCTGCAGGCGGAGGTCAGCCAGCTACACCAGAAGCTGGCTGAGGCCACGGCCCGGCCTGCTCAACCTGCCCCGGGTCCGGTGGTAGGAGGCTCCTCCTCCTCCCTTTCCAACCTTGAGGATATAATCCGAAAGGTTGTCATGGAGGAGAGGGCCTTCACCAGAGCCTGCTTTGCAGGCATCGAGGACCGGCTCTTGCCGGAACGGCGGCTCCGCCCGCTGCTAGCGGCGGATAAGAGTCCACCACCGAGGGAGCCGGAACCTGCGCCTCTAGCAGGCTCGGCATCGGGTGCGCAGGTCCCGAAGCCCTCCAAGGGCAAAGGCAAGGGCAAGAGGACCAAGGTGGCTCCTCAAACCCCCACCACACGCGCGGAGGGAGCGTCTGCTACTCCAGCAGCCCCCGAGAACTCGCAGGAGGAAGACGCCCTCCTTCCCTCCACCACACCGTCCAACCAGTCGTGGACGGAAGTGGTCAGGAGAGGAAAAGGGAAGGGAGGGCAGAAGTCGGCCCCCAAGCCCGCTGCGACTGCTTCGGCAGCCCAGAAGGCTCCGGTGGGCGGGAGGAAGTTGGTTCCTCCCAAAACTGCGGCGGTTGTAGTGACCATCACCCCGGAGGCCGCGGAGCGGGGTGAAACGTACGAGTCCGTCCTAAGACGGGCTCGTGCTAACGCGGATCCCTCACGGCTGGGGATCGGCATCATCACGTGCCGCCGCACCCAGGCCGGAACCCGAATTTTTGAGTTCGGGGGAGAGCAGCGCGGCGCAAACGCGGACCTCTTTGCAACAAAGTTGCAAGAGGTCATCGCAGATGTGGCAACGGTCGCCAGACCAGTCAAGACCGCATCTTTGGAGGTGATCGATATGGACGATTCGGTCACCAAAAAGGATGTGGTGGCGGCCGTTGCCGCTGCGGGAGGCTGCAGCGAAAGCGCGGTGAAGGGGGGAGCCATCAGGCCCGGTCGCCGTGGCATGGGCGCCATCCGCGTCGAGTGCCCAGTCGCCGCGGCGGCGGCCGCCCTTAAAGCTACCAAGGGACGGCTGCTCGTGGGCTTCAGCTCGGCTGTGGTCCGGCCGCTTGAGGACAAGCCGGCCCGGTGCTTCAAGTGCTTCGCGCCGGGCCACACCCGATCTACGTGTCCCTCCAAGTCCGACTGGGGAGAGTGTTACTTCCAGTGCGGACAGGAGGGACACAGGAGTGCCACCTGCAGCGCCGCTACGCCACATTGCCCAGCGTGTGCTGCCAGTGGCCGCCCCGCGGGGCACAGGATGGGGGGCAGGAGTTGCCAGCCGCCCACGAGGAAGGGCATAGTGCCGGCGCAGGTTCGCCCTGTCGCCGCCACCGCCGCTGTCGCCGCCGCTGTAACTCCAGCTCCAGCGGCGGCAGCTGAGGAGGGGGGTGCGATGTCGGAATAATGGTTTCCAATCATCGCATCCTCCAAGCGAACACCAACCACTGCAGAGCGGCCCAGGACCTGCTGGTGCAGGCCATGGCTGAGTGGTCGGTGAACGTAGCGGTGGTCGCCGAGCCCTACTCGATCCCCGGCAGTTGGCTGGGTGACTAGGACGGCTTGGTGGCACTAGCGGCGCGGTCCTCCACAGACTCCCCTCCCCTCTCGCTATTAGAGAGGGGACCGGGATACGTGGCCGCCGCGTGGGGAGAGGTAGCCCTCGTGGGCGTCTATTTCTCCCCAAACCGCCCTCTCCAGGACTTCGAGAACTATCTCGGAGTCCTGGCCGCCGTGGTCGGCAGGGCGGCGCCGCGTCAGGTCTCCGTATTGGGAGACCTGAATGCCAAGTCGGTGACCTGGGGCAACCCGGCCACCGACCCCCGCGGGATGGCAGTGGAGATGTGGGCAGCCTCCTCTGGACTCTCCCTACTCAACAGAGGAAACGTCCAGACATGCGTGCGGCGGCAGGGTGGCTCGATAGTGGACGTCACTTTTGCCACCCCTGCGTTGGCCGCGCGCGTGTTGAACTGGCGGGTGGACCTGGTGGAGACCATGTCGGACCACCGCTACGTGCGGTTCGACATCTCCACCGGTTGCCCCGGAGAGACGCGGCCCCCCTGGGGGCGGTCAGTGTTTCCAAGGTGGGCTCTCACCCGCCTGGACAGCGGCGGAGGCGGCGTTTATCCAGGACTGGCTTTCACCGCCTTCCGCTGGCCTGGACGTAGACACCGTGGCGGGACACCTGAGGGAGTCTCTGACCGAGGTGTGCAATTCTAGCATGCCTCGGTCCGGCCGACCGCTGCCCAATCGGTCGGTGGAGCTGGAGGGGCTTCGAGCGACGTGCGTGGGGGCCAGAAGGGCCTACGCGCGGAGCAGGCGGCGGCGTCGACGAGACCACGCCCACGAGGACCACCTCTATGAGATCTACATAGAGGCAAAACTGGTCCTCGAGCGGGCCATCGCCGACGCCAGGGACTCGGCGAGAGCGGAGATGCTGGAGGGTCTCGACCGGGATCCCTACGGGAGGCCATACAAGGCGGCGCGCAACAAGCTGCGCCCCTTTGGTACCCCGGTGGCCGAGACCCTGGAGCCCTCATTCCTGGATGGGGTGGTTCAGTCCCTGTTCCCGTGCAGGGACAACTTCACCCCGCCAGTGATGGACCCTCCGCGGGGGACGGCTCCGGGCCCCGATGGTGTCCCGGCGAGGGTGGTGGCAATTGCCGCCACTCAAATGGAGGAGCGGTTTCGGGACCTCTTTAGCGCATGTCTTGCGTCTGGGAGGTTCCCGAAACCGTGGAAGGAGGGGCAGTTGTGCCTCCTTCGCAAGGAGGGCCGCCCGGCAGACTCTCCCTTGGCATACCGACCCATCGTCCTGCTCGATGAGGTCGGCAAAATGTTCGAGGGGATAATCGCTGCCCGCCTAAAGGGCCACCTGCGGAATGTGGGGCCGGACTTGTCGGACGCTCAGTTCGGTTTCCGGGCTGAGCGTTTCACGGTAGACGCGCTGGCCCGCCTTAAGAGCCAGGTGAAGGAGGCGATGGAGGCGGGGGACGGATTGTTGGCGGTGTCATTCGACATAGCCAACGCCTTCAATTCTGTTCCCCACAGCACCATCCTAGAGGCGCTCCGATTCCACGGGGTGCCTCCATACATGCGGCGTCTACTGGCCAGCTACCTGGAGGATCGGGCGATCGTCCTCGTGAACAGGGCTGGCCAAGTCCGGCGGTACGCAGTCGAGGCCGGCGTTCCGCAGGGGTCAGTCGTGGGACCTCTCCTCTGGAATGTCGGCTACGACTGGCTCTTGCAGGGAACTCTCCTCCGAGGCACGAGTGTCGTCTGCTACGCGGATGACACTCTCCTCACCGCCCGGGGGAAGAATTTCAGGGAGGCGGCCAACTTGGCCTCGGCGGGCGGATCCTTGGTCGCAGGGAGGATCCGCCGCCTAGGATTGACGTTGGCGCTGCACAAGACCGAGGCCGTGTTCTTCCACGGGCCTCGGCAGCGCCAACCACCAGATGCCCACATTTTTGTGGAGGGCGTCCGAATTGGGGTGAAGGCCCAGATGAAATATCTGGGCCTTGTTCTCGACAGCAGGTGGCGTTTCGGCCCGCATTTTAGCGGGCTGTCGTCGCGCCTGCTGAAGACTGCGGGCGCCCTCTCGTGGCTGCTCCCCAACTTGGGGGGGCCCAGCGCGCGATGCTGGCAACTTTACGCCGGCATCTTGAGGAGTATGGCCCTTTATGGGGCCGCCATTTGGGAGGACTCCCTCAAAAGGAGGGAGAACGCCGCCGCATTGCGGGCCCCCCAAAGGGCCATAGCCCAGCGGGTGGCGAGGGCCTACCGCACGGTTGGCTTCTCCGCGGCATGTGCTCTGGCCGGCACCCCGCCTTGGGAGCTCGAGGCGTGGGTGCTCGCCAGAGTATATGAATGGACGGCGGGGCGGAGGGCGAGAGGAGAACGCCCAGCCCCGGAAGAGCGGGAGGCCGTCCGGCGGGAGGCGAAGGACGCCATTGTCGTCCACTGGACGCGGGACCTCGCCGCCGCAGCCTTCGGCCGCCGAACCCTCGACGCGATTGGGCCGGTCCTGCAAGACTGGCTCGAGCGGTCGCACGGGTTCCTCTCCTTCCGTCAGGTGCAGGTGCTGTCCGGGCACGGTTGCTTCGGATCGTACCTGCACCGTATCGGGCGGGAGGAGACGCCTTCGTGTCACGACTGTGGCGCAGCGGAGGACACGGCGCAGCACACTCTCGAGGTGTGCCCGTCGTGGTCCGAGCCGCGCCGCAGTCTCACCGCGGCGATCGGAATGGACCTCTCGCTCCCCGGCTTGGTCAACGCCATGCTGGGGGATGAGGGGTCCTGGGCGGCAGTCGCCTCCTTCTGCGAACACGTCATGTCCCAGAAGGAGGCGGCGGAGCGCGCGCGGGAGGAAGACCCTCTCGCGGCGCCGCTCCGAAGGCGGAGGAGGGGTCGAAGAAGACGTCAGTATGACAGTCATCTCCGACTCTATACTATACTTTTTGACATAATTTCTTTATTAATTGACATTGTATACAGACACTTGAAATTTTTCACCTCTTTATTAGTGGTTTTATTGAGAATCATAACACTTGGTTTTAGTAGGTTTTTATTATTATTTTTCTTTTTTTATTATCTATCCTTTTGATAGATTCTTATTTTGTAAATGTGAGGACTTTGTAGGCCTTATAGACTTTAGATCTGTAGACCATTTTCTATTTTATCAAGTACTTGGTACTTGTTGACAGGCCTGCGCTGTCCTTCCATACCTACTTACTGTAATCTGGAAACATTGTAAAAGCCAATTATTTTTAAAAAGAGTAACCATGGAGTTTCTTGCCGGTTCTTCTCCATAGGAAACGACCAATTGGAACCGTGCACCTAGCTTCTGACGTTTCATAAGTGCCCATGTAGGTTTATGTGAAATAAAACATTTTGATTTTGATTTTGACTCCTCCCAGGTGGAAGCCAGCAGGCGACGGGTGCGGGGGCACCCTCGCCTGTATTGCACAGGCTTCCACGTGTGCCGGACGGGAATGGCCAGGTGTTCCCGGCCATTCCCGTAGCCCCCCAGCCGGGGGGACATGCGGGGCCCGCCAGATAGGCGGGCATGCGCCGGGGGGGTTGTGGACGCAAAGGCTGAGCCGGATTCCCATGACCCCCCCATCAAGGCGATGAGGGGACACCGCTGAGTTTTAGTGGGTATACTGCCACTCTGGCTGGGAGTCCCACATACTCCGTATCGTCCCCCGACGAGCGGAGATGCGTAATGTCATTTCTCAGCGACAAAAAAAAAATAAAAAAAAGGCAGTCGCTCCATGTAAAATACTGGTATTCAGCTGCATCCGGTTAGACTGGAAGCCGACCCCAACATAGTTGGGAAAAGGCTAGGCAGATGATGATACAACCTAACAAATTGCAGAAAATTTTAAATTCGTCGCTTTACCCTTAAACATTTCAGCTGATGGTTTAAGCTCCCAAAAGGTTGTAGTACTCCCGTTTTGAAGGTCAAGAAACTAACCGTACGGGTCCCTGAACTATCGGAGTAAGTAAGCAATGTTTTTATAGGTGCTTATTGGCTTATGTCGTTGGCCTAAATCGAAAGTATATTGGACGAACTTTATACGATCGTATTGTGTGCTTTTCCTATGTATAGGTAGGTTATATTTATAAAGATGAGAATGTGGAAAAGTGGCCAAGTGCGAGTTGGACTTCCACACAAAGGGTACCGTCCCATATTTAGTACTACATATAAAAAACCGTTTCTTGTATGGGGATCCCCTTTTACAGACGACGGACTGCGACAGACGGACGAACATTGGAGCCTTAGTAATAATAATAATAATAATTCCCTTTGGCACACTTTGGGTATGAAACGCTAAAAAGGCAAGAGTAGTCGGAATCAAACAAGATTTTTAACCATACCCTGGTTAAAAATCTTGTTTGATTCCGACTACTTTATTAGTTTCAAACGCTCCTTGATTAAAATATGAAGTTCCATAAGCTAAAATATTACATCAAGGTCTTTAAGTAGTATGCGGCACCCCCACGGACAATGGCCCACCTTTTACCCTGCGCCGCATGCCCTGTCACTAGGGTTCCCGACCCTCACGGATTGCCCGGGAAACGTCGGTAATAATGGTTAACCTTCCGACCTCCCGGGGTGCAATAATTTGTCCGGTTTTTCTAAAATTATATGCATCCGTCGCTTGCACGTCGCTACTCGCCCGCTGTGCCGCGCTCCGCTGCCGGTTTAAACCTGTTCGTCTCGTCGTCGACGATGTCGATAGAGTTTTGTGGTAAAAAACCATCAAACATTAGATGCTGCTCGAAAGCAAAGTAAATATAAATTTCAAAATTTATAAATAATTGAGGTTTCCTTTCAACACCCACTCGTTTTTTTTAGGGTTTCGTAGTCAACTAGGAACCCTTATAGTTTCGCCATGTCTGTCTGTCCGTCCGCCTGTCTGTCTGTCCGTCCTCGCTTAATCTCTGTGACCGTTAGCACTAGAAAGCTGAAATTTTGTAGGAGTTCGTATATCAGTTACGCCAACAAAGTGGTAAAATAAAATTTTGGAAAATATTTTTTTTTAGGGTAGCTCCCCTACATGTGAAGTGGGGATGAATATTTTTTTCATCATCTACCCTATCTCTATGGGGTATCGTTGAATAGGTCTTCTAAAATGGCTTAGGGGTTGCTAAAATTATTTTTCGATTGAATGCTCCATTTACGAAATATTAAAGTTTAAAGTGCAAATTTTTGTTCCAGTAGGGCGTCCCCCCCCCCTCTAAAAGCTAAACTACTAACTTGAAAAATCTGGAAAAATTCTCGATGAAAGTGCATTTCATGAACTTTAAAGGAAAAGTATAGCGGTTAAGATAACTTTATTAGTTTAGCAGTAATAGTCGTTGAACTTGGGTGTTGGATAATTTTGTACCAAATACAAAATCCTTAGCATTAATCCTTTAAAGTGACTAAGATGAAGTAGTTGCTTGTTTATAATGGGTAAAGACTTGCATTGAAAAACAAAAAATGTTTTTTTTTACCTATTCAGAATAAAGAACAACAGAATCGTACTACATTGTGATAACGGGCTACTACGGAACCCTACACTGTGCGTGGCCCGACACGCACTTGGCCGGTTTTTTTTTTCATGTAAAAACGTTAATGATTTTGTGGTAAAAACCGACAATTATTAGATGCTGCTCGAAAGCAAAGTAAATATAAATTTAAAAGTAATAAATGATTGAGATTTTCTTTCAACCCCCGAAATCGAGTAGGAGGGGGGGCCCTCCTACTCGATTTTTTAAAGTTCTCCCCGGGTGGTCCTTTCGAGAGTTGACAACTCTACCTGTCACCTGTGCACTTCATGATCTTATAACGTCGTCAGTGAGCGGAGTTCACGCAGCTGAAGTTTGGGGCCAAAGACGTTTGAACATTTTTCCATCGATGCACTAAGAAGAACAAGGTCTTTATAAGACAATTTTCTTCGTTTTAAATCCACGTAGCACAAATCACTGATCTGTATCTACTAGCGAACTTTCCCGGGTTTGTTAACAAAATGGATATTAAACTTACCTAGTGCCTTTTAGCTAAATTACATTTGAGTCGGTTACTAAGGATAAATTTTATAAGCTCCGAAATGTTTAGGCGAAATATCTTAAAAATCATTACGGAATTTTTTAATACCACTGAATGTGTTAAATGGTTATTAAAGTAGCTACTTGTTCATTACCGTAAATTGATTTAAGCCAAACATGTACCCAAATAAATAGATTTTTATTATGTAAGTACTGAATACTGCGCAGTGGTCCATGGGATCAGTGGTGGCATACTGGTATCGGCCGTGACTTACGAGTTGCAGGTCACCAGTTCGAACCCAGACAAGCGCTTTACTTCGTGTGAATAAATCTCATTACTACTGCTGCTGCTGCTGCAAGCTATACGGCCTTTGATGATCATAAATAAAATATTGTTTTATCACATCTATTCAAAAAGAGTTAGTGTATTCCTCGTAAACTAAAATAGCTCTTGAATCCCTAGAGACTAAAAGTGATTTGAATTTGGAATGTCGATATTGTTAGTAAAAGTTCCAATCACTAAAGAGATCAATCACGAACATTGTATGAAGAAGTAACAGGTTGTATGATAAAGAAAAACGCGCGAGCTAAATTTAAAAAAAAAACATTGTGGAAAAATAAAAAATGCGCGAAAAGCATTCTGCCTTCGTTTAAATTAGGATTTTTCTTACTTTTATAAAAAATGATTATGATTATGTCTTCCTCAAGTAATTGCATGTAAATATATAAACGTAAATACTAGTCATCTTCCTGGGATAAGGGCAGGAAGATGACTATTCTTATTCATACTTACTTAGTTTTTCATAGAGGGTGATCAAAAATAGAGTGTCCACCTCGGGAGCAACACTATTTTAAGCTCAAGTGACGTACTTTGAATCCCTCGCTGCGCTCTGCATTCAAATAAACACTCTCGCCTTTAAAATAGTTGTTTGCTCCCTTGGCAAACAATCTACTATTTTCTAACAAATAAAGATACTAACATTTACAAGAATCATCCACACACAAATCTACAAAATCACAATTCAGAATTCACATTCATTATGAACTTTCTAATATACTTAGCAAGTGCTGGAAAAATAAAACCGCTTCACACTTTAGATAGTGTCGCTAAATCTGAAAAAAAAAAATTGCCATCACACCAACTTCTCAAAGAGTTTATCTGGCTCTTGGCGCCGCGCCAACGGATGTACATTTTCTTTCTGAATAAACTTTCTTCATTGGACAATGTGTTACTTGTTGGTTCAACTTTTGAACAAAAGGGTCACGGTATGAAAAGGAAGATTTTATTTTAGTTTGGATAGGTAGTTTGCTTCCTTAAAGAAATCAAGCTTTCCTTTTTCTTTATGTTCCTTAGCGAGGTCATTAACTTCGGCTATAAAATCAAAGGTACCTGCGCCATTGAATCCACCAGAGGGGAATTCTCGTAATTTTAAGAACTTTCACAGTCGGGGCCTATAAAGGCCACTTTGGCAGAAAAAATCATAATATGGTGTGAAGGCAGTCCGTGTTTTTCTTTTTTTCGCTGCACTACGTAGGCTTAATCAAAGAGATGGGGATTGGATTGATTGGTATTTAAGCATAGAAAAAAAATAAACTGAAAAATCCTTCACCAATTTCATAATGTTATCCATTTATGATTCTGTCAAAGTGGTATTTTTAGGCCCCCTGTCTCGATCTGCAAAAACTACCTCTAACTTCCCTACATTTTCGTCAAGTTTTTGACATTTGTTTGTCGCCGAGATGAGACTATGCGACTAGATTTTAAACGTTTTAAAAATCCCTCTTCATCTGCCTGCCTTTTCCCAACTATGTTGGGGTCGGCTTCCAGTCTAACCGGATGCAGCTGAATACCAGTATTTTACATGGAGCGACTGCCTATCTGACCTCTACAACCCAATTACTAGGTAATACGATACCCCTTGATGAGACTGGTTGTCAGACTTTCGGGCTTCTGACTACCAGTAATGACTGTCAAAGATTCACAAATGACAGCCGGGACCAACGGCTTAGCGCGCGTCTCGGTATGTAAAGATTGTCACCCATCTACAGACCAACCGCAACAAGCGTAGCTTAACCTGATCTATCGACCTGTGCGGCTGTTATTATTTAGCCAAGGGCCCCTCGAAGTGAAACAAATTAATCAAAATTGAAAAATGGATTCATTAGTGAACCAATCCAATAATGTTGGACTTCGATACTCGATATCTTTATGTCGCCTACCGAATGATCGAAAAAAGAAATGAAATAAGCATATTAACGTTCATTCCTATGTCATTTTATCGGTGTCGTGTGAACGCGGAATCAAAAGCAAATTATTGACTGAGTTTTAGTGAAAGTTCAACTTTGTCAGTTTCTGTCACCTTTGTGATGTTCTCTTTCTATAATGTCATTATTAACCCTCGGGTTGTTACAGGTACATTAATAAACACCCTTATTCTAAAAATAAACCAACATCAAACTCAACATCAAAAGCGCTGTAAAAACAAAATTAATTGATCTAATTGCTCGGGGCGACCGGTCATTTAACACCATTAATGATAAATGGGTAATACTTAGGTAGTTCATTAAAGGCTCCTGCAGGGCGCGACGCGCATAACTTCATGGAAATTGTTCTGCCAGAATCGCGTCTCGTCCGGCGTCCGTCACATTCCGCCTGTCTGCGGGAGCCTTAAGAGCCTATACTACCTCAAATGGCTTAGCATAATCCTCCGTTATGTCGAAAATACCGCAGCATTAATTTTGAAATAAATATATGCTAAAGTTAAGGATTAATATTAAGTACTATGTTAGACGAAAACACGATTCCATAAAATTTTCTCGATAGAAAATAATTCCAAAGTTACCTCCAAACCGAACAATAAACCGCTGGTATTAAAAAAATACTTCAAATTAGATTATGAAACTTTGCATACTAACTGAAGTAACTATAAAGCAGGTCTTATGTTATTTAGTTTTTTTGAATTACCTTTATTTTTACCGTAAAAAGCAAATACCTAAACTATTGGCGCTGCCTTCCGCCCAGCACCGCACTTTGTCTCGCTCTCACACAGTCCGCGAGCAGTATCGTGCGAGCGAAATAAAGAGTGAATTTTAGCTGAAGTAGGCTCTTAATACAGTAATTATAATGTATATTACATTACTACCATTTACCGACCGCCTCGTCGGTCTAGTGGTCGCAAATGCTGCAGCTGAGCATGAGCGTTTGTTTAATAGAGCGTCATAATTTTTGGTGTAATCTTCAATGTACAGACGCTAGCACATCAAGTTACTACAGTTTGTCAATTTTCTTTAACCGCTTGTGTGCCGTAATTCCAGACACAATTAAAAAGCCAATGTGTCTCGCATAGATCTAAGTTCCGGCAGACTAGGGGTTAATAGATTTTCAACTTTATCGCTAAAGCATAAGGTTCAATGTTGATTGGGAAAATTTGACAGTTTCGGGTAGCTGATGTGCTGGCGTCTGTACACCTCTGTCTTGCCCTTTGGGGATTACGGGCGCGATGTTTTAGTATAACTTCCGCGTGTCACGCGTTAATTAGGAGTGTGTGTAATTGATATTTTATCACCGAAGTGGATGTATATCCGGTTTCCGAGTACGGAATTGCTAGTCGAATCCTGAAAGTAGGAACGTTATATTTGTGACGTAGGTAATTCTGTATGTTGGAAAATTATTATTTTATTTATTCGGGAAATAAAACAGTTATTAAAATCTTATACTAAGTTATAAATAGGTACACAAGAATTATAAATGTATAACATACGACATATTCCACAATATTAGTATGTTTTGCAAATGAGTAAATAAAATAAATAATAATTTTGTTTCCAATTTTACAACTAACATAAAGGCGATTGGTCAATCTTTGTTTCCAATTTTAATTTTCCAATTCCAATTTTAAAATGACACTATGATTTTTAAATTGCATAAATCACTGACTGCCTCCACTGGCACCCAATTGTGTTATGGGTGGCCGGGTTCTCTATATTAATATCATCATTCTCCTGCCCTTATCCCAGTTTATTTGAGGTCGGCTTCAAGTTATATAATTATATTCTCTATATTAATATATTTTCCAATTTATAAAAAAATAGGACGGAGTTACATTGCGTTACTAGCTATAGTCGAGTACAAATCTATCTATATAAAAGAAAGTCTTGTTAGTTACACTATTTATAACTCAAGAACGGCTGAACCGATTTGGCTGAAAATTTGTGAGGAGGTAGCTTAGAACCAGGAGACGGTCATAGGATACTTTTTATCTTTTTTTTACATATAGGAGTAGGGTAAGAGTAGTGTAGAAGTAGGGTAGCAGTATGGTAGGGGTAGGGTAGGGTAAGGGGTAGGACACCACGCGAAGGAAGTAGCGCCGGGCAGCTTGAAATAATTTATATGGCAAAACAACGTTTGCCGGGTCAGTTAGTAGAAAATAAAACAAAGAAACGAAACAAACAAAAAAAAAACACTTTAAATTAAAAAAATGTGTAAATTTAAAGTGTATGTGTCATGTATATGTGTCGTGTGTACATGCCGTGTGTGTGTGTATGTGTGTGGTGTATGTTTGAGTATGTCGCATGCACTACGAATTGTAGTACGTCGTCGTCGTCGTTTCAGCCGATAGACGTCCACTGCTGGACATAGGCCTCCCCCAATTTTGGGAGGGTTTGCCATAATCGCCACGCTTGGCAGGCGGGTTGGCGATCGCAGTATGGTATGATGGTGGAATAAATAGAGAACGCTGCTGCCCATTCTCCGGTAAGACCCTTAGTCGCCTTTTACGACACCCACGGGGAGTAAAGGGTGGTGCAATTCTTTAAGTCCGGCACCACACAGACACATTGTAGTACGTATTTAAGCATTAATAAAATATGAAAATTAAAAAGCTGAAGATACTGTAATTATTTTAAAGTATTCGTATGAATATTATTTCTAATTCTTATCAAAGTTTTCCATCACCGTTATTAGTGTATTTACTAAGAAAGTACAGACAAGACAGCACATCAAGCTACCCGAAACTGTCAAATTTTCCCAATCAACTTTGAACCTTATGCTTTAGCGATAAAGTTGAAAATCTATTAAATAAATTTGACAAATTGTAGTAGCTTGATGTGCTGGCGTCTGTACATAACTTTTTGCAAAATAAAAACTCTAGACTTGTAAAAAAACGGTTCATTAAAGCTACGGGTCACCAGTGTCAATATCGTACTTCGCCGTTTAATATTTAAAACTTTTCCACTCCATAAAACTGTATTAGTTTTAAATCCGGCTAAGGGCCTGCGCCCACTGGCGACACGGCAGGCCAAGGGATTCTTATGACACGGCAGGTCAACGAATTTTTATGTAACGAATAGGAATATAACTTATATGTATGACAATAAAATTGAAATTCTAAAGATGATGCCTAAGGACGTCGCGGCATGTCTAAGGATACCGTGGCATCGTTGCCGTTGAAATTTCAATTTTATTGCCATACAGTTAAGTTATATTTCTATTCGTGGCATAAAAAACTCTTGCTGTGCCGTACCGCCAGTGGGAGCAGGCCTTAAGAGAGCTTAGGTACAAATTATTAAGTCAGATTACGCAGCTCGTATAAACCCTGCATAAAAATGTCAATAGTTTAGAACCCCTGTTTCTCTTCGTTATTCAAGTTACCCGAGAGTTGCGCGCCCCGTTAAGGAAAAAACATTGTTTTTATTTTCCAAACTAGCTTTTTCCCGCGACTTTCCGGAAAATATCCCATGAGAACGAATCTATTTCGTTTTAATCCAGGCTATAGACTGTATGTGTACACAAGGGCTTTGAAGGTCCGTGGCATACCGTCCGCCATTTTGATTTTTTTTCAAAGTGGCATTTTTTTTCAAGTTACTCATGTAACCTATCGTAAATGTCTATGATGTCACGTGATCAACTTTGAAAGTTAATATCTCTGAAGCGTGACGCTTTACGGGGTTTGGTCTAATTATATTTTCTGTTTGCATTGATGTCAACTATCGATTTAAATAGGTGACAAGAGTGGCCGCCATTTTGAAAAAAAAAACAAAATGGCGGACAGGTTGGTAATAGGTATGCCAGGGTCCGTATATAAAATCTTCAATGCCCTTCCATCAAAATCCTTTCAACCGTTTTACGCCAATCTGGAACACAACACAGCAAAAATACTAAAAACTTTATTTGACAAAAATATTAAAACTATATTTTCGGCATCAGACTCATTCCCACAACTCGTAGCTATTTTTTTTTTTCGTATATTCAATGTGTGTATATATCGCAGCCAACTGGTTAAATCAGCCGTTTAGTTAACCGCCTGGCCTTTGGAAGTAGTGCTCGCCTCGCTTCGCTCTCTTTGCTCACTCGCGGTTGATCACAATTCTAACCTAACCTAAACTTTTAATTTCTTTTGACAGTACTTACCTGTCATAAAGAGTAAACTTAGGTACATAATGTGGATAAGACAAAGATTAAAACAGAACACGATTCAGGAGGGAATTTTGGTGGAGGGGGCTTCAGGAGAACAGACCGGAATAACTCATTTGGTCGGGGCTTAGTTACTGCGACCAATTTGGCTTTCGCGTGATTGGTTACAGTTCCAACCTAAACTATAATATAGAATATCATTCAGGCCGTTAGTTGAACGGCCGCCGTTTAGTTAAAAGGCTAGGCGGTTAACTAAACGGCTAATTAAATAAGTTAGCTGCGACATATATAGATGTATATATAAAATAAACTGGCTAGAAGAAGATATAATCTATTTAGAACTTGGATCTACCCACAACTAAGTTATCTTTGGAAAAAAAAAATGACGGCGGCTTTTTATAGCCCTTGTTAGAGATTGAAAATGAATACCATGACGCAAGCTTGGGATGCAAGTAATAAGAGATAAGCGTGTCGTTTCTTTACGAAATACTCGAAGGAGACTACCTCGTTGCTGTAGTGGTCAAAAGTCTAACTGCTAGCGATTTGATTCTCAAGTTGGCCAAAGAATTATCGAGTTTTCCATAAATAATTTATCAGGAGTGCCCTATAGAATCTGGATTTGTAACCAAATAATGGCCTTAGGCTCGCTAGCAGTGTTAAAAACGATATCTAGGAACCACACCACATTACTTTCATATATAACGTTTCAGTGACGTCATTCGCCGGTAAATTGCGGACGCTATGTGGGTGGCACCCCAGCAAACCCCTGCTTATGTGCATTTGGTATTGTAGAAATGGAAATCAATCTAGCTTAAAGTCAGTTAGTAATAATTCTTGCCGATTGCTGTTTTCCTACAAACGTTTTACCTATTCGGTTTTTTTTATTAGTTAATGGGCCCGCTCTTGACCCCTATGACTCATCAATTTTTACCCGACTGCGCCAGAAGGAGGACTGCGGTAAAAAATTTAAGTTAAAAAAAAAACTGAAAAGCTAAAAACGAGCCCATTTTAAATTAAATAAAAATTAGAAGCAGGCGGGACCCATTTGAATTTGAAAACGTAATAAAAAATTTAATTTAAAATGGGCTTGTTTTTAGCTTTTCAGTTTTTTCAACTTAAGTTTTTTTGGAACAGTTTCTCTTAACTTGCACAAGATGACAAACAGAATAAGTCCATGGTTTGTCGATGACAAGCATTTTGCAGAGGTCCATCCTTTCCTATTCAGTTATTAGACCTTTTCGTTTAAAAAAAACAAATGAAAGAACAAACATTTGTGTAGGTCTTTCTATTTTTAAGTAACTGGTAAAATAGATAAAACATAACATCACACCAGCATAGCTATTCACAACCACCCGACAGGCTAACGAATCGAAAATTAGGTATACATTTTAATAACCTGACTTGCCTTGCCCCCGACAGCAAACAGCTGTCGGACGAATAGCGGTCGTCTATTTGATTTAGGGCTGATTTTTCCAACGCCATTTAATTTTATCGAAGGTTAATTTTGAATTTTTGACAGTTCTTCCATACAAAAACTGTCAGACGTCAGTTTTATTCCACGAATAAAAATTATCTGTCGATTGAAAAATCTGCCCTTAAACTGTCATGCGGGTTTTGGACTTGTCAATAGCGTTTAGAGGACTGCTACGATAACATTGATTGATGTTCAATACGGTACGGAAGCGTATAGAGTGGTTGTGAATAGAGCTATGCTATACTACTTGAAGGGACAGCCAGAGGTGTAGTACTTATAGTAAACCCACATTTCGCCAGTTATATTTTAGGCCCATGTATGTACAAGGGAGTGAGCGCATTGCCATCATCCGGGCAAATAAAGGTGGATAGAAAAAATAAAAATGCTTTTCGAAGTAAAGTTATCAATGTACAGTCACGAGCAAAAGTATGTATACACTTGGCTTTATTCAAAGGCGATTTTCTCCTTTATTTTTGAATGAATTTTTTTTATTATTAGGAACATAGTATTTTCGAATCAATAGGTTTATGTGAAGTGTCGTATTTCAACGTTGCATTCGTTATTTCGTGAAAAAATCGCAATTGAAAGTTGCGTATTGGCGCTCGTGACTGTACTGAACAACTTAGATATATCTAGTGGATAATACTTGTTTATTAGTCAGTAACGACTTAACATGTTTCGTAGAATGTGAATAGCAACTAGCTTACCGATAAATCCGCATCATTGCATACTTCTTTGAAAATGTTGTGGTTATTACATTGATTTTGTTTTATATAAGTACCTTACTAATAAGTGTTATATTTAATGTAATATCGTTTTTTTCCCAAATAAAATAAAAAGCATTTTTTTAAAAAAAAAGGTACACCAACAGCCAACAGTGTCTATGTATAATATATCTTATGGTTCGTCGCGTCCACACTGTGTAACATACACAACATGTTAAGTTCAAATAGATACCTACGGTACATTCATGATCATTACACCAGCTTAATTATATAAGCATACGTTTATCATGGGTCCATTGCCGACAATATTTTAACTTGGACCACATTCAGGACGCAACGGCCCCCGGAGTCTATAAATCAGGCTGCAGACGTAACTGGAGCCTATGCTGCTAATTTACGAGTAAAATGAGGATTACAACATTCTATATTTTTTGTATTAAAATATGAGTTTTATTAGTTGTAATGGGCATTTTGATTGGTACTTGAACGATCAATGAGCCACGCATAGTATGGACTGGAGTTCCTTGCTTCCAGAAAAAATTAACTGGGAGTTTTCAAGTTCAAGTGACCATGTTGTATTCATATCTTTTGCGTTCTATATTGTTAACATAATAATCTTATAATTGCTCTAAGCTAACGTACTACGGCACATTGGGCATAACGAAAGGTTTAAAAAAATAGTTACAAAAATCTGTTGTGTTGCACCAGCCAAATTCAAACTCAAAGCATTTATTTCAAATAAAGTAATTACTTTTGAATAGTCAAGGGGGGCAGTAAATAAAAATGAGAATACATTAATCTGAGCTGCTTTAAACAGTTCCATATGAGCCTAACGTTCAAAACAGTATTTTTTACTGATCCGACACCTTGACTATTCAAAAGTGTCTGTAATTAGTTTATTTGAAATAAATGCTTTGAGTTTGAGTTTGACTGGTCCAACACAACAGATTTTTGTAATACGTGGCTGTTAATTATTTTATTTTTGGATTGTTGTCTTCTTACTCCAATATTTAAGAAACTTGGTTTGTTACCGCTTCCATCTCTCTATATATACGAAATGTGTGTGTTTGTGACAAAGAATAAACAATTATTCAAGAAAGCAAGCGATGTATATCCTCGGAGCAGACGTGACCCTTATGGACTGGTATTAAATGATTTACCAAAGCTATCCAAATATAATAAAAGCTGTCTAGCAATGTGTGTGCGCACTTATAATAAAATACCAAACAAGTTCAAACTATTAAATGTAAGATTACTTAAAAACAAATTATACAGATGGCTAAATGAATGTAGCTTCTATAGTTGGAAAGAATTTATGAATAAAAAATACTGACATTATATTCTGACATTATGTACTTAACTATAATTACCTAGTAACATTAAATTTTTGCATGCTATGTTTCATCTTAGCTAAACATGCTTGTGCCATTCTAACCTATACTTAACACCATTGTATACCATGTTTTACGCAAATAAATTATTTTATTATTATTATTATTATTACTATTTGCTGTACTCTGGACGCTCTTAACGCGTACGTATTTTTTTTTACATCGTTCTCACATATAATTGTAAATTCAACATTAATGATCTAACTAGGCACAGCACCCTAATTGCGTCCCACTTAATCTGAATCATTTTGGATCATTTAGCTCCCTTCAAAATGGTTGAGCTGAATGGTGCTGATCTATGCGTCATGCGCGTGAACAGGTGCCGTCAGTTGGGGCTGGTCATCACTTAGCTGCCTCGGCTTATTGTTAATTAATTTATTTTTGGATTGTTTTGTTACTATTTGCTGTGCCCTGGACGCTTTTAACGCGTACGTATTTTTACATCGTTTTCACATATAATTATAAATTCAACATAAATGATGTAATTAATATTTTTGTAAAAATACAATTTAAAAGAGTGTCCATGGAGTTTCTTGCCCGTTCTTCTCCATAGGTACCTACGCTTTGGAATGGGCAACTAGATTCATATTTTCTGACTGACCGACTTCTTGACAATTCAAAAGTGCCTGTAAATGGTTTAATTGAAATAAATGGTTTGAGTTTGAGTTTTTGAGCTGTTTCGCCAATTATAAATAATTCATCAAAAACAACAAGTTAGGTATAACACGCAAAAGGGTCATTAGTAACAGTCATTAGTGTAATGAGGTATCAATAAGGTGAGACTTAACGTTCTGATAATGATTCAGCACCAATTAGCTGCAAATTAGCGTTGTATCTGAAAATGAAAACAAGGTATAATAAATGTGAACGTAGCACTGTAGTTAAGAATGACTTGGCAAATCAAAATCAAAATAAAAACGTTTTATTTCACATAAACCTCCATGGGCACTTATGAAACGTCAGAAGCTAGGTGCACGGTTCCAATAGGTCGTTTCCTATGGAGAAGAACCGGCAAGAAACTCCACGGTTACTCTTTTTAAAAATAATTGGCTTTTACAATGTCTCCAGATTACAGTAGGTATGGGAGGACAGCGCAGGCCTGTCAACAAGTACCAAGTACTTGATAGAATAGAAAATGGTCTACAGATCTAAGTCTATAAGGCCTACAAAATGTAATTTCTCTATTATATTTAAGTTTAAGGGGCTTACCGGACCCAAACGCTAAAAAAAACGCAAGTTTTAGAAACAATAAAAGTATATGATCGACTACAGTAAACAAAATCAGAAAAATATATGATATTCTTCAGAATATATGCTAGGTTAAAAATTAAAACACTAGTGGTTTAGTGTGTTGCTTGTAGAATAATCTGACCAAAAATCAGAATGATTGTATGTATATTAGTTAGTATGGTTTTTATTTTAAAAAGAAAGTTTTTAGAGGTTATTTCATGATTTTTTTCTATCGTATCAAATTACCTACTTGTATTATGTTTTCAACACACTATCTATCTAGCATATTATATCCTGAAGAATATCATCTACTTTTCTGATTTTGTTTACTATAGTCGATCATAATTATACTTTCATCACATCACACTAATATTATATTTAGCGTTTTTTTTTCGTTTAGGTCCTGTAATCCCCTTAATATAATTGTATTAACAGGTTCACTGTCCACAGACCACATGATGGTCTGTAGAGAGACTACCATATCAGTCCACAGACCGTATGTGGTAAGTTCGCCCGTACAATTTCTAAGTCATCTGATACTGTGGACGTAAGGAGAAAGTCTCGTATTTAATGCGGACTTGGCAGGACACATCATAAGGATTATAAAAAGTGCTGGGACATAGGGAAAGTCGATATTTTTTTCTAAAGGGTATGAAATAAACATAACTGGACTTATGGACCATTCCCACTCTGGAGCCTGGACAGTGAACCTGTTAAACACATTTTTTTATTTTTTTTTTTCGGCTGAAAATGATGATACACAAATACTGTAACCTTATAACTACAGCTTTGAGCCGTTTGGGGTCGAAACTCTCGGGTCATGGGGCCCGAGTGCGCGTCTCCTTTTTAAGGACATTTCTCGTCGGGTCGACACTTCACGTGACCAGAGGGCTGGGTCGTTCTTTGGCGGATGACAGCGATGCGGACGAGTACTTCGACGCCTCCTTAGGCGTCTCTTGGACCCTTGTCCTTTATTTTTGTATTTATTTGTTTAGTAAGTTAGTTAGTCATTTAATTTAGTATCTAGTCTAAATAGTTAGTTATCTATACATACAATAAAAATAATGTCAGTTACGCACACGAACGCGAGTGCTTATTTAAGGTCATGGCAACAAAAGGTACCTCACCAAAGATTATTTCCACCGCTTTCTAATGTTCAAAGAAAAAGTGTAGCTACAAACTCCGCTTCAACACGATTCTATCTGCTACGATACATTACAGTACATTAGAATCGCCTTTTTCCTGATCCAGAACAAGACCTTACGACCACAGTAACTCCTGTTTACACCGTAAAAGACTTCCCACAAAAACAAAAACGAAGCAACTCAATGTTCAAAACGTGTTGTGCTGTGCCCGTGAATAATTAGGTGGTTTTGCTAATTGCGTTTCTTGTTGTCGATAAACTATAAAAGGGAAATTAATCATAATAGGTTTTTATGTAAAGTTTGTTTAGGCAATTGCAGTAGATGTGGTGATTGAGTAGTATTGAGTACCCACCTACATGTGTTAGTACTTTAAAGGGTTTATTTATATACGATAATTAAAGTTAAGTGACGTTTAAACGTCAAAAATGTAAAGTCGCTAATCACTATTTAACTTCCTTTGCGATGTTGACGCCATGCGGAAAGGCCCTATGTCACTTTGGGGGGTCATCTGTGACCGACGAGCCGAGTGGGCGGACGTCACTGTCATAGGTTTTGACGTAAATTTCCTTGAAAACTATACCGATCTCGCTCAAACTTGTACAGAGTGTAGGATACAGAACAAGAAAGTTATATTATCTCTGTCAAGTATTTAAAACGAATGAATGACGATTCTACAGACGCTGCAGTACTCCCGCGTTCACGCGCCCCCGCGCACGCTTATCAGTAAGCGGTAGTGATTTGTGAAAATGTGTTTTGTGAGTGTTTAAGTGGGAAAACCAACAAAAAAACACCGTTTCGTCGTGAAGGGGTACGTACTTTAGAGTTTTTAATGCATAGACATTGAATTTAAACACAATTTTTTTAATTTCAACGAACATCGAAAAATTTTATGCACGCGCGCGCGTGTCATGGCCGCTGCGTGGCTCCGGTTAAACAATAATAATTATACGAATGGTATCAAACTGTTGTTATTACGTATGTTTTTACGTTTAGTATTATTGTTATTAAGCAGTTAATTAAAAAATTACCGTAAGGAATTTGCGTAACATTGAAATTAGAAATAAACGAACAATCAACAGCTGACTTTTGACCTCGAATGACCCTTAAATATTTTATTTTGATTGTTGATTTCTGAAATGTATTTGTAAGGCAGCATGCCTTTTTATTGTGCTTATCGATTTGTAAATATCATCTAATTGTAGAATGTGAACTTTTATTTGAAATAAATGCAACAGAATTTACTCTGTGATCCAAAGATTGCCCTTGACCTTTTTAGGCTTATTTTCAAGTGCTTGGTTAATTGTTTTGATTTCTCGTAAACTAAACACTTCTAACAACTGAAACTCTGTATGTGATAAGTATATGTACCAAACTATAGTATAAGTTAATAACCTAAGCAAATTAACCTTACAGTGCTCTCGGAATTGAAGTATAAACTCACCCTATTTTTTGTCCGTGCGCTCCGATCGCCTTAATGAAACACGTTTTTGTTAAGGTCGTGGTGTGAAAAAAATGTATGGGGAGGTGTGTTCTTTTTATTTATTAATGTGAAATAATGTATACTTACGTAATTAAAATATTAATATTTTGAAATAATGGTACATTTTTTTAATTATAACGACGTTTGTACAATAAACTGGAAAAAAAGTCGAAAGTCGCGATTCCAATTAGATTCTAATTGGAATGAATAATACATTACACTGCGTTATATTTTTTAATGTTAGCTTGTTTCATAACGATTCCAATGACGTAACTCTATGCAGCTCCCGTACAAAACTTTAGAGATATCGTCATTTTAATCACACGCGCCGACTCCGGAAGTTCCATCTGGAAATAGCGCACAGAGAGCTTTTGGCGCGCAAAAATGGCCGCCACAGGCAAACGGAAGCAACGTTTATGAATAAAGGGGTTTGTATCTATCTAGCATTTTGAAAATAATGAGCAAAGTTAATGAGCTGTTAGTACGCGCTAGACAGTCAATCATAAAACCAAACATTTATGAAATCAAAAAAAAAAAAAAAAGTAAAACTAGGCACTTACAAATAACGCAGTTGTAAGACTAAAACTAACAGTTCTTATATTTCATTTCAATTTAAAATATATAGACCAAAATAATCAGAGTGTCTAGCAAAAATTAATCGATTAAGTACCCACACTAATATTGAATGATCCACATCACTAGCCCTACCGTCCTCGGGGATTTGCTTGAGCAAACTAAAAACGAGGGCACTCGGAACTTCCATCATGCTCCGAAATGCGTTTGAAATTGGAATAAGAATGTTCTAAAATTGAATTTCTAACGCTCACTCGGGCAATACTCGGTGTCTCTTGTACGAATATTGCGAAACGACTCGAATGGTACTCGATCTTTATTGGTTTTGAAGGATAAGCCCACAGATATGGATATACGGATTATAAAAGTTCCGAAATGCGTTTGAAATTGGAATAAGAATGTTCTAAAATTGAATTTCTAACGCTCACTCGGGCAATACTCGGTGTCTCTTGTACGAATATTGCGAAACGACTCGAATGGTACTCGATCTTTATTGGTTTTGAAGGATAAGCCCACAGATATGGATATACGGATTATAAAAGTTCCGATACTCGTAGGTACTCAGATCGTAGGTACTCTACGCAATACAATATGAAAAGTCTAGAACGTAGATCGTAACGTGAATAACTGAAAAATGTAGCATGCATGCTTGTAAGGGAGTGAAACGTGATTCTAGTACTTATGTACTTAGCAATAGGCGTGGGTTTGTATCTTTTCAACGTGGTTAAACAAAATGATAATTCCTATTATTAACCTACCTTTTCCTATTATTATTATTATTTTATTGATGATTCCTATTATTTATGGACCGTTATTGGTTAAAATTAAGACACTTGTATCTTTAATAATGAAGCAAATACCTTCATAGCTTTGCATAGCCTCATATGAAAGTAAGTAGCTATCTTAAACTAAACTTACGAATCTTCTCCATAGAGATCTACTAATTCTTCTCTATAGAGATCTACGTTTTGGAATGGGCTTCCACTTTCTGACTAACTGACATACTATTTAATTTTGACAATTCTAAACTGCCAGTACATGGTTTAATTAAAATAAATGATTTGAGTTCGAGTTTGAGTAATCTATTTATAGTTAGGCATTAAAAAATGCTACCATTGTTAGCAATGGTAGCATTTCTTACAAAAACTTTTGCTTACACAAAACGATTAGTGTTTGTTTATATGTAGTATTGAGGTGTGAGGGGCAATTCTCCCAGGCCCGTGCCGGACGGCGCGTACGTGTTCCACGCGCGCCTCAAAGAGATGTCAGCATCGAGGCGGGAGCTCCTTTAGGGCCGAAGCCTGTCGGGTCAGCGGGATTGTCCGAAAGGGTTACCGCTGGCCCGGAACATAAAGGGCTAAGGAAGGAACACGGGTGGGTTTTAGTCAGTAAGAGTCTGACACTCCCTGCCGCTCCACCCAGAGCGGGAGGAGTCATTTGATGATTTCCCATCCGCAAAAAAAAAAGGGGGGCAATTCTTGTAATTTTAAGAACGTTCACAGTCTAATCTGAGTTTCAACCTGTCAAAAATACCTGTAGTTTCCCTACATTTTTGACAAGTTTATGACATTAACTGTCGCTGAGATGAGATTATGACTAGATTTTGAGTTTTTTTAATTACAGGAATAGACCTTCAGAAGTGGTCCTAGTATACAATAAAGAAAACCACATTCAAATGCAAATACTGAATTTGACTCAATGTTTATATTGACCTTTACAGAGCCGTAGAAATGCCAAAATATACCAGCCAGCCAACAGAACATAATATCGGAAGTATACATGAATGCATGAAAGAACGAACGGCATGAACTGAAAGGTGTTTGTTCCGTTCAGAGAGTGGTTTGAGGCTTCTGTGACATGTATTGTTTTAAAAGAGAAAACAGTTGGCAAGTGCTGAGGTGAAATGTTTTTAGGTTTTAAAGATAGCCCGAGACGAAAAAGCCGACAACAGTAAATATTCTTTTGTATGAAAACTGTTTTTAGGAATCTGTACCTCACAAGGAAAAAACGGTACCCTTATAGGATCACTTTGTTGTCCGTCTCTCTCTGTCTGTCTGTCAAGACCCTTTATTTCGGGAACGCGTGGTGCTATCAAGTTGAAATTAAAACCATATACTCAGGTCTACAGTCCCTTGAAGCTGTGAAAAAACCAAACTTCTAAGTTTACGTAAAAAAGGTACGGCCTTTTTTGTAAAGGAAAATATCCGAAAACCGTAAATTTGTAAATAAAAGAAAGAAAAAGTATTTATTGCGACTCGTACAGGAAGATCACAAACTAAACTAAACACATTAAAATAAAAACAAAGATAAGTATATAAAAAAAAAATGAAAATGAAACATGAAGTCCTATACGAGGCCAAAAGGCTCCAAAGGTTGTAGTTACATACCTACAGAACCCTCGCGGTCTCAGTGCGCGAGTAAAACTCGCACTTAACCAGATTTTTTTAAAGATTTGCACTCGTAAAAGAAGAACTTAAGTTTGCACTAACTAAAAAATCTTCTAGTCTTCTTCCAGTCTAAAAAAGTATACCTTATGGGCGCGAAAATCACCATCATTTATCGCGCCCATAAGGTAAACCAGACAGCAAATTATAGGACTTTTTTTTTTGTGAGAAATCATCAAATCATCATCCTGCTCTGGGTTGAGCGGAAGGGAGTGTCAGACTCTTACTGAATAAAACCCACCCGTGTTCCTTCCTTAGCCCTTTATGTTCCGGGCCAGCGGTAACCCTTTCGGACAATCCCGCTGACCCGGCAGGTTTCGGCCCTAAGGGGCCCCTTCACTGCTGCTGACATCTCTTCGAAGCGCGCGTGGAACAAAACCAAAAAAAATGTAAAATGACCATAATTTTTCGCGCCCATAAGGTATACTTAACCAGACAGCAAATTAAGAGACTGTGACCTCTGAGTTTGTTTCGACCTTTCTTCTCAGAGTAGTCAGATAGGAAAAGCCGACCTCAATCAACCAGCTTATTTTTTTTTATTATATGACGTGTAAAATTATTCCAATAGCCTATTTACAGGATAAACAATTTCATTTAATTGCATTTGCTATAATTATTTACATTTTCGGTCACCCGAACTTCAACTCAAAGGTCATCATCATCTGCCTAGCCTTGTTCTAACTATGTTGAGATCGCCTTCCAGTCTTACCAAATGCAGCTGAATACCAATATATTACATGAAGCGACTACCTACCTAAAGTCCATAACCCAGTTACTGGGTAACACGATACCACTTAGTAAGACTTGATGTCAGACTTTGGGACTTCTGATTTCTGTTAACGACTGTCAATGATCGACAAATGACAGCCGGGATCAGCGGTTTAACTTACTTTCCGAGGCACGGGGGGACAATGTAGCTCATCTATAAAGATATAAAAAACCATTTTACAAAAAAAAAACACACAACCGACTTCCAAAAAAAAACTACTCAGTGAAAAATAACTTTAATTTCGGAAGTCGGTGTCGTTGTTTCCGCATTTTCGTTTTTTGATACCGACTACTCCACAAAAAATCATATAACACTACTTGCTATGTAAATATTAGTCACAGGAAGTTATTAAAACATCATCAATATAAACTAAGTGAAAAATATTCGTATTATTGAAGCTAACTGAAAAACTATCTAAGTTAATAACATTTTAAAGGGACCACCCTTGAGGCACACTTTGTCCATTAAAAAAAATAATATTGCAAATCGGCTTATAAATACCGGAGTTCTGAGGTAACAAATACAAAAAAAAAAACTGGGCAAGAGCGAGTCGGACTCGCGCACCGAGGGTTCCGTAACATCCGGGTTTATGCATAAGGTTTTTGTTTATGAAATTAAATGTTTTATTTTTATTTTTGAGTTGATTGAATGAATGGTAAATTGCGGTTTACGATTTATGACGTATTAAAAAAAAACTGCTTACTAGATATCCTTCAAACCAATTTTCGGTGGTAGTTTACATGGTAATGTACATCATACATTGTTTTTAGTTTTATCATTCTCTTATTTTAGAAGTTACAGGGGGGGGGGGACACACATTTTACCACTTTGGAAGTGTCTCTCGCGCAAACTATTCAGTTTAGAAAAAAATGATATTAGAAACCTCAATATCATTTTTGAAGACCTACCCATAGATACCCCACACCACGCTGCTTGAGGGACTCCATAAGGATTTCCCCATTACGAAAGCCATAAACGACCGGGTTCCTAAACAATTTATGTTTGATAAAAATACAAGATCCAGCTTCACGAGGATCGCCGATGCGAGGGGCTGTGCCCCACAGAGCTGCGTATCTTCACGGACGGATCCAAAACAGGTAGTGGCACAGGAGCTGGAATCTTCTCGGAGGAATTCAACATACATATAGCCACACCATTGGGGGTCCACAACACAGTGTTCCAGGCCGAATGCTTGGGCATCTCTCTAGCCGCTTCAGCCATTATGGCCAGGGAAGTTAAGGAACACTCAATCCGCATACTCTCAGACAGCATGGCTGTTCTGCAAGCGCTGAACAGTTACACAGCTGACTCTGGGCTAGTATACGAGTGTCACCAGCGCCTCAACCAGGTAGGTAACCTCAATAATATAACCATTCAATGGATCAAAGGATACAGCGGTTCGCTAGGCAACGATGCAGCCGACGAACTTGCCAGAAGAGGGTCGAGTATGGCACCCGTGGGACCCGAGCCCATCGTGCCACTCCCCTTCGGGTACATACGCACTCTGGTAAGGAAACGCACAAGAGAGCAACACAATAAACTATGGACGGACCAAGGTGAATGCAGGCAGGCGAGGGAAGCACTTCCCACATTGGATGGCCGCCTCACGAAACAGGTTCTCCGTCTAACAAAACAAAAGCTGCGTATAGTTACCGCAGCTTTAACTGGCCACGGGTCATTCAATAAACATCTCTTTGTCATAGGAGTAACGGACAGTCCGTTGTGCAGGGCCTGCATGGAGGACGACGAGACAGCGGCACATGTGCTTCTAAACTGCCCGGTGATCGCCACGTACAGGGCAAAGTACTTCGGTAACCCAGGTACCCTACGTGAGACGGTCAGTAACATCAAGGCGTTGCTGGCCTTCTTTGAGGAGCTGGGGTGGATCGAATAGTCGATTTTCCCACCCATACGCAAAATACGCGCATTGACGTGGAGTTGCGGACACCAGCCCGTAGTACCTATTACCTATTACCCCACACGTATGGGTTTGGTGAAAAAAAAAATTTTAAGTTTCGGTTCTAAGTATGGGGAACCCTAAAAATTGTTTTTTTTTTTTTTCTATTTTTGTGTGAAAATCTTAATGCGGTTCACAGAATACATCTAATTACCAAGTGTCAACAGTATAGTTCTTATAGTTTCGGAGAAAAGTGACTGTGACATACGGACGGACGGACAGACAGACAGACAGACATGACGAATCTATAAGGGTTCCGTTTTAAAAACACCGAATTGAGAACCCTTTCCTTTTTTGAAGTCGGTTAAAAAAGATAAGACTTCAGTTCAAAGGTTCAGTCCATAAATAAACTTAAGCCCACACTCAACTTAAACAATATGGCGTTTTAATCACGATTATAATACCTATAATAACGTTAACACGTACTTTTTCGACGTCGTTAAACTAAAAGCCTACTTCTTCCCATTAGAGGCGGGAAGGGGGCGTAAAAAGTAAATAAAATGTGCCACTAGTCCCCTAAGTGGTTACGTGTAGTGTATCATAAAAATTTCAGAACTTTTTGATAACGTAATAGATTTAAAATAAAATTTTAGTTTTAGCTCATAGAAGTAAATAGCTGACAAAATGTGGATGTACCATAGATAGGTACACTTTTGCCTCTGTACCGACCTTTTTTCTTGTCTGTTTTGTTTTTACCCCCTTACCAATAAACGTATTATATCAGATGAATAGTTACACACCGATGTCTCTCTTTCAGTCGTCAGTAATTTGACTTTAGAAAGAAGAAGACAAAGCGTTGTGTAACCATACAGACGCTATACAACGTTTATTAGTAAGGAGGTTAGTGTTTATCAGTGGAAACTTGTAAATGGCCTTCAAATTGGAATACTGTTTGTTCTGTTGTATGTTAATGTTATGAGTTATAAAATTGTAAGCATTTTTGTAGGTTGTGAACACTCATTACTTTAAATTAAAAGTAGCAGACATTTATCATAATCTTTAAGCAACAAAACCTCGATCGAGACGAAAAGAGCGATATCACACTAATATTATAAAGGCGAAAGTTTGTATGTGTGTGTTTATATGTTTGGACCCATTTAGGGAGGCTGGAAGAAGGCGTTGTCCGCCCTCCGCTAACGTCCGGTGCGCCTGCTGCGGGCCGGGTTTCCGCAGCCTCCTTCTGCGAGATGACTGTTTCGCAGAAGGAAACCACCATGTCCCAGGACTCTTCGCTGTCGACCATCGACTCGAATACGGCCGGCAGCAACGGCGCGGCTCCTCCCAAGCGGCACACTCTGCCAGCGTATGCCACGCCGTGTCCTCCCGGCAGTCGACGCAGTGGTGACACCGGGCGTCCGGCTCCCTGTTTATGCGATACAGGTACTTCCCGTGAGCCGTGCCTTCTCCCGAGCTAGCGCTCGAGTACTGGCCGGACCGCCTCGATGGTGCCGACGCCGGCCGGCGGTAGGGCGTGAAAGCCTGACAGGACCTCGCGAAGCTGAGACCGACGCAGCTGAGACCGACGCAGCTGCATCAGCCGCTCGCCTCACGCCCGCGCTTCCTCGCGGCACTGGTACAGCGACGCGAGTACTTTCACCTCCAGATCCCAGGGCGGGGATCCAGCTAGTACGCAGGCCGCCTCGTAGGAGATCGGGGGTCGGCTCCAAGTCTCACCGGATGCACCTCAACACCAGTATTTTACATGGAGCGACTACCTATCTGACCTCTACAACCCAGTTACTGGGTAATACGATACCCCTTGGTAAGACTAGTTGTGAGACTTTCGGGCTTCTAACTACCCGTAACGACTGTCACAGATCTATGAATGACAGCCGGGACCAACGGTTTATCGTGCCTTCCGAGGCACAGCGGGGTCTTGATATGGCTCAACTATAAATCCTACTAATATTATAAATGCGAAAGTTTGTGAGGATGGATGGATGGATGGATGTTTGTTACTCTTTCACGCAAAAACTACTGAACAGATTTGGATGAAATTTGGCACACAGATAGAGTATAACCAGGATTAACGCATAGTGTACTTTCTATCTCGATATTCCCACGGGATCAAAACTTATGCGGGTGAAACCGCGGGGCGCTGCTAGTATACCGATAAAAGTTATGTGCCTTCATAACAAAAGCAAAAATGTATTTCATTTTCAAAATTAATACTGTTATAGTGTTAGTTAAGTATTAAATGACGAAAACCGCATAACGTCCATTACAAGTAACTGCACGCAACACAATTTCACAATATCGATAATAACCACAATGAAATATCGAGCGCACCATATTATTATGACAAAAATTATATGCGCTTAATAATTATTTCCATATTAGATTTTTTTTTAAAGTGAGCTATAAACAGGATCTCATAAGACTCTTGGCTAGGTCAGCGGGATTGTCCGAAAGGGTTACCGCTGGCCCGGAACATAAAGGGCTAAGGAACGAACACGGGTGGGTTTTATAGTCAGTAAGAGCCTGACACTCCCTTCCGCCAGAGCGTGAGGAGTCATTTGATGATTTCCAAACCAAAAAACAAAAGACTCGGCTAGTTCAGAAGAAGACTTCTGAAGGCCAATTACAGTAATTAAAAACGTCCAATATCAAGTCGCAATCTTATCTTAGCGACAATCAATGTCAAAAACTTGTCAAAAATGTAAGGAAATAACAAGTATTTTCGACAGAATGAGAAATAACAAGTATTTTCGACAAAATGAGAAATAACAAGTATTTTCGACAGAATGAGAAATAACAAGATTTTCGACAGAATGAGAAATAACAAGTATTTTCGACAGAATGAGAAATAACAAGTATTTTCGACAGAATGAGAAATAACAAGTATTTTCGACAGAATGAGACTGAAATCAGACTGAACGTTCTTAAAACTACAGGAATTGGCCCTCAGAAGTAGACAAGCTACTTGTATACAATTGTGCAAGTTACGTGCTTAACCAAATTATAAAAACTGGCCAAGTGCGAATCGGACTCGCTCACGAAGGGTTCCGTACCACAAGGCAAAAACGCCGAAAAAAACATTTTGTTGTATGGGGGCCCCCCTTAAATATTTATTTTATTTTTTATTATTAATGTTAAAATACAACTGAGTATTTTGTGAATATTTCAAGTGCCTACCTGTTGCCATTTTTGATAACGAGCAAAAAAGGGCAAAAAAAACGCGTTTGTTGTATGGGAGCCCCCCTTAAATATTGATTTTATTTTGTTTTTAGTATTTGTTGTTATAGCGGCAACAGAAATACATAATTTGTGAAAATTTCAACTGTCTAGCTATCGCGGTTCTTGAGATACATCCTGGTGACAGACAGACAGACAGCGAAGTCTTAGTAATAGGGTTCCGTTTTTACCCTTTGGGTACGGAACCCTAAAAACACAAAGTTCTTTAAAAGTTTATCTATCTGCGGGAACGGTTTTCCTACGCCCGTCCTTCAGAATCTTCAGATGAGCGTTGCAGGTCGCATCTTAGAAACCCCCTTAATTCCCCTCCCCACTCCACTTCTACTCCTACTCCTTCACTATGCACGCGGTGCGGCTGTGTTATTCACTTTCGCCTGACATTAGGGACTGCCAAACTGTAGCAGTTTTAAAAAAAAAAGTGAGTGAAAGAGCACTATCTTTTCACTTGGTCATAGTTGCCTATGCATTTGTCGCATCCGGTCATTCGTTTGACTATTCGGAACGCTAGCGCCATCTGGTGGCGGTTGACCTGTGAGTCCAGCCTGAGTTCGTGGGGAGTCGAAGAGAGCGTGCAGCGAGGTGGAGCGGCTCTTGGACATTGGACATCGTACCAACAACATGTGCTCAGAAACTGTCCTCGTTCCGTATCTGGTTGTGTCGTGTACGTACAGTGTGTGATTCACTGATGTGATTAATTTGTTCGTGAAATTATAATCTGATTTGAACTGCAAACGGTTTTTCCACTGCGCAATAACCAACACTACCCAACAGTTCACCCACAGTAATTAAAATATGGCTGATGATAACGAGACACACATACCTTCTCCGTCATATTTATTATTTTAATTGCGTGATAATTTGTAAGTTTGTGCGTAGAGGGTAATCTCTGGAACTACCAGTCGGATTTAAAAAAATATTTCTGCATTTTATAGCTCATGTCGTGAGGAGGACTATAGTTTAACATCACAAACCAATTCCAGGCACTTTTAGATTGTCAAGGGGTCGGTCAGTCGGGCATGTCCTAAAACCATAAATTCGAAGACATGTGACATCTACAAACCTGCACTATGCCAGCGTAGTAGAACAGGCGCTCCCTCTCAAATAGAGGAAGCCTGTGTCCAAGCAGTGGGAACATTATGCACTGATTATGCCGCTTATGCGGTCAGTCAAAAAGATGAAGCTTGTTGCACATTCCAAAGCGCAGTAGGTACTGTGAGGGTCCAAACGGGACCTCCACAATTTAATTAAAAGGATTTAGATTCATCATCATCATTTCAGCCGAAAGACGTCCACTGCTAGACATAGGCCTCCCCCTAGCACCTCCACTTCGACCGGTCCTGTGCTTCCCGCATCCAGCGGGTTCCTGCGGCCTTCACAAGGTCGTCGGTCCACCTTGTGGGAGGCCTTCCAACGCTACGTCTTCCGGTACCAACTATTATATTTATAAAAAGACTTTACAGTTCAACGTTCAATCGTTGAGCTCCTTAAGTCTTGAGATGAGCTGCACGATTTCTGACAAATGCGTGCACTGACTGGACAGGTCCTCTCAATCTGTGTGGTTCTTTCCTCAAAAGACCATCTCAGACATCGATCTACATGGTCTTCATATAACCTGACCAAGATTATGTCTGGACTTTAAAAGAGACTGTGACCTCTGAGTTTGTTTCGGCCTTTCTTCTCAGAGTAGTCAGATAGGAAACGCCGACCTCATCTAGTTTTAAAAAAACATGATTGACGTGTAAAAGTGTTTGTACAAACCTACTTACAAAATAAAATCATTTATCATTTAACGATATTTCTACCACTTTTCCTATTAAACTAAAAACACCATATTAAAATATTTGACATTCGCTTAAACTTTCGAATGGAACACACCAACAATCATATCCAGCCTGTATCACCCAAGGTAAAGGTAGTTCTACACAGACTCTACAGTACCTAACTAAGGAGAACGGGCAAGAAATTATACGGAAATTCTTTCATCTAACATAATAAAATATTGTTACCCATTCCATCGACGCGACAGGAAGAAAACTACATAAAAGTTGGTAAGCCAATATTAAAATTAAATTACCCACAATGCCCCTAAACTGTCAAACTTCCAGACTTTTTCAAAAGTTTATTTTATTAGTTAAAAAAAACGTGTCGTACGTACTTTTGAATTAGGCAAAGTAATGTTTTCAGATTTATGACTTTGTGCTTGCTGAATATTAAGTAGTCGAAGTTCGGGCAACTTTTTTGGTTACGTCCCTTTTTCCTTGTACTTGACGTTGAATACATGGCAAAAATAAAATAAAATTAGGCTCAAGTATCAAGTCGTGTCAGTTTACTCATAATTTCACCGCTTCGCGCATGTCGCTGTGTGTGTGAGCCGTGCACGTGTAGTAGTAAGACTCAATACCTAAATATGAAGCGCGTCATTTCGTAAACGCGTCCTTAAGTGTATTGTTTTGAACGAGTGTTGAATTTATTGTTTACTAAAAACAAACCCCGCGGATTCACCTGCATAAGTGTCGATCCCATGGAAATTCGGGATAACAATTATCTTGAGAGTTATTCTGATGTGAAAGCTATATGACTGTAAAGTCATTAAAATACGTTCAGTAATTTTTGCATGAAAGAGTAACAAGCGGTACGCGCGGTGACGGTTGACGGCACGGTTGGCGCAGTGGTTAAGCGATTGACTGCTGCGCTGCGTGTTTGCGGGTTCGATTCCAGCACGAAACAAATATTTCTATGACCTACAAGTAGTTGTTCTGGGTCTGGATGGTAGTGTATGTGGGTTTAAATGTTTGTAAACGCACCCTGTATAGACAGGAGAAATTCCTAGAGTGGGAAAACGTTTAACAGTAGATTATGCACCGAGGGGCTAAAGTTGTCTCTTATGTCACGGGCGTCATATTGAATCTCGAGCGCAATGAAGGAGTCGGGATTTCTCTCTCTCGGGGGAACTCCCGAGCGCAACGAGGGAGTTAAGAGTTTAACTCACGAGCGAAGCGAGGGAGTTAATACAAGAATCCTGAATGCAGCAAGGGATTCAAGCTAGCCCAAGGCAAAGACACCTTTAGCCCAGAGGAGGATAATCTACTTTTTACACCTACTGTGAGAAAATAATAGCCATAGTACGAAAATTCGCGCCTTTATTGCGTCTACCAATAAGTAGCCAAGACACGATCAATTCGATTTACAAAAAAAAAAGTCGTTTCTACGGTTTTGTCGTGTGTGTCTATTGATATCACTCTCATGGAAGTGGCGTTTGTGTAAACTAAGCTTTATACAGGGCTGGTAGAATGGTTTTGGATGATTGGCTGCATGTATTTTGAATTTAGAACGTCATTGGAGACGCTCGTGAAAATAGAGTATTTTTGATAAAATGTGATAAATCGATTGTAGTATAGATAGGTTTTATTATTTATTTATTTATTCACAAAATCCACAGCAATCTTAGCGCAGTTTACTTAAAATAAATTAACTAATGTTACAGCCAATTACTATTACGGTATTACGGCGCGGTACGGTATTTGTTATTATTAATGCCAGTTTTAATGTTATTCCATTCCTTTTAAAAAATGCTTCGTAGTTATCTAATTATTCTTACAATATTATGTCTTCGAAAACATGGCAAAGATATGAAGAAGCAGTCGTTATGATTTTGTAGGAAATCGAGAATATCATCCACGCGTAGTAAGGGTTTCGAGAATAGCTTTCCTCTTTCTGGCACCAAAGGGTGTTTGTTAGTACTATACTGCCAATTTAGCTGAGCATGTGAGATTCCAATTTCAAATCACATTATTGACCAGCGGGTCATAATGAAATCCAGTAAAATATTATTGACCGGCTGTGCCCCCGGCCACTAATGACTCACTTTAGGTTAAGGTTGCTTGACATATAATTTGACATTTTCGAGCAGGTAGTGTTAAAAAAAATATATATATCCATCCTCAAAAGCTTACGCGTTTATAATATTAGAAGGATAGTGTAGGAAGTATGATAATAGAAGTGATAATAAAATGATGCAGGTACTCTTCATGGAGTTGGAGAAAAGAAACGACCGGTGGTGGTCAACATTAGTCCTGGATCGAAAGAATTTGAAGTCATGGGTTTGCCCAACTATGGGATGAAACAAGCTAACAGTAACATTATGTAACTCTTCATGGGTAAAGCTATTCTTGATTTCAGAAAATCCAGACTTGTCTAATTTTGTCATAGAGAATCAATGCATTCGTTTTGACATACTGCAGAGAAGGCTTAGCAAAATTAGTCTGTAATGTCAGCCAGACAGTCAGTCAGATGTCAGATGTCAGTGTATGTCTTCAGCGGGATTGTCCCCAGCGGGATTGTCCGAAAGGGTTACCGCTGGCCCGGAAAATAAAGGGCTAAGGAAGGAACACGGTTGGGTTTTAGACAGTAAGAGTTTGACATACCCTGCCGCTCTACCGAGAGCGGGAGGGGTCATTTGATGATTTCCCATACGCAAAAAAGGCCTCCTCTCTGTGAGAGGGAGTGGGCCGTAATCCACCACGCGGGCCGTGTGCGGGTAGGTAGATGTCACATGTCTTCGAATATTTAGTTCTAGGACATACCGGTTTCCTCACGATGTTTTCCTTCACCGTTTTGAGAGCAGTGGTGTTGAAATGATTGACACAACAAATTGCCATACCAACTGCGCCACCAGTTCCTGGCAAACGGACTGACCCCGCATAATACGACAGGCAGTGACAAGCAGGAAGTAATTACGCCTTACTTCGAAAGAATGTAAATTAAGCACACCGAGTAAAACATTTTGTAGGATAAAGGAAGGGGTAGTATCCAAAGAGTTCTTTTTTAGAAATAACTAACTGCCCCCCGCGGTTTCACCCGCATAAGTTTGGGCCCCGTGGGAATATCGGGATAAAAGTAGCCTATATATTAATCCAGGGTGTCAGCTACCACCATACAAAATTTTATCAAAATTGGTCCAGCCGTTTCAGCGCGTAGAAGTAACAAACATATAAACGCACACACACAAACTTTCGCCTTTATAATATTAGTGTGATTAGCTGCTCCCCCCGGTTTTACCTGCGTAAATGTCAATCCCGTGGGAATATCGGGATAAAAAGTAGCATATATGTTAATCCAGGGTGTCGACTACCTCCATACCAAATTTTATCAAAATTGGACTAGCCGTTTGAGCGTGAAGAGGTAACAAACATATAAACACACACGCACACACGCCCCCACACACACATAAACTCACAAACTTTCGCTTTTATAATATTAGTGTGTTAATATTCAACGTTTACTTTTAATAGACTTTGACAATAGTGCACGAACAAGGAGCTAACTTTGTGAGAGACTGAAGCCTGAGATAGGTTTGTATAAAAATCGAAAATCGGTTTATATAGAAATCTAGGATCAGAAGGCCTTCTGATCTTTTTCAAGAAGTAAAGCGTAAGTGCATTCATACCTACGGGTAATTCCTAGTTCCAAATCACTGCAGCTGATTTTAGCTTACTCCTAAGGCCGTGTAAACTAGTTTAATTACCAGTGGATGGTTAAACTCACGCATATGTCGGATAACAAATCCTGGTTTCCGGTATGACTCGGCAGTGGCTATGCTCCGGTATGAGGCGAGCGTCCTCGTGTGATCATGAAAAGTTAGTCAGGTCGAATAGTACTCTGAGATCTTACACAGAAAGAACACGGGCTATCGGGTCCTCGATACATATAGATGCATTGCCGATACATTTTACCAGATGTCTGTTAAGTTGTTGTCTGATGTCGTGTTGCAACAATATTAGAACGTGTGTGCTGTGTGTTATTTATTTATTTAATACTTCAAGCACATAGGTAAATGTACAGAGGCGGACTTAATGCCATAGGTATTTTCTATCAGTCAACCTTTGGGTGATGCAGAGGCAAACAGTAGTAGGTGCAATCATGAAAACTGAGGAATAAATATTTTAAATATAAAGATACGCATAAACTATTATCATCATCATTATCATTTCAGCCGAAAGACGTCCACTGCTGGACATAGGCCTGCCCCAAAAGGGGAGGCGTATGTCCAGCAGCCCAAAAGGGGGGGGGGGTTGCCATAATCGCCACGCTTGGCAGGCGGGTTGGCGATCGCAGTATAGTATGGTGGTGGAATGCATAGAGAACGCTGCTGACCATTCTCCGGTACGATCCTTAGTCGCCTTTTACGACACCCACGGGAAGTATGGGGTGGTGCTACTCTTTAAGTCCGGCGCCACACAGACTATTAATATACTATTAAAACTATAAATATAATATATACCTAATTACATATAAGCACAAATACATGGATATACTAAAAAGAAATGAGACAAACAATGCGAAAATATTACCGTTGTGATAAGACTGCCAGCTTCTTACGAATGTGCTCGCGAACCTTAACTTTAAAGGATAATTGGTTACAGTTACTTTGATGTTCAAGGAAAATACATCATAAAACCATCGAACATTAAAGATAGCATTAAAATTTAGGTTAGAAAAGCTTATATTAAAATATCGCAAAATCAGCAATATGAAGCAGAGAAAGATAATAACTTCTATGTACAGACGCCAGCATATCAAGCTACAACAATCTGTCAAATTTCTTTAATAGATTTTCAACTTTATCGCTAAAGTATAAGGTTCAAAGTTGATTGGGAAAATTTGACAGTTTCGGGTAGCTTGATGTGCTGGCGTCTGTACGATTTCGTATTAAAACTTTGAAGTTTATGTCTTATTTCCAATAACGCCCACTCAGACGCTTAGATCTACGTAATACCGACGGTAAAAATAAAACTAAAATTTGATCTCAGCCAACAAAAGGAATCGAAACGCAGAAAGTTTGTAATATATTCCATTGAAAGCGCTTTAAAAGATCCAAGTTTTTGATTCGTGGGAAAAGAAATTACCAATTCACGTTATTAAGGTGAAGACTTAAAGAAAGTCGAAGCTTCGAGCTTCCGAAGAATATACAAGTTAATTTGGAAGTCGGTAGCAGCACGTAGGAAACTGTACTGGCAACATTGGGGCTAGGAAACGTAGGAAAAGTTTAACTCTCCTCCACATTCACTTTAGAGACTGATTGTATTATAGATGAGGGCAACTTGGTTGAAGTTCGTGTTGCGATAACAAGTGGCTATTCGTTTGGGAGAAAAAGAGCAGTTGCAGAAATTGAAAGTAAAACACAGTCTTTGGAACTGTCTTTGAAGAAATAATCAAAAATACGAAGTTACGATACGAAGAAGTCATGTTCATGAACGGGCGCCGTCAGAAGGAACTGGTCATCTCTTTGCTGCCATGCCTTATTTTTATTTAATTTAATATTTGAATTGTTTTTTTTTTCGCCTTTTCATTACGGACACTTTTAACGTTCTGCATCGTTCTCACGTGCATCATTTTTAACATGAATGACGTAAAGAAGACTTTGTAACCATATTATTTTGATTTAAATGAGTGTCCATGGAGTTTCTTGCCCGTTCTTCTCCATAGGTACCTACGCTTTGGAATGGGCAACTAGCTTCATCTTTCTGACTGACCGACCCCTTGACAATTCATAAGTGCCTGTAATTGGTTTAATTGAAATAAATGGTTTGCAAACTCAAACGAGTTTGAAGTTTTGAATGTGATTTTCACATTGGAGTGCGATAAAAATATTACTTCCTAAACCTACTTCATGTGTACCTATATATCGTCGTAGTGCGTGCAAAAGTGGCTGTGTTTTTAGGAAAATTATTTTAGCTATGTGAATTATACCTTAACACTTAGCGTGTTTATATGGAACGTTCGATGTATGAATGTCACATAGCTACATTCCGTAACTCTTCAAATATTGCATTTATCACACAGCTGTTTTACAGTATGTATGTATTGAAATAACGATTAAAACTGCATAGTGCATATAGAACCAAACATAACTAAATAACACAGCGACTTTTGCACGCGCAACGACATTGCAATAAGCATTCATGATCCGAATCTAAATATAAAAGCATAGTTTGCTTAAATATGTACTCAAATATGAATAAAGAAAAACTTGACAAGATTTTGTTTTTATTAGCCTATGTTAACCCACTCCTAGGTCAAGGTCTGCCAGATAGTTTTCCAATTTTCTTTGAGCTTTGTCATCTCGGGTCCATCGGTCAGGAACGAGCTGAAATCGTCAAACCAGCGTTTCTGAGGCTTGCCTCGGTGACGACGCCCGTCTTCAGGCACCCACTGTGTGACGATTCTGGGGCATCAATCCTGATGAAACCTGTATGCGTGACCGCCCAGTCGCATTTCAGCAACTTGTCAATTATTAAAGTAAAATACATTGACAAGCAGTATAAAAAAGCCACTTGCGAAGTGCGTAAAGAAATAGTTAGTATTTATGAACGCAACCCATCTGTCATGGTGTTTTCCTTTTTTTGTTCATAGAGGGCGCCTCTCGCTCTCTTCACCCTGTCACTGTAAGTAGCGTGATAATTGCTTATGAGTCATACACTTTTATTAAATAAATCGTCTTTCCATTCAATATATAATTGCACCACGAATATCCTTCAGAAATCAAAATATCTCCTAAACTACAGAAGTTAGTTTCATGAAGTAAAAAAAATCTTGAAAACACATTGCACATTAAAACCTTATTACATACTGGCCTGTTCAAAGCCACAGATAAAAAAAGTAAAAAAAATGTCACAAGTTGCTATTTTTTATATTTCGGTGTATTTAAAAAAGCTAAAACTAAAAATTTCACACTAATATTATAAAGGCGAAAGTTTGTATGTGTGTGTGTGGGTTGTTCCCGTCGCATTCACATTCTGCATGTCTTCTGTCGAAGCAAAATCGCATCGGCCTTACCCGAACGCGACCTTGTAGAAGCTTTTCAACCTCGATCTACCTGAGAAAAGTGTGCCAAGGTAGGAAATACTACTTTATTGAAATGTAGTTACCGTTATTTTGACTGCAGTGCGGCAACGAAGATGAGTGGTGAAGTTATCACCTCCATATCGAGATAAGATAAGATAATTTTTATTTTTTTAACTGAGGCTTGGCTTAAGACTTCTCTCGATATTTGAATGTCAATTGCCGTGCCCCTAGCGCGCGGCTACAAATCGATAAAATAATCATCATCCTTTTTCCAACCATGTTGGAGTCGGCTTCCAGTCAAACCGGATGCAGCTGAATACCTAAATCGATAAAATAATACCTGCAACAAATAAGGAGGAGCAATCGTTGAATAGAACGAAAAAATCATGCATGTTCTCTGTCGCAGAAATACGACACAGCGGTAGGGGCACGGAAATATGTGTCGCATAAATTCGACACAAGCGGTTAAAAGGTTAACAAAGAACTCTCTCTACGACGAAGTTAATTTCCTGCTTGCGATGTATAATTATAGAAAGGAAATTACAAACAAGGGCAATTAACGGTCTTATAGTAATCAACAAGTAAGTACAACCATATTGGTCGTGGAACCCTTAGAATAATCGAAAATTGCTCGAATCGTCATGTCGAATATTAATTTAATAGGTACCTACTTCTTTCATTCGTATATCTGTTCATGTCGCGTTAATACTCGTACGTTATTAGATAAGTAGGTATCTTGGAAGCGAAGTCGAGAGCCAAATGCTGGCCACCGTAGGCGCGGGCTTGCGGACGGCGAGCAATGGGTAGCTCGCCGTCCGGTAAGGACCAGGCTCGGGTCTTGATGACGCGTTGTGTTCCACGCGCGCCTCAAAGAGATGTCAGCACTAACTGATGGGGTCCACTAGGGCCGATGCCTGCCAGGGTCGCGAGTTGTTCGAAAGAGTTACCGTAGCCCCTGGCACAGGCAACTATTAACACGGGTGGGTTCTAATCAGTAAAAGTCTGACACGCCCTCTCGCTCCGCTCAGAGTGGGAGAAGTTATTTGATAATTTCCCAACCATAAAAAAAAGGTATCTTGGAAGCTATGTAGTTGATATAAGAGAATTTTTTCATTTCATTTCGAGAATCAAACCCAAACTTAAAGCATTTATTGCAATGAAACCATTTACAAGCACTTTTCAATAATTGAAAAGTGCCTGTAAATGGTGGCATGACTCGATGATGACATGATGACGACATGACCGACTCCATGACAATTATTGTTAGTCTGTCAGTCAGAAACATGAAGCTATTTGCCCATCCCAAAACGCAGTAAGTTGCCACGGAGAAGAACGTGCAAGGAACTCCGTGGACACTCTTTTCAAAGTTACAAAAGCTAGATAATGTCAGAAAATATTCTAGTCTACTTTTCCAAAATACATACATACATAATCAGCCTACAATGTTCCCACTGCTGGGACACAGGCCTCCACTCTGTGAGAGGGCCATAATCCACCACGCGAGCCCAGTGCGGGTTGGTAGACGTCACACGTCTTCGAATTTTTGGTTCTAGGACATGACGGTTTCCTCACGATGTTTTCCGTCACCGTTTTGAGAGCAGTGGTGATGAAATTATTTACACAAAGTAAAGCGCCTGTCTGGGTTCGAACCTACGACCTAATAGTAAGTCGCAGCCTTCATCACTGGGCCACCACTGCTCTTTTCCATCGGTTTCCAAAATAGGTTATACACATTTACCTATGACTTTCCAGCTAAAATTTGATGTGCATTTTTACATACTTAGGGTCGATTTTTCGATCCTCGGTTATGTTGTCGAATAGCTAAGCATCTAGCGTGTAAAATTATCAGGCGAATGAATATTTTAAATTTTTCAATCGTATTTTATCTAGAGAATAGGTATATGTGGTCCAATAGCTTCTCGTGTATCATATAAGCCAACGTTCCAAAACTCATCAGGATTTTACAGCGGGAAAATATCTTCAAACTTTCAAGCACTTAAAGGTACGTACGTTGATGTAGCGTCAAGCACTTTTAGTCCCCAAGTAACTCAAAACGTGCTCTACTTAGCTCCAAAAGATCTTTGCCTTGCACTCAGGAGCACGCTACTTTCTACCCACTTTTAAAGTTGCGCTCACACTGGCGCCGATTCTGTTGATCACAAACTAAACTAAATTTAAGTTCATGCATCTTTTTCTTTCTATTTCATTAAGAAAAGGACAGAAGATAAATATTAGTTTAGTCCTGTCAAATTAAGATACTCCATAGACAATTTAGACGAGATTAAAAAATTGGCTATTAAAAATACGTCAATTTACGTCAGGCGCTGACTAATTTGACAGGACTAAACTAATTTTTATCTTCTGTCCTTTTCATAATGAAATGGAAAGAAAAAGATGACTAAACTTAAATTTTGTTTAGTTTGTGAACAACAGAATCGGCGCCATTGACAACTTTAATTGCTTAATTCTGGGTAATATTGGTCAAGTAAGACGCCATGACAGTTTTAATCAAATTACTGCTTTGCCAATATGTAGCAGTTGCTATTACCTATTAGATACCGCCATACATATCTATATTAATATTATAAATTCTATAGTAACTCTGTCTATCTGTCTGTCTTTGTTGTCTTGTTACCTTTTCACGCCTAAACCACTGAACGGATTTCGATAAAATTTGGCAGAGATAGATTGAATCTCGGGGAAGGACATAGGATACCTCGCGGGCGATGCCACGGGCGGAAGTTAGTTAAGATATAAATAAAAAAAAACCTATCAAGCGCGAGTCGGACTCGCGCACTGAGGGTTCCCTACAAATTTGTAGGTATGTAAATAGTTTATCACGATTTTTTTTTTTTAATGTAGCTAGAAATTTACGGTTTTCGGATTTTTTCCTTTATTTGTGCTACATGACCCGGCTTCTTGCGAAATTTCATGATTCTAGGTTAACGGGAAGTACCCTATAAGTTTTGATTCCCTTGAGAGTGTCGAAATATACGTATTTTGCGGCATAAGCGGCCTTATCTTTTTTTACGTTAACTTAGATGTTTGATTTTTTCACAGCTTCAAGGGACTGTAAACCTAAGTATCATCATCTGCCTAGCCTTTTCCCAACTATGTTGGGGTCGGCTTCCAGTCTAACCGGATGCAGCTGAATACCAGTATTTTACATGGAGCGACTGCCTATCTGACCTCCACAACCCAGCTACTGGGTAATATGATACCCCTTGGTAAGACTAATTGTCAGACTTTCGGGCTTCTGACTACCCGTAACGACTGTCAAAGATCCACGAATGACAGCCGGGACCAACGGCTTACGGCGGGTTTTAATTTCAATTCGATGCCTTCACGCGTTCCTGAGATCAGGATCGAGGTCTTGACAGACAGACAGACAGACGGACAATAAAGTGATCCTATAAGGTTTCCGTATTTTCCTTTTGATGTACGGAACCCTTTACGGAATCCGGCTTGTTCCGAAGGCTGGAAATCGTCAAACCTGCGCGCGAGACGGTTCGCGATGGCTCTCATAAACAGTTTGTAGACATGGCTCAGAAGTGAGATGGGCCTATAATTCTTAAGAAGGGCATTGTCGCCCTTTTTAAAGAAAAGTATCACCACACTTCTGTTCCGTGCCTGTGGTGTTTCACCCTCGAGTATGACGGAACCAAACAGCTTCCGAAGGGCCTTAAGAACGGGTTTTCCGCCGGCCTTCAGGAGTTCGGCCGTAATTCCGTCATCACCCGGCGCCTTGTTGTTTTTGAGCTGCTTCAGAGCCATCCTAATCTCGTACAGGATCATCCGGGTAAATCCTACAAAAAAAGATACGGCCGTTTATGCCGCAAAATACGTATATTTCGACACTCTCAAGGGAATCAAAACTTGCCGCAGGAACCCGTTGGATGTGAGAAGCACAGAACCGGTCGAAGTGGAGGTGCTTGGGGAGTACTACGACCAGCATTTCGGCTGAAATGATGATGATGATGATGTACGGAACCTTAAAAAGGCAATTATGGTAAAAAACACTTTCTCTTTCAAAATTATTAATAGTTCTTAGTTCTAGTTTAATCCCTACAAATCCATCCAAAAGTTGTTAAAGTGATCGCTTTTACCACTAAGAATGAATAAGAAGAATCGAGAACAATAAGAAGAGTCGAGGAAGTGGTAAAGTTACCAGTAATACAAGGTTACTGGTAACTCGACCACTTCCCTGCAGGAGGTGATATGATAGCTAAAATGTGACAAATTGCATGCATTTCACCACCATACCATACTGCGATCGCCAACCCGCCTGCCAAGCGTGGCGATTATGGCAACAACGTCTTTCGGCTGAGATGATGATGATTATGATGATGAGTGGCCGAAAACTAACATGCACTTTTAGAGTTATTTGAAATTTAAAATTACTCAACATTTTCACACTAAACTTCCCAATTTTCCGAATAAATTTTCCAAGTGATGCGCTTACCAATGAATAACATTTCATTCTTATTTCTAAAGACAAAATTGCTTCGCTAATTGCGCCACCACCGTGGGCAACTGTTGCTGGGCAAAAATTGCCCGTATAAACGCAACTTTAGCTGTCGCGTTCACGTTCAGCTAAAACTAGTTTGTGTAGACGTTGTTAATGGGAGTTTTTAAAGAAATGTTAGGAAGTATTGGAGTGCAAACTTTTGGGAGTTCACGCTAGGAATTGAAGTAGAAAGATTCCTTTTTATGTTGTTCATAGGTTTAAAGATATTTATGCCTCATAAGAACTTAAATAATATCATATTTGCTTCTGGGGCGTTGTCGTCTTTACCGGGTGTATGTTTCTTAAGTTACCTTAAATATGTTTATACTATCACACCTCTTTAAATCCTCCGGTAAATATTAAATAGTTGTGCCCCCTCAACCGATATTGTTTTTTTTTTACGTAATTAGTCCGTGCCCGTGCAGTCATTAGTTGAAATTTGTTTTTTATAGTATTACTTTTTTATGTAGTTGTATGTTTGATTGTATGGAATTCGTGGTGATTTTTTTTATGAGAATATGTGTATAGTTGTGTAAGATTTAGGAGTTTAGTTTTTTGGATATTTTTTTTTTGTTGGATATAGATCATAGTGATAGCGAAATAATACTTTGATAATTTTGTTTTTTATGAGAGCAGTGGTATTAGGCCGCATAGTTTTCGGTTTTTGATGAAAAGTGTTAAAAGAAATACCGTTCCCCCCCCTCTTATCTCCGAAGTTTGCAAAGAGAAAAATCAGAAATAATTCTATGTGATAGAAGTTTATGTAAAGATTACAGGAAAAATAAAACGATGTCTCTACATAGCACAGTTTTTCAGAAATCATCAACTCAAAACTCAACGCATTTACTTCAATTAAACCTTGTACAGGCACTTTTGAATTGTCAAAATTAAATAGTCTGTCAGTTAGTCAGAAAGTTGAAGCAAGTTGCTCATTCCAAAACGTAGATCTCTATGGAGAAGAACGGGCAAGAAACAAAACTTACACTAGTTCCACTATCGGTCAAGAGGCACTGACCTAAAATTGCAATATTCTACACCGCAGTGCACAGTGTTAAAATTCTCTAACGAATATAGGCCTCGCCGATGAAAATTTAAAAACATATGATGTTACGGAACCCTCGGTGCGCGAGTCTGACTCGCTCTTGCCCGGTTTTTAATAACCGACAAAAACTTTCAACCCAGAGATGTCCCAGCCACCCGTATTACCTTGCCATGTAATCTAGTGCTAATTAAACAATAAATCTTTACTTTACACTCTTTACCTAAGTAACTTAGATTACCTACGGTGTCGCAGTCAGTAAATAGTCGAACCCTACTAATGAATGCTCGACTACATTCGGTACTAATTGGAAAATAGCACGAAGGCATTATAAATTTTCCCGGAGTGCAATAAAATTCAATCAAAATTACCATTTGTGTACTTAAACAACCCACACAACACATCATAATAAATGCGCGATAATTACGTTCCATCATATTTTCAATTAAACTACGCCGCTCAAGTGATAAAAATTAATGGCCGAATTGCAGCCATTGTACAAACAGAACGTTCACTATGAAAGCACTTTAGTGTTATTATTTTGTTTGACTGAAAACCAAATTATAATTGAATTAATTTCCCTAGATTATTTTGGCAATATCCTGTATGTGGGAATAAGCATAGAACTTTACACAATGTGCATCGTAAATGTGTGTTCAGACCAGGGTTGTTGCTGATGCATATCACACTCCCTCACACACCACACACCCCCACACTTACAATACACGTATCCCGTAATTTTATTGTCTTTGTTTTGTTTTTATTTTTTTTTATCTTTGTTTTTTAACTACTTAATCATAAATAAAAAGTTTAAATATATTTTTCTTATCTGGAACGAACTACCCTCTCACTAGGAGCCGGGCGTTGATAGCTGCGCCACAGTTATTAACTTTTGCAGTTATCATCGTATAACTATTTTTATAATTGTATCTGTTATTGTTCCTAAATAAACGATTTTATTTATTTTTTTATATGTTTTTCACATCGCTGATGCTGACGTTTTATCATTGACATCAGCGGATGCTGATTTTAATTATTTTCCCAAAAAAACAGTGACCATTATTAATTTATACCTAAAAGTTGCACAGTTTTCCTTGGTATTGAAAAAAAAAGGTTGGTTCAATAATTTTGTGACTTTTATAAAAAAAATAGAATCAAACTAAGTACCTACCTAGTTTAGTAATAATTAGTTAGTGATTAAGTACCTAGTGGTAGTACATAATATGATTTAGTACCAGTACATAGTCTAGGTATTTCCAATAATAATTATACGATAGATCTATAATTCGTATAATTAATATTGGAATTTAATCAATCTCTGGATTGGTGAACACACGCAACCGAAAACAACACGTGCTCAGCCCCGCCCCCTCTGCGGTCATGTCACGACTCGAACTTTAGCATTAATAACCAGCATCGATCAATGCTGATGCTGACGTTGAAAATGATGCTGAAGTTCCGTTGATACTGATGCTGATGTTCGCAACAACAGACCATCAAACTGAACAACTTTCTCCATTGACCTCCATCGTAATGTAATTGTCAACTGTCCCATCAATAAACCCAACCTATCGCAGTCCACTGCTGGACATAGGTCTCTCGTCTTGCGCCACAATACCCTGTCCTCCGCCTGCCGCATCCAGTCTGTCCCAGTCAACTTATTAAGGTCATCGGTCCATCTAGCTGGAGGTCGTCCCACACTGCACTTGCCTTTACAGGACTCGTCTTTTCCACAGGCCACCGGTCTTTCGACAAACATGGCCAGCCCAGTGCCACTTCAGCTAGCTTATTCTGCAAGCTATGTCGGCAACTCTAAGCTGTATACTTCTTTAAGTGACAAATTCACCATACTGTTGCGCGCCACAATTAATGCCTGGTACATGGCGACAGTAGTTACCAATAGCGCCATCTAGTATCGAGTAGCGGAACTAGTAGTCAAGACCCTTCTAGAAATTTCGATGCGAGAACTTTCTAGAATTTTCCCGAACTAACGACATCTGGTCGATCGGGGCCTGTATGTACTCGAACATTCTAGATGTTTCTACAATGGAAGGTTCTAGAACTATCTTCGGCGCTCTATAAGGCCGAGACGCGCCACGACCGACACAGTTTGGATAAAGCGATCGAAGTGAAAGCATCGAAGCGATATTCAAGTGCGACTTAAAGCGATCAGTAGTGCGATTGTGTTTTGTAATTAGTGTGTTTGAGTTATAATTAGTGTTATTAATTAAAGTGTCAATTTTTGGTTATTAAATCGGCAGTTTTTATTGTCACGAACCCGAAGCTCGTAACAATTGGTGTCAGAAGAGGGGATTAAAAATCATGCCGGTTTTACCGAAAGACGACACGGAGGGTATCCGTACCCGGAGTCAACGCCTGCAAGAGACGGACCAGAGGCGATTTGGTGGAGCTACGCCACAGAGGTCGGAGGGCCAGCTACCGACCATGGAGGCCAGCCCGTCCGCAGCTGCTCCAACATCAGCAGCACCAGATTTGGCTGCTCTGATGATGATGCTGCAGGAGCAGGCCCGCCGACAGGAGGAACAGGCTCGCCGACAGGAGGAACAGGCTCGCCGACAGGAGGAACAGGCTCGCCGACAGGAGGAACAGGCTCGTCGGTTGGAGGAACAGCTCCAGCGGGACAAGGAGGAACAGGCCCGTCGACAGGAGGAACAGGCCCATCGACAGGAGGAACAGGCTCGTCGGCTGGAAGAACAGCTCCAACGTGATAAGGAGGAGCAGGCGCGCCGCCAGGAAGAGCAGATGATCCTTATGAAGGACCTTCACGCTACCTTCGGGAAAGACATGAAGGAGGTGAAGGATAAGGTTGCTCAACATGACAACCGCCTGTCGGAAGCTGAAACCCGAATCGACCAAGTAAATAATCGGGTTGACAACGTGATGGCTGACGTGAAGCTAACCGTGATGGCTGACGTGAAGAAAACGCTGGATTACCTCAGACTTGGGGATGGAATCGCAGCTCCCGTAGCTACAACACCTTCGCTACGTGGATTCAAAGTGCCACCGTTCGACGGAACTTCTTCCTGGTCAGCCTACAAAATCCAGTTTGAGGCTGTCATGAAGGCGAACGGGTGGAATAAAAGTCAGGCCATGACTGCTCTCACCCTAGGCCTGCGCGACCAGGCCTTAACTGTTCTGGAAGCTCTCGATAAGGAAGTGACTTACGAGCAGCTCCTCGAGGCTTTGGAGGCTCTTATGGCGACGCTCACCTGGAACACGTGTTTCGTGCGCAGCTCAAGGATCGCGTGCAACGAAGTAACGAAAACCTGCAGCAGTGGGCCCTTGAAGTGGAGAAGCTGGTTCGCAAAGCTTACCAGTCCGTACCTGCGCTTATTAATGGGAACCTGGTGCAGGTATTCATCGACGGCATCCGCGACCTTGAAGTCAGAGCTGCTGTGAGGCTCGGTCACCACGGGACGCTTAAGGACGCCTTGGCCCATGCACTGGAGGTGGAAGCTGTGCGTCAGGATCATCGTTCCCATCGCGTCAAGGAGGTTGCTACAGTTCGCGACCGCAATAGAAGATACTGCCCTAGGTGCTGCTGTGGGGAAAGGGGCCACCTTCGATCCAGTTGCCCTAAGCGAACTGCAGAAAGGGAAGATGGCTGGTCTGCAAAGGGTAGTGCGGCTAACAGCACCGCCCAGCAGCAGCAGCAATACGACTTTGTGGTCAAACATCGCAGCGGGAAATCTCATGGCAACGCAGATGCATTGTCAAGAAGACCTTGTCTTGAAAACTGCAAGCATTGTACTAGGCAAAAAAGTAAAGAAGTCGTACCTGTGAGGATGCTCAAGACAGACCTCAGCGACGAGTGGAAGGAAAGCCTACAACGTGCACAGCAGGAAGATTCGGACATCAAGCCGATTCTGAAGTGGATGAAGGCCAGAGCTCCTAAGCCCAGGTGGAGCGACGTCTCAGCAATGAGTTCGACCACAAAAAGCTATTGGGCCCAATGGGACAGCTTGGTGATTCAGGATGGAGTCCTGTGCCGTAAATGGGAAAACGCTCGGGGAGACAGTTGTCATTTGCAAATGGTTGTCCCTAAAGCTCAAGTACCGTATGTTCTACAGCTGTACCATAATGGTTGTTCAGGAGGCCATCTGGGAGTAAAACGGACTCTATTGAAGATACGAGAACGGTTTTACTGGGTCCACTGTCGGGACGATGTCGAGGACTGGTGTCGCAAATGTACAAGTTGTGCAGCTGTAAAGGGACCTCAGACTCGTACTAGAGGTGCATTAAAATTGTACAATGTTGGTGCACCATGGGAGAGGATAGCCCTTGACGTTGCGGGCCGTTTCCGGAAAGTGAAAGTGGTAACAAGTATTTCATGGTTGTGATGGATTACTTCACTAAGTGGCCGGAAGTCTTCGCCATTCCAAATCAAGAAGCTTCGACAGTTGCAGATAGATTAGTCCATGAAGTCTTCTGCCGTTTTGGAGTACCCTTGGAGATTCACAGCGACCAAGGAAGAAATTTTGAGCCCCAAATATTCCAGGAAACTTGTCGAGTTATGGGTACTCATAAAACAAGAACAACTTCTTACCACCCACAATCAGATGGAATGGTGGAACGATTTAATCAGACATTGGAGAGGTACCTAGCAAAAGTTGTGGAAAATCGGCAACGAGATTGGGACAAGCACATACAACCGTTTTTGTTGTCACATCGAAGCGCTGTTCACGAAAGCACATCGATGACACCAGCTTTCGCAAACTTTGGAAGAGAATTACGGCTGCCTGCAGACCTGATCACCGGAATACCACCTGATGCCCCACGCAGTATAACTGATTATGCGAATGACTTGCGGAACAAAATGAATGACATTTATGAGCACGTCAGACAATCGGGCCAGCAAATGTCTGAAAAGATGAAAACCCGTTATGACCGTAAAATGAACAATAAAGGGTTCGACGAAGGTTCACTAGTGTGGTTGCACAATCCAGTCCGCAGCAAAGGGAAATCTCCTAAGCTTCAAGCTAAATGGGACGGACCGTACCGGATTGTGACAAAGATCAATGACGTAACCTACCGGATACAGAAAGGTGCAAGGGGTACTCCTAAGATCGTCCACGTGGATCGACTGGCGCGTTATTATGGGGCCGATAATGCTCGGGACGATCATGTCTTAGCAGGGGGCAGTGTTGCGCGCCACAATTAATGCCTGGTACATGGCGACAGTAGTTACCAATAGCGCCATCTAGTATCGAGTAGCGGAACTAGTAGTCAAGACCCTTCTAGAAATTTCGATGCGAGAACTTTCTAGAATTTTCCCGAACTAACGACATCTGGTCGATCGGGGCCTGTATGTACTCGAACATTCTAGATGTTTCTACAATGGAAGGTTCTAGAACTATCTTCGGCGCTCTATAAGGCCGAGACGCGCCACGACCGACACAGTTTGGATAAAGCGATCGAAGTGAAAGCATCGAAGCGATATTCAAGTGCGACTTAAAGCGATCAGTAGTGCGATTGTGTTTTGTAATTAGTGTGTTTGAGTTATAATTAGTGTTATTAATTAAAGTGTCAATTTTTGGTTATTAAATCGGCAGTTTTTATTGTCACGAACCCGAAGCTCGTAACAATACTAATAGATATACTATGTAAGTTCTTTTATACAATACTAGCTGACCCGGCGCTACTTCGTTCGCTTGGTGTCCTACCTGGAGTAGGGTAGGGGTAGGGTAGGTCCCTTATCCCACCCTACCCCTACCCTACTCCTACCCTACGTCTACCCTACTCCTAACCTACTCCTATACCCTACTCTTAACCTACTCCTACACCACTCCTACCCTATTCCTATAAGTAAATAAAGTATTTAAAAAAAAGTATCCTATGTCCGTCTCCTGGTTCTAAGTTTCAGCCAAATAGGTTTTCAAACACACACAAACACACAAACAAGACTTTCTTTTATATATATATGTAGATGTTATTAGTGTACAAATCGTTGGAGTAGGTACCTATTCTAAATAAACTCCAGTTCTTTTCCGGATAACTCTCCCATACAAAACTTCAATTCCTGTACCACCCAAATGTATGGGACAGCTGAATTTTTTTAGGCCATACAAATTTGTATACCCGCCGTATGCAGACTGCTTGTATATACTCGAACATCAGCAGGCATTCATTCAACATTATCAGCCCGAAATAGAAATGACGGTGCAATTAGAAACCTGATAGCTAATTTATTGAATTATTATTGATGAGTGATTAATACAATCAGCTCTGTCTAAAGATTAATTATGCTAACATTGATTAATCCCTTGGGCACTATTAACGATACTGGTGTTTACTTACCAAGAACCATATCTAATGATTACTAACTAAACTTCAACGGTACGGCTTTAGAGAAAACCACGTTCTACGATTTTTTTCTCTCTTGAAACCTTTGCTATTATGTACTTTAGTAATCACACTAATATTATAAAGGCGAAAGTTTGTAAGTGTGTGTGTGTTTATATGTTTGTTACTTCTTCACGCTCAAACGGCTGGACCAATTTTGATAAAATTTTGTATGAAGGTAGCTGACACCTTGGATTAATATATAGGCTACTTTTTATCCCGATATTCCCACGGGATCGACATTTACGCGGGTGAAACCACGTGGCGCAGCTAGTAAAACATAATGAAAAAAAAAACAAATTTGCCACGGAAATTCATCATCATCATCATCATCATTTCAGCCGAAAGACGTCCACTGCTGAACATAGACCTCCCCCAAAAGGGGGGGGGTTTGCCATAATCGCCACGCTTAGCAGGCGGGTTGGCGATCGCAGTATGGTACGGTGGTGGAATGCATAGAGAACGCTGCTGCCCATTCTCCGGTACGCCCCTTAGTCGCCTTTTACGACACCCACGGGAAGTATGGGGTGGTGCTATTCTTTAAGTCTGGCACCACACAGACAATACGGAAATTACTGTAAAAATAATAAGTAAGCTTTTTCGTCTTGTAAGTTTAAGTTACATAGCTTTAATGTTTATTTTCTCTCTCTTATATAAACAGCCTTTTTAAAACGAAAGCGTCAAGAGTAGCTCGCGAAATTCATCTTAAGTTTTTTGCACTTTGCAGGTCAGTATACTGTGTATCATCATTTCAGCCCGGAATCACGCAGTACTGCAGGTATAGGCCTCCCCTTTATTCTGCCTTACTTCCCGGTTCTGTACATCCAGGTGTTTCTCACGACCTTGACGATATCGTCAACCCAGCGCGCTTTTGGACGGCCCTAGTTTCTTTGGCCTAACCTTGACCACCATTCATTCACAGATTTACTCCATCAGCCATCTTCTCGTCTAACTAGATGTCTTGCACAACTCCACTTCAGACGCATCGCCCCCTGCTCTGCTCCTGTGACTGTTGATCTAAATACGATTCACGGCTGTAACAAATATTTATTTATAGAATAACTAGCTTCCGCCCGCGGCATTGCCCGCGAGGTATGTCGATAAAAACTATCCTATGTCCTTCCCCAAGTTGCAATCTATCTCTCTGCCAAATTTTATCGAAATCCGTTCTGTGATTTAGGCGTGAAAAGGTAACATATAGACAGCCAGCATATATAGTAGCGCCCCGCGTAGTCACCCGTATAAGTATCGATCCCGTGGGAATATCGGGATAAAAACTACCCTATGCCCTTCCCCGGGTTGCAATCTATCTCTCGGCCAAATTTTATCGAAATCCGTTCAGTGGTTTAGGCGTGAAAAGGTTACATACAGACAGAGTTACTTTCGAATTTAGAATATTATAAGTATGGATACTCATAAAAATCATCAATACAACTCAAGTTCATATTACCTACCCTATTAAATTACTATTTCATGAAATCATGACATTTGAGGCCAATTATAACTCTAGAAGTTGTATTGCTGATTCTAATAATTATAATATGTAATTCTGTAAAGCTATATTTGTCGAATCGTATTTTAATCAACATACGACCTGACATGCAAATTGCAAAAAAAAAACTGGCCAAGTGCGAGTCGGACTCGCACACGAAGGGTTCCGTACCACAAGGCAAGAACGCCGAAAAAAACACGTTTGTTGTATGGGAGCTCCCCTTAAATATTTATTTTATTCTTATTTTAGTATTTGTTGTTATAAAGTCATCAAAAATACATCATGTGTGAAAAATTCAACTATCTAGCTGTCACGGTTCATGAGATACAGTCTGGTGACCGACGGACAGACGGACAGTGGAGTCTTAATAATAGGGTCCCGTTTTTACCCTTTGGGTACGGAACCCTTAAAACGTAAGTAGGTAAATTCGAATTTTGCGGGCTACCTCAGCGCATTCCTCTTATTAAGCAGATAGTTTTCATTGGAGTCACGTAGTGCTCAAGTGTGAATTAAGCGCTGCATCGCTGCGTACACGTAACAAGGTGAGAACAGCTCTTCGGTGTAGTTAACCTCTATCTATTGTCATAACATTCTGCTACTACAGTTGCTGACGTTTTTCTCGTTCAAGTAACTACGTTGACTACTATTTTGACCCACAATTTAGAATAGAATAAAATAGAATATTTTATTTGCTTTAAAACATGGTACATTTAACCTTACCTCTATGGTATAAACATGAACACTGGTGGCCCAGTGGTAACGGTCGCGACTTACTAGTTGTAGGTCGTGGGTTCAAACCCAAGCAGGCAGTTAGTGTAAACTAGCAGCGCCCCGCGATTTCACCCGCATAAGTGCTTGGCCAGAGTGCAAACCCGAGCGCGGGGCGGGCGCGATGCGGCGTTCTCAAACATAACAACTGCATTTGAGCGTCCTTGGTGGGCACGCGGGCGCGGTGAGCGACGCTGACTGCTTAGCGCGGGCAACTCATGCCATAGCTCGTTCATGCAAAGGGCCGCAGTGAGTGCGCGCGGACGGCCCGTGCCGCCGGGGTTATCAAACTAGTTCGAGCTTTTTAAGACGTTTTTACTGAAATGATGTCTCATTTCAGTAAAAACGTCAAACGTCAAACGTCAAACGTCAAACGTAAAACGTAAAACTGACGACAATCCCTGTTCGCACTATGCAAGTGCACCTGAGGACACCCCCTTTTGTGTAGGACTAATGTTGATATTAACAGTTTTATATTTATTTAAATAAAATTAAAAATAAATGCGATTTCTGCTGTTGCTAACTAGATGATTTAGGTACCTAAATTCCTGAAATGAAGACGTGCCGAGATTATTTTGTTCGTGCGACCAACTCGTGCCATTGGTTCGCCATCCCTACCCTAGATAAACATTCCCGCCTACACTATATTAATCTCACAGTTATCTCGCTTTATTGCTCTATCCTGGACTTAATTAAGTGACAACAAACCCAAAATATGAACATAAAGTTTAAGTGCTGAAAACATCACGAGAATTTGTTAAACAAAATCCTTGAAGCAACCAAGTATACACAGCTTTGGAATTACAACATTTCAACTCATTAAAATCGTTTTGAGGAAGCGAGAGTGTTTTGTCCAAGAGGGAGTCAAACAACAAGCGAAAGGACGTCGAGGGGCGTTCATTGGTTTATTTTCCTATTTTCGAACGCTAATAAAGAATTTTATTGTTGTATTTGTGTATTTTACGGTTAATTTCTTTCGGAGCATAGAATAGCACAGTCGGCTTCATACAACGGAGTGAAAACACACGCAGGCACTCATACATACGAGTATACGTGTTCGTACGGGCGGCGATCTCAAACAAATGCCAGTCGCGAGTGCGCTTGCACTCGCTGAACGTGAAGCGTGTCTATGTGTGCGTGCTCGCACGTTGTATGGACAGAGTAAATACAAATAAGTAGGATATCTTCATACATACGCACCGAACACGGTTTGTATGTGAGCGCGCTCGTACGTATGCGTCGTCGCACGCACACACTGACAAAATTTATCGCTGCTAAAGGCGCGCCAGTCGTGGCTACGCCGCACGTAATAACGCTCGCGCCCGCGCACGCTCCGCCGCTGCCCTGCTGCTCGTAATAATTTGTACTTGTACCTACCTACCTCATTTAACAATTTCATAAACATTTTATTTTATTTGAATAAATAGGTACAAGCTTCAGTGAAACCACGTTTTAATTAATCATGTTTCGATCGTAATTTTTCAAATAACCATGACGTAACTAAATATGTAGAAAAAATAATTGAATTAAAAAAACTTTGTTTTAAAGATCCCTGATGCTTGCCCTACAGGGGGAAATTGTTTTGTATAGAGATTGACTATGCATTTTTGACGATGTAATAAACTATAAGTGACAGCCCTATGTGTTTAGGCTGTTATCGCTCGCTCGGGGCTCGAGTTGGCTTTCTTATTTGTTTTCTATGGTATAGAGCTGGGTGGTACTATTATTCTATACCTTATTTCGCGATTAATTTCTGTGCCGCATGACCTATTTTTGTTCGGATGTTGGTTGAGATCAATGCTCGTGCGGTATAATACCGTCTTGATGAAGTTGGACGTATTAATTAGTTTTCTTCGTAAGTGGTAAGCCGACTAGGATTCGTAATTAGCGTCGATTGTTAATGATCTCATTATCATAATTACGCTAATCATTTACCTGGCGTAATTACATGTGTGTATCATATTATCAAGCGTTGAGTAATGAGACACATTTAATAATCTCTTGATGTGAGATTACTGAGAGTCTTGCGTTGGCATAGGGATTAAGGATTTTCGAAAAGTGGATTTGAGTCCCATTCTTTTCCATATTTTCAATACACACATCATGTGGTGGAACATCGATGGACAAACTGTAACATGACGTCAGCACATGATTATAGACGTAGCGTAGAAATGTTTTGGTGGTTATCTATCTATCTATATAAATAAAAAGAAAAGTCCCTGACTCATCAACACCCAGCTCAAACCCTTGGACCTAGAAAGTTGAAATTTTGCACAGAGATTCCCTTTATAATTCAAAGTTTATAATGTAATCAAAGAAATAAGGAAGGGTTTTTCAAAATTCAAATGAAAGTTTGTATGGAAAATCTTATTCCTTGAGTCAATAAACTTGAAACTTGGCACGAAAAATCTAAGAAAATTATGTAGTTTAGCATTTTTCGTTTTTCTAAACGGGGGGGGTAGTTTAGAAAAACGAAAAATGCTAAACTATTTGTATTTTGATTGAAGGGGGTATCAAAATTTGTATGGAAGAATTTAAACGCGCGGTCCGATTAACTTGAAACTTGGTATTTATACTTAAGACCAATAATCTATCTATTATAAAATTCAAAGTCCTGACTGAATGTTATATCAACGCAGTCTAAACCGCTGGTCCTAAAGACATGAAATTTGGAGGCTGTGTTTTTTGTGAAGAGGAAAACCCTTTCCTAATGGATTTTTCTAAAAAAAGGGTTTTTCGAAATTTCCTCCGCTTAGAGGGAGAATGGGGAAGGGTGAAATTTCACGCGGACGAAGTCGCAGGCAGAAGTTAGTAAAAAATAAAACTGGTGTTACATAAAAAAGTACAACACCTAAGCGGTTTAACTGTAAAGAATAATTTCAAAACACTACAAGGGGTTCAGAATTTTGGTATTGGGTTGCTCGTCGATGTCCTGCAACCACAGATATAGATACACCTAGATAACGCAAGAGCTACTACTTCGCGTGCCAAAAATCGCACCAGCTTACGTCATAGTAGGTAGTCAAAAAATGGCACGCTTGGTTTTCATACAGTTCGTGATACTTGCGTTATCTAGGTCTATCTATATCTGTGCCTGCCACCCTGTATTATTTTCATTATTTCTCTTTTGCATCTTAAATTTTATGATGAAACGTTGAATGCAGAAAATATGAAAGCACTCTATACTAAACCACTGTTCCCGTTCATGTTGTCTTTCCATTTGTAACAGCAAGATAAACATACTTCGCCACTGCAATCGTAAAAAGACAAACATTTTTGCAGTTTCCCGCTTCGGTTATATACCAAAGAATCGTTTAAACCGTACAGATTTTAAACAACAATGGCTGAAAAGCAACAGACTAAATAAACTCGCGTCACAAAGGATCGGACGCTGTTGTGTCGGCGACACTTTTAAGCGACATGAAGCGAACTCGGCGCCATAATAGCTCATTTTCGCGCGAAATGTTGACGAAATTGGCGCGAACAGGGTTGACGGCTTTATAGACTCGTTTTAGAATATTCTTAAATTTTATTGTCTTTGTTCAAACCCCACGGCATTTCAATTGAATAAGCGACTCAAAGTGTATAAATACAATAAAACCAGGTAGTAGGTATTATCAAATAATGTAACATTTCCTGTCTTAGTGACTTTGACTATTATTTGGCTGCAAACCTCCACTAAACACACCAAAATCCACTTAAAATTCCAGATCCGCTTACCATCTTTGACTTTTCTATGACGCGACGTGAAATCACGTTTGGTATTTCGTCAATATGGCTGATTTGTGTCTTTAATTTTATAAAATCTTTAGATGTTTTTCACGTAAATATTAAAAACATTGATGTGGTTTCTACGTGTTTTTGTTGTAAAAAAAATCATACCTAAGCATAAATTGACTTCTGAAAAAACATGAACTTATGATAAATGTCGGTTATTGCAAACACTGAATTTATTGAAAAGTGTTTTCCTTACAGAAAAATAAAATTGCACACTGATATTATTATTTTATTATTATTAGCCATTAATGTCCCACTGCTGGGCAAAAGCCTCTCTCTCTCTACTCTCTTTCTACCTAACTTCAGCTCTTTTAAAATTATCATATGACGCCAGTGAAGCTTTGATGTAACACCTTTACACACATACACACACACGCATTCAAACATGCACACATACAGACAAACACACCCCCACACACTATAGTGCAATCCTTAGGTTAAACCAATACTAATCGCACGAATGTTTTATTTTAACTCTTATCTTTTTGTAACTATCTAACATCCTCTAACTGTAATGTAATCAATAACATTGTAAAATTGCACTCCAGAGCCACAAGATACAAGCGATGCTTAGTTTGTGGCTCACCGAATCCGTCACATTGTATTTTTACTTTTAGATGAATAAACTTATTATTATTATTAAACCTCTCTCTGTCCAGAGCTGTAAAGGAAAATCTTTATTAAAGAAGTCTAGCTCATTCTGCCAACTCCATTATTATTTTTAACAAATGTAAAATACTTAAATGTATAAATAAATCTGTATATCTTTTGTTAGTCTCGACAATGAGGCAAAGGCACAATAACATGGTAAAATAATGCAATGCTATACAAATATCACGCTTTTCAACTGTCGAAAACAGCTACTGCCAAACGTTTATTGTTCTTACATTCACAATCGTATATTTACAAGAGATAGCTAACAGATAAAGTTTCAATTGTATACAAGTTCAATACTGCGAAAATATTCGGGATACGACAAATGTTTATCTGTTTTTTTTCAAGATAGATTCGTATCTGGGCCCCTGAATGGCGCATTCCATCAAGGGCCCTTGTAAAGACGGTTCGTTGGAGTTGCTTGGGATTGTCAATAACTTCCTATTATTGAAAATGTTGCGTATATTTGATGCGAAACTCGTCCTGGATTTTATGCATTTCAAAGCTGAAAATGTGATCAACTTGACTTCGTTTCTTTTGCAACCTAAGTCATTTGTTCATTTCATTATTTATCTTTACCCAGATACATTACCAATTTATTTTTGACATTAAAGATTTATTTTTATAGCATAATCAGCTTATAATGTTCCCATTGCTTTTTCTAAGTCACGATGATGACGATGACGATGATCACGATGTTTTCCTTCACCGTTTTGAAAGCAAAGTTGATGAAATTATTTACACAAAGTAAAGCGCCTGTCAGGGTTCGAACCCAGGACATACAACTTGTAAGTCGGGGCCGTTACTATTGATTTTTGTTTTTATACTAGCAGCGCCCCGAGGTTTCACCCGCATAAGTTTCGATCCCGTGGGAATATCGGGATAAAAAGTATCCTATGTGTTAATCCAGGAAATGTTCTATCTATGTGCCAATTTTCATCCAAATCTGTTCAACGGTTTATGCGTGATAAAGTAACAAACATCCAACCATCTTCACAAACTTTCATATTTACAATATTACGAGTAGTAGGATTTAAAACGATTTACCTTTTAAACGCTTGGCTAAATATCAATTGCCGTGCTCCTAGCGCGCGGCTACAAATCTATAAAATAATACCTACAATAAATAAGGAGGAGCAATCGTTGAATAGAACGAAAAAATCAGAACATGCATGATTTTTTCGTTCTATTCAACGATTGCTCCTCCTTATTTATTGTAGGTATTATTTTATAGATTTAATGTAAAAAATCAGAACATGCATGATTTTTTCGTTCTATTCAACGATTGCTCCTCTTTCGCAGAAATACGACACGAGCGGTAATGGCACGGAAATATGTGTCGCATAAATGCGACACAAGCGGTCAAAAGGTCGAAAAGTTGGCATGGTGTGATACACGAGAGAGGCCTTTCAAATACAGACGGACTTGAAAAATAACTGAGTATTTTCAGATTCCACGTCCATTTTACGCTGCATCCGAATACATATTCAACCATTTCCATGTAACATAGTGGCCAATTTATTCCTACTCTGTCTCTCGGACCCTAGCTCCAATTACCGGGTTGTTCCCTAAAGCTAATTTCTGCTGTCGACGCACAATACCATCCCATGTAATTGTTTGTGAATATTCGATCTCGTTGTCCTGGCAGCTGCACTGTGATTCCAGCTGTAATTGAGATGTTGACTGGCATGACGTAAGTTACTGAGAAAGCCGTATCTTGGAGCACAGTTCTGCTGTAGTTGCAGATAATGTTAGGAGCTAAATAATTTAATTAAATGTTCTGTCTGTTAATTACTTTGCAAAGCTACTATTGAATAGAAGTAAGTTTTTTTAAATTCAACAGACAGCTGTGGTGCTGGGGAGTTTGTTACGCTACTTCTTCCTCCTAGCAAAAGCACTAGAAAGTGGTGAAGGGGCACTGTCTTACGTAATTCTGACATTCGAAAAGTGCTGATTCTCAAACTAATTTAATATTATATAAATGACTTTTGATTTTGCTTTGGATTTTGATTTTGCCGAAATATACTGATAACTGACAAAAGAAAATAGCTGTAAATATTTAGTATAAAATTACGAAAATTTCTTCTTCTGTCTGACGGTCTGTCTTAATTTGAGGCGTCAATGATGTACCTATAGTCAGTTATTTATTATTTATACGTAGCTTATCTGAGTATCTAGCAAGGTTAGGAGTTGACCTTCTAATGGGTGACATCCTTAGAGCAAAATCATTCACAAATAAAACAGTCCCGTCCCGATTGCATAAGATCCTTTGTAGCGTTGTTCATTTTAAAAAGTGAATGAGATATCTAATTCTAAATTTAAATTTCAAAGCGGTCGCGACCACGACCTCATTGCGTGATTCCTTTGGAAAGAAAAAAGTAATCATTAATGTTTAATTAACTTTGTTGTATAAAGTGAAATTATTGTTACCGAGCCAATATCTTTCGGACTGACAGCTATTGCTTCCGATGCGGTAATCGAACTAGCGACATGCTCCTTCCGATAGATATACTATATATATAAAACATTATTTTTCACATTTTATTTTGTTATTTGTATTTTGTGTTTCACGAACTGTGTCGAAATAAACGTTATTCTTTCTTTCTTTCTATTATAATAGATCTCTACACGTAATTCTTTGTTTTTTTTTTTGTTATGTGTTTTACGAACTGTGTCGAAATAAACGTTATTCTTTCTTTCTTTCTATTATAATAGCTTTTTACACGTAATTCTTTGTTATTTGTTTTGTTATGTGTTTCACGAACTGTGTCAAAATAAACGTTATTCTTTCTTTCTTTCTATTATAATAGATCTTTACACGTAAATCTTTGTTATTTGTTTTGTTATGTATTTCACGAACTGTGTCGAAATAAACGTTGTTCTTTCTTTCTTTCTACTATAACAGATCTTTACACGTAATTCTTTGTTATTTGTTTTGTTATGTGTTTCACGAACTGTGTCGAAATAAACGTCATTATTTCTTTCTTTCTATTATAATAGCTTTTTACACGTAATTCTTTGTTATTTGTTTTGTGATGTGTTTCACGAACTTTGTCGAAATAAACGTTATTCTTTCTTTCTTTCTATTATAATAGATCTTTACACGTAATCTTTGTTATTTGTTTTGTGATGTGTTTCACGAACTGTGTCGAAATAAACGTTATTCTTTCTTTCTTTCTATTATAATAGATCTTTACACGTTATTCTTTTTCCAAAAGTCAGCTCACGCACACAACATATCATCTTCTATACGATTCTATGAAACTTTTTTCGTTATCTATGCACAGTTCGAGACCGTAAAGCACGTTATGGTTGCAAACCTCTCTTTTTATTTCCCTGCGGACTTCCATAGTACACATCCCGAAATTCCGGACAAAACCTAGACCAGACTAATGAAAAACGTTAGTACACACAGGCCAGTAAACCAAAAAGGTTGTATACCTAAAACCGAGCCCGCAGTGCGGTAGCCACTGACATAACGACCTTCCCTAGGCTATAATTCCTGTAGCGAGGTAAGCAGGTGTCTGTTGTTACAACATGTCGATCTGAGCCTTTTATTTTTCCCACAGTTTGTTATTTGGTTTTGAACAATAGAAAACCTATCAGAATCATAATTAATATTGAGGTAGAACCAGAGAGAGAAGAAGAATAAAAACACTCTACTTAGTGTTTTTATTAAATTAAAATAATCCATAGGTACTAATATTATAAATGCGAAAGTGTGTCTGTCTGTCTGATACCTCTTCACGCTTAAACCGCTGAACGGATTTAGATGAAATTTGGTATAGAGATAGTTAGAGTCCCGGGAAAGGACTTAGGATAGCTTTTATCCCGATATTCCCACGGGATCGAAACTTACGCGGGTGAAACAGCGGGGCGCTGTTAGTATTATATAATTCTGTAAAATATTGATATTATTTTGACTCTAGATTAATGAAAGTATGCCATAGATTTGAAGAAAACCCGAGTACAGTGAAATAGAAGATCCCAAGATTTTCTGTTTTTTATGACGCTTTGGTGAAACTTTTTGGCTTTGTTTTGGTCAGAAGCTAGGTGCACGGTTCCAATTGGTTTTTTCCTATGGAGAAGAACCGGCAAGAAACTCCACGGTTACTCTTTTTTAAAATAATTGGCTTTTACAATGTTTCCAAATTACAGTAGGTATGGGAGGACAGCGTAGGCCTGTCAAGAAGTACCAAGTACTTTCGATTCGATAGCGTGCACCTAATTACATTAGATGACGCTCTTATAACTCATCATACCTAGTCTTACAATGTTCTGGATGTAATTTTTAAAAAGCTGGTCACGCTCTTATTCAAAGTCAAAGTCAAAGTCAAAACATTTATTTCAAGTAGGCACTTAAAAGGCACTTTTGATCGTCAAGTTGTATTAAGCATACAACCAACACGCCAGGTACTGGTCTTATCAAAATGTATTCCCAATATTCCTATCGAATTAATCTGCTGCAAAAAGGAGGAAAGGTGGTTTTAAATGGGGAATTAGAAAAAGATCGAATCAAAAAAAACTTAGCGTCTGATGATGAGATACTGTTTTAATAACTTGAGCGGTATGAATTTGAGTAAGCGAAAAATTAACTAAACTAACGACGAATATTGATTAATAATTAAATCCAGAACGGGCTTACAAAACGTGGGTTGTGATTAATCCATTTCAGATATTAAAATTCTAGCCGTGCGACTAAATTACTAAGTGAGCCACTAGAAATACAGAGAAGGCCACTTCAATATTAAGATAGAGACGATTTTTTCAATTGAGGTTTTACATAATGAACTATAAAAAGTAAACTTTAAGCAAAGGGCACTCCGAGGTTAGGTTTGGTTAGGTTACTTTAAACCCTTAACACAGAAATAAGTGAAGCGAGGCTCCGTCGAAATAGGATGCAAGAGCGAAAATTCCGTCATGATGTCCATAGATTATATATAAATACTGAGATGATGTCTTTGGTTTAGAAAATCGCCCAAACGGCTGGACCAATTTTGATAAAATTTTGTGTGGAGGTAGCTGACACCCTGGATTAACATATAGGCTACTTTTTATCCCGATATTCTCACGGGATCCACATTTGCGCGGGTGAAACCGCGGGGCGCAGCTAGTGTATTATAAAATGATATTTAAGATAAAATGCCGCTCAATATAAATAAATCATTTGCCAAATATTGAAAAATAATGCAGGACGTAACGTTGACACTCAAACAAATATTAGGTCGCTCAAATATTACGAAGCTTCTCATTTAGTATTTTAAGTAGTTTGTAAGTTGCTGTTCTGTTGATTTCTCATCACTCGCAGTCAGTCGCTCACTTAGTAATACTATGACGTAAATTAATTATTTTTGTCACTTAAAACTTTAATTTACAGTCACTCGTTTAAATACTACCCTTTTGAATTAATTATTACCTGCCAAAAGTAAACAACAATGTCGCAGACAAGAACAGAAATTCTACAATACAAAGTCAGTATGTGATTAGATTACATAATAATAACGTTAAAAGGGAATCAATCAACTGATTGTTTCCGTATTTCATCGGTAGGTACTGTCAGTCCAAGCGTTTAACTTATAAACATTTTAAGGGAATTGCTTTTTATTAATTAGCCAATCAACAACCGCGAACGGAAAAGGGTATATTGTACTTCTGAAAGTTACAACAATAAACTCGAAACAATGAGTCGGTTGATTTTGATTGTATGTGTTTTTCTTCTATTTTTAGCCATGGGTCGATCGATAAGGTTAAGCTATACTGGCCGCGGTTGGTCCGTGGGTGCGTGGATCAATGACCATCTTCACATAGCAACACCTCGCCGTGCCCCGTTAAGGAGCATCATACGATCTGCTCTTAGACATTTTCCCGCTAGATGGCGCTGAAGTCAACATTTTTAGTTTATTTTGTTTTATGTGTAATTGGCACATTATTAAGTCGTAAAAGTAGTGGACGCGGTTATCGGACATTACACTTTATTGAATTTGGTCATAACATTGCCTCAAAATCCACCCAATTCGACACATAACTGTTAGATAAAATCTGCCATTGAATACAGGTCGTTTACACACACAGACGTAAGCGAGTACTTCCATACGTTTATAAGAATATACCAATAGGTGGCGTGTATTTAAAAAATGCGCCGCCTGCTACGATATTTATATGAAAAATGAAATGAGTTTCTTAAAAATACTGTGCCTGTGCGTAGTACTCGCAACCAGCGTGCGTGTATGACCAGATTTATGAACGTAAACGAGACAAAGGGAGTATGTAAGGTATCGTAGCAGGTACAGAACGCCACCTGCTATGATACCTTACATACTCCCTTTGTCTCGTTTACGTTACTACCTACCCCCATGGGGAAAAGGCATGAGTATGATGATAGGATAATAAAAGTCAAGCATTTATACACAATCATTTAATAATCAAACTAGTCTGAGAAACAGCACTTTTTGAATGTCAAAATTACAATAAGACAGTCCCCCAAAACGCCCGCTCTTCACCACTTCCTAGAGCTTTATCTGGAAAGAAGTGGCGCAACAAACTCCCAGCAGCACAGCTGTCTGTTCAGTTACAAAAACTTCAGTCTATACAGTTTATAAAGATAGTTTTATTAGAATACCTTACACCGTAATTAATTATCAAATAAAAGTATTTGAAGTGACACAAATGAAGCCTGATACATGATTAAATTTATAGCATAATCAATTATTACAATAATTACAGATATTACACATATAACAGACACAAGAAAAAAACAAAAGATAACAACAAATCAAATAAATACAATTTAGTATGCGATTACATCTACCCAGGTAGGTGAAAAAATATTTTATAATGTCAAAGCCCTCTAAATTTTATTGAAATAATAATAAGTTTACATCAAAGTTTTTAGAAAAATAAAAATCTAAAGACCAGCTTATTGAGTTCACCAGGTGGTTATCTTACATAATAAAATATTATTTCACCTTTTCATTTTATAGTAAATACAAATAAAAAGTAATATACAATGATAATGTTGATTATAAACAAACTACTACAAAAATAAGCCTTTTGATTTTATAGTAAAATACAAATAAAAGTAATATATTATAGTGTCGATTCTAAACAAACTACTACAAAAATACAATATAACAAAAATCGTTTGACTTGATGATTTCATCATGTGCCGTGAGTCTTTCTGTCTACTGCTACAAGGCTGCTGCAAAGAAAAATAACTTAACTTAGTATATAATTATGTTACTTTGGACAAATATTATTTCCTATTCATTTTAAAATGTCATTTACCATCAATCTACAAAGCTGCTCTAAAATTAAAATTTACTATTTGCTCGAATTTCCAACTGATGTTGATGGACGATTTTTCACTAGAATAACATAATAATATATTTTAGACATTGAAATTGATACAATTTATGAAGTTAAAAAAATTGCCTTGTGTTCCAGTATATACTGGTACACACGGCTACATAATTAACCAGCTATACATTTCCAGTATAAGCTGATCTCGCATTGTTTAAGATTTCCATATAATGGGAGGTCAGCTTATACTGGAAATGTATAACTTGATATCCGTGTATACATACCATTCAAATCTACACATTTAGCATTTTTTTGACCATGTCTCAATATGATTTCTGGCAGAATACAACTTTGTTCCTTTCGTTTTTTGTATTTTTTTTAATGTGTCCCTGGGTGTGGTCTGCTTTTTCCATACAGTTCCATGCCATTTGTGTCCAGTAGCAAGCGATCATCCTGAAAATAGAATATTCTTTACTAGAAAATATCAATGAAATATAAATAGATGGTTATGTAACATACAAAGAAACAATACTGTACCATGATAATCAAAGCATTTCTTAGTGGTACTGACAATTTCTGACTTATTATATTTCCAATTGCAGCTGTTTTATTGACATTGCAGTAATAATGCTTGCAGTTTTCATGTATTCCGAATACAAAAGCGGGCTATTTCGCAAATCTGCTACTCTCATTGATACACATTATAATTTTCCATGCCACTAGTGTAACCTTCATCACGTTTGGCTGTGCAGCAGCAGTGTTGGCAAACATCTAAAAAAAAGTACAAATATGAATACGGAATATGCTTCACTGGTCTTGAGATGTCAATACTTATTTACCTTGTATATTTATTTATTTATTTACCTTGTATAGTGCCCTCGTATAGTTTTTGATTACATGATTCTTGCATTCATTTTTTTTTATTATGTTCCCATCTCAGACCAAAGTTCCTATATGACACTTTCTCTTTCAAGTTTGCAAACACAGAGGAGTCTCCGTCTCCAATAAAACTCAAATAGGGAAGTTGATGCATTTCTTCACTCTTTTGAAAGCCTTCCACAAAAATTAGTGATTCCATTGCTATAGCGCCTATAGGCGGTTCGGTAAAATTTTTGCAACAATTATGTGCTTTCATGTCCATGTCTCCTTTTTTCATAATATTGACATGTATAACAATATTTGTTTTGAACACCAAGAAATAGACATTTCTTAGTTTCTTTACCAACAATGCAGGCCTGGAAAGGAAAAGCAACACTTGTAAATATTGCACATAATAAAAAGTTCATACACAACCAAATATGTGTTTAGTAACGGAGTAGGTATGTAAGGTATCTTAGCAGGTGGCGTTCTGTAGTTTCTGCCTACCCCCATGAGAAGAAGGTTTATGTTTATGTATTTGTGTTTGGTATTATAGTAACTTACCATACCAGAACATGAATCAAAGTTGTAGCCATATGACCTTTTCAGCCATCGTCCAACTACATACAGTAACATATGGAACACCGTCTGAAGATACATGACCTTTTTGAATAGCAACTGATCTTTCTTGTTCACCAGCAGTTTTAATTTCCTCTGACAAATGTTCAAACCACACACTGCCTAATTTTTTTTCAACACGACGTAGTTTATTTGCCGACATTATTGGAATATTCATGAGACTTGTAATGTGAGCTGATTGAGTGTAATAGCTACCAGCAGTCGCAGTTGCCCACAAAAATGCAGTATTTATTTTATTACTGCTCTCCGTAGTGCTTCCACGCAATTACCAGACATAGTGCACTTGAATCTCACTAACAAATTCAATTTGTGAAGATTCACACATATTTCGGTCTTGCCAATTGGAATGCCCACTCAATTACATTCTTCAGGTCCACAATGCGATACCCAGATATCGCAGATAAACATTTCTTTGGAACAGTTTCCACAGTCAATTGAAATCACAAATCAATCAAACTCAGTATTTGAATAAAATTTAATACTCCGCCCCTAAGACGACCCACTGTATCGAATTTCACAACCGTGCAATGAGATCTCAGAATTTCCTAGTCGTATTCAATCAAAAAGTAATCTGTGCAAGCATTCTTTCTACTAGAAAAGAATTGCTACTATTAGATTATTATTATTACAGGTACAGCGTACAGATGATATTGGTTATGATACGATTTATGACAAGGGGACGTTCCGAACTCATTACAGAAAATAGAAAAATAAAAGTAAAATTTTACTTATCTTTATATAAATTCCTGGTAGAATATTAATCGACGAATAAGAAAAAAAAAACATATTAGATGTTTAAATACAACAATAAATCACGTTTTATGTAAGTAACTCAATCATTTGTTTGTTTCTGAACACTGATTTCAAAAGTCAAAGTTCTGAACCAGACTACAATATAATGTGTTCTGAACGCACGTCTACCTATTGTACTTACGAGGCGGCGCGGCCGCGCGGGCGCAAGTACCTATGTACTTACACCGCGCCGCTGCTAGATGCGACATAACTATCAAACTAAAAATAATGTTTGTTTGTCTGAAACTGATAATATGCGTAAAAGGTATTCTATTTTACAGGTACATTCGATTTTGCAAATGTTTGCAAACTCGTTGGCTTACCGAATTATAATATTATGTACTTACTTATTTAATGTATTGTTGACCAAAAAATATAAGTAGGTAAAAACACATAACCACTGACTTTGTACTTATGTAATTGAGACATGTAAGTACCTAATTAGTATTGTGACGGGATTTCAGCGTCTAAAATCACGGGCCAACTTGCTGTTTCTAAAACCGCCGAAAGATAGGTACTTACTTACGTACTTACTTTTAACATTGAATAATTATTAGTTACTATACCTACAAATAATTGCAATACTAGAAATATTGCAATTTGAATCAATGAAAATGCAAAGCATACAAAATAAAATAACACGCAAGAAAATCCGTGTGCAATACTATTGCATACAAGCAAGCCCCAAAATTATATTTATATCATGCATGTCGCTACGGCGTAAGAGTGGCAACATGGTGGCGCCCGTTTTCTTCGGAATTCTTTCAATGTTGTTCAAGGTTGCGAACACAACTCGGGTGAGACGGCAACGTCGCGCGTCGCATAAGATGAATGGATAGTCATAGAGCGCGAAATTCAAATTTCCTTACATTTTTTGCAATTTGCAGGTCAGTGTCAGGTTGTATCTTGATCAAAATATGATTCGCGACACTAACAGGTACATATTTACAGAATTATAATCATTAGAATCATTAATACATCTTTCTAAGTTAGATTTCTACCACCAATTAGTGGCAAAAAACGTAAGAAAATTTATATTTCGCGGTCTCAACTACCCATTCTAATAAATCCTATCTACGAATAATGATATTTATGTTGCCACAAAACAATATTATGTAATAAAGTTGTTCACGTTGGTAAGGTCGTCAGGTCAGGTTATTGATTATAATGTTTTTTTTTTGTGAATCTGTTCATGAAAGGTAGGAAAGGAAATAAATCAATCACTTATTACGTATGATATTGATTTAACAGAATTATAATAACGCGTTTACGCCATCTAGAGTTCTCATCTCTAAACTATCGCAATCATAGCGATTGAGTTTGCTTGTCAAAACTCACGCACACTAGTGGCGCAACTGTCAAAGAATCATGTCCAGTCTTGACCTGAAAATTTTCGACCGCGTCTAGTGATGTAAAATATGTTAAAAAATTGCATTTTTTTTGCTTATTTCGTATCACTTAATTGAATTTTCAAATGAAGCCAGGAAAAAATACAATTTATATTATATTTATCATTCTCAATATACTTTTGGAAACGGAACGTGTTTTACACACGTTCCATTTTAAGTGTACAGTTGACAGGTTAAGCGTAAAACGGACTTCTTTAGCCGGAACGAACGACTGACAGGCTGCCGCTGTGACAGTGTGATCGCTGTCATTTATTTGACGTTTTGCAGTCGTTCGTTTCATAATGTACTGTGCGATTTTGGATTTTCTGATACCCTTAAAACTTTTGCATTTTCCATGGGCTTCGATTACTTACGATTACTTTGGCCTGTGTTATACGGATACCGATTTAGTGCTTTTAATTGGGATCTAAGTTATCGTAATCGCTCTTGTTGGAAAGTGTTATGGAGCCTTCTACGAGATGGGCCTAGATTGGCTTTGTATAAACTACACCAAAGTGTTAATAATAGCACTTGGATATCTCCAGTAATAGTAAGTATAATAACAATCAAGTACCTAACGATTTAGTATTCAGTCAACGGAGGCTATCATATTAATTGTTTTATAAAAAAGAATTGATATTTAGAAGTGGTAAAGTATATTTTTCAAGTTATACGAAAAATATAACTAGTACTACCTACTAGAAAAAGGTGACGCCCCTAAGACGACCCACTGACCGAATCTGTTTGTTACATCTAGATTTTCCCATGTTTTAGTTATAGTGGTTCTTTTAGACATATACATATACATACTTATTTCCATTGTAGGCTTTCAAATCTCATAATATACGAAGACACTGAAAATCTAATGACCCTTTGTGTATAACCCTATCTACCACACAAACACACTTTCTTCACTTACTTCACCACTACATCATTCACACACATACCTCTATTTCACCACTCATATTAACACACATACCCACATCCATACCTCATATCTTCAAACTCACTAACAAACCCTAGCACTCTCTAATGGTACTTACTAAGACGAATAATTTAATAAATTAATAGTGAGTGTGATAGTGATTTAGTAGTCCTAAGATAAAAATTAAAATGTCAATAGCTGAACACTATCCCCTGAGATACAGGTTCCTGCCTAGTTTAGGGGCAAGGGTCAATACTATGTGCACCTTTTTATGATCACCACAAAATGTTGAAGTACCTACTTGTAATGTACCTATTTGTATACTTAATTGTAACTTTTAACGGTAAGAAATAAACTATTTTTATTTTATTTGTTTTTCAGATAACGGAAGAAGATTACATTTGTGAAGCGTGCTTTGATGTATCCATGCAGACTATTAATGCTCAGATTCATGGAAAAAATGAGTGTGATCCATCTGCTGGTTCATCTCGACGTGGTCATGCTCAAGTGTGCCCCGTTTGTTGTCGATCATTGCTCAATCGTCAAAGTGACCACATTCTCAAAGAAAACCCATCAAGCCTCACACTAAGGATGATCAACTTAATGCATGATCACAGGCATGAAACCAACATTGTGGCTCCAGTGGCATTTTTAAATGAAGTGGTTGTACGAGAAGATATTGAATAAATGATAATAAATCAATCCTGTTTTTTATTTAATTTCCCTGTCCTCGCCAAAAACATGTGATGTTGTGCTCTTTTCGTTATCTATTTATGTCGTCTGTCAGGCCGACTCCTGGAGTCTGGTCCGCTTCGACGGCGACGACAGATTTTGACCGATACCTACGTCAATGAACTGTAAGTAGGTACCTAAATTGCTCAAACTTGCACAAAGTGTACGTAGTAAACAAGGATAGCACAACATCACACGAAGTCTTTATAACTCAGCATCGGCGGGTTATTACGAGAATAATATCTGCTGTTTGCGAGCGCGCGCCAATTTGATGATGATGATTTGATGTTATTACATTGAAGAGGAATTTATTTCTGAGTGATTGTAACTCTCAGCGATTAAGAAACAATTTGATTTTAATTATCGTACAGTTTTTGAGGTTATAACAGCTGTCAAACTTTATCTGACAGCTGCTATAACCTCAAAATCTTATTTACTTAATAACATTTTTCCCTGGCCTCTAAATTAAATGATAATAAATTATTGTGTTATTATGAACAATAATTGTTTTTATACAACACTACTTGTAGGTAGACGCGACCTGTAAAACAAATCAAGTGACAGGTCAATCAATGTATGGAAAGTGGGCATGATTCTTTCGTCTGGATTTCGCGATCGTTTTCCTCAGTAAATAATGTAAGTTATTTCCTAAAAAGGTCGATCGCGGGGACATTTCATTATAGAAAAGTGATAAAATGATTCGTTTTCAACAAAGTGTGTCTGTGTTTAGCGTACAATCCCCAAGAAAAATGTATGGACGGCCCATCGCAACATCCACCTTAAGCCGTTTGGTGCCGGCTGACATTCGTGAATCTTTGATATTCGTTCGTTAAGGGGCTTACATGACCTAAAGCGCGGTCACTATCGGACTGCATAGAAAAGAAAGAGAAGCGCGATGACACAACACTGGTAATTTATTGGAAAATATGAAGCAATTATTGAATTACAAAAAGTCTATTGTTTGGACTAAAAAATTAAAACACTAGTGTGCTGTGTGTATGTTGCTTGTAGAATAATCTGACAAAAATCAGAATGATTGTATGTATATTAGCATGGTTTTTATTGTAAAAAGAAAGTTTTTAGAGGTATTTCCATGATTTTTTTCTATCGTATCAAATTAGTTGTATTATGTTTTCAACACTACCTACCTAGCATATATCCTGAAGAATATCGTATATTTTTCTGATTTAGTTTACTGTAGTCGATCATATACTTTTATTGTTTCTAAAACTTGCGTTTTTTGCGATTAGGTCCAGTAAGCCCCTTGGGTGCGTGGAAGAATGGTCATGACCATCTTCACATAGCAAGACCCTTCCGAGCCTCGGTGCCGGCTAACATTCGTGAAACATTCGTTCGTTAAATAATAAGAAGATCTCTGATAATAAGAAGTGACTGGATTATGGAGATCAAAATAAGGAGTCGCTCCATGTAAAATGCTGGTATTCAGCTGCATCCGGTTAGACTCCAAATACTCGATAATAATAATACCCCAACATAATTGGGAAAAGGCTAGACAGATGGTACTTTTCTCTTGTATTGCACTGTTTTTATTAATCATTGTTTGTAATATTGCCCTAAACATTACATTATAAATAAACAGGCAATGTCAGGTAAAGACACTTTATTACAAAGTATGTGGCTTTCGTAAATTTTCTTGGAAATAATTCATTTCTTCTCTATATACATCGCTTATTGTAATATGCGACGATGGAATAGCTATAAAAGAAATCCTTTAAAATAAAACAAATATTTTATTTTATTTATTTAAGATTACATACACAACATTAATTGAATCCCAAGACGTTATACAGAGCAATTTACAAACTAAGAAGTGATACAAAAACATACTTAAGTAAGCTAGGTAAAATACGGGCGGACTGGAGACGAGTATACCCGATTCAGCGTGACCAACCCGAGCGTGACATTCACTGCTCCGAAAGGGCGCACAGTGCGCTTAAAGAAGTTTTCACATAAAAAACAAACCTATAACAACACACCCATGTTTACTCTGACTGTATTTTTAGGTGTGTGTTAGGTAGCGTTACCAAACGGGAGCGTTCCCAAACGGGAGTAACCCGTAGAAAGGGCTCGGTTCAATTTGTGACAGAAGCCAAGATTCTTAAAATTCTTCTTCGACTAATAGCTCATTAGTCGAAGAAGAATTTAAAGAATCTTGGCTACCGCTAAATACCGGCGCCTAAGAAGGCCACTTTGGCAAAATCACAAAAGGATAACATTATGAATCATAATATGGCGAAAACAGTCTGTGATTTTCTTTTTTTCGCTGCACTACGTAGGTATAATCAAAGAGATTGGGATTGGATTGATTGGTATTTTAGCACAGACAATAAAAAAATAACTGAAAAATCCTTCATCAATGGGATTTGATACGATTAACTTAACAGTTAACTGTCCATTATGATTCATAATGTTATCCTTTTATGATTCTGCCAAAGTGGCCTTTTTGGGCCTTTTTTACTTTTTCGCTGCATTACCTTCCAACTCTCTCTCTCAATTAATAGTCAATGTAAGTTCATTATGTTCGGAACAAACACCCACACACACCAAAATAACCAACATATTTTTAATAAATCCATTCGTTAGCGCTTGCGTAGCATCATTTTCCAGATATTTCGCGTGGGCGCACAATGTCCACTGCATTGTGCGCCCACGCGAAATATAGTTTAAACAGCATTGTTCTAAAAATAAATGCATGCATACAATATACAATGCGCGCGCGTCATATAACGACAAACGTAAGCCGCTTAAAGCAACCTGTTTATGAATACGCTATTGTAAGGGTATTATTGTAAAGCGCTTTCAGTGAGCGACAAATATTGCGCAATGTTATGTCGCTTGCAGTGTTCGATCGATACTGCTCGATTTAGAAGCAGCCATGATAAAGTTAACAGACAGATAAATGGGTAGGTAAAACGAAAACTAAAAGTAAAACTAAAAGATAACAAGGTGCAAAAATACCCTTAACGAATCCGAGTGTCACTTGTTTTTTTCCATTATTATGATATTTTTTTGTATAGGACCGTACCTAAGAACTGGAAACCTTCTGTTACGGAGATATTGAAGGTCAAAGCTCCAACTTTTTTTCGACGTGAACCATGAATTTTCACAACGAAAATAAAAAAAAATCACAAAGAAAAAAAAATTGCCCAGCAATTGTTTTTCACAAAGTTACTTAGTTTGATGTTCAGAATGCATAGATGATGCTGGATCTTTTTACACCTTACAAGGTGTAAAAAGACCCAGGACGAACCCCTCAAAAAAGTCAGCTGATATGTACGAGTATATCAGCTGACTTTTTTACCGTCGTCGGGACAAAAACAGGGTACAAAAGGTGAAAAGACTAGAAGACTGACAATGGCACAGAAATCTCTTAAAAAAAAAAAAAAAAAATAAATCGACAAATAATTTAAAAGAGCCACCTTTCTCTACGCGCGGAATTTATCAATGAATTCGTAGCGGCCGGCTTCAATCAAAGGATTGAATGTAAAAAAAAAAAAACATTTTTTATTACATTATTGTGAAAAAAAAAATCTTTACCATAGACTTCGACTCCGTTTACTTATTATACTCTGTTTTTGTCTAGACGATAAAAAACTCAGCCAGTATATGTCGCAGATTGATAATTTATTTCTGTTTCGGACGCCATTATTGTTGTTATGACACACAGATCCAGGAGCGTCAATAACAAAAAAAATAGCAAGCGTCAATAGCATCCTGTCTATGATAGCAAGCAGGCTTGATTGTGCGTTTGTGAACCGCTGCTGCAAGGTTTCGGCTGGGCCTGTCACCTTGCAGCATTGATGTCACAATCTGTGTTTTCTGTTTTTGGTTTTGTTGTTGTCTTTGTAAGTGTATTACTAACATAGTTTGTAAGTATATTGTTACCAACACTATGAGTCTTGTTGCTCGAAATCAAATTATTATCATAAATAACTAAAATGTACACTATAACGTTTAATTTTACGCTGTTTTACTTTACTTTATTTTACATTGTTCACGAGAAAAGGGATAATTCTGATGATCAATCTCTCGCTCGCCGTTCCAAATGCTATGAGGCATTCATCGACCATTTATAACCCTGAAAGTGAATATCGTACAGCTAAATTGGATGATAAGGGTGGCCCTCGTGTGTACCCTTATCTTTTTCCTCGCTCCACTAGTTTGACGCAAGCCGAGCTGATGCACTCTCTACGTGTTTAGTCGATAACATTATTACTACTGGAATTTAGTACTAGAATGAGAATTATTTACAAAATAGATAGAATACGTAAAATAACAATGCCGTATAGATGGCCGATGCCCGAAAGGTTTCGAAAGGTTCTGGAGTTGCGATCGCGTACCGGAAGACGTAGCGTTGCAAGACCACAAGGTTCACCGATGACTTGGTGAAGATCGTAGGAATGTGCTAAATGCGAGATGCACAGAACCGGTCGAATTGGCGGTACTAGACGAAGGCCTATGTCCAGCAGTTGACGTCTTTCGGTTGAAATGATGATGATGATGATAATGGCGCAAAAAAATGATAATTTATTGACATACTAAATAGAACGAAAGAAGAAGAATAAAGAAATATTATATATTCTGCATAAACAAAAGGCACATTACAAAAAAAAAGACATCAAATATACACATACAAAGTAGTCAAAAGCCTTGCATATAAATGGTTGACAATTTTGTCCATTGCTTGATTTTAGGATCAGGAACCAAAGACAAAACACATTAATTGACATTGACAATACAAATGAATCCTTGATGCGCCCGCGACACTGGCAGATGACAACAAAACAAAAACAAAATGGCAATTGCAGAGTGGAAAAATAACTACTTTGTAACAAACAAACAACAATAATAAGATCAATTAAGCTGTGTGAAAGCACCTTCAAAGTATCATAGGGTGTGTGACAGCTGGAGAATATTTTTTTTTAGGTCGGATTTCCATTTTATTTCATTTAAGTCGACGGGTTTTGAATTATTTGGTTTTTTAACTTTCTTATTTGCATTACTTAGTTGTTCTTCAAAAGGAATGGTTTAGAAGAAAGACTCCACAAGAAGAATACCTGAATGCGTGCATAGTATCCTGGGCAGTCAAACTCGATTCCAAATAGGCTACCAGCAGATGTATTCTGTAAAACTCTCCCCGTGAAAACTTAGAGCTTGTCCAGAAAGGGCGAATTCACCGCGATTCTCTCGTACGTATAACGCGCGAGCATTTGGGTTCGAATATCATTTGTCAATAGAAAACATGGAGTTGAACGCACTGGAGTTCGTGCGTCAACAGGACGCAACAAGGAGTCTCTAGTATCTCGACTCGCGCGTAATACGCGCGAATCAAGCGCGAGTCGAGATTCTGGCGAACCGCACGCGATTTACGCGCGTATTTTGAAATCTCGCGGTTCTTGTGGACGCGATGTATTGGCGCCTAGTATCTCGTTAACGCGCGAATGAATTCGCGCGAAACGTTTCGTGGCAAATTCGCCCCTTCTGGACAAGGTCTTTGTTAAAGTGAGCTGTTAATAGTGTCAAACCCTAGCATTAGGTGAAATGACAGGTCAGTCCAAATTCACTTCACCTAAGTTTGCACGGTGAAATTTTTACAGAATAAACCGACTGACTTCGACAAAGAGCTGCTTGGATAAGTATATCTTAAGTTCCACGTATCTATAAAGGAACTTACAGGACCTAAACGCAAAAAACGCAAGTTTTAGAAACAATAAAAGTATATGATCGACTACAGTAAACAAAATCAGAAAAATATATGATATTCTTCAAGATATATGCTAGGCAGATAGTGTGTTGATAACATAATACAACAAATTTGATACGATAGAAAAAAATCATGAACATACCTCTAAACACCATACTAATTTACATACAATCATTATGATTTTTTGTCAGATTATTCTTCAAGCAACATACTACAGTACTAGTGTTTTAATATTTTAGTCCAAACAATAGATTTTTTGTAAATAGATAATTGCTTCATATTTAGCAATAAATATCCAGTGTTGTGTCATTGCGCTTCTCTTTCTTTTCTATGCAGACCGACAAAGACCGCGCTTTAGGTCATATAGTCGCCTTAAGAATCATGTCAAATACATTATGTAGAGCATAATTCCGTATTCTGGACTACGGTGTAGAATTCTCTGAAAGAAAACAACAGCCTTTTCCAACCATAAAAGATAATAATATAAAATAAGAGGCCATTAAATCGAGTTCCCTTAGTATCGTTTATCATATGTCGTTTGTTTTCTTTCGCCAAGCCACGAGAGGCTTTGTTTCCGATTACACAGCTCGATAATTCGCAACCGACCAACTCGCCGGCGACGTACGAAAACAAACTGTTGAGAGGTACGCGTTCCTATAGCTTTTTGCTTGATTGGATGCGATTCGTGTGATGTTAATTAGTTTTTGTGTAGGTTTCTTTATTTTTGCGATGGAAACGTAGGCATTTTTAATAGCAGGCTGCTGGATACTTTTTAGCCATCGCATCATGCCTGAATTCAGTTCTTTTTCGTGGTATCGATGAACCGGTAACCATGGATTTAATACATGAGTGAGCGTTGAAATTTGTCATAATGATTGCGTAGGTTTTCACTTTCCTATGAAACAGCTGATTTTTTTTTAAATAACCGACAGTACCTTTCTATGTTAGGGAGTCTAAATTCATGCGCTGAATTCATGATTTCAATTTGCGCGTTGATATTCTTGCCATCCTGTATATCATTTATAAGTAGACAAAAGTTCAGGTATAAAGTTATTTTGACTAATCAATTTGGTCTTTTTTTTTGAGGGTGGGTAATTATCAAATGACTCCTCCCGCTCTGGGTGGAGCGGAAGGGAGTGTCAGACTCTTACTGACTAAAACCCCGTGTTCCTTCCTTAGCCCTTTATGTTCCGGGGTAGCGGTAACCCTTTCAGACAATCCCGCTGATCCGGCAGGCTTCGGCCCTGACTATTGCTGACATCTCTTTGAGGCGCGCGTAGAACACGTACGCGCCGTCGGGCACGGGCCTGGTCCTGATCGAACGGTGAGCTACCCATTACTCTCCGTCCGCAGGCCCGCGCCTACGGTGGCCGGGAGTCGTCACGCGGCTCCCGACGCCCGGAGCGTTTCCCGCGGCGGCTGGGACGTGACGCTCTGGCCCTCAACCATCCCACCATCTCCTTCGCTAGCATGACTGCTTCGCAGAAGGAGGTGACTGCCTCCCACTCCCTCTCGCTACGGGCCATGGCTTGAACCAGGGCCGGACGCGAGAGATCGCCGCCGCTGCCGATCGCCTCTACGTGGACACGGCGTGCTCCGCCCAATCTATTTGGTCAACATTTTCAAAGTAACAGACACAAAATAATAATACTTACTGAAAAGCGAACAGAATCCTTGCACGTGTTTATCGATATTCATTTATAGAAATAAAAACCGGCAGACACCCATTTAAACGGAAAAATAGACGCAAAATAAACGGTTAAAAAAAAGGTGTATTATTCTATTGTCAAGCTCACTGAATAGTTTTACTCGTGGGTGGCTCGGCCGTTCCTTTTGTCATACGGCAATTATAATAAGGACTGCTTCCCCTCCCGACTTTGCCTACATCCTTTACTACAGCGGGGATACAGAAGTGTGTTTGATAGGTCAACATAATTGGTTGTTAACACACATATTATTGTATATCAATGAGACGTGCGATGAGTGTGCAAATGAGAGTTTTTGAGGAATTTATTTTGTTAAGTGAGTGTATCATGCCGCATTGTCTACAGCTAATGCATCACTATATCGTAGCAAGGATAGGACGTATTGGTATATATTAGTATATATGGTATATGCCAGAAAGGAGCGTACTGAAAATAAGAAAGATACAGAAAATCTGAAGTGAACTTAAGGCAGAAAACGAAGCTAGCTGATTCTCTGCATAATACCCTTAAACTGACACCTGGCGTTGGTCTGTGTGGTGCCGGACTTAAAGAATACCACCACCCCTTACTTCCCGTGGGTGTCGTAAAAGGCGACTAAGGATCGCACCGGAGAATGGGCAGCAGCGTTCTCTGTGTATTTCACCACCATACCATACTGCGATCGCCAACCCGCCTGCCAAGCGTGGCGATTATGGCAAACCCTCCCAAAATTGGGGGAGGCCTATGTCCAGCAGTGGACGTCTATCGGCTGAAACGACGACGACGACACCTGGCGTTTAATATACCGGTCGGCAAGACCCAGTGTATAACCTTGCACGCACTGTGTCAACTAAGTTGCAAACTGTTATATAAAATTAGTTCTCGATGCCTCGATGGATGGCGTTAAATGATTATTTATCTCGCGGTGTTAAGATTTTCCGTTGACACTATATAAGGTCCCTTTGGACTTAGAATAATTTAGTCTTGCCAAATATACCGTTGGAACAAGGTTGCTACGTTTTATTCAAAACCTTCGGATGGTGCATCCGAAACCCTAAGCAGACCCTGGCTGGACATCATCAGGTCGTACACCCGGTTTTGGCAGCCTTTTTGCCTACGTCTAGCATCCCCGTTTTGGAGTGCAGCGTGGTGTTTCATATTGTGTAACTTCGTTTAACGCCTAAAATGCTGCGCTTCATTGCTCTTTGGCAAAACCCACGGCGGAACTTTTGTGACTCGGTGAGGGACCAGGTGTAAGCACCGTAGGTTAGGACAAATTTATATATGTATTTTTTTAAATTAAATTTAATTCTGACTCTTTGTACGCCTTCTTGCATGAGATAGCACAGTCTTAATTATATATAAGAACTTTATTTTCCTGTACCCTTTCTTTATTTAACAAATCAATAAAATAACTTATGTATGAGTTATATGACTTTGTTTCGTTATCTCCTGTCCAACTCGCCATCCAGTCCAGACCACATCATCTTGATAAGTGAATAGATATTTTGTTGACCAGCAAAAAGAAAAAAAAAACATCAAGTCAGAAATTATCACTCCTGCCTTCACAATATCTAATTACATTAGCATGTTTAATTAAAGAAATAGACAGAACTAAATGTAACATTCTACTTCAATTTATGTTATCTTGTTAGAACTTCAGCTGAGCAGGCGGTAGTTTCAAATTAATTTATTAAAATTTAAACTTAAGAATTAGCTGGTTCTTAATTAATTAGGAAGTATAAATATGAAATTGAAGGAGTAATGGAGTATATACCTCTTTCTGAAATGTAACTTTTACCATCTAGGGGTAGCCGAAAGTAAGACTCTCCCTTCTTACTCCACTATATACTCGTATACCTTCGATATATACCATCCTAGCTGTGCCCGCGACTTCGTTCGCGTGCTTGTCAGAAAACAAATTGGATTTCATGGGGTTTACCTTTATTTGCGAGTAACCCTAATTCATTTTCTTCTTCTCTTCAAAATAAAAGTACCCTAAGTTACTCCTTATAACATCAGCTATCTGCCAGTGAAAGTCCCGTCAAAATTGGTCCAGCTGTTTCGGAGATTAGCCGAAACAAACAATAGACTACAATATTAGAAATTGTTTTTTGTCTACTACTACAGAGCGCTGAACACGTAATTTAGAAATCAATCTGCTTAGCCTTTTAAACTATTTTTGGGGTTGGCTACCAGTCTAACCGAATGCAGTTGTATTTTACATGGTGCGACTGCCCAGTTACTGGGTAACACGATAACCCCTTGGTAAGATTGATTGGTTGTCAGCCTTTTTTAGGCTTCTGTCAAAGATCTACGCGTGACAATCGGCACCAACGGCTTAACATGCTTTTCAATGCACGACTACTATACAGGGTTATTGGTAAAACATTAACAACCTCTTAAGAGGTCATTGTACTCATCATTATGAACAACTTTTACTACGGGTCCGAACCTGATATCGTGAAAAAAAATCAGCTGTTCCCTACATTTTAAATGTTCGAACAACTCGTCAAAATGTAGGGAACAGCTGATTTTTTTTTCGCGATTTCAGGTTTGGTCCCATAAAATCAAAATCAAAATGTTTTATTTCACATAAACCTAGATGGGCACTTATGAAACGTCAGAAGCTAGGTGCACGGTTCCAATTGGTCGTTTCCTATGGAGAAGAACCGGCAAGAAACTCCATGGTTACTTACTCTTTTTAAAAATAATTGGCTTTTACAATGTTTCCAGATTACAGTAGGTATGGGAGGACAGCGCAGGGCCTGTCAACAAGTACCAAGTACTTGATAAAATAGAAAATGGTCTACAGATCTAAAGTCTATAAGGCCTACAAAGTCCTCACATTTACAAAATAAGAATCTATCAAAAGGATAATAAAAAAAGAAAAATAATAATAAAAATCTACTGAAACCAAGTGTTATGATTCCCATTAACACCACTAATAAAGAGGTGAAAAATTTCAATTGTCTGTATATAATGTCAAATAATAAAGAAATTATGTCAAAAAGTATATAATGTTAAATAATAAAGAATATATGTCAAAATGTATGTAAAAAAAAATTAAATAAAAATTAAACATCGTAATTTGAGAGCAGTTAATAGACATTTACATAGTTATGCCGTTAATGAGAAGCCAGGGAAGCCACATGTGCAGAAGAAATTATTGCCAGACTACCTTGTCTTCAACGTAGTCTTTAATCTTATAATACGCTTTTCTGATAAAGGACACGTTTGATGAGGGTTTTGAACTTTCCATCGCTAAGCTCTGTAACCGGCTTTGGCAACTTGTTATAAAAACGGATGCTGTTTACAAGAAATGACTTGCTAGTTTTAGTTAATCTAAATTTAGGTACCACAATTTCATTTTTACTACGTGTATTTATATTATGGAAATCGCTTCTTATTTTGAAGAGTCCTAAGTTTTTGCGAACATACAAAATACTTTCTAAAATATAAAGAGAAGGCAGAGTTAGTATATCAATTTCTTTGAATTTGTAGATTGCGCGAATTGCCCTCTTCTGTAAAATGAAAATTGAATCTACGTCAGCTGCAACACCATAAGACATAATACTGTGGAAATAAGCAAAGTATATGAACCTAGCTGTGGCTATATCTGACAACTGCCTTATTTTTCTTACTGCATATGCAGCTGAACTTAATCTACTTGAGACAGCTCTAATGTGTAATTTTGAATCTAAAGTAATTCCTAGAAATACAGTTTTTGTTACAGCATCTAGTTTTTTGCCATCAAGTTCTAAATTTAGACCCACTTGAGGTACATTTGGTAAAGAAAACTTAATATATTTAGTTTTGTTCGCATTAAGTAAAAGATTATTTATTAGCTGCAAACCATTTCGAGAGAACAGCCAGACTATCGTTAACATGTAAGACATCCGTATCTTTTCTATCTATTTTAAAAATAAAGGAAGTGTCATCAGCGAATAAAATAATATCCGACAAGTTAGCCATCATGTAAGGAAGGTCATTAATATAAACTAGAAATAGGAAAGGGCCAAGAATTGAGCCTTGAGGCACGCCCATCTTAACTAGAGACCCCGAAGACGTCGCCCCATTAACGTTTACTTTTTGCTGCCGCTTTGACAGATAGGAAAGAACAAGATCAGCAGCTTGTCCACGAATTCCGTAGTGGTATAATTTACAGATCAGTGTATTATGGTCAACGCAGTTAAAAGCTTTTGAGAGGTCACAGAAAATTCCAATTGCATCCTGGGACTTCTCCCAGAATTCCAAAATGTGACTGATGAGTTTTACTCCCGCGTCTGTCGTCGACCTACCTTTCGTGAAACCAAACTGGCGACTATGTAAAATCCCATTTGAATTAAAATGTGACAACATCTGGTCCAGCATGATTTTTTCATAGATTTTGCTCAATGCTGGTAGCACAGATATAGGTCTATAATTGGAGGGATCAAACTTACTACCCGATTTGAAAATTGTTACTACTTTACTATGTTTCATTAAGTCAGGAAACGTACCGCTGTCTAAACATTGATTAAATATGCCTGTTAGGGCAGGGGCAATTGTGTCAATAATATCTCCAAGAACCTTAACAGAAATCCCCCACAAGTCTTCAGTGTTTTTTATGTTAAGACTTTTAAATGCTTTTTTAATTGTGTCAACAGAAATGGGCTTGAATTCAAAGCTTGAAATTTCCTTATTAAAATTTTCCTTAAGAAGGGCTTCAGCTAATATAGGTGATGAGGGGAGAGACTTAGTAACCTTTATTGGGATGTTGGTAAAGAAATTTTCTAGTGTCTCAGCAACTTTTAACTTATCTGAAATGGTTTCATTATCAATTTTTAGGGACAACTCATTCTGATCTCGCTGTTTTGTGTTTCCAGTTTCTTTGTTTATTACCTGCCACACAGCTTTTATTTTATTATTAGGTATACTCATTTTGTTACTAATTAATTTAGATTTAGCCTCAGCGCAGACTCTTTTGAATATTTTAGAATAGTTCCTTACATAATTATGAAGGGCTTGATCAGAAGTTAATGATTTCTCGTGATACAGATTATATAAAATATCTCTGCTTTTTCTAAGCAGTGGCCCATTCACTAAATTTTGGTTTAGTATTTATAGTAACTTTTTATACAGGACATGTTTTATTGAATTCTTGGCATACTGTAGATAGTAAAAGTTGTTCATAATGCTGAATACAATGACCTCTAAAGGGGTTGTTAATGTTTTACCAATAACCCTGTATATTGGTATGTTATTGAGCATCATCCGTTCTTCCTGTTAGGTTAATACTGCCTTTAAAAGGCATTTGCCCTTCAGTTGGCCTTTTCACGGCAAAGACCTCTCCATTGAAGTCAAGTTCACCGTCCTTAAACCTAGTAGGTAATTCAATGTGGTGTAACGTACTTATCTCATGCAAGTTTTAACCGAATATTTGGAACTTTGATAGAATATCGAGAATATTCTATCAAACTTCCAAAAGTATCGTTGGCTAAATGGCTTCTGAATACATTGGATAATAGAAAAGTTCACAAAGGGCTTAGTAAAGTAGTTCAAATCCTGTATTACAATAACTATATAATTATGCCAGGAGGAAAGTTCTGAAAGTTTTGAAACTTGTACCACTTTAAACAGGATCTCGTGAAATACGTTCAGAAATTATTGAGAGTTCGAACTACGCCTTGTTTTAGAGGAATCATTATTAATTTTAGAATTCTTTTGACGTCGCTAAGTTTGGATTAATGTTCGTACTTCGCTTTATGGGTCGATCCTTTTTCTTTTGGTGTTGATTTATGTTTGAAATTAATTTAACCAAGACTGTTATTACAACACGTAACTGAATTAACTTAAGAATTATAGTGATTATGGGCTGATTTTTCAATCGGCTATCGGATAATTTTTACTCGTGGAATAAAATTGACGTCTGACAAATTTTATATGGAAGAATTGTCAAAAATTCAAAATTATTCCTCGGATAAAATTATCTGGCGTTGGAAAAATCAGCCCTTAATCGTGTAATATCCTTTCGTCGTCGTCGTTTCAGCCGATAGACGTCCACTGCTGGACATAGGCCTCCCCCAAATGTGGGGGGGGGGTTGCCATAATCGCCACGCTTGGCAGACGGGTTGGCGATCGCAGTATGGTATGATGGTGGAATAAATAGAGAACGCTGCTGCCCATTCTCCGGTAAGACCCTTAGTCGCCTTTTACGACACCCACGGGAAGTAAGGGGAAGTAATATCCTTTATGTTTTGGGAATTAAAGATAATTTAAAGATGACAAGCTGAGACAAGATGGGGCCGAAAGGTTCTGGAATGGCGTCCGCGTACCGGAAGACGTAGCGTTGGAGGCCTCCCACAAAGTGGACCGACGACCTTGTGAAGGCCGCAGGAACCCGTTGGATACAAGAAGCACAGAACCGGTCGAAGTGAAGGTGCTTGGGGGAGGCCTATGTCTAGCAGTGGACGTCTTTCGGCTGAAATGATAAAGCTGAGACAGCATATGATTTTCATACGAGAATTCTTCTTATTCATTTTTTTTTCTTCATCTATCTGCCTGTTTCTTTTTAAAGCACTATACAGGTGAATTTTTCAAATGTGCCTGTGTGTTCAAATCTGACGATATTTTTTTTTAGTTTTTATCAAAATCGCTCTCGGTACTTTAAGTATTTTCCGCTATTTCTTGTAGTTTCAGATTTGGTCATTCTTTGAAAATCCACCTTGTATACAGGGGTGGCAGGGAATTCGATGCGCAATGGATTCAGTACATCGATGCGCAACCTGCTACCATGGATTCAGTACATCGATGCGCAACCTGCTATCATGGATTCAGTACATCGATGCGCAACCTGCTATCATGGATTCAGTACATCGATGCGCAACCTGCTACCATGGATTCAGTACATCGATGCGCAACCTGCTATCATGGATTCAGTACATCGATGCGCAACCTGCTATCATGGATTCAGTACATCGATGCGCAACCTGCTACCATGGATTCAGTACATCGATGCGCAACCTGCTACCATGGATTCAGTACATCGATGCGCAACCTGCTATCATGGATTCAGTACATCGATGCGCAACCTGCTATCATGGATTCAGTACATCGATGCGCAACCTGCTATCATGGATTCAGTACATCGATGCGCAATCTGCTACCATGGATTCAGTACATCGATGCGCAACCTGCTATCATGGATTCAGTACATCGATGCGCAACCTGCTATCATTGATTCAGTTCATCGATGCGCAACCTGCTATCATTGATTCAGTACATCGATGCGCAACCTGCTATCATTGATTCAGTTCATCGATGCGCAACCTGCTATCATTGATTCAGTACATCGATGCGCAACCTGCTACCATGGATTCAGTACATCGATGCGCAATCTGCTACCATTTATTCAGTACATGATTTTGAATCCTCCGTTGAAATTTCTCGTCGGTTTTTTTTTAAATTGCTGTTTCATACATTTTGACCGCGTAGTTATTTCACTTTTCTATAAAACAGCCGAGTTTTGGCATAAAATTTCTACGAAATCCCCCGGTCTACAATAATGTGCTGAGTTTATGGTTACAGTTTGTGCGTCAATGCAGTATTTTGTATAGTCGCCAGCACATCAAGCTATCCGAAACTGTCAAATTTATCCAATCAACTTTGAACCCAATGCTTGAGCGGGAAAGTTGAACATCTATTAAAGAAATTTTATTGATAGTAGTAGCTTGATGTGCTGGAGTCCGCACTACAAAATTATAAGTATACTCATTTCTCAAAAATAAAATCCTTTTTCAGTCAACGACAAAATTAAAATGACTAGAGGAAACCAATAACATCGCTTCAACACTTCAGTGGTTAAACAATACTGTTAAAATTTATATCACGTAATAAATTAACATTTCGTGATGGGAAACCGCGGCGTGAAATTACAAAGCGTGGTCTATAATAATAATAATATTGTTACTCATGATAAACTCAATAAATACAAGGTTCTGTTAATTTAGCACTAGGATTTTTAATTCAAATATACAGGGTTATTGGTAAAACAATAACAATGTTCGTATAATTCGTCAAATTGTAGGGAACAGCTAATTTTTTTTTCTTTTGTAAAAGAAGTTTTGTACTTTGTGTAAATTATTTCATCACCACTGTTCTAAAAAAACGGTGAAGGAAAACAGCGTAGGGAAACCGGCATGCCCTAGAACCACAAATTTTAAGACATGTGACGCCTACAAACCCGCACTGGGCCCGCGTGGTGGATTACGTCCCATTCCCTCTCACTGAAAGGAGGCCTGTAACCCAGCAGTGGGAACATTATAAGCTAATTATGTTGTTTCAACTAAATATTATACAGCCTTATTGCTATATTTGGATTTTTTTATCCAGATATATACCTTTCGAATGTATTTAGCACGGAGCAACTGGGTGACCAACACTGTCGACTATTACCCAATTGAACCGCCATTAAATTTAATCACTACAATCAATAAGCCTAAAGGGTTACCGCCGGGTATAAAGGGTTACCGCTGGCCCGGAACATAAAGGGCTAAGGAAGGAACACGGGTGGGTTTTAGTCAGTAAGAGTCTGACACTCCCTTCCGCTCCACCCAGAGCGGGAGGAGTCATTTGATGATTTCCCACCCAAAACAAAAAAAAAATCAATAAGCCTAGCCTTTTTTCAACTATGTTGGGGTCGGCTTCCAATCTAACCGGATGCAGCTGAATACCGGTATTGACATGGAGCGACTGACGCGATCTGACCTCCACAACCCAGTTACTAAGTAACACGATACGCTTTGGTGAGACTGGTTGTCAGACTTTTAGGCTTCTGACTGCCCATAACGACTGTCAAAGAACTGCGAACGACAGCCGGGACCAACGGTTTAACGTGCTTAAAGAGGCATGCAGGGGTATGTAATGGATGATCACCCATCCACGAACCTACCGCGGCAAGCGTAGCTTAACCTTCGATCGACCCGTACGGCTGTTATTATTTAGCTACGAGCCCCTCACACTTCAACAAAATCAATGTCGAACTAATTTCTCGAGATAAAAACAAATTAACGATTCATATATTTTAATAAAAATATCTATTACAATCTATTTCAGTACTATTTAAGTGCCTCAGCAAACTTCATCAGCCCAGCACTGACCTCCTTTGCAGCGAGCAATATCTTTTGAGAGGAAATAATGTCCAAGCCATTCTGACCTCTAGTTTCTATGATATAGGAATGTTTTATCTGCTTGACAAAATGCATCCAATCCATGGCCATTCCAAAACTATTTGTCCCCATTTTTATGATGTTCCGATTTAGGAACTGTTGGTTATCAACTTTACGCATTGCCTGTAATTAAATAATAGAAATTAAAAAAATATCATACCTGCATTCCCCAAAGAGGTAGTTTCATAGTTGTTCATGTTTTCAGTCCCATGTAATAGGGAGCGCAATGGAGAGGGCTATGCTTAGAGTTTCCCTGCGTGATCGAATCAGAAATGAAGAGATCCGCAGGAGAATCAAGGTAACCGACATAGCCCGAAGAATTGCCAAACTTAAGTGGCAGTGGGTATGCCCACATTGCTCGCAGATCATATGACCGATGGGGCCGAAAGGTTCTGGAGTGGTGACCGCGTAACGGAAGACGTAGCGTTGAAATGCCTCCCACAAGGTGGACCGAAGACCTTGTGAAGGCCGCAGGAACTCGTTGGATGCGAGAAGCTTAAAACCGGTCGAAGTGGAGGTGCTTGGGGGAGGCCTAAGTCCAGCAGTAGACGTCTTTTGTCTGAAATTATGAACAGAGGGATATCCACAACCATTCGTCAGGCTACCGAGTCAAAAATGACATATTTTTCCCCATTTATTGATTTTTCTTGTACTTACAAGGGCCCCAACTCTGTAAGGTAATTATCATTCCCCACGTAATCTTACCACGTGCAAAGCACGTACGGTTGGCAAGCGTGGTATTTTGACAGTTCAAACCAAGCCAACTTCGCGCGGTTTCGTTCATTATTGTGTCATAGAGAATACGTTATTAGCAGATGTCGTGGTAAGCTAAGGAATCGTCGTGGTTTTGCGAAACCACACGCTTCCTACTTAGGAATCATTAAGTGGTCATAGTGAACTAGGGTCCTGATTTGCCTTGTTCCCGACCGCAAATAGCCCTCGGAAGAAGAGTGGTCGTCTATTCGGTTTAAACTGTCCAAATTTTCGGGTTTCGGATTTGTGAACAGCGTTCAGAGGACTCCTTTGATGACATTGATTGATGTTGGGTTCAGCACGGAAGTGTATCGAGTGGTTGTAATAGCTATGCTGGTCTGGATTTGGGTAGGATTTTGCTTTGGGTTGAACTTCTCAGTAGTAGGTACTACTGAGAAATTCCCAATGGAAACCCTGTGCGACCCTGTGGGTTCGAAGACCATGTTGTTGACGTTTCCAAGCTATTTCCATGGCTATAGATACCAAAAAAAATCAGTTAGGATGAATTTATTAGTAGACCTGACATAGTGAATGACATCACCTCAAAGACCATTTGATTAGCATGGGCATTGGCCTATGATGTCATACCTAATCTGATCGATAATATTCAACTGACCCTCTAATGATACACACTTTTTTAAATTAATGAACTTCTAAAAACTTTTTGCGCTTCTAATAATGCACACCTTTTTAAATAATTGAGCCTCTCTTCAACTTTTTAGCTTTTAGCGTGACCAACCGCGGCATTGGCCGGCGAGCGCTACAACAAAGTTGTTCGCAGTTACTTGGCGATTGAGTATATGTAGGACCCCAAAATAGGAAAATATGTTGTTGACAAAAAAGAGGCGCAATCATTTTATTAGAATGTTCAACAATATTTTTAGGAGCGCACACTAAGAAATATTAGAGGTTATATTAAATACACATGAAGATAAACTAACCAGAGCAATTTCCTTGGTCATTAGAAGATGTTGGTGATGGTCTTCGCGATCTGCCCCCAATGGATACAAAACCTTTGTACCAGCTGAGTGAACCGATAGGTATCCGGTAAAATGTGTACCGTCTGCTAATCTCTGAAACAATTGAACTCAGGAATTCAGGAGTTAGATGGCTACTTTGAAAACAAGATGTTTGTTTGTTTTAGACATTCAAAGGGATCCTGTTGAATTGAGTAGGTTATATTGGAGATAGTTCCAGAAATACATAGCGTCTTTATTTTAGCATGTCATCCCATTACGACATCCATAGAAATAAATAAAGAAAGAAAATACGTTCCTTTGCGCTAAACACGACGCAAAGAAAGAATATGAGAAATAATAATAAAGAAATAATATGCGTCACTTCCAACGGCCATCGCTCAGCATAATTCTGCGACGCTATGCGAGACAGAGCCGCAGCGCTGGTTGGTGATAACGTCAAACGGTGCAGTAAACAATGACCAATTTTTTTTGAGTGTAAACTTCGTTAAGCGCAATGGGTATTTTTTGAGATGGAAAAAAACATTGAACTCGCGACACTGTTACCGTAACCGTCACCGCGCGTGTTTTGTTTATAAGACGACTAGCTGCGCCCCGCGGTTTCACCCGCATACGTTTCGATCCCGTGGGTATATCTGTATAAAAAGTAGCTTTGTCAGCTACCTCCATACAAAATTTTATCGAAATTGGTCCCGCCGTTTGAGCGTGAAGAGGTAACAAACATATAAACACACACACACACTCACAAAGTTTCGCCTTTAAAATATTTAAAAAAATACACACTTAATTGTTCAAGTTTCACTTCTCTCGGCACTCCCGGAGTGCCACTGTTTTTTTTTATCCTTTTCCACATCCTCTTTCAGCACATACACTTCTCATAAACTTCATCCCTTTCAATTGGGTTAATCTTGATTAGGTCATTGGGACAATTTTATTTCCTTACGTCATCGCACTATTACTATTGGTTTGTCAACATTTTCCTTACCTTAAATGCTTTAGTTTCTTCCTCAGAGAAAGGTACTTGTCCACAGTAGCTTTCGCTGCATGAGTTTTGTGTACTACCGTGCTTGCCCCAGTTGTAACTTAAGAGGAACACATAAAAAATACATTAAAATGATATGACTACAAACCTCGGGCGTGAGGATCCTTGTTTTTTGGTTTATTCTATTGTTTTTTGTGATTTTTTTTGAACAAAACGTAGTTCCGTTCCGAGTTGTGATTGTTGGCAAATCGTTAGGATTTGCGATTACTGGGTAATCCCCTTGGTAAGACTAATTCTCAGACTTTCGGGCTTCTGACGACTCGTAATGATTGTCAAAGATCTACCGATCAGCCGGGACCAACGGTTTAGCGTGCTTTCCGAGGCTCAGAGGGCTCTCGTAAAATATGTGTGTCGTTGTAAATATGGTCACCCATCCACGGACTAACCGAGGCAAGTGTAGCTTAACCTGATCGATCGACCCGTGCGGCTGTTATTACTTAGGATTTTCCAACAATCACGACTTGAAAATAACGAATCATCCATGAGTGAATGCGATTCTACAAAATAAGTATAATAGACCCTACATCTGAAGTGGCAATGCCGTATTTGCCGTAGAACCGATGACCGTTGGTTGGATAAACGTGTTCTTGAGTGCAGACCACGAATCGGCAAACGTAAGGTAGATCGCCCTCAGGCTAGGTGGAGCGACGCTGTTCGAAGGGTGGCGGTAGCAGCTGGATGAGAGTTGCCGAAAATTGAATTGAATGGCGTGCAATAGAAGACCTATGACCAATGATGGCCCATGTCCAGCAGCTGACGGCTTATGAAGAAAGGAGACCCCTGCTGCTCTCCACATCGAAGCAAAACAAGCAATTAATACTAAGCAATAATACCGAGCAGGTGCAAGAACATGGTGGCACAGTGGTAACGGCCACGACTCACGAGTTGTAGGTCGTAGGTACCCAGACAGGCGCTTTACTTTGTGTAAATTATTTCATCACCACTGCTCTCAAAACGGTGAAGGAAAACATCGTGAGGAAACCGGCATGTCCTAGAACCAAAAATTTTAAGACATGTGACATCTGCCAACCCGCACTGGGCCGGCGTGGTGGATTATGGTCCCTCTCACCGAGAGGAAGCCGAAAAAATACCGCCCTAAAATACACCAGAACCAACCCTAGCTACTTACTGACATAAAAAAGCAAAGAATATAAACGAAAACGCCACCGACCCTATTGGCGTGAAAGAAAATCTAAATAAATTATTATAAATCCTTTCCACACACCGAAATGTAATTTCGTATCGTGACAAAGAAAATTCCGTGTCTTTATGAATTTTTGATTGCATTTTCTCTATCGGCTACAACATACTGCTTTGAAAATTGGAATTTTGTTATAAAAGTGATGGATTTTTTTTTCGTACTATCGTCAAAGGTATTCTGTTCCATAAAGGTAAAATATGGGGAGCTAATCTATCATGTTATTGCCTGTTAAAATTAAATATTTGACAAATGTGTTTGTTTTTTTTTTGCTGAATGTGGAAAAATCTTATATTTTTAACCGACTTCAAAAGGAGGAAGTCGTTACCTCAGAACTTCGTTATTTAGAAGCCGATTTGCAAAATTCTTTTTTTATTTGAAAGGAAATACTTTCTAATTGGTCCCATAGAAATTTCATCTAAATCGGGTTTCTGTAGTTTGGTTTTTAAACCAAAATTACTGGTAAAAATTCAAGTAAACGAAATTGCGTCTTCTGCTTTCCTATGACTTTTCAATTATGAGTTGATGACTTAGTGGAATTGTCATGGGATCCATTGTGGCTATTTATGCCGTATCTTTACATAATTAACCGACTTCAAAAAGGAGGAGGTTTTCAATGCTACTGCTTTTTTTGGATGTATGTTACGCGATATTAAATTGATTACAAAAATTTTTTTTTAATGGTTAGGGCTTGGCCTCAGGAGTGGACCCATGTTTATTAATTTTTCGTGGGTAGTTTTTGAGTTAGCTTCAAAATAGGTTTTTTTTGTCACTTTGTTTATATTGATGATGTTATAATAACTTTCTGTCACTGATATTTACATAGCAAGTAGTGTCATACGAATTGGTGTGGGGTAAGTACAACTTAAAACTTTTTACAAAAAAATGAACAACGGACCTTCAAAAAAGACACTACAAAGTGAAAAATAACTTTAATTTCGGAAGTCGGTGTCGTTGGGTTCGCATTTTCGTTGTTGGCCACCGACTTCGAAATTAAAGTTATTTTTCACTTTGTAGTCGGATGTGTTTTTGGAAGTCGATTGTTTTTTATTTAAATTAAAGTGTAAGCCGATTTGTTAGTACCAACGAACATGGGTCACGCTAGCGACGGGAGACGGATTATACAAGTCTCGGCAAACATTCTAATTTATATTTCACTTTATAACAGTAAGAGTATTATTGCAATGAGTTACATTAGTAACTTTTATGTAAATAAAAATATCGTGAATATGCTCCTTAAAACTAGGGGGCCTAAAAAAGCCACTTTGGCAGAATCATAAAAGGATAACATTATGGATCATAATGGACAGTTAAATCCCATTGGTAGAGGACTTTTCACTTATTTTTTTTGCCCGTGCTAAAATACCAATCGATCCAATCCAATCCCAATCTCTTTGATTATACCTACGTAGTGCAGCGACAAAACGAAAAACACGGACTCTATAATGTTATCCTTTTATGATTCTGCGAAAGTGGCCTTTTAGGCCCCCGGGAACTCCTGACGGGAGCGTTAGGCGCACTCCGTCGTATTTGGCAGCAAGCCGGCAACCCGTGCTCGCAAATACGACTCACTGCGTATACCAAAACGCACATTACTATCCAAAGATGATAAACGAAATTGGAGATCAAGCCCAAATATAATGTACTAGCTTCTGCCCGCGACTTCGTCCGCGTGAAATTCGTACTTTCCTCTTATAATTTCCAAAATGTATGTTTATGATTTTTATCATTTATTTAGATATAAATAAGTATTCGGGCCAATTTTTTAGTTTATAGCTCAAAGGGATCAGATTTTTCAAATAAACTGTATTCCAGCTTTTTACCCCAAAGAGAGTAATTTTGAAAAATCGTTTGGGATGTATTCATAACTTGACTTAAAGACCCATACCCATTTTCAAGTTAATGGAAGCAAGCAGTAGAATTTTCCACCTTCGTAGGAGTAAATTTTTGAAAAACCCTAAATCACTTTTTTAAGTATTTTTTGTTTTAGTAGTACCGAGTTTCGAGTTAATCCGACAGCGGGTTAAATATTTTTCTAATCCATCAACTTTGTCACCCCCCAAATTCTCTGTGAGGGATTTTTTAAACTAAAAGTGACAATCTTTACTATTTATTGACCCAAATATTGCCAAGTTTTTAATTTATTAACCAAATGAATAAGATTTTTCATATAAATTGTACCCCCTCTTTCTATCCCCGTAGGGGTGGAATTTCGAAACATAATCTAGATTATTTATACCAATTTTCCAGTAAATCAAGCCTCGTAATAAAATTCTGCCCTGTGAAATTGACTACCCCTCTTCACCCCATTAGCGGTAGATTTTTGAAAAACCCTGAACCACTTTATCATTTATTTTGGTCTTAGATAGGTACTGAGTTTCGAGTTAATTGGACCGCGCATTAAAATTTTTCCATACTAAATTTGACACCCCCAATCTCCCCTTTGGGTTAGTTTAGATTTCCAAAAAAATTCGAACTTTATAATTATTTGTGCCAAGTTTCAAGTCTAAATTTAATTGTACCATTTTTTTTGAGTTTATTAAGGCACTCATTAAAATCTCCTTATAAATCGAATTACCACTTTTTGTCCCGTCAGGGGTCAATAATTTTCGAAAACCCCATACACTTACTATTGATTCTTCATCTGCCTAGCCTTTTCCTAACTATGTTGGGGTCGGCTTCCAGTCCAACGGGATGCAGCTGAGTACCAGTATATTACATGGAGCGACTGCCTATCTGACCTCCACAACCCAAATACGATACCCCTTGATAAGACTGGTTGTCAAACTTTCGGGCTTCTGACCATCCCTAGCGACTGTCAAAGATCCACAAATGACAGCCGGGACCAAATGCTTAGGGTGCTTTCCGAGGCACGAAGAGGTATGTAAAGATGGACACCTATCTACATACCAACCGCGGCAAGCGTAGCCTGCGTAACCTGATCGATCGATCTGTGCGGCTGTTATTATTGATTATTTTCTGTCAAAAGTATTAATACTGAGTTTCAAGTAAATCGGACCGCGCGTTAAACTTCTTCTACACAAACTTTAACACCCCAAAACAAGGGGTGTTGGGGTGTTTTGATAAACGAATGATGATAAACTTTATTACTTGCTTAGGCAAGTATTCTTACCAAGTTTATTAACCAAATGAATAAGATTTTTCTTATAAACTGTATCCCCGTTTTTCACCCCCACAGGGATGGAATTTCGTAAAATTGTTTGGGATGTGTTCATTACTCCACTCAAAGATTGTTTATACCAATTTTCGAGTTAATCAAGCCACGCAGTAAAGTCTTCCCCTATAAAATAACTTTTCACCCCGTTAGGGGTAAATTTTCGAAAAATGATCATATACGTTATTTTTTATTATCGGTCTTAAGTATAAATACTTAGTTTCGAGTTAATCGGACCACGCGTTAAAATTCTTCCATACAAACTTTGACACCTCCCAATCCCCCTCCAGGGGGTTCTTCATAATTTATTTAGCTAACAAATATTAAATTCATAATTTATTCATAATTCATTTTTTTTTTTGTATTCGTGCCAAGTTTCATGGTTATTAACTCAAGAAATAAGATTTTTCATACAAACAAAATGCCCTCTTTTCACCCCTTAAAGGTTAAATTTCCAAAAACCCCTTCTTAGTGGATATCTACTATTCACAAAGAACACACCCTCCAAAATTTAATTCTCTACCCAGCGATACCGACCAGCGTTTTAGGCTGTCCGTTGATATATCAGTCAGTCAGGACAAAAGTTCATCCCCCTTTTCACCCCCTTAATGGATGAAATTCTAACAACACCGTTGTGTTAGCTTCCAATCATAAGCCTACATAATAAATTTAGTGATTTTTACGTCGAAAATTAATGACTTTCTATACACAACTTCATCCCCCTTTTTAACCCTTCGGGGGTGGAATTATCAAAAACGCTGAGACACGTATAAATTAATTTTCAATTGTCAGCCTAAATACAAAATTAGAAGATCCTAACTTCAAAACTGTCGGACTTTCATATAAACTTCCATCCCCTATTTTAACCCTTTAGGGGTTGAATTCCCAAAAATCCTTTCTTAGTGGATACTTACTCTTCACAAAGAACACACCTTCTAAGTTTCAAGTCTTTAAGTCCAGCGGTTTGGGCTGTGCGTTGATATATCAGTCAGTCAGTCAATCAGTCAGGACTTTGAATTTTATATATATAGAAGATACAAAAATATATAACTGCATATAAAAATAAATTGGAAACAGATCTATCTTCTTCCATAACGCTGTAGGTAACATTTGGTTATTTTTATGTTCGGATGGGTGACCATAAAAATAACCAAATGTTTCCTACAGCAATAAGGAAGAGAGTCTAAGTAAAAAAAATGCAGAATTTAATCGGGATGGAATATTATGGTCTCGAGTAACCTGCGAAGTACAGTTTTTTTTTTGGTTTTTTCTTTATTTATTTATAAGTACTTTATACACGGGCAGTGCCGCGGGCACAGATTGTCTTGTGTAGTGTAAATAAATGTAATACTAATATTTGAAATCGTTTTATACCTGAAATTTCGTTCAGTGGTAGGTAGTAAATATTAGAATTACTAAACTAGTAAATTACGAAACTTTGCAAAGACAATTAAGAACGTTGAAAATCTAGTCTCAATCTCATCTCAGCGACAGGTATTTTTGACAGATTGATACTGAAATCAGACTGTGAACGTTCTTAAAATTACGAGAATTGCCCCTCTTTAATCTCATCTTTGACAACGCAATATCCTTACTGACTCATTATAGCTTGAGCGGTCAGGTGCGCGTCATTTGATGGGATGAAGCCCCGACACGGCTAAAAAAGCCGTGTCGGGGCTTCATCCGCGTGAACCTGTCACCCACGAAAAATAGGTTTAGACCTACCGACGACAGCGGTAACGAAAATTCAGATTATACAGGATATTTTTTTATGCATTGCGCAAATTTTCACAAGGTATTCTACCCATGAATATGAATAATACACTACTGTCACTATGGGACGAAGTCTGAAATCACGAAAAAAAAATCTGCTGTTTCGTACATTTTGGTCGCGTAGGCATTGAACTTTTGTATGAAACAGCTGATTTTTTTTTTCGTGATTTCAGATTTTGTCTCATAGTGAAAGTTATTCATATTCATGGGTAGAACACCCTGTGAAAATGTGCGCACTGCTTAAAAAAATATCCTGTACCTATACTTAGGCCCATAGCTTTGTGTGTTGATAAATAGATTATAACTAGCAGCGCCCCGTGGTTTCCCCCGCATAAGAATCCGTACAGTAGTTTTTGCGTGAAAGAGTTACAAACATACATCCATCCTTACAAAACTTCGCTTTTATAATATTATAGTAGTGTAGCGGTCTACAACGCCACATGCGAGCAACGCGTCATAATGTCGTCACGCAAAATCCTGCATCTCGCAAGCAGAGTTTACCGCGCAACTAGCATAGATACAACGGCCCGATATGAATCATCGGGCAGTTGCCCGCCAAACACAACACCCGTCTGGTCGGAGGCTCCTCCTTTTTCTATAGAGTATAAGTGAACTTTACACCCTGTTCGTCATACCTCCATAGTAGGTAAGGAAGTAGAATAACTATGCTCTATGTCTAACATGAAAGAGGAACAGGTTTTTGAGAACAAAAAAAAATGTTTTACAAAACCGTACAAGGTAAAGTTGAACAAATTGCAATAATTCAGAAACTAAGTTTATCCATTACATAACAGTTATCCAAGACAGTTACGAAACTCATACTAATCTAACTCATCTCATACTGGGTGTCTAGTTTCGTTGCAATTTGGGGATGTAACGCTAAACCTAGGGGGAGAAGGTTATTCCCCACTCGACACAAGTTTATAAATAGGGGTAGCTTGCTCTGTAATATAACGCTAGTTATAATAACAGCGTCGGCAGCCGCGAAATGTCCAGCCATAGAAAGAATTGCGAGGAGAAAGTTTGCTAGTCTCATTAAAATGATATTGGAATAGCTTTGGGTAGTGACTTTGCTTTCGAGGTTGAGAGCAGTAAGTTACTGTCTTTGAAAATTATGCGAAAGGATAACTCAAGATAACCAATGACAAATAGCAAAAAGCTTTGAACCAGGGACTTGAAAACGAAATGAATTTCGTTCCGTTACGACTAATGTTATCGTAAACGTTCCAAAATTTGTAACGATAATGAAACCTAAAAATATAAATAACGTTACAAGAGATATCGTTATAGAATAACATCTTCGTAGAACAATATTATAAGTAACGTAATAGGTATCAGTATCATTAAGCTTATCTGCTTGTAATAACGTTACAGGAGAAAAGTTACATATTCTTATAAGTCTTGACGCTGGCAAAGTTGAGTATCAAAATGAATAACGTTATTATATCGTTCGTTATTGTAACGTTATTATATCGTACTAAGAACGATACATTGATAATATTGTTAGTGAACAGTTTAAGATTTCGTTCCGTTTGTCAGTATCGTTACAGCCAAGGAATTAATTTTGTTACGATCCTGGTAGAACGGTACAAATTATCGTTATCGGAACTACTCGTAACGTTATTTTGAGTAACGTTTTAAGTACCTTCTTTGAACACATCTGAGAACAAGCGCACTTTCTGTGAATCACAACTACATATGTACAGACGCCAGCACATCAAGCTACCCGAAACTGACAAACTTTCCCAATCAACCTTGAACCTTATGCTTTAGCGATAAAGTTGAGCTTGATGTGCTGGAGTCTGTACATAGCTATGGTTATCTAAAGTCATCATCATCGTCATTTTAGCCCGGAATTACCCACTGCTGGTTATAGGCCCCCCCCTTTCTTCTGCCAGACTTCCCGACTTCGACTTTAATTCGCAACTTTGACGATATCGTCAATAAATAAAAATATGACTTTGACAATATCTGTCGGTGTACTGTCCGTCGAGCTCCTTCTGCGCTTTGAGTGCATCGTGCACGGATCAATCTAGATGACCGCGAAGAACAAGTTTTGTTAAGATTTGTTATTTTCGTTTTTGTAATGATATGTATTTGATTGCTAGTTTATTTATTTATTTATGTAAGTATAAGTATAGTATGTATTAGGTATGTTGAAACTGTGTGTACTCCCAGTCACTTGTCACTAAAGGTTCATTAGAAAACCAGCGTCAGACAGCATCTGTCTGGCATTAATGTTTGATGAGGGTTTCGTGACGGTGCAAAGGAGGAAGCGCCGGTCACGAACGAACAAGAACCGCTGCGGCAAAGCTCCTACGGAGCCCGAAGTCAGCTTGCGTGCCGCAAAGCCGAATACACCGGTGTACATCTCCCGCCTACACTACACCACTACGGCGGAGAACATCGTGGAGTACGTGCGCCAGAAGACGAGGTACACACCGAGGGTGCAGTTACTGGAGTCGCACCGCAACGTCAACTTCAAGGCGTTCGTGGTGCGCATACCAACATGCTACCTGCACCTGGTGATGGAAGAAAGCTTTTGGCCGCAGGATGTGGTATTCCGCCGCTTTCGCGGACAAGTGCCACCAGAACGCACAAAGACTTAGTGCAACTAAGTGATACTAACATAGTTATTAAGTTTTATTTACTAACAAAATTGTTACTATATTATTATGTATACTTAGGTTAAGGTATGTATCTATGGGTCTTTGTTACCTGATAATAAATGGTTTATTATTATTATTATTATTATTATTAATGCTGAAATGAACCTTATTGGCGCAGCCGTGAGGCACACGCTATTGTTTGAAACATTATTTTTATTTTGTTAATTTTATAATTCGCGAACTGTGTCCAAATAAACTTTACCTATTCTTTCTTTCTTTATTTCGTACCTACTAATAAACCAAATTAAGTACCTAAGGTCATTAGGGAACGTCGTTTTTATGGATAATCCTGCTGCTATCCATCAACCCGCATTGGGCCCGCGTGGTGGATTATGACCCACTACCTCTCGCAGAGCGGAGGCCTGTGTCCCAGTAGTGTGAATATTAGGTACAGGCTGGTTATGCTGCCTTAAAAATATACGAGAAAACATAACCCTGCCTTTGCTGTCACGCAGTCGGTTAAAAGGATAGGGCTGACATTCGTGAAGACTCGCGAAGGAGCCTCCTCCTTCACGAGTCTTCACGAATGTCAGAATGGAGAGCGTGAGTAAGAGGCAATCCCACGCCCCTAGCCGCCGCAGGAGACGCCCTGGGCGTCGGGAATCGATAATAATAATAGGTAATAGGTACTACGGGCTGGTGTCCGCAACTCCACGTCAATGCGCGTATTTTGCGTATGGGTGGGAAAATCGACTATTCGATCCACCCCAGCTCCTCAAAGAAGGCCAGCAACGCCTTGATGTTACTGACCGTCTCACGTAGGGTACCTGGGTTACCGAAGTACTTTGCCCTGTACGTGGCGATCACCGGGCAGTTTAGAAGCACATGTGCCGCTGTCTCGTCGTCCTCCATGCAGGCCCTGCACAACGGACTGTCCGTTACTCCTATGACAAAGAGGTGTTTATTGAATGACCCGTGGCCAGTTAAAGCTGCGGTAACTATACGCAGCTTTTGTTTTGTTAGACGGAGAACCTGTTTCGTGAGGCGGCCATCCAATGTGGGAAGTGCTTCCCTCGCCTGCCTGCATTCACCTTGGTCCGTCCATAGTTTATTGTGTTGCTCTCTTGTGCGTTTCCTTACCAGAGTGCGTATGTACCCGAAGGGGAGTGGCACGATGGGCTCGGGTCCCACGGGTGCCATACTCGACCCTCTTCTGGCAAGTTCGTCGGCTGCATCGTTGCCTAGCGAACCGCTGTGTCCTTTGATCCATTGAATGGTTATATTATTAAGGTTACCCACCTGGTTGAGGCGCTGGTGACACTCGTATATTAGCCCAGAGTCAGCTGTGTAACTGTTCAGCGCTTGCAGAACAGCGAAAAGGCCCTAACGCTCGTTTATGGGTAAACATAACCAGTTCAGTTTTAGCGGGGTTCACTGAAAGGTCAAAGTCCCTGCACCATCTCTCCACGATACGTAGCGCTTGCTGAGTGAGGTTGCATATCGTGCCCGTTACCTTCCCCGAAACCAAAATTGCAAGGTCGTCGGCATAACCTACTGTGTGGAAGCGGTTGGCGTTGAGTTTGGTGATGAGGTCATTAATTACCAGATTCCATAGAAGGGGGGACACGACCCCACCCTGGGGGCAACCTCTAGCTATCATGGCCAGCTGCTGCTCACCTTCAAGGCGAACCACTCGTTTACTTAACATGTTTGTGATCCAGTCCGTTAGTACCTGTTCTACTCCATGTCCGGAGAGGGCGCTGTTGATACTGGAGAAGTTGGTCTTGTCGAAGGCTCCTTCGATGGCTATGAAAGTGCCCAGACAAGTGCCTTTCTGATGAATCGCTTCCTCTATCTGGTTGACTACCAGATGTAGGGCGGATTCAGTCGACTTACCTGAGCTGTATGCGTGTTGGTTACCGTGTAACGGTATGGTCTTCAGAGCACCATCCCTCAGTTCCCTATCGCACAGCCTTTCCAGGGTCTTCAGTAGAAAGGAGGTCAGGCTGATTGGTCGGTGGGATTTGGCGTTTGTGTAGTCTCCCTTACCTGGCTTAGGGATGAATACACTGCAGTAAGGCGGGGAACACTCCGTCAGGTCCAGCTGCCTTAAAAGGATGGAAGCTCCGGATGGCCCATTGGAGTTTCTCCAGCGTGATCATCCTGCTAGCGTAGGCCCATTCACTGTCTGATGGTGTCTGTATTGTATCCTGCCAGTCAATTACCTGTGCGAAAGTGCATCCCGGGAGGTGAGTTTCAATAAGGACGCGTCTCGTTTCCTCTGGCGAGGATGTTAGTGTGTTGTCAGGTTTGCGGAGGGTGGCAGGCCCAGGTGTGTGCTGTTGCGCTAGAACTTTCCTTACCCTGTTAGCCTGCTGACAAGATTCAATGTTACCACAGAACTTGCGCCAACCCGTGGTGCTCCTGAACCTGATGCATTTTTTGTAGCTGGATTTGGCCGCATAATAGTTGTCCCAGTCCTCATCCGCACAAGTATTCATGGCTCTATTCAGAGCTTTCCTTACCTTACCGCGCTTGCGTTCCAGCTCAGCGCCCCACCAGGGTTGTTTGCCCGGTGTGCTGCGCGGGGTGGTCTCTGGGCAGGCAGTTTGGTAGCTGTCTATCATTGATTTAGTAAGGTACCTTACTTGTTCTTCAATCTGTGTTATATCCTCAAATGTTATCGGATCGTTTGATGTCGCTAGCTTTGATTCAAGGCTGCGTGTGTAGGTGGCCCGATCCGTATTGCGCGGATTACGGCGAGGTTGTGTGGGTTGAACACAGACCTGGATATCGAAGCGGATCCACCTATGATCAGAGCAGGAGGCCTCCTTGGAGACATGCCACCCAGTGATAGCTTCCGCCGCTCCCTCTGTTGCCAGAGTGAGATCTATGATAGTGCGGCTTCGCCTGGTTACGAACGTTGGTTCGGAACCCGTGTTTAGTAGGGATAGGTTAGTCGAGAATAAGTAATCAACCAAGGCCTTACCCCTATCGTTTTGCGTGTCCATACCCCACAGTTGATGGTGAGCGTTGGCATCAGCCCCGACGATGACCTCAAGCCCGCACCTCTCGCAGTGGCTGACCAGACGGGCGAGGTCGTGCGGGGGCGGCGCCTCCACCTCGGGCATGTAGACTGAGGCGAAGACGATCACCATCTCCATGGCGTCGTCACGCTGTATAGTCAGCTTAGCTGCAGAGACATCTCTGCAACAGAAGTCAGTTAAGAGCTGTGTTTTGAGGTTACCTGTGATATAGAAGTGTCTCCAACTGCACCGTAATTACGGTAGACCTACCGTATTTTTCTAAAATCTACCGCCTACCGTAGACATAGCATTACGGTGCGGATATCTACCGTAATTCCGTCAATGCGGTTGCGTCTTAATTTTTTTTTATTTATTTCTATAACGGCAACACGAAATGTGCTTTTCAAAATTTCTATTGATATTTTATTTGGCAACACTAACACAACAAGGATTCCCGAAAATAACGATGTGACAGACAACGTTTATCCTACCAAATTACGAAGTTACAATTAATTCGGATAATTTATACTATTACATAGCATTTTAATTTTTGCGAGTTACCATTATCTATGTTTGGTACTCTGTGGTATAATTTAATGTCTTTGTTCTGTAAACACAGTTCGAAATTCATTCTGTTTTGTACGTAATAAATTGCCTATAAATAGAAGTATTTCCAAATAAGTACTAAATGAGTGATAATTCCAGTTATTCTAGTGGCGAGAGTAGTGGAGGGCCTTCTAAAAGAAGTAAGCTTGTAAAAAAAAAGTCTTATAAACAAAAGTTTCGACAAGAGTGGCTGAGAAAGAAAGATTTTTCACCATGGTTACGTGAATGTCCAAAAGATCCGTACAAAGCTAGTTGTAGCGTTTGTGATACTACTATTCAGGCTGATATAAGTGTTATAAAACGACATAGCGCGGGAACGAAACACCAAAATATGTCAAGATCGATGAGAGTGCAACAACCTATTACAAAAATATTTCAAACGTCGAAAATATTAGCAGAAGAGGAAAAAGCAAAATACGCAGAGCTGAAGCTAGCAGCATTCATGGCGGAGCATAAAATTGCACATGCAAGTATGGACCACTTATCTGATTTGTTAGTTGACGCATTTCCCGATTCGAATATTGCTAAAAATTTAAAATTAAAGCATACCAAACTGCAAGTTGTAATAAATAATGTCTTGGGTGATACAGAAAAATCCAACTTATGCGCCGATTTAAAGTCACAAAAGTTTTCTGTGCTTATAGATGAAAGCACAGACATCAGTTCCGTAAAAACAATGTGTGTGGTTGTACGATATTATGACCCAAAGGCAGGACGAGTAGTAAGTCGATTTTGGGACCTCATTAACCTGTTCAACGAAGATAACGTAGATAATACCACAACTGCAAAACGCCTGTTTGAACTCCTGATTAGATCATTTGAAGATAATTGCGTACCACTAAAAAACATTGTTGGATTTGGCTCAGATGGTTGTAATACAATGATGGGCTGTAACAATTCAGTATCGACGAGGTTCAGACAGATGTGTCCAGGAATAGTCGTATTGAAATGTATTTGTCACTCACTGCATTTATGTTCGAGCGAAGCTTGCAAAGAATTGCCACCCGAATGCGAAAGTCTGGCACGCAATATCTATAATTATTTTAAAAATAGTAGTAAGCGGCAAAAACAATTCAAAGCTTTTCAAGAGTTTTGTGATACGAAAGTACATAAAATTTTGCGACCAGCTCAAACTAGATGGCTTTCCCTATCTTCTGTTGTCGATAGGATCCTAGAACAATGGGACGCGCTTGCGCTCTTCTTTGATGACAAGTGGATGGAAGATCACGAATGCCGTGAATTACATATAGCTCTACGAGATCCTATTCATAAGGCTTACTTTTATTTTCTGTCGTGGATGTTGCCAAAATTTACAAACACCAACGCATATTTTCAAAGCGAGTCTATAGTTTTAATAAATTTACACGGAAAAATGCAAGAGTTATATACAGAGCTGCTTCTATTAATTATGCCTTCGATCTATGTTAACAATACTCCGCTTGATAAAATAGATCCCACAGATGTCAGTAAGCATGTCAAGACTGATGACCTGTATCTAGGACTTGGTGTTCAGAAACAGCTGTCGCATTCGGAAGTTACTAATGACTGTGCGAAGAAAGTACGCGAAAATTGTAAGCAGTTTATCATCAAGGCTGCATTAGGCATAAGAAGAAGGTACAGTTTGGATGATAAGCTATTGATAGCTGTATCAAATTTTGATAACGAAAACTGCATGTCTGGAACTGAAAAAAGGCCAGCATCTTTATCCTCATTATTCCAGATATTGCCTCGAATAGCCCCCTCATCTCTTGAAGTCCAACAGAGTATTGACGACGAATGGCGTCGTTTCCCCAATTATATTTTAAATAACAAGTGCGTGCTGGACGTTGAAGATCCTCCAGATGTATTTTGGCATAAAGTGTCGCAAATGAAGACAAAAGAAGAGTCACCACCATTCTTTAATTTAGCACGTTTTATGTTAGGAATGTTATCTCTACCGCATTCAAATGCTGACTGTGAACGTATTTTCAGTCACATTACTGACTTAAAGACGAAGAAAAGGAACCAGCTGTCCACACAATCTATTGCTGGGAATCTGTTCACACAGCAAATTATCAAAAGGGAAGCTAAGAGCTGCGTTGATTTTCATCCTAACTCCGAAATGATAAAAAAAATGAACGTTTCCATGTATAAGAAACCAGAATAATTGTTTAAAGTGTTTTTACTATATTTCTTACGCAATTTTTGATAATAAAAGATCACCATATTTGTACTGTATTTTTTATTTTGTGTCTACCACAATTTTCTACAAACTACCGTATTTTTAGGCTAGCAACACCGTAATTTTGTCAGCCATAGTTGGAGGCACTGAATTATAGATGCACGATCTGGGATGGTCGTGATCTGTGGTGACCAGGAGCTTACCGCCAAGATTGGAGAGTCCTTGTATACGGCCCGCCCTTATCCACGGCTCCTGGATCAAGGCTATGGCCGTGTGTTGTACCTCCAGCCACTTGCGAAGTTGAGCCGTCGCGGTCTGGCTGTGGTGGAGGTTTGCCTGGAGGATTCTACAGGCCGACGAAAGGGACGCCATCGCTGGCCAGCCCCTCCTCGTCCCCCTCCAGTTTGAGCCCGGCAAACAGGTCGCCCTCGTCGAAGCCGTCCCCCACCCGGCTCGAAGCCGGGGACAGGATCATGTCGTCCAGCTCCTCGCCCGATGAAGGGACAGCGCCCACGGTGGCGGCAGCAGGGGCGGCTGACCCTGCCGGAGCAGGTTCAGTCGCGGATGCCTCCGGGTTGTCTAATTTGGGAGATGACTCCCCCGCCAGTGCTGGCGGCTGGTTTGGCTCCTCGACGACGGTGCCCGTGGCAGGGTCCCATCCCTGTGGAACGTCGGTGAACCTGCCGTTCCGACCCTGGAACTTAACGTACACCGCCCCCAATCCAATTGAGAGACGGCGTCCGGCCTGCATCAGGGTCGGGATTTGGTCCACAGGGACGCCAACCACCACGAACCATTGGTCTGCTTGTTTGTCGGCAAAAAGAAGCACCCACCTCTTGATGTCGACCCAGGGGTTCTGGTAGGTGAGAGCGCGCCCAATGTTGGTCGACTCTCCATATACCCCCTGCTCGTCTGGGATCACGATGCCGCATCGTGCTCGTTTCTGTATCTCCGACTGACTCTTCACTACGAGAGAAATGCTAGAAGGAAGAGAAAGATCGGAGACTGTTTTCCGTAGCCAGGCTAAGGTGTGGTCGCTTCCGCACCACAGTTTCAGAACACCTCCGGCGAACAGCGGCTTGGCATTGAATGTCGGCCCCGGAGTGTCTTGTTTGTGGAGCAGGCCTCGAGGATGATCTGCCTCTGGATGGCGGCGAGTACCTGGTCTGATACTTCCCTGCTGAGGATCCCCGTGCGTTCGCAGGTGATCGCGACGTCTAGGGTTGCGCTTGCAGCTTGGGCGTAGCTTCTTTGAGGGACCCGTTTGGATTGATCAAGACGCGGCCGCTTATGCTCTCCCCGAGGTGTTAAAGTCTCGTTGAGAGCTCGCTTTGCCGCGGCCTGATCCTTCCAATCGGGTCGCCTGGAGTTACCTTCAGCCTGTTTCTCCGGGACGCTGGTTGGCGGCTGGCTGGGCGAAGGTCGGCTAGTACCGGCCTCCGCCAGCGACTGCTTTCCGGCGGCGAAGTTCAGCTGGCCGCTAGTCGGTTTGGCCGACCTAGCGGCAGTGGCCTGTTTGTGTTGGCTGCCTTTACCTAGCAGCCTGCGTTCTTGACGTCGCTCCTTCCTCGTCATTCTCTCCCTCTGCTTGCTCTGTGTTGAGGAAGCTGGTGGACCTGAAGGGTCAGTGCGGGGGCCTCGGGCTTGTTGAGTGCCTTTACCCTTGCCCTTGCGTTTCTGCACTTGCCAGGCATGTGCGAACGTATCATCAGTGCATACGACCGCCTCCGTTTGACCGGTGACGGCCGCCTGATGAGAGGAGGATTGAGAAGGAGGGTGTTTGACAGGATGCCCGGCGCTGGTGTTACCCAACTCCGGGATCTGTGTGGTGAGGGTCAGACCGGCAGTGGTATTAGTCGTCGCCTTGGCCTTCGCCTGAGTTTTAGAAGGGTCGGTACTGGTCCCAGTCAGCGCCGACGTCCTTTGTTTATTTTGGGACTTTTTGTGTTTGGTCTTAGCTGCGGTTCTCGCCACAGCCGGACCAGCACCCGCGCTGGTACCCGCAGCGTTAGCTGCAAGGCCACCAGGGGCGAGGGAAGTGCAAGCACCACCCTTGGGAGTCTCATTGGCTTTCGCCTCCACTCCGGTGTTGGTTGAATTAACTGGCCTTAAATTTTCCATGTTAAAAAAGTTTTTAATTTTCGTCTCTCTGGCTTCCCACCCTCCATGGAGCCCGCACCTGGGAACGTCTCACTACAAAAAAGCCCGAACGTTAGGACTACCAGAGAGATATAGGTGCGCAAGGCTGGTTTACAGTGCGACATCGGGTGCTCGATCGGGTTGGCGTGGAAGGTTCAAAGGGCCAAACCCCTCACGAACTGATCAACCCTCACTTACACCGTCAGCATGACCTTTACCTACCGCTTTGGCCGTCCAAGAACGACCTCAGCGGACCTCACGCACCTCGCCTGTGGCCCTCTGACGGGACACAATGACCATTTCCCTACCCCTGGCTATTGGGCAGGGCCACCGTTTCGCTTGAAATCCAGACCAAAGGGGGCGTGTTGCCTTTCAGCTCAACCCCCCAGGACTCCTTCATCCTCGCTTATGGCGCTCAACTGCGCAGGTCCTAGCGCAGGTGACTGTTTACTCCTACTCTCCACCAGCTGATTTTAGTGATGGGCGAGCCCGCCACCACCCAGTCACAGGGGGTCGCGGTTAGGAGTGGAGTTGGGTACATTGGAGGTGGAAGGAATGAGGATGTGGGTGGGATGGGGTGTGGAAGGATTGTGAAAGTTGGGGCAGGAAGATGAAAGACGGGAAATAATGGGGTAAAGGGAATAGGGCTAAGGATGTGCTGGCGCCTGGTGGTTTTTGTTACGTCTGTTTCATAAGGAATCAGACCAAGAACGGGGTGGCAACCTCGGGAAGGTGCATCCGCCAGACTTGCCTTGAGGATCTACACGACCGTGGCGCTCTCCCTCAAGACCCCGCCACCCTACCGCCTCTGAAGGAGGCGGCAAGGTAGGCCTGCATCTATACTACCAAGCAAGCAAAGCAAAGCGTGTCGTTGTGCAACCGCAAAAGCATAAATTAAGCATATATTAAGTCGGGAATCGATAGCCGATTCCCGGCCACAGCCGGCCGGCGAACAGCTCGCCGTCCGGTAAGGACCAGGCCCGGGTCGACGGCGCGTTGTGTTCCACGCGCGCCTCAAAGAGATGTCAGCACTAACTGACGGGGTCTGCTAGGGCCGATGCCTGCCAGGGTCGCGGGTTGTTCAAAAGAGATACCGTGGCCCCTGGCACAGGCAACTGAAGGAACACGGGTGGGTTTTAGTCAGTAAAAGTCTGACACACCCTCCCCCTCCGCCCAGAGCGGGAAAAGTTATTTGATAATTCCCAACCAAAAAAAAAAAAAAAGGTCTGGCATTCCAAAGATACTGTTCAAAATTATGTTTGGGCAAGCTGTTTATTCAGCCATTACCGTTAGTGACCCTAAAAAATTATACAACACAGCCTCCAGCCAACACTTCATGAATAAAAATGAGCGGCTAAGACCACATGGCCACCGAAATTTTATTAAAAATTCAGAGAAAACCTTAAAAATAAGTATACCCAAAATACTAATTGTAGATTTGGCCGAATTAACGCCGTCCTCTTCTAATTAAATACAGAGTAGCTTTCTGCTTTGTTGTGAATTAAAAATATATTTTTCATCTCGTCCATTTTTCATACTTATAGTAGGTAGGTACTTGACCTAATTTTGGGTATAAAAAGATGTTTGTAGTTCTCTTTTGTTTTTGAAAGTTTGCTTTTAGCTAAATATTGTGGGATGTTTACTTTTAGGACTAAGCTTTACAAAGTTAACGTTTCTTGAAACTTTAAAAAGGTCTTCACTAAACGAATCCGAAAGTTATGAAAAATGGTTACCTAATACCAATTTTTTATTCATAGTAATAATATATTCTTTAATTCCGACTACAAGTGCTCATAATCCATACAGTATTTATTAGTAACAATGAGTTAAAAAAATGCTAAAAATGACGTGGCCCAACATGTTGGTACGTGCCAATCCGTACTAAGTGCCTTACAAAGGGCCTGTCCACTTTCTCTGATAAAGTTTTTAGGATGCTGCTGGAGCTTCCGCCCAACCTACCTATTATTGACGCTGTTCGCCTCCTCATAATGCCATGAGGACCGTCAACACGGGCTTCCGCGAACATCTGCGAAGCGCTGCAGAAGGGCGGAAGCCCAATGAACATTATTAATGTGTCATCATCATCATCATTTCAGCCGAAAGACGTCCACTGCTGGACATAGGCCTCCCCCAAAAGGGGGGGGTTTGCCATAATCGTCACGCTTGGCAGGCGGGTTTGCGATCGCAGTATGGTAAGGTGGTGGAATGCATAGAGAACGCTGCTGCCCATTCTCCGGTACGCCCCTTAGTCGCCTTTCACGACACCCACGGGAAGTATGGGGTGGTGCTATTCTTTAAGTCCGGCACCACACTGACAAAGATGATTATTAATGTTTGGTTCGGTATAAAAACAACATTGGCGCCGATTCCTTTGTTCACAAAGTAAACTAAAAAGTTCAGTGCATCTTTTTCTTTCTATTTCATTAAGAAAAGGACAGAAGATAAAATATTAGTTTAGTCCTGTCAAATTAAGATACTCCATAGTAAGTTTTGACGTGATTGCTAAAAATACGTTAATTTACGTTAGGCGCTGTCTAATTTGACAGGACTAAACTAATATTTATCTTCTGTCCTTTTCTTAATAAAGTAGAAAGAAAAAGATGTACTGAACTTAAATTTAGTTTAGTTTTTGAACAAGGGAATCGGCGCTAATGTCATACTAAGAATTAATTTTTAAGTTACTACCTAAGTACACATTCGGGAATGCAACAAATGATTAATTTTTTCCAAGATAGTATTGACATAACTTAACAGCCTTAAAATAAATAAATAAGAATAAAGTAAAGTAAATAAAGTACAAGTGTATTAAAACCTCAAACACGGCGCCAATATTTTACGATCTTATTGGGACTTGCGAGTTCGAGCCGTTTGGGGTTGAAACACTGAGTTCCCACTTAGTTTTTCGAGACATCGCCAAGCGGTTGGTGGACTCTTCACGTGACCAGAGGGCTGGCCTATTTTTGGCCAAAGAATCGCACTAACGCTTTTCTGGTTGACAGCTATGCGGAGGAATTTTTTGATGCCCTTAGATTATTTTTCCCTTCCTTTGATATAAAGGTGTTTGGTTTATTTAAATACTCAATTTGAATAAACCAACGTCCTAATATTTAATCAAACAAGTCCCCCTAACACTGTTCGATCAACAAAGTTCGGACTACCAACTCAAACACCACGAAAACAACTATTCAATTAATGTGTCCCCCGCCGCTAATAACAAAGTATGAAACAATAAAGCTGATTCGGGTTTTATACAAAGAAGGAAAACTGTCATCCCATCTCGTAGTGTGGATTTTGTGAGGCTCGTGGGAAAGACCACGACAAAACGGCTTTGTAAAGTGTAGAGGAAATAATTCGACAATAAATTAAAACAAAAGCAATACTAATGCATAGAGTATTTTGAAACTACCGAATCTTTTGCCAATCTTTGTCTAGCTAGAGTGACTAAACTATAGGGATATATTTGGATGTATTTTTTGTCTATAGACTGGGAACGTCATTTGATATACGAAGTTTAATTTATCGTCATAACCACCTTGAAATCGTTCTCAAAATACGTTTTACAGTACACTTTAACAATGAGATTTCTTAGTTATGCACTTCATCTCTGTTCTTTTTTAGCACATGAATTATGATTGCGGACACCAGGGGACCTAAAAAGGCCACTTTGGCAGAATCATAACAGGTTTACATAATGGACAGGTAACTGTTAAGTTAATCGTATCAAATCCCATTGGTGAAGCATTTTTCAGTTATTTTTTTTTGTCTGTGCTAAAACACCAATCAATCCAATCCAAATCCAATCCCATTGCTCTTTGATTGTACCTACGTAGTGCAGCGAAAAAAAGAAAAACACGGACTGTCCTCACCATATTATAATTCATAATGTTGTCCTTTTATGATTCTCCAAAGTGGCCTTTTTAGGCCTCCAGGTCAGTTTGCGAGTCAGTTCAGTTTCAATCGAAGACTTTTCTCTAACTTACTCCTTCAACTGACCTGAAATGTATTCGTGCCTGCTTCTTCAAACCTATTTACTTAATCAAGGATGAATGAAGAAAAAATATTTACTTATGACTCGCAAAAGATAAAATAATTAAGGTAGGATACTCGGATATTTAATTACCTACTTATATGCGAAGGAATGAAGAAAATGTCCTCAGGAGAGTTTTGTGTATGAATCAGGGTTGTTGCTGACGCATATTTTTTTTACAACAACGGACGCTGATGATGATGTTTTATCATTGACATCAGCGGATGCCGATTTTAATAATTTTCTTAAAAAAGCAGTGACCATTATGAATTTATTTTCCTTAGTATTGAAATAAAAGGTTGTTTCAATAATTTTGTGACTTTTAATAAAAAATAGAATCTAGTTTGATTCTATTTTTTATTAAAAATACCTAGTTTAGTAATAATTAGTTAGTGATTAAGTACCTACCTAGTGGTAGTACATAATATGATGTAGTACCACTACATAGTCTAGGTATTTCCAATATTAATTATACGGAAGATAGATCACACAAATATTATAAAGGTGAAAGTTTGTGAGTGTGTGGGTGTGTGTTTATATGTTTGTTACTTCTTCACGCTCAAACGGCGGAACCAATTTTTATAAAATTTTGTATGGAGGTAGCTGGCATCCTGGATTAACATATAGGCTACTTTTTATCCCGATATTCCCTCGGGATCGACACTTACGCGGGTGAAACCGCGGGGCGCAGCTAGTAAATCTATATTTCTTATAATTAATATTGGAATTTAATCAATGTCTGGATTGGTCTGGATTGGTGAACACTCGCAACCGAAAACAACACGAGCTATAAGCCCCGCCCCCTCTGCGGTCATGTCACGACTTGATCTTCAGCGTTAATAATCAGCATCGATCAATGCGGGTGCTGATGTTGATGTTTGCAACAACTCTGGTATGAATTGTGATGGCTGTAAGAGTAGGGAAATACCAAAGAAACGATTGATGGACTGTGTGAAAGATGAGTACGGCTCGAACAGATGAGTATGGCTAGAAAAGATGAGTATGGCTAGAAAAGATGAGTACTGCTAGAAAAGATGAGTATGGTTAGAAAAGATGAGTATGGCTAGAAAAGATGAGTATGGCTAGAAAAGATGAGTATGGCTAGAAAAGATGAGTATGGCTAGAAAAGATGAGTATGGCTAGAAAAGATGAGTATGGCTAGAAAAGATGAGTATGGCTAGAAAAGATGAGTATGGCTAGAAAAGATGAGTATGGCTAGAAAAGATGAGTATGGCTAGAAAAGATGAGTATGGCTAGAAAAGATGAGTATGGCTAGAAAAGATGAGTATGGCTAGAAAAGATGAGTATGGCTAGAAAAGATGAGTATGGCTAGAAAAGACGAGTATGGCTAGAAAAGACGAGTATGGCTAGAAAAGACGAGTATGGCTAGAAAAGATGAGTATGGCTAGAAAAGATGAGTATGGCTAGAAAAGATGAGTATGGTTAGAAAAGATGAGTATGGCTAGAAAAGACGAGTATGGCTAGAAAAGACGAGTAAGGCTAGAAAAGACGAGTATGGCTAGAAAAGACGAGTATGGCTAGAAAAGATGAGTAAGGCTAGAAAAGGGGGTGACTACAGAGATGACGACTAATAGAGAAGTATGTAAGAAAAAGATATGTTGCGCTGACCCTAAATAAATTGCGATAAGGTCAAGATAATGATGAAACTCTATAAGTAAGTATCCTGCGATAGCGATTATTTACCAAAAATGTAAACAAATATAAATGAATGGAAAAATAACTTTAACTCCTACACAATAAAGTTCAGTTTACGCTACAACTTCAAACATTTTATAACTTTTTCAGTAGTGCTAGTCACTCTGAAATCAACTTAATATTTATTGGAATAAAGTTGATATTTGTTTAACTTGAAATAGGGTGGGGGTGTGCAGCACTGCGCACTTTTACTATAGTTTAATCAGCATAATTATAATGTTCCCACTGCTGGGACACAGGCCTCCTCTTTGCGAGAGGGAGTGGGCCGTAATCCGACACGTGAGGCCAGTTCCGGTTACTAGATATCACATGTCTTCGAATTTTTGGTTCTAAGACATGCCGGTTTCCTCACGAGGTTTTCTTTCACCGTTTTGAGAGCAGTAATGAAGAAATAATTTACACAAAGTAAAGTGCCTGCTTGGGTTCGAACCCACGACCGACTCACCGTAAGTCGAGGCCGTTGCCACTGAACCACCACTGCATAAACAGGTAAGTATCTAGTACTTCAAATAACTTTTTTCTGCTTTCACCGCGACCACTACACAAAAACGAAAAAAATGGTTTCTGCTTACTCAAAATTCCTGTTGAGGTCAACGCCATAGCACACACTCATCTTCCGTCTGTTTTTCCTCCACAAGCGGTCAGTAGTCAGACTGTAGTCATACCCATCTGGATTGAGCACTGGTATAATGTGCCTGAAAAGAAAAATACACAATTGACAATAAACAGACTTAGTATATTTCTGTAAATTAAAATAATAAGTAAGCAAATAACAACTAATACCTAATGAATTTATAAAAATTACAAAATTAAATCCTAACTTAACTAAAACTATACACATACTAAAATATAGCTTCGAAAATTTCATCCGCATCGCTGTCGACTGGTAATGTACCCAAGAGACTGGCGGCATTACCACGTTGTATGGCAATGCTTAGCCTCTGACCAAGGTAAAAGCCAGCCCTTGGGCCACGGGAAGTGTCAACCAGCTGCTTCGAAATTTCCTTAAAAAGTCCATGAGCACTCGGACCCCACGGGCCGAGGGTTTCCAAACGGCTCGAAAATATAATTTACGATAAGATTATTATACTTTCTTTTATTGACAATAAGTAAATAATATTTTAAAAACTATATACTGATATGAGAGATTAAGCTGCACTACCAAGGGGCGACTATACTCATCTTGATAGACATTGGACTGATAGATGCATCTTGGGTGAAAAATGGTCGCCGCAGCCACCGCAAATGCGTTGCCAGCCCAGAGCAAAATCAGCCTATAATGTCCACACTGCTAGTTCACAGGCCTCCTCCCGGTGAGAGTGAGTGGGAAGTAATTCACCACGCGGGCTCACTGCGGGTTGGTAGATGTCACATGTCTTCGAATTTTAGTTATAGGACTTGCCGGTTTCCTAACGATGTTTTCCTTCACCGTTTTGAGAGCAGTGGTGATGATATTAAATACACAAAGAATAAGTAAATTCCCATCATCATTTCAGCAGAAAGACGTCCAGACGTCCACTGCTGGACATAGGCCTCTTGGGACCAAGCACCTCCACTTCGACCGGTTTTGTGCTTCTCGCATCCAACGAGTACCTGCAGCCTTCACAAGTTCGTCGGTCCACCTTGTGGGAGGCCTTCCAACGCTACGTTTTCCGGTACGCGGTCGCCACTCCAGAACCTTTTGGGCCCTATCGGCCATCTGTTCTACGAGCAATGTGCCCTACTCACTGCCACTTAAGTTTCGCAATTCTCCGGGCTATGTCGGTTACCTTGGTTCTACTGCGGATCTCTTCATTTCTGATTCGATCACGTAGGGAAACTCCAAGCATAGACCTCTCCATTGCTCTTTGGGTGACTTTCAGCCTTCTCATAAGGCCCATTGTGAGCAACCACGTTTCAGTGACATATGTCATCACTAGCAACACGCACTGGTCAAAGACTATCGTCACTCAAAAAATTCTACTACTACAGATTTTTAATATTATTACATCATACCAATCCCTTTTGGTGATATACTCAGGCTGTTGGTAAAACTTCCGAACGATAGAGTCGATGAAGTAGAGTGTCGTAATCACAGACGTCCACTCCCGACCATGCGTCCCACTGTCCACGAGTATTGCTTTATTGTTCCGGTCGCCGTTTGATATTTTTAACATCTAAAATATAAGGGTACATGTGAATCCAACAAAATTCCCAGTGAAACCAGATACAGCAGAGTTAAAGAATAATTAATTTAAATTTTATATTCGAACCAGTGATATATATATTGTTACTGAATAAAAATTTAATTGAATTGAACATAATTATCACTCACTGTCCGCAAAGCAGACACAATAGTTAAACAATGGCCCTGAATCATCTGGATCATGAAAAGAAAAACAGGGTCAGTATTTTTTTTTTCAGCCCGAATTTGTTATCATATAATTATTTTGTGGTGATATTTTATTCTATAAAGGCCACCTTTTGACATTTAAACAATTTATTAAGTTATTACTACAGTACAGTCACGAGCATAAGTATGCATACACTTGGCTTTATTCAAAGGCGATTTTCTCCTTTATTTTTGAATGAAATTTTATGTTGTTACGAACATAGTATTTCCGTACCTATAGGTTTATGTAAAGTGTCGTATTTCAACTTTGCATTCGTTATTTCGTGAAAAAATCGCAATTGAAAGTTGCCAAGTGTTGACATATTAGTGCTCGTGACTGTACACATTTTCTTAATTAAAAACCCAGTGACTATTTTTACAATCAAACCGTGGAACCATTCTCTAAATCGAGGAAGACCGCATTGATCTTACAAAGTACAAAATGGATTTTGATGTGGTTTTCACTATCATAGAGAATTTTTTCCGAATAGTCTAGGCACAAAATACAGACAGTACAGAAGTCAATCTACATACAAAGTGCGCTCGAGCAACGCTCACATAGACACCGTTCACGGACACGATATCTCAGATGGGTTGGGAGTAGTGCGAGCGCGCGTCATCCGCTTGAGACACGCGTCTGTGAAGTGCAAAAATGGAGCAACAAAAAAATGCCTATCTAAGCTCGATTTATATAATAGTTTCCTATTTTGAATCAGTATAAACAAAGTAACTTTTTTGCAAGGTAAATTCATGCCACCAACTATTACGTAAGTTGAAAACATGATTTTTTGTTGGTGTAGATATTGTGTTGGTTTTAGTGTCATTTGATAGATTTAGGTCTAAAACGGATAGGGCAAAATAAATTGTGTAAATAGGGTAATCCGTTTTGAAGTTATTAGGGATTTTCGATAGTGTAAATTGACAAATGTAATTTTATATGTTTCTGTTCTGTAAACTTTTGTATTGTAATACTATGTTTATTGTTTTGTTTTAATATTTTAGAATAAGCTCAACAATAAATCAAACAACTAGATACGATTGCCACTACCACGATAGTTTTTTGGGCATAAGCCAAAGTTGGCAACCATAGCGCGACCGCCGAGCGTAGGTATGAAAAGTGAAGTACATACACGTAATTGACTTCTGTACTATCTGTATTTTGTGGTCTATGTGTTTAAAATTACATAATTATAATAAAAAATCTGTGTTTTGTCTAGTCGTGAAAAACGTGCGAAGCAGGGTTGCCAGTACTTACATAAATAGGTTTCAAGTGTAACGTCTTCCCAAGAGTAATTATCTTGCAATGCGTTGGATAAGTTGCGGCCATTTTGTTTAAATATTCGTTGATCTCATGTAGTGACGGATAGCTTTTCCATGTAAATGAATCTCCAGACACAGCTTTATTTGTAAGGAAAGTAAAATAACAAAATTATGCTTTATGTGAAAGACTTAAATGTGATAGTAGCCTGATGGCAATTAACACATCGCTGGTCATTGCCTGTTGAATACAAAGATGCACTATCCATACAAAGTTTCAACAATAAAGTTGATGACTAATATTTTTTTTTTTAATATTAGAAATGAGTGATGTAATTTCAAAGAAGGCTTAGTAAAATGAGATTATCAAAAAAATCTGATAAATCCATGGGAATATGGAGAAGCTACACGATTTTTAAAAGTTTTAACAAGTTTGTTTTAGTTTTGCTGTGTTTTTTTTAGTTTTAGTTTTATTTTTTATATTTGCCGTCCTTGTCGTGCGGTAGGTACGGACAATGTATGGCGCTAGTAAGAAGTTACATAGTCGTTATGTCAATTCTGTTATAGTAGCTGTGTGTCTTTTTCCAGTACAAAGCTATTTTGCTATTTTATTTAGCTTGTAGCTATTTTAAAACTGTTTATAATTGGCAATTTTTTAAGCTTTTACACTTATTATAATATTTTTTAGACTATAAAATAAATGTCATAATCATCTCTATTCAACTATTGCTTCAAATAGTAATTAACAAGCAATTAAATTGCTCTGAGTAAATAGAGTTTACCGGCTGATTGGACAATAGGTCGGAAAAACACACAATAGATACAGTCAGTTGCTCTTCACTTAGTACCTAAGGGTGATTTTCGTATTGCAAGAGATAATTATCTTGCGATACGAATATCACCCTTAGGTATTGCTAAGACATAGGCTGCTGTAAATGTATTTTTTTTACCACTTATGTGCGTACCAACTCTAGCATAATCAGCTTATACTGTTCCCTGGGGTTTCTCAGTCCACCACCGCTAATGCGTTGCCAGCCCAGAGCATAGTCCCCACTGCTGAGACGCAGGCCTCCCTCTGGAAGGGAGTGGGCCATAATCCACCACGCGGGCCCAGTGCAGGTTGGTGGATGTCACGTCATGTCTTCGAATTTTTGGATCTACGAGTAGGTCTTGCCGGTTTCTTCCGGTTTCCTTCACCGTTTTGAGAGCAGTGGTGATGATATTATATATACATAAAGTAAAGTGCCTGCTTGGCTTCGAACTCACTACCTACTACTCGTAAGTCGGGGCCGACACCAGTAGGCCACTATCGCACCACCACTGCTCACCTAAAAGGTACTATCACAGAAATTAAAGTTAAGAAAATTGTCACTCTCTCTAATTTTGCCGTGTTGAATGACAGTTGTGATTTGAATATCTTATCTTATTTAATATCTTAGCTTATCAATTAATTACTCTAACTTTACATAGTCTAAAAATTCTGACACCTTACCGCTACGCCTGGTTGGAAAAGTTTGCACTAAAGCCTCGTCAACTTTTTCACGTACATCCTTTATCAGGACCGAATAGGTAATTCCATATTCTTTCAAGAAATCAATTATTTTTTCCTGCTCCACACTGAACAGTAAAAAATCTATTGTCCTGTTATCTCTTATCCAAATTTCTTCACCTTTGCTTGCTGTGTGCGATAAAAAATGGGTTTTCATTATTTTATAGCCGTAATAAAATTACCATTGCGGTACAGTATCATAGAGTTATGAGAGGTATCTATATGCTAGTTGCGCGGTAAACTCTGCTTGCGAGATGCAGGATTATGCGTGACGTCAGTATGACGCGTTGTTCGCTTGTGGCGCTGTAGATACGGCTACAGAATCTTTATCTCACGAAGCGACGCGCGCTTTACTTGTGGTTACCAAGTGTACAAACACGCTCTGGATGTATGTGTAAGCACAGGAGGTCTCTGTACCATTCGAAACAATATAGCAAAGTAGGAAATGCCTGTGTGTTATGTGCTGACACTACACGTTTAAGAATATCCACTCGGAAAGTGATCGTCACCGTATCGCCTTTCGCCACGCCGTCAAACAGACTCAACCTAATGCAAGCACGTCACCAAAGCGGATCACCAGCTCCTGATGGTGCTGCATGCAGGCCGCGGGAGGGGTGAGAGGGGAAAGGGTAGACGAAGAGACGTAAGCTCGGCTACGGAAAGACGTAAGTGCGGGGTCGACGAGCCGTTAGCGCGGAAACTGCAAGTTGAACTTGTTTGAACTGCACTTTTTAGTGGAATTCAAAATAATTGAGAAGTTTTTACGAGGTGGGTTTAAATGTGCAATGGATTTTGTAGTATGATCAAAATTCCACTATTTGTCATTACAAGAAATGTGTTTGCAGATTGCATGCGGACATCAATCCGTTAGAAAATTATGATAATTTTCCGATTGACAATTACTTTGGTTTATTAAAAGCCACACATATTCATCAAGACATAGTAAACATCAATACCTTAATAAAATTAGATATTAATCAAGATTCCGTCCGTCAAGTCTTCTCGTCGCCTATCCAGCAGTGTTTGAAGACTAAGGTCTTCAACCAGTGCGTCCTGCCCATCATGACATACGGTGCTGAAACGTGGACACTGACGGTCGGGCTGGTCCATAAATTCAAGGTCGCTCAGCGCGCTATGGAGCGAGCTAAGCTTGGAATCTTTTTGAAGGATAAAATCAGGAATGAAATTATCCGGAAAAGAACCGGAGTTACCGACATAGCTTGCATAGTAAGCAAACTGAAGTTGCAGTGGGTTGGCTATGTCTGTCGAAGGACCGATAGCCGGTGGAGCAGACGAGTCCTGGAGTGGAGACCGCGTATCGGCAAGCGTAGAGCGGGACGCCCCCAGCTAGATGGACGAACGACCAAAGAAGGTGGCTGTGGTAGATTGGATGCGGAAGGCGGAGGATAGGGTGCTGTGGCGCAGTCTGGGAGGGGCCTATGTCCAACAGTGGACTGCGATAGGCTGAGTTGATTGATTGAATCAAGATTACCTCTATCGTAGAACTTGTTCAACACATCGTCATCGAAATCACCTTGTGCTCTCCATAACTGTACATCTTTTAGCTCAGTTTCCGCTAGAATACCTGAAATGATAAACTTAAACTATTAATAAACAAATATATATTTTGCTAAAGACCAGAGGGAAAATTCTCATAATTTTACGAAAGTTCACAGACCCATCTCAGTCTCAATCTGTCTAAATACCTCTAGTTTCCCTAAATTTTTGACAAGTTTCAGACATTGATTGTTGATGAGATTGCGAGTAGATTTTAAACAATTTTAATTACGCGAAGTGGTCTGCTGATGTCACTATTATCCCCTTTAATCCCCAAGGTATTAAATTACACCAACTTAAAATAATAACGCAAATGTAATGAACCTTTTAGAATAAAAAAAAGAATAAGTTTTAACAAAATCATGTCTACATCGAGAATTTGAATCAATTCTCAGAAGGCACACGATAAGGAATTTTATAGACGAATAAAACAAAAGTGCCTACGTTTGCTTACAAAATTAATTGACTGAGCATTTTTTTAGACAGAACTATTTAATATTCACGACTTAAAAATACTTCGGAGATTTCTCTTTAAATAAAAGATACGCTCCGTTAAAAGGTTTCACAGAATTTAGTAAAATTAAATAAAAAGATGAAATTACAACGAAAAATATCACGTATTTAAAGGAAAATTATAAAGTCTGGGATTACTCGAAGCTAAGATGTTTAAATAGTTGTAAGTGTACAAGACAAAAGAAAAGAATTTTTACTTTAAAATAAGATAAAGCAAAACGCGCTCGAGCAAAAAAAAAAAGTTTGTGATAAATATAAACGCGCGAAAAGCATTCTACCTTCGTTCGTAATAGTTTACTCAAAATTGTATTTAAATAAATAAACGTACTATTCTTATTCATAAGTTGAACTCACTTATATTTTCATAGAGGGTGATAAAAAGTAGAGCGTCCACCTCGGGAGCAACACTATTTTAAGTTCGAGTGACGTACTTTGAATCCCTTCGCTGCGCTCAGGATTCTACTCCCGAATCCTTTGCACCGCTATGGTATCAAAGAAACACTCTCGCCTTCAAAATAGTTGTTTGCTCCCTTGGCAAATAATCTACTATTTTGTATTTGTCCGTGTGACCGAGTTCTTCTAAACTACAACGCGGATTTTCACTGTGACACACTCTTTTGGAGAATTTATTCCGGAAGGTATTTGCTTTCGGTATTATAGTTTTGTTTTGCCAGCACATCAAGCTACTACAATCTGTCAAATTTCTTTAATAGTTTTTCAACTTTATCGCTAAAGCATAAGGTTCAAAGTTGATTGGGAAAATTTGACAGTTTCGGGTAGCTTGATGTGCTGGCGTCTGTACCTACTACTAGCTGAAATAATAGAGACAATAAACGTTATTTTATTCCATGTATTATACAACAAGGTTGCCTGGAAGAGATCGCAGAAAGCGATAAGGCCGCCCATTGTATATTTTGTAGTGTTTGATGTATCTTTTTCATGTTATGTATTTTTGTGGTGTACAATAAAGTATAAATAAATAAATACAACTCACATCATCTGCCTAGCCTTTTCCCAACTATGTTGGGGTCGGGTTCCAGTCTAACCGGATGCGGCTGAATACCAGTATTTTGCTTGGAGCGACTGCCTATTTGACGTCCACAACCCAGTTAATACGATAGTATTAGTATAATATAATACGATTAGTTTAATACGATACCCCTTGGTAAGACTGTTTCCCAGACTTTCGGGCTTCTGACGACCAAACTTCGGCTTCTGTCAAAGATCCACGAATGACAGTCGGGACCCCGAAGCCCGCAAGTCTGACAACCAGTCTTGCCAAGGCTATTGTATGTCCAGTAACTGGGTTATGGATGTCAGATAGGTAATCGCTCCATGTAAAGTAGGTACTGGTACTCAGCTGCAGCCGACCCTAATATAGTTAGGAAAAGGCTACGCAGGTGATAGTGAAAAAAGGCACAATTACGTACAAAAAATATGTCATGTCTTGTAATTAGTAAGCATATAAAAAACTACATACATCTTTCTTACAAAAAACAAAAACTTCGAAAAAATGAAAAGTCCTATTAATTTCAACAATAATCAGAAACAAGAAATTCATACAAAGAAAGACGAATAACCCGAGGGCAAAGTTGCACCACTAAGAGTAAGTTCGGCGTCACCAAGTCTATTACCAATGGAAGGCAATTTGAGCATTCAAACAAGCTGGACAGGGCAACTTTGACACAATGACAAACCGAATAAGCTTTAAGTTGAAAACTGAACGAGTCAAAGGGGACTAGAGCATGAATTTTCACGTTGAAATGTAGCTTTATCATCTCTGACAATCACAAATAGTAGGAAATTGTACAAAGGAGACCTCCAAACGCAGGAAGTTTGGAAATCTATCCTGATATTGATTGCTATTCATTTGCGTGTTGTTTCTAACTCTAATTAAGAGCGTTTACGACGTACGGCATTTCATACAAACTTTCAAGCACTTGTTTTTCGAAATGAATGAACCGATTTTAATGAAACTTCATACGCATAAGCGGGATACAAAGGTCTAAAAAGTTACTTAAGAACATTTTCGAAATGACTTATTTAAAAAAAGATAACTGGAAATCTCCATTTCTAAGGTAAATTTAAAATTAAAAATGTTACAGCCAAATTAGACCGATTTTAAATTTTCCGAAAATGTTCTTATGTAACTTTTTAGACCTTTGTATCCTGCTTATGCGTATGAAGTTTCATTAAAATCGGTTCATTCATAACGACAAACAAGGGCTTGAAAGTTTGTATGAAATGCCGTACGGCGTAAACGCTCTTAATAGAAATGCTACTATAATATTATAAACGCGAAAGTTTGTGAGGATGGATGGATGGATGGATGGACGTTTGTTACTCTTTCACGCAAGAACTACTGATCGGATTTTGATGAAGTCAAAGTCAAAGTCAAAACATTTATTTCAAGTAGGCACTTAAAAGGTACTTTTGAACGTCAAAAATTACGAAAAAATAGAATTGATTCTAGTCGCCCATTCCAAAAGGTAGTTTTCGTATGGAGAAGAATGGGCAAGAAACTCCACCGTTACTCTTTTAAAATGTTTTACAATATTTTGTATACATTAATTATATAATAACATGTGAAGACGATGCACCTAAAATAAAATAAAATTACTATACCACAATAGGTAAAAGAATTAGAAATGAAAACATGCCATAAATTAATTATCTAATAGATACATGGTGCTCACATATTTACAAACATGGTAAAAATAAACGATTTTCATTAAAATAAAAAATTACAAGTAATAAGTCAGGGTGTGAGTTTAAGTACCTAATTACAGAATATAAATCAACGTCAAAAAAATGAAGAAAGGATCAATTTTACAATTAAATTAGCAACCAGTTTGATTTTGTCTAGACTCTAGATTGTCCTATGGAGCAGGACCAGCATGTTTCCAAGCGTTCTTATCTTGGATATAATCTTCTAATTTATAGTATGCTTGTTTACAAAGTGTACGTTTAATGTGAGTTTTAAATTTCCTTTCATTTAATTGCAATATATCACAAGGTATTTTATTGTAACATTTAACACAGTACCCCATAAAAGATGTATTTACTTTGGCTAATCTAAAAAATCTAAAAAATGGTTGATGTATTTTATCTTTATTTCTAGTATTAAAATTATGTCTATCGCTTATTTTATTAAAAAGATGTAGATGTTTTCTAACATACATAATATTTTCATAAATAAATTGGCAAGGTATCTACCGTCATAATATTAATCTTTTTAAAAAGTTCCCTGAGAGATTCGCGGCGACGTAGATTATAAATGGCTCTGACAGCTCTCTTTTGCAAAATAAAGATGGATTCAATGTCAGCAGCTCGATCCCATAGTGAAATGCCGTACGACATTAAGCTGTGAAAGTAGCTAAAATAGACTAAACGCGCGGTTTCTACATCAGTTAATTGTCTAATCTTTCTAACAGCATAAGCGGCCGAGCTAAGCCGCCCCGCAAGAGATGTTATGTGAGGTCCCCATTGTAATTTCTCGTCTAGCGTGATTCCCAGAAAAACCGTTCGATCAACAAATTCCAGTTTTTCTCCATTAAGTATGATGTCACATTCGCTACTTCTAACATTAGGTAATTTAAATCTAATGTATTTGGTTTTCTTTTCATTCAGTACCAAAACAGTACCAATGAAACTTCATACCTGCGCGGCGCATAAACAGGATACAAAGGTCTAAAAATTTGGTCAGCGGGATTGTCCGAAAGGGTTACCGCTGGCCCGGGCTAAGGAAGGAACACGGGTGGGTTTTAGTCAGTAAGAGTCTGACACTCCCTTCCGCTCCACCCAGAGCGGGAGGAGTCATTTGATGATTTCCCATCAGCAAAAAAAAAAAAAAAAGGTCTAAAAATTTTCGGAAAATTTTAAATCGGTCTAATTTAGCATATAGCTTTTACATCAGAATAATACATAGGACACTTTTTATCCCGATATTACCACGGGATCGACACTTATGCGGGTGAAACCGCGGAGCGCTGCTAGTTATTTTGTATATGAAAGTTTCGGACGGTTAAAATCTACAATGTGTAACTGAATTGATGCACATTATGAAAGCAGTTTGTTCAGAATCATTTACTGAATCCATTTCCGTCATCCGTATTTAATATTATAAATGCGAAAGTATGTCTGTCTGTCTGTTACCTCTTCACGCTTAAATTGCTGAACCGATTTAGATGAAATTTGGTATAGAGATAGTTTTAGTCCCGGGAAAGGACATACGATAGTTTTTATCCCGATGTTCCTACGGGACCGACACTTTTGCGGGTGAAACCTTGGGACACTGCTAGTTTTTAGGGTTCCGTAGCCAAATGGCAAAAACGGAACCCTTATAGATTCGTCATGTCTGTCTGTCTGTCTGTCCGTCTGTCTGTCTGTCTGTCCGTCCGTATGTCACAGCCACTTTTTTCCGAAGCTATAAGAATTATACTGTTGAAACTTGGTAAGTAAATGTATTCTGTGAACCGCATTAAGATTTTCACACAAAAATAGAAAAAAAACAATAAATTTTAGGGTTCCCCATACTTAGAACAGAAAATCAAAATTTTTTTTTCATCAAACCCATACGTGTGGGGTATCTATGGGTAGGTCTTCAAAAATGATATTGAGGTTTCTAATATCATTTTTTTCTAAACTGATTAGTTTGCGCGAGAGACACTTCCAAAGTGGTAAAATGTGTCCCCCCCCCCCTGTAACTTCTAAAATAAGAGAATGATAAAACTAAAAAAAATATATGATGTACATTACCATGTAAACTACCACCGAAAATTGGTTTGAACGAGATCTAGTAAGTAGTTTTTTTTTATACGTCATAAATCGTAAACCGCAATTTACCATTCATTCAATCAACTCAAAAAAAAAAAACATTTAATTTCATAAACATAAACCTTATGCATAAACCCGGATGTTACGGAACCCTCGGTGCGCGAGTCCGACTCGCTCTTGCCTGGTTTTTAATATATGGTTAAAGAAATTTATTTCTCAATAAGAAATTACAAAGATTTCACTTACTTGAGAACATTTTTAAAACTTATTAATATTTTATGAACTTCGACACACAAACTAAGCAGCTATTGTTTTTCTTTACAACAAAATCATTTACGCAATATTATCTAAGTTAATAACATTTCACTTCGTAGGTTCGCAAGTAACATTAACGATAGTATAATATAGATTTTTTGTCCTCAACTAAAGATTACGTCAATTCAAATCAAAATGGACGAGTCCACTACTACTACTACGCTAGACCCTTACACGGATGCGACTGTATGAGTGCGTAGATTTGTAATGTGACCACAACTTTCTTCCACAATCAGTATCTATAACTAATTTAGCAAATAAAAAAGATTTATAGATAATATTAAAAAATAGATTAGAGAGGCACGTGGCTAAATAATAACAGCCGCACAGGTCGATCGATCAGGTTAAGCTACGCTTGCCGCGGTTGGTCTGTGGATGGGTGACCATCTTTACATACCGTGACCCCTCCGTGCCTCGGAAAGCACGTTAAGCTGTTGGTCCCGGCTGTCATTTGTGGATCTTTGACAGTCGTTACGGGTAGTCAGAAGCCCGAAAGTCTGACAACCAGTCTTACGAAGGGGTATCGTATTACCCAGTACTGGGTTGTGGAGATCAGATATTCAGTCGCTCCATGTAAAATACTGGTATTCAGCTGAATCCGGTTAGACTGGAAGCTGACCCCAACATAGTTGGGAAAAGGCTAGGCAGATGATGATGAGATAATATTCAAAAATCAAGGTACTATCGGCCAACGATAAGCATGCTCACTTAAGAAAATATTTCTGCGGAAGCGCAGCTAGTGACAAACCACACCCCTTCCTGGTTTCGCCCAATTAGAGACAATATGCATTTGTGTGAGTAAAGGGCGTGTAACAAAATTTCAAAGTCATTAGCCAGAGTGTGGCAGTGCCAATTTGCATCGCGCTAATTGTTGACGCCTCCCGTGTATTATTATCGCCATTTTATTTTACGACCTGCTTATTTCTATCGGACTGATTGCCTGCCTAACTGTGACCTCTGCTTGTATACCGGACTGTATTCGAAGGCCTGTTTTTGACCCTAGCTCGTATCCTGGACTGTGTGTGTATTGTGCCTACTGTGATCTGTGACTAACTTGGTCGTTAACCATGACGACCCGAAACCTGATCCAAGAAGAAAGAAACGAAATTATTGTCTTGCATAGACAAGGGTTGAATATATCCCAAATTGCAGTGGAGTTGAACCTGCAAGTAAGTTTTGTTTTTTGTATTCAGATAAAGAGAGAGATATAGAAATAAATAAAGTGATAGTAATATTATTATGTCCTAATAGTTTGCATTTTTCCTTAAGAGTCCCTATCAATTTCGCGGACTAAAAACAGAAAAATCATAGTAAGTCTACGAATTTAAGTTTTGATAACTACTTAATAAAAAATTAGTTTATAAGGCATTATTTAGATATTTTACTACAATTAAATTAGTAGTCAAAATAAAAATATAAAAATTGAGTTTATTAGATAAATACCTCAAATTTTAAAATATTTAACACTTTTTGTTATTTTCAATAAATTCTTACACGTGGACGACGGTTTTGCGCATGACTTTATTGGGTTTTTTTAGCGTAGTCAACATTTTTTTACAAGTACTAATTCATTAAACTTAAAAAAAAATCATACCCTTACTAATATACTAAATACTATATTTATGATTTTTTTTCAGATCGTTATTTGCTATCAGTTAGCCAAGAAAGCAATCGAAAAACTTGGTGTTTAGTGATTACGTAAAAAGTTTAGTTTTAGTAGTTTTTTTTTTGGAATTTAAGTAGTTATCAAAACTTAAATTCGTTAACTTAAGGATATTGAGAAATTTGCGCTGAAAAAAACTGATTTTTCTGTTTTTAGTCCGCGAAATTGATAGGGAGGGACCCTTAAATTATAATCTACAAACAAATCCTAACTTCCTAACTAATATTATAAATGCAAAAGAAGGTTTGTTTGTTACGCCATTTAAATCCGTTCGGCCGTTGAAGCATGAAAGATTTTCGCACTTATAATTCTAGTTAGGAATTAATACATAAAATCACTGCCTTTTAATTTCCTATACTTTTTATATTTCTATATTTCTTTGTTGCTGTAATGTTGTAATGTTGTTAGTTTAATTCTAATGGCATTGTGTGCTATAATGTTATATTCCTGTGTAAAAATATGTAAAAAAACCTATGATATAAAAAATATAAACTTTTTATACCAAATTAATGATAAATAACAATAATATAATATAGTGTGTTGATTAACTAAAGGTGTTTCCCGTTAACCCGCAATAGTATAGCATCCACACATGCTAAAATAAAAATAAAAATTCGCGAAGTAAAATCAGATGTTCCCTACATTTTGACGAGTTATCTATTATATAAAATTCAAAGTCTTGACTGACTGAAACATCATTCAAGACTTTGAATTTTATATTTTATTTTATTACTTTGAATTTGATTTAATGGGGGAGGGTGAAATTTCACGCGGATGAAGTCGCGGGCAGAAGTCAGTGCGAACATAAATGTAGGGAACAGCTATTTTTTTCGCGAACTTTTGTTTCGTTTTTTTTTTGCACTGAAGTATAGACGCTATACTATTGCAGGGGAATGCCTTTCGTTAATTAAAATACTGTATATAAAAATAATAAAATTATAATAACATTCAGATGTTAAAAATATTAATAATTAATTATAGTAATGCAGTCAAATAAGTATGTTCTTTTTATTTCATTTTGCTTGAAAGCAAAATGAAATAAAAAGAACATACTTATTTGAAGACCTTGTTGGAACCTTTTGTGACCAGATAATAAATCTATTAACACCTTAACAATGGTGCTTTATCTCACACTAGCTTTTGCCCGCGGCTTCGCTCGCGTTAAGTAATATTAAAAAATAAAAATACATTTACATCCGCCATCATCCCTTATTTTATCCCCATGGGGGTTGAATTTATCAAAATCCTTTCTTAGGGGATGCCTACGTTATAGTAGCTATATGCATGCAAAGTCTCAGCCCGATCGGTTTAAAATTGACAAAGTTTCATACAAACTTTCATCCCCTATTATATCCCCTTGGGGGTAGAATTTATCAAAATCCTTTCTTAGCGGATACCTACGTCATAACATCTACCTGCATGCTAAATTTCAGCCCGGTTGGTTTGGGCTGTGCGTTGATAGATCACTATGTCAGTCAGTCACCTTTGAGTTTTATATATTTAGGTAGTTATGGCCGCATTTTATTTTAAAAAAAAACTAGGGCGTTTATCCCGCGAATCCCGAATGGCAACGTCGCATTTCTAGAGGCTTTTCGTGATTATTATATTAAATTTAAATCAAAGTACAATTTTTTTTCGGCCAAGCACATATTTTATAATTATTTTTAACATTTACCTACTCTGAAAATAAAAATATTTAATCGTAATACTGAAAATAGAAAATAATTGACAATAACTATGTAAATTTTTGTTAGTATATAGTAAATACCAAAATACTTTAAAATAATAGCACACATACTTTCAAATACCAACGATCTAGTGTTTAGCCGAAAAAAAATTGCAACTACTTACTTTGATTTAAATTTATTAAAATAATCACGAAAAACCTCTAGAAATGCCACGTTGCCAGCCCGCGCGGGAAAACGCTCTTAAATAGTAGAGTTAAAGCACAAATTTGCTCGGGAGAGTTTCATACAATGTTGGAATTTACGCTGTGCCATTTTTATTACCCATACATACAAGGTGTAATTGCAATAACTGAAAACCTCTTAAGGGGTCATTATAGTCATTATGAACAACGTTTGCTATATAAAAATCAGCTGTTTCCTACGTTTGTGTTCGCATAACTCGTGAAAATGTATGGAACAGCTGAATTTTTTTCGCGATTTCAGGTTTGGTCCCATAGTAAAAGTTGTTCATAATGATGAGTACAATGACCCCTTAAGAAGTTTTCAGTTATTGCATTTACACCTTGTATATTAAAATTTCGATAAGAATGTTAATACCCAAATGAGATATAGAAAGGTTAAGAGCGTTTACGCCGAACGGCATTTCATACAAACTTTCAAGCCCTTGTTTTTCGAAGTGAATGAACCGATTTTAATGAAACTTCTTATGCATAAGCAAGATACAAAGGTCTAAAAAGTTAGTAGAGAACATTTTCAAAAAACAGTGTTACAGCTAAATTAGACCGATTTTAAACTTTCCATAGAAACAGAGATTTTCAGTTATCTTTTTTAAATAACACATTTCGAAAATGTTCTCTACTAACTTTTTAGACCTTTGTATCCTGCTTATGCGTATGAAGTTTCATTAAAATCGGTTTATTAATTTCGAAAAACAAGGGCTTGAAAGTTTGTATGAAATGCCATACGGCGTAAACGCTCTTAAGAGTTTATTTATCATGAAATCAATCCTCATGCAAACATCATTTAATTACTTATAATTTTCATTTATAGTGTCCTTGTTGTGCCCTTTAAATAAGACTTTTGTAGTGATACTTAGTTCCTATACTTCCTATAAAATATTGTGTTAAAAATCGGTGCTAATTGTAATTTTTGTTTTGCCAGAGAACAACGGTGCGCCGCTGGGTGCGAAGATATGAAGAAGAAGGAGAAACAACGGAACGTGTGCGTGCACCTCGACCCCGGGCTATAAACGAAGATGACCTTAATAATATGATAGCTACATACCAAGAGAACCCTTTCACGCCCACTCGCATTTTCGCATTTTACAGAATCGACCGGCTGTGAGGTTAATAGCGTTTTACAAATAACACTGTTTAGCTATTTTTAGGTTAATTTTCAGTTTTCCAATTTGTATTATACTAATTCGTTGATTAATGTCACTGTTTAAACTGTAGTCATTGTTTAAAATATTGCCATAGATTTTGAAGTCATCTTGTATACTTGATATTAATTTAGTGTCATGCTGCCTTTCTTGGTGAATTTGTTGTTTTATTGTTTTTTTTAAATATTTTTGTTAATTATTAAGATAAAGAAACACACGATATACGACACGATTTGAGAAGGCTATTTCTCTTTGTTATATTCTCTAAAAATATTGTGTAACAAAACTAGAAAAATACTAGTTTAAGATTGTTCACTTAGTAGGTAGGTAATAATAAGAAAATGCTGTATTTACATAGAATTATTTGTTACACTTAGTTCTGTATTTTCTGTTGTTTCCTGTAATTTCTGTAGTGTAAACGAACATTGGTAATTGGTTGTGTTGTCTGTTTGTCATTGTTGTTTTGATTTCATAGATCTTTACAATACCTATTAATGTAGATAAATACAGTTTGACAATGATATCATAAGTAAAGAGTCTTTTTACTTATACCTAATAATTGCATTTTGATGATAATTTCTGTTTATTTTTTTTTGTTATAATTTGTTAATCTTTAATGTTTCCTTTTGAATACTTGAAAAAATTTATTAAAAATAAATGTATTAAATTATATTGTGTTATTGTCTACAACAGCAAATCCTTAAAATTGTTCTCAAGTAGATTTTATCTAACTGTTTATTATTTCACACATATTACAACCGAAAATTTCGACTCGAACAAAAAGATTTAAATGTCAACCTAAATATATCTTTATTCTTAAATGAACACAAACCTAAAATATACATTACATTAGTAGGTACCCAACATTTTATTACTCTTACTGCTAGCGCAAATTATAGTTTAGTTTAATTACTTGATAAGCTTCAGAATTTTAATTACTTGATAAGCTTCAGAATTTTAAAGTGGCGTAGGAACTAAATCATTGTATTTGTCAAAAAAAGGCTTGTCATAGGTAGGTTGCAATGCCGGCAACACGCCCTGTCGAGTTGATTATTGCTTAAAAGCATAAATTGTCAACTTTTGATTAAAGCATCAATTAAAGTAAAGTAAAGTGTTTAACGTGCTGAAAATTTTGGTTCTGTCCTCTGTCATGCCGTTTTTGATCCACCCAAAACGGTAAGCAATAAGCATACCTTGCACGGCATGCCTCGGGCATTTTAATTAGAAAGATACTTTGTTCGTGAAATCTCGTTATATTTACAATCAAATCAATGGTGTAATAAATTAATGGATAAAACGAAAATTACAACTGTTAAAAGTATTAAACCAAATACAAGTAACAACTGCAAAACATTTGAGATAATCCTAAGGTAATAAAATTGGTTATCTTTTCGCCAACGTATGGTAGGCCCTTGTATTAAGCCGTCCTATTGTTTAACCGGGCTTTCAAACATTCTCACTAAATAATAATGGGATTAAGATACTTAACTTATTTTTATTATTTTATTGCTCTATGTTTTCATTGAAATAGCACAATTCCAGTAATATTTGAACCAATAATTAGCGAAATTCATTCTGTTATCACAGCTTTTTGTTTATAGCTGCCGCATTTTTTGCAACTGCAATAAAGATAAGTTCATCATCCAAGTCCCATTGTTATTTAATGGGAATGTCTGGAAATCCGGTTAAACAATAGGACGGCTTAATACAAAGGCCATACGTTGGCATTGCGGCAGCTATAAACAAAAAGCTCTGATAACATAGTATGAACTGCGCCACGTATTGGTTGAGAATGTAATTGTGCTATTTAAGACAAAACATAGAGCAACAAAAAAAGATACCAAAATATGTTGTCAATTTCTAATAAAATCACGTAACTTGCTTCTTTATTGTCATATGTATTCGCAAGTATAATCACATAGAAATATAGTAATTTACTTTTCAATAGCACTGCACAAGTAAAAAGAATATCTTTATGCAGTATCGGTCAACACACCTAGTGTATTCGCTCCGATTTGTATGGCGGCATCGCATAGGATATGGTGAAAATTGGGAAGGCAGTGAGTGTTCATAAATAACGTAAATTTATAGCCCCGATAGAGAGAGTAACATATTAAAGTGGATGTAATAGATATAAATTGTAATAGTTCGACATTTCCTATTCCAAAATATTCTATTTTTGTGGAAAGTTGATACTAATTTAATACAGCATTATCAATAATACATTTTCTAAACTAAACAGAAGGTATGAGTATTCAAATTACTTCTTGTCAATAACAAAATAAGAATTCATTAAGAATTGATTCAGAGCTCACGCTGGCCATGCCCATTAAGAAAATCGTCTCACAAACAATTTAGTGAACACAGTACGCTCCTAGTGTGAGTGTCACACTTCTATACATCATTATACTAACACGCACACGACTAAAATACGGTTCGTGCATCCTATTGGTCAAAACGCATGCATTGTGCGATCGAGTCGTGAACCGTGCTATGCGATTATCGACTTTAAGGTGAGCTTGCGGAACTTTGGCCGATAGTATGTAATGTATGATTATAACATAACTAGCTTCTGCCCGCGACTTCGTACGCGGATCCTGTTGCTTATGCCAGCGACAACGGGGTCGTCAAAATCGAAGATCTGAAACGTCTGATGTCGAATTCTAAGAGCCCGGGGACGGGACGGGTCGTGGTGTCTCGTCGACACCACAACCCGTTAGAATTTTCGCCTCAATGATATTTCTCTGCAGCGAGACGACTTTGAGCCGGGTCCCATTGCACAGTTTCGGCGGAGTGAGTTTCCGAAGAAGCATAATTGGGACACCGACCTTTAACTTAATGGTGTGCGCTGGTAGTCCACTTGCACTGAGGGAATTGAGAAATTCTACGGGGTAATGTGTGTCGTCATCTTGGTCGACAACAGTGTTTATTGAAGTGCAGATCACTTCATTTTCCTCAATTTCCGCGAGAATGCATTCATTGATCGTTGAAGCTTGGTCGTTTCTGGGTGTTAAAATGGCTCGTTCACACACCCAAGAATTATGTTGGTGCGGTATCCTATTGATGTCCCCGTACACCAGGCGAATCAAATCTTCTAAGGTGGACACCACTCTCCCAAGTATCTCAGGTAGTACCACCTGGCCACCGTCTACTGGTAGCGTTCCCTCACCCAATTTTAAGAGAACATCAGAAAATTCTTGGGCGTGTACATTCCCGCCAAGATGTGCTCTCATATTCATCGTTAAGCGCAACCTATGAATATGTGGCCATAAGAAAGAGTATTTCAACAAAGCATTTACCTCATCAGCCCTAGTTCCTCGCGTCACCACAGGCAGCGTTTGTCAGAAATCGCCGCTAAACAGAACTGTAACGCCACCCTTCATTTGCTGGTTCCGGATGCGGATGTCCTGCAAAGTCCTATTTACCGCCTCTACTGCTTTTCTGTTCGCCTTAATGCATTCATCCCACACGATTAAACAGCAATCTTTAAGCACGCGCCCTTTGTCACTATTGCGTGACACTCCACAAACAGGTGTTTCATTACTCTCTAAATCTATGGGAATCTTAAACATTGCGTGCGCTGTTTTGCCACCAGGAAGCAGTGTTGCGGCGATTCATGACGATTCTACTGCAATGGCAATCTTGTCTTGCCTCCTGACCTCTGCGAGAATGCCAGCGTTGACAAATATTCTCCCTGTTCCACCAGGAGCATCCAAGAAAAACATTTTACCTTGGCCGAGCCGAGTCAAGGATGGTGTCGAAAATTTGCTTTTGCTCTGAGGTAAACTTAGAGACATGATGGTCATTGACGACGGTACTCATAACTCTTGGATCATAATTTATTTCAGAGTTGTACTCTCTGTTTCCAAGCTCTTGTACATCCAGATGTTGTGGAGTCGGTAGCCCATAATGCACCAGAGAACTGCCGCAGATCGAAATGACCATATCTTGAAGTGAACTAAGGCAACTGTTTAGAACGCGCTCATCAGTTGCCTCAGTATTATCTTCAGTAGTGCGTCTCAGACCTCTTAGGAAGTCTTCGATAGAAGATGCCGATATTTCTCCCACAACAGAAGCGGATTTGCAATACCGCAAAACACCAACATGACGACAAAAAGATGTCGCAAACGACTGAGATTGTCACTAATGCTGGCCTCCTCAAGTGCGTTGTCCCAGTGCTGATCACCGTCGAGAAGGTGGCCGTGCACTGTGTGCAGTAACATTCGCAAATAATAGCACTCGCCATTATTTGGGTGCACAGTGTAAACCCGTCCCAATGCGGTGTCCTTAAAAATTCCCGGAAACCCGTCCACGACGTGTCCGCATCGACGTCGATTAAATACACCTCTTTGCTTATCGTACGTGTAGTACGACGGCACCTCATCAAAGGTGAGTGATCTAGCTAAGTTGTCCCCTTCACAGAGTCTGAAAAAGGCCAATTTCAGTCTATCAAAAAGTACTCTGTGAAGGCCAACAGGAAAATTAAACACATCAACCAACACAGACAACAAAGGTAACCCCCGTTTCTATAGGATGAGAGCGGCACATCGGCACCTATAACATCACATTTTGGGAACAAAACCATAGCGCGATCTAACTCGACGCCAACGCCATCTAGTTAGAAAACGGAAACTACATATTATTTAAGTACCCAAATTAATCAAATTATGAATAAAACTAAATTGTCGTTAATTAAACAGACAACTACATTAGTTTAGCATTTAAAAAAAATGGTAACAGCAGCAAGGATTTACCTACAACAAATGTGCTTGGTAAGATATAGCTTAGAACCAAAAGTTTGACTTGAATTCATGATAGTGTAGCTTGTTGTACCGCCAATCAATCTGTTTAGTAATATTGGTGTGAAACTCTCCCTACAATTAGATAGGACATGTGAAGTTCTCTTATTTCATAACAGTATAGTTCCTAATGCACATAAGAAATGCAAAAATTAAAAAAAAAGAATTTTACGATTTAAAAAAATATATTATAGGATTTGAACTTGCACCATTTAGTGCGGTAAACGGTCGCCTGACCTTACCGCTAAATTCCCCGTTGACATGTTGTTGAAATAGGTGTTCCCTTGCAATTTATAATATTACTGCCCCGCTCCTTTATAAAAATAGCGTGATTATTATGTTCCCAGAGTTAAAGTTTTATTTTTAACTAAATAAATAAATAAACATGTCATTTTGTGCATTCAATTATTTTGTGCTTTCAATTACGAACAAACACATTTTAAAATCAATATTGCTTACCTCCCATAACATATGGCGTGATAATATGTAGCCTAAAGCCTTCCTTGGTTTACTAAGAACATTTTTGCTGAATTTCAATTCAATCTATCCAGTAGTTTTGGCGTGAAGCCGTACCATACACACAGACAAACAGACAAACAGACAAAAATTCTAAAAAGTCACTTTTTGTCATCAGTTACGTTTTTCTAACAAAAGCCACTTATTTTTTCTCGAAAATTCACAATGTACAGTTTTTCTTTCGTTACTGTTTTATTATATGTATAGATATTCTAATTGCAGTGTTTGGTGGTGTGCGTTAATTTCGGGACATGTTGTATAAGCAAAAAAAATCTTAGTTTGTTTTAAAAAATTACAATTGTTTTGAGGTCTTAACGTTTGTAGTTTTCAATAACATTTTTTTTAACCACATGATTTATTTACCAACGTCATTACTATTCCAAAAAATAACTGCAATAAATTGTACTCTAGATGACTTCTTTCCCTGCAAACTGTCCGAATTCGGGTTAACAGGAAATTCTTCGCTCTGTATGCAGGAATGGTTAGTGCTAAACCTCTAACGTTTGTGCATGTTAATTTGTGTGTAATGGAAGCCATGTCACAGAGAATCTTAGTGCTAATCCGACGTCAACAAATCTAGAGACATGTTGAAAAGATAGGCAGGCCAGGAGCACTTTGCATTACATAGTATCACGCCAGTATTAATTGTAGGCAAATGTGTTCCAGTGGTATCGACCGCGACTTACGAGTTGTAGGTCGTAGGTTCGAAACCAGACAGGCGCTTTACTTTGTGTAAATTATTTTATCACCACTGCTCTCAAAACGGTGAAGAAAACATCGTGAGGAAACCGGCATGTCCTAGAACCAAAAATTCGAAGACATGTGACATGTTGGATTACGGCCCATTCCCTCCCACAGAGAGGAGGCCTGTGTCTCAGCAGTGGGAACAGTATAGGCTGATTATGTAAATGAGTACACCACATCTTTCTAGGACTGCCTCGCTGGTCTAGTAGTCGCAAACGGTACTGCTGACCATGAGGTCCTGGGTTTAATTCCCGGGTCATACAAAGTGATATTGGATTTTTCCATCTGGAATTTCTCAGTAGCAGCCCGGAGTCTGAATATGCCCCCTATTATATGGGACTTAAACATTTCTGGCGAAATCTGGGTGTACTATAGTTGGGACTTTGCTTTTGCCTTACCTCTCGGTAAATACAGGCGTGATGTTTTGGTTACTTCACTAGTTTTGTTTTAGTTCCATGTTAAAAGAGGCTAGCCTATTGGCTTTAGTCTACCATACATACAGACTCCAGGCTGCCTTTAAGTAATTTACAGGCCGACCTAGGGATCAAACCTAAAACTGGACAAGACTGGACAGGTCCTCTCAATCTTCAGACATTTCAGACATCGATCTTCATGGTCTTCAAATAACCTGACCAATATTATGTCTGGACTTTAAAAGAGACCTCTGAGTTTGTCTCGACCTTTCTTCTCAGAGTAGTCAGATAGAAAACGCCGACCTCATCTAGTTTAAAAAAAAACATGATTGACGTGTAAAAGTGTTTGTCCAAACCTACTTACAAAAAAAAAATCATTTATCAACCATCATTTATCAATGTTATAAAGGGTGAGCCTATTTGTCTTTAGTCAACCATACATACCGACTCCAGGCTGCCTTAAATTAATTTACAGCCCGGCCTAGGGATCAAACTCAAAACGTGTTTAACAGTCGAGCTAACTACGAAATCAAAGAGGCTGTTCTTTTAGAGCCTCTCGATAGCATCGAAGTTTTTGATAAAAATTCGGTATGTTTGTCAAAGTGTAGCGCTATCTACAACGCCACATGCAAACAACGCGTCATACTGACGTCACGCAAAATCCTGCATCTCGCAAGCAGAGTTTACCGCTTAAGTAGCATATACAACGGCCCGACTTGAATCACCGGGCAGTTGCCCGCCAGACACAACACCCGTCTGGTCGGAGGATCCTCCCTTTTCTATGGAGGATGAGTGAACTTTACGCTCTGTTCCTCATACTTCTATAAAAGCTCTCTCTTCTTATAACGGGGTAGGCAAACACAGGTTACTGTTACTGATAGCCTGTATCATACCGCTGCTGGATAAAGGCCTCTCCCCATGACTTCCAGCTCTTTCGATCCAGGGCTAAAGCGGACCACTGGTCGTTTGTTTTCTCCAACTCGTCCCGCCAACTTCTACTGGGTCTGCCGTGACGCCTTCTGGCTATGTCAAGGCTCCACGTAGTGGTTATTTTGGCCGACAGCTCATTAGGCATATATACGGCAGACGTGGCCAGTTCAGTCCCACTTCAGCTTAGCGGCTTTTTGGTCACCGTCAGTAATCTGTGTCTTGGAGTGAGTAGTGTTGCGAATATTGTCTGTCAATTTGACGTCTAGAATACGGCGCTCCATCGCGCCTTGGCACAAAGATATGATAAAAAAAACTCCATAAAAATATCGTCACCCCGACAGTTTAACCGGATGCAGTCGAATATCAGTATTTTACATGGAGCGACTGCCTATCTGACCGCCACAATCCAGTTACTGGGTAATAATACCCCATTAGTTAGACTGGTTGTCAGACTTTCGGGCTTCCGACGACCCGTAACGACTGTCAAATAACCAAGAATGACAGCCGGGACCTGAGTAACGGAGGGGTCTCAGTACGTAAAGATGGTCACCCATCCACGGACAAGTGTAGCTTAACCCGATTGATCAATCCGTGCGGTTTATTACATAGGCACGCCCCTCCATATAAAAAAGATGTATTTCGCAATACACACAGATGTCACACAGATTATATTCTGCAGGCTTCGACATTCTGTCATCGGCATACTATTCACATTGCCAATACATAACTTGTCACCAATGGAACACGTTTCTACAATCTCCGTATGTTCTGACGTTCCTATGTATTGTATTGAACATAAATTGGATTCAAGATTGAAATGTCGACTGATTGCAAACGGAATTACATTAAAACGTTATGCTGTTTGTGTAATGTATTGGTATACTGTGTTCGTTTTATGCTGGTCGACAACATAAACATATGGCACGTGCTTGTTTATGTTCTAGCGTGATTCAAACGTGACAAACGTGCTTTTTATATAACAAGCCATCACGCATTGTTTCCCCGAAGGAGAGGTGTACATATACTGTTGTGCTGACTGTTAGCCAGCTTTTCATAATGAACTTGGTATTAAAACAGCACATCATGCTCTCCTATAACATTGAAAGTACTAATAAGAGACGGAATGATATTGTATGTGAGTCAAATGCATCCTCTAAATATGTCTTTGTAAACAGATTTTATACATTTTTAGGCCCATTTCTGTACAATAAATTAAATAGGAGATTAAGTATCTATAAATTAAATAATTACGACTGTAAAAAGGTTCTTCTGCAATTTTTACTTAGCATATCATACAATGAGACAGAGGATTTACTCGTTGTCTGTAAATAAAACATGTTAGTCTTTTAAGTTAATATTAGTTTTTAATTAGTTTTCTCAGTTGTTTATTATATATTTTAAATTTCTAAGCACCTTTCTAGCCTGAAACACAGGTCCTACCTAGTTCAGGCAAATGAACAACTGTGTTCTTTATAATATTTAAGATAAGTTATTGTAAATCTGCACCATTTTTATAAATAAACGATATTATTATTATTATTATATAGATGTACGGTCGAAAAAGCTAATTGGTATACAGGCAGCTAACATGCAACTACTTTTAAATAATGATGTGGGCGTGCTGAGTAGTCAATTCTTTTACACCACTCTATTAAGGATGCCATAAGCTAAAAAAGTTATAACGCACAAAATAAAACTAAATATTGACGGTGTAGTGGAAAGATGAATATTTTTGCCTGTATACCAAATAGCTTGTTCGACCGTACATCTATATTTCGCCAGTTATGATTAAGTCCCATGTAATTGGGGGTCAGCCTATTGCCATCAATCGGGCACAAATCCGGATTCCGGGCTGCTGCTGAGAAATTTCAGACACACGCGTGATCCTTCCTATAAGGGTTCCGTTTTTCCTTTGTAAGATTACTTTTAGGGTTCCGTACTTTTGAGGTACTGAACCCTAAAAGTAATCTTACAAGCCACAGATATAGATATACCTAGATAACGCAAGAGTAACTACTTCGCGTGCCAAAAATTGCACCAACTTATGATTACAAATCGTAAGCCGCCCCTTTCGCGCTCAGTCCTTTGTACTGCTAGCTGGGTAAGTGTGAGCGAGAGCGCGAGCTTGTGACGTCATAGTAGGTAGTCAAAAAATGGCACGCTCGGTTTTTATACAGTTCGTGATACTTGCGTTATCTAGGTATATCTATATCTGTGTTACAAGCCCTACGCTTACAGATTTTTTGGGCTATAAATGACATGAAGCAGGCGCTACTTTGTGTATATTATTTTCATTCTCAAAACGGTGAAGGAAAACATCATAAGGAAACCGGCATGTCCTAGAACCAAAAATTCGGAGACATGTGACATCTACCAACCCGCACTGGTCCACACCAGCAGTGGGTAAATTGTAGGCTGATTCTATAAACGACGTGATGCTATAACATACTTTCTTGAAGGACGCTAATATATGTAACATTTACTATGAATAAATGCTAATATGCATTTATTCATAGTCAATCGTAAAAACTCGGACAAAGTCGTAACTCGTGTTACAAAATAAATGTGCCCGGGACCACATATAAGAAAAAGGCAACTTTAATAATAATATTATCTACGCCCAATTCTTAGGCTAATTCCAACTTATAACCTACCTACTTAATCGAAAAACAGATATAACTAGTAAGAATTTGAAGGACGATGAATATTCAATTTTTAACACGCTTTTTTACCCGACTGCGGCGAAGCCCAAAAGGAGGGTTATGTGTTTGACCTGTATGTATGTATGTATGTATGTATGTATGTATGTATGTATGTCCGTTTCTTTGTTCCCTCGTAACTTCTAAACGAATGAACGGATTTTGATAAATTATACGTCTTTAGATTTGTCGTGGTAGCGCGAGTGTCACTGAGTATATCAAAATTGAAAAAATATAAAATGGCCGATTTTTGGCGCAATATTATGTCTTCCAAAAAAATTATTTTTCGCGAAACCTATCGAGTGGGGTATCAAAATAAAGGGTTTTTAAAGGTGATTACAAAAATATATACAATTTATACGGTTAAAAGTAATTCGAAGTGACAAATCGTAAAAAACACGTACCAAGAGCTAAATCGTCTGCGAAATCTTTCACATTTATTTTGTCAACTAAAAAGCTGGATATAAAAAAAGTTATTTAAAAAAATAAAAAACCCGACTGCGGTAAAAAACTGAAAAGATAAAAACAAGCCCATTTTAAATTAAATAAAAGTTGGAAGCAGGCGGGACTCATATCATTTTTATTATATTTTCAAATTCAAATGGGTCCCGCCTGCTTCCAACTTTTATTTAATTTAAAATGGGCTTGTTTTTAGCTTTTCAGTTTTTTACCGCAGTCGGGTTTTTTATTTTTTTAAATGACTTTTTTTTTTATTAATAACTTCACTTGTAACTAACAATGTAATAAAATCTTGGAAGTCAATTTGAACCTACTTCTAATTCTTTTATCAAATTGAAATTTTGTATGAATATGTAGTTCAAAAGACAAAACTATAATTTCGTATTTTGGAGCTGATCTGATGATGGAGCCAAGAGGTGGATAGTGGAACTCTTCATTGGCTACTATTGAAATCCTCGAGTTGGGGCTCCTATGATTTGTTTTGAAGAGTCCAATAGATCGCACTTGGTGTCGAGGGTCTGATGATGGAGCCAGGAGCTGGATACTGGTACTCTTTCTTCGTTCGTTCCTGACCCGATTTCAGACACAACAGACAGAAGCAATAAAAAAAATATTGGATATGGGTTCGACGATAATTAAAAACTAACACACAGATTATAAATAATTTATCAAATAAACGACGACATGCTTCCTGTTTTCCTAACCTTTCGATATATCCTTAATTCATCCAGAATCGTTATTCAAAAATAAATGCTTCTACTTTTGAATGATTAATACTTGACACCGATTACGTTGCTGGTACATCGCTAATGTTGCCAGCACCTGAAGGTTCTGACACATTAGTACTATGCTTCGGTGGAAATTTTTCCAACATGGCGTCGTCGACGTTCTCACGCACATCGTCCATCAGAACATTATGGGACACATTGTATGCATCCAAAAAAGCCGCTAAATCTTCGGTCTCTTCATTGAATAGTAAAAAATCTATAGTTCTGTTATCTCTTTTCCAAATGTCTTCGGTGAAATGTGCTGTGAAGAGTAAAAAAGAATTATTGGGTACATTTTTTATTTACATTTTTTGGGTACTGTTTTAACATAATAACTATCTATATCTAACTAACTATATAAGGTCCCATTAAAATAGGTGGACAAACTTTTACGAATCATTCAGACCACCAAAATAAGGACGATGGTAAAAAAATACAAAAGAAAAACGCATAGATACTCACAAGAAAAATAAAATCAGCTAACGAAAATACATACTAATGTTCCGGCAATTTATTATTTTAGGTCAAAATAAAACCACTTTAATCGGTGTTTTTTTTGCTTGGATATGTTTAGTTAGACGTACTGAGCGCTGTGTTAAAATTTGTCCATCTATTTCAATGGGACCCTGTATAACTATGAGTAAAATTATAGATAAACGAGGTGAGGTCGCAAAGCGATGACTCTGATCATATAGATCATAGGTTCTCAACATGGGCGATAACGCCCCCTTGTGGGCGTTTAAGACTTTCAGGGGGGCAGCAGAAGATCCAGAGAGACTATATACATATCTTACCTATCTTACGACTTTATAATATTACACGTTTCAATATAATAGTGCCAATAACTGTTTCAGATTCACGGCATACGGTAAGTAAAAAAAAAACTGGGCAAGTGCGAGTCGGACTCGCACATGAAGGGTTCCGTACGACAAGGCAAAAACGTCGAAAAAAACCGTGTTTGTTGTATGGGAGCCGCCCATAAATATTTTTTTTATTCTGTTTTTAGTATTTGTTATTATAGCGGCAATAGAAATACATCATCTGTGAAAATTTCAACTGTCTAGCTATCACGGTTCTTGAGATACAGCCTGGTGACAGACAGAGGACAGTGGAGTCTCAGTAATAGGGTCCCGCTTTACCCTTTGGGTACGGAACCTTAAAAATTGGGGGCTCTAGAAAAAAAAAATCTCAATGTGGGCGGTAGGCAAAATAAGGTTGAGAATATATGATATAGATAGATACAAAACCAGATAACTAATCCTAATAATATACAAACTTTAACTATAGGTACTACAGCTCCAACTACAACTGCAGGTATGCACATTATTAACAAAACTGTTAGTTTACGCATATAGGAACCGCGAACTGCGTATCTTTATATTTAAAATATTTATTCCTCAATTTTTATGATTGCACCTACCACTGTTTGTCTCTGCATCACCCAAAGGTTGACTGGTAGAAAATGCCTATGGCATTAAATCCGCCTCTGTACATTTATGTGCTTGAAGTATTAAATAAATAAATAAATCACCGTCTCCACTTTTCGTCTTACCATACCCCATTGACTTCTTTGTGGGACAGTTCTATTGTGACCGAGGCTTTTAGGAGGTCACATTAGTGGGACCATGGTGTACTTTAGCGGCTAAAACGTTTACAGTGTAATGGGCCGGAAGACCATTCCATACTTTTGCCACAGAATAGTACAGTAGTACAGAACGTCGGTTCCATATAACGAGCGAAACCAGACGCACTCACGCAGTAAAGGTCAACACTCGTTATAACAGCACCGCTCCAACACAGCAAATAACTTGTCATTCGAGTTCGGATTTTAAACCAAATGCATTAAAGTAAATTTTACGATGATAATGATAAGATAATGACGATCTGTCACACGTCGCGCCGAACGCGCGCTGTCTTCGTGCCGCCCGCACAGCTGTCTCCCTGTTCAAATTATCCTCTTTTTTGTCGAGTACTATAGCTATGATTGTCAGTTCAGGTAAAGTAAATTGAGACATAACGTAGAAACGCGTGCTTTTCACGCGAGATCACTCACTAATGCTTGCAAACCGGTCTCATCATCTGCCTAGCCTTTTCCCAATATGTTGGAGTCGGCTTCCAGTCTAACTGGATGCTTCCGAATACCAGTATTTTACATGGAGCGACTGCATATCTGATCTCCAAAACCCAGTTACTGGGTAATACGATACCCTTGGTAAGAGTGATTGTCAAACTTTCGGGCTTTTGACTACCCGACTGTTAAACATCCACGAATGACAGCCGGAACCAACGGCTTAAAGTGCTTTGCGAGGCACGGAGGCGTCACGGTATGTGAAAATGGTCACCCATCCACAGACCAACCGCGGAAGCTGAAAACTAGCCGCTGACGCGTAGATAGTGAGTAACGAAGTAGTAAGCAGCGCGTGGACAACAAGCTGTCACCACACAGGTGCCGTGCCAGCAGCGAGCGGTCATCTTGTTGACGGGGTGGATTTTTTCCGAGGCGGTGAAAGGCCGTTGCTGCGCTGGAGCGGTGCGATTATACCAAATGAGTACATAATCAGCCTATAATGTTCCCACTGCTGGGACACAAGCCTCCTATCGGTGAGAGGGAGTGGGCCGTAATCCACCACGCGGACCCAGTGCGGGCTGGCAGATGTCACATGTCTTCGAATTTTTGGTTCTAGGACATGCCGGTTTCCTCACAATGTTTTCCTTCGCCGTTTTGAGAGCAGCAGTGATGAAATAATTTACACAAAGTAAAGCGCCTGCCTGGCTTCGAACCTACGACCTACAACTCGTAAGTCGCGGCCGTTCCCACTTGACCACCACTGCTCCCAAATGAGTGATGACTTGTACGCGTACTACGGGCGACGATCTCAATCAAATGCCAGTCGCGAGTGGCTTGTACTCGCTGTACGTGAAGCGTGTTTATGTGTGCGTGCGTTCTCGCTCGTTGTATGGAGCCGACCTTCTGTCTCTATCTCTATTGTGCGTTTACTCTAAAGGGAGGCAAACATGTTGTTTATTTTATCTTTCTTTCACTGAGATTAACGGACCGAAACGGTACGTATACTTTCTCGTCTATATGAAGGGGCTTATGGCTAAATAACAACCAATTGATCTATCTACATGCCTGTCCGCGGGTGGCTGACCATTCTTTATACATTTAATCTACTCAGTGACAAGGAAAACACTCTTAGCTTTCATTGGTTTAGGTTGCTATGCAAATATCTACACAAAATCTTTACATAATCAGTTGCTATTGCAATTTCATTAAAATATTCAATTTTTTTATTTGATATCAAGATGAAATCCTAAAGCGACACCTGAGTATTCTCTGCAAGACCATATCGGGTACCTGGTAATTAGTGACCGATACTTAATTAAACACACGATTGTACTCATCATAATAAACAACTTTCCCAAAGAAACGTTTTTTTAGGGTTCCGTACTTCGAACGGAAAGAACGGAAACCTTATAGGATCACTTGGTTGTCCGTCCGTCCATCGGTATATCTGTCAAGACCCTTTATCTCGGGAATGCGTAGAGATATCGAGTTGCAATTAAAACCATATACTCAGCTCTACAGTCCCTTGAAGCTGTGAAAAAAATCAAACACTTAAGTTAACGTAAAAAAAAGATACGGCCGTTTATGCCGCAAAAAACGTATATTTCGACACTCGCAAGGGAGTCAAAATTTATGGGGTACTTCCCGTTGACCTAGAATCATAAAATTTGGCAAGAAGCAAGATCATGTAGTGATCGACCGTTATAGATATACAACGTGAGCTAGGTGTCTATGGGTCAATTTATCTTTTTAATCTTTGTTTTTTTTTCTTTCAACTGTTTTTAATACCTGTATTGTGTCTGTTGTTGCACTGAATAAACGTTTTATCTATCTATCATGTAGCACAAATAAAGGGAAAAATCTGAAAACCGTAAATTTGTAGGTACATAAAAAAAATAAACTCGTGATAAACTATCTACATACCTAAAAAGTACAGAACCCTCGGTGCGCGAGTCCGACTCGCACTTGACCGGTTTTTTTATTTACTTCGTGCATGACCCCAAGCATCCCAATGGAATATTGAGTACCTAACAAGAATATTACACCATCAGCTGCAATTTAATTTAGTGATCCCTTTTTACAAACAAAACTATTTCACTTTTTAACCGACATCCAAAAAGGAGGAGGTTATATGTTCGACTTTATGTATGTTTCGTTTTTTATTTTTTTATTTATGTATGTTCAATGATTTCTCCGTCAATTGTGGACCTATTTTAAAAATTATTTTTGTGTTTGAAAGGGTATGGTCTCGAGGTGGTCCCATTGTCACTAAGTCGGAATCTGATAAGATAAGATAAATTTATTTGCCCAAACATGTGTACACATACAAGAATAAAAATAAAAACTTGCATGCAGGATGACATAAAATCAAAGAAACAGTTCAGAGACATGTTTGCCACATACTATGGCGTGCAAATATTATGTTTGTTAAAAAATTAATAACACATGAACATAAAACATGATACTTAGTTACTGTCAAATTTAAAAAAAATATATGCCCGATGTATATAAAAACATTAGACAAATTAATGTCAATTAATGTCAAATTAATTGCAATAAAAATATAAATGTCAAAATTAGGGCACACTATTACAGACTGATATCAGATGTCAGTAATTTAAATAAACGGTATTAATTAAAACATATAAAACACACAACATTTTAGGTTAGTGTCCCTAAAATTTTTTCTTCCAGAAACTCAGAAATAGTATAGTAGGCTTTACTAGCAAGAAACTTCTTTAAATGTCTTTTAAAAACATTAATGTTTAACATTTTAATTGATGCTGATGAGGGAATCCCATGAAAATCGACTCAAATGTTATAGGCAGAGCTATAGCGTAATGGCTATTTTTTATTGTTACTCGTACATTTGCTCTCGGAAAGCACCATTTGGTGAATTGGAGCTGATGATGAAGGTCACAGATGGCCATCGGAAGTACTCAATAATAAGTATTTCAAGGGTTGCGATTCGATTAAGTACTTTATTGTGGTTGCTAAACAATTTATGTTCGTTACAATGCGTATGTGAAGTGGAGCTGATGGTGACTTCTCAATCAGCTCCAGTTTTCGTGGTTGTTACTAGGAGAACTCCTCAACAATTAACGTCCCTGCGTCGGGAAAAGCAATATTTTGTAAAAGGTGATGAGTTGTTGACATTAGGCTATTGTAACTTAGATAAATTACAAACTGACCCACTAAAAAATAAAAGTGAAAAATAACTTTAATATCGGAAGTCGGTGGCAAAAAACTAAAATGCGGATCCAAAGACACCGACTTCCGGAATTAAAGTTATTTTTCACTTTTTAGTATTTTTTGGAAGTCGGTTGTTTTTTTGTAAAACAGTTTTACCATGTCTTTTTCATTCACCGTACGGACCGAGCTCCCGCGGTTCCATTTGGGTGATTGGGGTCATGCGCTTGGTAAATGAAAAAAAATCGTTTCTCGGGAAAGTTGTTTGTCATCATGATCAATACATTCATGTGTTTAAGTCATTATGCTGAGATAGGAGCCTATTTGGCCTCGAACAGGTTTTTTTTCTTTTTGGTTTTATTTACTTTTTTTTTGTTGTTTTTAATGTAACCTTGTTAGTTTCAAATGCTTCATTTTTACATTTTGTTTCTTTAAGTACGGGTCACTAATCACCAGCCAACTACTACCTGTTTGTAAAAAGTGGTAGTTATGGGAAACTGTCGTGGTTATTATTGCAACTACCTACTAGGAGAGTCATCTTCTTTCCATTTCAAACGTTGGCAAGCTAAGTTTCGTGAAGGGTAAGCCTACTTCAAATAAAAGCTGCACATGCCGCAAACACAATTTGACGAAGTGGAGATTTACTGACCCATTTAACACCCAGTGCAAGTGCGGTGGAACAGACCATGACCAACTTGCTGGAGTGTTCGGAATCAAACACAACACAACACCTTGCGCGCGGCCTGCATGCACAAGCAGGGTGATCTGCGCGTCAACAGCAATCCGGCTCGAAGGACCAATGACTCAAAAACTCTTGAAGACACAAAATGTTCACAAGTTTAACATTATTCTTAGGAAACAACGTATTAACTTACAAAGCCAACTAAATGTATGTAATAATAAGTTGGAAAATAGCAGACAAATGTATTATGTCGACATACAAAACCTTCAAAAGGAATTACTGAGCAGGGAAAATGCACTTAAGGAAATATCCTGTAAGTATGAGTCTAGTCAACTTATGCTGAGCGAGCGCTTGCAAGAGGCCTGTGAGTTGGTGGACCTAGTCAAGTACAATGCAGAGAGGTATGAGTCACTGACCAACAATCTTACCTGTAGTTGTGCTCCCACTCACAAATAACACCACACCACCCGATTCACCTCAGATGTTACAGCATGTTGTACCTGCTACTACACCCACTTCAACTCATACTATAGAACCTATCTATCCCACTCAAAGTAATGTTTTGGTATTTTCTGATAGATTAGGATCAGGTTTTGGATCATTATTAAATAACCACTCTAAACATACTATAGTTAATTGTTGTTATCATAACCTGCATTTTAATGAGCTTGTTCATAAAATAAAACATACACAAATGAATGAGCAGACTACTGTAGTTCTTTTAATTGGAAACAGTCTGAGCGTAACAAAAAGGGACATAGTTAATGGTATTGACACCCTACTTAAATTAAAACTAAGTAAATTAATATTATGTGCATTGCCATATTCTGATAATTTGTATGATGCAGAAAACAATTACATTTATACACACATCAAAAGTGTCTAGGGATCAACATATATTTTTGCAATAACTTTTCTCCTGATTGATATTAATTAAAATTTTCTTTAAGGATTCATCAAATAAAGTGTTTTCGTTTGTCACAGTAACGATAAACCAAGTCACCTTTGCATTAATAAAGAAATTTGCCATTTTCCTAATAGAGGGATTTTTGACATTTGAACCACTAACACAAAAGTTCGAAAAAAAGACTGAAATAACAGTTTTCTTTAAAATTTTATTGGGTAACTTAAACAATTAATAATCCGTGTTTCTACCGCGAACACTAACAACACAAGAACATCGGTTTGGCATACTCAAAATGAGTTCATCCAAATCACGCTGTGGAATGGCCGCCCATGTTCGTTGCAACAACAAAAAAAGGTCTTCTTGCGACTGGATACCCTCCATATTCGGCAGAGCTCTTCTCTGTAGCATATCCCATGCATGCTCAATCGGGTTCAAGTCTGGCGACTGAGCAGGCCAGGGCAGGACATTGATGTTAGCTGCGGCGAGAGTCTGTCTTACAACTCTTGCGGTGTGCGGTCGTGCATTATCATGCATTAACTGAAATAAGGGACCGATTTGCACTTGTAGAGGAACGATGACGTCTGATACAATCGTCTCAGCATAAATTTGAGCGTTGAGGTTGCCTCTGATCCAAATCAACTCAGTTCTTCCGCCGATCCAAATACCCGCCCATACCATGATGGTTCCACCACTATAAGGATGGACTTCCTGGCAGGATTTTAATCGCTGTTGGCGTCCAGGGGTTCTCCAGTGTCGTATACGTCTTGTATCCGGTCTCATACCAAAACGAGACTCATCAGAAAAGCACACGAAACGCCATTGTTCTTCTGCCCAATTTCTGTGTTCAAGAGCCCATTGATATCGAATCCTACGATTGTGCATTGCTATAGGTGGTACCCGTAGCGGTCTTCGGGAATGAAGGTTCACTTCATGCAAGCGGTTTCTGACTGTTTGGTCGCTAATTAAGTTCCCTGAAGAGTGATGAAGCCTCACGGCTAACATCATGGCGGTTATTGTTGGAGCTCTTCGAGTTAAGATTTGAATGTATCGGTCTTGTCTCCGTGTGGTGCAGCGATACCGTCCTCCATGGCGCTCAGCCACGGTACCAGTGCTTCGGTAACGTGTCCAAAGTCGACTGATAACACTCTGACTTGTATTCAGAGCTAAAGCCACAGTACGTTGCCGGGAACCAGCTTCTATCATTCCCACGGCTCTGAGCATTTCTTCCCTGCTTAAATGACGTCGCCGCTCCATAATAACGTTGGTTTTAATCAGTAGTAGGGAAACAGTAGCACTAATAATGTCTTCAATGCGTTGTATGTTTTTATAGGGAAAATATTGACAGCTGATTTTCATCTTTTACTCGAATTTGATTCACAGTTCCTGATTCAAATTATGAAATGCACCAAAAAGGATCCATATAAATTTATAAAATCATAAATTTATTACAAAGCCACATCTCAATCTCAAGAAATCCGCATAAAAATGCTTGATCCCTAGACACTTTTGATGTGTGTAGTTTAAACAACTTAATGCATATTTTGACATGTCGTCATAGTGACCGTTTATTGTATTTTGATACAAACTATTTTGTTAGGGATTTTGTATTAGTTCAGGAACATAATATGTTTCTTCCCAAGAAAAGTCAGCATGTACTGGCTACTTTGTTAGCTTACAATATACACGCAGTTATTGATAATTTAACTGAGACTAGGTTAAGTGACGAAACAGTATTATCTAGTACTTCTAATAATACTGTAATTAATTCTTTAAACTTTTAGACTCGACAAAAGAGAAGCATAATAAGAATATTTTACTATATCACCAAAATATAAATCGCTTTTCTGGCAAAATCCTAGACGTGGAAATGTTAATAGATAAATATCATATGGATATCTTATGTTTTTGTGAAACCTGGTTAAAACCGGATAGAATGTTGTTTAATGTCAATAATTTTTCAGTTGCCAGTGCGCACAACAGGTCCTCAATAGGGGGTGGTACTTTGATATTATGTAATAGTTCTTTTAGGTATAAAGAAAGAAAGGATATTGATGGGTTTAGTGAAAAAAGACAAGATTGATTTTATATAAAAGGGATTTAATGAAAACAAAATACTTCAGCAGAATACAAGTACAGGACATGACGGATTGACAGCGTTAGACAGAGAGAGCAATAAAAGACAAGAGATCAAAGATGGTTGCGTTCCGTTTACATTTCTAACACTGGCCCTTAAACAACGCAATCATTAATTAAACTAGCCCCTAAAATGAAAGCTATAGCTATACAAATATTAAATTAAACAGGTCAACAACCCAAGTACATAACTTATATACTGTCAACATTACATAATATACAGCATCTTTAGAAACAAAGAACTTATGAAAGAATTAAGTTAATTACCACAATTTAACTATTCATTAACTAGCAGTTACACTTTATTGTAGTATACATACACAGTACCTTAAATACTCAATGGTTAATTTTAACAAAATTTTAATTATCTGTTAGACCTAATTGATTAACAAATTTTACAGTTTTCTCTTTATTTAAAGGTTTCGTCAAAACATCCGCCGTCATTTGATCGGTAGACAAATAATGTAACTCTATAATACCTTTGTTAACAATTTCTCGAATGAAATGATGTCGTACATCAATATGCTTAGTTCTAGCGTGATACATAGGGTTAACACAAAGTTTTTGTGCCGATTGGCTATCGTTATACATAGAAATTTTACTACTTATCTTTAAACATTCATACAAGAAAGTTCTGATAAACAAAGCCTCTTTACATGCATCAGATAGTGCCATGTACTCCGCCTCCGTGCTGGAAAGAGCAACTGTCTTTTGTTTTCTACTTTCCCATGATACTGTGGACTTACCTATTTTAAAGACAAACCCAGTGAATGATCTGCGATCTATTTCATTGGCGGCCCAATCTGCATCAACGTAGGCGCTTACAGCCATGCCACTCTTTTCATAAGTAAGACAATGATTAACTGTACCTTTCAGATATCGAAGCACCCGTTTTGCTGCCTTCCAGTGCAATTCAGCATGACAATCATTGAACTGACTGAGTATGCTGACTGCATGAGCAATGTCTGGCCTTGAGCAGACTGCGATGTACATCAAACATCCAACCAATTCTCTATACGGAAAATTATTTTCTTCTAAACAATCTGCTTTTACAAGCTTCAGCCCAGATTCCATTGGAGTGCACGCTGGCCTACAATCAGACATCTGGAAACGCTCTAATACTCTTTGGATATAACTGGACTGATCCAATGTTAACTTACCATCCTTTCTGCACAGTTTCATGCCAAGGACATGATGAGCTGGCCCTAGATCCTTCATCTCGAACTGAGTCATTAGGTTCTCTTTAATCTTCAATTTTTCCTGTTTGTTGTTTGAAAACAAGATTATGTCATCGACATAAAGTGCTATAATGATCATAGTTTCATCATGATTCTTCATAAAAACACATGGTTCTGAAGAAAACTTTCTAAAGTTTAGTTTTTCTATTAAAACTGTATTTATCTTTTCATACCAACTCTTAGAAGCTTGTTTGAGCCCATAAATCGCTTTATTCAGGCGATAAACTTTCCCTGGGTTCTTTTTGTCCTTAAAACCCTCCGGCTGTTCCATATAGACGGTCTCCTTGAGGTCTCCATTCAAAAATGCAGTTTTCACATCAAGGTGATCTATCTCCATATTCATCTCGGCAGCCAGAGCAAGCAGCATTCTAATTGTTGAATACCTCACCACTGGTGAAAAAGTTTCATAGTAATTTACACCATACTTTTGTGTATAGCCTTTTGCTACTAATCGAGCTTTAAATTTCAATACTTCTCCATTCAATCCTCTCTTCTTTTTATAAACCCACTTGCACTTCACAGGTCTCTGCCCCTCTGGCAAGTCAGTCATGGTCCAGCATTTATTATCCAAAAACGATTTGTACTCATCTGACATAGCATCTCTCCATTTCTTGGATTCCGTTCCTTGCAAAGCTTCCAACACCGTTTCTGGTTCGTCATCAAAGCATCTGGTTCTGAACAAGTGTTTGGACTGAGATGCCAAGTTCACAGCTTCGCTGTATTCTGCTGAAGTATCCAACGATGTATCACCTGGAATGTAAGTTTCATCGCGCGAATCATCTGATTCATAGCTGCTGATTGATACAATACTAATCCGGGGTCTTAAACTAGATTCATCAGATCCCGCATTACTGGGTATCCCTATTGCATCATCTGAATCTAATAAGGACTGATCTGGTCTAGACTGCTCTGGTGATTGATCTGTTGCAGTTTCATTGCAACTGTCACTTTTAATTTCATGGGAGCTTGAAGAGGAGTTTTGATTGTGAGAAAATGTTAATACTAGCTCAGTAAAATCATCACTTTCATCTCTTGATGAATAAAATTCATTTTCTAAAAATGTTACATTTCTTGCCTTTATGCATTCTGAGGGATGTGAAGGGTTTATTAATCTATAGCCTTTTGTCTCTTCACAGTAGCCCACAAAGATGTATTTCTTACATTTTGAATCAAATTTCTTACGTTTTTCTGTCAATGCATAAGCTAAACAGCCAAAAGTTCTAAGGTGAGTAACATTTACCTTTTTATTTGACCACTTTTCCTCAGGAGTAGTACCCAGAACCGCTTTGGTCGGTATCCTGTTCTTTAGATACACAGCCGTGTTTACCGCCTCTGCCCAGAACCGCTGATCAAGGCCTGCATCGAGAAGCATGCACCTGGCCTTCTCCACTATGGTACGGTTGGCTCGTTCAGCAACTCCGTTTTGCTGCGGCGAGTGGGGTACAGTAGTCTGGTGACGGATCCCACAGCTCTTCAGGAAGTCCTGTAAACATTTATTTACATACTCACCACCATTGTCAGTGCGAAATACTTTTATTTTGTTACCAGTTTGATTTTCAACCATAGCCTTAAACTCCTTGAATTTATCGAAAACTTGGTTTTTTGACTTTAGGAAATATACATAAGTTTTCCTGGTAAAATCATCAATGAACGTTAGAAAGTATCTCGATCCACTAAATGAATTCTTTGAAAATGGCCCACAAAGATCACTGTGCACAAGCCCCAATGAGGCTTTTGCCCTACTCTTTGCCTTTTTAGGAAAAGGTAACTTTGTTTGTTTACCTTGAATACAAGCAATACATGGTTTGAAAGTTGAGTTATCAAAATCCATGCCTGTTGACATACCTTTTAAAAGCTGCATACTACGCACATTGAGATGTCCAAGCCTTTTATGCCAAACCTCCTGCGACTCCCTGGGCGCAGCCTGAGATGTTGGCACAGCCACCTCTGCAACACGCTCTGTGGATGAAACAAAACCGTCTCCCTGACACACAGACACAATACATGGCCTCTCTTCAGTCACAAAAGAGGCTTCACCTTTGGTATTAAGTATATAAATACCATTCTGGCACCTAGCCGAGGCAACTACCTCCTTGCCATCATAAATGTTACATAAATTTCCTTGAAATGTTACATTAAAACCTTTACGAGTCATTGCACTGACTGAAAGCAAATTTGTTGCTAACATAGGCACATATAACACTTCACTTACAGTTCTTAAAGTGTTCTGTAAAGGAATTTTCACATTTCCTCTGCCTGATGACATCAGCTTCTCACCATTGGCCACACTCACCGCAACCGGGGTATCGCACACAAAATTATGTAAAATGTTTTTGTTGTTGCACATGTGACTTGTAGCGCCGGAGTCCACATACCAAACATTTCTGGATAGTTCAACTGATAAAGCAGATAACAAGGCCTTATCTGAGCCCTTGCCCTTGCCCTTTGAATGGCCATCATCCTTGGCTTTGCGAGGACAATCCTTGATACTGTGCCCCGGCTTCTTGCATCTGAAGCAACGGAACACTTTCGACTGCTTCTTCACACTCAGAGCTGTGCCTGCATCATTTCGTTCTTGTCTCCGCTGATGTTCCTGAGTTAATCTTGATCTCACAAACTCTGTTGTGAGTTTTACCGTCGAATTTTCCAGTGTCATGATGAGTGGGTCGTAGTCTGATGTGAGCCCACTCAGCATCACGATAGCTAAAAAGTTATCTTCTACGCCGGCACTTATATCGTTAAGCTGTTGGCCTATCTCAGCCACCTTTGTGAGATATGTCTCCATGTTTTCGAAAGAATCAAGCTTTATCCCGAACAATGTGCGTAATAATGACAAGCGCCTGCACAGGCCCTTACCTTCATACACATTTTCAAGGTTGCACCATGCTTCGTGAGCCGTCTCTGCGCTTCTAATATGTGGATAGACACATGGCTGGACAAGGAGACAAATGCGTGCTAATGCCTTCTTCTGTATTTTGTCATCTTTTTCCTTCTTTTGTTCCACAGCATCCCAGAGATCTTCATGGATCAGTAACATCTTTGTTACAAACTTCCAAGTGCCGTAATTGTCGACACCACTTAGTTTTTCAATGGTCGTCTTTGTGTCGGCCATGAGGCTTGGAGGTAATAAAATTGTAACTGGGGAAAAACTATGACAATCTGTCTGAACTCAAAAATAATACTTGTAATTAATCGTATGTAGCTAGCTGGGCCCATAACCTGATGGGTTTAGTGAAAAAAGACAAGATTGATTTTATATAAAAGGGATTTAATGAAAACAAAATACTTCAGCAGAATACAAGTACAGGACATGACGGATTGACAGCGTTAGACAGAGAGAGCAATAAAAGACAAGAGATCAAAGATGGTTGCGTTCCGTTTACATTTCTAACAGATATCACTGCTTGCTCTGTTGATCGCTTATGTGAGGTAGCATGTGCAGAAGTTGAAGGCCATACTTTCTTATGTGTTTATAGACCACCAGCCTCAAATTTGTCATCATTTTTGATCATAATGGAAGAAATACTTAGTAAACTTTTTAAAGATAGTAAATTTGTTTTTGTTTGTGGTGACCTAAATATTGATCTATTAGTTAATTCACCAGAAAAATGTAAGCTAATATCATTGTTTAAATCATTTAATTTAAAATGTATATTTAATGAAGCGACTAGAATAACAGCAACTTCAGCTTCATGCATCGACAATGTATTTACTAACTGTAAAATAAAAGACTCGTCCTTAATTACTGGCGTCAGGTCTGACCATACTGGTCAACTTGTATCATTTGACTTAGGTAAAAGATTACACATAGATAAATCCATTCAATTAAGACCTCTAACTAAAAATAAATTGAAAATGTTTAATAATAATGTTCTTAGCAATCTTTCCACAGCTAGTTTTGATTCACAAGACCCCAACATAAACTATGGTACATTATTTTCTACAGTATGCCAAGAATTCAATAAAGCATGTCCTGTAAAAAAAGTTACTATAAATACTAAACCAAAATTTAGTGAATGGGCCACTGCTGGCATTAGAAAAAGCAGAGATATTTTATATAATCTGTATCACGAGAAATCATTAACTTCTGATCAAGCCCTTCATAATTATGTAAGGAACTATTCTAAAATATTCAAAAGAGTCTGCGCTGAGGCTAAATCTAAATTAATTAGTAACAAAATTAGTATGTCTAATAATAAAATTAAAGCTGTGTGGCAGGTAATAAACAAAGAAACTGGAAACACAAAACAGCGAGATCAGAATGAGTTGTCCCTAAAAATTGATAATGAAACCATTTCAGATAAGTTAAAAGTTGCTGAGACACTAGAAAATTTCTTTACCAATATCCCAATAGAGGTTACAAAGTCTCTCCCCTCATCACCTATATTAGCTGAAGCCCTTCTTAAGGAAAATTTTAATAGGGAAATTCCAAGCTTTGAATTCAAGCCCATTTCTGTTGACACAATTAAAAAAGCATTTAAAAGTCTTAACATAAAAAATACTGAAGACTTATGGGGGATTTCTGTTAAGGTTCTTGGAGATATTATTGACACAATTGCCCCTGCCCTAACAGACATATTTAATCAATGTTTAGACAGCGGTACGTTTCCTGACTTAATGAAACATAGTAAAGTAGTACCGATATTCAAATCGGGTATTAAGTTGGATCCCTCCAATTATAGACCTATATCTGTGCTACCAGCATTGAGCAAAATCTATGAAAAAATCATGCTGGACCAGATGTTGTCACATTTTAATTCAAATGGGATTTTACATAGTCGCCAGTTTGGTTTCACGAAAGGTAGGTCGACGACAGACGCGGGAGTAAAACTCAACAGTCACATTTTGGAATCCTGGGAGAAGTCCCAGGATGCAATTGGCATTTTCTGTGACCTCTCAAAAGCGTTTGACTGCGTTGACCATAATACACTGATCTGTAAATTATACCACTACGGAATTCGTGGACAAGCTGCTGATCTTGTTCTTTCCTATCTGTCAAAGCGCCAGCAAAAAGTAAACGTTAACGGGGCGACGTCTTCGGGGTCTCTAGTTAAGATGGGCGTGCCTCAAGGCTCAATTCTTGGCCCTTTCCTATTTCTAGTTTATATTAATGACCTTCCTTACATGATGGCTAACTTGTCGGATATCATTTTATTCGCTGATGACACTTCCCTTATTTTTAAAATAGATAGAAAAGATACGGATGTCTTACATGTTAACGATAGTCTGGCTGTTCTCTCGAAATGGTTTGCAGCTAATAATCTTTTACTTAATGCGAACAAAACTAAATGTCTTAAGTTTTCATTACCAAATGTACCTCAAGTGGGTCTGAATTTAGAACTTGATGGCAAAAGACTAGATGCTGTTACGGAAACTGTATTTCTAGGAATTACTTTAGATTCAAAATTACAATGGGGCGCACACATTAGAGCTCTCTCAAGTAGATTAAGTTCAGCTGCATATGCAGTAAGAAAAATAAGGCAGTTGACAGATATAGCCACAGCTAGGTTAGTATACTTTGCTTATTTCCACAGTATTATGTCTTATGGTGTTCTGCTGTGGGGATCGGCAGCTGACGTAGATTCAATTTTCATTTTACAGAAGAGGGCAATCCGCGCAATCTATAAAATGGGTCCTCGCGAGTCTCTTAGAAACAAATTCAAAGAAATTGATATACTAACTCTGCCTTCTCTTTATATTTTAGAAAGTATTTTGTATGTTCGCAAAAACTTAGGACTCTTCAAAATAAGAAGCGATTTCCATAATATAAATACACGTAGTAAAAATGAAATTGTGTTACCTAAATTTAGATTAACTAAAACTAGCAAGTCATTTCTTGTAAACAGCATCCGTTTTTATAATAAGTTGCCAAAACCGGTTACAGAACTTAGCGATGGAAAGTTCAAAACCCTCATCAAACGTGTCCTTATCAAAAAAGCATATTATAAGATTAAAGACTACGTTGAAGACAAGCTAGTCTGGCAATAATTCCTTCTGCACATGTGGCTTCCCTGGCTTCTCATTAACGGCATAACTATGTAAATGTCTATTAACTGCTCTCAAATTACGATGTTTAATTTTATTTAATTATTATTAAATTTTTTTACATACTTTTTGACATAATTTCTTTATTATTTGACATTATATACTTTTTGACATAATTTCTTTATTAATTGACATTATATACAGACTCTTGAAATTTTTCACCTCTTTATTAGTGGTTTTAATGAGAATCATAACACTTGGTTTTAGTAGGTTTTTATTATTATTTTTCTTTTTTTATTATCTATCCTTTTGATAGATTCTTATTTTGTAAATGTGAGGACTTTGTAGGCCTTATAGACTTTAGATCTGTAGACCATCTTCTATTTTATCAAGTACTTGGTACTTGTAGACAGGCCTGCGCTGTCCTCCCATACCTACCGTAATCTGGAAACATTGTAAAAGCCAATTATTTTTAAAAAGAGTAACCATGGAGTTTCTTGCCGGTTCTTCTCCATAGGAAACGACCAATTAGAACCGTGCACCTAGCTTCTGACGTTTCATAAGTGCCCATGTAGGTTTATGTGAAATAAAAAAAAAAAAAAAAAAAAAAAAAAAATGTCAGCGCGGGGAGCAATGAAAGAGTGAACTGTATTTTAGGAGAAATGATTTATTTTATCGTATTACCCAGTAGTCACTGGGTAATACGATAAAATAAACGGTTATGGAGGTCAGATAGGAAGCCGCTCCATGGCTAAAAAATATTGCTCCAAAATATTGGTATTCAGCTGCATCCGGTTAGACTAGAAGCCGACCCCAACATAGTTGGGAAAAGGCTAGGCAGATTCATTGGTTTATTGCCGTTCTTATAAACAAATATGAATTTTAAGTGGAATCCGTTGAAGCAAGTGATCACCGGGCCGAGCCGAGTCGTCGCTGCGCCGCGCCTCAGCTTGCCGATGACGCGCTGATCACCCTGCTTGAGCGTGCAGGCCGCGCGCAAGGTGTTGTGTTGGATTTGATTTCCAACCGGAGTGTCCTAAGTGCCCATTCACTTACATCTTTAAAGACCTAAAGAATGTATATGGTGCCGCAATCGCCGTCTGTGCTAAATAAATGTATTTTTTTTCTTTTCAATCAACGTGACCACGTCATCATGAGAGGTTTACAGAAAAGTACTATAGGGCTCAAACTGTATAATAATAGTCAACCAAAATACTGTCGGCACGAAAAGAATTCGAATATTTTTTTTATCAACGAGAATATCTTTCATGTGAAAAATAGTGACATGTTCATGATTACCTCTTTCCTCAAATTGTTCTAACACATCCTTATCGAAATCACCCTGGGCTCTCCACATTTGCACTCCACTACTCTCCGTATCATTTGATTCCGTTTTATTTGTTTCCAATTCATCAGCCAAGGTATCTGAAAATAATACTTTTAGGTAAAATTTTTTGGACGGGAACAAAAACGAAAAACGCATTGTTGTTATATAACCGGTTGATCGCTAAGTGGGAATTTTACACAAATTCAAAATAAAAACCTTTTAGAATTAAAAATATAAAAAGTTTCAACAAAATCATCGTACATTAAAATTAACTCTCAGAGAGCAGCTACGGTACGCACTGCGCGATAAGAAATTTTATTGACGTAAACAGAAGTACTTTTACTTACAAAATAAATTGGCTGAGTATTTTTTTACACGAAAAATAATTAAAAATTCATGAGCTAAAATGCCTAAAATAAGAAGAAAAATATACGCTCTGCTAAAAGGTTTGCAGGAATTCGTGAAATTAAATAAAAATACTTTTCACCTGCCTACATTATTAAATAAGTATGATAAATCTCTTGGCATTACTTTAAGCTACGTTGTTCAGTTAGTAGTAAATCATATAACACAAAAGAAACGTTCCTATCTATTTTATATATAGTAGTAAAAACTCTGTGTAAAAACTAAAGTCAAAGTCAAATAATTTATTTCCAATAGGCATATAGATGGCCGATGGGGCCGAAAGGAAGAGGTAGCGTTGAAAGGCCACCCACAAGGTGGACCGACGACCTTGTGAAGGCCGCAGGAACCCGTTGGATGCGAAAAGCACAGAACCGGTCGAAGTGGAGGTGCTTGGAGGGGGGCCTATGTCCAGCAGTGTACGTCTTTCGTCTGAAATGATGATGATAAGGCACTTATACACGTCAAAATTTACAAAAAATATAGAATTAATTCTAGTTGTACAGTCTTAAACTGCACATGTTTTGCTGGCGCGGTAACTTGCACCAGACGTGCGTCATTTTATTATTAGTAGGTACATTAGTCTCCTTCAAAACAGTACTTCATATGGAAAAGAAGAATGGGATAGAAACTCCACCGTTAGGTACATTTTTTTTAATGTTTTACCATATTTTGTATACATTTTAAATGGATATGAATACTCTTCACATGAAAAAACGCCCATTTTACGATAAAAGCCTTTTGCCCAGTACCTAAACTACGTCTCATAAATAAAATATTGCAAAATGCTAGCTCAAATAGCTAGACGTCCATACATGTATTGTCCACGAACGTTCAATAAGTTAAAAAGGCCAGGCAAAAGGCATACGTCTTTCTAGCCTTTTTCAAAAGAAACACCTTTGAATGTCTGACGCATATTTTGCGTCTGCACATTGTCAAAGAATAGTGCAGAAGGTAGGTACAACGAGCAAGAACGTACACGGGTACGCTTCAAGTACGGTGAGTGCAAACGTACTTGTGACTGTGATGGTGTTCGGCTGAGATGGACTAAGATCGCCGTACGTACGCGTCTAATTTTTACACTCACACACTCACGAACTTTCCCCTTTATCATATTAGTGTGATTTACTTTAATTAACCGAAAAAAATACGAAAGAAAAGAAAGAAAGAAAATACATTTATTTAGCACAGACTAAAAGACACACAGTACACCAGATACATTACATCAGGGGGCCTAAAAAAGCGACTTTGGCTGAATCATAAAAAGATAACATTATGAATCATAATGGACAGTTCACTGTTAAGTTAATCTTATCAAATCCCATTGGTGAAGGATTTTTCGGTTATTTTTTTTTTGTCTTTGCTAACATACCAATCAATCCAATACAAATCCAATCCCAATCTCTTTGATTATACCTACGTAGTGCAGCGAAAAAACTAAAAACACGAACTGACTTTGCCATATTATGATTCGTAATGTCATCCTTTTATGACTCTGCCAAAGTGGCCTTTTTAGGTCCCCAGATAGAAACAAATAAAAATCAAAGGCCCCAGTTCAGCAAAAACCTGACGCTGGTTTTCAACTGGACCTGATGTGTGAGGCGACAGATGTAAATCAGTTTTATACTGCAACATGACGTGTGTATGCATACTTAAATAAATAAATAAAATAAATTTGTGTCAGATAAAAACACTCACGAATGTTTATAAATAGTGTGAGACATTGCAAAAATAAATTAAAAAAACCTGATAAATAAATAAATGAGATGGCCGCATGATACGTCACCTTCTTATGTAAATAAAGACATTCTTCGAAACGAGTCAAAACAAAAACCTGATTAAATATACAATTCAAATAATATAAGACAGATACACATAAAAGAGAATATTATTAAATTGAAGAATCTACAACGCCACATGCGAACAACGCGTTATACTGTCGTAATTAAAAATGATGCAGACCTCGACAGCCTACGGCTAAGTACATGACTAATGTCTGGGTCCGTTTGTCTAGTTAAAATACAAATAATGTCTTGCTTGTTGTTTAAACACTTATCTTTTCAAATGTATACCTTTTTACTTTATAAGCCTAACCTACACACAAATTCAGTCACACAACTCACACACACATACGTATCAGAAATGAAACAATACACAAAAACCAAACACACATACTTTTCAGGAGATCAACACTACACAAATTCAGTCACGCACACGTACTTCCCAGGAACTGAAATTTACACTGAAAAACCTAATCTTACCTTCACAAACTTACCTCTAAATAACCGGTTTATATGTTCTGTATTACTCGGATTTAGTGTTGACTTAATCCCCGAGTTTGAGCACCCCGGTCTACAAGCTGTGACAAAATTATTCATTCTTGTTAAAAATGATGAATATTGATCAAGTATCTCAGGAAATAGATAATGTTTCTATTGCGGATTCTTATACATGTACTCCGGAACTATGTCGAGATTTTGTAGGACAGAGCGTTTGCGGTTTTCGTATTATACATATAAACATCAGGAGTATAAAAAAGAATCTAGATCAATTTGTTGCCATGTTAACACTAACGAAGGTTAATTTTGATTTTATTATACTAACAGAATGCTGGTTGCAGGTTGCGGGTTATATCCCTGTCTTACAGGGCTATACTTCGCATTCTACAAGCAACAACCCAATAAAAAACGACGGCGTCGTAATTTACGTCAAAGACACAATTAACTGTACCACACATGAACCCTTATTTTCGGATGCCAACTGTCTAGTAACATGCTATAATAACACAGCTATAATATCAGTTTATCGTTCTCCATCTTATCTAAACCCAGCTAACTTCTTGTCTAGTTTAAATGATACAATAACTTCCGTTAAATCTCAAAACAACATCATGCTCATCGGTGATATTAATATTGATATCAAACCCGGAAATAATGATCGTCATTCAGACGATTATTTAATGTTAGCAGCAACGCATGGGTTATTGCCAGCTCACAGTCTCCCGACAAGGGTAAACAATTGCCTGGATCACGTCATGATGAAGACTAAATCGCCTGCAAAGGTTCTTGTGCTGGACACCCACGTTACTGATCACCTTCCTGTGGCTGTTTTCCTAGAGACTAATAAAACAACTTCATCCCCACTAAATAAAACGTCTCTCCGATATGACTATGATGAAATAAAAAAAGATATTAGTAATCATGATTTTACTCCTATTCTCAGCACCACCGACCCAGACCAAGCAACAAATATTTTAATTGCCGATATTCAAGCTGTCATAATAAAACATACTAAGGTTGTTCAGACACCTAATAGAAAAACTGTTAAAAAGCCCTGGATGACTGCTGGCTTAGTGCGATGCCTCCGAAATCGCGACAGAATGCACCGACGGGTCAGTAAGTCTCCCAACAATCTAATATTAAAAACGACATACACACGATACCGCAATTTTTGTAATTCCCTACTTAAAAAACTAAAACGAGCCTATGAAAAAGCAGAACTTAAAAAAGCAAATAACAACCCGAGAGCTACGTGGAAAATAATCAAATCAATCACACACAGTAATCAACAAAGGCACTCTCCTAATGCCCTGCTACAATCTTCCGTCGCGCCTATCGTATCTGCTAATAATGCCAATAAATTTTTTGTTAACGTTGGAAAAAATCTTGCATCAAAATTTTCTACCGCCACACCGTCCGTTTATTCATCTTCTTCCTCATCTCCAGTTAACTCTTTAGTTATTCCACCGGTTGACGAAGCACAAGTAATAAGCACTATTCATAGACTACGTAGTGATTGTGCAGTTGGGTGGGACAACATCCCAGCTAGTATAATAAAACAGTCTAGTTGCATTCTGGCTGCTCCCATTGCTCATATTTGTAACTGTGCCATCAATTCGGGTGTTTTCCCAAAAGCTTTCAAGCGTGCTATTGTTCATCCAGTGTACAAAGGCAAGGCTAAGGATGACGTTTCCAATTATCGGCCAATTTCAGTCCTTAGCTCCTTATCTAAAATACTTGAACGAATCCTCAACACCAATCTGACAAAATTTCTTTGTAAAAATAAATTAATTGCTCAAAATCAATACGGATTTCGGTCAGGAATTTCCACAGAAGATGCTGTCTCTGATTTCACCAATACCCTGATTGATAGATTGGATAGTCGCCTTAAATGCTATGGTATCTTCTTAGATCTGACTAAGGCCTTTGATACGGTGTCTATTCCCAGACTGGTGGCCAAAATGGAGCATATGGGAGTGCGTGGTGTGGCTCTGGATATTTACAAAGATTATCTAAGTGGGCGTAGCCAATGTGTTAAAATTGATTCTGTTCTCAGTGACGAAGAATTTATCAGCTACGGTATACCTCAGGGCAGTATCTTGGGTCCCACGCTCTTTCAAATATACATAAATGACCTCTGCCAACTCTCCCTTTCCCATTGTGATATTTTTACCTACGCCGACGACACAGCTCTATTAATATCCGACGTGACCTGGGACAGGGCTAAACAAACCACTGAACTTACCTTGCGAACAATTATGGACTGGCTTTCCACTAATCTACTGACGCTTAATGTCTCAAAGACCAAGGTAATTCAGTTTAAGCCACCAAATTCTCCTAAACCGTCAATAAACTCGGATAAAATAATAGCACATATTTGTCACGTCTCCTCTCCTTGCAATTGCAATTGCCTCGACATGGTCCCAAGTATCAAATATCTAGGTGTTTATATCGATGAGAGGCTGGACTGGCGCACCCATACGGATACTCTATGCTCCCGGCTTCGTAAACTAATTTATGTGTTTAAAGAGCTCAGACATGCTGCCGACATTGAAACAGCGTTACTAGTATACCGTTCACTATGCGAGTCGATAATTTCTTACTGTATTCCGGTATGGGGCGGTACCTTCAAAACAGTGATGCTTAGGGTAGAACGAGCTCAGCGGGCTGTACTCAAAATTATGTATTTCCGTAAAAGGGACTACCCCACAGCGCAGTTGTACTCAGAAGCCCAAGTACTAACGGTGAGAAAATTATACGTCCTTCGCTCTATCTTGCGCCGACATTCCGCGATGCCACTAGACGGCAAACTTTGTAATCGGCGGACTGGCTTTCCTATCTGTGATTCTGTCCAATGTCGTACAGCACTTGCGCGACGACACTATCGTGCCCATAGCGCACTAATGTATAATAAAATAAACAAAAAACTTTCAATTTATAAACTAACCCTACATAAAGTCAAGCAGACTCTTAAGCCATGGCTACTGTCGCTGAACTATGACGAAGTAGAGAAACTTATCATATCTATTTCGTAACATTAAAACCACTCCTAAACAACCACTGACAAACACACATATACACTCACCCACACACACACACACACACACATACACAAACACACACACACACACAGGCTTCTTTTAACCGCATTTAGTTTATCTTACTTTTTTGTTGTTTACCATATTCTTTTTATTTTTGTTAATCTTTTTGCATAAGATTCTGTACTATCTCCTACTGGGAGAGGGCACTGGCTCTTGTAACACAGGTCTATCACCTAGCACAGGAGTCAGGGACTTCACACTATTTTGTAACCACTTTCTTGTGTAATAAAGATTATTATTATTATTATTACTGACTGACTTATTAAAAAGTTAAGAACACTCATGAATCTCTCTCGGAATACTTTTGACATGCCAATAAAATCTTACCTATTTCATTCATCCGCAAACAGATCGTTTGTTGGATTAACTCCATGAGTTATATCATTAAGTGCGGCCAGAGAAGAGGTACTGGGGACTTTAGCTACAATTTCCTGCGACAGCGATGGCCGCCACATAAAAAGTGGCAGTGGCGACCGGCATTAAAATTATAGCACCGGGGTTTGCCCGGCCATTTCCATTTATTCATGTCGGTCATTTTCATTTTAGACTAATAATAATAATCCATTTATTTTCAGGTAACAAAGACCCATAGACCTTAACCTAAGTATACATAATAATATAGTAACAATTTTGTTAGTAAATAAAACTTAATAACTATGTTAAGGCAAAAGCGCCAGGGTAGCCCGCGAAATTCAACTATTTTTTACGTTTTTTGCAATTTGCTGGTCAGTATTAAGTTGAACGTTGATTAAAATATGATTCGCGGCCGTAACAAATATGTATTTGCAGAATTATAATCATTAAAGTATTCAACACAACTATCTAAGACCAAGTAATTCCCAAGAATGACAATTTAATTTTTGAAATCTAGACTTTTGGGGATTATACTAACTTAACAAGTTGTATTACTTATAATTCTGTAAATACATATTTGTTACGACCGCGAATCATATCTTAATCAACGTACAACTTAATACTGGCCAGCAAATTGCAAAAAACGTAAGAAAATTTGAATTTCGCGGGCTACCTTAGGAGTAGCACTAAGTCTTTGTGCGTTCCGGTGGCACTTGTCCGCTAAAACTTTTTTCGATCACCAGGTGCAGGTAGCATGTGCGCACCACAAACGCCTTTAAGTTGACGTTGCGATGCGACTTTAGCAACTGTACTCTTGGCACGTACTTCAATCATTGGCGCACGAACGTCACGATGTCTAATGCTAGGGTTTCCTAAGAATACGTTGGCTGCCACATAGTGACCTCAATTTACCGTCGAATGACGTCACTAAAACGTTATTTATTTAAGGAAATACTAGCTTCGGCACGCGCCACAGTGCAGCATGGCGGCACAGCGAACAGCCGGTGCTTTCTGCCACGGCAGAAATTCGGTCTATGTGTGCGTGTGCTGTCATTCGTGGATCTTTGACAGTCGTTACGGGCAGTCAGAAGCCCGAAAGTCTGACAACCAGTCTTACCAAGGGGTATCGTTTTACTCAGTAACTGGGTTGTGGAGGTCAGACAGGCAGTCGCTTCATGTAAAATACTGATATTCAGCTGCATCCGATTAGACTGGAAGCCGACCCCAACTTAGTTGGGAAAAGGCTAGGCAGATGAGGCAGATGACGTGTGCGTGTGCCTGTTTTCGCTCGTCATTTGGAGCTGACCTTTTGTGTACAATTTTTTTGATATGACGGTCCTTTGGTTCAGTACATACGCTTCGGTTCGATACGTTGCCCAAGCGAGCATAAGAGATTTGAATCATAAATCTATGACAGACTACGGAAAACGTCGCGTGATTTATTTTCGCGCTGTATATTGAAAAATAAATATGTTTACCGGGTAACGGCTTCTGTGTGCCCTGCTTTACTATGGTCCTTTTTAAAAAGGGGCCCGTATAAACAAAAAGCCGGTCTTGTCAATAGACTTTAATTAAATCTGAATCCATAGCATAATAATGTTCCCACTGCTGAGACACAAGCCCCTCTCAAACAGAAGAATCTATAGAACCGCTAAAAAATAGTAGACTTTCACGCCGACGGAAATGTCTTGCACAACCATATCCAAAATTTGCTCATCACGTTAAGGGTCATTTTTGACTGTTTATTGCACGATAGAATCTGCTACTCCGAATCAGCATTATGTGTTGCGTCGTTAAGACGATACTGTAGAATGACATTCAGCCATCTTCTTTACATGTCAGACCATTTTAATAATGTGATACCGACACTCTATAAAAATAAAATTTTAAAATATAATATAATTATATTTCATTTCATATTATATAATTATATTATATTGATATTTTTATTTTATTGATTTTATTTTATTGAAATATATTTCAATATAAAATGATCAGGCCATTAGAAAGGTTAATGTCAACTCGACATTGGTGAAGTATGCTATTTTTGTCCTTTGTTATCAAGTTATTAAATAAAATGTTCTATGCATTTATCTGCTTAGCACCGTAACTTTAAAAAGCATTATGTGTCCCGACTTTATAAAAGACAGAATTAGAAAACAGCTGACGAACATATAAAAGATTTGACTGTAACTGACAGTTATCACCGTCACAAAATATGATTATTGCACACATATTAATTCAGCACTGGAACATCACCTCGCATAATCAACCCAACGTAAGAAAGCAAAGAAAAAGAAGGAAAATAAAGAAAGAAAGCAAAGAAATAAAGAAAAGAAATAAAAGAAAATTTAGCAAAGAAAAAAGAAATGAAAGCAAAGAAATAATAAAAAAGAAATAAAAGAAAATAAAGCAAAGAAAGCATAGAAATAAAAGAAAGAAAGAAAATAAAGCAAAAAAAATAAAGAAAATAAAATAAAGCAAAGAAAGAAATAAAAGAAAGCAAAGAAAGATTATATACATTTTGGTACAGACTAAAAGGTACACAATATTATAATATACAGCAGCAAGGTAAGCACGTAACCGTAGCGGGACGAAGCCCGTGTCATCCCGCTACGGTTACATTCTTACGTGGAACTTAAAAATAGCTGATATAAAATGGATGCACTATACACCTCCGTTTTTACCCCTTCGAGGAATAAAAGGCGTGATACTATTCTGAGAATGCTTATGCCCATTCTGATGACGTAATCCTTACCCCATTTCCCACCCACGTGAGGCGTGTTTTATTTACTGTGACCCACAGTACAAAGGTTACACGTGCAACTAATGCAAAACAAACAATCACGAACCTCAAGGAAAACAAACAGAGTATAATAATTATTTACTTTATAAGGTGAGCTTTATGTAATATGGACGGTATTATGAAACTCGTATATCTGTGAAAATTGCTAGTTTGCTGGTCGCTTCCTTGTTAGACGGTAACAGAGACGCTAGTTGAAAACCCGATAGAGTGGCAACACTAGCGAACCATGCACCTTTACCCGCCTTTTAAGCTGTTCTTTGAAGGTCAGATGTGAAATGGACTAGAAAGTCTTTTTTAACCCGACTACGGCGACGCAAAAATGAGGGGTTCGTGGCTAAATGATAACAGCCGCACAGGTCTATCGATCAGGTTAAGCTACACTTGCCGCGGTTGTTCTGTGGATGGGTGACCACTTTACATACCGAAACCCCTCCGTGCCTCGGAAAGCACGTTGAGCCTTGGTTCCGGCTGTCATTCGCGGATCTTTGACAGGCGTTACGGGTAGTCAGAAGCCCGAAAGTCTGTAGATGCAGTCTTACCAAGGGGTATCGTATTGCACAGAGGTCAAGTCAGTCGCTCCATGTAAAATACTGGTATCCAACTGCATCCGGTTAAGGTGCGTCCACACTGTGTAACATAACATGTTATTAAACATAGTTATATAACATGTTTGTATACAGAAGTTAGCAATGTTAAATAATGTGGACCTGTTATATAACATAAATTTATGTGTTATACAGGGTTATTGGTAAAACATTAGCAACCTCTTAAGAGGTCATTGTACTCATCATTATGAACAACTTTTACTATGGGACCAAACCTGAAATCGAGTAAAATAAATTCCATCCTACATTTTGACGCGTTATATGAACATAAATGTAGGGAACAGCTGATTTTTTTTCGCGATTTCATGTTTGGTCCCATAGTAAAAGTTGGTCATACTGATGAGTACAATGACCTCTTAAGAGGTTGTTATATAATAACCCTGTATAACGTAATTTAGATGCACCCTTAAACTGGAAGCCGACCCCAACATAATCGGGAAAAGGCTAGGCAGATTATGATAAATATCTTACTTGGCGCCTTCGTTAGTTGCCTATCGTGTATCGAAGAATGTAACGTCCTACGTTACCAAAGTCACGATGCTCTCAAACTTAAAAAACAGCCTCATTTCTACATATTTTTACTTATACCTACTATAGCACTTTTGTTCAGGGACTTGAAACGTTACTTAAAATAACGTTACGCGTATTTCCAGTACCAATAATTTATACCGTTCCACCAGGATCGTAACAAAATTAATTCCTTGGCTATAATAACGATACTGACAAACGGAACGAAATCTTGAACTGTTCACTAACCAATTATGAATGATCACTATTTATCGTTATTAGTAATTTAGTATCACGATATAGTAATGTTATTCATTTCGATACTCAACTTTGCCAGCTTCATGACATAAAAGATGGCGAAAAAGTATGAAGAATAACGTTACAAATGAATCTGTAACGTTTCACCTGTAACGTTATTAGAAGCAGATAAGCTTAATGTTACTGATTCCTACTACGTACCATACCGTACCCGTTACTTATAATATTGTTCTACGAAAATTGTATTCTATAACGTTTTTCTTTGTAACGTTATTGATAATTTTAGGTTTTAGTATCGTTACAAATTTTGGAACGTTATACGATAACATTCTGTGTGGTGCCGGACTTAAAGAATAGCACCACCCCATACTTCCCGTGGGTGTCGTAAAAGGCGACTAAGGGGCGTACCGGAGAATGGGCAGCAGCGTTCTCTATGCATTCCACCACCATACCATACTGCGATCGCCAACCCGCCTGCCAAGCGTGGCGATTATGGCAAACCCTCCCCCTTTTGGGAGAGGCCAATGTCCAGCAGTGGACGTCTTTCGGCTGAAATGATGATACGATAACATTAGTGACAACAGTTATTTCGTTGTCAAGTCCCTGCTTTTGTTCATACATAAATATTCAAATAATATATGTATCTTTACTACATGCATATATCGGGTTGCAATAGAAGTCCCAAGCACAATTAGTACATAATTTAGTAAACCAACTAATTAATGAACTTAAAACAAACAATAACATAAATATTAATTAGTAGCTCCAAACAACTTCTATTATTGTTTGCTTCTAGTTAAAACACAAACTATCAAGTTCTGCGAATTCTGTCTGCCAGTAACGAATACCTAACACATGATGAATTCCAAGGTGGTAAATTGAATTACAGCTGAGCGAAAGAAAAACATTTGTTTGTTATTTGTCTTTTATTTATTAAGGGCTGATTTTTCAATCATCAGGGGGCCTAAAATGGCCACTTTGGAGAATCATAAAAGGATAAAATTATGAATTATAATACGGCGAACACAGTCCGTGTTTTTCTTTTTTTCGCTACACTACGTAGGTTCAATCAAAGAGATTGGGATTGGATTGATTGGTATTTTAGCACAGACAAAAAAAATAACTGAAAAATGCTTCACCAATGGGATTTGATACGATTAACTTAACAGTTAACTGTCCAGTATGTTATAATTTTATGATACAGCCTTTTTAGGCCCACTGATAACTTTATTCGAGGAATAATCTTGAAATTTTGTCAATTATTTAATACAAAAACTGTCAAACGTCAATTTTATTCCTCGAATAAAAGTTATCTGGCGATGGAAAAATCAGCTTTAAAAGGGATAAAATTTTATACAATGGATCATCATTTTCATCATTTCAGCCGATAGACGTCCACTGCTGGACATAGGCCTTCCCCAATTTTGGGGGGGTTTGCCATGCTTGGCAGGCGGGTTGGCGATCGCAGTATGGTATGATGGTGGAATGCATAGAGAACGCTGCTGCCCATTCTCCGGTAAGACCCTTAGTCGCCTTTTACGACACCCACGGGAAGTAAGGGGTGGTGTTATTCTTTAAGTCCGGCACCACACAGACGATACAATGGATAAACTTCTTTAAATTAGCTAACAAACTATTAAAATATAAATAAAATATACGCGTCGACTTGAGAACCTCCTCCAATTTTTAGCCGGTTAAAAATAATATAATTACTTAACTAAAACTATTAACAAACTAAAATATCCGCAAAATTTCTAGTGTAACCTTACCGGCGTTCATATCCTCGGTCCACAGCTCAGAAAAGTTAACCACACGAATTTTGATTCCTGCTCAGGTTGACTCTGAAGTGCCGTGTTTGACCGATGCGGTGAACGTCTGGAAAGTGCCTTGCCCGAACACAGTTCTGCCCGAGAACTCGTCTTCCCAGAGACAGTGGGATGAGCCGCTCTGCAGGTTGGCACGGAATAAACTTATTAATACGTCCACCAATACTATGGCTTCAGGCGCTACCGTCACCCAACATAGGCACTATGCTGGGTGACACCACATTCCGGCTCGCTACATGTTTGCGTCTGGGCGCTCCTTGCGGAGTTCCACATCGCTGTCAATGCGGTGAAGCAGTCGACTGCCTCGGACACCATGGCTTATCCTGCAGCAAGAGCGCTGGTCGCATGGCACGGCACGCCAGCATTAACGACATCATCCGTCGGGCTCTTGTCACCGCCGGGGTGCCAGCTGTTTTAGAACCCAATGGCTTGACAAGCGACGATGGCAAGAGGCCAGATGAAATGACCATAATGCCTTGGAAGTTGGGAAGGGCTTTGGTGTGGGATGCTACCTGTGTCGACACCCTTGCGCCATCCCATCTTCTTAGCACGGTGGGCTGTGCTGGGGCGGCTGCTGCAGGAGCAGAAAACCTCAAACGGCGCAAATATAACAACCTTATTGGGAGCTATATATTTGAGCCGTTTGGGGTGGAAACACAAGGGCCTTGGGGTCCGAGTGCTCATCGAGTATTTCGGGACATCGCAAAGCGGTTGGTTGACTCTTCACGTGACCAGAGGGCTGGCCTATTTTTAGCCCAAAGAATAAGCATTGCCATCCAACGTGGTAATGCTGCCAGCCTTTTGGGCACTTGTGCCATTGACAGCGATGCGGACGAATTTTTTATAGCCCAATGAGCTCCTTCTTTTTCTTTACCTTTTTTTATATATACTTGTATATAATATGTATATTTTAGTGTTAAGTTGTAAAATGTGTGTTGTCTGTGTGGTGTCGGACTTAAAGAATTGCACCACCCCTTACTTCCCGTGGGTGTCGTAAAAGGCGACTAAGGGTCTTACCGGAGAATGGGCAGCAGCGTTCTCTATTTATTCCACCATCATACCATACTGCGATCGCCAACCCGCCTGCCAAGCGTGGCGATTATGGCAAACCCCCCCCAAAATTGGGGGAGGCCTATGTCCAGCAGTGGACGTCTATCGGCTGAAACGACGAAGTTGTAAAATAGTAACATTGTAATTGAAAGTTTAAGAAATAAATGATCATAGATTAAATATGGCGTCGAAAAATGGCCGCATAGCTGTCGAATGGTAATGTACTGTAATGTAATGTAATGTAATGCACATCAAGCTACTACAATATGTCAAATTTCTTTAATAGATATTCAACTTTATCGCTAAAGCATAAGGTTCAATGTTGATTGGGAAAAGTTGACAGTTTCCGGTAGCTTGTTGTGCTGGCGTCTGTACCCAAGAGACTGTCGGTATTGCCACGTTATTGGCCAAGCTAAAAGCCAGCCTTGGATCACGGGACATGTCAAACAGTTTTGTTATAATAATAATAATAAAACCTTTATTTTCAGGCTACTTTGGCCCATAGATAAATACCTTACAGACTAACATATATATTATAAGAATAGGTACATTGTGTGTTAGTGTATAAACTTAAAACTATGTTAGTAAAACACTTCACTCGAGCACTGTCTTTGTGCGTTCGTGTGGCACTTGTCCGCGGAAGCGACGGAACATTACACCTTGCGGCCAAAAGTCCTCTGCCATTACGAGGTGCAGGTAACATGTAGGTACTCGCACCACGAACGCCTTAAAGTTGACGTTGCGGCGCGATTCAAGCAACTGCACTCTCGGCCTGTACTTGGTTCTTTGGCACACGTACTCCACGATGTCCTCGGCCTTAGTGGTATAATGAAGGCGCGAAATATACACGGGCGTGTTCGGCTGGGCGGCTCGTACAGGGATGTCGGGCTTGATAGGAGCTGTGCCGCAGCGGTTCTTGTTGGTTCTTTGACGGCGCTTCTTCCTCTGCACCGTCACAAAACCATCATCATCAGCCCAGTTCGATGCCTTTTCAGGCACGGGCTTCTTTGAGGGAGCGTTAGGGAGGTCATTAACTCCCACAGGCGCCTTAGACACGGACATTGTGTCAGCGGGTCGGGTAACTCGAGCGGCGACACGAGGAGCAGCCGCAGGGACGTGTGCAAGGTTGCGGGGCGCGCATGACGCACGCTCTGCACATTCAGCATTGTTCGGTGACGGCGAAGACATAACAGCTGACGCGAAACTTGCCCCCGATAAATTGAGGCACGCTCCGCGACGCGTGTTGATATTTGATGCACTCGATGGTGACCCAGTTACCGCTATAGCTTTACGCAACTCTATTAATTCCTTACGCAAATCAGCAACAGTGTTTTGGGATGCATCCAATCTCTTCTGCACATCCACTAGGCTGGCCTTAAGAAAAACGATGTCTTTCAATAGGCTCGTAACGTCGACATGGTCGAATGTGACGGGGGGAAGCTTGTTTAAGTCCTTCGCCACAAACGTCGGCACGTCGTCAGGGTCGGTCTCCTTCAACAGCGTGATAATATCCTGCAGGCTTTTCTTAGTCCCGTCACGCCGGCGGGACACCATCTGGTCAGCTTTGTTTACCGACCTGAACAGTAGCAGCTTGGAAGCAGCTATATCTTCCTCGCTGAAGTTGGTTGAGCAGATCTGGATTGCAGACACCTCGTCCATCACGTCCAGTTTCTGCTGCAGGAACGCCAGCAATTCATTCGCCACCAGTTGACTACTCATGGCGACAAAATAATAACGAGCGACGGCTTGCGCCGCGCTACACGATTTGCACTAATAAAGCGTCAGCAACACGTCCGCATCGATACGCGGCCAAATCGCGATATCATAATATAATAATATATTTAAATAACTATGTACTCGTAACAGCCTGAACTGTTTGATTTGACACTAGTTCATGCTATGGTCAAATAACTGATTTAAGCGACGCATGCACCAGAACCCCCCCTCTTGGAAGAAGTTCTTTAACGCGGCTTGCGGTAGAGGTAAACTAGTAAAAATTATACCCCCTTTTTTTTTGGGTGGGAAATCATCAAATGACCCCACCCCTCCCGCTCTGGGCGGAGCGGAAGGGAGTGTCAGACTCTTACTGATTAAAACCCACCCATGTTCCTGCAGTTGCCTGTGCCTGGGGCCACGGTATCTCTTTCGAACAACCCGCGACCCTAGCGGGCAGCGGCCCTAGCGGACCCCGTCAGTTGGTGCTGACATCTCCTTGAGGCGCGCGTGGAACACAACGCGCCGTCGACCCGGGCCTGGTCCTTACCGGACGGCGAGCTGCCCATTGCCCGCCGTCCGTTCTAAACAGGAACCTCCCGAAGAAGCCTGGTGAGGACCTGCGTTAGGCGGAAGGTGAGGACGCCGTGGCGCCTCTCTAGCCACTCCTCAAAGAGGGGACTTATCGCCGCAATTGTGGCGTGCCCAGCACTGGGTTGCGGTACTTGCGGTAGAGGTAAACTAGTAAAAATTATACTCCCTCCATGCCACTTTACACTAGACATTCACTTTTTCACTTTTCATGAAAGCGAGATTTTCATGGTTTTCGAGGGTGCTGACGCCGACTAAATTGATTTGGTTTAATCTCATTCATCTAACATGTATGTACCTAATTATCCCACAACATACGAGTAGGTAATTACTGCTCTCACAAAAACGAACTACAGAAAGATCTTTTCTACGTCTGTTCACGTCAAATGATTTACGATAAAAAGAAAAAGACGTCGCGAAATATACTAAAGATATAAAAGATACCATTCAGACTACATCAAAAGGTATGTTATCGAACTTAATCTCGCGTCGAAAAGATATCGTAAAACTGTTTGTATACAACTTCAATAGACTTATTTTTTGCGTTACACACGTCCGAATTACAAAATGGAACCCTTATATATAGGATCAGTCGTTTTTCTGTCTGTCTGTCAAAGATAATTTGCTCGGTTTGCTCCGAGTCTAATTGACCGATTAAGTTCAAATTAGGTACACATTTATGAATTTTTGTGACCCAAACACGAATGTGTAACGTCATCATCATCATCATCATTTCAGCCGATAGACGTCCACTGCTGGACATAGGCCTCCCCCAATTTTGGGGAGGGGGGGGGTTGCCATAATCGCAACGCTTGGCAGGCGGGTTGGCGATCGCAGTATGGTATGATGGTGGAATGCATAGAGAACGCTGCTGCCCATTCTCCGGTAAGACCCTTAGTCGCCTTTTACGACACCCACGGGAAGTAAGGGGTGGTGCTATTCTTTAAGTCCGGCACCACACAGACAACGACATGTAATGTATCAACGCACAGCCTAAACCGCTGGTCCTAGAGACGTGAAATTTGGAGGGTGTGTTCTTTGTAAAGGGTAGGTATAACTAAAAAATATACTAAGAAAGGGTTTTTCGAAATTCCACCCCTAAGAGTTGGAATGGGGGGAGGGTGAAATTTCACGCGGACGTAGTCGCGGGCAGAAGCTAGTATAAAATAAAATGGCTTGCTGTGAGGGTCAAATTTTTTTATTATTTTAAAATGTTTATTATTTTGAAATTACTGTAAAGTTATTTGAGAAAATAAAGAAAAAAATAATTGCTCCCTTATCTCCAAAACTACTGAGCCTACAATTTGGGGAAAATACAGAAAATAATTCTATACTTATATATTACAGGAAAACCTATAAAAAGTCTATGGTCTTATAACATGGTATATCACTTAATATTGTGTGTACAAACTCACATTTGCTTATCAATTTATATTAGGTATTCCCAAAATGATTTGTTTATTTTTTCAAATACTTTCTCAGAATTTTCTTTTTTACCATTGTTAATATTACAGAGAACTTTACACTGACAACTGGCTGGCATGATTCCCGGAGCCTCATAAAACTAGCAGCAAACTTCCCGCAAAAACCTCTTTTACTGTCGGCTCGTGTTTAGGTTTTTCTTAAGAAAAATCCTGTTTCTTTCCATCTCAAAGGTACAATTTAAAATACACTTTCTAAAACTTCTAAAATAAAAGATAGCGAAATTGTCTTTGGCAGTTGTGTCTAAGTGTATCTTTGGAACTGTTAAAGGTAATAAGTATTTTCTGGAAAATGTTTCCTTTCAAGTGACATAATAATTAAGAACCTCAAAGGTAGGTCAGAAACATATTAATGTTAAGTACTTTCTATAAAATGAAAGGTCAACCTTAAAATTTATTATAATTACTAGCTTCCGCCCGCGGCTTCGCCCAAGGTATTTCGATAAAAACTATCCTTTGTCCTTCTCCGGGATGCAATCTATCTCTCTGCCAAATTTTATCGAAATCCGTTCAGTGATTTAGGCGTCCAAAGGTAACATACAGACAGTCAGACAGACAGAGTTATTTTCGAATTTATAATATTAGTATTGATTATATTATTTGACGTTATATACAGACAATTTCAACGCTTTATTAGTGGTTGTAATGGCAATCATTTGGTTTTAATAAGTTTTTATATTTTATTTATCCTTTTAATAGATTATTTTATATTTTGTAAATGTGAGGAATTTCTAGGCCTAGTAGACTTTAGATCTGTAGACCCTTTTTTTTATTAAGTACCTGTTACTTGCTGTCTGTGTGGTGCCGGACTTAAATGTTACGTGGGTGTCGTAAAAGGCGACTAAGGGGCGTATGCATTCCACCACCATACCATACTGCGATCGCCAACCCGCCTGCCAAGCGTGGCCATTATGGAAACCCCCCCCCCCCCCTTTTGGGGGAGGACTATGTCTAGCAGTGGACGTCTTTCGGCTGAATGATGATGATGATGACTTGTTGACAGGCCTACGCTGTCCTCCCAAACCGACTGTAATTTGAAAACATTGTAAAAGCCTATTACATATTTTTAAAAGAGGAGTTTCCTGCCGGTTCTTCTCCATAGGAAACGACCAATTGGAACTGTGGTGTACCTAGCTTCTGACTTTTCATAAATGCCCATGTAGGTTTAAATGTGCAATAAATATTTTGATTTTTAAAATGGTAAAAAACTGAATGTACGTAAATTAATTTAAAATAAATAAAAAATTAAAATCCCTAATGTATTCCCTTTTTTTCCATTCCCTTAACTACATTCAAATCCCTTTACTGTCCATTTTATTTATTATCTTTAAAATTTTGTTGTTAATGTGAGGTTGTTTTGTGATTTTGTTAAATCTAACATTATTTGCTTTGAGAAATATAAAAGTAAATGACGCATTGATAAAAGTTTTCCTAATGATAAAACAACTTTTTAAATAGTAGTATATTTTGCATGCAATATTTAATGGAGCATGGCCTAGCCATATTATATGTAAAAAAAAAACTAAAAGTTTTTTGATAAATAATGCATGTTATAGTGTATGATTATTTGCAGGATAAACTATAGAATTTATTTTTAATTTAGATCTATTGATCTCATTCTTAATTTTATTTTGTTTAGTTTTAAATTTTTTGTTTTCTTTTTTGTACTTTGCATGCCGAACGGTAAAATGTGGTGATACCAACTCAAGACTGTGATACACAATTATTACACGATTGTCATCTGCATAATATTATTTATTAATTAAACATGAATAATATTATTAATTAAAGGTCTACCAGAATCTCATGGCAAAAAAAAAATACTTTGTGGTTTTCATACATTTGAGTCAAATGTATGAAAACCACAAAGTTTTTTTTTTGCCTTGAGATTCTGGTAGACCTATATTAATATTTATTAATTATTCATCATCATCATTTATGAACAATATTATTAATCATATAAATTATTAATAATATTATTAAAGTCTCGTTGCACTGCTGGAAGATAATACCAAGCTGACATATCACAAAGTAAAAAACCTCTTTAAAGTACAGACGCCAGCACATCAAGCTACCCGAAACTGTCAAATTTTCCCAATCAACCTTGAACCTTATGCTGTAGCGATAAAATTGAAAATCTATTAAACAAAATTTGACAGATTGTAGTAACTTGATGCGCTGGCGTCTGATACCAATGTAGGTTCGAAGTTTCCTAACCTTTCACCACACATGTACGAATATAACAATAAACATTTATCCTACTTTATGACCACCGTACGTTATCACGCAAGGGACCTCCGCTCATCACGGACAAAATTGAAGACAGTTCGGGTCCCAATGCGCCAATGACCAGCATTTTGAGGGAACAGCACACGCGATAAGAATTTATTGCAAGGAAACAACAAACGTTGAGATGCGAAGAGAAAACAACGGACATTTTCCTCAAATTAGGCTTTATGAGTACATTTTTTATGATTGTGTGCGTTTCCCTCACGTAGGTCATCTGACATGCGAGCTTATTTTGTAATCAGCTCATAAATAGTCCGTACGGGACCCGAAAGAAACAGTCCCGAAACATGCACGCAAATAAAAAATTAAAATCCCTAATGTATTCCCTTTTTTTTCATTCTCTTTTTTTTGCCTGGGGCCTATGTCCGGCAGTGAATTGCAATAGACTGAGTTGATTGAATGTTTTCCCTTTTTAGGGTTCCATACCAAATTGGTAAAAAGGAACCCCTACGGTGCGACTCAGTTTGTCTGTCCGTCTGTCACAGCTGGATATCTCCAAAACTATTAATGCTATCACTTGATATTTGGAATTGTTTTAAATGACGTTTGCCAAACTATTTTGCAATTAAGAAAGAAAAAATTATATATTTTTTTGCAACAGGGACTAAAAGGTGGTCTTAATAATTCGAAGTGACATGGAACGAGCGCTGTTTGCACGTTCTCAAACATTTTTTCTTTTTTTTTAGGCCGCATAGTTTTAGACTTTTGTTGAAAAATGTAAAAAAAATAGCGTTTCCCGAAGTTTGTCTAGAGAAAAATCTGAAATTATTCTATGTGATAGAAGTTTATGTAAAGATTACAGGAAAAATATAACGATGTGTCTAAGCAGTACACTTTTTCAGAAATCGTCAACAAAAATTACATTAGTTCCATTATCGGTCAAGAGATGGCGCTGACCTAAAACTGCAATATTCTACTCCGCAGTGTTAAAATTTTCTGACGAATATAGGCCTCGCCGATGAAAATTTAAAAGCATATGATGGTACTGAACACTCGGTGCGCGAGTCCGACTCCCTCTTGACCGGTTTTTTTTGTTACCTTACTATGCGTCTACCCCGTTGGTCTCGTAGTTACAAGCGCGACTGCTGAGCGTGGGGTCCTGGGTTTGATTGCTAAAGTGTTATCGGGTCTTTCCATAAGAAATTTCTTAGTAACAGCGTTACAAGTAGGAGATGTGGTACCTCCGTGTGTCGGAAAGCATGTTAAGCTATTGGTCCTGCACCTCATCTCTCTCCGGTCGTAACGGATTGCCGTCCCATCGGAAAATGAGAATGAGAGAAGAGTGAGTGCACCTGTGTCTACGCACACACTTGTGCACTATAATATGTCCCGTGCCGAAGGCTAGTCTCCGTTGAGATTTGCTGCCGTGGCCGAAATACGGTCTGGTGGACTTTATTTTCTTTATTTAACGCATAAAAATAACACCGCGTTCAACAATGAGCACAATTGGGGCCATGGTATCTCTTTCGAACAACCCGCGACCCTTGCAGACATTGGCCCTACCAGACCCCGTCAGTTAGTACTGACATCTCTATGAAGCGCTCGTGGAACACAACGCGCCGTCGACCCGGGCCTGGTCCTTACCGGACGGTGAGCTGCCCATTGCTCGCCGTCCGCAAGCCCGCGCCTACGGTGGTCGGGAAGGGCGTCTCCTGCTCAGGCTGGTCTCCACTGAGGTTGGTCGCGATGGCCGAAATTATTATATTTTGAGAACATTTTGCAGCATAGTTCCTGAATAATAAACATTAAATAGAAGAGATATAGAATAAGTACTCTTTTTCTTTTTTTTTTCTTTTTCGAACCCTGCACCCTAACTGGCGTAGGTAACTCAATTGTCTCGCTGACGGTGGCGTGTGTGTTGGATCATTTAGCTCCCTTCATAATGGTTTAGCTGAATGGTGCTGATCAATGCGTCATGTTCGTGAACGGGCGCCATCAGTTGGGGCTGGTCATCTCTTAGCTGCCTCGGTATATTTTTAATTATCTTATTTTTGGATTGTTGTTTTGTTAAGTATATTTGTTGTACTCTGGACGCTTTTAACGTTTTACGTCTTTTTTATTTATTACATCGTTCTCACATTATATAATTTTAAATTCAAAAGTAATGATGTACTAATATTTTTGTAAAACATAATTTAAAAAGAGTGTCCATGGAGTTTCTTGCCCGTTCTTCTCCATAGGTACCTACGCTTTGGAATGGGCAACTAGCTTCATATTTTTTGATTGACCGACTTCTTGACAATTCAAAAGTGCCTGTTAATGGTTTAATTGAAATAAATGCTTTGACTTTGACTAACACACTACCAATTACAATCGGAATAATTTTGAAGGAAGCTAATCCATTGCTTCGTATGTTCGCAAAATTTGTCAATAACGCAATGAATGCTGTTGAATTGTCAAAATAAAAGCCATTGCTATTGTTAGTGTGTTACGTGATTACCCCTTTAGACTGCAAAAGCTAATTGTCTTGCCACTGCGCCATCTACTTCAAAACAGGCATCTGGACTTCTATCTTCTTCTATATAATAAAATCAATTGTCGTTCGTTAGTCTCGCAAAAACTCGAAAATGGCTCGACCGATAGTGATGAAACTTTTTTAATTTGTTGTGTGCGCGCCGGAAAAGGTACCAAACAAAAAAAAATTGAAAAAAAGCCACCAGCGCTGGGGCTCTGTCTCGCATAGGGTCTTAGCATTATGCTAAGCGATGGCCGTTTTACTTGGATGTGACGCATATTTTACCCCAACTTGTTCTTTTTATGGGTTCCGTACCTAAAGGGTAAAAACGGGACCCTATTACTAAGACTCCACTGTCCGTCTGTCTGTCACCAGGCTGTATCTCATGAACCGATCACGGTTAATTTCAACTGTCTAGCTTGTATTTCTGTTGCCGCTATAACAAAAAATACTAAAAACAGAATAAAATAAATATATTTAAGGTGGGGCTCCCATACAACAAACGTGTTTTTTCGGCGTTTTTGCCTTGGTACGGAACTTGGTACGCAAATATTATTGTTTATTGTATCTATTTTCGTTCTTGTTTCTTAAACAAAATCATACAACGAATATGCATTACAGTTATATTTTCACTTCATATATTTCTCTTTCCCACAATAGTTCGAAGGGCCAGCCAATTAAAGCAGCTATTTCCCGATTTCAGGTCAACCTAAATGCCACAGACACGTTTTCGGCCTGCCCGGCTGGCATGCTAAAATATCTGTCTGGAACCGAAATAATTTAGATGGAAATATTAGCTAATTGTTCATTCAGAGGTTCCATTTCCGCTAGTTTTCACGGGCGGATATTTTAGTGACTGTATGCGTCATCGTCATAATGCGGTTAGACTGGAAGCCGACCCCAATATAGTTGTGAAATGGCTTGGCAGATTCTTGCGTCATCAGCGTATTCCGGTTAGACTGGAAGCCGAAACTTTATCTCCCAGTCCTTGGACGTCACTCGGTCACCTTACCCCATCTGTCATCGCTGCGCCTTACCAGATGTCCTGACCAACTCCATTTGAGTCCCATAACTTTGTTTTCCGATACCGAAAACCTTCTTACGTCTGCGGATCTCGTGAAAATTTACCCTTGAAGTGGTTTAATGTGAAACGCAATTATACTTTGCTCGATCCAAGAATTAAAGCGAGGTTCAGCTATCGCACCTGGGACCACTGCGCCGCGTGGATAATCCACAGTCACTATTACCCCATCAAAGCAGTCAGCTTACTTTATGTTCATTATCTTTTAGCCCTTCGGCCATCACGCAACCGAGTTATCTTAATCTTTGACCCAACTTCAAACCACCCTACTTCGTCTTTATGAAAATAAACATTAGTCAAAACTTTATATTTGGATTTGCCATTACTTTACCAAGTTTCTACATTCAATCCTTCTAATAACAATCGCATGACTATAGACAATATTACAAAAATGATAATAGACAAAGACGATAATACACGGCCTATTTACGCCTTGATGGACGCGGGACACGAGTGAGAAAATCCATGATAAATACTTACCCATACCGATTCAATCTAAACTGAAAACTCTAAACACATTTTACAGTTAATTTCTAGGGTTCCGTACCCAAAGGGTAAAAACGGTACCCTATTACTAAGACTTCGCTGTCTGTCGGTCTGTCTGTCTGTACGTCTGTCCGTCTGTTTGTCACCAGGCTGTAGCCCAAGAACCGCGACAGCTAGACAGTTGAAATTTTTACAAATTATGTATTTCGGTTGCCGCTATAACAAAAAATACTAAAAACAAAATAAAATAAATATTTAAGGGGGTCTCCCATACAACAAACGCGATTTTTTTGGTCTTTTTTGCTCGATATCAAAAATGGCAACAGGTAGGCACTTGAAATATTCACCAAATACTCAGTTGTATTTTTACTTTAATAATAAATAATAAAATTAAAATAAAATAAATATTTAAGGGGGGCCCCATACAAAAACGTCATTTTTTGCCATTTTTTGCTCCATATCAATATTATAGGTTACAGGTGCCTACCTGTAACCTATAATATTGATTTGGAGCAAAAAATGGCAAAAAAATGGCCTACTTGAAATATTCACAAAATACTTAATTGTATATTTACTTTAATAATAAATAATAAAATTAAAATAAAATAAATATTATACAACAAACATGTTTTTTTCGGCGCTTTTGCCTTGTGGTACGGAACCCTTCGTGTGCGAGTCCGACTCGCACTTGGCCAGTTTTTCATTTATTACTAGCTGACCCGGCAAACGTTGTTTTGCCATATAAATTATTTCTAGCTGCCCGGCGCTACTTCGTTCGTGTGGTATCCGCTTCGGACAAAGGCTTGGACCAGGGCCGGACGCGAGATACGTCGGGCTGTCGTTAATGATGATGAGCCAAATTCAACCGTGTAAACATATGGGATTTTATTTATAAAGTTTGCTTAAAGTTATGCAATGATTAACGTCTACTTACCGATACATTTTATGACGTTTAAAAACATCTTTTAACTTATTACCAACGTTTATAAATAAATCCTTAAGAGTGCAATTCAATATCAGACAAGCTTTGAATTTCTGCGCATTTCAATCAAAGTAAATTAGTTTTGTTAAGCCGTGTAACGTTCATGCGACAGCCATTACAACCCAACCAATTTAGAAACTCATAATTAATATCCGCATATCTCACAAACTCAGTCAGTTTCTGTAAATGGCAGACCTTTGGGCTGATGGTTATGTACAGTCAACGAAAGAGATAAGTATGCAGGATCGTCGGATTTCATCATCATTTCAGCTGAAAGATGTCCACTGCTGGGCATGGGCCTCCCCCAATTTTGGGGGGGTTTGCCATAATCGCCACGCTTGGCAGGCGGGTTGGCGATCGCAGTATGGTATGATGGTGTAATGCATAGAGAACGCTGCTGCCCATTCTCCGGTCTCCCTTAGTCGCCTTTTACGACACCCACGGGAAGTCGTCGGATATAGTTTAAGTTTAGTAAGAAACCGATGGATGTTCTCGAAAACAAACAGCTCATTCATCAAATTAAATTTCAGTCGACAAAATCCATCAGTTTCTTACTAAACTTCAACTACATTATTATTTATTTATTTATTCAAGTTACAAAGACTCATAGTCAATATAAAAAATTCAATATACAATACATCACACATATACATCAAAAAATAAAATAAAATACATTAACAATACAAATCAAAAACAAAAACCACCGTACCTCCGACCCTTACACACTTAATGACCGACGACTGTAGGTGACGTGCAAGTCACTGCAGCGTCGCATGTATGGACAGTCGAGCCCAGTCTGTCCTGGGTTTATATCCGACGAACCTGCATACTTATCTCTTTTGTTGACTGTACCATTCTCTCATTTAAGATTATAAACAGGATGGACTTGGCAAACGCAGCCAGATTCGGGGCATAGCCCCAGGGTAGTTGAATCTCTTAATGTTTGTGTGGTTCGCTGATGGTAGATTTAAGCTGTATTGATTTACTGAATGTACGGATAGTGTGCAGTGTAGTTTCCTTTGAGTGAATATTGCAATTTGCAGTACAGAGAAGATATATTGTATGAATATGAATGAATGATCCCAGCGTGGTTAAAGCAGACTCGATTAATCGAATGGACTCCAAGATTCGCACTAGCTCCTGTAGCCTCATGTTCATGGTGCTACAGCGACCATTTCATATCAAGGAGTAGACCGGAAGGCGCTGTAATGGTAAGGAAGACGTGCCTGTAGGATAGGTAAGGATTTAAAAGCCTACCGGATATGTATCCTAGAGCATTGGACTAGTGGAGAGATGGGTAATTATTATCTATGGATGGGCATCTTTTAACGACCTCGCCGCTAGGTTGGTTCAGGTCAAGCTTCACCGGTGCGTCTTTTGGCGAGGTTCTACTGCTTTCTCGGTTCTTTAGCATGTCATTGCTCTGCTGTGTTGTGTTAGATGTTGCTGTTTTCAATGTCTTCGTCGGAAGTTTCACTACTATCCGTTTCCGGTTTTTTGCAAATCTCACTAACAGCGAACTTGATCTTACTGAAGGTATATTGCATGAATACGAGTGAATTAATTGTTTTGGCCCCAAATAGATATACACCATCTTGGGTGAATACCTGAATTTGTTTAGTTATTGGTGCAAGAGAAATTTCAGTGTTTCAGGGATCGTTTACAGACACAAATTTGTTTGTTTGCTGCACCGGACGACGTCATTACGTCGGCGCCGGTTGTCGCTGAAAACCAGCGCTGGGGCTCTGTCTTTCATAGGGTCGTAGCATAATGCTGAGCGATAGCCGTTTTGCGTGGATGTGACGCATGTTTCCCCCAACCCTTTCTTATTTTTTTTGTGTTTATGTTCTTTATTGCGTCATGTTTTCCGCAAATAAACGTATTTTCTTTCTTTCTTTCTTTTTCTAAATGACACATAGATGCACACCCAGATATACCTACCGCATTTCATTTTATGCGTATCGAAGCTGATATTTCATCCGCTGTCACCTAAATGCACAAAAACAGTTAAATTTTAACGTTGCAATACCTCCCTCTGGAATAAAATTGGCCCTGTAAGTATACAGTACAACAGTTACAGTAGTGTTCGTAACGCATGCAGTAGCATGCGTTTACGAACACTATCTGTACGTACAGTCAGCAAAAGAGATAAGTATACAGGATCGTCGGATATAGTTGAAGTTTAGTAAGAAACCGATGGATGTTGTCGACAGAAATTTAATTAGATAAATGAGCTGTTTGTTTTCTATTAATAAAATTAAATTTTATTCGAGAACATCCATCGGCATGTAAAATAATATGTGAAATAAAATAATTTGTTTTTTTTTATTAAAATAAAATAACGAATATTTTTCGTTGGTCTAGTAGTCGCAAGCGCTCCTGCTGAGCATGAGGTCCTCGGTTCGTTTCCCAGGTTGGGTTATGGAACTTTTCCATCAGGAATTTTTCAGTAGCAGGAGTCTGGATTTGTGCCCGGTGGCAATAGGCTCCCCGCATATTGCGAGTTATTCCGGTCTGATCCCCTGAACCCCCCTTTACCCCCCCCCCCCCTCCTCCTCGATCCCCTGCTTGTTCGTCTTCTGTTTTAATCTCTGTCTTATCCACTACAAACTTTCTCATTCCGGTTTGATCCGCTTTTTCTTTTGTTTTTATTCCTGAAGGATCGTCAGCAACAAAAATAAGTACAGGGTTTCATGGGACTTAAACAAAACACACGAAATGTGGGTTTGCTATAGGTACACCTCTACCTAACCTTACCTTTCGAGGACTACAAGCGTGATGTTATGTTATTTGAAATATTAATACGCTGGATAAGTTGATCCTAGTATGATCCAAAACAATAGATCCTGGGAAGATAAAAATTTCGTTTCACGGCCAGACAATATAATTACTTAATATGTTAATCTCGACGGCATTGTGTAAGGCGTAGTAGGTATATATTATATTCATAGTTTTAATAGGGTCATGCGTATCTTTATATTTAAAATAGTTATTCCTCAATTTTCATGATTGCTCCTACCACTGTTTGTCTCTGCATCACCCAAAGGTTGACTGGTAGAAAATGCCTATGGCATTAAGTCCGCCTCTGTACATTTATGTGCTTGAAGTATTAAATAAATAGATAAATAAGCCCAGGTATTCACGGGCACGTTTTCCCCGCAGCGATATTATTTTATTCGCGCACTGGATTTTCAACGCAGTGCTTATCGCCGAGAGTTGAAAATCTAAAGGCCTCTACACATCAAACCCGTCGGCCCGCCGGCTTTGCCCGGCGGGTTAGGCCGCCGGACTTGTTTTGCGATAATCGTGTTGTTTTTGCCGGCCGGCACCAACCCGCCCGGTAGAGACGGCGGGCCGGCGGGTTTGGTGTGTAGAGGCCTTTACACTTCTAACAGTGTGTTTTTTTGACGCGCTGGGATGCGTTTTGTTGGAGAGAAAAAAAAAAGAGTTAAAAATCCAGCAATATTTATGCGAACGTGGGCTAAGTTATCACGTGGTTCCTTTTTTCTCTGTTTGAGAACATAATTATGTCAGAATAATGCCGGATTTAATGACTTCATTTTAATTTTCATACAGTTGGACTCTGGATTTGAATAGGATGTCCTCGTAAGTCGTACGCTCAATCTGTATTCTGATGTCGTACGGTTAAAAGTTGATTGTATATATTAACTAGAGCCCCCGATAAAATTGAGTTAAAGTAGTTAACAGTGAACAACGGATTTTTAGGTATTTTAGAAAGAAATAAAAGAAAAATATTTTATTTGGTTAAGCCGTTGGTCCCGGCTGTCATTTGTGAATCTTTGACAGTCGTTACGGGTCGTGAGAAGTCCAAGAGACAACCAGTCTTACCAAGGGGTATCGTATTACCTAGAATTGGGTTGTGGAGGTCAGATAGGCAGTCGCTCCATGTAAAATACTGGTATTCAGCTGCATCCGGTTAGACTGGAAGCCGACCCCAACATAGTTGGGAAAAGGCTAGGCTGATGATGATGACACGCAGGAAATACAAACAAGAAATAGGAGCATTTAAAACCAACCAAAATTACATTAAAAACTTGGTTGTTTTTAATGTAATTGTTTTTTTTTTTTAATAAAAAAGTAATGACATAATGTTTAAAAAATAAATACCGCAGCACTGATTTGCTGTGATCTTATGGGTTCCGAATTAAAAAAAAAAAGGACAGTTACCTATAATCTCACGTTTTTATCCTAACATGGTGATCGGTACAAAATCTAGCCATTTTTATGAAGCTTTTATCACACAAGCTTACCCATCGAATAGTATCCATCCTGTACTTAAAGGCCAAAAAACACAAGGCAGTATTTTGGCTACGAAAACTGCTCGCAACAGGATAACATGCACAAACGAATAGAAAAAAAATAGCATCATAAACAAAGATTAACGATCGGTAAGCGTCGTTTTGAAACCCGACAATGGAAGTTATTGAGATAAAACGGACATTCAATAAGCAATCCTGTCGTTCCTTTACTAAAAGTTTTTATTTATAAGTAATATGATAATATTTACATAATCTATGCTAATATTTAAAATAATAATAATATGTACATTTATATGAAAAAATAAGCAAAATAACCATAGGGCATCAACAAATTCGTCCGCATCGCTGTCAACAGAAACAGTGTCCAAAAGGCTGGCAGGATTGCCACGTTGTATGGCAATGCTAATTCTTTGGCCAAGAAATACCTAGGCAAGCCCTTTAGTCACGTGAAGAGTCGACTAACCATTTGGCGATATCTCGAAAAACCAAGTCACTCGGACCCTATGGCCCTAGTGTTTCAACCGCAAACGGTTTGAACATATAACTCCCAATCAGGTTGGAATATTTTCGCCGTTTGAGGTTTTCTGCACCTGCAGCGGCCGCCTAGCACAGCCCACCGTGCTAGGAAGATTAAGAATTACTAAAAACAGATAAGTTACTAAACTTAACTTCCAAAGTTAAGTTTAGTAACTTATCAAGAGGAAAATGTAAGAAACACTTTGTTTTTTTTTCAAATATAATCTATATACCTATACTAAGTGTGCATACACACTAACGTCATGTTGTTGACGAGTGTCGCTCATGTATATGCATTTAACAATCATTTCTCTAAGCCGATCAAGCCATCGACAAGTACGTCACTCGTCTTCTCCCACCGCCCCATTCTCGACTTGTTTTGCTACCAGCATAAAGGAGCGAGCGGCGAAGCGGCGAGGGACTTGACCATTGGACATCGTACGGACATCATGTGCTCAGAAACTATCTCGCGTTCCTTATCTGGTTGTATCGTGTACCTCAGTGTATGATTTGCTTGTGTGATTTAATTGTTCATGAAATTATAATCTGATTTGAATTGCAAACCGTTTTCCTATTGCGCAATAACCAACACTACCCACTTATTACGCCCACAGTAATTAAAATATGCCTGATAATAACGAGACACACTATACCTTCTCCGTCACACACTTAAACTAATATAATAAAGCTAACGAGTTTATTTGTTTTTTTTTTATTAAAAAGCACTAATCTCTGGAACTACAAGTGGCATTTGAAAAAAAACCGGGCAAGAGAGTCGGACTCGCGCACCGAGGGTTCCGTACCATCATATTTTTAATTTTTCATCGGCGAGGCCTATATTCATCAGAGGTTTTTAACACTGTGCACTGCGGTGTAGAATATTGCATTTTTATCTCAGCACCATCTCTTGACCGATAGTGGAACTAATGTAACTATTGTTGATGATTTCTGAAAACTTTGCTATTTAGAGACTTCGTTTTATTTTTCCTATAATCTTTACATATTTAAACTTCTATCACATAGAATAATTTCAGATTTTTTTTTTTTTGCAAACTTCGGAGATAAGGGGGGGAAACGTTTTTTTTTTAATTTTTCATCAAATGTCAAAAACTGCGCAGCCTAAAAAAAAGAAAAAGTGTTTGAGAATGTGCAAACTGCGCTCTTTCATATGATACCCCAGATAGTAGCCCCACTTCGAATTTTTCAGATCCCTTTTCAGTCCCTGTTGCAAAAAATATACATATATTTTTATTTCTTTCTTATTTGCCAAATAGTTGGGCAAACGTCATCGAAAACTATTCGAAATTTCAAGTTGATAGCATTAGTAGTTCTTGAGATATCCAGTCAGACCCAGTCTGTGACAGACATACTAGGTCTCACCATAAGGGTTCCATTTTACCATTTTGGTACGGAATCCTAATTATATTTTTATTTGATACCTATAAGATAGATAGATAATTCTTGAGGAAGACTAGCTATTATATTGGGTATTCTTAGGCTTGGCTATTTAACATCTAGCTGAGAAACCTGTGTTGTTCCTGAGGAACCGAGCCAAAAGAAATAACAAGTCAGAAAGAACGCTAAGCGAAAACGAAGTAATAGCGCGAAATAAGGAAACACGCAGACAAAGTCGCGGTCGCAGAAGCAGGTTATTGAATAAAAGCACGATAAGCGCTGGTCCCAGCTCTCATTTGTGAATCTTTGACAGTCGTTACGGGTCGTCAGAAGCCCGAAAGTCTGACAACCAGTCTTACGAAGGGGTATCGTATTACCTAGTAATTGGGTTGTGGAGCTCAGATAGGCAGTCGCTCCATGTAAAATACTGGTATTCAGCTGCATCCTGTTAGAATCGAAGCTGACCCCAACATAGTTGGGAAAAGGCTAGGCAGATAATGATTAAAAACAAATGATCAACAAAACAATCTCAAGGTCAATGTTTTCAAAATATACAATAAAACCTTCTGTCAATATGATAGACAAGAAATGTTTTGTTTATAATGAGCACAACGTCTGAAATCAGAACAGATGGCCGATGCGGCCGAAAGATTTTGGAGAGGCGACCGCGTCAAGGAGGACTACAAGGAGGACCGATGACCTGGTGAAGGCTGCAGGAATCCGCTAGAAGCGAGAAGCAGAGAACCGTTCGATGTGGAGGTGCTTGGGGGAGGCCCATGTCCAGCAGTGGACGTTTTTCGCTGAAATGATGATGATGATGCCACCGTTTGAAGTAGGATGGTATTCAACACAGAATCAACTAAACAGTATTTTGTATAGTACACTGAACAATATCTGCAAGGTTTTCCTTTATGGGCACGTAGGTAGAAAACAACCCAGAGTCACGCACGGGTTGTTAACTACATTAGCTTCGTCACACTTTACTGTGAGGTGAGTAAAATTGTTATATGTAGTTACGTATAGAAAAAAGCTTACTTTCTGCACATGGGTATCATAAAAGGCTTATTTATATTACAAGTATATCTTATAAAATATTAAATGAACTAGAGTGACCAGGAGAAGGCAGCAGTCTAGACGCCAAAGACGGATATCTGAATGTTGAGGTGCAATCGGAAGAAGCCAGCTATATCCAGCACTGGACTGTGATACTGTTGTACATACACATAACTTTAAGCAGGGTTCTGTAATCCCCAAAAATAATAAATTGGGGTACATGAACTTTGGAAACTTGTTTACCATAAAATTATTAAATAAATTAATCGAAATGTGGAATTTCGAAAAACCCTTTCTTAGTGGATTCCTACTCTTCACAAAGAACACACCCTCTAAATTTCATGTCTCTAGGACCAGCGGTGTAGGGTTTGGCTTTAAGGGGAATATGATGATAAAAATGAGGACATACGAGCAAAATTACTCCTAAACAAAAATACAGAGAAACGATAAAACATTTCATATTTATCTTTCTTCATTTCCAGAAAGTCATAAAATACGCCATGTGAATCGCTTAAAAAAATATGATCGTACCTTCCCTCTTCGGTTTACGTTTATGACAAATCATTTCCGTATCCTCGAGCCGGCGAATACGCACAGAAAAGACATGTTTATTCACTTCCTTGTAATAACAAAACGAAGGAATCTTATAGAAATACACTGATTTATCTTCTATTTATATATCTATACGAATAATAAAGCTGAAGAGTTTTTTTTGCTTGTTTGTTTGTTTCAACGCGCTAATCTCTGGACGTGTTGGTCGGATTAGGAAAGTAAGCAGAAACCAAAAAAGGAACAATAAATGATAGAAAGAAAGTATAGGTACTAGCCACGGAACACAGCCAAAAAATAAATAAAAACCTAAAGTGCTTAAAAGCACTAGAAAACTGATAAAGCGAGGCAACTTGCATAAATAAAAGACAACTTCATATTCGAGGTACCAAAATTTCATCTAAAAACGTATTTCAGCAGAAAATCAGCTTTTGTGTCGGTGAAAGCGCGTTTTAGCTACGAACACGAAATGAATGGGCTCCAATTTGTATGCATTAGGTGCACGCTTGCCGCTGCAACATCCCACCTATTCGATAGGTTACGTTTTCAAACTCATTTAACACATAGCTTCCTTCTCTTTGACAAATTTTCTACCCGGGGTTTCTCGTTTATTTTCTGGGTACTATTACGTTTTCCTAGAACTGAAAGCGCGTATTAACCTTTTGAACGCCACACGTCAAACAATCAAAAACGTGCCCTCGGCGTCAAAGTCTGTCATGTAGGTAGTCGAACCGTGGCGTGCCGGGCACATTTTGGTTTGTCGTCTAATACATGACTGTGCAGGCAAAAGATTGAAATAGCCTTCTGTAGTACGCCAATACTTAAATGGACGTCCAGCGCACCCTGGACCACCCTCACACCAAGCTATACATTTCCAGTTTTAGCTAACCTCGCTTTGTATACCTTTTTTTTTTTATTCTCGGGGGGAAACCTTCAAAAAGCGCCTGGTCTTTGGGGATAAAACCAGAGAGTGTGGTATTTTTACCTCACTAAAACCAACCTGGTGGTCACCATCTGCACTAGGAAACGGTGCCCCCACCGTTACCTCTCAAAATACCCATCCGGAGCCCCCTCTTTGCAACGCCTGTTAGGGCACATCTCTGGGGAGACTGTAAAGGGGTCTCGTCAAAACCTGGCTAGCAAGTTTACAAGGCAGCACATGACCACTGTGCGCCGTCTCGCTTTGTATACCTAGGTTTTTCGTACTATCAGGAGCCAGCTTATACTGGTTAAGTATAGCTTGATGTGTAGACTATAGTCAGTTAGATGCAGTAGAACGCAACTCCTACAGGTTCCTTCCTAATCATCATCATCATCATCATTTCAGCCGAAAGACGTCCACTGCTGGACATAGGCCTCCCCCAAGCACCTCCACTTCCACCGGTCCTGTGCTTCCCGGATCCAACGGGTTCCTGCGGCCTTCACAAGGTCGTCAGTCCACCTTGTGGGAGGCCTTCCAACGCTACGTCTTCCGGTACGCGGTCGCCACTCCAGAACCTTTCGGCCCCATCAACCATCTGTTCTGCGAGCAATGTGCCCTTCCTAATCATCATCATCATCCTTATTTCAGCCGAAAGACGTCCACTGCTGGACATAGGTCTCCCCCAGAAGAGGGGGGATTTGCCATAATCGCCACGCTTGGCAGGCGGGTTGGCGATCGCAGTATGATATGGTGGTGGAATGCATAGAGAAAGCTGCTGCCCATTCTCCGTTAAGCCCCTCAGTCGCCTTTTACGACACCCACGGGAAGTATGGGGTGGTGTTATTCTTTAAGTCCGTCACCACACAGACAATTCCTTCCTAATGTTGGAGAGAAAAGGCTTCGCAGATGTACTGATCGTTGTAATACCAATAATAATATTGCAACTTAATATAACTGAAATACCACGCGCGTCCGAGCAAGACACGCGCGTCGCGCACCGCGTACAACGCCACACAATTGTCGGGACAGTACTTTTATTGTAATAATTAATTATACCAGTTTAAACATACAGTCCACTATATTTATTCCGCAAGAATAAGACCTAACACTGTACCTGCATAGTGCACATATCATAGCAATCAACTAGATACGTTACCAGTTGATTGAAACTCTAATCACAGTGGAAACCGGTTCCATTCATCTCAGTATCACTGATCAACAGGAGGGGACGCACCATACAATAGGTAACCCTCCGATCTCGTTTGCATCACTCCTGTCAACCGAACAAATTGAATTCAAGAGTCAGCTGAAGGGAACGGTTAGCTGTCGCTTATACATCGCGAATTGTTATAATGAAATGAGATTGTGCGAGATTTGTTGTTGATAATTTTGTAAATACATAAATAATATTATTTTACTAGCTTCCGCCCGCGACTCCGTCCGCGCGGATGTCGGTCTTCGCGTGGATGGTTTATTTCTCCATTTTGAGTAACTCTGACAATGACATCTTATAAATATCTATTGGACCCAAATACGGCTAAGCCTATAATAATTAAGGAGATCCCTCTATTGAGCTACTGCTGTTGAGCTCGCGTTCTGTAGTAAGTATTTTTTTCATAGTAATTCCGACCTTGATAAGTAGCATGTAGCAGTAAATTACTGACAATGACGAAAAGTTTGCAATAATAAAAAAGTGATCGTGACAATGCGACAGAAAGTTAATTGAGAGCTTCAGCATACACAACATTGTTAGTGAGCTCGTCCGGAATATGAACATGAAGATTTCTTGGACTGCTCACATGGGAAAGAGCTACGTAAAGTTGCCCGTGTGAAAAACAACTCGCGGTAAGATCTACGCCGGCAACTCCTAGGGTCTGACCTTGAGCCTTATTTATTGTCTTGGCGTAACACAAAGCTACAGGAAACTGTATTCTCTTAAATTGAAATGGAAAATTATCCACTACGGGTAATGCAACGTGTGTTCTACAGAACAACGTCTATGAATAAAACCGAAAAATAAGATTTTTTTTTCTACGTATTTTTCCAGGATAAAAAGTATCCTATTTTATGCCCAGGATAATAAGGTATAATTATACCAAGTTTCATCGAAATCGAACCGTTAGTTTTCACGTGATGCCTGCATATACAGACAGACAGACAGACAGACAAAAATTTTTTTAATCACATATTTGGGTTTGGTATCGATCCAGCAACACCCCCCGCTATTTATTTTTTCAATATTTTCAATGTACAGAATTGACCCTTCTACAGATTTATTATATGTATAGATGTATAGGCGACTCGCACGATTTTATTTTATTTTTTGGGATGCATGAAGAAGCCTCCTCGTGTAGCGCAGTTTGTACCGCCTGTTACTCAACTGAACCGAGCGCTCGGCGATTCCTTGACAGTCACACCGAACACCTTATTTCCGGCGTCAAGCAGCCTGCTGTGTTTCGTCGATGCGTGGGGAGTTCCAGTGCCTTAGGTATCTTCTGGGCACGCTCGTTCCATCAGACCTCATCCAACGCTTTCCATCAGGCGTGATCGAGATCAAGGGCGGGGAGCCATTCAGCAATAAAAAAAAATTGTGGGGGTCGAAAAAAGGAAACTAGCGCACAGAATTGATATGAGTTAAATACACTTCTGGACACATCTATTGGCCCACCTTGTATTTTCAGTTTCGTTTGGTCCTAGCTAAAATTTTATATTAGGTCGAGCAAAAAGTTTTTATGCAGTTTTGAACCTGGCACATTCACAATTTCATTCAATAGTCTTTTTTGAATTTCGAACACAGAATTTAAAGAAACAAAAGACAATTTGGAGCCTGTTTGTTGATATCAAACAATCGAATACTAAGAAAACTTGGTTTTATTGGTTTACTTGGATTTAATTCTTGAAAAAGTGATTGATATCTTTGGTTTTGCAACAAACATTACGTATTCTTAACATTAAGGTGAGGTTCTATCAATAATCTATGGATACTTCACCTGAAGTCGCCGCCCAAGCTGTGGCACTTATTCAGGCCGGACACAGCCAAAGAAACGTGAGTGCTCAACTTAATTTAAGTCGATCTGCGGTCCGAAATGTTTATCGGAGGTACCTAGAGACTGGCGGCTTTGTTCGTCGCCAAGGAAGGCCACGATCTCGGGTCACAACTGAAAGGCATGATCGATTCATCGTGACGACCAGCTTGAGAAATCGTCACCTTACCTCCATTGAGATACAAAACCAACTTCGCGACTTCCACGGAGTATCTGTGAGCGCTCGAACTGTTCGGAGAAGGTTAAAAGAACGCGATATGGTACCACACAAGCCAGCTAATGGGCCCAAACTAACGCGAGCCCACCGAACAGCGCGCCTTCATTTCGCACGCAGTCATTTAAATTGGACACAGCAAGATTGGAGCCGTGTACTCTTTTCTGACGAGTCTAAAATTGTGTTACATGGCAATGATGGAAGGAAGAAGGTCTACCGACGTAAGGGAGAGCGTTTCACACAATGCTGCTTTGAAGAGAGGGTTGCTTATGGCGGTGGCTCATGGACTGTCTGGGGCGGTATATCCGCGAGCGGCAAAACTCAACTTGAGGTTGTTACAGGACCACGGCTGCCAACATTAAATGCTGAAAGGTACATTCGTGAGTGCTTAGAACCTCACGTGATACCATACGCGGACTATGTGGGCCTAAATTTCCTTTTTATGCATGATAATGCAAGAGCCCATGCGGCCGGCATCGTCAGGGAATATCTTTGGGATGTGAACATCACAGTTATGGACTGGCCAGCCAGAAGCCCAGACATGAACCCCATTGAGTACATGTGGGACGAGCTAAAAAGACGTGTTAGGGCTCGTCAGCCAGTTGCCCAGACGATGCAGGAGTTGAAAACTGCCATAGAAGAGGAATGGGAGATGATCCCTCAAAATTTCATAGAGCGGTTGATAAACTCTATGCCTAATCGTATGAGAGCTGCGGTAGATGCCCATGGAGGCAACACGCGTTATTAAATTAAACCTTTATTTGATAAAACATGTTTTTTATTCAAAAATCAATTGCCTTTAACAAGGCGCATATCCGACTTGTTAGGCGTAGCTCCATGTCGTATGGTATTCTGAATTCAAATTTAAAACAATACGATCGAAAAAGATGGTAAAATGTATCAGGTTTAAAACTGCATCAACAGTTTTTGTTCCATCTAGCAATCATATTTCGGTAGGGGCCATCGAAACCTAAACTCTAAGGTGGGCCAATAGATGTGTCCAGAAGTGTATTATAAAACGTGTACTTTTTTCTTAATTTCATACAATTCAAAATGTGCCAATTGCCTAATACATATTTCTGGAGCTGTCGACTCGCCCACAAATAAATTAACTTCGTGCGAGTCGCCTATACAAAAAATAATATTATTTAAATAATATATAATAATATTATTTTGACGATTCGCATGTTTCGGACAAGTAAATTCGTGCGAATCGACTAATAAGCCGAGTAACTATATTTCTGGCAACCCTAAGTGCTTGGCCAGACTGGCAGCGCGGGTGCGGGGCGGACGCAGCGCGGCATAAACATAAGAACTTCATTTGAGTATCTATAGAGGGCACGCGGGCGCGGTGAGCGGCGCGGGGAGCGCGTGGGCAACTCACGCTGGAGCTCGTTCATACAAGTGGCCGCAATGGGTGCGCTGGCAGCCAGCACGGTGATCGGGGTTCTTAAACTAATTCGAGCTTTTTTTTAGTAAAAATAAGTCTTCTTCATCCATATTATATTTTGACAAACACTGGACACGGCACCACGCAGAACGCAGCCGCGCTAATAGATAGATAATAGATTATCCTCGTTATAGGTATTGTTATTGTTATCATAAGTATTCACTGTTAAAAACTTGATAAAATAGTAATGTTTTGCATAACCTAAAACTTGTAACAAGTATCTAATACCTAATTTACATTATTCAATAATTCTTTCATTATTTCAGTATGTCTGTAAAAGTAGACTAGCTAAAATCTTAAGGAATAGTGTAGCAAAACATAGAAAATATTATAAAAACAAATCATTTAAAAAATTAAAATCCCGACTGCTTTAAAAGTAACTTTAAATAAAAACTATATATATAATTAAAGTCAAGACATGTCTTGACTAAAAAAAAATGTCTTGACCAGGAAAAGCTATTATCTACGATGTAAAAATTAACATTGTAAAAAAAATGTTTTAGTTCGGAACCCTTTGCACGCGAGTTCGATTCGCACTTGGCCAGTTTTTTGAAAAAGTACACGAACGAAATTGTATAAACGTAACCATAAACCAACTAATATGTACCCACAAAAATTACGTTAAGTTGGGAGAGTAAAAAAAAGAAACTGACAACACTTACAAAATATGGCGTGATTTGATAATCATAAAAACAAAAAATAAATATGTAGTTTCTTGGTTACTTACCGACGGTAGGTGATGTGTTTGGTATTTTTTATCCTTCCTTTATAATTCCGGCACAATTTAATAGCACATACCGTCATTTTGTCGCTGATATTTGTTTTTTACTTGGCGCGCGTAATACGTATTGACAGTAAAGGGACACGATCTGCACTGATCGGCGGGTAAGCAGTTGTGAGCCAATAATGGCTGACACTTTTTGACTCGTTTGCGTGCACTTGACGCTCCATCTAGACATTTATAGAATCAAAGCATCTTGTATCATTTTTCAATCGTCACTTTATTTATCCTCTCTTCTATACAGTATAGCTCTCTTTTGTTTTCGGTGCGCGATAACAATAAGTGGGAAGCGTGTGGGACGCGGGAGTGGGGCGCGGGCGGTTGTCAATCCGTCAGTCAGTTGACTTGACGACAGGCTAGCGGAGTTACGAGTGTTACGACTTATATTTTCCCCCTTAATAAAATAAAAAATACAACATATTTGTGTACCTACAGAACTATCTGATTTCAAGAAGTATTTAATTGGTAGATCGCACAGGGTGTCGTCAGTGAACAGTCGATCTTGGGTCTAACCAAGTTGGCCACCCCAGCACTAGAGTGATACAAGATATGAGAACTCCGGTAAAAAGTAATTATTATCGATCAATATGTTATAAATATAATGCATGCATTAAAAATATCATTAGCGAAATTAATGCATTTATATTCTTCGCTTTATTCGCAAATAATGTTTATATGCCCCGCCTCAAAAGCTCGCATTGGGACATGCACCATTTTATGACGTCACAAGATTGACTCGATCGTAACACTTTTAAGAACTTTAACCCGACTTTAGAAATGACTCTCATTTTACTTTCAACTCATTTTATTTTTATTTTCCTGACATCAAGTCTTTTACTGTCCTGTAGACGCAAAGGATCCATAAGACACTTTTATTTTTGTCTGACCGTCAGTGGCTGAGCAAAATTGTGTGCTTTCCCTAGAAGGTTTAAATAAAACTAAAAAAAAAACAGTTCTATCACCGTAGAGTCACAAGCAAAAGTATGTATATACTTGACTTTATTCAAAGGCGATTTTCTCCTTTATTTTTGAATGAAATTTTATAATAGTAGGAACATAGTATTTTCGAACCCATAGGTTTATGTAAACTGTCGTATTTCAACGTTGCATTCGTTATTTCGTGAAACAATCGCAATTTAAAGTTGCCAAGTGTTTGACATGGTGCTCGTGACTGTACACGTGAAAGAAGCGGAACTTTTTAGACAATAAAGAATAAGGGAAATTTAGTTTAGTTTAGTTTTTTTTTTAGACAAACAAAGAGAGAGAGATCTTTCTTCTCTCCCACTTAACGAAATGTGCATAAACGCGACGCGTCCTTGAAATTTCCTTGACTACTGTCGGACGGGCTCGTTGCTTCGTTAACGGACTTAGGGAGTAGACCCCTCGTCCAAATACCGAATCGTCGCCTTAGAAGTTTCACTTCAAAAAATCTGTCTTTGTTGATACAAAATATTTTTGAACTACAGTGCAACGTGTAGTACTTTTAAATTTGAGGCAATCATATCACTTGGTTTCAGTAGGCTTTATATTTTATTTATCTTTTTGATAGTTTCTTTTATATTTTGTGACTGAGAAAGTTGTAAGCTTTGTGGGCGGTAGATTTGTAGACCATTTTCTATTTTACTAAGTACCTGGTACTTGTTGACAGGCCTACACTGTCCAAATGTGTTAACACTGTAATTTGAAAACATTGTAAAAGCCAATTTTTGACGTGAAAACTTCTTTAAAAACCATTGAACTCGCGACACTGTTACCGTAACCGACACCTCTCTTTTAAGTTTTGGCCATTATAAAGACATCAACACGCGGTACATTTTCTTTGGGAAGAATGATCTTCAAATATATTTATAAAATTACTATGCTTTTTCAAGTTTTCACTTCTATCGGCACTCCTGAAGTGCCACTGTTTTTTTTAAAGAGCGTCAGTGGACTTTCCTTCCGACTCTTCCCCATAGAAAACGACCAATTGCAACCATGGCGCTTCTGGTGTTTCATAAGTTCCCATTATATTGACCTTTACACAAGAAACTGGGTAAAATTCCCTCACACTGAACACGCAGTACGATTACTAATACATTAAAAGGCAAAACATAATAATCCATACATCAAAAATAAAACATAGTAATCCATACATATTCTGTTAGGTAATTTAATAAATATGCCAATGACATAATTTGTAGAGAGCTAGCTATCGTAACTTTAGAGATATCGTCGTTTTAATAAAACGCGGCGTAACCGCAAGCGACCGGCCAAAGAACCGCAACGCTACGCGCGTATCGCGCAAAAATCGCTCTACGGCGGAAGAAAATGTTTTGATTTTCTGGCATCAAAATGCCAGAATACTTGGATGGCGCTTAATACAGGTTTCACAGAATAATGTCCAATTTACCTAGTCATAACAGCCGCACGGGTCGATTGATCAGGTTAAGTTACGCTTGCCGCGGTTGGTCCGTGGATGGGTGACCATATTTACATATCTAGACCTCTCCGTACCTCGGAATGCACGTCAAGCCGTTGGTCCCGGCTGTCATTCGTAAATCATTGACAGTCGTTACGGGTCGTCAGGAGCCCGAAAGTCTGACAACCAGTATTACCAAAGGTTATCGTATTACCTAGTAATTGGGTTGTGGAGGTCTGATAAGCAGTCGCTCCATGTAAAATACTGGTATTCAGCTGCATCCGGTTAGACTGGAAGCTGACTCCAACATAGTTGGGAAAAGGGTAGGCAGATGATGAACTTATATTTTTTATTAGCCGTTGATGCCCCACTGCTGGGCAAAGGCCTCCCTACGCTCTTTCCACCTGTCTCCGTCTAGAGCTACCAAGGACTCAAGGACCAATCTGTATGAAAGGAGTCCCGAAGGCTAATTCTACTAATATATAACGTTCGAAATCTAGTCTCAGTCTCATCTCGGCGACAAACAAATGTCAAAAACTTGTCAAAATGTAGGGAAATTAAAGGTAATTTTGACAGATTGAGGCTGAGATCAGACTGTGAACGCTCTTAAAATTAGTAGAATTGCCCCTCAGGTCATACCGCCATCTCAGTGTAGGCCTGCCGCGATGTCGAACCCACTGGGTGGGTTAATAAATAGCTTTTGTAGGTACGGTTAAATAGTTTCAGATTGTAAAGATGGATACCCGTTCTAGCCGTTTGGGGTTGAAACACCAGGGCCATGGGATCCGAGTGCCCACTTGGTTTTTCGAGATATCGCCAAGAGGTTAGTCGACTCTTCACGTGACCAGAGGGCTGGCCTATTTGGCCAAACAATTAGCATTGTCATTCAACGTGGCAATGCTGCCAGCCTTTTGGGCACTGTTCCTGTTGACTACGATGCGGACTTTACTTATTTTTTCATTTAAATGTGCATATTATTATTATTATTTTAAATATTACTATATGGTATATCCAGTATGGTTGTCACTTGGCCCAAACTAAGGTTTTCAAAGTAGATAAAAAATTTACTTCAGTTACCCTTTCCCCTATGGGGATTGCTGAAACTACAGAACCCCTCGTCTATCGATCTTACTAAGATACTTTTCCCTTTTTGTCCCCGTCCATATCTGCGGAGTAGTTGCGTAACACACTAGTAGCAGTGGCTTTCAGCTTGACAGTTGAACAACATTCATTGCGTTATCATTTTTTTTTTTTTTATGAGCAAAGAAATTTATTGAACACATGAAACAGTGGATTAATAATTTATCTTTAATTCAGACATATGTCCATACATTTTTACAAAGAAAGTATTAGTAGGGTTATTAATAGTACACACAAAAAAAATAAAACAAAATAAAAATAAAAAGGTGTTAGTAATTTGTTAGTAAACAAAACAAGTTACACACTAAGACTATTTCCTATTTCTGTGCAGGTGTACACTTGCCCAGTACAAGGACCGTAAAAGGACCGTCTATTTTGCACGCTAACGTTCTGAGGACAGTGTTGGTGCTACAACGGACCCTGCTCATCATCGATGCAGTTCTTTTCCTAATGATGCAAAAGAAGTCATCGATGGAAGCATCCGCAAACATTGCGGAAGCACTGCAGTACAGGGGTTTTCTCAACACTGCCCTCAGCGCGTCATTGTACTGAACACGAAGGGCGTTGTAAGCCCGCCGCGTAAAGTTGATCCACAGACTGCACGTGTAAAAAGACTGACAGAAGGTTCTGAAAAGTGGATTAGCAATATCTTTTAGATTATTCAGATTGTAATTGAAAGTGTTTTATGCAATTAGAAACCCACGAAGTACGTGGGTACGTGCGCATCAAATTTTATTAGGCCGAACCTTTCATCATCGTCATCTGCCTAATGCTTCCGAATACCAGTATTTTACATGGAGCAACTGCCTATCTGACCTCCACAACCCAGTTACTGGGTAATACGATACCGCTGTTTTTTTTTAAGACTGGTTGTCAGACTTTCGGGCTTTCGGTGTTTACCAAACAAAAATATTCTCCAATAGAAAAAAATGTTTGAGGCGATCTGAATGTACCTCTACAATGTTATATTACTGGCTCAGGATTTGAGATGACCGCGCCGTCCTATTGTCATAGCTTGCGCGATGACGCGATGCGATGAAACAGCTCGCACGAAAAGAAATCGTGTGTCCTGTTTTGGAGCGTTACGATCACACTTAAAATGGCTCTTAACAGAGACGCACAGTTTTTGCACAGTCGGGCAATATTTATTTAATCGTAAATGGGGCAATATTTATTAAAAAAAAGAAAACGTGGACCACATAATATGCTCTATAAAAACAGAAATCAGCGCGGTGAATTTCACAATTCAGTATTTCGACGTAAGGAAAAAAGAAGATTTTTACGAATATTTGTCAACAACTACTATGTCAACAGAAACATTTGATTACCAAATGTAATCAAATGTTTCTGTTGACATAGTATAATGAAATACGCAGTGATTGTACTCGTTAAACTCGTATTAGTGTGGAACAAAGATTGTTGTTTCCTTGCCCCCGTCTCCACTTGGTCGCGCGAGCACCATTAGGACATTCAGTACTCATCAGTATGTTTGATCGGACGATGGTCCGATCAATACGATGCGACGATGGTCGCGCGACGAAAACTGGACAATTTGGTCGCATCGCATGATCACGCGACCTTCATTACGACACTCAGTAGATTTCAGTATCAAAATCAAAATCAAAATGTTTTATTTCACATAAACCAACATGGGCACTTATGAAACGTCAGAAGCTAGGTGCACGGTTCCAATTGGTCGTTTCCTATGGAGAAGACGTAAGTATGTTTCAACGCACGGTCGCACGATCATTTTCGTCGGACGCACGCATCATCGCACGAGCATTATCAATAGGACGGCGCCTTACATTTCATTGTAAATTAAAGCGAAGTGAGTTAGTTAAACGGTTTACCGATCCGTGGCAGCTTGGAAGAAATGCAACTGAAATTCACGCGGTTCTTTCCCCTTGCGGAAAGCCTTACGCAAGCATTAAAACCACGTATATTTTATTTTCCAAAACAACACAATATTTGTTTGTTTTCTCCAGCTCGTCCCGCCATCTTCTACGAGGTCTGCCGCGACGCCTTCTGGCTGTGCCAGGGCTCCTGGTCCTCCTGGACCAGTGGTCCACTTTAGCCCTGGATTCCTGGCCCTCTTTATTAGTGGTTTTAATGAGAATCATAACACTTGGTTTTAGTAGGTTTTTATTATTATTTTTCTTTTTTTATTATCTATCCTTTTGATAGATTCTTATTTTGTAAATGTGAGGACTTTGTAGGCCTTATAGACTTTAGATCTTTAGACCATTTTCTATTTTATCAAGTAATCTGGAAACATTGTAAAAGCCAATTATTTTTAAAAAGAGTAACCATGGAGTTTCTTGCCGGTTCTTCTCCATAGGAAACGACCAATTGGAACCGTGCACCTAGCTTCTGACGTTTCATAAGTGCCCATGTAGGTTTATGTGAAACAAAACATTTTGATTTTGATTGATCGAAACAGCTGGAAGTCATGGGGAGAGGCCTTAAACCAAAAAGGGGCAAACGTTAAAAGTAACATATATATTTTCTTGACACTTAGTAGGTATTTTATATACTCAAACTCACACAAAGTGAAAAACCCAAGGTAACCAAGGTACTTCAAGGTTATATTGGCACAAACAAGTGGACAGTGAAGCGTGACGTAAGTGTTACATCTTCTCGACGTTTGTTTAGGACCTGCAATGCGCAAGGTAAGGGCGCAGGTGTATTCTATTCAAACTACTCGAAAAGCAGCTGTCCCTAAGTTATTGACTGTATTTTGCTCTCGTTTTTTGAAGAAAAACTTTGTCCTGAACTGTAACTGTTTGCTGAAATAAAGAAAAACACTGTTTTAACGGACTTGTAAATACAGTGAAGGAAAAATAAATGTGAGTCTATGTCATCAGATAATATTTTATTTATTCATAAATACATTTCTTTCTACTACACAATAAAAGTTGTGTTTTCCTTCGCCGTTTTGAGAGCTGTCATGATAAAATAAATTGCACAAAGTGCCTGCCTGGATTCGAACATTTCGAACACACAACCTCCAAATCGTACACACTAATATTATAAAGGTGAAAGTTTGTGAGTGTGTCTCTATGTGTGTGTGTGTGTTTATAGTTTGTTACTTCTTTACTCTTAAACGGCTGGACCAATTTTGATCAAATTTTGTATGGAGGTAGCGGACACCCTGGATTAACATATAGGCTACTTTTTATTTCGATATTCCCACGGGATCGACATTTACGCGGGTGAAACCGCAGGGCGCAGCTAGTTATATGGTTGGAATATCCACCGACGGCCGCCATGGCCCACAGACAATCATGGTCTACTTGAAGGACTGAGTGTTGTAACCAAACCCATAACATAGAACATAGAATACACTATAACGTACAACTAGTTAGTAGGTAGTCTGAACCTAGAAAACCTCTCCCCAGTTTCACCACCAGTCATAATTATCATTTTATTAACTTTATTTTGTATGCTTATTGTTTTTGACGTGAATACGTCTTTAAAATTGCTTCCCTAGTGGGAGGCAAGTCAAAAAAACCAATGATAACAAAATCGGGGGATACAGTTTGGTGTTGCAGCTTCATGACTATCATCTCCATCCTAAATTAAATCACACTATTAGATAGCTAAAAGATCAAAAAAATCATTACTCCAAGTTAGGACTGTGACGGATCACGCCGGTGGAGCGCCGCCATTTTGAGGTAATTTTGCTGCGTATCGAGATTTCCACTTAGTTATAACTTTTGACTCTGAAAAGCAACGACGTTCGTTTAAGTTCCAAAATCTATCGATTGTATACAAAATATTAGTGTAAAATAGTGACAATGAATATAATGTGAAATTAAAGAAAAATAATATCAAAAATAATATACACGTCAAAAAGCCAAATCCAAATACAGAAATCGTATACGGTTGGAAAGGGCTTCTCAAGAGCAATTGAATGGTACCAATAAAACACCATATGACCGAGTCAAGCCGTGCCTAGAATGTTAATGAATGAATGCGGCCGAGCGGATCAACCCCATTACGTAAACGTATTCAAGTACAACACACGGCCGTGTCCATGACACTGCTACACCCCATTTTCTTGTTTGTTTTCATATTATTTTTTTTAGATAATTACCTTGCTGTCTTTATTGTGAATGCTGCGTTTACCTGGAATAAGCATACAAACCAGCGCTTTTATATTATTTCGTCTTCTATTAATTCCTTGTATGTACTGCCGTCCTTGTGCCAATAAATAAAAACATCCAATCTCGGCTTGTCCCAACCGCCTTTTAAGGTCGTCGATCCCACTAAAATATATTATATTTATGATAACCAATATTCTTCTTCAGCTCAGTGCTCATAAAACAGTATCTAGGTGTTATCTAAACATTATGGCCATCTTAGGAGTAGTAAATAACGTTATCACAACAACGATATAGCGTATCTAGCCTCTTTTACTGCTCGTAAAGACTATTCTAGGAGAAAGATGGCACCTAATATTTTATATTAACTGAAAAGATCTAGACACGGGCTTAACAGCTAAAAGGTTTGAATGAATGAAGGAATGAATGAATGATTGAATGACGGGCGATATTGTATTGTTACTTATTCAATCTATACTAATAATAAAACTGAAAGTTTGTTTGTTTGTATGAACCCGCTAATCTCCTACCTCTACCGGTCGGATTTGAAAAATTCTTTTTTCATTTGATAGCCCAATTCTTGAGGAAGACTATATAGGTAGACCACGTATCATCACGCTAAGACCCTTAGGAGAAGAGCAAAAAGAAAAAAGTCAGAAAGAACGCTAAGCGAAAACGAAGTAATAGCGCGGGTAGCGCTTTATGCGACGGGGAGGGTCGGGGATCAGGAAATTTAACGCGAACGAAGTCGCGGGCTAGTGAATAAATAAAATAATAATGTGTACTTTGTTATCTTTGTTTTAGAATAAGTTGATAGATCATTTATTTTTAGCCTGTTTTTTTTTTTTGAAGTTTCCGTACCCAAAGCGTGCCAACGGGACCCTATTACTAAGCTCCGCTGTCCGACCGTCCGTCTGTCTGTCATAGAGCTGTATGCTTTGAACCGTACTAGGTACCTGAAATTTATACAGAGTGTCTATAGCCGCTATAACAACAAATAATAGAAATAATTTTAAGTTAAAAATGAAAAGAAATGTTTACAAAAGTATTAAAAAAATATATTGTTTAATATTGTTCGGTGGTACGGAACCCTCCGTGTGCGACTCCGATCTCGCACTTGTCCGTTTTATATTTATTTTTTAACGATAAAATGCTCGGTCTCTATATCCATTTTACTTTCAACGCTTTTAAAATACTTACATCTATTACAAAGTCTTGACTTGTTTGAAGTCTTGTCTAGATAGTCTTGAAACAATCGCCAATACATTTCATTTCAATAACGTTTCTGCAGCGCATCAAAAAATCCGTATGTGCTAATGAAATATTGCACCAGACGGAAATATCTATTTTATTGATTTGGGGCTTCACGATATTGGAAGCTAAAAATGTTGGTAAAGGTCAATTAAGTAGCAGTATTTGCCACCAGTAAAACACCGTAAAGTCCGTTTTTGCTTTTAGCCACCCAAAAAATCCATCCTAAGGTGGATAAGTGGAAACGCATGTCTGAGAATCCATCCTCAGCCTATTTTCGTTTATCCAACTAGGCCTAGGGTGGATTCTCGGAAATACGTATTTAGTATTACGTATTTAGATGTTACTAAGTTAATATAATAGTTGTTCTGTGTTATTGTTATGTATGATATTTATATAATTGAGGATAAGTAGTATGTTATAAAAGTTCCTTATTAGGTTAATTTAATATTGTAAGTATATAAATACCACACCATCGCATTAGGTTAGACCTGTTATGATAGTTGTAAATGTAATCTATCTATACATATAATAAAATTGTAGAAAAGTGGTGTCTGTACAATGGAAATATATGAAAAAAAAGTAGCAGGGGTTGTTATTAAATCGATGCCGAACCCGAAATTGTAATTAGTTTTTTTTGTCTGTTTGTCTGTTTGTCTGTGTGTTTGTGCACGCTAATATCAGAAACGGCTTATTCGATTTAGATGCGGTTTTCACTAATATATTGTAATAAGCTTCACTTAACATTTAGTGTTTATTTCATGTCAATCGGTTCATAAATAAAATAGTTATGTCAATTTAAAGAATCACTGCGAACATTTGTTAAGGTATTCTATCAGAGTACGTTCACGCCTCGCACCTGCGCGTCCGTGACTATATAAAGCGCGCTGAGAAACACGCCCCTGCCATAATTCCGATCCAGCCTGTCCCTTGCTGCCCTCTCCCAGCGACGCCCTAAGCCGAGGTCCGTACCCCACAGGGGGTGCCCTTAGCGTGTAGTCGCTTAGTTTTTAAGTTTATATTGCGTAGTTAAGTTTATAAGTGTATTATGCCCTGGCTGGAGGCCTTAATTTATTGAGGCATCTACAGGAAAGCCCGGTTAAGCAGTCGATAACCCCTCAGGTTGAACTATGAGACGACCATTTCAAAAAAAAAAAAAAAAAAACGCGCCGCTGCCATAAGGAATCAGTTATTCGTAGCGAACGCACGTATCCTGGAGAGTATAGGCGGATTCGATTATTGCGATTCACTTGAATACTGACTGTTTGCATATTTCATCTATCTATACATATAATAAAATTGTAGAAAAGTGGTGTCTGTACAATGGAAATATATGAAAAAAAAGTAGCAGGGGTTGTTATTAAATCGATGCCGAACCCGAAATTGTAATTAATTTTTTTTTGTCTGTTTGTCTGTTTGTCTGTGTGTTTGTGCACGCTAATATCAGAAACGGCTTATTCGATTTGGATGCGGTTTTCACTAATATATTGTAATAAGCTTCACTTAACATTAAGTGTTTATTTCATGTCAATCGGTTCATAAATAAAAAAGTTATGTCATTTTAAATAATCACGGCGAACATTTGTTAAGGTATTCTATCAGAGTACATTCACGCCTCGCACCTGCGCGTCCGTGGCTATATAAAGCGCGCTGAGAGCCACGCCGCTGCCATAATTCCGATCCAGCCTGTCCCTTGCTGCCCTCTCCCAGCGACGCCCTAAGCCGAGGTCCGTACCCCACAGGGGGTGCCCTTAGCGTGTAGTCGCTTAGTTTTTAAGTTTATATTGTGTAGTTAAGTTTATAAGTGTTGTCGCACTTATTTTTGCCGCTGGCAATGGTGTCAAAACGTCACTAGAGGTTTGGAGGGGCGAGCGAGGACAGCCATTTTATTGAAGACGACTGGATGGCGGACTCATTTTGGGCTGACACGGTCGTCGAAGCAACACCTCTCCGTGATACTCCATTTTGGTATTTAAGTGTAATCGGTATCAATTAGAAGTAATGTTAATTATTCCAGTGTATTTGATTGTATTTTTCTAAATGAGTTTTGTGGTACCTTTAATAAAAATAGAAAAAAGAATGTAACCGTTAATTATAAATTGTAGATATCTTTCTTATCATTAAACGCTTTATATTATTATGATTTACTGACCGTTATTTTATTTTTCTTATATCAGAAGTGCTAAACCTACCTACGCTCACAAATATGCCGCGCAGCCGCAAACGAAGATCAAGAAGAGAGCCATCGACGAGTTCAAGTACGTCGACCTCCAACTCCGGCAGCAGCAGTAGTGCAAATGATCGCAGGCCCAAAAAGCGACGCCGCCGTAAGGATTCGCAAACCGTGAGTCAGAGTGTCGTATTATCATCAGTGATTCCCGAATTTGACCCGCTTATAGACAGTGTAGATATGTGGATTAATGTTGTTGAGGCGAATTCGCGTGCGTTTGGATGGTCCGATAATATGATAAAGTATCAGGCGCTTCAAAAATTACGTAATACCGCGAAAACTTGGCTAGACGCTTTGCAAAAAAACGAAACCAGGTGGACCACGTGGAAGTGGAAGCAATGGCGCGAAACTTTATCAGATACGTTTCAAGTAAGAAGTGATACGTTCAGATCTCTTAAAGAATTAATTGATACAAAACCTTTAGCAAATCAATCTTTATACGATTTCTTTTTTAAACAAAAGTCTAAAATAGATCGCTTGCAGTTAAGTTTTCGAGAACGAGATATAATATCTATAATAGTAGGTTCAATAGGTGACAAGAACCAAAGTATAGCTGCCGAAGCAGGCAATTTTAGGTACTGTGACGATTTAGCCTCCGTTCTACACGGCAAAATCCATTTGCCTGCGGTTAATGAAGTCCCTTCTAGATACGCGTTGCCACCAAAACATTCTTCTCGACCGTTACAATCCGGGCACCAAAATGCAACGAGTAAATCTGACACCAAAGTTGAACCTTCAGTGAATAATAATAATGTACCAAATTATACCTGTTACCGATGTGGAGAGGCAGGCCACAGAAGAAATAATTGTACCGTCAAAGATGATGTGAGGTGTACCTTCTGCAAAAGGTTAGGGCATTTAGAGGCAGCCTGTCACTCCAAGTCAAAGCTTAAGGTCGAGAAAAATGTTGAGGTGAAAATGATTTCTGATCCAAAATTAAAACAAAAGTTTTACAAACCAGTTTTAATAAACAATGAGGAATGTAATGCATTTTTTGATATGGGTAGCGACTGCTCTTTAATTACATCTGCGTTAGTAAACCAATTTAAATTGCAACCTTTTCCTTTGAATAAACCTATTAACTTAGTGGGATTTACTAATGATTTATCTGCTACAGTAACTAGGGCTGTCTCAGTTAAGTTTAAAGTCGATTCTGTGGAATTAATTATTACGTTGTACGTTATTGATGCTCTATCTGGCTGTGACATTTTGATTGGGAGGAATTTTACAGAAGACAAAAATATAATGTATCTTCGTGTTGGAGAAACTTTAACGTTTCAATCGGCTCAATCATTGAATGTGTGCAGTATTAAAGTTACCAATAACTTACCACGTGAATACCAATTAGCATTAGATAACATACTATTAAAATACCCTCAATCTTTTGCTCAAGATTTATCCAATTTAGGAAAAACCTCTTGTGTAGAATTGGAGATACAACTAACATCTAATAAACCTATTTACCAACGGCCGTATAGGATGTCAGAGTCAGAAAGGGCTATCACGCGTGAATTAGTAGATGACCTTTTAAAAAATGGGATTATTCAAAACAGTAGTTCTGCGTATGCTAGCCCAGCTCTTTTAGTTGACAAAGCATCTGGGGCTAAAAGGCTATGCGTAGACTACAGGCAGCTAAATAAAATCACTGTTAGGGAAAAATACCCAATGCCCATGATAGAGGACCTCATTGACAGATTACAGGGTTGTAAATTCTATACTTCTCTTGATCTAAAAAGTGGTTATCATCAAAAAAGCGTCAAATCTGAGGATGTGCACAAAACTGCGTTCATAACAAGTGATGGCCATTTTGAATTTTTGAGAATGCCTTTCGGAGTATGTAATGGGCCAGCTTTTTTCAAAGATTAATGAATACAGTTTTGGGCAATCTACGTTTTGGAAGTTTAATTTGTTACATGGATGATATTCTCATCGCTACGAAAACCATAGAAGAAAATATGGGTTGCTTAGCAAAGGTTCTAGATATTTTTGTCGAGAATGGGTTGACTATCAATTTAGACAAATGTTCCTTTTTCAAAGACCGAATTACCTTTTTAGGCTATGATATTGCCGAACAAGGCATCAGTCCGAGCTCCCGAAAGCTAGAGGCTATTTCAAAATACCCAATCCCAAAGTCAGTCCATCAATTAAGACAATTTTTAGGTTTGATTAATTATTTTAGGAAATTCATTAAGAATTGTGCGCTTCTATGTAAACCATTGACTAGTTTATTGAAAAAGGGTGCGAACTGGCAATGGGGCCAACAACAAGATCAGGCTGTAGCACGGGTGAAAGATGCATTGATTGAGAATGCAGTACTCACCGCCTTTGACCCTAAATTACCCATAAATTTATACACAGATGCCAGTCGTGATGGCTTAGGATGTATCTTGACACAGCTAACTAAAAACGGCGAAAAACCTGTGTACTTTTATAGTCGTCAGACAAGTAATGATGAAAAGAAATATCATTCCTTCGAATTGGAGCTTTTAGCAATTACCACCGCTTTACAAAAATTTAGGCATTATTTATTAGGTACGAGTTTTAAAATTACAACAGATTGCAATGCAGTACGACACGCATTAAGTAAGAAAGAGATAATTCCACGAATAAGTAGATGGGTATTGTATACGCAGGATTTTACGTTTGAAGTAGTTCACAGGGCCGGGTCGCAGATGCAACACGTTGACGCTTTAAGTAGGAACCCTATCGTTACTTGCAACAACGTAACTGATGAAGTAGAAAGTGTAAACACAATTACTGAAGGCGATTGGTTGCTAGCGGTCCAGTTGCAAGACCCTAGTATATGTAGTATTAGAGACATATTACAGTCAGGCGAGGCCGAGACGAATAAACATTTATTTAATGTATATGAATTATTGGGAAACAAAGTTTACCGTAGGACTGAATTTGGCAGGCGTTGGTTAGTACCAAAGAAATGTATATGGTATGTAATTCGCGCTAATCATGATGATGTAGGGCATTTTGCAGTCGATAAAACTATTGAAAGGATTAAGTCGAAATATTGGTTCCCTCGTTTAAAGAAAACCGTTTCAAAATATATCAAAAACTGCTTGAATTGTATCTACTACAAAAACATTCACGGTAAAAAACCAGGCAAGTTGTACCCAATTCCGAAATTCGCTAGGCCATTCCACACACTTCACGTCGATCACCTTGGTCCATTTGTTAAAACTACACAGCAAAACAGTTACCTGTTAGTTATAGTTGACTCTTTTACCAAATTCGTTTTTATTTCGGCTGTAAAAAAATACAAAAAGCAAACTTGTCACGAATGAGTTAAATAAGATATTTAAAGTATTCGGAAATCCAAAACGCCTAGTTTGTGATGCAGGTAGTGCCTTCACATCCAAACTATTCACTACTTATTGCAATGATAAAAATATTAGACTTCATATCATTGCAACTGCTGTTCCACGCTCAAATGGCCAAGTCGAGCGCTATAATCAAACAATTTTAGAAGCATTACGTAGTATGAGTGCTGATACTGATAACAATAAGTGGGATCAGCACATAACTAGCATACAACAAGGCATTAATAGCACTCTCAATAAAACCACATCTACCGTGCCAAGTGAGGTATTTTTTGGGTACAGAATTCGAATGAATAATGACGCGATCACTGATGATAATAATGAGCATTTTATTGACGTCACTGCGTTGAGGAATAAGGCCGACGCAAATATTAATAGTAATGCAGAACGACAAAAGGCATCCTTCAACTCTAAAAGAAAAAAGGCCCCTATTTACAAGGTTGGAGACTTAGTGGTACTCAAAATTCCGAGTCACACTAATGATGGTCAAAGCACTAAGCTATTGCCTCTATACAAGGGGCCCTTTCAAGTGACGAACATCTTGGGGCACGATAGATATCAAGTGGCGGACATGAGGGGAGCTGAAAGATCTTCCAAAAAGTACGATGGTATTGCCTGTGTGGAGAATATGAAGCCCTGGATCCGCGTTGCTGAAGTACCAGATGTTGTCAAAGATACATAGGTATACTATAAGTGGTATTATGGTAATTTTATAATAATAGCATTTTTTTTTAAACTCCGCCCCTAATACGATCTACTGACTGAAACTTCTGCCTTTATCGTTGGTGTGGTCCAATGCATTCGCTTTAAACATGGATGTTTATAGGGTGTTCGGTTTTGGAACCAACAGGTATCCTTGGTGAACGCTGTTGTAGTATACGTGGTGATACACAACTAGATCGATACTAAGTGAACATTGGTCTAGTTCAAGCCACATACTATATATACGGGGTGATACACAACTAGATTGATACTAAGTGAACATTGATCTAGTTCAAGCCACATACAGTAGGAGCATGTTAACCGTCGATGGCATACCATGCTCTAATCTGTCGAACACCTTATCTACAGTCCCATGTTAAAGCAGTTCACCTGTGTTTAGAGGTAACATCCAGCTTAAACTAATATTGTTCTTTAATGTTTTGCAGCTTCTACATTGGACCAAAACGCTGTTCGAGGACGAACGCGTGAGCAGGATAGCCGGATGTTGTCGCACTTATTTTTGCCGCTGGCAATGGTGTCAAAACGTCACTAGAGGTTTGGAGGGGCGAGCGAGGACAGCCATTTTATTGAAGACGACTGGATGGCGGACTCATTTTGGGCTGACACGGTCGTCGAAGCAACACCTCTCCGTGATACTCCATTTTGGTATTTAAGTGTAATCGGTATCAATTAGAAGTAATGTTAATTATTCCAGTGTATTTGATTGTATTTTTCTAAATGAGTTTTGTGGTACCTTTAATAAAAATAGAAAAAAGAATGTAACCGTTAATTATAAATTGTAGATATCTTTCTTATCATTAAACGCTTTATATTATTATGATTTACTGACCGTTATTTTATTTTTCTTATATCAGAAGTGCTAAACCTACCTACGCTCACAAATATGCCGCGCAGCCGCAAACGAAGATCAAGAAGAGAGCCATCGACGAGTTCAAGTACGTCGACCTCCAACTCCGGCAGCAGCAGTAGTGCAAATGATCGCAGGCCCAAAAAGCGACGCCGCCGTAAGGATTCGCAAACCGTGAGTCAGAGTGTCGTATTATCATCAGTGATTCCCGAATTTGACCCGCTTATAGACAGTGTAGATATGTGGATTAATGTTGTTGAGGCGAATTCGCGTGCGTTTGGATGGTCCGATAATATGATAAAGTATCAGGCGCTTCAAAAATTACGTAATACCGCGAAAACTTGGCTAGACGCTTTGCAAAAAAACGAAACCAGGTGGACCACGTGGAAGTGGAAGCAATGGCGCGAAACTTTATCAGATACGTTTCAAGTAAGAAGTGATACGTTCAGATCTCTTAAAGAATTAATTGATACAAAACCTTTAGCAAATCAATCTTTATACGATTTCTTTTTTAAACAAAAGTCTAAAATAGATCGCTTGCAGTTAAGTTTTCGAGAACGAGATATAATATCTATAATAGTAGGTTCAATAGGTGACAAGAACCAAAGTATAGCTGCCGAAGCAGGCAATTTTAGGTACTGTGACGATTTAGCCTCCGTTCTACACGGCAAAATCCATTTGCCTGCGGTTAATGAAGTCCCTTCTAGATACGCGTTGCCACCAAAACATTCTTCTCGACCGTTACAATCCGGGCACCAAAATGCAACGAGTAAATCTGACACCAAAGTTGAACCTTCAGTGAATAATAATAATGTACCAAATTATACCTGTTACCGATGTGGAGAGGCAGGCCACAGAAGAAATAATTGTACCGTCAAAGATGATGTGAGGTGTACCTTCTGCAAAAGGTTAGGGCATTTAGAGGCAGCCTGTCACTCCAAGTCAAAGCTTAAGGTCGAGAAAAATGTTGAGGTGAAAATGATTTCTGATCCAAAATTAAAACAAAAGTTTTACAAACCAGTTTTAATAAACAATGAGGAATGTAATGCATTTTTTGATATGGGTAGCGACTGCTCTTTAATTACATCTGCGTTAGTAAACCAATTTAAATTGCAACCTTTTCCTTTGAATAAACCTATTAACTTAGTGGGATTTACTAATGATTTATCTGCTACAGTAACTAGGGCTGTCTCAGTTAAGTTTAAAGTCGATTCTGTGGAATTAATTATTACGTTGTACGTTATTGATGCTCTATCTGGCTGTGACATTTTGATTGGGAGGAATTTTACAGAAGACAAAAATATAATGTATCTTCGTGTTGGAGAAACTTTAACGTTTCAATCGGCTCAATCATTGAATGTGTGCAGTATTAAAGTTACCAATAACTTACCACGTGAATACCAATTAGCATTAGATAACATACTATTAAAATACCCTCAATCTTTTGCTCAAGATTTATCCAATTTAGGAAAAACCTCTTGTGTAGAATTGGAGATACAACTAACATCTAATAAACCTATTTACCAACGGCCGTATAGGATGTCAGAGTCAGAAAGGGCTATCACGCGTGAATTAGTAGATGACCTTTTAAAAAATGGGATTATTCAAAACAGTAGTTCTGCGTATGCTAGCCCAGCTCTTTTAGTTGACAAAGCATCTGGGGCTAAAAGGCTATGCGTAGACTACAGGCAGCTAAATAAAATCACTGTTAGGGAAAAATACCCAATGCCCATGATAGAGGACCTCATTGACAGATTACAGGGTTGTAAATTCTATACTTCTCTTGATCTAAAAAGTGGTTATCATCAAAAAAGCGTCAAATCTGAGGATGTGCACAAAACTGCGTTCATAACAAGTGATGGCCATTTTGAATTTTTGAGAATGCCTTTCGGAGTATGTAATGGGCCAGCTTTTTTCAAAGATTAATGAATACAGTTTTGGGCAATCTACGTTTTGGAAGTGTAATTTGTTACATGGATGATATTCTCATCGCTACGAAAACCATAGAAGAAAATATGGGTTGCTTAGCAAAGGTTCTAGATATTTTTGTCGAGAATGGGTTGACTATCAATTTAGACAAATGTTCCTTTTTCAAAGACCGAATTACCTTTTTAGGCTATGATATTGCCGAACAAGGCATCAGTCCGAGCTCCCGAAAGCTAGAGGCTATTTCAAAATACCCAATCCCAAAGTCAGTCCATCAATTAAGACAATTTTTAGGTTTGATTAATTATTTTAGGAAATTCATTAAGAATTGTGCGCTTCTATGTAAACCATTGACTAGTTTATTGAAAAAGGGTGCGAACTGGCAATGGGGCCAACAACAAGATCAGGCTGTAGCACGGGTGAAAGATGCATTGATTGAGAATGCAGTACTCACCGCCTTTGACCCTAAATTACCCATAAATTTATACACAGATGCCAGTCGTGATGGCTTAGGATGTATCTTGACACAGCTAACTAAAAACGGCGAAAAACCTGTGTACTTTTATAGTCGTCAGACAAGTAATGATGAAAAGAAATATCATTCCTTCGAATTGGAGCTTTTAGCAATTACCACCGCTTTACAAAAATTTAGGCATTATTTATTAGGTACGAGTTTTAAAATTACAACAGATTGCAATGCAGTACGACACGCATTAAGTAAGAAAGAGATAATTCCACGAATAAGTAGATGGGTATTGTATACGCAGGATTTTACGTTTGAAGTAGTTCACAGGGCCGGGTCGCAGATGCAACACGTTGACGCTTTAAGTAGGAACCCTATCGTTACTTGCAACAACGTAACTGATGAAGTAGAAAGTGTAAACACAATTACTGAAGGCGATTGGTTGCTAGCGGTCCAGTTGCAAGACCCTAGTATATGTAGTATTAGAGACATATTACAGTCAGGCGAGGCCGAGACGAATAAACATTTATTTAATGTATATGAATTATTGGGAAACAAAGTTTACCGTAGGACTGAATTTGGCAGGCGTTGGTTAGTACCAAAGAAATGTATATGGTATGTAATTCGCGCTAATCATGATGATGTAGGGCATTTTGCAGTCGATAAAACTATTGAAAGGATTAAGTCGAAATATTGGTTCCCTCGTTTAAAGAAAACCGTTTCAAAATATATCAAAAACTGCTTGAATTGTATCTACTACAAAAACATTCACGGTAAAAAACCAGGCAAGTTGTACCCAATTCCGAAATTCGCTAGGCCATTCCACACACTTCACGTCGATCACCTTGGTCCATTTGTTAAAACTACACAGCAAAACAGTTACCTGTTAGTTATAGTTGACTCTTTTACCAAATTCGTTTTTATTTCGGCTGTAAAAAAATACAAAAAGCAAACTTGTCACGAATGAGTTAAATAAGATATTTAAAGTATTCGGAAATCCAAAACGCCTAGTTTGTGATGCAGGTAGTGCCTTCACATCCAAACTATTCACTACTTATTGCAATGATAAAAATATTAGACTTCATATCATTGCAACTGCTGTTCCACGCTCAAATGGCCAAGTCGAGCGCTATAATCAAACAATTTTAGAAGCATTACGTAGTATGAGTGCTGATACTGATAACAATAAGTGGGATCAGCACATAACTAGCATACAACAAGGCATTAATAGCACTCTCAATAAAACCACATCTACCGTGCCAAGTGAGGTATTTTTTGGGTACAGAATTCGAATGAATAATGACGCGATCACTGATGATAATAATGAGCATTTTATTGACGTCACTGCGTTGAGGAATAAGGCCGACGCAAATATTAATAGTAATGCAGAACGACAAAAGGCATCCTTCAACTCTAAAAGAAAAAAGGCCCCTATTTACAAGGTTGGAGACTTAGTGGTACTCAAAATTCCGAGTCACACTAATGATGGTCAAAGCACTAAGCTATTGCCTCTATACAAGGGGCCCTTTCAAGTGACGAACATCTTGGGGCACGATAGATATCAAGTGGCGGACATGAGGGGAGCTGAAAGATCTTCCAAAAAGTACGATGGTATTGCCTGTGTGGAGAATATGAAGCCCTGGATCCGCGTTGCTGAAGTACCAGATGTTGTCAAAGATACATAGGTATACTATAAGTGGTATTATGGTAATTTTATAATAATAGCATTTTTTTTTAAACTCCGCCCCTAATACGATCTACTGACTGAAACTTCTGCCTTTATCGTTGGTGTGGTCCAATGCATTCGCTTTAAACATGGATGTTTATAGGGTGTTCGGTTTTGGAACCAACAGGTATCCTTGGTGAACGCTGTTGTAGTATACGTGGTGATACACAACTAGATCGATACTAAGTGAACATTGGTCTAGTTCAAGCCACATACTATATATACGGGGTGATACACAACTAGATTGATACTAAGTGAACATTGATCTAGTTCAAGCCACATACAGTAGGAGCATGTTAACCGTCGATGGCATACCATGCTCTAATCTGTCGAACACCTTATCTACAGTCCCATGTTAAAGCAGTTCACCTGTGTTTAGAGGTAACATCCAGCTTAAACTAATATTGTTCTTTAATGTTTTGCAGCTTCTACATTGGACCAAAACGCTGTTCGAGGACGAACGCGTGAGCAGGATAGCCGGATGTTGTCGCACTTATTTTTGCCGCTGGCAATGGTGTCAAAACGTCACTAGAGGTTTGGAGGGGCGAGCGAGGACAGCCATTTTATTGAAGACGACTGGATGGCGGACTCATTTTGGGCTGACACGGTCGTCGAAGCAACACCTCTCCGTGATACTCCATTTTGGTATTTAAGTGTAATCGGTATCAATTAGAAATAATGTTGGTGAAACATTATTTCTAAACATTTAATTATTCCAGTGTATTTGATTGTATTTTTCTAAATGAGTTTTGTGGTACCTTTAATAAAAATAGAAAAAAGAATGTAACAGTTAATTATAAATTGTAGATATCTTTCTGATCATTAAACGCTTTATATTATTATGATTTACTGACCGTTATTTTATTTTTCTTATATAAGTGTATATGTAATTCAAAATATGCTGCCCGAAAAGTCACTATTCCACGCGGACGAAGTCGCGGGCACAGCTAGTTATAGATAAATAAATAAATCCCGCTTCAGCTGACTATTTTGAGCCTGCAGAAAAGCTCCCAGCGGACCACCAAATAACATGGCCCATCTGGAAATCTCTTATCGACTAATGCACGGCTCCTATAAACAAAAACGAATCAATTTGCTTACCAATGGTAGCATTTTCATTGCCAAACTGGGCACATAAATAGATTCGTAAGATAAGTTTACCTGTGATAGCTACTTCCATATGGGAGCTGTCCAATAACAGCTGTGTAATTAGGTATATATATTATATTCATAGTTTTAATAGGTTTACGCGTATCTTTTTTATACTTAAAATATTTATTCCTCAATTTTCATGATTGCACCTAGTTTGTCTCTGCATCACCCAAAGGTTGACTAGTAGAAAGTAGAAAATGCCTATGGCATTAAGTCCGCCTTTGTACATATATGTGCTTGAAGTATTTAATAAATAAATAAATAACACCCGCACTTTGGTAGATCTTTGCGAGGCCGACGCTGACTCTATCAAAGTGGTCGAATTCTGATGGAAGCTTATTTAGGTTATACTACCTTCCGCCCGCGGCTTTGCCCGCGAGGTACGTCGATAGAAACTATCATATGTCCTTCCCCGGGATGCAATCTATCTCTCTGCCAAATTTTATCGAAATCCGTTCACTAGGTTTAGGCGTGAAAAGGTAACATACAGTCAGACAGAGTTACATTCGAGCTTATAAAATTAGTATGGATAAATGAAATCATAGATATGACGAAGTAGATGAAGATTAGGTACCTATAATATACGAATTTAATTTTCGGATCAGCATAGCTATTCACAACGGTATGGAAGCGTATCGAAAGGTGTAGATAGCTATGCAGCATAGCTATTCAAAACCAGTCGATTCCATACCGTATCGAACATCAATCAATTTTATTGTAGGAGTCCTCTAAATGCTTTTCACAAATCTAAATGATACTTTTTTGAAGTCTAAATACAGGTCCTCACTTGAACCGAAAAATGCTGAACTTCACTTGCAAATCACATTAGGACTAAATATTTAAGGTAAACATATGGTTCCTTTAAATTTTTTCTTCGGAAAATTTTCCCCATAGTGATTGATGGACGAGTATGTACTTTAGCAATTTCTCTCCTCCCTCCAAATTATTGTAACACGACTTGATCGATTAGCCTTTGATTTTACATATATTTTTATTAACGTAAGGCAGGATGTTATTTTTGTTTCGTATCTATATTTTTTTATTAGATGATTAGCCTGACCCGTCAGGCTTCGGCCCTAAGGGGGCCCTATCCTCGATGCTGACATCATTTTGAGGCGCGCGTGGAACACGTACGCGCCGTCCGGCATGCGCCTGGTCCTGATCGGACGGTGAGCTACCCATTACTCTCCGCCCGCAGGCCCACGCCTACGGTGGCTGGGAGTAATCAGCGGCTCCCGACACCCGGAGCGTCTCCCGCAGCGGCTGGGACGGGCTCTCTCCCTCATCCATCCCGCCACCTCCTTCACTAGCATGACTGCTTCGCAGAAGGAGGTGACTGCCTCCCACTCCCTCTCGCTCCGGACCAGGGCCGGACGCGAGAGGTCGCCGCCGCTGCAGATCGCCTCTACGAGGACACGGCGGTGCGCCGCCCAAGTTTTCTAACAGCCTCTGTTTATGTTTTCAATAACACAAACCGGATGTGTATAAAACCATGTCATCATCATAATCAGACTTAAATGTTCCCACTGCTGGGACACAGGCCTCCTCTCTTTGAGGGAGTGGTCTGTTATCCACTACCCGGGCCCAGTGCGGGTTGGTAAACGGGGCAAACCAAACTCAAAGCATTTGTTTCAATTAAACCATTTACAGGCAATTTTGAATTGTCAAGAAGTTAGTCAGTCAGAAAATATGAACCTAGTTTAATTTTTTTTTTCTGACTGGCCAACCATGGGCAAAGCATGGCAAACCATGTAAAAGGGGTTTTAATTCTAATGACAATATTTTGTTGACTAGGGATTTCCAGATACGAAATTCTGGGATCTTTGGAGCGAAACCCCTTATCACACGTAATTTTTAGCACACTTATAGAATGAGAGCTAGACCAAAAAGTGTAATATTTTGACCGTCACGACACTTTTGTTATGTTATAATAAAAGTGTACACGTGAAAGAAACTTCGTTCCATCCGGGTGTTCCATAACACCTCTCGTGTTTTTAAGTCTATTTATTTATTACCTACTAGACACCAGTGCCAAATTTAATGATGAGATGGATGGGTTATCTCTCAAGCATCTCATCTCTCTGTAGCAAACTGTGACAGGATACTATTCCCTTTCCTCCTTACTGTCTACCACCAAAGGAGCATCTCCCTGCAAGGTGTAACCTATCGTGGTCCACTTGGAATTCACTAAACCGCCTATGGACAAAAGTGGAAAGATGTAACCCCAACCTGATAAAGTGGGGCTACCTCGACGGAACGGCAAAGTGTGGATGTGGAGCTATGTCGCAAACCATGCTCCATCTCTTATCCTGCCCTCTGTGTCCTAAAGCATGCAGTCAAAGTGACCTCTGCGCTGCCACCGAAGACGCCGTGGCGAAGTTTTGGGCCAACAAGATCTGACATACAGTCGTGCCAGCGACACGAAGAAGAAAAACCATTTTAAATACGTACTCCTACCATTCTCTATTCTCTCTACGTCTGCTCAACTAATGAGTGTCCTCCAAGGATACACACCCGAAAATGTCAGCTTTTATTTTACGTAACAACACATATTTTATAAGCAGGAAAATTCCTTTTTCTGAAGAAATAACAGTCGTACTTTTTTATGCTGTGATCGCAATATTTGCAATGTTTGGCAATAATTGTGAATAAAATCGAATAAAATACGGCGGCAGCAACTAGGGTGCCAGGAAATAAGCACTTTGCCTGCCTTCCACGACTTATCAGTCTTGCAGATGACTAGATTAGATTAATATTCCTTCAAAGTACTGACTGCATCGGAAATAAAAAGGGAAGTTTAGTTGATTTTTTGGAACGCTGTTAACGGAGCTTGCGGTAGGAGTAAACTTGGAGAAATCGCCACTTAACGCAAAAGCGTTATAATAATAATAATTTATTTCAGACTTTTTGGCCATAGATTTGTTAGTAACAATGTTCTTAGCCTAGTGTTAGTAAGAGTAAAAAAGCAATGATAAATTCAGGCGCTTGCTCTCACATGAAGGCCCCCCCATCATGCCCCTATATCCTCTCGCGTCCGGCCCTGATGCAAGCCATGGTCCGGGGCGAGAGGGAGTGGGAGGCAGTCACCTCCTTCTGCGAAGCAGTAATGCTAGCGAAGGAGGTGGCGGGACGGCTCAGGGAGAGAGCCTCCCGTCCCAGCCGCCGCGGGAGACGCTCCGGGCGTCGGGAACCGCGTGACGACTCCCGGCCACCGTAGGCGCGGGCCTGCGGGCGGAGAGTAATGGGTAGCTCACCGTCCGATCAGGACCAGGCCCGTGCCGGACGGCGTGTACGTGTTCCATGCGCGCCTCAAAGAGATGTCAGCATCGAGGAGGGGACCCCTTAGGGCCGAAGCCTGCCTGGTCAGCGGAATTGTCCGAAAGGGTTACCGCTGGCCCGGAACACAAAGGGCAAAGGAAGGAACGCGGGTGGGTTTTAGTCAGTAAGAGTCTGACACTCCCTTCTGCTCCACCCAGAGCGGGAGGAGTCATTTGATGATTTCCCATCCGCAAAAAAAAAAAATCATGCCCCTATATGCGACTTTTTATTACATATAATATAGAGAGTCAGAGAGAGAGATAGTTTTCATGGTTTTCGAGGGTGCTGATACTAACCGTGAGGTCAAAATGAAAATCCACGATGGTGGTTGCAGAATTCTACATCTTGGAATTTCATCTTGACCTCACTATCGGCTTCAACACCCTTGAAAACCATGAAAACGATACTAATGACGGAAAATTTTTGAATTTTCGTAGCCGCCATCTTGGATTTTCATTTTGAACTTCGTTCCTGCCGGGGATCCCCCGACCCACAGGTCAGTGAGTCGTCTTAGGGGCGGGTTTACAAGGATCGTGTTTTACATCCATTAGATTTAATTCGTTAGGTACAAATCTTCTACATTTCAGCCGATTACTTATCCATTATTGGTGATTTGTCGGTTGTCGTATGTGAATAGGAATTGCTTTTAAATTCAATTCCATACTGCTACCGAATTGCGTAACACACGATCAATCACAATCTGAATGGTTTTGAATGATATTGCTAATCCATTGCTTCTTATGTTCGAAATAGTTATCTGCTCAACAACGTCAAAACTTATCTGTTAAATAACGCAATGAATGTTGTCAAAATTAAAGCCATTGCTACTATTAGGCATCGTTCACACCAAACGTATTGTCCGCCACTGTGAGTATAGTCTAGTGGCAACGCACTACGTAATAGCGTATAGTCGATTCGGTGTGAACGAGAAGTTACATAATTATATATGGAAAAGCGATAAACTGCGTAACGCGCGCTCACAATCAGCGGCCGACAATACGTTTGGCCTGAACAATGCTTCGGTCACACCAAACGTATTGTCCGCCACCGACTGTGAGTATAGTCTAGTGACAACGCACTACGTAATAGCGTATAGTCGATTCGGTGTGAACGAGAAGTTAAATATATATGGAAAAGCGTTAAACTGCGTAACGCGCGCTCACAGTCAGCGGCCGACAATATGTTTGGTCTGAACAATGCCTTAGTGTGTTACGCAATGACCTTGCTGATTTGAATAAATCTTTCAGTCTTTAATTCAGCACATATGATTATGCAGTTAAAAAAACACTAGTTTTTTTTTTCAAAAACACTTGTGTCTAGCCTAAGTAGCCTATTATGTGACAGAGGGACAGGCAGATGGACATCGAAGTGATATTATAAGGGTTCTATTTTCCTTTTAAGGTACGGAACCCTAAAAACGTTCAAATTCAAGTCGCAATCCCATCTCAGCGACAATCAATGTCGAAAACAAAAATGTAGGGAAATTACATGAAAAAAAAAACGTTTTTTTGACAGATTGAGATAGATCAGACTGTGAACGATCTTAAAATTACGAGAATTGCCTCTCTGTTCTTTTTCTACGGCAGAGAAAATTTATTTGTCTCTGGGGGCCTAAAAAGGCCATTTTGGAGAATCATAAAAGGATAACATTATGAATTGTAATATGGCGAAGACAGTCCGTGTTGTTCTTTTTTTCGCTGCACTACGTAGGTATAATCAAAGAGAGGGGCCCGTGGCTAAACAATAACAGCCGCACAGTTCGATCGATCAGGTTAAGCTACGCTTGCCGCGGTTGGTCTGTGGATGGGTGACCATCTTTACATACCGAGACCCCTCCGTGCCTCGGAAAGCACGTTAAGCCGTTGGTCCCGGCTGTCATTCGTGGATCTTTGACAGTCGTTACGGGTAGTCAGAAGCCCGAAAGTCTGACAACCAGTCTTACCAAGGGTATCGTATTACCCAGTAACTGGGTTGTGGAGGTCAGATAGGCAGTCGCTCCATGTAAAATACTGGTATTCAGCTGCATCCGGTTAGACTGGAAGCCGACCCCAACATAGTTGGGAAAAGGCTAGGCAGATGATGACGTAGCTATAATCAAAGAGATTGGATTTGGATCGGATTGATTGGTATTTTAGCACAGACAAAAAAAATATCTGAAAAATGCACCAATGGGATTTGATACGATTAAGTTAACGGTTAACTGTCCATTATGTTTATTATTATTATTTTATTTATTACTTTTAAGAAGGCTTACAGACTAATTACATATCATAGGTAACAACAACACATTGACAAGTTGCTAATAACAAGCCTCCACAGATATATAGCATATCGATTACTCAAAGCCGAACAATTAAAGTACATTGTGTAGGTACATAAGTAAGCAGGTTAGGCTAGTTTTATTTACTTAAGTAAGTATTTGTGTCGCTACATATGAGTTTAAGAACCACTAGCCGGCGCATCATTCACAAAAAACGATTTGGCTAAGAGCGTCCTTGCTGTGCTTATCTTAGTGCAAAATAAGTCAACATCATGTTTGGAAGATACATCATTGAAGCTTCGAGCGCTTCTTATAAGAAACGCATTACGCCTATAATTAGTAGTGGCAGAAGGCACACCTAGAAGCGGCCTTTTACGTAATCCAATAGTATTAGTGCGTAATGCTACCTTTGATAATAGTTCAGGGCAGTCGATCGAGCCATTCGCTATATTAATCAAAAAACACACATCATTAATGAGTCGCCTACGATCCAATGGATGAAAATGGTACCTCTTGCAACGGTGACTGTAATCTTTGGAAACTTGGTGTGCCTTATAATCAAGATATCTCAGAAACCTTTTCTGGATACCCTCAATGCGCGAATTGTAGATCCCATATTGAGGGTTCCAGACTTGCGATGCGTACTCCAAGTGGCTGCGCACGAACGAACAGTACAATACCTTAATCGGCTTCAGAGAACGGAAACAGGCTGAGGCTCTGATTACAAATCCTAGTGCTTTCGAGGCCCTGCACACGATACTGTCAATGTGTTGATCAAATAGTAATTTGCTATCCTGTATAATACCTAAATCCCTAATGCTGTCAACCTTGCCCAAGGTTAGTCGGTTGAGACTATAGGATGAATTTACTATAGACTTCTGGCGTGTGAAGGTCATTTGAAAGCATTTAGAGGCATTCAATTGTAGCAAATTAAGTTTGCAATATTCTTCAAACCTTTTAAGATCAGCTTGCAACTGGTTAGTATCAGAGATATCACGTATAATCTTATGGACCTTCATGTCATCAGCGTATAGCAACACGTAAGAGTGCTTGAAGCAGTTTACAACATCAGCAATAAATATAATGAAAAGCAAACTCCCGAAAACTGAACCCTGTGGTACACCCGAAGGGACCGAGGTCCAACCCGAAGTGTAACCCTGGAGAACCACAGCCTGACTCCGATTCTCAATGTAAGATGAAAACCATCTATAAAGGTCGCCATGTATACCGGCTTTGAGCAACTTCTCCAGCAGCAGACGATGGTCGATACGATCGAAGCACTTGCTGTAGTCGGTATAAATGACATCCACCTGCGCGCGTTGTTCCATACCACCCGATATAAACTCATGCGATAACACCAAGTTAGACGTAGTGGATCGCTTTTTGAGAAAACCATGTTGTTCACCCCCAAAGTTACTTTCCATAGCCGCATACACGTCATTATACACTATACGTTCAAGGATCTTTGAAAACAGACATAATTTAGATATCGAGCGATAGTTTGTAACATCAGATTTGTTTCCTTTCTTGTGAACTGGGGTGATGAATGCTGATTTCCAGATTTTAGGAACTATACCCTCATTGATGGATCGATGGAATAGGATACATAACGGGGCAACCAAACTGTCAGCACATTGTACTATAAACACCGGGGGTATGAGATCCGGGCCACCTGATTTAGAAAGGTCCAAGGACTTGAGCAACTTTAATACTCTAGAATGAGATATTTCCAACGTACTGATAAATGCAACACTATCAACACCACTCGCACCAGTATAAGTCTGCGAAGATGTACCAGGGACTGGTACAGGTTCCTGGAAAGTGGAGTGAAAATAAGCTGCAAATAAATTGCTGATATCCTCACCACTACTCGCGGTGACTTCACCATATTGCATGAACTTAGGCATTGCATTAGAGTTTCTCTTACTTTTCATGAAGGACCAGAAAGATTTTGGGTTTTTAACTATCGATGATTCTATTTTTTCCATGTATATATCAAAACATGTCTTTTCCAAGTTAGTAGCTCTACTCCGTAAGAGGGAAAAAGAATGAAAATCGGAGATATTACCATACGTTTTATACTTACGATGATACTTATATTTCTCCCTCAATACTTTTATTAGAGCAGAACTATACCATACTGGATACGAAGATTTTTTAACACATTTAAGTGGGATGTACTTGTCCCTAAGTTCATATAATTTACTGTAAAAGACTTCAACAGCGCTGTCCATTGACTCCGAATTTAAGAGATCAGTCCAGTTTACTTTGTCCAATTCAGATCTAATGGCCACGTAGTCACCCCTAGAAAATATATGTCGACGTGTTATGTTATCCGCCAATTTATGAATTTCAACAAAATCAGCTTGAATTGATATCGGTTTGTGATGCAAATCAACTGGCAAAGCTAATGGATCATGACATTCACTAACACTCAGCGAGTCGTTAGAAAAAACTAAGTCCAATATCCTTCCGTTGATATTCCTCTCACCGTTATATTGAGACAAGTTAGAAGTAAGAATGGCATCAAAAAAATCACTCAAGTGTTGACACTTAACGTTTTGCGCAATTAATTCATTGCTACCAGTGTCGGTACTCACTATCCAGTCTACACTATTGCCGAAGTTAAAATCACCCAATATTATGAATTTGTCCAACGGGTGTGTTAAAATTAAGTGTGTCATGTTATCAGTGAAATTATTTAATTGAATGCTCTATGAATTGCCAAGATTTTCCTTACAAAGATAAAGGGCGCAAATGTGCAACTTATAAGTAGTAGCCGGCCTAGACCTCTTGAGAGCCAGCGATACCCAAATGTCCTCAGCAGAACTACACCAATCACGTCTCTCAACTACAGCAAGCTCGCTTCTCACCGCTATTAAAACACCACCACCGCGCTGTTGAGCAGTACGAGAGTAATCACGATCTCGTCTTATCACCATGTATCGACCATCAAACATCTCACTGCTGAATATATCATCCACCAGCCACGTCTCGGTAAAAACAATAACATCATATGAATTAAGTAGTATTTTACGAAAGATATTGTTCGTTTTCGTACGCAGGCCACGTACGTTCTGATAATAGATGTTAAGAGTAGCCATTTCTCAATCTAACCACTATAAAATAGATAGTAAAAACAATTAAAACGTATAGTAAAAGTTCAAAAGTTGATTTTACCATAAGAAATAAGTAAACTACGAAGGTAGGAGCTAATAACTCACGATAATGTAATAGGCACAGTAATGCACAGTGTCCGACAAATAGTATGTTTAAGAAATGTACGCCCAACGACTTATAAATAGAAACAAAAGGTGACGATGTAAAATAAGATAAGAAACGCTCGGTGCAGACGGCATTAACAAACACGATGTTGCATTCAAAATTATGCCGTAACACAGTAAACAAAAGATCATAATTACATTGGAACAAATTATATGAGTAAAAATAATATTTAGAAGACTTACTCTTTAGCACTATGCAATGACACAATGTAAATTGGAAAACACTAATAGCACGCTGCTTTGTGTGGTTCTCAAACCTTGTATGCAATGAAATGTGTTTAAAGTATTTTATGAAGTTTTCTATCTGAGTTATACATTATTTATTATCCTTTCATGAATCTGCCAAAGTGGCCTTTTTAGGCCCCCAGGTCTGCGCACTGCCTACACAACCTCTATTATTCCAACAAATATAACTTTCTGACCTTTACAATCTCCGCCTTCACAAATATTCGCCCACAACCACTTTACGCAAGAGTTTTTAGTATTGTTTGTTCAAAAATAGATCGGTAATAACCACAATAATAGCTTTGGGGATCTTTATTGACTTTCTGGAAATACGGGTTGATGATTTGGAGACGCCTTTGGAACGGGTAATTGATTTTAACTGAAGAGGACTCTTTTGTCCGGGCATTCTTTGAAGCTTTTTTTTATTGAAAAACAAAAAAACATCATATTTTGTGAAGTTAGTGGATTTACATTCGCTTGTGTTTAATCTAATAATAAAGCTCAAGGATTTGTTTGTTCGAACACGCTAATGTCTGGAACTACCAGTCGGGTTCGAAAACATCTTTTGTTATTCTTTTGTTTTTGTTTTTATTTTTGTTTCTTTTGTTATTTTGTTGTTTGTCTTTTGTTTTTTTTTTTGTTTTTTTATCTTTTATCTTTTGTCTTTTGATATTAATATTGTATTGTTTGCGTTTTATATGGGCCTTGATGCCTGAAATAAATGGATAATAATAATAATAATAGCCCAATCCTTAGTAAGGAAGGCTATTTATCATCACGCTACGACCCTTAGTGGCCGAGCCAAAACGATAAAAAGTCGGAAGGAACGCTAAGCGAAATAGAAGCACGTAATAACGCGGTTGGACGATGCTATGCGATGGGGTGGGTCGGAGGAACAGGAAGCTTTATGCAGGCAAAGTCGCGGGCAGAAGCAACAACAAAAAAAAAAACAATAAACAAAGAGAAACAATAAAAAAGAGGATATACAAAAAAATAATAATACAAGGTTTTTCTTTTGCCTGAAGTCCCCAAATTAATTAGATTCTATTCTCAATGTGAACTTATTGTACACTTTGATGTCTATTTTATTCCTAGTAGTAAGTCTTCGTAAGTAGCCTGAATTTCAGACCACCAAGTAAAGCCCATTCACCCCTCTAAATTTAGGTATGGCTATAATAATAATAATAATAAATTTATTTATTTAAGATTACATTCGAGTGAATTGAATTCCTAGATCTCACACTCCCACTCCCTGTGTTGTGAGATCCAGGCTCCTTCGTTCCGTTAACAATTTAATGCAAAGAGAAAAAAAAAACAGAAAAAAGGTACATTATTAAAACTTAAAATAGGAGACTTAAAAATAAAAATAGACTTATAAAGAGTGTACGTATACATGGTGGTGTGATTTGTGTCAGTGGAGTTGGTGTTGTAATAGTGTCTGTATGCTATATGTGTGTGTATGTATGCCTGTATGTTATATGTGTATGAGGGTATGTGTGTGTGTGTGTATATGTAATCAAGTGCACTTAATTATTTGTGGATATGTTTAAGTTTTTTACTTATGCTATAAAATTTTCTGTCATATCGTAGTCCAGTGTAAGAAGCCAATTAGTTACCGTTACCTTGCATTTATGGCTACAGCCCTAATACTGGTTTTATTGCGACAACTAGCTGCGCCCCGCGGTTTTACCCGCCTAAGTGTCGATCCCGTGGGAATATCGGGATAAAAAGTAGCCTATATGTTAATACAGGGTATCCATACCAAATTTTATCAAAATTGGTTCAGCCGTTTGAGCGTGAAGAAGTAACAAACATATAAACACACACACACACACACCACACAAACTTTCGCCTTTATTATTCTTCGCGGCTCAGGCTTACGAGCCGATATTATGATACCTACCCAACATGCATGCACCTTTAATCACCATACCTTTTTTTTTTTTTTTGTTCCGGGGTGGAAAATCCTCATGGATGTCCGCCGCCCTGGGGCGGGCGACGGGGTCTGTCAGACTCTTACTGACTAAAAACCACCCCGGTGTTCCATCTCACACCTACGCCAGGGGTCGCGGGAACGTTCGATCCTTCCGCAACCCCCGGCTGGTGCCGGCCCGCCACTGCGGGCCTCGTCGGGTCAGGGGGGGGAGTGAGGTGTTTGACTCCCCCCGTGACGTCTAAGAGGGGCGCGCGAGGAACACTACGCGCCGCCACCTCGGGTCCTGATGTGTGGGGGGCGGCGGACGTTCCCGAGTCCGTCGCCCCTGGATCCATTTAGGGGGGCTGGAAGAGGGCGTTGTCCGCCCTCCGCCGACGCCCGGTGCGCCTGCTGCGGGCAGGGTGAGTGGACGAGATCTCCCTCTCCCTTTCCGCAGCCTCCTTCTGCGACATGACTGTTTCGCAAAAGGAAACCACCGCGTCCCAGGACTCTTCGCTGCCGACCATCGACTCGACCACGGCCGGCAGCGACAGGTCACTGCCTACTTCTGTGATGAGGGCACGGCGCCATCACCATACCTCCCTCATCTCCCTACATGGTGTAACCTATCGTGGTCCAATTAGAAATCCCTGAACCGTCTCCGAACACAAGTGGGAAGGTGTAACTCCAACCAGGTAAAATGGTGCTACGTCAATGAAACAGCAGTAGGGTGTGGTGGATGTGGAGCTATGTCGCAAACTATGCTCCACCTCATATCCTGCCTGCCCTCTGTGTCCCACATGAAACAAGCAGTCAAAGTGACCCCTGCGCTGCCACCGACGACGCCGTGGAAGTGGCGAAGTTTTGGGCCAACAAGATCTGAAATACAGTCGTGTCAAGGATATGAAGAAGAAGATCACCATATCCACCTACTATAGCCTAGCATCCAATTTCTGACTGCAGAATTTTAAGTTGAGAACTTATCAAACTCTTTGTCAAATTGTAAGAAATTTTAAATTGAAGGAGTCACCTTAAGTATTGCTAAAGATGAGTTCGACTATTTCTTTAAGTTGAGAACTTGTCAAACTTCAATTTTCAATTCAGAAACCGGATGTTTGACTGATTTTGTTATTCAATAGGTATCTACTGGCTACTTAGTTATTTGCAACGAAGACCTCCCTAGCACATGAGAATATGAATTTACTGTAGTGAATACACGTAAGATGAATTGCCTAGAAGTTAAACCTTATCTGCCCTCTGCAGACGACCTCTTCAGTATACAAAGTTGCACCCTCACTGTGCAACATAAACAAGGATTATTTTATAGTACGCTAGAAGTACAGTTATGAGCAAAGGTCTGGTCGTAAAGTGTACCAAACTGCTGAATATAACTATACACTTGAGTGTGTTTGATGATACCATTTGTCTATTTGTCTATCTCAAGACCGGTTAGACTGGATGCCGACCCTAAAGTAGTGGGGGTCTGCTTCTGCCTACCTGATCTGCATAACCCAGTTACTGGATAACACGATGTCCCTTGGTAAGACTGATAATCTATACTTCTATATCTATACTAGTATTATGATGTGGTAAAATTTGTTGTCAGTCTGTGTGACTTAAAGAATAGCACCACCCCATACTTCCCGTGGGTGTCGTAAAAGGCGACTAAGGGTCATACCGGAGAATGGGCAGCAGCGTTCTCTATGCATTCCACCCCATTCCCAAGCGTGAACATTATGGCAACCCCCCCCCCCCTCTTGGGGGAGGCCTATGTCCAGCAGTGGACGTCTTTCGGCTGAAATGATGATGATGATGAAAATTTGTTTGTCTGTATAGGGGGTAATCTCTGGAAGTACCAGTCGGATTTGAAAAATTTAGCGTTTGATAGCCCAATTATTGAGGAAGGCTATAGGCTACTTTAACATCACGCTATTACCCTTAAAAGACGAGCAAAAAGAAAACTCGGAATGCGATGCGACGGGGTGGGTCGGGAGAACCAGAAATTTCACGCGGATGAAGTCGCGGGCAGAAGCTAGTCACACTAATATTATAAAAGCGAAAGTTTGTGTGTGTGGGGTTGTGTTTATATGCTTGTTAGTTCTTCACGCTCAAACGGCTGGACCAATTTTGATAAAATTTGGTAAAGAGCTGACACTCTGGATGAACATATAGGCTACTTTTTATCCCCATATTCCCACGGGATTGAAACTTATGCGGGTGAAACCGCGGGGCGCAGCTAGTGGATTATAAATCGATAACCAACACTCGATTAACTTTACAAGAGAAACCCATCACACAGACACTAGTTTAATTATTGGGGTGCCAGAATTAATCACTTTCAAAACTGTGGTAGCAGCTCTATTCGCAGGCGATGTTAGTTTAGGCTAGAGGTTGTTTGGTAACTAGAATGCTGATGTTAATATTTATAATCAGGGATAACGGGTGAATTTGTGCGGTATTTTTAGTATACATATGCGTAACCTGAATATAGTTTGTTTAGAATAAGTAATTGAATCGATTCCAATAATTTTTACCCCATGTTATATTTTGTCCCAAAAATATTTAAAAAACGGTTAAAAGTTGGACACCGAGCGACACTAAGTACGTTATCCAATCTCCGCGCCGAACGGTTAGGTACCTAGGCACTATTATCAATGAGCGCATACGGCGCGGCGCGAGTGAGCATGTTTTTTTACGTACAAACAGGTAACTTAACAGGCTTATAACTTTGTGATTTTTCATGATACAGTTTTGAAATTTTGTACACAGATTCTTTACATAAAAACACTAGACACTTCAGGTTTCGGATATACTAAAAATAATGTTGTATTTCAACTAGCTTCCGCCCGCGACTTCGTCCGCGTGACATTTCACCCTCCCCCCGTTCACACTCTTAGGGGTGGAATTTCAAAAAACCCTTTCTTAGTGAATATCTGCTCTTCACAAAAAACACACCCTCCAAATGTCATGTCTCTAGGACCAGCGGTCTAGGCCAATGACTACAATATAATGCGGTGTGTCTAGGCTGTGCGTTGATATATCAGTCAGTCAGGACTTTTTTTTTCTGTCAAACACTTTTACACGTCAATCATATTTTTTATAAACTAGATGAGGTCGGCGTTTCCTATCTGACTATTCTGAGAAGAAAGGCCGAAACAAACTCAGAGGTCACAGTCTCTTTGAATGTGTGTGTGTATGCTGTCTGTGTGGTGCCGGACTTAAAGAATACCACCACCCCTTACTTCCCGTGGGTGTCGTAAAAGGCGACTAAGGGTCGTACCGGAGAATGGGCAGCAGCGTTCTCTATGTATTCCACCATCATACCATACTGCGATCGCCAACCCGCCTGCCAAGCGTGGCGATTATGGCAAACCCTCCCAAAATTGGGGGAGGCCTATGTCCAGCAGTGGACGTCTGTCGGCTGAAACGACGAAGCGTGCTATGTAGATGATTATTGTTTTTCGTCTTTTTCATTCGTTTACAAGAGAATAGTCATTAGAGTACAGAGAGAGACATTCATTGAGTAATTTTGTTCTTTATTTATTGCTTGTACCTATAACAATTCCGTCTAAGTTTCGTGTAGCGCACACCTCAGACGGACCTCACACTAGGCACCACGCACCGTGCCCTCGCGCGTGCTTTCTACATACATATTCAATGAAAACGGGTTTCCGCGCGGGGCGTTTAGCTTCGTTTCCCGTGCCCCGTCGCGTGGCGCGTTGTAGTGTGCGATCTGCCTTATCGAACACACACATCGCTCGCGATGATAACTTTTTTATTTATTTAATTCTTCAAGCGCACAAATGTACAGAGGCTGACTTAATGCCATAGGCAATTTCTACCAGTCAACCTAAAAAATAAAATAAATGAATCACACTAATATTATAAAGGCGAAAGATTGTGAGTGTGTGTGTGTGTTTATATGTTTGTTACTTCTTCACGCTCAAACGGGTGGACCAATTTTGATAAAATTTTGTATGGAGGTAGGCTACTTTTTATCCCGATATTCCCATGGGATCGACATTTACGCGGGTGAAACCGCGGGGCGCAACTAGTAAATAAATAATAATAATAAATTTTGCTCATAAAGTGGTCTGCAAACCTAAACATTTTGCCGTGAGTACTGTCTTTAAGTACACGTTATTGCTTTTCAAAGTGTGTGTCGTGATTTATAAGGGTTGTTTGCTCATTCTGACAGCTAGCTATGTGGGATAGAAGAAGAAAGCGATAAAATAAATTATTGATGAGAGTGTATGTTCAGGTAGGCAGCTGAAAATCTATGGGGATATTAAACAACATGGCATAATATTACAGTTAAACGAAGGCGGAGGTAGAGATGTAGTGTATACCCTCATTTAGCCCTCTTATTTTAAAGGCCGTTATAAACGGTAGAGAGCTATAAGTCCCCGTCACGAGAAGGTATAAATTATGTAAACACACATTCACGGGTTCGCAACTTTTTGATCAAATTAAAAAAAAAAACAGTTTGTAATGATTTTTACTTTTATATAGGGATATAATTAAGGTAACACACATCTAATTACTGCCGTCAGACGATTCCGAGTATTGTGTAACTTACTTCAAAATGGCGATGGCGGCCCAAATGTTTACGTTCCATGAGTCAGACGCGTTCCAGTACCACAAATCCGACCAAGTGAAATTGCTCGTTAGTTTCGCATTACACGTACGTTACATTGAGTTGATTGAATTTAGGATTACTTATTGAACTTTGGTATAAAGTTCTTTATTTACAAAGTTTATAGCTTCTCGTGACGGGGACTTTAATTACCTCAAATTCAGATTCTGGGCAGTGGCCCGGAGTCTACTGTGGCCTTAGTGTGAGTTTTGTCGACTCACGTTCGATTGCGAGCGCGAAGAGAATAGAGAAGAATAGGTCCTACTATTTTGTCCTACTAGTAGGACCACGACGAAGACCAGTTTCTGTTCGTCCTACTGTGACATATTAGATCTGTTATAATTTATTTATACCACCTGTATATAATTAATACCTTTGACACTAGTAATAAAAGGAAGAAAAAAAATAGTCATTTGTAACAAACTAAAAATATGGTCCTATAAGGCCACTGGAGTCAGATCGAACCTAGGTGAATCTTACGTTCGATCCTCAGGTGTTGTATTTAAATGACGGTTTAATGCCATCATGATTCCAGTGTAAGAGAGAGACGGAGCTATACCGGACCGATACCACCATCCCTTTCTCGCACTGGAAACAGGATGGCATTAATACTTAGTAATACGGCCCCTGGTCGGCTGTCACGCTTGCAATAGTTAAACTGACAGTGAGATTTATTGCAGTTTGTATTTTGTTTATGACGTCTGCATCAAACAATTCCAAAGAAAAAAGAACCACCGCCAGCTCACAGAATGAGCAAGCTGAAGTGGTAATGGGTCGGCCATATTAGCCGGAGAACCGATGACAGTTAGGGTCCTTGGGATTGACGTGTTCTTTAGTGGAGACCGCGAATTAGAAAACGTAAGATAGGACGCCCTCAGGCTAGGTGTGGCTGGTAGCAGCTGGTAGAGAGTTGATTGAAAATCGGGTTGAATGGCGTGCAATAGGAGAGACTTATGTCCAGCAGTGGACTTCCGTAGGCTGATTAAAATGAAAAGAACAACCGTACAGTGATTGGTTCGCTCCCTATTTGATATGTAACACGGCCTTTATAGAATGTGTGTAAACGTTAAGCAATAGTTCTTCTAAAAGTTAATAGTAATATGTTTATATATTTTTTTTTTATATTCAATGGTTCTTCTCTTCTTCTTCTCTTCTTCTTCCTCCAGTTCCCTTATGCGCGGCAACGGGAGCATACACTCTCACCCGCGCTCCCGCGCTATCCGATAGTGGACGAAGGAACGCGAGTCTGTAACCCACCCTCGCGACCCGCTTATAATAGTTCCTTCCGATTGTTTTTATATATTTTTCCTGTTTTTTTTTTTCCTGTTTGTGTCTTTAGGCTGTGTTTTACAATTATATACTTTTACTGATACGTGCGTTCCAATAATTTAAATAGACCCAACACGGTGTGTGTTGAGATAAACTTTCCTACACATAGGTATTATCTAATCATCATCATCTACCTAGCCTTTTCCCAACTATGTTGGGGTCGGCTTCCAGTCTAAACGGATGCAGCTGAATACCAGTATTTTACCTCCACAACCCAGTAACTGGCTAATACGATACCCCTTGGTAAGACTGGTTGTCAGACTTTCGGGCTTCTGACTACCCGTAACGACTGTCAAAGATCCACGAATGACAGGCGGGACCAACGGCTTAACGTGCTTTCCGAGACACGGAGGGGTCACGGTATGTAAAAATGGTCACCCATTCACAGACCAACCGCGGCAAGCGTAGCTTAACCTGATCGATCGACCTGTGCGGCTGTTATTATTTAGCCACGGGTATAGGTCTTATGTAATATAAGCTTACAAGCAAGAACATAAAAGCCATATTAGACAAAACATATTCCTTTGTTTCCCCTTTGAATATTATCATAGGTTTAAAGCTTATAAACATTGTGTAATCGCTTTCTCTGGTCAATGAATTTCAAGCCGAATTGGTTTTACCCTTAACAAATCAAGCGAGTATGTTTTGTTATTAACGGATATTCTGTTATTCCTTCATACGATCATATTGCCAATTCAGTGAATATTATTCATACATTGAAAACATTTCCAATGTACATCTTGTTGCGAATTTCATTTGTTTTATTACCTGACTACGGCGGAGCAAAAAGGAGGTTAGATTTTGACCGGTATGACGTATGTATGTATGTATGTTTATCTGTTCCCTCATAACTTTAGAAGAACTTATAATAATTTAACAAATGAGGTATCGTTAGAAGCGTCTTGGCCGCCCGCTGGTTATAAGATATGGACCTCTAGAGGACATAAAGTAATGAATTTAAAAATAAAATTTTTGGAATGGTGCCTTATTGGGTATCAAATAAAAGGGCTTAATTAGCACATTTCAAAAATATAAATATTACTGAAACAAGCCCCCAAATAATTATATAAAAAATAAGTTTAAAAACTAAAACCCGATCTACTGAAAAAGATGAGACAAGAAAGTACCTTCTCGTGGTCGCATGCCACTGTACTAACATACTTATAAGCTCTGGCAGCATGCGACCACGGGAAGGTACTTTCTTGTTTCACCCTTTTCAGTAGTCGGGTTTTGTTTTTTAAACTTATTTTTGTCGTATCTATTTTACGTAAAAAGTGTTTTCGTGATTTTGAAGGTAGGTCTGACGTCTGATACAACCAGTATAACAGAACATCACGCCTGTAATCTCCAATGGGTTGAACAGAGGAGTACCTATAGTTCACCAACATTTCGCCAGTTAGGTGTAAGTCCAATGTAATAGGGGACGACCCTATTGCCATCAATCAGGCAAAAATCCACACTCCGGGCTGCTACTGAGAAATTCCAGATAGAAAAACCCAATAACACTTTGCCTGACCTGAGAATCAAACCTAGGAGCTCATGCTCAGCGGTAACGCTTGCAACCAATAGACCAACGAGGCAGAGGATATTGCTAATCCATTGTGTTGTGATTCCTGACCCGACCACGACATAGAACGGAGATTTTACTATGGCACAAAATGGTTATTTTAATTGTGCTTTATTGTGCCACTTGTCCCAGGAATTTGTGACTTGTACTTTTTGAGTAATAAGAGTACGATTGTGGTCGGGCTGGGGATCATGGTTCCTGACCCGACCACAACCGGATCTAATAAAATATGAATAGTGGGAAGTTACTGATTATGCCAAAAATTTGTGTCAAATTGTGCCTATGGCACACGAAATTCTTTTACTATGCATATCACAAAATATATCTTGATTCGGATAAAATTGAATAATCAAGAAATAAAGTGTGTCAATCACACGCTATGCAATTTTACTACGACTTTGCAATCAGTTTTATTTTGTGAAATTATGCTATATATAAAGCACTTTATTATTTTTTCACTGGATGTGTTCACGACTTCGTACGCGTATATATGTATTTATTAAAAAAAAATTACAACCACTACTATGTTTTGTAGCATTATATTAGTGTGTTAAGCTTGTATAGTCTGTGTGGTGCCGGTCTTAAAGAATACCACCACCCCTTACTTCCCGTGGGTGTCGTAAAAGGCGACTAAGGATCGTACCGGAGAATGGGCAGCAGCGTTCTCTATGTATTCCACCATCATACCATACTGCGATCGCCAACCCGCCTGCCAAGCGTGGCGATTATGGCAAACCCTCCCAAAATTGGGGGAGGCCTATGTCCAGCAGTGGACGTCTATCGGCTGAAACGACGAAGCTTGTATAAAAAACCGATGAAATGCGAGTCGGGTTCGTATCCTTAGGGTTCCGTAACCCACATAATAACGATAAGTTGAAATTTAAACTTTTTAAAATATATTTTCAAATCGCGCGTGAAAAAAGGATATTATCTCTCTGTTCACGCCAACGAAAAAGAAAGACTAGCATTCTTTCGGATAGATTCAAACCAACGTGAAAGTCTGATACTTTCATCATAGATGTTGTCTACTGTTTGTTTTGAGCGTCTGTTTTATATAAGACCAGCAGCGCTCCGAGGTTTCACCCCCGTAAGTTTTGATCCCGTGGGAATATCGGGATAAAAGTATCCTATGTGTTAATTCAGAAAATGGTCTATCTATGTGCGAATTTTCATCCAAATCTGTTTTACGGTTTACGCGTGATTGAGTAACAAACATCCAAACATCTTCACAAACTTTCACATTTATAACATTAGTAGGATTGCGGTATCTAAAAGCAATGAATAAATAAATGTTCTAAGCCACAATTTTATTGCAACTCTCTCGTCTATTATCTACCTATGGCCAGTTGCGGATTAGCCACGTAGGAAGAGTAGCAAATGCTACGGGCCCCGCGCATTTCGGGGCCCCGCGCACCAACGCTTTCAGACCATAAAAAATATCAATTTAGATAAAAGCGTAAAAATATTTTACAAATCAATGTAGGTACAGAGTTGGTATCAAAATGATCAACCGCAATGTTGAAGGCCATACTGCTGAACAACTCAAACAAAGCTTACTAAATTTCTTAAGTGAGAGTGGCATTGCTATCAAAGATTGTCGTGAGCAAAACTATGATAACGCCAGCAATATGAGTGGGAAATACTGCGGTTTACAAGTAAGTATTAAATAAAATGCAGAATACATTCCCTGTCTTGCAAACTCATTAAATTTGGTTGCTAAGTACGCTGCAGACTGCTGTAAAGAAGCATCAATTCTCTTTGATTTAATTGAAAACTTATATACATTTTTTTCCGCTTTTACCAAGCGATGGGCGCGTCACTAGGGCCGCGCGGTCTTTTAGGGCCCCGAGGCCCGGCTTCGCGAGGCTTTTGCCTCATTATAAGAGCCACGCGGCCTGCCTTGCGCAGTTGTTTTCAAGATGTACGAAGAAGAGCTGCTTTTAGCTTCAGAAGCTAGTAAAATAAAATAAAACTTGATAATCTATAGCAATTAAACCATGGGGCCCTTGATAAAATTTGCTACAGGCCCCGCGCTCGCTTAATCCGGCACTGCCCATGACTTCGTTACTGCTCTAAGGTTTGGCCCGCAGCTTAATAAAGGTTGCCCATCACTGGAACAATCTGTTCATGACGACATGAGGTATTCTTGCATGTCGTGCCGATGCAGATCACAATATCACCATATCAAAGGGAACAGAGTCAATTTTCTAAATGGATCTAAGATAAGGGTATTAACTAACTCCTTCCTTCCTTCCTCCTTCCTTTTAATGCAATACCTTTTCCTGCCTTAGGGGAATACTTTAACCCATTGAGTTTGGTTCTCTACCGACCCCTTTGACTCTGAAACGTCAGTCTTCAGAGGCCCGAACGTCTCACAAACCGTCAAGTTTCAGAAACGATACCTACCAGTTTTAGAAATAATGAGTTACCATGCCGAATGGATTGGCCAGGGACGAAATTCTAGAAAAAAGTAAAAACAAAAAAGGACCGTTTGAGTTTGGAACAAAACCAATACCCATCGATATTGAGGTAAAGTAAACATGACTTGGAGATTGGCAACTTGGACCTTTTTCAACGTACCAGCGAAACCTTAAATTATCTTGTGGTACAGACCCGTTCGTGTGAGAGTCCGACTAGCACTTGGCCGGTTGTTTTATTTCCATTTATATACCTACGAGTATTACGAAAAACTGTTGCGGTTATGTTAAACCATAATAAGTAGATAACATTTCAGTACTACAGATAGACAACTTATGGCTAAATAATAAAAACCGCACGATCAGGTTAAGCTACGCTTGCCGCGGATGGTCCGTGGATGGGTGACCATCTTTACATATCAAGACCTCTCCGTGCCTCGGAAAGCTCGTTAAGCCGTTGGTATCGGCTGTCATTCGTGGATCTATGGCAGTCGTTACGGGTCGTCAGAAGCCCGAAAGTCTGACAATCAGTCTTACCAAGGGGTATCGTATTAGCCAGTAACTGGGTTGTGTGTTGTTGTGTGTAAAATACTGGTCTTCAGCTGCACCCGGTTAGACTGGTAGCCGACCTAACAGAGTTGGGAAAAGGCTAGGCAGATGAGATAGACAAATAGATAGAATATATTTAGGTACTTTATTGTAGACCATAATAACAACACAGCTTACCCAATCAAATGTACTCGTATACTGATTAAGAGAGAGTAGCGGCGTGCAACATACATACCTAAAATAAAGTCTCATAATTTTATATAAAATCTGAAGATTTTACAAAGTCCGCTCCGATTTGTAACAGAAACGAGGTAACAAGTTGGACAGCGCATGTATTCCGATAGCAATCAGGGACAATCATATCGACGATCATTGGTAACTGCGACACGACACCACAGAATAGATATGTTACGACTCAGTACAGAAGGTTCACTTATACTAGGTGGAAAAAGGACCATCACCAAGCCGAAATACACGCATTCTGTTAACTAAGTAACATTGACCAGCCCAGAAATCATTACTTTTTTTCGGTTGCGAAATTGATGATTTCCCATCAAAAAAAAAAAATTACCCGCCTGACGCTCCGTTCCGCTCTGGGTGGAGCGGAAGGGAGTGTCAGACTCTTACTGACTAAAACCCATCCATGTTCCTTCCTTAGCCCTTTATGTTTCGGGGCAGCGGTAACCCTTTCGGACAATCCCGCTGCCCCGGCAGCCTTAGGCCCTAACGGGCCCCTTCATCTGATGCTGTCATCTCTACGAGGCGCGCGTAGTACGCACGCATATAAAAATAAAATTGGTTTCCCAGTAATGATACTGGGAAACCAATTTTATTTTTTCTCTTCCAACGCTACGTCTTCCGGTACGCGGTCGCCACTCCAGAACCTTCCGGCCCCATCGGCAATCTGTTCTGCGAGCAATGTGCCCTGTCCACTGCCACTGAAGTTTTGCAATTCTTCGGGCGATGATGTCGATTACTATACATTGTTACTTACTTATAAAGTCATGTTCTAATGTCTGTTCCAAAACTATTTGATGAAAATGTAAACAAACTCTGTTCTAGTTTAATTATTATGCAACTACTCACTAAAAGGCATTAGTAACACATTCGTCTATTTTTGAAGGGTTCTCACCACTTTTTTCCAAAATTATTGTTTGAATAGTATCATTAAATTATAATTGAATAATCCTTGACGAAAATTGAGGTTGTATAAAATCAACCTCAATATTGTCAAATGAAAAACATCTTAAAGGTGATTTTCAATTAGACTTTCGGGTTTGAGTATTCAAATAATCAAAACAAAGCGCTCAATTTGTAAGTTGCACTAAAAGCTCGCATCTACAGGTACGTTTTCTGACCCATTTGTTTACATTTTCATCAGATGCATTTGGAACAGACCATATATAATAGAATAGGATAGAAAACTTTTATTTTAGACAGGATTCCATAGGGTTAGTAACAATTTTACTTAAGTTCTAGTGTAAGTAGGTTACAAGCACAAATCAACATATACAATTAAAATTCGGCAGCAGCGGCGACCTCTCGCGTCCGGCCCTGGTTCAAGCCATGGTACGGAGCGAGAGGGAGTGGGAGGCAGTCACCTCCTTCTGCGAAGCAGTCTTGCTAGCGAAGGAGGTGGCGGGAAGGCTCAGGGAGAGGGCTTCCAGTCCCAGCCGCCGCGGGAGACGCTCCGGGCGTCGGGAACCGCGCGACGACTCCCGACCACCATAGGCGCGGGCCTGCGGGCGGAGAGTAATCGGTAGCTCACCGTCCGATCAGGATCAGGCCCGCGCCGGACGGCGCGTACGTGTTCCACGCACGCCTCAAACAGATGTCAGCATCAGTTGAAGGGGCCCGTTAGGGCCGAAGCCTGCCGGGTCAGCGGGATTGTCCGAAAGGGTTACTGCTGGCCCGGAACATAAAGGGCTAAGGAAGAAACACGGGTGGGTTTTAGTCAGTAAGAGTCTGACACTCCCTTCCGCTCTACCCAGAGCGGGAGGGATCATGTGATGGTTTCCCATCCTGAAAAAAAAGCGTGGAGCTGCATCCACCCCCGCAACATTGGGGAATCCCATCGATCTGCGAATACACTGAGAATACATCGGTTTTGCCGCGAACATAACGTCTTGCCGCATCAGTGACATCATGGGTGCCATGAATTACATAAGAGTAGCGTTTGCCATTGTAATATAATAATAACCACTCAGCAACGTGGTAGCGCGACCGTAGCCAACTTATGTACGTATTACCACGTGTCAAGGCTATATTAATGCATATAAGCGTCTTGTAAGGACGCTACTGGTCATTACGGGTCGTCAGAAGACCGATAGTCTGACAACCAGTCTTACCAAGGGGTATCGTATTACACAGTAACTGGATTGTGGAGGTCAGATACGCAGTCGCTCCATGTAAAATACTGGTATTCAGCTGCATTCGGTTAGACTGGAAGGCGACCCCAACATAGTTGGCAAAAGGCTAGGCGGTTGATGATAAGCGTCTTGTATGGAGTAGGTCTTCTATGACATTTCTTTTCATATTGACATGACACAATCGTAGCGAGCGAGAACTTTGATTAGGGATAGTTTACTTCGCTTGTTTGTCGCAAACGTTCTGAGGGGAGGTTTTTGAAATTGTTCGTTGAAAATAAAGATAGATCAAAGAATATGTAAGGTTTACATAAGACAATAAAATATCAGTTAAAACATGGGAATTATTACATAACTATTAAAGTATTCGCATCACAAGCTCACTGAAAATCTCGTTGATGAACTAGCAGACATGCTTATTACGCTACCTTAGTTGATCAATTACTACAACTTGTGCGGGTTTGCGTAGTAAAAGATAACAGTTAATACTTACCGCATAAAGGTTTGTATAAAGAGATAATGACACCCTTTCTTCTAACCAGAAAGGATCGTAACAACGAAAATTAAACGCCACGGTGAACAAAAGGACAAAAAACAAATAAACCTGAAACAATTCTCGTGTTCACTGACCCACAAAAATTCTGCTTATTTAGAAAACAAGCCCACATTGTTTAAGCTCTAAACATAATAGAAGGAAAGTACATACATTCAACAAACGACACTGTTAGGGTCATCCAAAATTTACACCGTCATACACATAAGGGATCACAATCATATACATAAGGGATCACTACGTATATGAGGTTTTTATGGGTTCTGCTGCGTCAAGCACGGGGTGGCCATGGGGAGTGTTTTGTAAGGTATAAGGAAGTTTCAAACTCAAACTCAAAGCATTAATTTCAATTAAACCATTGACACTTTTGAATTGTCAAGAAGGCGGTCAGTCAGAAAATATGAAGTTACTTGCCCATTCCAAAGCGTAGGTACCTATGGAGAAGAACGATCACGTTTCGATCACTATGGTTATATTTTAGGACGTATCGAAGGCCATTGTTTCATGGCATTTGAAGCTTGATACAACCATATCTGGTAATTTGAAAATTGGTTTTATTTTATCGCAAGTTGCAACAGCTTTTTTCTGTGGAGAGCAGTTTTTCTGTATCGTAGACAGAGTATGAACAATACTCAAGTCAGTAAATAATAATAAGAAAAGCACACGAAACATATTTTCTCTATGTCCTTCGCATAGCGCGGTCACTGTCGGACAGCATAGAAAAGAAAGAGAAGCACGATGACACAACACTGATAATTTATTGCAAAATATGAAGCTATTATTTAATTACCTCCAAAAATCTATCGTTTGGACGAAAAAATTAAAACACTAGTATTTTAGTATGCTGCTTGTAGAATAATCTGACAAGAAATCAGAATGATTGTATGTATATTAGTATGGTTTTTATTGTAAAAGGAAAGAGTAGAGAGAGCGCAAAAAGCAATTCTCAAGGTAATGTCGAGTAAGCCCTACAGATATTTATTTATTTATTTATTTATATATACTTTATTGTACACCAGAAAATACATAAGAAAAAATACAATTATTAATACAAAACATACAATGGGCGGCCTTATCGCTTTCTGCGATCTCTTCCAGGCAACCTTGGAATGGACAGTGATTGCGTGGATATAAAAAAAATGGGGTTGTCAGTGGTGCAAAATAATATACTATAATATATACATAGATATATATATATACATATATAATGCTGTATAATAGATACATAAATAAATACATAAGTACTAAATATACATATAAACAACGAAAATAAATGATGACTATAGATTATTGCAGCTACGAAAACAAGTTCACAACAACAAGTAATGACAGATACCCTACTACGGATATCTACTCCGACTGTATGGTTCTAACAGTCCGTCAACTCTTTGTGCTACGATCGGTCCTAAGAAAACATGCCTGCCTACCACCCTATGACTGCAATAAACGAACACTTCGTCTCCCACGCATTCAGCACAAAACCAGTTTTGCTAAACACCAATACTACATCCTAAGCACTCACTTATATCAAAAAATTCACCAAGTGCTGTGTATCTTAGACCTAAATACACAAATGGTTAAAAAAAAAGTAACAGAGTGGCTTCTACAGAGGACTATGCTTTTACAGAGTCCTTACTTTCCTTCATCGCCTAATGTCCATTTATATCTTACACGCAATACGCTCACACTTACATAACAAACAATACATTTACTCAACAAACATAACCCTCACTACACATCATATATTCTTATACACTCACACACATACGACACACTCATGCAGACGCAACCCACACTTCCTTAACACATAACAACTGCACATCGCTTATCAACTTTATCATTTTAAAATATTTTATTTAATTAAGCTAGCTTTTATTATTGTTATTATTAGTTTTTTTTTTTTTTCTGTTTCCGTGAAATATAGATTCAATTGTAAAGGATGGATCGACACACATCTATTTTTGTCATTAACCTTGTTAAATAACTATGTTTAAGACCCTCGTGGCTGATCACTGTCTCTTAAGATACAGGTTTTTTTTTTCCCGGATGGGAAATCTTCAAATGACTCCTCCCGCTCTGGGTGGAGCGGAAGGGAGTGTCAGACTCTTACTGACTAAAACCCACCCGTGTTCCTTCCTTAGCCCTTTATGTTCCGGGCCAGCGGTAACCCTTTCGGACAATCCCGCTGACCCGGCAGGCTTCGGCCCTAAGGGGCCCCTCCTCGATGCTGACATCTCTTTGAGGCGCGCGTGGAACACGTACGCGCCGTCCGGCACGGGCCTGGTCCTGATCGGACGGTGAGCTACCCATTACTCTCCGCCCGCAGGCCCGCGCCTACGGTGGCCGGGAGTCATCACGCGGCTCCCGACGCCCGGAGCGTCTCCCGCGGCGGCTGGGACGGGAGGCTCTCTCCCTGAGCCGTCCCGCCACCTCCTTCGCTAGCATGACTGCTTCGCAGAAGGAGGTGACTGCCTCCCACTCCCTCTCGCCCCGGACCATGGCTTGCACCAGGGCCGGACGCGAGAGGTCGCCGTCGCTGCCGATCGCCTCTACGAGGACACGGCGGTGCTCCGCCCAAGCGGGGCAGACCTCCACCGTGTGCTCCACCGTGTCCTCTGGGCGATCCTGGCAATGGTGACACCCGGGCGTTTCCTCCCGCCTGATAATGTGCAGGAACCTCCCGAAACTTCCATGTCCGGTGAGGACCTGCGTCAGGCGGTAGGTGAGGGCGCCGTGGCGCCTCTCTAGCCACTCCTCAAAGAGGGGTCTTATCGCCGCTATCGCGGCGTGCCCTGCGCTGGGTTGCGACAGTCGCTCTTTCCATGCCGCCATGAGATCGCGCCGGAGATCCGTCCGCTCCGCAGCGATTTGCCGCGGAAGCGGATCCTCCCCCCGGCGTAGTGCCTCCGCGCGCCACTCATACAGGCGCGCGAGGACTATCGCCTCCAGATCCCATGGCGGCAGTCCGGCAAGGAGGCTTGCCGCCTCGCCAGAGATCGTGCGGTAGCCCCGGATAACCCTTATGGCTACCACCTTCTGGGGCGCGTACAGGTAGTGGGCGGCTCGCCGCCGCAGTGAACGCGCCCACACCGGGGCCCCGTATAGGGCCATGGACCGCACGACCCCCGCGTAAAGCCTCCGGCAGGAGGCGTTTGGCCCCCTCAGGTTAGGCAAGAGCCGCTTGAAGGCGGCCCCGGCCCGTTCCAGTTTGGGGGCCAAACGTCGGAAATGCTCCACGAAGTTCCACCGGCTGTCGAGGACGAGACCCAGGTATTTCATCGTCATCCCGACGCCGATGTGAACCCCTCCTACCGTTAGTTGGGATCCCGATGGCGGCGCGTTCCGGGGCCCATGAAACGACATGGCCTCGGACTTGTGCAATGCCACCTCGAGACCCAACTGCCGGATCCTCTCCACGACTATCGCAACCCCGCGTGTCATCGCGTCGGCCGCCGCCTGATGCGACCTCCCCTGCGCCAGGACCAGCGTGTCGTCAGCGTAGCAAACCACGCTGACGCCGTCAGGGAGGTCGGCGCGCAGCACCCAGTCGTACCCGATGTTCCACAGAGGCGGCCCCAGGACCGATCCCTGTGGGACACCGCACGACATCTCTCGCCGGTTCCACTCCCCATCGCGACCGGGGTAGCTGACGGCAAGATACAGGTTTATCTTGTTTAAGAGGCAGGGTATATAATCGAGTACAGATTTTAACATAGAACCAGATGTATACAATGTACAGTATCTTATAATATATCAACTAGGTTCCCATCTGTATTTTTATGGCAAATCAATTTTATTATTTTATTATTATTATTAAGGTCTGTGTGGTGCCGGACTTAAAGAATACCACCACCCCTTACTTCCCGTGGGTGTCGTAAAAGGCGACTAAGGATCGTACCGGAGAATGGGCAGCAGCGTTCTCTATGTATTCCACCACCATACCATACTGCGATCGCCAACCCGCCTGCCAAGCGTGGCGATTATGGCAAACCCTCCCAAAATTGGGGGAGGCCTGTGTCCAGCAGTGGACGTCTATCGGCTGAAACGACGATTAAAGTTTTTAGAGGTATCTTCATGATTTTTTTCTATCATATCAAATTAGTTGTTTTATGTTTTCAACACACTATCTACCTAGCATATATCCTGAAAAATATCATATATTTTTCTGATTTTGTTTACTGTAGTCGATCATATACTTTTATTGTTTCTAAAACTTGCGTTTTTTCTGTTTAGGTCCTGTACCCCTTAAGCAAACTTAAGTCTTTGCCTGGGTCCTGTTGTCTGTAGACAGTTATGCCTGTTTATTCTGATGAAGTTTTGTGTTAAGTATTGCCATTAGACAATAATGTAGGTTATAACTAGAGCAATGCAACTGGCATGATGATCAGACGCAAGAATAGTGATGAACACTGAAAAGTCTCAACTGATCAAAAAGAGCGGGAAAGCTTTCGTCTACTGCTTTATTTAGCTTACAAACCAAGTCAAAGTCAAATCCACTACTGAAATTGTTCCTTGTAAGGTCCGTCGTGTACGGACCGCGAATACGAATTATTCCGTTCTGATCCCCTGAACCCCAAGCCTCGACCCCTCCTAGATCGTCTTCTGTTTTAATCTCTGTATTATCCACTAAAAACTTTCTCATACCGGTTTGAACCGCTTTTTCTTTTGTTTTTGATCCTGAAGGATCGTCACTAGTGCTGTGACATTTTAGCTAGTCATTGGTGATTTGAGTTTGTTTTTGTCCTTACTTTTGAGTAGCATCGTCGTGAACGAGAGGCCAAATTTTCATTAATACCGACACCAACGATACATTTATTTCTGTAATGTTCATTTTTACTTAGTAAATTGTTTTTAGAAAACTTAAACATATTTTTCTGAAAAAAAAAAGTTACAATTCTTTTGTCCTTCATCTCGTAGGTACATCATATTACCATCAATGGAAGTCGTGAGATCCGTCAGTGTTTCACAAGTTTACGACCACTAACAGAGGCGAATATACGAGTACTTGCATTTCGTCCTGCACTACTTCCGAAATATCGGTCATAAAATGTAGGCATAAACACGCCATGTCATAAGTAACTACCGTACTATGTACAACATAGAAGTATCGGTATAATGGTTACTGTTAGGCTACGGACACGAAGTCAGCGGGCGCGGCACGGCGGCGGCGACGGCGCGGGCAGCGGCGCGTTTCAATGCTTAGATTTTTATGGAACTGGCCTCAAAGACAGCGGCGCGGGAAGCGGGGTTCGCTTGGTTGTTACTGTTAGGCTACGGACACGAATTCAGCGGGCCCGGCACGGCGACGGTGGCGCGGGGAGCAACGCGAAAAAAAAGGAGGAGGTTCTCAATTCGGTTGTATGTTTTTTTTTAATGCTTAGATTTAATGGAACTAGCCTCGAAGGCAGCGGCGCGGGAAGCGGCGTACGAGCGATGCTCACCAGTCTAGCGTTGCCCGCGCGTCTGCATTGACGTAGTGTTGTGCATTATATTTTTTGTTTTTATCGACCAACGTTTCAAAATGTTGTATCACAAAGATTTTGTCGTTGCTGTTTAGACATTTCGTTCGCGAACAAAGACACTGATTTCTCATAACTCAACACTACGCCGTTCTAACGCCGCGCCATCTGACTTCGTCTGCGTTGCTGCGCCGCTCTCCTCGCCGCCCCCGCAGCCCAGCAACCGCTGACTTCAAGACCGAGGCCTTATAGGGGAGGCTTTGGTTCCCCGAACCGTATTTGCGTAACACACTTTCAATCAGTATATATATACTTTATATAATTTATTTAATTGTATAATTTATTTAATAGTGTTTAATACAAACAGTATCTTCGAATATAATATCTCGAAACTAAACCCTTATATCAGTCAGGTCAGTCAGTCAGTAGGTTTAGGAATTACTTTCAAAGATTTTGTGAAAGAAATTCCTAAACCTCCTTCAAAGCTTTGAAAAATTCGTGTGCTCAACAATATAAGTAACGCAATGAATGTTGTTGGACTTTCAAAATGAAAGGGATTGCCATTGTAAGTGTGTTGCGCATTTACCGCGCAGGTCGATCACAATTGCTGTATAATCACTAGAAGAAAAGTAGTTATGAAAAAAAATTTTTTTTTTTAAATAATAATCAATTTATTGACACACACAAGTTAGGAAACATACAAACAGTAACATCATCTGCCTAGCCTTTTCCCAACTATGTTGGGGTCGGCTTCCAGTCTAACCGGATGCAGCTGAATACCAGTATTTTACATGGAGCGACTGCCTATCTGACCTCCACAACCCAGTTACTGGGTAATACGATACCCCTTGGTAAGACTGGTTGTCAGACTTTCGGGCTTCTGACTACCCGTAACGACTGTCAAAGATCCACGAATGACAGCCGGGACCAACGGCTTAACGTGCTTTCCGAGGCACGGAGGGGTCACGGTATGTAAAGATGGTCACCCATCCACAGACCAACCGCGGCAAGCGTAGCTTAACCTGATCGATCGACCTGTGCGGCTGTTATTATTTAGCCACGGGCCACTCAAACATACAAACAGTAACAATGACAGTTAAAACGTAGAAGTCGCCTTGGGCCCCAAACTAGGCACAGCCTGTATCTTGGTGGCCCAAACAATAATAAGAATATTCAAAGATCGTTCAGGGAAGTAGTACTTTCGTTCCTGTGCTGGATTCCAGAGTACCGTTAGATTGTTAAATGATTACAAAAATAAGAAGATATCTTTTGGCATCTATACATATAATAAATCTGTAGAAGGGTCAATTCTGTACATTGAAAATATTGAAAAAATAAATAGCGGGGGGTGTTGCTGGATCGATACCAAACCCAAATATGTGATTTAAAAAATTTTTGTCTGTCTGTCTGTCTGTCTGTCTGTATATGCAGGCATCACGTGAAAACTAACGGTTCGATTTCGATGAAACTTGGTATAATTATACCTTATTATCCTGGGCATAAAATGGGATACTTTTTATCCTGGAAAAATACGTAGAAAAAAAATTCTTATTTTTCGGTTTTATTCATAGACGTTGTTCTGTAGAACCGCGAACACACGTTACATTACCCGTAGTGGATAATTTTCCATTTCAATTTAAGAGAATACAGTTTCCTGTAGCTTTGTGTTACGCCATGACAATAAATAAGGCTCAAGGTCAGACCCTAGGAGTTGCTGGCGTAGATCTTACCGCGAGTTGTTTTTCACACGGGCAACTTTACGTAGCTCTTTCCCATGTGAGCAGTCCAAGAAATCTTCATGTTCATATTCCGGACGAGCTCACTAACAATGTTGTGTATGCTGAAGCTCTCAATTAACTTTCTGTCGCATTGTCACGATCACTTTTTTATTATTGCAAACTTTTCGTCACTGTCAGTAATTTACTGCTACATGCTACTTATCAAGGTCGGAATTACTATGAAAAAAATACTACAGAACGCGAGCTCAACAGCAGTAGCTCAATAGAGGGATCTCCTTAATTATTATAGGCTTAGCCGTATTTGGGTCCAATAGATATTTATAAGATGTCATTGTCAGATTTACTCAAAATGGAGAAATAAACCATCCACGCGAAGACCGACATCCGCGCGGACGGAGTCGCGGGCGGAAGCTAGTTCATAATAAATGGAAAATATCGTACAAAACACCTCGGTCGTGACTCGGTCACAAAATGGCAGCCAAAAACGCCCCTTATTATTTATCGTGTTTGACTAGGCTCCCTCGCTCAGTAAGATTTATTGTGCTGAACCAATAAATTCGTTTGAACGAAACTTTGCTTTTCCTAACTGATAAAGCTATGAACAGACAAGGTAGTATAATGGAGCATGCTCCTGCATAAGACTTCACTAATTTTACAGATAATGGTACTTAAAAGCACCTTCGTAGCATGAATCTATCAAAAGATAGAAAAGAAAATCAGAGCAATAAATGGTTTTATTCTTTTTAATGATAACTAGGATAGCTGTAGACTAATCCGATGTTCGTGCTCAGATAATCGTGTTTTTTCCTTGTTCCAACGGATGAAATATAAGCCTTTCGTTCATAATTATGCGAGATTATTTTCGCATTTTGTAGACGACGATAGCCATATTCGTCTAAAATATTTCAGGCATCTCAAAAAATTAGTATTTTAAGATACAGCCAGTAATAAATTAAGCAGTTTAAAACCGAATTTTCATCTATGATCTTTCAAAGATATAAAAGATAGATTGTGAGACGTCCGCTTTTCTTTGAAGTTTCTTTTAAAGTTTCTTGTTTTTACTTTCTACATTTTTTATTAATAAAGTAACGAAAACGAAAAATTTATAAATGTTTTGCTTTGATAAATAATGTTTTGATGTTTCTAATTTCTTATTTCAGTCCATAAAAAATATTTCATTTACATTCTTAGAAATGGTGGACAAAGATAAACTCTTTCACAACCATCCGTACTAATATTATAAATACGAAAGTGTGTCCTCTTCACGCTTGAAACGCTGAACCGATTTAGATGAAATTTGGTATAGGAGTCCATATTTTTTATATAGATAGTCTTTATCCCTATACTCCCACGGGATCAACACTTATGTGGGTAAAACCAAAGGACCCTGCTAGTAGTTTGATATATTTATGGTAGTTTTAATGATCAGGGATCCATACTATTGTCATTTTCTATAAGTAGCTTAAGCATAATCAGAATATAATGTTACCACTGCTGGGAAACAGTCCTTCTCTCTGTAAGAGGGTGTGGGCTGTAATCCACCACGCGGGCCCAGTGCGGGTTGGTAGATGTCACATGTCTTCGAATTTTTGGTTCTAGAACATGCCAGTTTTCTCACAATATTTTCCCTATCCGTTTTGAGAGCAGTGGTGATGAAATAATGAACACTACTATATTATAACTACTACTTATGTAGGTAAAAATTTAAATCTTCTAGGCTGTTTCAGATAAAATTCAATCGCGGTAAAGTCCAGCAAAATAATAAAACAAACCAATCAATTACTTTGATATGTGTAGCGCGATGACCGTAGTGATTAATAAGGGCAGAAAAACTCACTGCTCTTCAATTTATTAATGGCGGAGAAATCAATAAAATAATAAAATCCGATCAACGAATCAACTGCGGTAAGGGCTCGTGACAGCCGAAAATCTGACAAACCGACAGCAATACGATAGTTCTTAGTAAGAACTATCATCATCATTTCAGCCGAAAGACGTCCACTGCTGGACATAGGCCTCCCCCAAAAGGGGGGTTTGCCATAATCGCCACGCTTGGCAGGCGGGTTGGCGATCGCAGTATGGTATGATGGTGGAATGCATAGAGAACGCTGCTGCCCATTCTCCGGCAAGACCCTTAGTCGCCTTTTACGACACCCACGGGAATGGGTGGGGAGGTGCTATTCTTTAAGTCCGGCACCACACCGACACAGACAGACAGTAAGAACTAAGGGTTATCGTATAATACCCTATATATATATAATTACATTATTAGTAGCTGGATTGTGCAGGTCAGGTTCAAGCAGTCGCTTCATGTAAAATACTGGTATTCAGCTGCATCCAGTTAGACTGGAAGCCAATCCTAACCTGGTTTATAAAAGGCTTGGCAGATGATGATCATCGTCAACTTAGCCAATCCTTGTCTACAACTGCCTTCTAAGTTATCACACTTTAATATATCACACTAATTTTATAAAGGGGAAGTTTGTGAGCCTGTGTATGTGTGTGTCTTTATATGTTAGTTACTTCTTCACGCTCTAACGGCTGGACCAATTTTGATAAACTTGTGTATGGAGGTAGCTGACACCCTGGATTAACATATAGGCTACTTTTTATCCCGATGTTCCCACGGTATCGAAACTTATGCGGGTAAAACCGCAGGGCGCAACTAGTAAATCTTATCTAACATCATAAGTCAATCTCACCGGGGAGCGTCCCACGCTAGATTTGCCATCTCTAATTATACCATTTGTACCCCAACCCTTGCCTGCTCACTACAAAGTTAACAAAACCGATGTTGTGTCGACCCCGCCGTAAATCGTTCGCCATAAAACGCGAAAGGATTGATGATTGTATCGCCAATCCTTACGTTTTATTGCTATTTACACTATAAACTAGGAATAAAAGTTAGCAACGCCTGAAATTGTCTCTAAAACTAGCGAACTGTTATCAACAGGTGGCATTCAATATAACTTGTAAAGGGGGTACCCCTTTACAAGTTATATTGAATGCCACCTAAATAAATAAAAACGTCCATTTGTTTGTTGTAAGGCGTTTGTTATAAGAGAAGAGGCGAATTCCGGATTTATTTCACGAAGACCTATTGAACATTTTATGGATTTTGTGCCCGTTTTTCGACCCTCATGGCGGGATTTGGTTCTAATTAGTCACCATTTGGCTGAAGTATATCAAGTTAAGTGCAAAATAATCCGTGGGGTGGGGACCTGGTGATTTGTAATACAGGCATTTTACGCCTAACTCAGACACCAGCTCCTCACATTGCTAACCTAGATTAAGCTTGTCATTGTGAGGAGAAATAAAGAACTTATTATTATTAAGCCTTCATTTCATATTATGCGACCAATTGACAATGTCAACTTGCATTCAGTACCGTTCATTTAAAGAGGATGCTATTTGATTCAGTCTCGTTATAATTAGGTATCCACGTATCGATTACAGTTTACTTGCAACCTCGCACTAAATGTAAAAGTAGATAATCATGCCACGACGCTGCCGTTGTTGAATGAATTTATATATTGCAATCGCAAGATTCTAGCGTAAACGTAAATGCTATTAAGCATTTTAATCTGACGGCACGGTTAGCGCAGTGGTTAAGCGATTGACTGCTGCACTGCGTGTCGCGGGTTCGATTCCCGCACGGAACAAATATTTGTATGACCTACAAGTAGTTGTTCCGGGTCTGACTGTTTGTGTATGTGAGTTTATATGTTTGTAAACGCACCCACAATACAGGAGCAATTCCTAGTGTGGGGCAAAGTTTAAAAAAAAAAAATGAGCATATATAATATTCCCACTGCTGGGGTACAGTAAAGGACTCCTCTCTGTGAGAGTAACCTGCACGCGGACCCAGTGCAGATTGGTAGATGTCATAGTTTTCGAATTTTTTGTTCTAGGACATGCCGGTTTCCTCACAATGTTTTCCTTCACCGTTTTGAGAGCAGTGGTGATGAAATTGTTTAAACAATGTAAAGCCGGGTTCAAATCCACGACCTACAACTCGTAAGTCTAGGCCGTTACCGCTGGGACACCACTGCTCTCATGATTCTAACACCATTTATTTTTATTTATTTACTAGCTGCGCCCCGCGGTTTCACCCGCATAAGTGTTGATCTCGTGAGAATATCGGGATAGAAAGTAGCCTATATGTTAATCCAGGGTGTCAGCTACTTTCATACAAAATTTTATCATAATTGGTCCAGCCGTTTGAGCGTGAAGAAGTAACAAACATATAAACACACCCACACACTCACAAACTTTCGCCTTAAAATATTAGTGTGATTTATTTTATTTTAACATCATCATCATCGGCCTAGCCCTTTCCCAACTATGGTAGGGTCGGCTTCCCGTCAAACCGGATGCAGCTGAGTACCAGTATTTTACATGGAGCGACTGTCTACCTTACCTCCACAACCCAGTTACTGGGAAATACGATACTCCGTGATAAGACTGGTTGTCAGGCTTTCGGGCTCCTGATTACCCGTAACGATTGTCAAAGCCAGGAATGACAGCCGGGACCAACGGCTTTACCTGCTTTCCGAGGCACGGAGGGGTCTCGGTATGTAAAGATGGTCACCCATCCACGGATCAACCGCGGCAAGCGTTGCTTAACCTGATCGATCGACCCGTGTAGCTGTTGTTTCTTAGCCACAAGCACTTCCTATTTATTTTATTTTAACATTTAAAAAAAAATGCTTATTTATTTATTTTATTTTAACAAGAAACTATCATCATCGGTATTAATGTTCATAAATAACAACTACAGAACTACCCTGATCACAACACAGTCAACGGTCAAGCGTGACCGGCCAATCTTCATTAATTACAGGTTTGCTAATCAATAGCTTGGCTAACGGTTGTGGCTTAGCAAACGGTTCTGTCGGTAACCGGTATAAATTACCATTAAGATTCATGATCCATCCGGTCTAAGTAGACAGATGGGTTTTAGATTGACTTGGTAACCTATTTAGAGAGAATACCGGCCGTTTCTCTTGATTCTAAAATGTAGGTCCGTAAATAATTCTCAAGAATGATGGGGTCCGTGGCTAAATAATAACAGCCTCACAGGTCGATCAATCAGGTTAAGCTACGCTTGCCGCGGTTGGTCTGTGGATGGGTGACCATCTTTACATACCGAGGCACCTCCGTGAAAAAAAAAAAGTAAAGCTGTTGACCCGGCTGTCATTCGTGGATTTTTGACAGTCGTTACGGGTAGTCAGAAGCCCGAAAATCTGACAACCAGTCTTACCAAGAGGTATCGTATTACCCAGTAACTGGGTTGTGGAGGTCAGATAAAACACTGTAAAACACTTGTATTCAGCTGCATTCGGTTAGACTGGAAGCCGACCCCAACAGAGTTGGGAAAAGGCTAGGCAGATGATAAAGTGATTGGTTCCATAATATACACAGCCGTTGGTAAAAATGACGGTTTTCCATGACGGACGTCATTTTTCACCCGTTATTGTGACGGCACCGCTTTTAAGAAGGTGGGTGCCCAGAATATTTTGGGATTTCAAAAGTGCAGTGTCTTGCGTTGCGTATACCGTAATCCAAGCCAGCAAGGACTTAACATCCTAAAGCCTTTCCTGTCCAGCATAAAATTGTGCTCGTTGTGGAACTCGGAGTTCTTTTTATGCGTATAATAAAATAAAGTCCACCAGACCGTATTTCGGCCACGGCGGCCAATCTCAACGGAGACTAGCCTTCCATGCGGAAGATATTGTAGTGCACAAGTGTGCGCGCAGACACAGGTACACTCCCCCTTCCCTCACTCTCATAGTCCGATGGGACGGCAATGCGACACAACCGGAGAGAGATCAGGCGCAAGACCAACGGCTTAACATACTTTCCGAGGCACGAGGGTATCACACCGCCAACTTCCAAAATCCGGGCTGTTACTAAGAGATTCCTAATGGAAAAACTCAATAACACTTTGTCCGACCACGGGAATCGAACCCAGGACCCCAAGGTCAGCAGTCACGCTTGCGACCACGAGACCAACGCCAACGGGAAAGTTAAAATGAGTTATTCCGGTCTGATCCCCTGAAGCCCCTCCACCACCACCTCGAACCCTGCTTGTTCGTGTTCTGTTTTTATCTCTAATGCATATAATACCACGTTCACAGAAGACCTCAGCCGCTACGTGCGACAAAAATAAGGTGCAAAAAAACATGTGCGTGTGGTGTGAGGGCCACTTTGTTAAAAATCTTTGAAAATGTGCTTAGGATTTAGTGAACATTCCCAAAGAATTGTGAAAGTTGGTATCAGATTTTGTGAAAGTCTAATAACCGAGTTATAGACTGTAAAGTTGGGCCCTCAGTTCTCACATAGAGGATGGAGGGCCCACCTAAAACCAATAAACTATGGACACTACAGAAAAAGTCTTAATTCCAAAATCTAAGCTAATGCCAAACCAAAATTTGTGAAAACAAGATATTATCGCAAAACACTGTCCTACTTTGTATATCTTCGTACAAAATGGGCCCTCAATCCTCATACACGTAAAAGTTTATTACGCAATTATAATGAAATCATTAACTTACAGCTACTGTTTGAAATCCTATATGCTACTAAATAAATTGGGAAAATTTATGAAAGCAAGAACAGGTCAGCACCTTTTGTTGTTTAAAAGTTATGACCTTGATAAAATTCGGGCCCTCAGTCCTCCATTTTATTTTGTTTTCGATTTATTACGCTTATCGTATGAAAGATAAGACAAATACAAAACGGTCTCTTTTTGTGAAAAAAATTGTGCAACAAATGCGATACCAGAAAGAAATTAAAAGACCCTTTATTGTATAAGTAAATCGAGTTTTATTTTTATTCTCTGTATTAGGAAATAGGGTGACCAAAATTTATTTTAGATTGCAGTGAAGATTAGTAAATGTAGAGTCACAGGTTTTAATAAACTTTCTTCGATTTTTCGCTTATTATCGTCATAGCATTTGTACTCAAGTCTCGTGATTAAAAAAAAAAATTCGGAAATTGAACGATCGCATAGAAAAATACTGTTCCCCAAATCATTTTTGCTTGAAAAATCGTTCGTTCCGAAAAAACTAATGACAATAATAACGTTATTATTAATAAATAGATGGAGCCATATGACTTTCGAATTTCACGCGGACGAAGTCGCGGGCAGAAGCTAGTACCTAATAAAGCAGTGCGTTCCTGGATGTTTTTTTTTATTCCTAGGCAGGTACCTACTTGCACAATAACAAAGATAAAGATAAGATAATTATATTTTATTTTAAAAATTTTACAATTTATAAATATGAATTATCTAAACAATTCTTAGAGAGACTATCTAAGTACTATTTAGTAAAATATTACGAACTTATAAAATTATGAGTACCTACCTAGGTATCAAAACAAACTTACCTTGAATGTTTGATATCTTGACCGAAGATGATTGAGTGTCTTGACCGAAGATGTGTTTGCGGATTAAAAAATTATTATTATTTTTATTCTTCACTACAACTGTTCCATAAAACTCGCCTTAATGCTTTATTACAACTTCCGCTGCTCTACCATAAACTATTGTTTAGTAACTACACTAAATATTACAACTATTGTGCATATATGTAAACAATAATTATATAATACATGTAATAATATGTTTAATATAATATTAGCTAGTTCTTAGTTTTATTTATAATATTAGTTAGGATTATATTTAGACTACATTGTCCCATGGCTGGGCAAAAGCCTTATAAAAATAATAAATAAATTATTTGATTATTGCCATCAGAACGAGCGATATTTCAAGCAAAAATGATTTGGGTAACAGTATTTTTTTTGTGATCATTCGAATTCCGAAATATTTTTTTTTTATCACGAAACTTGAGTACAAATGCTATGACGATAATAAGCGAAAAATCGAAGAAAGTTTATTAAAACTTATACTCTACATTTACTAATCTTTACTGCAATCTAAAAGAAATTGTGGTCACCCTATTTGCAAATTCAGATAATAAAAATAAAACTCGATTTTCTTATATAATAAAGGGTCTTTTAATTTCTTTCTGGTATCGAATTTGTTGCACAATTTTGACACAAAAAGAGACAATTTTGTATTTGTCTTATCTTTCATACGATAAGCGTAATAAATCGAAAACAAAAGAAATGGAGGACTGAGGGATAACTTTCAAACAACAAAAAGTGGTGACCTGTTCTTGCTTTTATAAATTTTCACAACTTATTTAGTAGCATATAGGATTTCAAACAGTAGCTGTAAGTTAATGATTTCATTATAATTGCGTAATAAACTTTTACGTGTATGAGAATTGAGGGCCCATTTTGTACGAAGATATACAAAGTAGGACAGTGTTTTGCGATAATATATTGTTTTCACAAATTTTGTTTGGCATTTGCTTAGATTTTGGCATAAAGACTTTTTCTGTAGTGTCCATAGTTTATCAGTTTCAGGTGGGCCCTCAATCCTCTATGTGAGAACTGAGGGCCCAACTTTACAGTCTATAACTCGGTTATTAGACTTTCACAAAATCTGATACCAACTTTCACAATTCTTTGGGAATGTTCACTAAATCCTAAGCACATTTTCAAAGAGTTTTAACAAAGTGGCCCTCACACCACACGCACATAAAAAAACTCTTCCTAAAAATGTTGCCTCTCTGTATAACTCAATTTACACCGTCCTAGTTTTGAGCCTCCGAGTATGAATTTATTGATTGCATTAGAGTTGCTACACTTTACGATGGTCTCATAAATATTTATGGAGAAACTCTGACATACCTTAAGAGGATTGCTTCTCCAACTACATCATCTTTAAGGTAAAAATTCATTTAATTATGCAAATGCAAAGTATGAAAGGTATCGAAGCGGTAAAGTGGCTAATCATGAGAGAAAAACACAGTAATTCAACTCTGTACGAACATTACATAATATCACGCCTCTATTCGCCGAATGGTTGGGCAGACGTATTCCAATAATACGCCTACTTTTCGCACGTTATCTTTAAGACCCATGTAATTGGGGGCGAGCTTATTGCCATCAATCGGGCACGCATCCAGACTCCGGGCTGCTACTGAGACATTCCTGATGAAAAAGCCCAAAATCTTACCATATATATACCTATGTTTTTCTCTTTTTTGTAAAACATATAATGCTTTGATTTTCTCAAATAAATATAATAAAATAACAGTTTCCCCGACCTGGGGATCGGATCCAGGACCTCATGCTCGGCTGTAGCGCTTGCGACCACTAGAGTCAACAAGGCAGTCTAGACTCTGTACGAAGTTAAAACCTTTATAAAATAAACCTAATTAATGACAATTTTAAAGACTTCTGAATAAATAAGTCACAAAGCTTTATAAACTGAAGGGTTAATGGTATAAATAAAAGTAGTAAGCAGGATTAACAGTGATATAATAATATATGAGCACACAACGTTCTTACTACATGGCCATAGAAATGCGAGAGAGAGACAACATAAGTGACGTGTGTTTGACACATTGACGTATTGTGTTTACAGATTACCATCATAAACCTCAAGTTTATAAAGTTTCTGGATTTGAAAACTTCCTCAGATAAATAAATTCTTTTCGACCATTTATTTTACTGGCCGAAAAGAATCGATACCACGCGATACGTTATCGTTTTTTTTTTACGATTTAGATTTTAAAATCAAAATAATAATATATAATGTATTTTAGTGAGGCGAAGCCGGAACTCCGACTTTCGAGCTCCGACTCCTATTTCTCTAATCTTTTTGTTAGTTTAATTATAGTTTTATATGCCACCAAATTATATTATATTATATCGTAGCGATTATGGCAAACCCCCCCCCCCTTTTGGGGGAGGCCTGTGTCCAGCAGTGGACGTCTTTCGGCTGAAATGATGATGATGCCACCAGATTTATAATGCCACTCATTAAGTGGACCTTCTGCAAATCAACCTTACCTACTGCTGAAGACGAAGTGAAAAAATAGAGTGAGAAGACTTCTTTATGAACTTAATTATATTTGAAGGGAACTTTTATCATTTTAGTCGTTATCAATTTACTTTTAATGGATTTTGAGAAAATTCGCCATAATTAAAAAGGCAGGACGAAAGAATTCTTAGTAATTTCTGTTTCTATATGCCAATATAAGTGTCGGAATTCAGTTTTTAATGAAGATACTATAAAGAAAGAAATATATTTAATTTGGGACACGCACAGGAAATAAAATGGTGAAGGAAAACATCGTGGGCATGTCCTAGAACCAAAATTCTAGACATGTGTGCTGGGACACGTCTACCAACCCCCACTGGGCCCGCGTGGTGGATTACGGCCCACTTCCTCTCACAGAGAGGAGGCCTGTGTCCCAGCAGTGGAAATATTATAGGCTGAAAAAAATTGAAAATTGACTTTCAGAAAAAAAAATTGGGGTCATGATTTTAATCGTACACCCTTCACCCTTCACCACAGATATACGGCAGAGCACAAGCCAAGTTCAAATCCTTAATATAATTCCACAAGTACAGACGCCAGCACATCATGCTACTCCAATCTGTCAAATTAATTTATTAGATTTTCAACTTTATCGCTCAAGCATAAGGTTCAAAGTTGATTGGCAAAATTTGACAGTTTCGGGTAGCTTGATGTGCTGGCGTCTGTACCTTGTATTTACAACGCTAATTGGCTTCCGTACGTAGCAAGATACTTGTTTCAACCAACCTTATTAATTCAAAATATTAACATTTTATTTATAACTTTTAATTAGAAGTTAGAACCTAGTAGGGTGCGTTTATTATCTTTCAGTTGCTTCAGTTTTGAATAAAACATGGTTCGAGGCAACAAGTTTACTCAGCGAGTTTGTGAATAAACACTTTCGCTGTTGGTAATTGATTTAATCAATTTCTGAGAAGAGAGTTATACACTAGACTACCTGTGCCGCGTGGTTTCACCCGCTTAAATGTCGATCCCGTGGGAATATCGGGATAAAAAGTAGCCTATATATTAATCCAGGGTGTCAGCTACCTCCATACAAAATTTTGGGTACACTACATAAATACGAAAAACTTTATTCCGACAGTCACAAATACGAATATCAAAATACCGATTTTCATAAAAAAAATTTCAAAATTCAAAATTTCTAATATCAACTCCGATTTATCATTCATCCTATTTTTATAATTCCGAAATTTCAATATTCCTAACGTTTATAAGTACTATTCTCAAAATACCGAGTTCCAATAGATCGAATAACAAAAAATCCGAATTAATGAAAATTCGAAACATCAAAAATACGAATTCCGATTAATTAGAATTCCGAAATAAAAACGCCTTGTAAAACTGAATAGCAAGACAAATATACGAGTAGAATACGGAATATCGAAGCACAAAATATCGATAAATGCTAATACGATGCTACAATATTGCGATGCACGTAACTGCGAAAGACCCGTCTCTGCGACGCCACTACACTTCCATGCACGTTACCGCGTTAGATCTTCACTGCGATACTACTAGACTTCGATGCACGGTAAAGGTGTTTATATTGTCATTCGCTCGCTCTTGCATCCTAGTGTCGACGGTGTAACGTTGCACCTTGCAAGTTACAATTTAAAAGAGCTTAGTCTAAGTATCCTTAATAATAACTAACCTATGTACACTTAAAACTATACTATTTACACATAAACTTTAAAAAATAACCTCGTATAATATTTATAAGTAAACCTAACACTTAAATACTACATTAAAACTAAATAATATTATACGGAACCTTCGAGCGATTATTAACTTAAAGGGTCTTCGTTCTATGCGCCCGCGCATCTCTAAAACGATCATTACCGAGCGTCGCCGAGGAGTGGCGATTTGGTTGGGCTCGGTAAGGACGATGACTAGTCAATTGAAAGCGCTTGAGGTGAAGGCTGTGTCGTTCGCTCCGAAGTTACTTAAATAATTTTTCTAAATACATCGCGAAATCCCTCTAGGGATTTTAGTCTACCCTTCAACCCTTTCGCCACGTCGTGGTGCCGGCGTCAAGGAGGACGCTTGGGAAGATCCACTGCTGCAGACTGATTATAGTCTACCCTACGCTGAAGTAATTACCTACAGAACCGGGAACTGGAGCCGTCAGTTGCGTGCAAGCCTGAGACTGGATCACCATCATCCGAAGACGGTTCAGGCCAGTGTTCCCTACCCCATTACTACTCTCTGTAATCAGGACTTGAGGCGGCCACGGAAGTTTAGGCAATAAATAATAAGTGTACCTAATCTTCGAGTTCTTATTATTTACGAACCCCTACATACCTACCTGCTGGCAACTCCCCTAAGGGAAGTGTCACAGTGGCGCCCTTTACGTGTGTTTCCAGTGGCCTAATCATGTCCTCATTCTTTTTTCCGTAATACAGCTGTTAGGTCAATCTACCTACATTGTTGCTGTGAACGTGAAGGTGACAATCTACTGCAAAGCGAACTGGTACGTACTTTATTATAATATCTGTTTTCTCTTAATCATTTCTATTTCTATGCCTATTAGTGTCTGGGTCTGGAGCTGTTACGTATTAGTACTATTAATTGTGACGGAGTTAAAACTAAGGAATTTATAGCTCGTCCACTACCTACCTACACTAATTAAGAACTTAGAAAACGTTAAATAGCGATTTTGTTATACGTAACAGTTCGCACAGCTAAATACTCCTTGTTTTTACATAACTTATTACTTTAATTTCTTTCATTTCCATTATTATCTTTTATTTCTCTCATTTCCTCTTGTCACCTATCGTAAAAGGTAGCTAGATACTTGCATATTTGTAAAGAACACCAGTATATCTTTTGTTAATCTATTCTTTCATTGTATTCAATCTTTAATATCTTTCATTCTTCTGGAAAACATGGAAACCTACCCTATTAAATTTTTTGTTTTCAACAAAAACGAATTAACTTATGAAGTGCTCATTAGAGGCGAAGAACCAGCATCTACCGTACTCGAACTTCGAAAACAAATAAATAAACTAACACCTATTATACCTACTACTGATATTTGTGAGTCTGGAATCGAACCAGATGTCGATATTTCTGGCGTTGGTGTTTCGATGACCGAACTTACATCTCGAGTGAAAACTTTGGAGGATAAGTTTGACACCAATCTTTTCGAACGAACTAGAGCTTTATGCAATCATTTGTATCACCGAATAAGAAGAATTGATTGCTCTGATTCCAAACACACTGAAAAAGTAAAAACTCTGTCAAAAAGTTTAACATCCTTAATTAATAAATTAAATCTGCTAACCCTACCAGTGAGCCTGTAGTGAGTGTTCAAACATCTGTGGATGCCGTGCCTAACGTATCGATGTATTGTGACCGCTCGCACATTGGAGAACTACAGAAAATAAAATATGACGGTAAATCTTGTGTACACGCTTTCGTGCAGAGAGTAAACGAGTACAGTACTGCGCGTAATATACCCTCTAATAAATTGTTATTGTACATTACAGAAATATTCACAGGCGATGCGTTACATTGGTACCGTAGTATTAAGGATTCTGTTACTACTTGGGATGAGCTGAAAGCCTTGCTAATAGAGGATTTTAGTCAGTTTGATTACGACTACCGCTTATTGTCCGAGATACGTAATAGAACACAGGGTGATACGGAGAACATAACTATTTATTTTGCCAAAATGTCAGAGTTGTTTTCTAGATTAACTAAAAATTTATCAGAACAGGAGAAACTAGACATCTTAATGCATAACATCAGACCTTGTTATTCTAGTGTATTGGCCTCAAATACGTCATCAATCGATACTATGGAAAACTTAAAAACACTATGTAGGAACTTTGAGAAAATACAGTCTCTGTCTTCTCAATTTAGAGAACCACCAAGAGTGTCGTCAGATACTTTGGCCCCTGACTTAGCATTTTCTAAATCTTCTGAACAGGGTACTACTAAATCGAATAATTACAATCAACATAGGTACAATAATAACTCTAAACATAATTCAAATTTTTCTTATAGGTCTAAAGATAAGCCAGATGTAGCTGCTATTACCACATCCAAATCTAACACTAAACCGGTCTACTGTCCTCGCTGTCGTAATTCAGAACATTCCCTGAAACGGTGTAAAGCGGATAGGTTTTTAATTTGCTTTAAGTGTGGAACAAAGGATGTCAAATACCCTAATTGCCCTAAATGCCAATCAAAGTCAAAGGAAAAAAACTAACTAGTGAAGATTGCTGTAATGAAAAGGCTGTAAAACCTAATATTAATACTACAGATTATAATAAAACTAATAACTTTGATGAAAAGGATTGGAAGGACTGGCTTTTGACGGTCAAAACTTTCTTTTCTAGCTATTTCATTACAACAATCTTCGATAAAAAACCTAAGGATGATCTACGTCCGTACGCGACTATACAAGTACGTGACACAAATATCTGTGGTTTACTCGATTCCGGTTCTACAGTAACTATTTTAGGTAATAATTCTCATTTACATTTTGTTTCATTGGGTCTAGAACTTCATAAGGTCGCTGCTAAAACGTTTACAGCAGCCGGTGGACAAAATTTAGCATCTATTGGATTCATTAATCTACCCGTAAATTTCGAAAAGCAATTCCATATATTAAAGGCTTACGTCGTACCTTCGGTAAAAACAACTTTAATACTAGGCATTGACTTTTGGACTAAATTTGAACTATTTCCTAAGTTTTATCATTCTATTTCTATTCATGATGCCGCAAACAATATTAGTGCAGTATCAACAGTGTCTGAAACTGCTACCGTAGTACATTCCTATAATGAATTAACTGAAGCGCACCGTGTAACTGCTGACAACATTATAGAACAGTTTAAAAATATTTCAACTGAAAAACGTGGTTTAGGTAGAACTAATTTAGTAACGCACCATATTGATACTGGGGATGCCGTACCTATTAGGCAAAGATACTACAGGGTTCCTCCAGAGAAACAACGCATTTTATCTGAGCAACTAGACGAAATGTTATCTTTGGGCGTTATTGACGATTGTGAGAGTCCATGGTCGTCACCTGTTCTATTGACGCCTAAAAAGGACGGTAAACTTAGATTCTGTCTAGACAGTCGTAAACTGAATTCAGTTACTAAAAAGGACGCCTACAAGTTGCCTTATATATCTGAGATTTTGGATAATTTAAGTAATGCTAAATATCTAAGTAGCATCGATTTATCGAAAGCTTTCTGGCAAATTCCGATTTCAGAAAACGATAGAAACAAGACTGCTTTCTATATTCCACATCGCGGTACATTCAGATTTGTTACTATGCCCTTCGGGTTAACGAATTCACCTGCTACTCAACAGAGGCTCGTCGATTCATTATTCTATGGCCCCGAGTTTGAAAATTCTGTCTTCGTCTACATCGATGACATTGTTATAATAAGCTCGAATTTCGAAAATCATATTTCTCTTCTTCTAAAAGTCCACAAGAAATTAACTATGGCTAATCTAACCATAAACTTCGAAAAATCTGTTTTCTTTCGTAATCAACTTAAATATCTAGGTTACGTCATTGACTCTAAAGGTCTTCATGTCGATTCCGATAAAATCGATACTATTTTAAATTACCCTACACCTGCAAATAAAAAAGACGTAAAGAGATTTCTTGGAATCGCGTCCTGATATCGTAAGTTTGTACCTAAATTTAGCTCCATTGCTGGTCCTTTAAACAAACTTACCTCCACTGGTAAAAAAATCTAATCCCTTCCTTTGGTCTACAGAAGCTGAGGAATCTTTTACGAAACTAAAAGAACTCCTTGTCTCTGCTCCGATTCTTTCATGTCCTAACTTTGACCTACCGTTTGAAGTCCACACCGACGCTAGTGATTATGGTGTTGGAGGTCTATTAACTCAGACTATAGACGGAGTCGAGCATCCTATAGCCTACACAAGTAGAACCTTGACTGGTTCAGAAAGGAATTACAGCATCACTGAAAGAGAAGCTCTCGCTGTATTAGTAGCCTTAGAACATTGGAGATGCTACCTTGATAATGGGAAAAAGTTTATCGTTTACACAGACCATTCGGCTCTCAAGTGGTTCCTTAACCTAAACAACCCTACTGGACGCCTACCTCGTTGGGGTGTTCGTCTCTCAGCGTTCAATCTTGAAATTTAACACCGTCGTGGCGTGGATAATGTCATTCCTGATGCACTGTCTCGTGCATGCCAAGTTTCTGCTATAGACATTAGTCCTAACACTGCAGTCTCATCTGATCAATGGTACTTAAATATTTATAACGGCTGCCAGAATTCTCCTACATCTTTTCCTAATTATTTCGTAAAAAATAATCGCTTATTCCGATACATGCAAACCAAACATCCCCTAAATAAAGAGTTTGAGTGGAAGGAGGTGATTCCAGCTGAGTCTAGAACAGAAATCATCTTAAAAAACCACTCTGAACCAACCGCTGGTCACTTTGGTATATTTAAAACCTATAAGCGGGTAAGTCTCAGGTACTACTGGCCTGGAATGCTTGCTGATGTCGTGAAAGCGGTTACGTCATGTGATATCTGTATTGCACATAAGCATCAAACACATGCCCCCCTAGGTGAAATGGGTAGACCCAAGCAATGTTCTAGACCTTTTCAAATTATTAGCGTAGATCTAGTAGGACCACTACCGACTACTAGAAAACAAAACTTCTACATCCTAGTCGTGACTTGTTGTTTTAGTAAGTACTGCTTATTATTTCCAATAAAACGCGCGACAGCCGAAATTGTTACTAAGATCTTAGAGGAACAAGTATTTCTAATACATGGCATACCTTCTACAGTGATACTTGATAATGGTAAACAATTCGTAAGTGCTACGCTAAGACAAATGTTTGACAAATATAAGGTACCTAAATTACATTTTACTCCTAAATATTCACCACATGTTAATACAGTCGAGCGTTATAACAAAACAATAATGACCGCTATCTCAACGTTTATAACTACCGATCAACGTGTTTGGGATCAGCTGGTACCTAAAATACAATTCGCCGTGAATAGTTCTGTTAACGAAGTAACCGGTTTTACACCATCGTTTCTAGTGTACGGGCGTGAACTAATTACTTGTGGATCACACTACGTTGATACGGAAAACGATGAAGACATTGTTTTTCAGCCTCGTGATTCCTACGCCGAGAACTTAGGAGTGTTGTCTGGTATATTTAATAAGGTTCAAGCACTATTACTGCAGGCTCATAGTAGGAATTGTCAACATGATAATTTACGCAGAAGAGTCTTCTGCGTAAATTATCATACAGTACGATACTTGTATCGAATTTGGGGCGCCACCAAGAGGGGGCGGGCGGTCAACGTGTCTACCAGACGACGTTTGGCATTCATTGCATCTTAGTTTTAACGGATGATAGTCGATGGCGGTGTTAACGCTAAGATTGCGCGCCGCCAGTCGGGTTTTTTTCCATGCGATGACATTTCTTATTCTGTAGGTGGGGTGGGTATTATGACAATGATTTTGAATATTACGTGATGAGTCGCTCGATTTGCCGCCCCCTAGACGTGCCGCCCGCGTGCGGTGCACGCCTTGCACGCCCGCTTACGGCGGGCCTGCAGAAGACCTGCTGAATTTAATATTGGTGATGTTGTATGGAGAAAGACTTTTTATCAGAGTGATAAGGACAAATATTTTAATAAAAAAATTAGCTGCAAAATTCATAAAATGTAAGGTTATTGGTAAAAAGTCCCCACTTGTTTATGAACTCGCTGATATGTCTGGAAAACCACTAGGGTCTTGGCATATCAAAGATATCAAACTTAATAACTATAAAGACTAAACTCATTACTTAACTTATCATAGTACCTTACCTAGCCTTAATTAATACTAAAACCTACTACTTAAACTCTAATGTGTTAAAAATAATGGCTATTTTAATACACTTAAACTTGCTAATTGAGTATAATTATTTAAAATTTAGTTATTACTCTGTTGATATGGTCACAAGTCTTTATTCATAGACTGGATGATTTGATAGAATGGTATTGACACCCTACTTAAATTAAAACTAGGTAAATTAATATTATGTGCATTGCCATATTCTGATAATTTGTATGATGCAGAAAACGATTACATTTATAGTTTAAACAACTTAATGCATATTTTGACATGTCGTCATAGTGACCGTTTATTGTATTTTGATACAAACTATTTTGTTAGGGATTTTGTATTAGTTCAGGAACATAATATGTTTCTTCCCAAGAAAAGTCAGCATGTACTGGCTACTTTGTTAGCTTACAATATACACGCAGTTATTGATAATTTAACTGAGACTAGGTTAAGTGACGAAACAGTATTATCTAGTACTTCTAATAATACTGTAATTAATTCTTTAAACTTTTAGACTCGACAAAAGAGAAGCATAATAAGAATATTTTACTATATCACCAAAATATAAATCGCTTTTCTGGCAAAATCCTAGACGTGGAAATGTTAATAGATAAATATCATATGGATATCTTATGTTTTTGTGAAACCTGGTTAAAACCGGATAGAATGTTGTTTAATGTCAATAATTTTTCAGTTGCCAGTGCGCACAACAGGTCCTCAATAGGGGGTGGTACTTTGATATTATGTAATAGTTCTTTTAGGTATAAAGAAAGAAAGGATATCACTGCTTGCTCTGTTGATCGCTTATGTGAGGTAGCATGTGCAGAAGTTGAAGGCCATACTTTCTTATGTGTTTATAGACCACCAGCCTCAAATTTGTCATCATTTTTGATCATAATGGAAGAAATACTTAGTAAACTTTTTAAAGATAGTAAATTTGTTTTTGTTTGTGGTGACCTAAATATTGATATATTAGTTAATTCACCAGAAAAATGTAAGCTAATATCATTGTTTAAATCATTTAATTTAAAATGTATATTTAATGAAGCGACTAGAATAACAGCAACTTCAGCTTCATGCATCGACAATGTATTTACTAACTGTAAAATAAAAGACTCGTCCTTAATTACTGGCGTCAGGTCTGACCATACTGGTCAACTTGTATCATTTGACTTAGGTAAAAGATTACACATAAATAAATCCATTCAATTAAGACCACTAACTAAAAATAAATTGAAAATGTTTAATAATAATGTTCTTAGCAATCTTTCCACAGCTAGTTTTGATTCACAAGACCCCAACATAAACTATGGTACATTATTTTCTACAGTATGCCAAGAATTCAATAAAGCATGTCCTGTAAAAAAAGTTACTATAAATACTAAACCAAAATTTAGCGAATGGGCCACTGCTGGCATTAGAAAAAGCAGAGATATTTTGTATAATCTGTATCACGAGAAATCATTAACTTCTGATCAAGCCCTTCATAATTATGTCAGGAACTATTCAAAAATATTCAAAAGAGTCTGCGCTGAGGCTAAATCTAAATTAATTAGTAACAAAATTAGTATGTCTAATAATAAAATAAAAGCTGTGTGGCAGGTAATAAACAAAGAAACTGGAAACACAAAACAGCGAGATCAGAATGAGTTGTCCCTAAAAATTGATAATGAAACCATTTCAGATAAGTTAAAAGTTGCTGAGACACTAGAAAATTTCTTTACCAATATCCCAATAGAGGTTACAAAGTCTCTCCCCTCATCACCTATATTAGCTGAAGCCCTTCTTAAGGAAAATTTTAATAGGGAAATTCCAAGCTTTGAATTCAAGCCCATTTCTGTTGACACAATTAAAAAAGCATTTAAAAGTCTTAACATAAAAAACACTGAAGACTTATGGGGGATTTCTGTTAAGGTTCTTGGAGATATTATTGACACAATTGCCCCTGCCCTAACAGGCATATTTAATCAATGTTTAGACAGCGGTACGTTTCCTGACTTAATGAAACATAGTAAAGTAGTACCGATATTCAAATCGGGTAGTAAGTTTGATCCCTCCAATTATAGACCTATATCTGTGCTACCAGCATTGAGCAAAATCTATGAAAAAATCATGCTGGACCAGATGTTGTCACATTTTAACTCAAATGGGATTTTACATAGTCGCCAGTTTGGTTTCACGAAAGGTAGGTCGACGACAGATGCGGGAGTAAAACTCATCAGTCACATTTTGGAATCCTGGGAGACGTCCCAGGATGCAATTGGCATTTTCTGTGACCTCTCAAAAGCGTTTGACTGCGTTGACCATAATACACTGATCTGTAAATTATACCACTACGGAATTCGTGGACAAGCTGCTGATCTTGTTCTTTCCTATCTGTCAAAGCGCCAGCAAAAAGTAAACGTTAACGGGGCGACGTCTTCGGGGTCTCTAGTTAAGATGGGCGTGCCTCAAGGCTCAATTCTTGGCCCTTTCCTATTTCTAGTTTATATTAATGACCTTCCTTACATGATGGCCAACTTGTCGGATATCATTTTATTCGCTGATGACACTTCCCTTATTTTTAAAATAGATAGAAAAGATACGGATGTCTTACATGTTAACGATAGTCTGGCTGTTCTCTCGAAATGGTTTGCAGCTAATAATCTTTTACTTAATGCGAACAAAACTAAATGTCTTAAGTTTTCATTACCAAATGTACCTCAAGTGGGTCTGAATTTAGAACTTGATGGCAAAAGACTAGATGCTGTTACGGAAACTGTATTTCTAGGAATTACTTTAGATTCAAAATTACAATGGGGCGCACACATTAGAGCTCTCTCAAGTAGATTAAGTTCAGCTGCATATGCAGTAAGAAAAATAAGGCAGTTGACAGATATAGCCACAGCTAGGTTAGTATACTTTGCTTATTTCCACAGTATTATGTCTTATGGTGTTCTGCTGTGGGGATCGGCAGCTGACGTAGATTCAATTTTCATTTTACAGAAGAGGGCAATCCGCGCAATCTATAAAATGGGTCCTCGCGAGTCTCTTAGAAACAAATTCAAAGAAATTGATATACTAACTCTGCCTTCTCTTTATATTTTAGAAAGTATTTTGTATGTTCGCAAAAACTTAGGACTCTTCAAAATAAGAAGCGATTTCCATAATATAAATACACGTAGTAAAAATGAAATTGTGTTACCTAAATTTAGATTAACTAAAACTAGCAAGTCATTTCTTGTAAACAGCATCCGTTTTTATAACAAGTTGCCAAAGCCGGTTACAGAACTTAGCGATGGAAAGTTCAAAACCCTCATCAAACGTGTCCTTATCAAAAAAGCATATTATAAGATTAAAGACTACGTTGAAGACAAGCTAGTCTGGCAATAATTCCTTCTGCACATGTGGCTTCCCTGGCTTCTCATTAACGGCATAACTATGTAAATGTCTATTAACTGCTATCAAATTACGATGTTTAATTTTTATTTAATTATTATTATTATTTTTACATACTTTTTGACATAATTTCTTTATTATTTGACATTATATACTTTTTGACATAATTTCTTTATTAATTGACATTGTATACAGACACTTGAAATTTTTCACCTCTTTATTAGTGGTTTTATTGAGAATCATAACACTTGGTTTTAGTAGGTTTTTATTATTATTTTTCTTTTTTTATTATCTATCCTTTTGATAGATTCTTATTTTGTAAATGTGAGGACTTTGTAGGCCTTATAGACTTTAGATCTGTAGACCATTTTCTATTTTATCAAGTACTTGGTACTTGTTGACAGGCCTGCGCTGTCCTTCCATACCTACTTACTGTAATCTGGAAACATTGTAAAAGCCAATTATTTTTAAAAAGAGTAACCATGGAGTTTCTTGCCGGTTCTTCTCCATAGGAAACGACCAATTGGAACCGTGCACCTAGCTTCTGACGTTTCATAAGTGCCCATGTAGGTTTATGTGAAATAAAACATTTTGATTTTGATTTTGATTATTTTATGGAAGGTGATTATTTGCGTGAGGTATGAAAGTAAAGTCTGCACGTATTAGTCAGTTTAGTTTAGTAGTGCTAGTCGGATTTTGCATCTAGTACGCAAAATCCTTCGCTTTCTGGCGGGGTACTGTAACGTTGCACCTTGCAAGTTACAATTTAAAAGAGCTTAGTCTAAGTATCCTTAATAATAACTAACCTATGTACACTTAAAACTATACTATTTACACATAAACTTTAAAAAATAACCTAGTATAATATTTATAAGTAAACCTAACACTTCAATACTACATTAAAACTAAATAATATTATACGGAACCTTCGAGCGATTATTAACTTAACCGCGCATCTCTAAAACGATCATTACCGAGCGTCGCCGAGGAGTGGCGATTTGGTTGGGCTCGGTAAGGACGATGACTAGTCAATTGAAAGCGCTTGAGGTGAAGGCTGTGTCGTTCGCTCCGAAGTTACTTAAATATTTTTTCTAAATACGTCGCGAAATCCCTCTAGGGTAAGTTTCCATGTATTCTACTAAAGGTGCTAACTGTAAGGTGTTTCTGGAACTTCTTAAAACTAGCTTTCTGCTGTATTTCTTCCTACCTTCCTATCTGGGACACTGTGACCTTTGGACCTACGAAACGTGGTTCCGGCAGCTTGCTTACGCTTCCGTTCTGTCTGGATTTCCAGGATTTTAGTCTACCCTTCAACCCTTTCGCCACGTCGTGGTGCCGGCGTCAAGGAGGACGCTTGGGAAGATCCACTGCTGCAGACTGATTATAGTCTACCCTACGCTGAAGTCATTGCCTACAGAACCGGGAACTGGAGCCGTCAGTTGCGTGCAAGCCTGAGACTGGATCACCATCATCCGAAGACGGTTCAGGCCAGTGTTCCCTACCCCATTACTACTCTCTGTAATCAGGACTTGAGGCGGCCACGGAAGTTTTGGTCAATAAATAATAAGTGTACCTAATCTTCGAGTTCTTATTATTTACGAACCCCTACATACCTACCTGCTGGCAACTCCCCTAAGGGAAGTGTCACAACGGAGCCCCGCTTCGCGGGGCTCCCTATTTCTGTGTAAAGGGTTTAAAGTAACATGCATGCAGCAAGCATGCAGCATGGAACCAAACACGCAGCAGCTGCATGCCAGCAAGCATGCAGCAAGCATGCAGCATGGAAGCAAACACGCAGCATGCAGCATGCAGCATGGAAGCAAACACGCAGCATGCAGCAAGCTTGCAGCATGGAAGCAAACACGCAGCATGCAAGCAAGCATGCAACAAGCATGCAGCAAGCATGCAGCATGCAAACGAGCATGCAACCATAAATTTACAATATAATGTAGGTATGGTGGCGGCATCTACAACGCCTCATGCGAACTACTCGTTACGTTGACGTCATATGAAATCCTGCATCGCGCAGGCAGAGTTTACCGCGCGACTAGCATAAACGTCCCAACATCAAGCGTCGAGCAGTAGACCACCAGACCCGAAACCCGTTTGGTCGGAGGATCCTCCCTTTTCTATAGTGTATGAGTGAACTTTAGACCCTGTTTCCCATTATCTTTATAGTATAACTAGCTTCTGCCCGCGACTTCGTCCGCGTGAAATTTTACCCTCCCCCCATTCACCCTCTTAGGGGTAGAATTTCGATGAACCCTTTCTTAGTGGATACCTATTCTTCACAAAGAACACACCCTCTAAATTTCATGTCTCTAGGACCAGTGGTTTAGCCTGTGTATCAGTCAGTCAGTCAGGACTTTGAAATATATATGTATAGATAAGGAAATCTCGATGTTTTGTCAAGTCGTATAAACCGTGCGAAGGAGGGGCTGGTCGCTAGTGGGGAAAAAACTGTCTTTGATCACCGGAAGACAGATAGATTTAGTTTATTGTTGACCTAGCAAGGTTGGCTAATAAATAATTCTCTCGTTTGACCGTAGAGTTCCGTACCGTTTGAGTGATTTTTAACCGACCCAAAAAGTTAAGACGTACTACATTCTTGTTATCTTTCTCGTGTTGTGTCTGTGTGTTAGAGAGTGAAATATTTACCTGCTATACACAAAGTAGCGGGCACCATCACACTAATATTATAAAGGCGAAAGTTTGTGAGTGTGTAAGTGTGTGTGTGTGTTTATATGTTTGTTACTTCTTCACGCTTAAACGGCTGGAACAATTTTGATAAAATTTTGGGGAACACCCAAATATTCCGAAATATTTTATTCCGAATTTCAATGTTCTGATTTTCAAAAGTCCGAATTTCATAATACCTAAGAATTATAATGTCTATTATTAAAAATCACGAAATGTACCTACCTATGTTTCCGAAAGTCATAAATGCGATTTGCTTGTTTTCCGATTTTCATATGTTCGAAGAATCAAATGCTCGAAGGGTTCTCGGTCCGAAAAACGTCATTCCGATTTTCAATTTTCCAAACAACCTGTTAAAGTTGGTACCCCTGGAAATTTAATTTGATAAATGAGATGTTTGTTTTCTATTAATAAAATAAAATTTTATTCGAAAACATCCATCGGTTTCTTACTAAACTTCAACTATATCCGACGATCCTGTATACTTATCTACTTTGTTGACTGTACATGATTAGGGTGATATACAGACCACACCTACGGAGACTTTTTATTCCATAACAGACATTGAAATGCTGATAGACATTGAAATTACAGCCCACTCCCTCTCAAAGAAAGGAGGCCTGTGTCCCAGCAGTGGGAATATTATAGGCTGATTATGCTTATCCATACTAATATTATAAATTCGAAAGTAACTCTGTCTGTCTGTCTGTCTGTCTGTATGTATGTTACCTTTTCACGCCTAAACCTCTTAACGGATTTCGATCAAATTTGGCGCAGAGATAGATTTCATCCCGCGGAAGGACATAGGATAGTTTTTATTGACATACCTCGCGGGCGAAGCCGCGGGCGGAAGCTAGTTATCACATAAAAAGTTTTATTACATACATAAGCAAGTTGCCATGGAATCGGGTTTACGAGGGACCTAATGTGTTTGCTTTCGATGACATATTTCTCTCTTTTTCCTTATTTTTTCTGACATTTCCAATGAAACGGAGTCCACTTAGCGTCATAGAAAGAGGATTATTTATAGAATGATACGAGCACCTGTGATATCAAAAGCACTGTGGAAATATTGGATATAATATTATAATATATAACATCACGCCTGTAATAGCCGAAGGGTTGAGCAGAGGTGTACCTTTCGTTGTTTCAGTAGTTGAATGAAATCAGTCCCATTTGATATTCCTCTTCATTTATTTGCGTTCCACAAGGTAAAACAAGATGTTAACAAACGGCTTGGAGTTAAGGTAGTGGTAGACCTTGTCAGGGCACAGCAAAAATTATTAAAAGGGGAAAGCTTATTGCCTCTATCAGGACACAAATGTAGGCAGACTGTTGGGCACCTCGAGAAGAATCGATAATACGTTTTTCAAATATAATACAAAAAAAAATGGGCCACCCAGCAGATGTGAAACATCGAAATTGATGGTTATTATTGTAAGAATTTATAATTAACTAAAAACAAATAAATAAATACAAAGGAAAAAGAAATACATTTTTTGACATGAGAGAGCGTTATACCGTTTGCCGTCGCGGCATACGAGTCGGTTTTACTCCAAAGGCTATAGATGTTTCACATCAGAAACAATCTTCTGATTAGAAACATTTTAAAACTACAAATATAACCTCCAAACAATATTTATCTATCATATTCATAGGTATATAAAATGAGTACCTACCTACCATACTATAAACCACCAGCATACCATACTATACCATACAAAACCACCGTACCATTATTCAATCATCCTCAAACGAATCCCTAGCGAGAGCGAGACATAGGTATATATAATGAGTACCTACCTAACATACTATAAACCACCAGCATAGTATGGTATGGTACTATACCATACAAAACCACCGTACCATTATTCAATGATCCTCAAACGAATCCCTACAGCACCGCAATATCGGGACCAACCCATAATTTTCATACGTCGTATACAATTTCGTGCTCTAGAGTAGATGTGGCCGTTCGCGAGCTGAAATACGAGTATATGGAAATATAAATCTGTACTGGCGTAGACCACGATGCAAAGCTGCAAGAAATCGCCTGGTATTCAAAGAGAATCCTCGTTTGATCTACAAGCTAGAATATAGGTAGTGTTATTCAAAGGTTTGAGATAGATTCTACCTTAATTTGGGAGTAAATCTTGTTCGTTGATCTGAGGATGAAATTGTCGGTCCTAATTGAATGCGACCACACGACCATCGCACGACTTCATCGCGGGAATATCAATTATGAATTATTTATTTATTTGCTCTCATGCACATTTTACAATTTAATCTATTGTAAAATGTCGTCGGTTTTTGTACATGAACTCTTTGTCCCCAAACCCGTTTGTCTGAGCACTGCAAAATACAATGATATTAGTGAACATTTTTACATTTTGTCCACACGCTCCAAACACTATCTAAAAAAAAACGGATGTACAATATAATTTTTAAACATAAAACAATAAATTTCAGAAATTACGTCACCTATTCGACTCGTTGTACATTAGATCGCGGCTTCAAGCGCAAATAGAATTGACGCGAACTTGGTTGCCTATTAGTAGGTACACCACTTTACAGTCGTGCTTGTGACCACCAGATGAAAAGACATTAACATAAATATTTTTATCGTCGTTTCAGCCGATAGACGTCCACTGCTGGACACAGGCCTCCCCCAATTTTGGGAGGGTTTGCCATAATCGCCACGCTTGGCAGGCGGGTTGGCGATCGCAGTATGGTATGATGGTGGAATACATAGAGAACGCTGCTGCCCATTCTCCGGTACGACCCTTAGTCGCCTTTTACGACACCCACGGGAAGTAAGGGGTGGTGGTATTCTTTAAGTCCGGCACCACACAGACAAAATATTTTTATAGGTATAATTTTTACAGACATCGAATAAAATAAACCCTTCACCAATGCCATGTTCATATATTCAAATAGTATATATTCAATAATATCGATTGGTTTCCTATTGTCACTCCGTTCAATGCGACAATTATGATAATCACCATCATAATGGCAGTGGCCACATTTACACATGAATGCGGCACAAATACTGTAACTTCATTATATGCAAATATAGTCGCGAGGTAAACTGTGTTATCATAAGAATGGTCACGTTAACAGTATTGTAATGTGATTTGTTGATACATAAGGATTGTTGGTATATCTACAGGGCTAAATAGGCGATGCCTTTACGAGTTACAACAATTAAGAGGGGTAACCTAATAAGGTGCCACTAGTCGATATTTTTTCCATGCATATTTCGGAAGAGTATTACTCCACCGTTTGACATTGTGCATCCAAAGTTAAACATGAAATATCGTTTTTTCTTATTATTAATATTGTCTGGACGGAAACAGAATAGTAAAATAAAAAGCCATTAAAAAGTTATGAGCCAACAAAGATACGTTTTTCTTGCTATTTTTAACGTAACTTTGGGTCTAAATAAGTAATAAAAGAACTGTAAAATTTTCAAAACAAAGTCGGTACCGACAAAGCTCAGTTATCGAAGAGTTCAATAAAGTTTATTTGTAATTGATTTATGCAGTGGTTTTTTCATAAAACTCGATTTTCCAAAGCAAATTCGAATATTTTTATGCGCCTTTCAGTTCGGAACGGTGTTTCTGTGCGTGAGAACTAGACGTTGTGCGTGTAGACTGCTCATCACTAATATTATCTTTGTGAGGCACGAAACCAGGTGAGGCAGTGTGCTTTTTGGCCATGACCACCAGTGAGTTCGAGCTCGCGACTAGTTCCACCTTAATGCTGGCTTCTAAACATAGAGAAATAAAAAAAAAATATCCTGTAAAAAAATTATTACTAATAATTTGCCTAGTCACCGTGATAGTTGGTGAGGGCCTGCAAACTGACCTCTTGAAACGGAACGCTGAAATAAACTCTGAAGAACTGTCGAATCTCATCTCTAACCAGCGAATGAACTCTAATTCCAATACTATAAACTTGTTAACATTTCTTACTTAGTCGTGGACAGTGAAAATCCTAAATAATTTCCTATAAAAAAAATCTCTAGTTCCCAAAATTGCATGAAAAATGCAGGTTTGAATAAGAAAATAATCTAAAAAGTTTTACTTATGTATTGTGGCAACTACAAAACTACGTGATATCTACATGAGATATGGAACCAGATATATAAAGCACATTTCACGCATAGAGGAAGACACGCGGACGTGACGGCGACGTGACAAGAACATGAAAGCTCGTCAGGAGCATTCCAGCCCGTCTGCAGTATGTACTATTTGACGCAAGGCATAAATTTCCGCGTTACGTCCGTTGTCCACGAGTCTTCATTTCGAATAGAATTAGTTATGTAGGCACTGCACTTTATAGATATGCTCGTTAATCTCAAAAACTTAGCCAAAAGCTTGTGAAATTCGTTGAAACTTACGTCTTTCTACATTTATTAAGCATTCATTAAGATGACGTTAGTCGTCATTCTCGCTTTCAATTGCACCCAGTCCAGTCCAATCAGGATCATCATCATCTGCCTAGCCTTTTCCCAACTATGTTGGGGTCGGCGTCCAGTCTAACCGGATGCAGCTGAATACCAGTATTTTACACGGAGCGACTGCCTATCTGACCTCCACAACTCAGTTACTTATGCAACGTCCATACCGCGTAGGATAGTGTTTTAAGTCCGGCTCCCGGCTTACAATGTAAGACTTATACGTTTCGACAGCTAGACTTCGAAGTACATACAAACTTGGTGTCTGTAAGTTATCGTCACCGTCCGACTCGTTGGCACTAACACACAGTGTACCCAGACAGTTCCCAACTGGTGGCAAGTTATGGGTTAGGTCGAGAACTCGCCTGTTTACTGGCGCCAGTTCGAGTTCCTGTGTACTGTCGGAAAACTTTCATAATGTCGGGCGACAAGACATGTGTTACTTTCGAATTTGCCTGTTGCTGTGTCTTAGTTGCGAGTTTTCTTGAGTCTTGTATTTATTGCACTGTTTTTAACCCCCGACGCAAAAACGACGGTGTTATAAGTGTGACGTGTCTGTGTGTGTGTGTGTGTATGTGTGGGGGGGGGGGGTGTCTGTGGCATCGTAACTCCCGATAGGATGAAGTGATTTTGATTTTGTTTTTTTTTTTGTTTTTGAAATGCTCATGATACCAATGCATTGAGTAAAATTCTCAATTCACAGATACAAACTATGTTTATGAAACTATGAAAGCCTTAGAGATTTTCTGCACGATTGTATGATAATGTTACTTATATAATAAATGATATTGTTCAGCGAGTTAACTTACAAAATTATTCTTACCAAAAACTTCAATAAATTCACGACAAAGACCTTATGAAAATCACGCACTTAGGCAAAAAGGTTGACGTAAGTATCCTTTTAAAGTATACCTACGAACAACGGAATAATTTATAGGCATTTTTAAGCATAAAAGCCCTCTAAGTTAGCTCAAAGAGTTTTCGAATATTACTGAACAAAATTAATAGCAATAAATACTCCTTAAACAAATGAGATGTAAAAACTATTTGCGTATAAAAATATTTACGAAGATATTTTTGATCAGTAACCCTTTCTGTGTAGGGTTGACACCGCATTATATTGTAGTCTTTGGGGTTGACAAAGCTTTCATTCGTGAGTTGAAATTGTTCATGAGTATAACAAGTTATTGTTCTCTTAACACCTACCGCAATACTCACACTAATATCATAAAGGCGAAAGTTTATGAGTGTGTGTGTGTTTTTATGTTTGTTACTTCTTCACGCTCAAGCGGCTGGACCAATTTTGATAAAATTTTGTATGGAGGTAGCTGATACCCTGGATTAACATATAGGCTACTTTTTATCCCGATGTTCCCACGGGATCGACATTTACGCGGGTGAAACCGCGGGGCGCAGCTACCAATAAAACGACAACAACCAATACAAAATCTCCAAATTATATAACATTAAGCCTGTATTTCCTGGAGGGGTGGCGTATAGTGCATTTCGGCAGTAATGTTATGTTAGGCAAAATCCAGTCCAACTTTCACTTTAAAATAAAATCAAATAAATTTATTTATTTAAGTTCACATGCAAACATTACAGAATAGAATAGAATCCCAGAGCGTTGTACACAGCAATTTAAAAAAATGACACAATTTATTAACAAACAATTAATTCAATTTTCAATTTATAACTAATAAAAACATGTTTACAAAAAAAAAAACAACCGACTTCCAAAAAAACACTACAAATTAAAGTTATTTTTCAATTTCTAGTGTTTTTTTTGGAAGTCGGTTGTTTTTTTGTAAAAATGTTTTTATTTTTCACTTTTTAGTGGGTCAGTTTGTAATTTATCTAAGTTACAATAGCCTAATGCCAACTGTTCATCACCTTTTACAAAATATTGCTTTTCCCGATGCTGGGACGTTAACTGTTGAGGAGAAAAAAGATATTTGAAAATCGGTCTACAATTTTATTGGCGGAGTAATCGCGTAGCAAACACAAAAAAAAAAAGAACGGTGTCTCCGGGAGTGCCGACAGAAGTGAAAACAAAACACATATTAATACTTTGCCATTGTATCCTGTATACTTGTGGCTAAGTTTCGCTGGCTAATTTAATTTGATCCTGTATACTTGTGGCTAAGTTTCGCTAGCTAATTTAATGTGATCCTGTATACTTGTGGCTAAGTTTCGCTAGCTAATTTAATTTGATCCTGTATACTTGTGGCTAAGTTTCGCTAGCTAATTTAATTTGATCCTGTATACTTGTGGCTAAGTTTCGCTAGCAAATTTAATTTGATCCTGTATACTTGTGGCTAAGTTTCGCTAGCAAATTTAATTTGATCCTGTATACTTGTGGCTAAGTTTCGCTAGCTAATTTAATTTGATCCTGTATACTTGTGGCTAAGTTTCGCTAGCTAATTTAATTTGATCCTGTACAGTTGTGGCTAACTTTCGCTAGCTAATTTAATTTGATCCTGTATAGTTGTGGCTAAGTTTCGCTAGCTAATTTAATTTGATCCTGTATTTGTGGCTAAGATTCGCTGACTAATTTAATTTGATCCTGTATACTTGTGGCTAAGTTTCGCTAGCAAATTTAATTTGATCTTGTATACTTGTGGCTAAGTTTCGCTAGCTTATTTAAATGGATCCTGTATACTTGTGGCTAAGTTTCGCTAGCTAATTTAATTTGATCCTGTATTTGTGGCTAAGATTCGCTGACTAATTTAATTTGATCCTGTATACTTGTGGCTAAGTTTCGCTAGCAAATTTAATTTGATCTTGTATACTTGTGGCTAAGTTTCGCTAGCTTATTTAAATGGATCCTGTATACTTGTGGCTAAGTTTCGCTAGCTAATTTGATTTGATCCTGTATACTTGTGGCTAAGTTTCGCTAGCAAATATAATTTGATCCTGTTTACTTGTGGCTAAGTTTCGCTAGCTAATTTAGTTTGATCCTGTATACTTGTGGCTAAGTTTCGCTAGCTAATTTAATTTTTTCCTGTACAGTTGTGGCTAAGTTTCGCTAGCTAATTTAATTTGATCCTGTATAGTTGTGGCTAAGTTTCGCTAGCTAATTTAATTTGATCCTGTATTTGTGGCTAAGATTCGCTGACTAATTTAATTTGATCCTGTATACTTTTGTGGGTAAGTTCCGCTAGCTAATTTAATTTGATCCTGTATACTTGTGGCTAAGTTTCACTAGCTAATTTAATTTGATCCTGTATACTTGTGGCTAAGTTTCGCTAGCTAATTTAATTTGATCCTGTATACTTGTGGCTAAGTTTCGCTAGCTAATTTAATTTGATCCTGTACAGTTGTGGCTAAGTTTCGCTAGCTAATTTAATTTGATCCTGTATAGTTGTGGCTAAGTTTCGCTAGCTAATTTAATTTGATCCTGTATTTGTGGCTAAGATTCGCTGACTAATTTAATTTGATCCTGTATACTTTTGTGGGTAAGTTCCGCTAGCTAATTTAATTTGATCCTGTATACTTGTTTTCAATTTTCGATATTTTGAAATCTTACGAATTTTCGATCAGGGTCACGTGTCCTGACGCGAGTTTAACATTTTTTACCCATTACAAAAAAAGTGTACAACGCCGCCGTTAAAGAAGTTTTCCCTTCAAAAAAAACATACCGTCGAATTGAGAACTTCCTCCTTTTTTGAAGTCGGTTAAAAAGTGACACATATGACCTACTTCAGTAAATTAGGTAAAATATAATTTCAAAAAATGTAAAAATGAGGAAATAATAAATTTAACAAAGAAAACACAATCAATGAAACTACATTTCCTTGACCTGACGACACCTTGCAAATTACTCGATAACTATCATTTTCTCACTTTCTCACTTCAATTAATCACTTTATTGACAAAACTGTCAGCGTGGGACGAACAGTGTTTATTAGCGCCATCTCGTGCGTGGGTGACGTAACTAAGTTAACCGATTACCGGCCGTAAAACGACAGTTTTCGTCCTATCCATGTATTGTATACTTATCATTAGTTTTAGCAACACAAAGGGTAGGAATTTGGTTAGAATTTAGAAGTAAAGTCACTGAACATTATCTACATTATCATTACTAGCTGCGCCCCGTGGTTTCACCCGCATAAGTGTCGATCCCGTGAGAATATCGGGATAAAAACTATCCTTTGTCCTCTCCCGGGACTCAAACTATCTGTTTACCAAATTTCATCTAAATCGGTTCAGCGGTTTAAGCGTGAAGAGGTAACAGACAGACAGACACACTTTCGCATTTATAATATTAGTACGGATATAGTATGGATTATGGCAAGTTTCAGCCGATCTGAATTACCTATCCTCATTGCAGATCACAAAAGATAACCTGTCTTAGACGGTAGCTACTGTAAAGTTGTGTGCTAAAGTCGACCTTACATGAAGGCTCCTTCAAACAGGCGCGACACGCGATAAAATCGCGCGCGACACAAAGGCACCGCAAGTAGGCATGTCGATTTGAAATCGAAAAATCGATTATTTAGAGTAATATAATCGATTTTTCAGATCGATTTTGAACCCTACATCGATTCAGTGAATCGATTCATAAACCTCCCGAATCGGGGGACTAGAAGTTTAAACTGCCACATTAGTTTAGTGGTCGCAAGCACTACTGCTGAGCAAAAGATCCTGGGTTCGATCCCCACCCCGCTACCTATTCTTTCGAAGGAATATAGGCGTGATATTATGTTTATTAATTTAATAATACTTCTATCCAATTACTCGTATTTACGGTAAATGCTCATCAATAATATCCTGTATCTATGTATATTAAGTAATTAGGCATGTTTGAAATTGGCGCGATTAATCGAGAATCGATCTTTTAATGCTCGATATAAACAAGAATCGATTCTAGTATGTTCAATTTGAATCGAATCGGAGATCGATATTTTTTAAAGTGAATCGACATGCCTAACCGCAAGTCGTGCAACGAGCGGTACCTTTGTGTCGCACGCGATTATATCGCGTGTCGCGTCTGTTTGAAGGAGCCTTAAGTAGTGCAGGCTGGCAATCAAATAACTCTGGTTGCATTCAAACAGTCAAGAATGAGCTTTCAAATTTTTATATAAGGTTTTTGTGTGGAAGAAAACTGGGATGATATAGAGGGAGTGACGTAAAGACGTTAACTTGGAATAGACGTAGAAATCATAACGTTGTTTGATTTACTGACAGTACAACATATATCATTACGTGTTTGTACTGACAGTCGTTGTCCCGGGCGGGTTCCGGAATTGGTCTTTTAATAGGAAATGGGACCACCCATATGTGCTGATGGTGATCACCGGGGTGGATTTAGTGAGGTAAAAATCCCACACTCCCCCCGACCTCCCTCCCCGGAGGTCGGGTGCCTTTTGAAGGTTTCCCCTCGACAACAAAACGAACAGCCAAGTGCGAGTCGGACTCGCACACGAAGGGTTCCGTACCACAAGGGAAAAACGCCGAAAAAAACACTTTTGTTGTATGGGAGGCCCCCTTAAATATTTATTTTATTTTGTTTTTAGTATTTGTTGTTATACATGGCAACAGAAATACATAATTTGTGAAAATTTCAACTGTCTAGCTATCGCGGTTCTTAACTATACATCCTGGTGACAGACAGTCGGACGGACAGACAGCGAAGTCTTAGTAATAGGGTCCCGTTTTTACCCTTTGGGTACGGAACCCTAAACGAACAAGAACGTTTCCCAATGCAAAACATACTGTAGCATACATAATTAAAGAGTCGGGTATACTTACAAAACTTCACTCGGCACTTAACACCAGTCACAATACCAATAATAATTCATCTCGTCTTCTCAAAATCCGTGTGTCACTGTAGGGATCCAGCAGAATATCAGCGTCAGGTACATTTGCCTGACACATGCTGAGCTGGACTCCCATTTGGTGCAACCATGAGACGCACACCGCACTGTGTACGTTTCGTTTATTTTAAGTATTCGTCATAGTGTCACTTTTATTTCGATGTGTTTTTCATCTTGTTTTTATATCGGCACCTTGTTTTTATATTATAATAATGTGGGTAGTTTGGTTATCATCATATTGTATTTTTGTGTGTTGTGCTGTCTTTTCGTGTGCGCCAAATAAATGGTTTATCTATCTAATTATCAAGAATCTTTTGATCAGGTTCAGTTGTTCTAGTCCTAAGGATGGGTGAGCTCGGTGGTTTTTAGGGTCGGGTACACTGGACATGAAATATTATAAGCCACAGCTTCAACACTTAAACTAAACTAAACTTATTTAAGGGGCTTACATGCCCTAAACACAAAAAAACGCAAGTTTTAGAAACAATAAAAGTACCTATATGATCGACTACAGTAAACAAAATCAGAAAAATATGTGATACTAGCTGCGCCCCGCGGTTTCACCCGCGTAAATGTCGATCCTGTTGGAATATCTGGATAAAAAGCCTATATGTTAATCCAGGGTGTCAGCTACCTCCATACAAAATTTTATCGAAATTGGTCCAGCCGTTTGAGCGTGAAGAAGTAACAAACATATAAACACACACTCACAAAATTTCGCCTTTATAATATTAGTGTGATTCTTTAGGATATATGCTAGGTAGATAATGTGTTGAAAACATAATACCTACATCTAATTTGATACGATAGAATAAAATCATCAAAATACCTCTAAAAACTTTCTTTTTACAATAAAAACCATATTATTATTATTAATACACATACAATCATTCTGATTTTTTGGCAGATTATTCTACAAGCAACATACTAAAACACTAGTGTTTTAATTTTTTAGTCCAAACAATAGATTTTTTGTAAATAGATAATTGCTTCATATTTTGCAATAAATTACCAGTCATCGCCATCGTCATCGCGCTGCTCTTTCTTTTCTATGCAGTCCGACAGTGACCGAGCTTTAGGTCATGTAGTCGCCTTAATGCTAGAGATTTACACAATAATCGAGACAATGACAAATGACAATCGTAAATGGGCGGCCATTTTCTACCATAGATAGCACAGATATTTAAAAATTAACGTTCTTAAATATTTGATTTGCGACGGTTTCAATGATATTAAAATAAAAATACAAAATAATATTGCTCACAAAAAAGCTTACCAAACCGCTCTACGCGATTGGTACAAATATTATAACAAATACAATCTGATGCTAGAACCAGTTTTACAACTGGAATATTTATTCCAATTTCCAATTCAATAAAATTTATTGAATTGTAAGTGGAAGTATAACAAATAAATAAAATGTGCTATCTAGTATTTATTCCAGCACTTCAATCGTAAAATTTGCGCCATTCCATTAGCTACTCTTGTTTATGGGATATTTTGAATAAAGATTTTGCTTCAAAAGTTACACCAACATTTAACAAATATAACAAAGAACAAAAAATACCGACCAAGTACGTGTCGAACAACGCACAATGGAGGGTTCCGTTGGGTTCCGTGGTTGGGATGAACTTATCCCAAGAGCAAAATTAACTTTGTAGTTGTTAGAATGCTCTCCCATGCATCGATATACGTCACGATAAATTCTCCAACTGGCAAATGATAATAAGTAATAGTAAAACACGTCAACGAGAACCTAGAATGTACAGACGTGAGATAAGTATACTAACTATAACTATGGACAGCTCGGCAATGATATCTGTAAGTGTAGACCAATTCCCGTAATTAAGAACGTTCAAAATCTAGTAACAATCTTGATTGGGCTCAATCGGGACTTTATAATAAAAGAAGTGGACTGTATTAAAATAGGTGTAATACCATAATTTACAATCTTAATAAGTAACAATGAAATGCCCGTGGTCGAGCGCGTCTGTGAGCCGAGTGGAGCCGAATCACTGATCCTTCGAGCCGGATCAATGATTGGGCTCAATTGGGACTTTATAATAAAAGAAGTGGACTGTATTAAAATAGGTGTAATACCATAATTTACAATAAGTTAATAAAAGAAACAATGAAATGCCCGTGGTCGAGCGCGTCTGTGAGCAGAGTGGAGTGAAGGGCGCCCAGCGGCCGTCGCGTACCGGGTTCGGTACCCCGACGCCCCGCGCCGTCTCCTCGGTCAATCACGCGCATATGTGATGCGCCGACAATCTCATATCAGTGACAATCAGTGTCAAAAATTTGTCAAAAATGTAAGGAAATTAGGAGAATTTTTTGTTTGAATGAGACTGAAATCAGACTGTGAACGTTCTTAAAATAACGAGAATTGCCCTATGATTTCATTTTTCATCCATTAATATATAATTTGCATAGCCTTCCCCCAAATAAGTTGGGGTCGGCTTCCAGTTCAACCGGGTGCAGCTGAGTATCCATTAATATATGACAGCTAATGTATGTGATCATTTGTGAAAGGCATATACATACAAGTGGTAGCACAATAAATATATGTGACATCGATGGAACACCAATACTATCGGGCGACGCCAAAATATATGACGCTGCATCGGCTTCAAAAATATTTATGTAAATGCAATATTAACGGACATGTCTTGCGTCATAGATATCTGCCTACTCAGTTAAGTTAACAAGAATGTTGTGATCAGTTCTTCCACAATGATCAGATTTTGTAAAATCTGAAGGTTCATTCTCGTTCGAGTCACAATCTCATCTTGTCACTGAGATGAGATCCAATCAAAAAGATCAATCTCAAAAACTTATCAAAACTGAATCAAAATCATATAATTCAGTGAGGGTAGTAACCAGTAAAAATAAACTTAAAAAATACATTAAAATTAATAAATACATTGTCAAAACACAAAAAATGGTAAAAAGACAAAAGTTCTTTATCAAAAACGTTAAATTGAATAGAGAAAGGTTGAATTTACTCAAACAATTAGATATGTATTCTTATAATTTGGAGCAGAGTACTAGGAAGTACAAAATTGACACAAACCTTGCAATCTGAACTTGACCATCTACAGGAGAAACTTAGTTCAATGACCAACAAATATAATACCTCTGAAGACCTAATGAGGGAATATGTGTTAGCAATGAATGAGCTAGTAAACTCACAAAAAAACAACTGTGAGCATTGTCAGACACCATCTAATGTGCTTACACCGGACCATTCATTGTCAACTTGCAATACCACCTTACTGCAGCCCTGTGTTGATTTGGTAATTCCTTCTATTAATAGTTCGTATAAACATTGTAAACAAACTTTAAATAATGATATTGTATTATTTTGTGATGAGATTGGTAAGGACTTAGGTCACTTGTTGACAGATGAATATCCAGGACACTCAATAGTAAATTACTGTATGCCTGGTTGTTCTTTGTTTCATATTATGAAAGAAATTATTAAATGTAACTTTACCCAGGATACAACTTTATTATTTTTTATGGGTAATAGGGGAAATCTAAACAAAGGAGAACTGCTCCAGTATCATAGAACTTTATGCAACCTTAGTTTAAGAAAAGTTGTGTTGTTTACATTTCCTTATAGTAACAGTTTGCCACAGGAAGAAAATAGCTTAAGATTTGAATTGAATATGACATTACATAACTTGACATTTAATAATAACATGTTCCATTTAGTTGATTTTAACAATTATGTTAGTAATAATTTTTATTCGACAAAAGATAGATATAACATTGTTATTTACTATCTTTCTGACTATTATAAAAGACAGATAGCTGTGTCGCTTTCTTATTTTTTTTCTATTACAGCCAAAAATTTGGCTAAACAACTTGCTTCTTTTGAGCAATGCAACAATATTATAAATACTTCTGCCAATAATTTGGTCACTATTAATGACATCGTTAATAATTTAAATTAGAAATTAAGACAATAGAGGCAGCCTCTAGCTATAATAGTAAAAATAACTCAAAAAAAAAGTTAAACTCGGTAAATAGTATCAACCTAGTGCATCAAAATATTCAAGGATTTATGAACAAAGATTTAGAAGTAGAATTATATGAATTTTAATAGTATTGTCATTCTTTGTATAACAGAACATTGGCTGAAAAGCCACCAGTTCTTGTTCAATTTTAATAATCACCAGGTTGGTAGTTCATTTAGCAGAATAAATGCTATACACGGTGGCTCATTAATTTTAGTAAGTAACCAGCTCAAATTTAAAGATCGTAAAGATATTGTGAGCCTATCTGTTGAGCGTACAGTTGAAATTGCCTGTATAGAATTGGAGCACTCTATTGTATTAAGCGTGTATAGACCCCCTTCAGGATTGTATGACTGCTTTGAAAAAGTAATGGATGAAGTGTTACACAGGATTTGTAACTCAAACAAGTCCGTTATCATTTGTGGTGATTTTAATGTCAATTTATTAGAAAACTCAGGTTCTTGTAGTAAAATTTTAAGTCTGTTTCAGTCCTACAATCTTCTAAACCTATTTTTGGAGCCAACAACAATAACCCCTACTAGTGCCACATGCCTAGATAATATTTATACAGACATTATACCAAGCCACAAAGAAATTATAACTTTACTAGATTCTGATAATTGCGGGCAAAGGATAACTATTCAAAACCTAAACAAAAAAGTGGCTAAAAAGGATATCACTGTTAACCCCAAAACTGCAAGTCGCTTGGAGGCTTTCAAAGGTAAACTCATTAATAAACTACCAGTTTTATCTAATCATGCTGATCCTAATCAACTTTATGATAATTTTTTTAATGTATACTGTAAACAATTGGATTCCACCTTTATTCCCAAGACTATCTCAGTTAATAGCAATGCATCGTTCAGTGATTGGGCTACCATTGGTATTCATAAAAGTAGAACACGGCTTTATGAAATGTACAATGAAAGGACTTATATTAACACTGATGAATTTAATTTGTATGTTAGAAATTATTCAAAATTATTTAAAAAAGTTTGTTATATGGCCAAGTCACGCTATTTGGGTTCAAAGATTAAAAACAGCAGTAATGTAATTAAAACGACTTGGAATATTATTAATAGTGAAACGGGAAGATCTAGTAACCGAAATACTGACTACAGCCTGTCTATTAATGACAACATAATAAAATCAGACTCACAAGTCGCCGAGGCATTTGAAAATTTCTTTTCAGATATTCCCGTTTCAACTACTAAATCACTAAACTCATCACCTTCTGTTGCCGAGTCTTTGCTTAAGGAAAATGTTAATGGTTGCGATTCGGAATTTAATTTTGAATATATTACCTGTAGAGATATAATTAAAACCTTTCACACTTTAAATGTAAAAAAGACTGCAGATCTGTGGGGTAATTCTGTAGAAGTAGCTAAGTCTATTATTGACATTGTGGCACCTACTCTAGCTCTTATCTTTAATAGTTGTATTGACAATGGGGAGTTTCCTGACCTTATGAAAAATAGTAAAATAATACCTTTGTTTAAATCAGGTAATACATCAGACCCCACAAATTATAGACCTATTTCTGTACTACCTACCTATAGTAAAATTTTTGAGAAATTAATTTTAGACCAAATGCAAAGATTTTTTAATAAACATAAATTATTACATAGCAAACAGTTCGGTTTTACAAGGGGTCGTTCAACTACTGATGCCGGTGTTGAACTTTTAGGACATATTTATAATGCATGGGAAGATAAATGCGATGCCTTGGGCATCTTTTGTGATTTGTCCAAGGCATTCGATTGCGTTCTTCACGAAACGTTAATCAGGAAACTCCGCCACTACGGGATCCGAAACACTGCTCTGGATCTTCTTACTTCATACTTGAGTAAAAGGATTCAGAGCGTTGACGTTAATGGAAAAAGATCACCTGGATCTATAGTAACAATGGGAGTCCCACAGGGCTCAATTCTTGGTCCTTTCTTGTTTCTTATTTATATTAATGACTTGCCGTACCTCATAAAGGATAATCATGATATAGTGTTGTTTGCAGATGACACTTCTCTTTTGTTTAAACTTAAACGTCAGCAGTTGGTTACTGACGATGTAAATAGCGCGATCTCGAAAGTAGTCCACTGGTTCAATGTTAATAATTTGCTTTTAAACGAGAAAAAAACCAAATGCATTAAGTTTACACTACCCCACGTTAGGCAGGTGAAAACTAATGTGTTGATAAAGGGCGAGGAATTGAATCCTGAAGACAACACAGTATTCTTGGGCATAACTTTGGATGCTAAGCTTCAGTGGGGTCCACATATAGATAAATTGTCAAAAAAGCTAAGTTCCGCAGCATATGCTGTTAGAAAAATTCCTAATTTAACTGATATAGAGACTGCTCGTTTAGTGTACTTTAGCTATTTTCATAGTGTAATGTCGTACGTTATTCTATTATATCTTTGTTTTACAGAAGCGAGCTGTTCGATCAATTTATAAATTAAATCCGAGACACTCTCTCAGAGACAAATTTAAAGAGATGAATGTAATGACTGTGCCTTCTCAGTATATTTATGAAAATCTTTTATATGCCCATAAAAACATAAAATTGTTTAAAAAATACAGTGATATCCATAATATAAATACTAGAAATAAACACAAATTTGTTGTACCTACAACAAGGCTCAAAAAAATAGGTGGCTCGTTCAGATGCCAATGTATACGCTTTTATAATAAGCTACCAAGCCACGTTCAAGATCTAAGCCTCAATAAATTCAAATCATTCATTAAACGTAAGTTGTGCCAGAAAGCCTTTTATACCGTTAAAGATTATATTGAGGACAAAAAGGCTTGGGATTGAGCTGCTTCAAATTTCTGCATTTTGAATGACTTTTTTTTTTATATACACATTGACATTAATGATTTTTTTATAAACAATGACATTTGCTTACTTTGTAAAGTATTATATATATTTTTTTTTTACATTGTGATTTGTGAATGTGAAGACGATGTGGGTTATTTTATTAATTTTTTGTTTTATTTTTCTCTCTGTTCTATTACTTGTTTTTTTTTTTTTTTCACTCATGGTCTGGCAGTTTGAGTAATTTATGTGGCCTACCCAAATGTCCTTTCTTTGGTATTGTTCGTCGAATCGTTGAGCTCCTTAAGTCTTGAGTTGAGCTGCACGATTTCTGACAAATGCGTGCACTGACTGGACAGGTCCTCTCAATCTGTGTGGTTCTTTCCTCAAAAGACCATCTCAGACATCGATCTACATGGTCTTCATATAACCTGACCAAGATTATGTCTGGACTTTAAAAGAGACTGTGACCTCTGAGTTTGTTTCGGCCTTTCTTCTCAGAGTAGTCAGATAGGAAACGCCGACCTCATCTAGTTTTAAAAAAACATGATTGACGTGTAAAAGTGTTTGTACAAACCTACTTACAAAAATAAAATCATTTATCATTTATCAAACAAAAAATTATGTAAGTAAATTGATTGTATTTTTGAGATTGAGAGCGAAATTAGAATGCGAACGTTTTTAAAAATACGGTAATTGCCCCTCGTATATTATTGCCGAGCTGTCCATAGTAATATATTATTGCTCGTTACTGTGCTGTAGGTATTATTTCATGGATAAATGTGGATGTGAAAAAAAGTCATTAAAAAAATCTTGGATATTGTATCACGTAGTTGCCAGCTCGCTCACGACATACGTTGAATATTTTCTTCAATGGAATCTCATTATTTGCAAGAATGCAACGAACTGACAGGCGATTCTCTGAATAATAAAGTGAAATCGAATAGATAGAAAATGCATCATTTTTCCTTTTAAGTTTTTTTGTGTCATTCTTATTGTACGCTATCAATTCTGAATGAGATTCTTTCTATTCTTCTGATTGCAATTGGTTTTGCTGTTTTATGAATTCTTTTACCTCAGAAGGAAAAAACTAAATCCTTACAGGATTGCTTCGTTATACGACCGTCTGTCTATCTGTCTGTCAAGACCCTTTTTCTCAGGAACGCGTGAAGGTATCAAGTTGAAATAATATCAAATAAGTAAGTAAGTCTACGGTCCCTTAAAGATTTAAAACAATCAAGCTTCTAAGTCAACGCAATAAAAAAAACGGAAATTTACGCGACAAAATTATGATACTCGCGAATAAATCAAAACCCGTTCATGAGCATCAAACAACTTTTAAGGCGCGAACTATGAAGCCCAGCTTTTGTTATTCGAGTCTCCATGTTCTATTATTTTGCCTGCATTTAAAAAAGGAAACAAAAATTTAAAATATTAGATATCTATGCTTCAGAGCAGAGGTTTCCACACACATTTATAATCTGTTGCTGCCCTTTTGGTAGGCGACATCTAATATGGTTTATTTTTAATTTTTAATTGAAGTGTATTCAGAATATTTTGTATGACCTCGGTTTATTGTCTGGCTGAAACCTTCATTTAAAATCCATAAACAATAGAACTCCATTTTAAAAACGCATTCGAACTCGCAATTCCACTAAAATGCAACGTGCCAGTCACACACGTGCCAATCAACGACGCTAATTACAGCGATGAGCATTCAGTCGCCTCAACACAAATTGGACGGCCTGATGACACTGTCATGGCGTCACGGGGTTCAAATTATTGGAAATATCATCCACATTACAGGCAAAGTCTATATGACTAAACACTGATTGGTCAATCGACCCGTGCAGCTGTTATTACTTAGCTACAAGCTTCTCAGAATCAACGCTCATATCTTGTTGACTTGATTGACATGTTGATTCACCCAACTAAAACTAAGTATCACCTTTTCTTGAATCATCATCATCATCTGCCTAGCCTTTTCGCAACTGTGTTGGGGACGGCTTCAAGTCTTGCCGGATGCAGCTGAATACCAGTATCATCTTTTTCTTGAATATCACATAAAATAGAAACATTCTTCTGACTGAACTCAGTATAATGTGCACATTTCTGTGGAATAACAAGAAGGATAAAAGGAAAAAATCCTCTTGCGCAAATCGAATCATAATGTCTTACTCGTCAAAGTATTGTGTCGAAATTAAAACTAATTTCTCATCTCCGGTGCTGACGCTTTGGGTAGACGAACGTTGTTTTTGGTGTAGATATTTATCTTTTATCTCTCTTACAAAAAATTGAAAAAAAAAATTGAATTGAAAAATTGTTGAAATTGTCCGTTATTTAACAGTACATAACTACGACGATGCGAAACGGCAAGCACGTGCGTGCGTGCGTGCGTGATTTCCGTGCTTCGGAAAGCACGTTAAGCTGTTGGGCCCGGCTGTCATTCGTGGATCTTTGACAGTCGTTACGGGTAGTCAGAAGCCCGGAAGTCTGATAACCAGTCTTACCAAGGGGTATCGTATTACCCAATAACTGGGTTGTGGAGGTCAGATAGGCAGTCGCTCCATGTAAAATACTGGTATTCAGCTGGATCCGGTTAGACTGGAAACCGACCCCAACATAGTTGGGAAAAGGCTAGGCAGATGATGATGAACTACGACGATGTTCCTTGATAAAAAGGGTGGGCAGTATCTACGGTTGGTAATTTTTATTACCAACTAGCTACCAGTCGCGGCTTCGTCCGCGTGGTATGTCGATAAAAAATGTGTAGGTCCTTCCCCAGGGTTGGGAGTATCCCCATTCTTTGAACCCTGAGGAAGGACATAGATTTACTGAAACATTATAATTTGAAAGTACCGTATACCACAATATTATTATATTTAATATTATAAATGCGAACGATCGTCCTGAAATTTTGCATATATACGTTGTCAGGTGTATAGAAACGGACATAGGGTACCTTTCATCCCGAAAAAAAGTGCTGTTCTCGAGGAAAACAACAATAACGTTATTATGATAATAGATGGCGCCACGTGTCTTTCGAATCATGATTGAATTATATATTAGAAACTTTAGAGATTAGTTTTTTTTTTAATTTAAGCCTTATTTCATTATTAAATTCTAAATTAACGCGAGCGAAGCCGCGGGCAATACCTAGTACTTTAATAATATTTCTTTCATTTAGTAAAAAGCTGTTATTTTGACATTACAAACAGAAACTTCAATTTTATTTATTTTATGATGATAATGATTTGATGACTTGTATATTTGTATACATAGATTGATCATGAGGTCGTCAAAGTAATGAAAATTAAAAGAGCTAAATCATTTTTTTTTAATACCAAACAATTTCATTAATGAACTAATTATATATTTATGTGGGTTTAGTATCTTAATGTATGTTCGAGTATTGCAAACATTTAATTCGAAATTTGTCTCTCCTAAATACAGATTACTCAGTAATCTAGCTAGGAGAGCAGCGATTCACCCAACAATTCGTTGTAGGTACCTACACCATATAATTAATAATGCATACTTTCTAGGTCCCTCATGTACTACAACACCTTTATGTACAGGCGCCAGCACAGCAAGCTACTACAATCTGTTTATTAATATTATAAAATATTTGAAAAATAAAAACGACGGGTTGCACTCCGGGAGTGCCGGCAGAAGTGAAAACCTGAATATTAACGTTGTTTACTGTAACTGTAACCGTAACAGTAACAGTAACCGTAACTGTAACACTAACTGTCTGTCTCTGTCTGTAATTTGATCCTGTATACTTTTTCAATTTTTGATATTTTGGAATCTTACGAATTTTCGATCAGGGTCACGTGTTATCTTACGATCAGGGTCACGTCTATAGATGGGCAATCCACCCGGGTTTAAACCCGGTGCTTTGATAATGTTTACGGGTGTTTATCAAAAGCACCGGGTTTAAACCCAGTGGATTGCCCGTGTCATCTTACGAATCTTACGATCAGGGTCACGTGTCCTGACGCGAGTTTAACATTTTTTACCCATTACAAAAAAAAAAGTGTACAACGCCGCTAACGAAGTTTTCACTTCAAAAAATAATATTTATATCTGTATATATATTATATACAGGCTGTAAGTGTAATCACCGTTATCCTCTAAAGGGGTTATTGTACTCATCATTATGAACAACTTTTACTATGGGGCCAAACCTGAAATCGCGAAAAAAAAAATCAGCTGTTCCCTACATTTATTTTCGCATAACTAGTCAGAATGTAGGGAACAGCTGATTTTCTTTTCGCGATTTCAGGTTTGGCCCCATAGTAAAAGTTGTTCATAATGATGAGTACAATGACCCCTTAAGAGGATAACGGTGATAACACTTACAACCTGTATATCTGTGTGTAAATATTATAATTGTATATGTATTGTGTGATATATTATAATTTTAGCATTGCAAACGTTTAATACTACTTAATAATAATACTACTGCTAATACACATTACAATATTATTAGTTTTAAGTAATCTTGCTGCGCCCTAACAGGGTCATGTACTGACTACATATTTTAAGCCTAGCGTATAACTATGTATGTGTACATTGTACAATAAATAAATTTATTATAATCAGACTTACGTTGAACTCTACATGATATTCCAGCAGTACTACAAATTATGCCTCACATACAGTTTTCAATTTGTATTTACGTGTCGACAAAAACCGAACTATTCCATCTTGATTACAGTTTGCTCTGTAATTTTACAAATAATTTCGGAGCAAACGTACAATTTGATTTTTATTAACTGACATAACAATATTACAAACCCAGTCTTCGAATTGTTTGTTGTAGTTATTAACTAATAGCCTATTATATTATTGATCCGGGTCGGCGGGATTGTCCGAAAGGGTTACCGCTGGCCCGGAACATAAAGGGTTAAGGAAGGAAAATGGGTGGGTTTTAGTCAGTAAGAGTCTGACACTCCCGTTCGCTCCACCCAGAGCGGGAGGGGCCATTTGATGATTTCCCACGCGAATAAAAATAAAAAAAAGCCTATTATATCACTAAGATTTGCTCTAGTTACTTTTATTATTTCTGTGGTTTTATATTTTTTATTAAATAACATAATGTGACGGCACGTTTGGCGCAGTGGTTAAGCGATTGACTGCTGCGCTACGTGTCGCTGATCAATGAATCATGGATGAATGGATGGTGGTAAGATTATAATTTTGTAACTTTTGCATGGCACTGGTATCATATGGCTACACTGAAAGAAATAAGCAGTAAATAAGAATGAAAAGACATTAATCTGAACTGCTTTAAACAGTTCCATATGAGCCTGACGTTAAAAACAGTTTTTTACTGATCCGAAAACAGCTAAAGCTCGAGGCAAAATGTTACTGTCATAACAGTAAACTTTAAGGTTTTAAGTAGGTAAAAAGTCACAAAATAAACTGTTTTATTCATTTGTTGATATCGTTTAAACCATTGAAATTTACATACATTACAGTAATGGTAGTTTTCCTTATTTTTTGTTGTTTTTTTTCAGTGAATAGTATGTTAAGTCATTAAAAGTTACTGTTTTGTCTTTTACCGTTTTACAAACATTTCTTCGTACTGTATAAAGTTAGTATGTCTTACTGAAATCGCTTTAATGTGCTGTAGTAGATAAGATTTTATTTTTTATTTTATTTTTTTACCTATTCGCTATAGCACTATGTACAGAAAAAATATTTTGCTCAATAACTGAGATTAAAAAAACTAAAGTGTCAATATTTTGCTCAATAACTGAGATTAAAAAAACTTAAGTGTTAATCGACTTTTGTTGCTGACTGTACATAGACTCAAATATTTATGCCAAAGATTTCACTACGAAACAAGCTCAATTGAACCTATTTCAGCAAATACAAGAACATCTTGATCCGAGGGATATTGAAAATGTTGTTAAATATGCAGTTATGAGGGTCACGAATTTGAATCACAAAGTGGCCAGATTCCCCGAAACAAGGAGGCTTCATATCACAGTAAATCTCGGTTCACTACGTCACGATATTCTGCGGACCTTTGCGTATTATTTGAGAAAATTAATGATATTTTCTTGTGTTTTTCCATGTGAACTGAGGTGAAAAATGTCGTAGATAAACATGGCGGAAGAAATTAGCTATCAATGTACCTATAGAATGGTGATCTATGAAAAGATTTATCATAAATATGTGAATCCGTTTGAGGCATTTTGTATAATTTTCGACCTGTGTTGTCTCACTGCAGAGCAAAATCAGTCCTTTTTCTAGACATCAAGTTCGACCCAGCAACTTTGCCTGGGTACCACTAGTTACCGTTAGACGGTTTCTGGGATCAGTTTAGGTTCACAGACTGATTAAGATTAATCAGAGCTTAATAGAGCTTATAAACCAGTAATTTACAGATCACAGTATGAAAAGGTCCCGTGAGGGGCCCGTGGCTAAATAATAACAGCCGCACAGGTCGATCGATCAGATTAAGCTACGCTTGCCGTGGTTGGTCTGTGGATGGGTGACCATCTTTTCATACCGCGACCCCTCCGTGCCTCGGAAACCACGTTAAGCCCGGCTGTCATTTGTGGATCTTTGACAGTCGTTACGGATCGTCAGAAGCCCGAAAGTGTGACAACCAATCTTGCCAAGGAGTATCGTATTACCCAGTAACTGGGTTGTGGAGGTCAGATAGGTAGTCGCTCTATGTAAAATACTGGTATTCAGCTGCATCCGGTTAGACATGCATCCAATATAGTTGGGAAAAGGCTAGGCAGATTTTTGTGGTTTACGTACCTATTCTTCGATTTGTCTCGTATCGGTATGAAGCATGTTTATGAATAGAAAAAACTCGTGCTTCAGTGAAAATTTATAAATATAAGTTAGTTGTAGTAGTTGCCTATCAAGGTGGTAACCAGGGCTTTAATTACGGAATCAATTCTTATGGAATTGGTTTGTGGAAATATGCCAAACATATTCTGTAGATGAAACGGATAATTGCGCGAGTATCTCCATGCTAACATAACTGAGACCGCACACAAAATGTTGGACTACCCTGAAAGCCGGAAGCAATTAGGGGGCCATTTTGTCGTTTGAACACCTTATTGCCAAACTTTGAGTCCTTTGATACTTTTGTTGATGCAAACTCGTTTCGGATTGTTGATTACTCGCATTTTAATTTCCAAAATGATTGAATGACGACAAAAATGCGACAGCACCAACATTTATAAAGTCAGGGAAATTGATTGTCAAGCAAATTGACTACCAAATTAAATTGTCCGTACCTGCGTTCAAAACTCGACTCGGGAAATTGACGTAGGGTGCTAAATTGATTAACAATTAATTTCCCTAACTGTACTTTAGTAAATAACGAGATTCATGTGTATGTAATTTTTTCTCTCAAATCGGTGCTAGGGTTTACCGGGCTTAAATTACACAACAAACTACCGAAGAAATTATCGACATATTATACATATTATCGACATATTAATTTTGTCGATAAAAACTATCCTATGTTCTTCCCTGGGATGCAATCTATCTCTCAGCCAAATTTTATCGAAATCAGTTTAGTGGTTTAGAAGTGAAAAGGTAGCATACAGACAGACAGACATACAGAGTTACTTTCTAATTTATAATATTAGTATGGATTTTCCTTCTTTCTAGATTTCAGTAAGAAAATTATCGCAGTGCTGAAAAATAAAATGGCGCTCGTCCTTATTTCGCGGAGGAGAGCAGTGAATAGTCTTTGTCCACTTATAGAAGCTTTTATGAAGGACTTCATCTGTCAGCAGTGGACACCGGAATTAGAGAATTTTTTTTTTCATTACATTGTTGATTTTGTAAGACCCCTTAATGGTGCTCCGGTATGATGATTATTAATATTTAGAAATACTATTAGGTATATACACTTCAGTATTCTCACCACTCAAATACTTTTAAGAATGAAAAGTCAAAGTCAAAACATTTATTTCAAATAAAAGGCACTTTCGAACGTCAAAAATTACGATAAAATAGAATTGATTCTATCGTCCGTCCCCAGAACCGGTCGAAGAGCACAAGTGGCGGTGCTCGGGGAGGACTATGTCCAGCAGTGGACGTTTTTCGGCTGAAATGATGATGATAAATGATTCCATTGCCATACCTTCCTGTCATCTCCACAACGCTTGACTTGCAAACTAAGCCTAGTGAAATCATGCTTCTAACGACCCATGGATACGATAATACCCATACATTGACAGATGACGTGACGTGAGATTCATCCTCCAAATTCGCTTCAGAAATTACACATCCGAGCCTACACCATGACATAACATCGTTACCTTGCCGAGAATGATTAGTCCTGTGCCTTTAATCTTCGGCTATTTGTTAAAACGTGATCTATTCATGTTGCTATTGAACATTCGAGATGGTCTGATGAGTTTTCGTGATAGATTGCCTTATATTTAGGTCGTGGTGTGTCGGGTGGACTGTGTCGTGTCAAACGCAGGTAGTAATGTATGACCGCTGGAGTGGGAACTTTTAGCTTAGTACTTGGGATTTTTATGCTTTGAGGACTTGGTGTAACGGATAGGTAATTACATTTTTTCTTTTCGATATAACACATAACCAATATGGATTTTAAATTGCCGTCACACAGTGTACAAGGGTGGTGATCAGGGGGCCTAAAAAGGTCACTTTGGCAGAATCATAAAAGGATAGCATGATGAATCTTAATGGACAGTTAACTGTTAAGTTAATCTTATCAAATCCCGTTGGTGAAGGATTTTTCAGTTTTTTTTTTGTACAGACAAAAAAAAAAAAATACTAATCAATCCAATCCCAATCTCTTTGATTATACCTACGTAGTCAGAGACAGTCCATGTTTTTCTTTTTTTTGCCATATTAGGATTCATAATGTTATCCTTTAATGATTCTGCCAAAGTGGCCTTTTGGGCCCCTTGAGCTCAATTCTTATCCATGTGAAATATGTTAATAATTATTATTTTTGATGTTGCAGAAAAATGATTGAGAACTTTAGTGAGGTTACTTAGAGTCCTACAAGCATCTTTTGGCGCCTCTATGACATCGACAGGGGGCGTTGTTGGTAAACGTTTGTGTGATTGTCACAGAAATTGTATTGAAAAACAGAGAGAGATGGCGGCATTAGTTACGATTTTGGCCACGAGCCAAAAGGACCTTGTAGAGACGCCAGCACATCAAGCTACTTGAATCTGTCAAATTTTCACAATCAACTTTGAACTAAGGCTTTAGCGATAAAGTTGAAAATGTATTAAAGAAAATTGACAGATTGTATTCGCTTGATGTGCTGGCATCTGTACCTACCGTTGTAAATATGACTTCTTGAAAAAAAAATTATTAACTAGCCAAACTTGTGTTTTAAGCACAAGTTTAGCTAGTCTATCATTATTTTTACGTACATCATAGAAAATAAGAAAAAAATAACATTTTAAAATCAAAGCGCAGTAGATTGTCGCCTCAACATAATTATGACATGGTAAATTGGAAATGACGACCGAAACTTTGAAATGTGTCAAGCGACGAACGAGTCCGACTGTGATTTGTTTTCATAGTTTTGTTTAAAAAATGGAAGATTTAGTATTGAAATAATTGAAAAATTAAAAACAGAGAAGCGAAATGCTATAAATATTTATTATTAAATGATGCCTACAAGCCCCGTTCTTACAAAAACTTAAAAGATTCCGAAGTCTTGCTAAATGGTTGCCTCTAAACAGTTTTATTTTCAAAATTAGTTATTTCTACTATAGAAGCACGATATTTCGTTGTTTTTGTTTTATTTTTTCATTATATTTATTAATAGTTTATTTATTTATTCATTAGTGTAAAAAATATGTATTGTGTATGTTAAAACTGTTTGTACTCCCCGTCACTTGTCCCTAAAGGTTCATTAGAAAACCAGCGTCAGACAGCATGAGTCTGGCATTAATGCTGAAATTAACCCTTTTTGGCGCAGCCGTGAGACACACACTATTCTAGTTAAAACATTATTTTCACTTTTTTATTTTATTTCGTACAAGCAGCGCCGCGCGGTTTCACCCGCATAAGTGTCAGTCCCGTTCGATAGACACGTGGCGCCATCTATTATCATAATACCTGCCATGTTTTGTCTCTGCATCACAGAGACAAAACATGGAGATAGATTGTACAGTATTTATTTTACTTGCATAAAGTTTTAATAAATAAATAATAACGTTATCCTCAGGAACAGCACTTTTTTTCGGAATGTAAGGTACCTTATGTCCGTTTCTGTACACCTGACAACATATTATATGCAACATTTCAGAACGATCGGCTCAGTAGGCGTGAAAAGGTAACAAACAAACAAACTTACATTCGCATTTGTAATATTAGTTAGGATTTTGTGTTTAACGAACTGTGTCCAAATAAATGTTTTCCTTTCTTTTTATTTCGGCAGTGCATTGTGTAATGGTTATGTCTCGTTTCACAAATTGACTTTTGTTTGGAAAAAATTATATTATACCAAGATTTCTCTCTAAACTTACGTTCAGAATGCCTAAACAAGACGTATTGTAACAAATGAAGATGGTATCAAAAAGGTTAACTATATTTGCATTAAGTATTTGAGATAATCTTCAAGTTATTGAACCACAAACTGAATGTCTTACTCTACAAAGTTCAAATTCCATTGCAACCAAAAACTTATTAGGACCTTTTTGTCACGAATGGTCACTCTAAAATCAGCTTAGAGTACATTTCATTAAAGTAGATAACTGATTAAGTGCGATGGAATGTAAATTATCTGAGATTATGAACACTGCTATAGAGCAACTGCCAAGTGCCTCAGTGTGGAAGGTCGTTAATATAGATAGGAGGCTTCTACATAAGCCTTATTCTTGTATAGATAAGACTTGATTGATAATGGTGACAACGATGTGTCGGTATTCTATTTGTTTCCTTTGAGTTCTTATCTTCTGCAGTCTAAGTAATGCCAATATATAGTGCCCTCAAGTTAGTTGGCATTGTTCCACTCCAGCTTTGCCCAGTTCCACATTATGTTTCAAAATTCTAGCTTAAAAATACCACTGAATTTGACTAATTCAACCACTTATGATAAGGGATTGCCAGTTTTATGGAACGAAGTTCCTTTACGGAGCTTGTGGTTGGGGTAAACTGAGAGAAATCGTTAAAATCAAAATATTATATTGAAAATTTTGAATTGTCTGTATATAATGTCTCCATGCGACTTTTTACGACATTTTCATGGTTTTCGAGGGAGCTGAAGTTGATAGGGAGATCACAATGAAAACCCAAGACGGCGGCTGCACAAAATTTCAGATTTTTCTTCATGGATGTCGTTTTTGTGGTTTTTGAGGGTGCTGAAGCCAATAGTGACCGGCCAGTGGCGACCTCCAGTCTAACCGGATGCAGCTGAGTACCAGTGTGTGAGTGCTGAAGACGATAGTGAGGCCGAAATGAAAGTCCAAGATGTCGGTTGCGAATGTTTTCAAAGTTTCGCAGCCGCCATTTTGGATTTTAAATTTCTGTTGTGGTTTCATAATGTGGCAGTGCAACTGAAGTGGAAAAATGTCAACTAACTTTTGGGGGGCAGTTTTCTCTAAACTCTCAAATTGAATGGCCATCATTGCAATGCCATGGCCACAATTGTTGCAAATGGGTCACGCTAAGGCATAGGCGACTAAGGGAGACCGGAGAATGGGCAGCAGCGTTCTCTATGCATTACACTATCATACCATACTGCGATCGCCAACCCGCCTGCCAAGCGTGGCGATTATGGCAAACCCCCCCCCAAAATTGGGGGAGGCCTAAGTCCAGCAGTGGACGTCTTTCGGCTGAAATGATGATGATGATGGGTCACACTATCACGTCCTGAAAGGAATACGTCAAAATACAAGTCACTCTGTAGATATGTCATACATATATCTGCAGGACGACTTGTAAGGTGACCTTGAAAGTCTCATAGGATTATACGTAAGATAAAAACATCAAAACGAACTAAGAGATAGGGGTCTCTTATAATCTAGACATGAATAGGTACATTGAAGCCTAGAGGACAATAAAGTAGTTACTTTTCCCTAATTTAAACGGTCACATATTTAGAAATATCTCTGCAGACGATATACAATTTAGACTCATACAAAATGTTTTATACTTGTTTCTCTACCCGTTCTGTATAAGTCTTAGGACTAAACGAAATAGAAAAATCTTTTTCTCAGACTGCTACGACGTAGCTGTAAAATGGCGTCACAGCTACACCTGCTACGCTTTCGTAGCAGATATCCAAATTGCTACGCGAAACATACATTTGTTGTGTGTGTTTCAATCACAAAAAAAAAAAAAAAAAAAAAATTGATACAAAAACCTTTGACATTGCTTAAGACTAGGACACATAAGTTGGTTAACTAAAGGTAATACAGATAAGGTAAACCCTGACTCATAAACTAGGTAATCCTGTGACTTAGAAGTCAGTGTTCTGCTGTCACTGTGATACTAGAAACCTTTTGTGTTGTGTTCTAACATTACAAAAAAGTCATTCATTGATTGACACTGCATGTTAACAAAGTATGTATAATAAAATCAACAACGAAGGAATAAGGGGTATTGTAAACGACTTCTACGGTGTATATGTGTGTATGTTGGAGTGAGGATGTGTATGTCAGAATGAGGTATGTATGTGAGGGTGTGTATGTAGGGGTGTGTAGTAGTGTTTTCCGTTTGCGTGAGGGTGTGTTAAAATGTTTGAGAATGTGTAGTGTATATGTGTTGCTGATATGTTCCAAATAAAGTGAAAAATTTCAATCACAGATATAGATAGACCTAGATAACGCAAGTATCACGATCTGTATGAAAACCAAGCGTGCCATTTTTTGACTACCTACTATGACGTCACAAGCACTATCTAGTGATGGGAAAATCAAATCGATTCAAAGACGGCACCGCGTGCGGCATCCGTCTCGCCCCACCCCTGGGACTTAGCGCCAGCGCTCTCGCTCACCCAGCCAGCAGTACACAGGACATTGGCCTTAGTGTGAGTTTTTTCGACTCACGTTCGATTGCGAGCGCGTTATGTAAGCCATACACGCTACCGGAGAGGTTACCTGTGCACGTTTGCCTGCGCAGGTCAACCACACGTCGGTAGCTTTTATGGGGACATCAGGAACACCGTACGGTGTCACTCGATGAATTGGTTTTCGATTTTGCGCCGATCGCCTGCGTAGGTTCAAAAAACTACACAGGTCTAATCTCACACACGCTCCGGTTCACCTGCGCAGGCATACCTGCACAGGAACACCTCTCCGGTGGACCGTAGTGTGTATGGCCGGCTTTAGAATTTTGTGTGGGAAATTCGGTTTCTCCTAGTGACCACCAGGTGGCGTTATAACTTTTCCCATATGAAATTCTAACGCGCTCGCAATCGAACGTGAGTGAAAAAACTCACACTTGAGCCTCTGAACGAAAAGACGACGAGCGAAAGTGGCGGCTTACGATTTTTGGCACGCCCAGTAGTTGATGCCCTTGCGTTATCTAGGTGTATCTATATCTGTGGTTCTAACGGTATTTTAAGCATATGTGGCTATTTTTTTTAAATAGTGATAGGTAATGTTATTGAGCAGCTGCCCTCTTTTTTAATATTTTTAGAAGTAAGCTATATTACAGATTATTTGATTGTCATGTGAATAACAAAAACACAAAATGGAAAAATACCAATGTATGATACTGCCAATTTTCTTAAACAAACCTTCATAGCTGTTTACACTTTTGCAGATGTGTCCTCATCCTTACAAAATCTTATCAACGGGTACAACAATTCGTTGTCACCTGTCATCGAAGCTGACGTTTGTTCAGCTGTTTAATGAAAGCTTCAAATCGCATCAAGTCGTCAGTCGCCCTTCATTCTAAACTTTCATTCTGTAATGACGTCAAGCGCCCCTTTTCACAGACTTTCAATTAGCCGGAGTGACAGCTTGAAGAGAGAACCGGCGACGTTTCGCATGCCACGTGGGCGACCGCCTTATGCCAAGGAATGTAAATAGGTTGGACGAAGGAGTTGTGTTGTTTGACAAGTATTGTGTTTTGTGTTCGTTTTTTTTTTTTCTGTGAATGAAACAATATCGCATGAAATATTCGTTGAATTCATCATTTGTTTACAAAACACAATGTTCTTTTGGCGTATCACATTACGTTAAGGGCTGATTTTTCCATAGCCAGATAACTTTTATTCGAGGAATAAAATTTAAGTTTGACAGTTTTGTATGAAATAACTGTCAAGATTTCAAAATTATTCCTCGAATAAAGTTATCAGATGATTGAAAAATCAGCCCTAAAATAGATTAATTCACGTTTCGAATAAAATTGATTCAGAAGAATTAAGAGAATTCACCTATAAGTACAAAGCAGTGGAGCAGTGGTAACGGACGCGACTTACCAGTTGCAGGTCGTAGATTCGAACCCAGACAAGTGCTTTACTTTGTGTAAATTATTTAATCAACGATGCTCTCAAAACGGTGAAGGAAAACATCGTGAGGAAACCGGTATGTCCTAGAACCAAAAATTCGGACATGTGACATCTACCAACCCGCACTGGACCCGCCTGGTGGATTACAGCCCACTCCCTCTCAGAGGCCTGTGTCCCAGCAGTGGGAACATAATAGGCTGATTATGCTAAAGTAAATCTGCATTAAAGTAAAGGCTCCTATAAACAGGCGCGACACGCGATATAATCGGGAGCGACACAAAAGCACCGCTTGTTGCGTGACTTGCGGTGCCTATGTGTCGCGCGCGATTTTATCGCGTGTTGCGCCTGTTTGAAGGAGCCTTAACTCGTGTTCTCTTTCTAAGAATTTTTTGTTTTAATTAACAGACTTAAAGTTCATTAGATATACATTTTTCAATTTCAAATAGCCTTTATTGGCAATTTTTAAACTATGTAGTTTAACAATTTATTCAAATTAAAGGTTTAGACATCAGAAATATATATTGCTTTACTCTTTAGCATAGGCCTCCCCTAGACTTTTCCATAGCCCACGATCGTGAGTTTTGTCCTCCATGTGACCATTCGTCCCGCTTTGTGGCGGGACAGTCCCGCTTTCAGGCTGTCTGTCCCATTATCCCCAACCAGAGTAAAAATGTGTTCCGCTTTTACAAAGGGACCAAACGATACTCAATTCGATTTATACATGAACAATTTACATCGTATCTGAATATCAAATATAAGACAGCACAAAACATAAATAGTCGGTAAATTTTAATTACAAAGACTAACATCGACAAATCATGCGATACCCGACATTTAAAAACAAATTTTTGCTTCACCGACAAATACAAAACAAATGCATCTTCAACCGCAATGTAATGTTAAAATTACATATACTTAGCTAATATATTATTTTTCTTGTCCTTTTCTCTTTTTGATAAATACCTAGTAAAAAAATATATTTTTGGTTTATTTCTGCAAGCGTCCCGCCCTGACAAAAAAAATAAATGGTCCCATGGACCGGTAATGGCTGGTAATGGTCCGTGGTGGATACATTTCCCTCCAGCAGTAGTATAATAAATACCTAGTAATTTTTTGTTTATTTCCGCAAGCGTAGCTCTGACAAAAAAATAAATGGTCACGTTATCATGTCCCTCCCGTAGTAGTTTTCAAGTAGTCTACCTACTCATCTTTGAAATGGTCTTCCTCTTTTCCTCTTTCCTTCTCTGGGATACCATTCGATTACTTATCCGGCCCATCTTCCGTTTTTAACCCTGATGGCATGAACTGCCCACTTTCATTTTGGTTTTTTAATTATGTAAGTCACGTCTGCTACGTTTGTTTTTCTTCTTATAAGATTCGATATACAGTACCTACCATCAAATAAAACTTTGCTCGAATTTACCTTTTATTTATTTATTTAATACTTCAAGCACATAAATGTACAGAGGCGGACTCAATGCTATAGGCATTAAGTCAGTCATTATTACATTTTCTTAGGTGTAAACCAAATAAATCGCCGAGTTACTCCATTAAAATGGCGTCGACTATTTTAATTACAGCGCCCTACATGTGGAGCGGTGGTCAAAAGCCGGCCGCACCTTAATGAGTGTGGACCGACCTTAACGTGAGAGGAAAAATTGTTTCATACACGTTGCGGATACTTTTATAATTATATAAGTCCCGCGTAATTGGGGGCGTGCCTTTACAGCAGAGAGTAACGGTGGAATTTCTTGCCCATTCTTCTCCATACGAAACTACATTTTGGAAGGGGCGACTAGAATCAATTCTATTTTCTTGTGAATTTTGACGTTCAAAAGTGCCTTTCATGTGCCTATTTGAAATAAATTATTTGTCTTTGACTTTGAATTCCTGATAGAAAAATCCAAAGACATTGCTCGACCTGGGAATCGCACCTATGACCTTATGTTCAGCAGTAGCGCTGCGTCTACTAGGCCAACGAGGCAGTAGACTGCGACAGCTGTCAACGAGTATCGACGGCTGACGTCGATACGCGTTCACGATTGTAGTTGCCTCTGTCGTCAACGCTTGTCGCTCGTGTGTGTGCACGCTTACTTTGGTGTGGATCACGAAAGAGTTGCTAAAGAAATGCTTTATTTGTGCTTCTTTTCTATATTCAGTGGAAGGTCGTGTTCAGTCACGAACTCACGAACCTGCGTTTCGTGAAACAAAAAAAACGATGAAACACTTATAAGCTCCGAAATATTTCGCCAACAGAAAAAACAAAGCACAGAACCGGACGAAGTGGCGGTGCATGGGGGAGACCTATGTCCAGCCGTGGACGTCTTTCGGCTGAAATGATGATGATGATTAGCGTCCTAATAGATCCTCGTTTCGAGCATTCTTGATCGAAGTTCGTTTCCCATAACAGAACTAGTGAATTTCGCAAATGACAGATTGTGATGTATGACTGCAACGCACCAATTCCCACCTTTGACTAGCAGCGCGGTAAACTAATGAGTTAAAATGAATGAGCGATGGGCGAAACGTGTGAACGAGAGAGCACGAGTACATGACCCATTATAATGATTAAATAACGTTCTAATTGTAACAGGGCTTTGAACTAGCTGTGCCCGTGAAATTTTGGCCGGCGGTGAGCGTCAAGATGACGGGATCAAGTGCCCATTTTTGACGTCAAAGTGGCGGGACCAGGGACGTCTTGACATACTTCCTTTACCTTTAGAGGTACAAATGTCTTGTTTAGGGTACAAATAGTACATATGTAGTACAAACACTTTAATGTGATACATGTTAAATGGGGGATTTGATCCAGTCATCTTGACGCTCACCCCAAGGCGTCGCATCGTATCGCCTGCCCCCGCTATCACTTCATTTTCTCTTAGCGTTCTTTCTGACTTTTTTCCTTTTGTTAGGCACCTAGGGGTCCAAGCGTGATGTTAATTATAGCCTATTGCCTTCCTCGAGAATTGAGCTATCAAATACAAAACGATTTTTTGAAATCCGACTGGTAGTTTCAGAGATGAGCGCGTTCAAACAAACAAACAAACTCTTCAGGTTTATTATTAGTATAGAAGTATACAGGTTGTTAGGTTAAACGAGGGACACACTTTGAGGGGAGTTAATACTCATGAAAATGAGCAACTATTACTATGGGGCCGAACCTGAAATCGCAAAAAAAAAAATCAACTGTTCGTTACATTTTGACGAGCTATGCGAACATAAATGTAGGAAATGGCTGATTTTTTTTCGCGATTTCAGGGTTATTCCCATATTAAAAGTTGTTCATTTTCATGAGAACTAACTCCCCTCAAAGTATGTCCCTCGTTTAACCTAACGCACTGTAGATAGATATAGATTACCCTACTACTGCATGAACTAACAACGGGTTTTTAACCTTGACCGTCACAATCATGTATAGATGACAAACCAAAATATGCCCAGCACGCCACGGTTCGACTACATGACAGACTTTGACGCCGAGGGCACGTTTTTGACTTTTTGACGTGTGGCGGTAAAAGGTTAAATACCCTTCACGAAACTGACAGTCACTTGTTCTTCCTACTATAATATTTTTTTTTTTGCCGTAGACTATTCCTGGGACCTTCTGGTTACAAAGATATTGAAGGTCAAAGTAAATCACTTTTTTGGACATTTCTTGACGATAAGTAGTTTAAAATTTTATAACTTACCTTTAAATACTCCTGAGAACTCTGTACACAATGTACAATATTTTGAATGCGCAAAAAATTTTCAAACCTTAAATTATTCTCGTTTCCCAGCAATCATTTTTGCACATGGTTACTTAGCTCGATGTACAGAAAGCGTAGATGACGTCTTCGTGATAGTCATTCTGCCGTCATAAAGAAAAAGGGCACAACTAACATTTTTTCCAAAACAGAATAAAAAAAAACTGGCTTATGCATGGGCGCAGGGTGGGCGCGGTCTGCCTGTCCGCAGTGCCCACTGCGGCCACTTGTATGAACGAGCTATGGCGTGAGCAGCACGCACCGCTCACCACGCCCGCGTGCCCACTATGGACGCTGAAAAGAAGCCCCGCGTCCGCGCCCCAGTCTGGCCAAACACTAAGGATAACTTCATTCCTGATTTTATCCTTCAAAGAGACTCCCAGCGCGCTGAGCGTCTCCACCGGACCGATGGAAAGTCGAGCAGATAATTCCTGGAGTGGAGACCGCGTATCCACAAGCGTAGTGTGGGACGCCTTCCGGCTAGATGGGCCGATGACGTAAAGAAGATGGTTGGGACTTGGGACAGACTGAAAGGCGGAGGATAGGGTATTTTTTTTTTTAGGTGGGCAATCATTAAATGACCTCACCCGCTCTGGGCGGAGCGGAGGGAGTGTCAAACTCTTACTGACTAAAACCCACCCGTGTTCCTTCCTTAGCCCTTTATGTTCCGGGCCAGCGGTAACCCTTTCGGACAATCCTGCTGACCCGGCAGGCTTCGGCCCTAAGGAGCCCCTTCCTTAATGCTGACATTTCTTTGAGGCGCGCGTGGAACACCTGGCGGCCTGGTTCTGATCGGACGGTGAGCTACCCATTACTCTCCGTCCGCAGGCCGTGGCCGGGAGTCGTCCCGTGGCTCCCGACGCCCGGAGCATCTCCCGCGGCGGCTGGTACGGGAGGCTCTCTCGCTCATCCATCCCGCCACCTCCTTCGCTAGCATGACTGCTTCGCAGAAGGAGGTGACTGCCTGGGTTAATCCCGTTTGGGAACGCTCCCGTTTGATAACGCTACACACACTTACATATAGCGGTGTATCGCATGCACCAGGGTCAGTAAGTTAAGTATAATTTTGAAGGAATGTAGGTATATATTTGTTTGACATGAAATAAGTAATTTAAGATTTTTGTAGTGTACTCGCATACCTATTTATTATGCTTTAGAGCATTTAACATGGACATACTTAAGATTTAGTTTACACTAAATCACCGTCCTCGGCGAATAAAGTGTTAATCAGCTCAATAACAATCACTAAGGATGCGCCGGCGTACTCCGAACCTTTTTGTACCTGCACTTATTTCGTTAAAATTTTTTAACTTTGATTCTTAAAAATATTGTCATTTGTATTCGATGCAGTACTTAGTCATTAATGTGGTAGTTTTAAAAGTAGAAAATAAAATTAATATGAAATAATTCGGCACACCAGAACTTTTTACTCTGACTGTATTTTAAGGTGTGTGTTAGGTAGCGTTACCAAACGGGAGCGTTCCCAAACGGGAGTAACCCGACTGCCTCCCACGAGGACAGGGTATTGTGGCGCAACCTGGGAGAGGCCTATATCCAGCATTATGCTTAGTGAAAGCCTTCTTGTGACAATCATGACGTGTAGACGTCGATTATTTCCGCTTTGTGCTCGTGAATATAGATATATTTTGTTTTTATTTTTCCTGTTATTAGAATTGATTATCTTTTTGCTTGCACGTGTTTCTGTGACAAATAAACCTATTTTTCTTTATTTCTTTCTTTGAGCAGTGGACTATGATAGGCTGAATTGGTTACTAAATATTTCTTGCTTCAATATAACCCAAACTTTCATTCAATAAAGCTAATGTTGCTCCTCTAATATCTTTGTTATTCAAACTACTCACAGACAATTGATAGCATTTCGAATCTCCGCAGTATACTCCGAAATTTAATTAAGTATTCCAACTTTGTTAGTATTAACTCATTCCAAATAGGCAAGTTTCAAGTGTTCGTTAAGTTCCAATTATGTTAAATTAACGTTTGAAACACTAGCTGACAATAACCTACCACTTAGAATTCGCTTTGAAATTTAAATACACGTACCTAAATGTGTATCTACTTCCATCTGTATAGTCGAGCTCGTAATTGCTTTATTTTGACAACAACTCCCGGCAAATTAAACCTTTACTAAGGTTGAAATGATCTAACTGCCACACCAAAATTCGCGAAGAATGTGCGCAATATATCAGTATTTATGAAGCTATGGAGAAGTGTCTTGAGAGAGATAAGGATCGTGATCCATCGCCACCCGTTCGGCGTCCACCGCACACAGGATGGATGGAAAGCAGCACAAATGTATATAGTATTTTTCGCTCCTTTGATGTAATTGCTATATGGCGTTCCAGTAAGAGGATAAATAAATAAACAGCCAAATAGACCAGAAACCTAATTCACTATGACCATTTAACGATTGCTTACTCGAAAACACGTCAATTCCTTAGCTAATCCTGCCAATCTTGCGTTCATTTCGCCTGGTTTCGTTCATTGTGTAACAGAGAATAAGGCCCCTTGTCCTTTTATGACGTGCGAGTAGTGACAGATCTTATGATGATGGAGATGGAGGTAAAGTACTTATGTGGTCGACTGTATTTGTTTTTAGTTATTTTCTGGTTTATACATTTTCAACGTGCCTCCGTGACTCGACTGTAGATCCTTGAGAGTCGTTACGGGTCGTCAGCCCGAAAGTCTGACAACCAGTCAAGGAATATCGTGTTACCCAGTTACTATGTTGTGGGGGTCAGACAGGCAGTCGCTCCATGTAAAATACTAGTATTTAACTGTATCTAGACACATCTATCTGTCTGTATCTGGTTCACAGATATAGATAGACCTAGATAACGCAAATATCACGATCTGTATGAAAACCAAGCGTGCCATTTTTTGACTACCTACTATGACGTCACAAGCACTATTTAGTGATGGGAAAATCAAATCGATTCAATGACGCCGCCGCGTGCGGTACCCGTCTCGCTCCACGCCCGGGGCCTAGCGCCAGCGCTCACGCTCACCCTGCCAGCAGTACACAAGACTGAGCGTGAAAGTGGCGGCTTACGATTTTTGTACGTAAGCTGGTACGATTTTTGGCACGCGAAGAAGTTGTTCTTGCGTTATCTAGGTGTATATCTGTGATCTGGTTAGTCTTGAAGCCGACCCCAACATAGTTGGGTTAGCTAGGCAAGTGATGACATTTTGAACCGCATGTTCCTATTTTATGCCTATGAACCTCTTTTACTGTATTCTGAGGAACCTCTTACCACAGTCAAGTAAAGTTAGATGAGACCACACAACATCTTTTTTCCTAAAACAGTAAAGGCTCCTTTAAACAGGCGCGACACGCGATAAAATCGCGGGTGACACAAAGGCACCGCAAGTCGCGCAACGAACGGTGCCTTTGTGTCGCGCGCGATAATACCGCGTGTCGCGCTTGTTTGTTCCTACAAACCTTAACTATTCATAAAACACCAAGTTCAAAATGGCCACAAACAAAAATCGCCTGCAAGTAATGCCGCTATAAATTCAGCGACGAACATTGTGTCATATTCAATTTACTTTTATAGTTATAGAAGTTTTATTGTTTGAATAAAAGGTAAATAGTTTTTTTTTTAAATACTAAACATTTCGATAGGAGTTTTATTTCGCGGAAAAAAAAGTGAATTAATGAATGGCTTTTGTGGTTTTTTGTCGAAAGGTCAAGTTTGGGAAAAAATGGACGTCAGACTTTTATATTTTGTTCATCCGTATGAAGCAAATGAATGTGTTTAGTGAGAGAGTTAGCTCAACTGAATGTTACCTTTCGTGTTACTTAGTAGCTCGGTTGTGGAGGTCATATAATCAGACGCTCCATGTAAAATGAGAGCATTGGTGGCTCAGTGGAATCGCCCCTGACTTACGAGTTGTAAGTCCTGAGTTCAAAAGAGGCAGGCACTCTACTTTGTGTATTAAATTTCATCACCACTGCTCTCAAAACGGTGAAGGAAAACATTGTGAGGAAACCGACATGCCCCAGAACCATTCGAAGCCATGTGACATTTACCAACTGGGCCCGTATGGTGGATTACGGCCCACTCCTTCTTACAGAGAAGAGGCCTGTGTCCCAGCAGTGGGAACATTTTAGGCTGATTATGTTTATAACATGTTAAATGCTGGGACTCAGCTGCTGGTTAGACTGAAAGTCGATCCTACCATAGTTGGGATACTCAAATGCAAAGCTTTTATTTCAATTAAACCATTTACAGGTTCTTATGACTTTTGGACTTGGAGGGGCTGGTGGCTAAATAATATCAGCCTCACAGGTCGATCGATCAGGTTAAGGCTACGCTTGCCGCGGTTGGTCTGTGGATGGGTGACCATCTTTACATACCGTGATCCCTCTGTGCCTCGGAAAGCACGTTAAAGGCGGAAACACACTTATAACACACCACGCTACGCGACATCAATGAAGCTTACTCATTGGCCACATTTTTCGTCTCGTTGAGCTATTTTCGTCATTTGGCCAATAAGTAAGCGTGGGATGGCGTCGGGTGTTACAAGTGTGCTGCGGCCTTAAGCCGTTGGTCCCGGCTGTCAATCGTGGATCTTTGACCGTCGTTACGGGTAGTCAGAAGCCCGAAAGTCTGACAACCAGTCTTACCTAGGGGTATCGTATTACCCAATCACTGGGTTGTGGAGGTCAGATAGGCAGTCGCTCCATGTAAAATACTGATATTCAGCTGCATCCGGTTAGACTGGAAGCCGACCCCAACATAGTTGGGAAAAGGCTAGGCAGATTTTTATGACTTTTGAAGTCGTCGGTGATTTAGTTCGAAAGTTGAAGCTAGTTGCCTGTTCCAAAAAGTCAAAGGTCTTTATGGAGAAGAACGGGCCAAAAACAGCATTAACACTCTTTTCTAAATCAAGATATTACAAAATTTTGGGTGTATTATTCTTGTTGCTTGTATATGTGAGAATAACGTAAAACAGAAAGGGCGTGGCAGATGAGGATTAGTGTTGCCTAACTATCGATAGTTGATCTATTGATAGTTGAACCTTGAAAACTAGTAACAATATCGATAGGGCTATCGATAGTATTGGAATTTTACAATACTATCGTTACTATCCATAGTATCAATCGTCAGACATGAGTAATACTATTAATGAAGAGCAATAGTATCGATAGTATCAATAGTATAACAACTCAATACTATCGATAGTATTGTAAAATTCCAATTCTAGAATAGAAGAATAGAATAGAATACTTATGTACACCATATTAATTACAGACATAAGTATAGAAACTGTACAAAGGGTGACACAATGGGCGGCACAAGGGTGGCACAACCGATAGCCCTATCGACATTGTTACTAGTTATCGAGTAAATACTAAATAAAAAAATATTATCGAGAGTCAATCGATAGCTAAGCAACACTAATGAGGATGATTTCTCTTAAGAACCTTTGGACACACTTGTTAAAACTGGTTGAACCAGGCTAAAATGTTCGAATAGGGTTCAAGTAAAAGAGAAAATGCCCATTTTTCTAATGACGGCCGTTGCGCGTCAAAAAAATTTGTATGATAGCATAAATTGGATATAAAAATAGAGTTAATGTCTTACTTTCAAGGAAAATATATAAAATATCCATTTATTTTGTGGAGTTTTTTTGTTCTTTGATTTTCTGTTTAATTTTGAGGTTAGTATTTTAACAAACCTTCCACAAAAAAGCAGTTCTTTACAACAATATGATTTGAATATTTGAATTCGCCTACGAAAACTTATTTTACACACTCTTGAAATAACTGAAATACCGGTTGTAGAAAAACATAATCAGAACTTGGATCCACTAGGTGACTAGAAAATACTACACTATACAGTTGGCACGATTTCAGCGATATAACCTAACTCACAAACTCACTGTTGCTCTTTTTACCCGACTGCGGCGAAGCCCAAAAGGAGGGTTATGTGTTTGACCTGTATGTATGTATGTATGTATGCATGTACCTATGTATGTATGTATGTCCGTTTCTTTGTTCCCTCGTAACTTCTAATCGAATGAACGGATTTTGATAAATTATACGTCTTTAGATTTGTCTTGGTGGCACGAGTGTCACTGGGTATATCAAAATTGAAAAAATATAAAATGGCCGATTTTTGGCGCAATATTATGTTTTCAAAAAAACTTATTTTTCTCGAAACCTATCGAGTGTGGTATCAAAATAAAGGGTTTTTAAAGGTGATTACAAAAATATATACAACTTATATGGTTAAAAGTAATTCGAAGTGACAAATCGTAAAAAAACACGTACCAAGAGCTAAATCGTTTGCGAAATCTTTCACATTTATTTTGTAAACTAAAAAGCTGGAAATAAAAAAAGTTATTCAAAAAAATAAAAAAAACCCGACTGCGGTAAAAAACTGAAAAGTTAAAAACAAGCCCATTTTAAATTAAATAAAAGTTGGAAGCAGGCGGGACCCATATAATCATTTTTATTATATTTTCAAATTCAAATGGGTCCCGCCTGCTTGCAACTTTTATTTAATTTAAAATGGGCTTGTTTTTAACTTTCCAGTTTTTTATTTATGCATATTCCTCGTCCTGGGTCGTGTACAAATACTTTGTGTGCAAATAAATTGAGAGGTACTGGTGTACTAAATGTATGTACAAACACTGAATGTGGCACGTCTTTTTTTTATTTCACGTTTGAGCGCGAAAATTCGCAGCTTTGTCGGTATATTATTCTAAAATATTTCTTTGTAAAATAAAGCATATACTAATACAAAATATTTCAGACCGCGTTTGTATGTGGTATGGGCAATTTATTTTAGTCGGAAATCAACAAAAGCATCTCTTTTCAATTAAGGTTTGTTTATTTTAAAATGAGCGGGCCCAGTGCGGATTACCGGGCCCGCGTGGTGGATTACGGCCCACTCCCCCCACAGGGAGGAGACCTGTGTCCCAGCATTGGGAAAGTTATAGGCTGATTATGCTACACTTATCTTCTATATCTATATACAGGAAGATTTTTTATCACCATCCAAATTTTTACAGGGTGTTCTACCCATGAATATGAACAACTTTCACTATGGGACCAACTCTGAAATCACGAAAAAATACCTACCTACTTGACCAAAATGTATGAAACAGCAGATTTTTTTTTTCGTGATTTCACAGTTGGTCTCATAGTGAAAGTTGTTCATATTCATGCGTAGAACACCCTGTAAAAATTTGGATGGTGATAAAAAAATCGTCCTGTATATCTTCTTTAATAATAATAAAGCTGAAGTGTATGTTTGTTTAAACGCGCTAATCTCTTGAACTGCCAGTCGAATTTGAAAAATTATTTTGCATTTCATAGCCCAATTTTTGAGAAAGGTTCATCATCATCTGCCTAGCCTTTTCCCAACTATGTTGGGGTCGGCTTCCAGTCTAACCGGATGCAGCTGAATACCAGTATGAGAAAGGTTATAGGGTAAAAATAAAAAGTTAAATAAGAACGCGATGTGAACGAAGAGCGATGTGACGGGTTGGCACAGGGAACAAGAAATTTCACGCGGACAAAGTCGTGGGAAGGAACTAGTTGGGTAATAAAGCTTTATGCATTAGCAAAACTGTACAAAGGCGGACGCGCACTTAATGCCTTAGGCATTTCCTGCTAGTCTTCCCAGCGGGAAATTCTGATATTCAAAGAAACTTAAAGAGAATATTTTGCCATTTTAACAAAAGAAGACTGTAATGTTCAGAGTGCTAGCAATTATGACGTAATCAGGTCGCAGTAAGATGGTTGAAGCCGTGATATAGTTATATCCCTAGGGATATAGAAAAAAAGTGGTCTCTAACTGTCTTACCAGGAATGCAACTATGATACGAGCACGAGGACGATCTAGTAATATAACTGTATGATAGTTATATTACTAGATCGTGCTCGTGTAACTAATCTAGTGAAATAATTATGAGTATATTATTTTCTTCGATTTACACAACTGGTTACTCATTTTAAAATGACCACCCTTTTTCCGTTAGCCTATACTATCCCACTGCTGGGCAAAGGCCTAGTAACCAAACAAATAACTTTTTTATTATTACGAGTACTCAATCATCACAACCAAAACAAAGAATGTTTTTTTTTTGTTTTTTTGTAGTACACATTAATACATTGCCTCCACTCGGGAACTCCGAACCACAAATTTAGACCTAGTTACAATCAAAACAAAGGTGTAAAGTGACTGGCGGGTAACCTAAAGGGTGACAGATGAGTGTTTTATTTCAGGCCGCGCCGAGTGCCGCGTGATTGCAGGCACAAAGACTTGTATACATAGTATACCTAGTCGTTTGTTCCGCCAAGAACGTACCGCAGCTACCAGGTCTGAAGTAAAATGTAGGAGACTCAGAAGTAATACTCCTTTCAACCGTAGTAAACGATGAATGGACGCCGGATACTAAATGTTACAAAGACAAAAATCAATGGGCAACATAGTCCTAGTGTCAAAATGTACAAATTGCCTAGTGCCAAAATGTAATTTTGCCCAAATGCCGCTATGATAGAATACATTAAAGCTGTAATGTTCAATTGTACATTTAATTATATTACCGGCGCAGCCTAATCGCGTAACACACTATCAATCGGAATCTAAATAATTTTGAAGCAAATTGCTAATCCATTGCTTCATGAGTTCGAAAAATTTGTCTGCTCAACACGTAAATAACGCAATGAATGTTGTTGAACTGTCAAAATGAAACCGATTCCGCTTGTTAATGTGTTACGTTACTGCCCCGCCGTGTCAAATTAAATTAGCTACCGAAACTCCGCAGTTGACCAAAGACTCGGGGATCGATATCTAAACATTATTATAAAACAAAAAACAAATTAATTTCGCAAAGATTATAACAGAAGACGATCCAGGAGGGGATCGAGGTGGGGGGAGGGGGGGGGGTGGAGGGGGGTTCAGGGGATCAGACCGGAATGACTCTTTTTGTGGGGTCATCGACCGCTGATAGTGTCGTCGTTTCAGCCGATAGACGTCCACTGCTGGACATAGGCCTCCCCCAATTTTGGGAGGGTTTGCCATAATCGCCACGCTTGGCAGGCGGGTTGGCGTAGTTGATAGTGTATTTACTTGATATATCAGTTTAATAAAACCAGGGGAGGGGCCCGTGGCTAAATAATAACAGCCGCACAGGTCGATCAGTCAGGTTAAGCTACGCTTGCCGCGGTTGGTCTGTGGATGGGTGACCATCTTTACATACTGTGCCTGCATCATCTGACTAGCTTTTTCCCAACTATTTTAGGGTCGGCTCAGTCTCACCGGATTCAGCTGAATACCAGTATTTTACATGGAGCGATTGCCTATCTGACCTCCACAACCCAGTTACTTAGTAATACGATACCCTTTGGTAAGACTGGCTGCCAGACTTTCGGGCTTCGACCCATAACGACTGTCAAAGATCAACGAATGACAGCCGGCACCAACAGCTTAACATGTTTTCCGAGGCTCTGAGGGTTCTCGGTATGTCATAATCGCCACGCTTGGCAGGCGGGTTGGCGATCGCAGTATGGTATGATGGTGTAATAAATAGAGAACGCTGCTGCCCATTCTCCGGTAAGACCCTTAGTCGCCTTTTACGACACCCACGGGAAGTAAGGGGTGGTGCAATTCTTTAAGTCCGGCACCACACAGACAAATGTAGTGTCAGACTTTTACAAATGTAGTGTCCTTATTAATTTCAGGTTTTCACACTTCACTAACAAATATGATGCGTACAATTGTTTTTAATTTGTTAACAGTCGTCCTTCTGTGTTGTATTGTAATGTGTACCTATTGTTCCAGCGGTTCTAGCCTTGTCATTAGTTCTGGCCTATTTTACAAATTACTACACTTTAATAGAGCTGCAATAAAATGCAATTTTTTGTAAATGGGGTATCGGAATCAGTTTTACACGTCATATTATCCTAACTAATATTATATTAAGTAGACTCATCTTTTATAGGGGGGGAATTGACGTATAAAAGTGGTTGTACAAACCTACTTACAGAAAATAAATCAAATAATAAAATACCTCCCCACATTCTTCAACTGAATGAGACAAAATTCAAGTCTTGTGTAAAACGCACACTATGCAGTCAGGCATATTATAAGTTAGGAGATTACATCGCTGATAAAAATGCCTGGCTCAATGCTGATCCTGCTCCACAACCACAACTTACTTGAAAATACTGTTGGAGCTGCTGAAGATTGTAAGACTATCGTTGCATTGTATAAACTTAATTTCATTGGTTTTTTTTGTATGCTCACACAAATGTCTCGCTGACGGTGGCGTGTGTGTTGGACCATTTAGCTCCTTTCAAAATGGTTGAGCTGAATGGTGCTGATCTATGCGTCATGTTCGTGAACGGGCGCCGTCAGTTGGGGCTGGTCATCACTTAGCTGCCTCGGCTTATTTTTAATTATTTTATTTTTGAACCTTCTTAGTAGCAACCGAAGTCTGGATTTGTGCCCGATTGATGGATAAGCTTGTCCCTATTACTCCTATACTGCAGTTTTTCCGGTACGTTCGGAGAGGCGAGAGTAGATGGCTTTCACGCCATCATGTGCAAGCGTTGCGTTTCCATTACGCGCAGGATACGCGCCAGCCCATAACAGCGTCCTGAAAACTAGAACTGACTAACTTCTGCTCGTGACATCGTCCGCGTGAAATTTCACCTTCCCCCATTCACCCTCTTAGGGGTGGAATTTCGAAAAACCCTTTCTTAGTAGATACTCACTCTTCACAGAGAACCTCCAAAATTCATGTCTCTAGGACCAGCGGTTTAGGCTGTGCATTGATATATCAGTCAGTAAGGACTTTAAATTTTATATATTTATATAGATTGGTAAGACAGACCCATACTGGAACATTGGATACGCCCGCCCAAATGCGTCTGTGGCGTAGTAATAAACAGTTTGTTTTTCTGGTAAATGTAAGTACTAACACTAGTTTCTAAGTCGTGTGTATAATTACACTGTCTATTTACATTGGACAGCCACTTAATTCTATTCTTTTCCTCAGGTCTCTGATGGCAATGTAAAACACTTTGCGCACGGCTTGCACATGCAGGCTGCGTGTTCAGTGCATCATTGGCAAGCTGATGTGAGGCGCGGCAACGACACGGCTCGGCCCGATGACGATGTAGTGGTATCTACAGCGCCACATTGCGAACAACGCGTCATACTGACGTCACGCAAATCCTGCATCGCGCAAGCAGAGTTTACCGCGCAACTAGCATAGATACAACGGCCCGACATGAATCATCAGGCAGTTGCCCGCCAGACACACCACCCGTCTGGTCGGAGGATCCTTCCTTTTCTTTGGAGGTTGAGTGAACTTTACAGCCTGTTCCTCATACCTCTATAACGACTCGCTTCAACGGACTCCACCGCGACGGACGATACTCCTAACTTAATTTATTGTTTGTCCGGGAAATTTTATATTTGTAAATCAGACGGCATTAAACCATTGCCCCTAAAATACAGACATACAAAATTTCTCTTAACAACAATTGAACATTAATTAATTCTTAAAAGTATTTGAGTGGTGAGAATACCGAAGTACCTAATAGTATTTCTAAATAATAATAATTTTCTTACCGGAGCGCCATTTAGGATCTTACAAAATCAACAATTTAATAAGAAATGTATTCTCTAATGGACCCGGAAGTCTTTCATAAAAGCTTCTTTAAGTGGACAAAGACTATTCACTGCGCTGCTCCGTGAAATAAGGACGAGCGCAATTTTATTTTTCAGCACTAAAATAATTTTCTTACTGAAATCTAGAAAGAAGAAAAATGTGATTATAAATTATAGGTAACTATTTGCAAATCGAATAGAGTATATTGCTATTGACAAGTTAATACTAAGTTAGTAGCCGTTGGTCATTCGTGGATCTTTGACAGTCGTTACGGGTAGTCAGAAGCCGGAAAGTCTGACAACCAGTCTTACCAAGGGGTATCGTATTACCCAGTAACTGGGTTGTGGAGGTCAGATAGGCAGTCGCTCCATGTATTCAGCTGCATCCGGTTAGACTGGAAGCCGACCCCAACATAGTTGGGAAAAGGCTAGGCAGATGATGAAGAAGTTAGTACTAACAGGGTCTAAAAATTACGTTTTGATCCTAGTGCCAACACGAGTTTTCAGTAAAGCAATGCCATAATTATGACAAACTACTCCATATTAAATAATTTACATTCACTAAGACAAGAATCGATCTAAATAAAGAAGAAGTTTTGTCTGTTTTGACAGTAATACACTACACTTATTCATTTCGTTCAGAATGAATCTACTTATAATGAGTTATAACCTTCGCCGGCAGATTCTATATTTTATTTTCAAGACAGTTCATTTTTTGCTAGTAATATTTGCGAGTCTAATAAAAAATGAGTCACACCCCTGCAGCCCAAACGGTACATTATACCTCTTGTGATAAAATAGGTAACACCTTTACATAAAGAAGGTTAATATAAAACTATGCTAGAATTTATCTCTGCGCTTCCAGGGTAACAAAACACTTTGTGTGCGGTTATGTTAGCTTGGAGATGTTTGTACTCCGTTTCATTTACAGAACATGTTTATATATAACCATATATACAATGTGTTGATTTGCATCCTAGTCTAATTCAAGGACGTAATTATGCTAATGATTCTCGACCCAAATCAACAATAAAATGAGTAGGTATTTTTTTTTTTTCTTATTTAAGGAAATCCGTAAGTGTGAACCAGCCGTATTTAAACGCGGCCCGTCTGTTACTAGCCCTATAACCGCGCTTCACACACACACAAATGCAAACCATTCATGCAATTCTCATTCGATAAATTCGTAGGTAATCAATCCCATCCTCCAATCGCACTCTCCCGCGCCGCTCCTAGCCACGCCCCTTTTCCCTTTCTTGCCGCGGCGCGCGGCGCCGGCGCCGACAGTGTGTTTGAACTCGCCGACATGTTCGCGAGTGCGCTTTGCGAATTTCCGTACATCGAGACGTAGTTACAAAGTGTGATGACGGACAATTACTCAAATGCCGAGTTGATGGAGATGGTCGCCATCAGTGGAGACAGCCTACGTGGAGCCATCCGGATGTTCGTGGAAATGTATCCCGATCGGGCACAAGACATTCACCCAGGTGATAATGCTGTGCGGGTTACATTTTGGTCGCTGGTTCCTGGAACACCAAGACGCCAACATCCTGTGGATGGACGAGTGTTTACCTAAGAGTTGAAAGTAAGTACACCACGTACTTATACTTACCTAGCACGTCTTTCCATTTCATCAAACGTAGAAAACATCATTTTTAGACTTAGTAGATCGGTACACTAACTAAGGTAGGTATTATTGCCGGCCCTAAGCCCGTTATGTAGGAAGGAAAGTTTCAAATCAACCAATTTAATCCACAAATAAAAACAAAATCATTTAATCATCTGATAACAGGTCAGTGAACTTTTCTTTGGCGCACTAGTATTACTGTCATTAGTAAGATTTCCGTATTCCAATGATGCTCAAAAATGAGTTAATTATCAAGCGAAATTTATGACAATAATGTAGGTGATTATCGAAATAAAATTAGGTAAAATTATTGCTACCGGTCATTGCACGCGCATTGGCGCGACGGGGAAAAACAGCTGCATGCATTGTCGCTGTGTGCGTAGTCGGGTGATTCTGTTTTATTTGTATTGAATTAAGGGTGTAATTCTGAAATACTGTTAAATTTCAACAACAAAAAAAAAGCAGCGCTTACTAGTTATTGCCCCATAACGTACTTCAATTGATTATTTATGTATTTTATGACAACCTCCTGAACTTTGACGAGGATGCAAATCAACACATGTATAAACATGGGCGGCCCGTGGCTAAATAATAACAGCCACACAGGTCGATCGATCAGGTTAAGCTACGCTTGCCGCGGTTGGTCTGTGGATGGGTGACCATCTTTACATACCGAGACCCCTCCGTGCCTCGGAAAGCACGTTAAGCCGTTGGTCCCGGCCGGCTGGCATTCGTGGATCTCTGACAGTCGTTACGGGTAGTCAGAAGCCCGAAAGTCTGACAACCAGTCTTACCAAGGGGTATCGTATTACCCAGTAACTGGGTTGTGGAGGTCAGATAGGCAGTCGCTCCATGTAAAATACTGGTATTCAGCTGCATCCGGTTAGACTGGAAGCCGACCCCAACTTAGTTGGGAAAAGGCTAGGCAGATGATGATGATATATAAGATATTTCCATAATCTATCTAAGAACTGATTTCTTCGGTAGTTTGTTGTGTAATTAATGCCCGGTAAACCCTAGCACCGATATGAGAGAGAACGAAGAATGGGTTCATAAACAACATACTATCAATCTCGTTATTTACCAAAGTACAGTTAGGGAAAATAAGTTTATTTGAACCAGGTTAAGTTAGGCACACAATCTTCACACAAAAACAACAAAAAAAAAACTGATAGTATTGTGCGCATCACGGCTGTCATATAATTCTTACTCTACGTCAATTTCCCGAGTCGTGATTTGAATGTCGTCATCATCAGCCGAAAGACGTCCACTCCTGGACATAGGCCTCCCCCAAGCACCTCCTCTTCGACCGGTTCTGTGCTTCTCGCATCCAATGGGTTTCTGCGGCCTTCACAAGGTCGTCGGACCACTCCAGAACCTTTCTGCCCCATCGGCCATCTGTTCTGCGAGCAATGTGCCCTGCCCACTGCCACTTAAGTTTGACAATTGTGATTTGAATGTAGGTACCGACAATTAAAGTTGCTAGTCAATTTGCTTAACAATGAATTTCCCTAACTTTATAAATGTATGTGCTGTCGCCTTTTGATCGTCGTTCAATCATTTTGCAAATTAAAATTCGAGTATTAACAATCTGAACCCAGCTTGTTTCAACAAAAGTAGCAAGCAAACTTCAAACTTTGGCAATAAGGTGTTCAAACAGCAAAATGGCCCCCTAATTACTTCCCGCTCGCAAAATGGAACGACCTTTTCATTCTGTGATCTGTTTTAATTGAATTACTACATATCTTTTGTTTTAGATTGATCTTAATGTATTTGTGAACTCATCACAAAAAACGTCTAACGGTATCCCGGTAGACCCAGGCGAAGATAGTGGGACGAGCTTGATGCATTGTAGAGAAAGACTTGGTTTTGCCCTGCAGTGACAACAAAGGTCAAAAATAATAATAATGTTTGAAGCCCAGCCTTAATAATGTAGGTTAGTCACGGCAGGTCAATCACATCCAGAAACCTCAAACGGATTTAAATATTTAATTTTACGATAAGCTTTTCAAAGATCACCGTTTCTAAAGGTACCTACATTGATAGCTAATTTCTTCCGCCATGTTCATCAAAGACATATTTTATCTCAGTTCACACGGAAAATCACAAAAAAATATCATTAAATATCTCGAATAATGCGTAAAGGTCGGTAGAATATCGTGACGTAATAATCAGAGATTTACTGTGATATAAAGCCTCCTTGTCGCAAGGAATCTAGTCACTTTGTGATTCAAATTCGTGACCCTCATAACTGTATATAACATTTTCAATATCTCCCGGATCAAAATGTCCTTGTGTTTGCTGAAATAGGCTACATTGAGCTTGTTTCCTAGTGACATATATTGCATTAACATTTGAAAATATATTAATCTCTATGACAGACGAGACGGCAAAACACTGAGAACCGATGTTACGTAGACCATCATCGGTTGTCACTGTTTTGCTGTCTCGCCTGTCATACAGATTAATATATTTTATTTTGTAAATATGGGAATAGTACAGACGCCAGCACATCAAGCTACCCGAAACTGTCAAATTTTCCCAATCAACTTTGAACCTTATACTTTAGCAATAAAGTTGAAAATCTATTAAATAAATTTGACAGATCGTAGTACCTATGTGCTGGCGTCTGTACATGGTGTTATAGGAAATAGGTTCAGCCATATGAATTGAAATGAAATTATTTATTCTATAAATAGGTTACTTATCAGAATCACTTTTACCCGCCATATTTATCATGTGCTGGCGTCTGTACATGGTGTTATAGGAAATAGGTTCAGCCATATGAATTGAAATGAAATTATTTATTCTATAAATAGGTTACTTATCAGAATCACTTTTACCCGCCATATTTAAAAAATAAACCAGATGGAGCCGACATTTCCTATGTGACTACCCCTGAGAAGAAATAGGCGAAACAAGGTCAGGGCTCAAAGTCTCTCTTAAAGTCCAGACATAATCTTGGTCATATCATGTGAGGACTATGTAGATCCGTGCCTGGGGGTCTACTCCCTAACTCCGTTAACGAAGTAATGAGCTCGTCCGATAGTAGTCCGATACGTCGGAATGAACCCTACTCCCTAACGATTTCGGATTCATCAGTTTCAAACGGAATCATAGACAATATTCGTGAACGAACGACGCATGGCGATAGAGTTGCCCTATTTTACCGGTCGATTACCGGTTTACTTATTTTGTAGTTTTCTAGCTTATTAAACAAAAATTAATAATTTTGTCGTTAGAAAAGCACCACATTTTAAAAAATATCCTTTTTATTATGTCTTTAAATATAGAATTGAATTATTTTTGCCATTTTTGTCCGGAAACCGGCATCATCCTGTTGATACCTTTGCCTGTTTACTTTTTGAAGGACATTTTCCACAGACTACTTTTGACACTTTCAAATGAAATGTCATATTGTCAACCGGGAAGTTTAAAAATTTCCAATATTTTATTATGCTTACTAGTTAATATTGTTTATATGGCCCCAACCGCTGCAGCAACACACGGGCAAATTGAGGCCCTTCTCGATTTTATGGGTGAGAACCATGAAATAGCTCGCGGGTTATTGAGGGGTGCCGACGGGAGAGTTAGCTCAAAACGGCTGTAGGAAAACCTGTGCAAGTCCTATAACTCACTGGGAAGTTGCACTAAGTCCGCCTAGCAGTGGCAAAGGGTGAGTTTTATACATTACTCGTCAATATTAATATGATTTTCAGGTCTTGTCATCAGTAAAGTGAATACAATGGTAATAATCAGTCATCCTCCAAATACTTATCTGTAGGAGTACTTAGGTGTGGTCTGACAAAAAACGCCTTGCTAAAAAGGCTGCTGGAGCTGCCAGAAGGTCAGCAAATGGAGGCCCATCGGTAGCACAACCCTCTCCCAAGTGGAATTAAAGATACTATCGATAATGGGAGAGGGTTTTAGAGAGCTGGAAACCGGAGCAAGAGTGCCAGCTTTTCCATTGGTGAGAATTACATTTATAATTTATGATAGTAAGTCTGTTCAATGGTAAAAAAACTAAAAGCAATATGTATTGTATTTATAATTATGAGTCTTGCCCGTGACTTTTTTTTTATAAAATAATAATAAATTACAGATAACTACATAATTATATATGTTTTGATGTATCCGTCAATGATATTCAGTTTTTGTTGTACAGCTTCCACCTGTAAGAGATCCAGAGCCAGTAGCTACCTCACCCACTCATGCTCCTACACATGCCGACCCACTCTCCCAGGAGCAACTCACTACATCACTGAGGAAAACCTAAGATGTACCTACCAACTCTTGATGGTGCATAATGAAAATAAATGAAATAAACGATTAAAGTTAATTCATTGTTTTATTCCAAAAAAATCCAATATTGGCAAAACTTAGCATGTACTATCCCGAAACATTGTCTCTTTTTACCCGACTGCGCGGCGTAAAGGAGGGTAATATGTTTATCAGTCTATATTTATGTACTTATGTATGTATGTCTTCAAAAGAGGAATCCGCACATAAGTCCTCGAATTATTCCCGAGTGAGCCTATAGTTCCCTATGAACTCAACGTCGGGAATACTCGCCAACCTAAAGTTTTGGCGAAAATTATATCGACGTTGCCTCCGCTCTTCCTGTAAAGCTTCTTCAATAATTAAAAAAGCAGCCATAGTTCAAATTCTTAACTTTCGCCAACAGCACGAGAACTATTTTGATGTCGTATCAACTGACATAACTATCCGTCGAAACCAATGTCCAGTTCAACTGTTCGGACGGGCAAAAACACATCGGGAGTAGGGTCAATTGTCAAATCGCGTTGAAATTCATTCTTCGCTCGGACCCCGAGCGAATCGTCCGTCCGTTGGTCATAGGGAGTAGGAAACGCCCGTAACGAAGGCCGAAGCGACGGACTTCGTGCTTAGGGAGTAGACCCCCAGAAATGGTCACGATAACAGTAGGCATGCAAAAGTTACAAAATTATAAGCTAATCCACGATCGATTCATTCATGATTCATTGATCCATGTTTTGCGTGTCGCTCGTTTTTACAAGCAATTTTTTTAAACGAATCACCAGCCATTTTTCAGGTTTCAATTTTCTATTCACGACTTTTCATTGTTCTTGAGAACCATTTTTTCGCACGATGGCTCTCCTAATTATAAAACCACAGAAAGAATAAAAGTACCTACAGCAAAACGTAGTGATATAATAGGGTATTAGTTAATAATTATAACAAACAATTCGACGACTGGGTTTGTAATATTATTATGTCTGTTAATAACCATCAAATTGTACGTTTGCTACGAAATTATTTGTAAAATTACTATTTAAATTATTTGCAAACTGTAATCACGATAGACTAGTTCGGTTTGTGTAGACTTTAATACAAATTGGAAACTGTATGTTGGGTCTAATTTGTGGTACTGCTGAATATCATATAAAGTTGAACGTATGTCTGAAGCCGAACTAAATGTTTGCTATGCTCGAACATACATACATACATATAGTAGGATACCTACATTGATGATACATAATTAGGTAGTGAATAAATGTAATTGCTTTGGTAGTTTTTAAGATAGTATATGATTTACCTTAAATTCTCTTTTAATTTTCATTACTTTGACGACCTCATGATCAACACATACATACAAATTAAAATATTGAAGATAATTATAAAAGTATATCTGTACTTATAACAAAAAAAAAATTTTTTTTTCTATCTTTTTGTTCCGGTTGCAAAGTTCATTAAAATCGGTCAATCGGTCAAATTCAAGAACCCAGGAACCGTTTTTTTTATCAACATACGCGGGCGAAGCCGCGGGCAGAATCTAGTGGGCAATAAAAATTAACAATCGTAGGTCCTGCCCACCCTTTTCATCAAGGATCATCGTCGTGGTTATGTACTGTTACAAAACGGACAATCACGCCTTTACCTTATTCATCATCATCATCATCATTTCCCGAAAGACGTCCACTGCTGGACTAAGGCCTCCCCCAAAGGGGGGGTTTGCCATAATCGCCACGCTTAGCAGGCGGGTTGGCGATCGCAGTATAGTATGGTGGTGGAATGCATAGAGAACGCTGCTGCCCATTCTCCGGTACGACCCTTAGTCGCCTTTTACGACACCCACGGGAAGTATGGGGTGGTGCTATTCTTTAAGTTCAACACCACACAGACCTACTTTACCTTATTAGAGATAGAAAATAAATACACCAAAAACAACGTCGTCTACGTTAAGCGTCATCACCGGAGATGAGAAATTAGTTTTAATTTCAACACAATACTTTGACGAGTAAAACAATTCTGAGGTGAAAATCCTTTTGAATTTTCTTACACATTTTGAAGACGAAGATGGATTACATTTTACTTCTATTTCACACCTCTTTTTACAGTTTACTTCTTTCCACGGCTTGATTGTCCGAAGTGGTAGACAGAAGTGTAGGTATATTACACCCCATAAGATATGTTACAAGTTCCATTTTACAGGGACGCGACCATGTGCTTCGTCGTTTCAGCCGATAGACGTCCACTGCTGGACATAGGCCTCCCCCAATTTTGGGGGGGGTTTGCCATAATCGCCACGCTTGGCAGGCGGGTTGGCGATCGCAGTATGGTATGATGGTGGAATAAATAGAGAACGCTGCTGCCCATTCTCCGGTAAGACCCTTAGTCGCCTTTTACGACACCCACGGGAAGTAAGGGGTGGTTGTCTGTGTGGTGCCGGACTTAAAGAATTGCACCATGTGCTTAATCGGATGCAAATCCAGAATTTGAGCTGCTACTGACAAAAAAGCCTGGAACACTGAACCTGACCCGGGAATTGAAGTTTGTAATTTAAGTTCTACGGTCTCGCATGCGACCGCTGATAACGATGCGCAGTCAGCGGTTCAGTAAAGGATGATTTCCGGTAATCGGCTCGCAGTGAATCGGATCGGAAAGGATACGAACGGATGCGGCCACAGCCGATCGCGTCCGGCAGGATGTCGACGCATACGATCGGCTCTGTACCGTCGCTTGCAAACATATCCCTTTCTGCGCCTAGTCAAATAGTTTCATTCTACCGGGTTGACGTATTCTAATTTTCGAAAATGGTTGAAGTTGACGTAGTATTGTTGGCTATTGCATTAGAAGAAGAAAGCAGAAAAGCAAGAAACTGTCTAGCTGTCGCGGTTCTTGAGATACAGCCTGGTGACAGACAGACGGACGGACGCCCAGACAGCGAAGTCTTAGTAATAGGGTCCCGTTTTTACCCTTTGGGTACGGAACCCAAATGAAACACAGAAGAGAAAAAGAAAAATTTGGACGACAGCCGAAAGGATTCGATCGGACACGACGACAGGCGAGCCGCGTCGCAGCATACTTTCGGCTACGATCGCGTGTCGCAGAAGACGCCGGCGGTCATGCTGCTGTGCACGGCTTGGTAATATAGACTTTAAAGACTGTGTACACGATTTAATATCCTTTAAAGATTGTAAAATCCGTTCCGATCCGATGCGATGCGAGCCGTTTGGTAGAAATCATCCTTTAGTGTAGGAGATTATTCTATACGTCAAATGAAATGAATTCTATACGAAAAAAAAATGTATGCATTAGGAGAGGAGAGCAGTGGCACAAAATACAAATAGTACAGAAGTCAATCACGTGTATGTACTTCACTTTTCATACCTACGTTCGGCGGTCGCGCTATGGTTGTCAACTTTGGCTTATGCACAAAAAACTAACGTGATACTCGTATCTAGAGTTGTCTGATTTATTGTTTAGCTTATTCTAAAATATTAAAACAAAACAATAAACATAGTATTACAATACAAAAGTTTACAGAACACAAACATAAAATTTTACATTTGTCAATTTTCACTATCGAATATCCCTAATAACTTCAAAACGGATTACCCTATTTACACAATTTATTTCGCCCTATCCGTTTTAGACCTAAACTTATCAAATGACACTAAAAACAACACAATATCTACACAAACAAAAAATCATGTTTTCAACTTTCGTAATAGTTGGTGGCATGAAAAACCTTACAAAAAAGTTACTTTCTTTATACTGATTCAAAATAAGAAACCATTATATAAATCGAGCTTAGATAGGCATTTTTTTGTTGCTCCATTTTTGCACTTCACAGACGCGATTGACACGCGCACTCGCACTACTCCTAACCTGTCTGAGATAACGTGTCCGTGAGCGGTGTCTATGTGTGCGTTGCTCGAGCGCACTTTGTATGTAGATTGTCTTCTGTACTGTCTGTATTTTGTGGCAGTGGTGACCCAGTGGTAACGGGTTGAAGGTCATGGGTTCGAACCCAGACAGGCTCTTTACTTTGTGTAAATAATTTCATCACAGCTGCTCTTAAAAAGTAAAGAAAAACATCGTGAGGAAACCGGCATGTCCTAGACACAAAAATTCGAAGACATGTGCACTGGACCCGCGTGTTAGATTATAGCCCTCTCGAAGAGAGGATGCCAGTGTCCCTGCAGTGGGAACGTAGGCTGATTATGCTTATGATATGTATTCCAAAACAGCATACAATTTCCGCGCAACAATTGATGGGAGGATGGCATCAATCAACACAAACTGAATTAATTAATTAATTACCGGATCGTATATGATACCAACATTATAGGTACAATGCACTGATAAGGAGTCAGTTGGAGTGTAATGCAATAATTTGGGCACCACATGAAGCTAAATATAGTCTCATGTTGGAACGCATACAAAATAAATTCTTAAGGTATCTGTATAAAGAGATACCGTGGCCCCTGGCACAGGCTACTGAAGGAACACGGGTGGGTTTTAGTCAGTAAGAGTCTGACACTCCCTTCCACTCCACCCAGAGCGGGAGGAGTCATTTGATGATTTCCCGTCCGAAAAAAAAAAGGTATCTGTACATGAGGCTTTATGGGGTATATCCGTATTATCCATTGATGTAAGTACCCAACCTTGTTTGTTCTGGCATGGTTGGGTACAAAATGGCTCTCACCATTTATATGGTAAATTAAAAAATCAGGGCGTCTTAAAGGAGGTGTATCTGTGTGTGCCCGACAACTACGTGCTGAGGCGGAGACAGCCGCAGCTGCTGGCTGTGCCGCGCGGCAGGACTAACTTGCTTTTTAACCGACTTCAAAAAAGGAGGAGGTTTCTCAATTCGACCGTATATTTTTTTTTTTTTTTATGTATGTTCGCGGATAACTTCGTCGTTTATGAACCGATTTTGATTATTCTTTTTTTGTTGGAAAGGGGATATGCCAAGGGTGGTTCCATGTTAAGGAAACCAGGATCTGATGATGACATCCCAGTGAAATCGAGGGGAACTTTCGAAAATCGTAGGAGCGACTAGTGCGTTTGTTAATTTTTCCATTAAGTATTTTAAAGCACTACAATTTGATGAAGGCCTGGAGTCGATCTGATGATGAAGCCGAAAGACAGTCGAGGGGACTCCTCAACGATTTACAGCAGTTACCTTGGTGTTTGGGCTTGATTAATTTGTATTGATGTGAACTTTACACCTAGATGGGTTGCGACTGTCATTGGGGGTCTGATGATGAAGACGAAGGACAGTTAAGAGAACTCCTCAACAGTTTACAGTAGCTACCTTGTGTATGTTCACCGATTACTCGAAGACGGCTGGACCGATTCCAAAAGTTCTTTTTTTATTTGACAGGGTATACTCTCGAGGTGGTCCCATTATCATCAAGTTAGAATCTGATGAGAGGATTCCATGGAAATCGAGGGAAACCCTCAAATTTTATAGGCAAAGCTACAGCGATTTGGATATTTTTTAAGGTAACTTGAGCATTTGCTTTCGGAAATCATCACTTGGTAAAGTGGACCTGATGATGAAGATCACAGATGGCATCGGAACTACTCACTGACAAATATTTCACGGGTTGCGATTCGATTACTTTAATATGGTTGCTAAGCAATTTATGCTCGTCACAATGCGTATTGCGAGTGATTGTTGAGGATCTCCTGGTTCTTACCGGGAGAACTCCTCAACAATTAACGTCCCAGCATGGGGAAAAGCAATATTTTGTAAAAGGTGATGAACAGTTGGTATTAGGCTATTGTAACTTAGATAATTTACAAACTGACCCACTAAAAAGTGAAAAATAAAAACATTTTTACAAAAAAAAAACAACCGACTTCCAAAAAAAACACTACAAATTAAAAAATAACTTTAATTTCGGAAGTCGGTGTCAATAAACGAAAACGCGGAACCAAAGACACCGACTTCCGAAATTAAAGTTATTTTTTAATTTGTAGTGTTTTTTTTGGAAGTCAGTTGTTTTTTTTTGTAAAAATGTTTTTATTAAAGCGCCAGTTACTCGCGCATTACGTACACTCAGTGAAGTCGCTGAAAGGATTGACATTTTTTCCTGTTCATTGAATGAATTCGTAAGAATGACTGCATACCATTTGTGTTACAATTTGTAAAATAAGTATTAAGCTAAGTACTATAGAGGTCCTGAGGGGTCCTCTATAGTACCTCTTGGAGGTACTCAAATAAGAACACGTTAGACTTGGAATTATTATATTGTTAAAAGGACTTTACAGTTTCACGGCAAATATACGAATGAATCTCTATAAAAAAAAACACAATATTAAAATATTTGACACGTTCGTTTGAATCTTCGAATGGAATATTATATCTAGCCAGACCTTTCTGCTAAAGGCCGGAACACACCAGACACTACATGAGCTACGCCCACCCTGGAATAAAAGTATTGGCATAGCTCTATCACCAAATAAGACTTTTATTCACACCATTCGAACATTCAGACCTTTCCTGCCTAACCCTATAAAGAAATATGACCTAACGTCGGAGATAGACAGGGTGAGGACCATCTCCTGCAAGAGAAAGGTTAAAGTCAGGACATACGTACCGCGTATCTGACACTTCGATAAGTGCCAGGTAAATTTACAATTTATAAGTGCCAATGTGCACTAACACAGACCAACGTTGTCATGCCTGAACCTCGTCACACCAAAACCGACGGAAAAGATGCGACTAGGCCTCCTAGGAAAACAAATGATGTGAAAGTTCACATCGGCCTAGATGAGGCTTAAAAAAAATTAAATGATCTTAACTTCAAACTCTTTTACCCCATCGGACGGTATGAGCCAGAGGGAGGGAAAAGTATAAGAGGCCAGGGTTCATCTAAAAAGTCTAACACATGCCCATACTCCAGAGGGAAAATTTAAGATTCACTCCGTCCTCATCTAATAATAACTCAATGAAAAATCAACATCAACAAAACTGTGGGTGCTCAAACATAAGCTGAACCTATTGTGTCAACTTAACACACTTTGCGAAGGCTATGCCCCGTAAGCAAAGTCGGTTACAACTTAGCTGAGTGTCTGTCACCCCCCCTGCAGGAGAACCACAGTTTTCAAAACCATTATCCTCCCATAACTCGCATTATAATTATCTGGAGTACCTACGTTCATTCTTACCCGGCCTATTCAAATTTGGAAAACATTGACGACGATGATCTTGGCCGCGTCCGATATTCTCTTCCCAGCATATGAAAGAAACACAAACAAACACATGTTAATAACTTTCAACATATTAGTAACTAAAATAATGTCATAATAATGTTTACAACTAACTGACATTTACAATGACATGACAAGTGTCAACAAAAAAAAATCAAAAGTTTATGTCTTGACAAAATGTTTTTATCTTTATACTTCCGTTTAATAAAATGTTCTAAAAATGAAAAGTTCTTTATAAAATGATAATTGTTTTTACCCGACTGCATCAGAAGGAGGGTTATGTTTTTAGAAAATGTTTTTATAAATTTACAAAAAGTTGAAGAACATTTTGGAATTGAGCTTTTAGTTCTAGCTTTTCTAGTTCTTTTCTTCTTGCGTGCCTTTACTAGGTTGTCTGTTGCACGTCGTGAAATATTTTTATTATGCTTAGGGATATTTATGCGATGAATGTTTATTACTTTTCTATTATTATTATTATTAATGACAAAATCACTAATATGAACTAATATGAAACACTGCAACTCCATCATCATCTGCCTAGCCTTTTCCCAACTATGTTGGGGTCGGCTTCCAGTCTAACCGGATGCAGCTGAATACCAGTATTTTACATGGAGCGACTGCCTAACTGCAAACACTGCAACTCCATCTGCAGAAAAATTAAATGAGTCTAAAAGTTGCACAGAATTGTCTTTCACCTCTATGTCTTCATCTCTGACTGCACACAACTCCACATCATCTTCAACTAACCCCGTTTCTCTATCCACCTTACTATTATCAACCGACACAACAATTTTTTGAGCATTGTCCTTTTTAGTTGAAAACTCGAGTTGGTGATCCTCCTTTATTTCGGAATTATTATTCGAAAAATTATTCTCAGTAAATTGATCAATAGCGATGTTATTTGTATTGGTTTGCACATCGTGATCATAATGTTCTTTCTGCGGCTCTGAAACATAGCTAGATATATATTTAAATAACTGGAATGGACTGACCTGATTCCTTATTTTCATCCTGGTGTTCATTCTCGAACAATTCCATCAGCTCCTCATCCTCTGCATGGCTGCTCTCTTGGCTGCTGCGCTCGTCATCATCTTCTTCTCTTCCACTAAATAATACAGAAGCATCATCATCTACATTTACAAAATTATTTTGTCCGCATTCTTCTGACGGATCTTTTAAAACCTCCTCTTTCTGCGCCTTATAAAACGCTCTGTGACATCTGCACGGAAGCTCCGCCCGTAAGACATCGTACACATAGTCAAAAGTTATACCTTCGCGGTATGTAAGATTGTATAACGCTAGGGCAGCACCCTCAAGATATACCCTTATTATCAGTGCCCAATCACTCTCACGCCATTTATTGTAGGCGGCAACAACCTTGTATTGTCTAATAAATCCCTCTAGGCAACAGTTGTAGCCCGAGAAAAATTGAGCCATCTCTCTTTACATAAAAAATATATTTAACCACTTAGCTTTGATTCTCCGGCGACGATTCTGCGCCTGTTCTATACACTCACTGCCCTTAAACTGCTTGGCTTGCGAGAGGTCTCGCTTTTTATATATTATATGCGCAACTTTAGCGCTTTACTTTAAATTCGGCGCCTCCACCATATATAGAGGTCCTGAGGGGTCCTCTATAGTACCCCTTGGAGGTACTCAAATAAGAACACGTTAGACTTGGAATTATTATATTGTTAAAAGGACTTTACAGTTTCACGGCAAATATACGAATGAATCTCTATAAAAAAACACAATATTAAAATATTTGACACGTTCGTTTGAAACTTCGAATGGAATATTATATCTAGCCAGACCTTTCTGCTAAAGGCCGGAACACACCAGACACTACAGTACCACCACGCTTTGGGATATCCTGTAATGATAGGAGTGTTGTGTTAAATAAATAAATAATTGCTATTCCGCCGTTATAATGCATTCAGCCTGTAGCCACAAGAAGCTGCGGCGAACGGAGTGATATTTTCTCAATATATATTTTCTTCTTTCTCTTTTTTTGAAGACATTATGATTCGATTTGCGGAAGAGGATTCTTTCCTTTTATCCTTTTTGTTATTCCAAAGAAATCTGCACATTATACTGAGTTGAGTCAGTAGAATGTTTCCATTTTATGTGATATTAAAGAAAGAGATGGGTGAATCAACATGTCAATCAATTCAACAAGAAATGAGCGTCGATTTTATACTTGAATGGTTTTAAGTCGACGCTCATGTCTTGTAAGGTATCCTCACACTCGTTTTCAAAAGCGTAAGTCAATCACCACACCTACCACTGTTTGTCTCTGCATCACCCAAAGGTTGACTGGTAGAAAATGCCTATGGCATTAAGTCCGCCTCTGTACATTTATGTGCTTGAAGTATTAAATAAATAAATCACACTAATATTATAAAGGCAAAAGTTTGTGAGTGTGTGTGTGTGTGTGTTTATATGTTTGTTACTTGTTCACGCTCAAACGGCTGGACAAATTTTGATAAAATTTTGTATGGAGGTAGCTGACAACCTGGATTAACATAAATAGGCTACTTTTATCACGATATGCACACGGGATTGACATTTACGCGGGTGAAACCGCGCGCCGCAGCTAGTAAGACTCTAAACATAATTTAACTTAAGTTTCAAGTAAGTACAGCTGACCGCTAATGGGCAGTAACAGTTTGACATTGAGCTGGCCTAGTGTAGTGCGGAGTATCAATAGATTGTGAGGCCAGCTTGTACTGGATTTGTTTACCACAGACGTGCAGTCCACTGAACCATAGAAGAAGTCGCATTATAACTATCAATCTTGTGATATTTGCAGGACCTATGTCTTAATTCAGGTTATAAACTATCTGTGTAGTGTGTTTGTGTGTGTGTGTGTGTCAAAGTTCATCTAAATCCGTTCAACCGTTTTTACGCCAATCCGGAACATCCATCCAGACAAACAAGTAAAAATTCTTCGTGTTGCCTTTATATACCCAATCGAACTTTTATCTATAACAATATCATACAAGACTTTCTTAATATAATATCCCACATACCTACTCACTGTACCTACTACCTAAGTACCTACACCTAAATGTCTCCCAACAATGGTATATCCATTAAAGGAACATTTCGCGCCAGTGGACCTGCCTTTGTGGACTACTTTGAATGTGAATATCTGATTCTGATGTAAATCTTCCATCTACATAAGTAGATTTTGTTCGTCTGAAGGAGTCTGTCTGTACCAAGAGTAGGTTCAGGTTTCAAATGTCACATTAACTTAAATGTCTTCCTTACTTTTACGTTTAAGATGGTGTCGAAGGAATATTTATATACAGGGTCAAATTAAATTAGTAAAGTATCGATAAGTATCTTGAGGGGCCCGTGGATAAATAAAAACAGCCGCACAGGTCGATCAATCAGGTTAAGCTACGCTTGCCGCGGTTGCTTTGTGGATGGGTGACCATCTTTACATACCGCTACAGTTCGCCAGTGCCCATCTTCAAGAATAAAGGTAATGTACAGGACTGTAACAACTATCGAGGGACAAAGCTCATGTCACATAGTATATGGGAGAAAGTAATAGAGAAAAGATTGCGAGAGGAGAGTGAGATTACCCCAAACCAGTTTGGGTTTATGCCAGGTCGAGGAACAATGGACGCCACTTTTGCACTCCGCCAATTGTGCGAGAAGTACAGGCGTGCACACAAAAACTTGCACATGATGTTCATTGATCTGGAGAAAGCGTATAACAGGGTACCTCGGGATGTGCTGTGGTGGACCTTGAAAGAGAAAGGTTTGCCCGTGAAGTATGTAGAGTTAATTCGTGCTATGTACAGTCAATCTCGTACCTACGTGCGGTCGGCTGCCGGCAATACCGACGAGTTCAGTGTGGCTGTAGGCTTGCACAAGGGATCAGCTTTAAGTCCTTACCTCTTCCTGTTGATTATGGACGCACTTACGTCGGACATCCAGGAGGACGCACCCTGGTGCATGTTGTTCGCCGATGACATTGTCCTTGTCGGTGAAGATGGACCTGAGATCCAGAGCAGATTGGAGAAATGGCAACAGAAGCTGGAGAATGTTGGCTTGAAAATCAGCAGAACCAAAACCGAATATATGTTCTGCGATTTCGGCGGTCTCTCCAGTTCTGGAGCTATAGCGCTTGATGGTGCACTTCTCCCAGTCTGTTCCGACTTTCGGTATCTCGGTTCACTCGTGCAAAGCGATGGCGAAGTAGATTGGACGGATAAGCACAGAATTAGCACTGGATGGATGAAATGGCGGCAGGTCACGGGAACAATCTGCGACTCCCGCATTCTCCTTAAACTTAAGGGTAAGATATATAAAACCATGATTAGACCCGCTGTCTTGTATGGATCAGAATGTTGGGCCACAAAAAGGATGAATGAAAGGCAATTGCATGCAGCAGAGATGAGAATGCTAAGAGGGATGTGTGGTGTTACACGAATGGATAGAATAAGAAATGAGTACTACATAAGAGGAAGTTTGAAAGTGGCACCGGTAACTGAAAAGTTGTGTGGGAATCGGTAGTCTTGGTATGGGCATGTGTTACGAAGAAATGAGGATAATGTCGTGAGGAGAGTTTTGAGTATGGATGTCGATGGCTATAAGAGTAGGGGAAGACCAAAGAAACGATGGATGGAATGTGTGAATGATGATATGGTTAGAAAGGGGGTGACTACCGAGATGACGACTAATAGAGAAGTATGGAAGAAAAAGACATGTTGCGCCGACCTCAAATAAATTGGGATAAGGGCAGGAGAATGATGATGATGAACTAGCTTAATCCACCATCCAGTTAACTGCCTAGGCTTTTAACTAAACGGCGCCGTTCAACTAGCCGCCTGAATGATATTCAGCCATTCAATCAAACAGCTAGGCAAATGACTTGGATCGCGGATGTTTAACTACTATTCAGACATTTATATTGACTATCGATTGATTGGTGATTGATTTAAAAAGGTAGGTTGTTAATTGTAGTTTTGTAAAATATATAAGTAAATTACAAAATGCATGTTTATTAACAAATTCGGCAGAAAAAACTGAGCGGTAAACTAAATGAAAATGACAAACATAACAAATATTTAAATGCGCAAGTAACGAATATTTAGCAGTAAAACGGCTTACGTGTGGGCAGTTAACAAATCGGAATTAATTGGTGAGAAATCAAACTTGGAAGTAGCGCTCACCGCTCTCGCGGCACTGCTCGCTGTGCTCGCTCGGCTCACGCGCTTTAGGTCACAGTTCTTTTTTTTTTTTTTTTTTTTTTTTTTTTTTTTTTTTTTTTTTTTTTTTTTAACGTGGAGAAATGCTCATGCATTCTGCACTACCACGGGGAGATAGTGCAGTTATGTGGGACTCTAACCCACTAAAACTCCACGGTGTCCTCCTCTGCCGCTTACGGCGGGAACACGGGCACGCGTTAGCACTCATCCGTGAACCCGCCGCGGCTGTCCGTTACCGGACCCTCCTCTGGGGAGTACTCCCCATCACCGGCGCACCAGAACACATAGCACGCCGTGACCACCCCAGGGACCAAACCAGCACATGGGCGCCAGACGACCCCGTGTCTGGGCACCCTTGGTCCCCCTGCGACGGGTCAGGACATTGGCCCCGCCGCCTGCCAATTTTCGGCCGCAGAGGATAGGGAGAGCGGCCAACGTCATACCGACACTCCTCCTCCCCTGCGGCCCCACCGCGTCCGCCATCGAACGGTGGCGACCCCGTCAAGGCCGCGGAAGGTAGGGAGAGCGGCGCACCGCAATACCGGCACTCCTCTCCCGCCGCGGCCTTCAACCCTCAGCCGCGATGCCTCCGTTACAACGACATCGCGGCCCGCCTCAGGGGGTCTACTCCCTAACTCCGTTAACGAAGTAAAGACCCCGTCCGACAGTAGTCCGATACGTCGGAATGAACCCTACTCCCTAACGATTTCGGATTCATCAGTTTCAAACGGAATCATAGACAATATTCGTGAACGAACGACGCATGGCGATAGAGTTGCCCTATTTTACCGGTCGATTACCGGTTTACTTATTTTGTAGTTTTCTAGCTTATTAAACAAAAATTAATACTTTTGTCGTTAGAAAATTACCACATTTAAAAAAATATCCATTTAATTATGTCTTTAAATATAGAATTGAATTATTTTTGCCATTTTTGTCCGGAAACCGGCATCATCCTGTTGATACCTTTGCCTGTTTACTTTTTGAAGGACATTTTCCACAGACTACTTTTGACACTTTCAAATGAAATGTCAAATTGTCAGCCAGGAGTTTTAAAATTTCCAATATTTTATTGAGCTTACTAGTTAATTTTGTTTCTATGGCCCCAACCGCTGCAGCACACGGGCAAATTGAAGCCCTTCTCGATTTTATGGATGAGAACCATGAATTAGCTCGCGGGTTATTGAGGGGTGCCGACGGGAGAGTTCGCTCAAAACGGCTGTAGGAAAACCTGTACAACTCCCATAACTCAATGGGAAGTTGCACTAAGTCCGCCGAGCAGTGGCAAAGGGTGAGTTTTATACATTACTCGTCAATAGTAATATGATTTTAAGGTCTTGTCATCAGTAAAGTGAATACAATGATAATAATCAGCCATCCTCCAAATACTTATGTGTACTTACGAGTATAGTGGTTTTTATATAGCTTCATAAAATTAACCAAATATTCAAATTTTAGGTGTGGTCGGACAAAAAACGCCAAAAAGGCTACTGGAGCTGCCAGAAGGTCAGCAAGTGCTACAGGTGGAGGCCCATCGGTAGCACAACCCTCTCCTAAGTGGAATTAAAGATACTGTCGATAATGGGAGAGGGTTTTAGAGAGCCGGAAACCGGAGCAAGAGTGCCAGCTTTTCCATTGGTAAGAATTACATTTATAATTTATGATAGTAAGTCTGTTCAATGGTAAAAAAACTAAAAGCAATAAGTATTGTATTTATAGTTATAGAGTCTTTCCCGTGACTTTTTTTATTAAATAATAAAAAATTACAGATAACTACACAATTATATATGTTTTGATGTATCCGCCAATGATATTCAGTTTTTGTTGTACAGCTTCCACCTGTAAGAGATCCAGAGCCAATAGCTACCTCACCCACTCATGCTCCTACACGTGCCGACCCACTCTCCCAGGAGCACAACTCTCTACATCCACTGAGGAAAACCTAAGATGTACCTACCAACTCTTGATGGTGCATAATGAAAATAAATGAAATAAACGATTAAAGTTAATTCATTGTTTTATTCCAAAAAAAATCCAATGCTGGCAAAACTTAGCATGTACATACTAAACTCTAATGGTAAAATCCCGAAACATTGTCTCTTTTTACCCGACTGCGCGGCGCAAAGGAGGGTAATATGTTTATCAGTCTATATTTATGTACTTATGTATGTATGTCTTCAAAAAAGGAATTAAATCCGCACATAAGTTCTCGAATTATTCCCGAGTGAGCCTATAGTTCCCTATGAACTCAACGTCGGGAATACTCGCCAACCTAAAGTTTTGGCGTAAATTATATCAACGTTGCCTCCGCTCTTCCTGTAAAGCTTCTTCAATAATTAAAAAAGCAGCCATAGTTCGAATTCTTAACTTTCGTCTACAGCACGAGAACTATTTTGATGTCGTACCAACTGACATAACTATCCGTCGAAACCAATGTCAAGTTCAACTGTTCGGACGGGCAAAAACACATCGGGAGTAGGGACAATTGTCAAATCGCCTTGAAATTCATTCTTCGTTCCGACCCCGAGCGAATCATCCGTCCGTTGGTCATAGGGGGTAGGAAACGCCCGTAACGAAGGCCGAAGCGACGGACTTCGTGCTTAGGGAGTAGACCCCCAGTTGCGATGTCGCCGAAGCGGCACCTCAACCTACTTGTTGGCCGCTACGTCGTCGGCTTACAGGCAAAAGCCCTGACGAGCGGCCCCTCCTCGGGTTCCTCTTCGCTTCACCGTGGGTGTCCAAGCCACGGCTACTGAGCCCCCCCGCCTCGACAATGCGGGAACCCACCGGGGGGGATCTAGGTCACAGTTCTAACCTAACCTAAGTACTTAAGTAGTAGCATAGTGCGGTACTGTAGGGATTCGTTTGAGGGTGATTGAGTAATGGAATGGTGGTTTAGTTTGGCATGCTGGTGGTTTATATCAAGGTAGGTACTCATTATAATATGACAGATAAATATTGTTTGAAGGTTATATTTGTAGTTTTAAAATGTTGTTAGTTATAGCAATAAACCGCTTCCCTAATCAGAAGTTTGTTTTTGATGTGAAACTTGCCTGGGAGTAAAACCGACTCTTATGCCGTGACGGCAAACGACATGGCGCTCTCTTATTCATGCCCCGTCATTTCAGCAAAATGTATTTTTTTCCTTCATATTTATTTATTGGTTTTCTTAAAATATAAATTATTTCAATAACAATCAATTTCCATGTTTCACAACTGCCTGGCGGTCAGTTTATTTTTTTGTTTTGCATTTGAATTGAACAATTTTATGATTGTATGACATACTTATGTACACAATTACTAATATTGACTAATAACTTGTATGTGTGGTGCAAACTATTAATATAAGTTGGTTATTAATAAATAAATAAATAAAATGTATTATCGATTCTTCTCGAAGTGCTCAACTGTCTCGTTGATCTGTCTACCTGAATTTGTACCCTGATAGAGTCAATAAGCTTCACCTTTTAAATGGGGCTAATTTAATCCTACTCCTCATTTCTGAGTCGAGCTGCACGATTTTTGACAAATGCGTGCACTGATTGGACAGGTCCGCTCAATCTGTGTGGTTCTTTCCTCAAAAGACCATTTCAGACATCAATCTACATGGTCTTCACACGATCTGACCAAGATTTTGTCTGGACTTTAAAAGAGACTGTGACCTCTGAGTTTGTTTCGGCCTTTCTTCTCAGAGTAGTCAAATAGGAAATGCCGACCACATCTAGTTTTAAAAAATATGATGACGTGTAAAAGTGTTTGTAAAAACCTACTTACAGAAAATAAATCATTTATCATTTACTGTCAAAATGTGGGTGTACCCAGGTACGCCTCTGCTCAAACCTTCAGATATTACAGGTGTTGAGTATCAAGCTCCAGGTGTGCTGCTGGTGGTCTTGACTAGGTATAATAAAAAAACTACTGCGATATTATTGGACTGTATTCAATACTGCTGATTACAAAGAGACGACCGATATGTGCTCACGCTCAAGGTGTCGGCGAACGAGTGAGTGGCGGGGGAAGCCTGCGATCGCGGTGTGGTGTGTGGCCCGATGTGACGTCAGGAACATATTCCCCGCGTTGAAGAGAAGTCTTCAACATCATCGTGATGTTATATATTATAATACTATGTCTAACATTTCGACAGTGCTCTTGTGGTGCTCTCGAGTGGAGGAATAAATAATAACAGCCGCACAGGTCGATCGATCAGGTTAATAGTCAGCTTGCTCGATTGGTCTGTGCATGGGTAACGATCTTTACAAACCGAGATCCCTCCGTGCCTTGGAAAGCACGTTAAGCGGTTGGTCCCTGCTGTCATTCGTGGATCTTTGACAGTCGTTACGGGTAGTCCGAAGCCCGAAAGTCTGACAACCAGTCTTACCAAGGGGTATCGTATTACCCAGTAACTAGGTTGTAGAGGTCAGATAGGCAGTCGCTCCATGTAAAATACTGGTATCCAGCTGCATCCGGTTAGACTGGAAGCCGACCCCAACATAGTTGGGAAAAGGCTAGGTAGTTGATGTCTTTGACAGTGCTCTTGATATCACAGGTGCTCCGTATCATTCGATAAATAATCCTCGTTCTATGTTTCGATAAGTCGACTCCATTACCGACTCCGTCTAAAAAATAAGGAAAATATAGAAAAATGTCATCGAAAGCAAACACATTATGTCCCTCGTAAACCCGATTTCATGGCGGACCCTGGTTATATCTGTAATAAAACTTTTATGATAATATAATCATTTCAATGTAAATTTCTGTAAGGGAATAAATAATCGCCGTCGTCGGTGTGGTCTGCATGTCAACCGAATCATCCGTACATAATTATTATAAAAGAGTGTCCGTGGAGTTTCTTGACCGTTATTTTGCATAGGAAACTACTACGTTTGGGAATGGGCAACTAGCTTCATCTTTCTTTTGACAATCCAAAAGTGCCTGAAATTGGTATAACCTACTAATATTATAAATGTGAAAGTTTGTGAAGATGTCTGGATGTTTGTTACTCAATCACGCGTAAACCGTTAAACCGATTTGGATGAAAATTGGCACATAGATAGACCATTTCCTGAATTAACACATAGGATCATTTTTGCCCCGATATTCCCACGAGGTCGAACCTTATACGGGTGAAACCTCCGGGCGCAGCTAGTTTGAAATAAATGCTTTGAAAAAATGCTTACTTGCTGCTTGTTTGCTTTGAATAAATGCTTTTCGTGTTTGCCTGTGTGACTGCGTTGTTCTTCTAAACTACTCAACGGATTTTATTGCAGTTTTCACCATCATTTAGATTTTAAAAAAACATTAATATTATTTATTATTATAACATACACATGAAGGTATAAAAAAGTGCAAAGCAGAAGTGGGTCGCTAGTTGTGAAAAAAATGTCTTTGATCACCAGATGACATCTATTAATAGTTGATTGCTTGCCAAGGGAGCAAACAACTATTTTAAAGGCAAGAGTGTTTCTTTGATCCAGAGCGCAGCGAGGGATTCAAAGTACGTCACTCGAGTTTAAAATAGTGTTGCTCCCGAGGTGGACACTACTTTTTATCACCCTCTATAAAAAAATAAGTAAGTGCAACTTATGAATAAGCATAGTACGTTTATTTATTTACATACAATTACTTGAGGAAGGCATACTCAATTTTTATAAAACTAAGTAAAATCCTAATTTGAGTAAACAATTACGAACGAAAGCAGAATGTTTTTCGCCCGTTTTTTTTTATTTGGCTCGCGCGTTTTTACTTTATCATACAGCCTGATACTTGTTCATACAATGTTCGTGATTGATCTCTTTAGTGATTGGAACTTTTACTAACAATATCCACATTCCAAATTTAAAAAACTTTTAGTCCCTAGGGATTAAAGAGCTATTCTAGTCCCTTTTTACGAAGAATACACTAGCTCTTTTTGAATAGATGTGATAAAAAGAATATTTAGTATATTTATGAACCAGCAAGGTTGGACATTATCCGCCAATCCGCACTAGGCCCGCGTGGTGGATAAGTCCCACTCCCTCAATGAGAGGAAGCCAGTGGTCCCAGCAGTGGGAACATTATAGGCTGATTTTGCTGAGGTTGGACTATTGAGTTTATTTTGACCGATCAAGGAAAAGAGTTATCTCATTGGGCATCAAAAAATTCGTCCGCATCGCTGTCAATAGCACAAGTGCCCAAAAGGCTGGCAGCATTATTACGTTGGATGGGAAATTGATTAAATCAATTACCAACAGAACAGCAAAACTGTTTGTTCACAAACTTGCTGAGTAAACTTGTTGCCTCGAACCATGTTTTATTCAACACTGAAGTACTTAACTGAAAGATATTATGATACCTACTAGGTTCTTATTAAAAGTTATAAACAAAATGTTGATATTTTGAATTAATAGGGTTGGTTGAAACAAGTATCTTGCTACCTACTGAAGCTAATTAGCGTTGTACGTGTGGTATAAGGAACTTGTGGAATTATATTATGTACAGACGCCAGCACATCAAGCTACTACAATTTGTCAAATTTCTTTAATCGATTTTCAACTTTATCGCTAAAGCATAAGGTTCAAAGTTGATTGGAAAAATTTGACAGTTTCGGGTAGCTTGATGTGCTGGCGTCTGTACCTGAACTTGGCTTGTGCTCTGTCCTATGACTGTGGTAAAGGGTGAAAGTGTTCATACTTATTAAAAGTCGAGTAAGATGAAAATATTTTCAATCTATATTTTACCACTATCACCCAATCTATATTAATAATAATCCATATTAGTACCACTTAAAATTAATGACATTAGGGTGTTATTCGCATGTCACTAAATAATGAAATTTCGTGATAAGGGAAAACGCAATAACCCTACCGGTTTGCCGGGTCAGCGGAATTGTCCGAAAGGGTTACCGCTGGCCCGGAGCATAAAGGGTAAGGAAGAAACACGGGTAGGTTTTAGTCAGTAAGAGTCTGACCCTCCCTTCCGCTCCACCCAGAGAGGGTCCCCAATTGATGATTTCCCATCCTCAAAAAAAAAATAAAGTTTATAAAAATTTTTAGGTCTTGTCGCTCTATTTATTTCACTTCGTCTCCGTAAGATTGATTTGCGAAAGTCCACTTAAGGACTATAAAACTATAATAAAACGGACAAAAATAAAGTAATCGAAGTTTTGTGTTCGAAAGGCGGAGTTCCGGCTTCATCACACTAAAATGCGATTTTAATTTGACTAGCCGAAGAAAATGTTGTTTTATTTTTATTTGAGAAAGTTTTCAAATTCAGAAACTTTCTAAGCTTGAAGTAAATCACAAATATTTAAGGGGATTACAGGACCTAAACGCAAAAAACGCAAGTTATAGAAGCAATAAAAGTATATGATCGACTACAGTAAACAAAATCAGAAAAATATATGATATTCTTCAGGATATATGCTAGATAGATAGTGTGCTGAAAGCATAATACAACTAATTTGATACTATAGAAAAAAATCATGAAAATACCTCTAAAAACTTAATTTTTACAACAATCATTCTCATTTTTTGTCAGATTAATCTACAAGCAACATACTAAAGGACCGATAATAATCCCCTTGTTTTATTTTTTTTTAGGCCAAACAATAGATTTTTTGTAAATAGATAATTGCTTCATATTTTGCAATAAATTATCAGCGTTGAGTCATCGCGCTTCTCTTTCTTTTCTATGCAGTCCGACAGTGACCGCGCTTTAGGTCATGTAGCCCCCTTAAAATCGTCTTTAGGTTTAGCTGTCATAGCGCAAACTTTTCGTTTAGACTTCGTACAGAGACTAGACTGCCTAATTGGTCTAGTGGTTGCAAGTACTACTGCTGAACATAAGGTCCGAGATTGAATCCCCAGGTCGAGGAAGTTGGGGTTTGCCATCAGAGAGGACATCATTCATTTCGTACCCAAAAATTAAAATGCCGGCCAGAAAAAAAAGTACTGCTAACGAAAGTCTACCATTAACCCCCCGGCTGCTATTTGAGATTGAAAATGCAAAAAATTCATGGGACTTAAAAATGACGTAAAATGTAGGTGTACTATAATTAATGGGACTTAAACATGACGTAAAATGTAGGTGTACTATAGGTACCACCTCTGCCTAACCCTTCCGGGTATACAGGCGAGATATTGTTTGATTGCGATGCGACTTACTGATTCGACTCTACACACCGAATAATTATCTGAGGGGCCCGTGGATAAATAATAACAGCCGCGCAGGTCGACCGATCAGGTTAAGCTAAGCTTGCCGCGGTTGGTCTGTGAATGGATGACCGTCTTTACATACCGTGACCCCTCCGTGCCTCGGAAAACACGTTAAGCCGTTGGTCCCGGCTGTCTTTCGTGGGTCTTTGACAGTCGAGCCCGGAAGTCTGGCAACCAGTCTTACCAAGGGGTATTACCCAGTAACTAGGTTGTAGAGGTCAGATAGGCAGTCGCTCCATGTAAAATACTGGTATCCAGCTGCATCCGGTTAGACTGGAAGCCAACCCCAACATAGTTGGGAAAAGGCTAGGCATCTAGATGACACCGAATAATTATCTCCGTGGCAGAAAACATCGACTGTTAAGCGTGTCTTCGTGTCGGATTAAATATGATTGACGTGTAAAAGTGTTTGTACAACAAACCTACTTAGGGCTGATTTTACCAATGTCAGATATCTTTTATTCGTGGAATAATATTGACGTCTGACAGTTCTAACTGTCAAAAATTCAAAGTTTATTCGCAGGATAAGACGTATTCTAGGTATAAAAGTTTGGTGGAATGCGCCCTTACAGAAATAAAATCATTTATCATTTATGACTGCGGCTCGTGCTGCGACTCCCGCACCGCGCTTGTTGACCGCACTAAATAAACTCGTGGAGGCCAACCCTGCGATGTGTTCGCTAATAAATTCGCCAATTTAATAGTTATGTGCCTACATTTTTATGAGAATAACTAGCTGACCCGGCAAACGTTGTTTTGCCATATACAAATTCTAGCTGCCCGGCGCTACTTCGTTTGCGTGGTGTCCTACCCTACCCCCACACTACTCCTACCCTACTCCTACACTACTCCTACCCTACTCCTACCCTACTCCCACACTACTCCTACCCTACTCCTATCCTACTCCTACCCTACTCGTACCCTACTTCTACTCTACTCCCATAGGATATATTAAATGTTTCTCTGCGTAAGAACCATCCTCGTACTCCAAGGAACACTCTAAATAAAGAATTAGCGCAATCGGTTCAGCTGTTCTCGAGATTTTCGCTTAGCATTCAGCGATTCATTTTTATATTATAGATAATATGTAGTTGTTGTTATTAGTTTATGATTTATGCTGGTACTTATTATATGTATATACTTTGATTTATGTAATTGGTTTCTTAAACCGTGTAAATCAAATAAATAAATAAATACATTGTGAAATATTGCACAGAGTTGAACTACTGTGATTTTCATGATTAGCCACTGTACCGCTTCGATACATCTCATACATTTGCATAATTCAATGAATTTTCACCATAAAAATGATGTAAATGGAGAGGTAAACCTCTTAAGTTTCTCCATAAATATTAATTTATGAGTCCCTCGTGAAGTGAAGGGACTCTAATGTAATCAATAAATTCATAGTCGGAGGCTCAAAACAAGGACGGTGTGAATTGAGTTATACAGAGAGGCGCAACATTTTTAAGAATACTTTTTTTTGATCTTTTTTTTTTGTCGCTCGAGGCGGCTGTGGCCTTCTGAGAACGCGGTATTATATGCATAAAATGAACTCCGAATGCTTTTACCAGAAAGCACAGTTCTACGCTAGACAGGAAAGGCTTTGATATGTTAAATCCTTCCTGTCTTGAGCAGGATTACAGTATACGCAGCGCAAGACACTGCATTTTTGAAGCCCTAAAAAATGCTGAGCTCCCGCCTTATCAAGACCTTATTAAGTCACCCAAAGGGCAATGGAAAGGGCTATGCTTGGAGTTTCCCTGCGTGATCGAATCAGGAATAAGGAGATCCGCAGGAGAACCAAGGTGACCGACATAGCCCGAAGAATTGCAAAACTTAAGTGGCAGTGGGCAGGGCAGATTGCTCGCAGAACAGATGGCCGATGGGGCAGAAAGGCTCTGGAGTGGCGACCGCGTACCGGAAGACGTAGCGTTGGAAGGCCTTCCACAAGCTAGTCCGACGACCTTGTGAAGGCCGCAGGAACCCGTTGGATGCGAAAAGCACAGAACCGGCGAGTGGAGGTGCTTGGGGGAGGCCTATGTCCAGCAGTGAAAGTCTTTCGGCTGGATGATGACCTTATTAAAAGCGGCGCCGTCACGATAACGGTTGAAAACTAACGGCCGACATGGAAATCTGTCATTTTCACCGATGTCAACATAGGGCTCTGTATATTATGTCCCTAACTATACCGTTTTCTTAGGGATCATCTACTGATCTAAATCTCAGAATCAAGAGAAACGACCCCTATTCTCTCTAATAGGTTACCAAGTCAATCTAAAACCCATCTGTCGACTTAGACCGGATGGATCATGAATCTTAATGGTAATGTATACCGGTGACCGACAGAACCGTTTGCTAAGCCACAACCGTTAGCCAAGCGGTTGATTAGCAGACAGATTGGTGGGTCACGCTTGATCGTCGACTGTGTTACAATCAGGATGGTTCCGTAGTAGTAATTTAGGAAGATTGGTACTGATGATGATAGTATAGATTTCATTTGGTAAAATCACGAGAGCAATGATAGAGGCCCCGACTTAGTTGTAGGTCGTGGACTGGAACCCAGGCGCTTTACCTTGTTCAAATAATTTCATCACCACTGCTCTCAAAACGAAGAAGAAAACATCGTGAGGAAACCGGCAAAAATTTGAAAACATGTGTCTTCTACCAACCCGCACTGGGCTCGCGTGGTAGATTACAGCCCACACCCTCTCAAAGAGAGGCCTGTGTCCCAGCAGTGGGAATAGAATCAGAGATTGTAATATGTCACTTCATTCAACGTCGTGTCAAGCGTCGTGTCATGATTATCTACTTTTACATTAATTGCAAGTTTGCAAGTAAACTCTAATCAATACGTGTACCTAAATCAGTACCTAATCAGTACCTAAATATAACGCGACTGAATCAAATAGTTTTTTTTTTATGAGTTTGCTCTTGACTCTAGTCTAGGTCAGAGGTGACAAAGACAAAGTCGACGATGGAGTGAGCTTACCCAGAAGAAGCCTGTTCACTCTCACTTTGAAGAGATTCGGGTTGTATGCGCTAGGAAACACAGACGCGGGTAGAGAGTTCCACTCTTTTGCGAATGCAAAAGAGTGGAACTCTCTACCCGCGTCTCGGCGCTCGCATTATAAAGGACATTTGAAAACGCTTAGTGAGTATTGGTCGAATAGCAACAAGGCAGGGATGGTAAGTTGTAGTATCCTTTTTTAAAGAATTTTAGTGAATTCAAGTTGGCATATTATGAAATGAAGCCTGAGGCACTTAATTTGATATACTACGACCAAATCTTGACTAATTAGAAGCTTACCTCGCCTAATGAGTGTCGCAAACAGGCACAAAATCCATAAAATATGCAAAAAGTCTTCGTGAAATAAAGCCAGAATCCGCCTCTTCTCTTATAACAAACGCCTTACAACAATCAAATGGACGTTTTTATTAATTTAGGTACCCCTTTACAAGTTATATTGAATGCCACCTGTTCGTAACAGTTCGCTAGTTTTGAGGCAATTTCAGGCATTACTAAGTTTTATTCCTAGTTTAAAATGTAAATAGCAATAAAACGTAAGGATTGGCGACACAATTATCAATGCTTTAGCGTTTTATGGCGAACTATTTACGCCGGCGTCGACACAACATCGGTCTTGTTAACTTTGTAGTGAGCAGGCAAGGGTTGGGGGTACAAATGATACAATTAGAGTTGGCAAATGTAGCGTGTGACTCCCCCCGGTGAGTTTGACTTATGATGTTACTTATGACTTATAGGTTAAGTTGATGATGATCATCATCTGTCTAGCCTCCACAACCCTGCAAACTGGGTCTGACGATAGACTCCGCCTTGGAGTTTAAATGTGGTGCTGTTCCACAAACGCTGGGACACTTAATATCGTGTCCTGCGTGCCATTCAAAAGAAGAGCAGTGAGTGTTCCGGCCGTACTTATTTCATGATCGTAACTGCGGTCGATCAGGTTAAGCTACGCTTGCCGCGGTTCGTCCGTGGATGGGTGACCATCTTTACATATCGTTACTCCTACGTGCCTCGGAAAGCACGTTAAGCCGTTGGTCCCGGCTGTCATTCGTCGTCATTGACAGTCGTTCCGGGTAGTCAGAAGCCCGAAAGTCTGACAACCAGTCTTACCAAGGGGTATCGTAGTACCCAGTAACTGGGTTGTGGAGATCATAGGCAGTCGCTCCATGTAAAATACTGGTATTCACCTGCATCCAGACTGGAGACCGACCCCAACATAGTTGTGAATAGGCTGGGCAGATGATGAACTGCGGCCATCGCGCTACGCACATCAAAGTAATTTATTCATCAAATTATTATTTTGCTGGACTTTACCACCATTGAAATATCTGAAGCAGAGATTTAAATAAGAACAATACTATGGAACCACAAGTACGCTACTTAAACCTGTCATAAATATGTCAAACTATGGTTGTCTGTGTGGTGCCGGACTTAAAGAATTGCACCACCCCTTACTTCCCGTGGGTGTCGTAAAAGGCGACTAAGGGTCTTACCGGAGAATGGGCAGCAGCGTTCTCTATTTATTCCACCATCATACCATACTGCGATCGCCAACCCGCCTGCCAAGCGTGGCGATTATGGCAAACCCCCCCCAAAATTGGGGGAGACCTATGTCCAGCAGTGGACGTCTATCGGCTGAAATGATGATGATGGTTGTCACTATGGTTGTTGTACTTTTGTCCGTCGTTCCGGAGAATAAAATATGTAATAAACAACTGAAAATAGAATCAAAAGATTATTTATATAAATTTTTCGTTTTCATATTTGCATATTTTATTAATAAAAAAATACAGAAAGTAAGGACAAGAAACTTTGAAAGAAACTTCGCGTTTTAATTTCGAGTCTTGGTCTCAAAGAAAAGCGTAGGTACGTCTCACAATCTACCTTTCATATTTTTAGAAAGATCAAAGATGAAAGTTCTGTTTTAAACTATGTACAAATTTTATTACTACCATAAAATACGAATTTTCTTATATGCTTGAAATATTTTAGAGAAATATGGCTACGAGTATCGTCGTCTACAAAATGCGAAAATAATCTCGCATAATTATGAACGAAAAGCTTAATACTTAATTCGTTGGAACACGGAAAAAAAAGGAATATCTGAGCATGAACCTCGGATTTATCTACAGTTATCCTTATAAAGAATAAAAACATCTATTACTTATTCAGATTTCCTTTTCTATCACACTAATATTATAAAGGCGAAAGTTTGTGAGTGTGTGTGTGTGTTTATATGTTTGTTACTTCTTCACGCTCAAACGGCTGAACCAATTTTGATAAAATTTTGTATGGAGGTATCTGACACCCTGGATTACCATATAGGCTACTTTTTATGCAGATATTCCCACGGGATCAACATTTACACGAGTGAAACCGCGAGGCGCAGCTAGTCTTTTGATAGATTCATACCATTAACTGTATTATTACCGCAGTCTTATGCAGGAGCATGCTCCATTATACTACCCTGTCTGTTCATAGCTTTATCAGTTAGGAAAAACAAAGTTTCATTGGTTCAGCACAATAAATCTTATTGAGCGAGGGAGCCTAGTCAAACACGATAAATAATAAGGGGCGTTTTTGGCTGCCATTTTCTGACCGAGTCACGACCGAGGCGATTTGTATGTGCTATAATATTTTGCCCTCATTATAAATGGCAGAAAGAAACCTTTTTACTTCTGTAATCTTCTATAAATATAAAATTCAAAGTCCTGACTGACTGACTGATATGTCAACGCACAGCCTAAACCGCTGGTCCTAGAGACATGAAGTTTGGAGGGTGTGTTCTCTGTGAAGAGCAGGTATCCACTAAGAAAGGGTTTTTCGAAATACCACCCCTAAGAGTGTGAATGGGGGGAGGGTGAAATTTCACGCGGACGAAGTCGCGGGCAGAAGCTAGTTTAAGATAACAATTAAACAGCACTCATACCTTGGATTCCAACATTGGAACTGAGCAACGCTGTCCCTGAATGATCTCTAAATATTCTTATTATTTTGAAGGTAACTTTTCATACCCACATTTCTTCTTGTGATTTTTTACAGCAAAGAATTGTGCTACACCAGCGCGGTAAATGCACACACAAATAAAATACACAACACCACACACAACTCATACACACACACTAACAATGGCAATGCCTTTCATTTTGACAGTTAAACAACATTCATTGCGTTATTTTTCAAAGCTATGAAGCAATGGTTTAGGAATTTATTTCAAAATCATAGAGCATACTGATCGAAAGTTTGTTACGCAATGACGGTTCAGGGAACCAAAGTCTCACTATAGCAGTAACCTTTATGCCCATACTACTATGTACAAACGCCAGCACATCAAGCTACCCGAAAATGTCAAATTTTTCCAATCAACTTTGGACCTTATGCTTTAGGGATAAAGTTGAAAATATATTCAAGAAATTTGACAGAGTGTAGTAGCTTGATATGCTGGCGTCTATACATAGTACGGGAGTTATTTATGTTTATGCGTACATTTTATGACCGATATTTCGGAAGTAGTGCAGGACGAAATGCAAGGATATTCGCCCCCTGTGGTCGTAAACTTGTAAAACACTGACTATGATTACCACTTCCATTGATGATAATATGAAGTTTCTACGAGATGAAGGCAACGGAATTATAACTTTTTTTTCAGAAAAACCTTTTAGTCTTCCAAAAATAATTTTCTAAGTAAAAAATTAACATTACAGAAAAAGTGTATCGTTGATGTCTGTACTAATGAGGCCGCTTGTCCACGACGCTACTCAAAAGTCAGACATTACAAACTCAAATCACCAATAAGTAGGCAGAATGTCACAGCACTAGTATTTTAATGGAGGTCCGCACACGACGCAACCAATCACAAACTAGTTAATAACGTGTTAGTAAGTCACGTCTGGACGACGGGCCTTTGATGAAACAATTTAAGTAGTGGAATAGGCTATTTGACTAATTTTGGAATTAAGTTGTATATTATTTGTTATTGCATTATATGCAAACAGTTTTAATATTTCCTGGAGATCTGTCGTATATACGGAGAAAATCAATGTTAAAGTTTGAATCAACAATTACGCGCCAAAACGCAATTTTTGCTATAGCGCCTGGTTGCTCTGACAGATGACGTCACACATAAGTAAACAACAAACTGCTGAAATAGTTTTTAAATTTATTGCATAAATAATGGTTTATAAATGGTGTGTTGTACCAAAATGTACAAGTACATCGATAAAGACTCCGGAAAAACTATTTGAACCTGTTCCAATAGATCCTGAGAGACGAAAAAAGTGGTTGAGTCTAGCTCGTCGAAACCCTGGAAGCCTTGGGCCTAATTCTAGTGTTTATATAATATATGTGAAGATAATTTTAACCTAAGTAATATTTTTTTTTAAATAATTATTAAAATAAAAAGCTTTTACTAGAGAAGCAAGCCCACGCTAACATACCTATACATAACCTCTAAGATAACAACACAATCAGGCCATTGACATAAAGCTGTTTACAATTATGTCTAATGTATTTATTTCAGGGAACCTTCAATCTGTGCTTCACCTTTATATAAACTAGTGTGTTTTTTTTTTTTTATTAATCCAACCATAATCGCATATACTTTGGGTAAGTTACTGCTGTGAGCTTGCACAAAATTTCTCTCCATTTTATGCACAGAACTTTAAATAAACTAAACTGTAATAGGACGGAAGGGAAATAACGTAAATAACACGTAGATCGCACGATAAAGATAAAGAAAAACAGAAAGCACGCACCGAAACTAATTTTTACTTCTGTGTGACGTCATCAGAGTTGCAACCAATCACGGAGCGTTTTCAAACACGTGATCAAACCACAAAAAAAAATCAATTTTATATACGTTTTATATACAGAAAATGACAGTATTTTTTTCAGAATATCAATAAGATATGCTTTTTACATTACATTTTATTAGGATGACAGCAAATTGTTACATATTTTAAAAATAGTCAAAATGCCTATTGTGGACGGTTTATAAGCTGAATACAGCAGTAGACGAATCTTTCGACAAACTCTTTTGTCAGTTGAGACTTACTATTTATACAGTGTTGATTGCTCTTCTTGCGTTTGATCATCATGTCAGTTGCATTGCTTTAGCTAAAACCTACATTATTGTCTAATGACAATACATAAGACAAAACTTCATCAGAATACACAAGTACAACTGTTTACAAACAACATGAGCAAGACAAAAAGATTGCAAACGTGAAGGAGATAGAGAAAATATGTTTCTGTCTCGTTCACTCTTACGACTGGATCTAATACGTGTGCTTGTCTTATTATTATTGTTATTTAGTGACTTGTCTATTGCTCATACTCTGTTTACGATACAGAGCGACTCTACTGCTCAATACAGAAAAACTGCTCTTAACTCAACTCAACAAGCTGTTGCAACTGGCGATAAAATAAAACCATTTTTCAAATAACCAGATATGGATAAATCGAGCTTCAAAAACCATCAAAATCGGGCCCTCGATACTCCCTAAAATATGATCGAAACTTCCATAGCTTAGAAAACACTTCCTATAATGTCCACCCCATGCTTGACGCAGCAGAACCCATAAAAACTTCATATACGAGTAGGTAGTGATCCCATAACTATATGATTCGACATATATACCACGACTAATAACATTGTCGTTTATGGAATTTGTGTACTTTCCTTCTATTATGTTTAGAGCTTAAACAATGTGGGCTTGTTTTCTAAATAAGCATCTTTGTGGGTCAGCGAACACGAGAATTGTTTCAGGTTTATTCGTTTTTGTTCTTTTGTTCACCGTTGAGTTTCATTTTCGTTTTTACGATCCTTTCTGCTTAGAAGAAAGGATGTCATTAACTCTTCATACAAACCTTTATGTGGTAAGTATTAACTGTTATCTTTTACTACGCAAACCCCCACAACTTGTAGTAATTGGTCTCATCAACTAAGGTCATCAACGAGATTTTCAGTGAGTTTGTGATGCGAATATATTAATTTAATAGGTATATAGTTTAGTGATGTATGTATTTATCCGTGGGTAATATTTCCCACGGTTAAACTGATATTTTATCCTCTCTTCAGTAAAAACCTTACACGTTCCTCGTACTATCTTTTATTTTCAACGAACAATTTCGAAAACCTCCCCCTCAGAACGTTTACGTCAAACAAGCGAAGTAAACTGTCCCCAATCAAAGTTCACGCTCGCTGAGATTGCGCCATGTCAGACAATATGAAAGAAGGGTCATAGAAAACCTACTCCTTACAAGACGCTTAAAAGCATTAAAATAGCGTTCACAGGTCGAGTGAGTCCGACCGAAACTGGTTTTCCGGCCGAAACCGAAACCGAAACAGAATATTCGGCCGTGGCTTCAGTTTCGGCCGAAACCGAAAGCGAAACGCACGTGGTCAAGTATAATAGTACATTATGATACATGTGTGCTATGTTGATCATTATGCTCGAGGCGGTATTATTCGCGCGAGCCGCAGGCGAGTGCGATAAGAAAGCCGAGAGTCTAATGATCGATGCACACGCGTTTCATACGACGTTTTTCAACACACTTGCGAGGAAAAAAACAGACTTGTATTGTTAAATATTAACTTGTATGGAAAATGGCGCGCTGGTTTTGTCTTTCCGCATAGCCAGTACTAGCAATACGCGCGCAAGTGTAAATAAAAGCACTGACCACAGAGCATGTAAAAACAATTGTAAAAAAATAACAATTGTTGTTTAGTTAGTATGGAATTAGAAAGTACTATTGGCATAGAGAAATATACCTACATTAGTTTAGTGGGAATCCGCAATGATAGAACGCCAGTCAGGGTCTTTTCCGTTTGGTTTCGGGTAGGGACCACCGACAATTTTAGGTGGATAATTAAAATTTTCTTACGTTTTTTGTAATTTGCAGGTCAGTATCAGGTTGCATCTTGATCAAATATGATTCGCGACTATAATATACAGAGCGTTAGGTTAAACGAGGGACATATTTTGAGAGGAGTTAGTACTCATGAAAATGAACAACTTTTAATATGGGATTAACCCTGAAATCGCGAAAAAAAATCAGCCGTTTCCTACATTTATGTTCGCATAGCTCGTCAAAATGTACTGAACAGCTGATATTTTTTTTGCGATTTCAGGTTCGGCCCCATAGTAAAAGTTGCTCATTTTCATGAGTACTAACTCCCCTCAAAGTATGTCCCTCGTTTAACCTAACGCTCTGTATAAGTATTTACAGAATTATAGTCATTAGAATAGAATCTTTCTAGTTAGATTTTTTCCCTAAGAAATTTTCCATAAGAAAGATGTATTAATGATTCGAATGATTATAATTTTGTAAAGATTTAGGTACCTGTTAGAGTCGCAAAACATATTTTGATCAAGATACAAACCTGACACTGACCTGAAAATTGCAAAAAACCTAAGACAATTTGAATTTCGCGGTCTACCGCGAAATTCAAATTTTCTTAGGTTTTTTCGGACAATAATAATTTAAGGTGAATGCGCAGTGGTCTACCACTGTGCATTCACCTTAAAGTAAATAAATATTAGTTAATTTTGGGACCAAGGACAATACAGACTATTAAAAAAAAAATGAATTGATGAGATTAAAAAAGCGCGCATCTCCGACTAGTAAATAGTTATCTGTGGAAATAAAGCACATGTGGATTAAAGTAAAGAAAAAGGACGCGTTTTTAATACAATGCATTATGAACCTAAAAGCGGTTCAATAAGAGCCACTTTACGAGCAAGTGTGTTGAAAAATTCCTTAAAATACTGACATTTGGTACATTTTACCCATTATTCTGCATGAATTAGGACATGAAATGGAAATACAGTATATTAATTTTGTTGTAATCATTAATTTAATTAATATTAAAAAAAAGGATTGCCTGCCGTGAGAAACGAAGGTAGGCGAGCGTGCACGACAACTTCCGAAATCAGTTTCGGTTTCAGCAAAAGTTTTGGCCAACTTTGGCCGAAACCGAAACTGCCGCCGAAACTTTATTTTTGGCCGAAACTCGGCCGAAACCGAAACCGAACTTTCGGTCTGACACTACACGTAAGTTAATGTGTTCGACGCACCCTGGCAACCAGCCGCGCCATCACTTTACTGGATCGTTAACATTATATTACAACGGCAAAAGATGCGAAAGTACTCATACATTATCTATGATATTTTCCAAAAATATCTGATGAAAATGTCATCATCATCTGCCTAGCCTTTTCCTATGTTAGGGTCGGCTGCTAGTTTAACCGGATGAAGCTGAATACCAGTATTTTACATGTAGCGACTACCTGACCTCCACAATCCAGTTACTGGGTAATACGATACCCCTTGGTAAGACTAATTGTCAGACTTTCGGGCTTCTGACTAGCCGTAACGACTGTCAAAGATCCACGAATGACAGCCGGGACCAACGGCTTAACGTGCTATCAGAGGCACGGAGGGGTCTCTGAATGTAAAGATAGTCACCCATCTACAGACCAACCGCGGCCAGCGTAGCTTAACTTGATCGATCGACCTGTGCGGCTGTTATTATTTAGCTACGGGCCCCTCCTCTGATGAAAATATAAACGAAGCAAAAGAAGTATGTAAGTAGGTCCCAGTTACGCGAATAGCAATAATTATCACTTATTTCAACGTGGTATAGGTCCACAACCCTAAATCTAAGGAAAAATAAAAAAAATCGCAGTTTTTCGGCTTGTTGACCGGCCTTTTACCACCGAGTATAAGTGAACCTTCTGCACTGACTTGAAACATATCTATTCTGTGGTGTCGTGTCGTAGTTACCAATGATCGTCGATATGATTGTCCCTGATTGCTATCGGAATACATGCGCTGTCCAACTTGTTACCTCGTTTCTGTTACAAATCGGAGCGGACTTTTAAAGTGAAATCTCGAGATGTTATACAAAATGTTATTAAGAAGCTTTTTTTTAATATTAGTTTTTTTATGTTGCTCGCTTTTACTCTTTCTAATGCAATACACGAATACGAGTATTTCACTGATTTAGCTGTGTTATTATTTTGGTCTACAATAAAGTAAGTATATTCTATCTAACTACCTATCTATTTGTCTATCTGTGGCTCTAAAATGTAATGGTGAGTAACCGTAACATGTTATTCGTAATACTCGTAGGTAATAATATCAATAAAAACCTGTGGGGTCATGGAACCTCCGTCAGGAACGAAGCTCAAACTGATAATCCAAGATGGCGGCTTCGAAAATTTTGAAATGACGAAACATGTTAAAACTATTGCAGTGGACATCTTGCGTCCCTACTGGCTTCAGCACCCTCTAAAACCATGGAATCTATCTCTATCTCTGTCTTTATTATCACACTAATCTTTTACAGGCGAAAGTTTGTGAGGGGGTGTGTTTATATGTTTGTTACTTCTTCATGCTCAAACGGTTGGGCCAATTTTGATAAAATTTGGTATGGAGGTAGCTGACACCCTTTTTTTTTTTTTTTTGAGGATGGGAAATCATCAAATGACTCCTCCCGCTCTGGGTGGAGCGGAAGGGAGTGTCAGACTCTTACTGACTAAAACCCACCCGTGTTCCTTCCTTAGCCCTTTATGTTCCGGGCCAGCGGTAACCCTTTCGGACAATCCCGCTGACCCGGCAGGCTTCGGCCCTAAGGGGCCCCTCCTCGATGCTGACATCTCTTTGAGGCGCGCGTGGAACACGTACGTGCCGTCCGGCACGGGCCTGGTCCTGATCGGGCGGTGAGCTACCCATTACTCTCCGCCCGCAGGCCCGCGCCTACGGTGGCCGGGAGTCGTCACGCGGCTCCCGACGCCCGGAGCGTCTCCCGCGGCGGCTGGGACGGGAGGCTCTCTCCCTGAGCCGTTCCGCCACCTCCTTCGCTAGCATGACTGCTTCGCAGAAGGAGGTGACTGCCTCCCACTCCCTCTCGCCCCGGACCATGGCTTGCACCAGGGCCGGACGCGAGAGGTCGCCGTCGCTGCCAATCGCCTCTACGAGGACACGGCGGTGCTCCGCCCAAGCGGGGCAGACCTCCACCGTGTGCTCCACCGTGTCCTCTGGGCGATCCTGGCAATGGTGACACCCGGGCGTTTCCTCCCGCCTGATGATGTGCAGGAACCTCCCGAAACTTCCGTGTCCGGTGAGGACCTGCGTCAGGCGAAAGGTGAGGGCGCCGTGGCGCCTCTCTAGCCACTCCTCAAAGAGGGGTCTTATCGCCGCTATCGCGGCGTGCCCTGCGCTGGGTTGCGACAGTCGCTCTTTCCATGCCGCCATGAGATCGCGCCGGAGATCCGTCCGCTCCGCAGCGATTTGCCGCGGAAGCGGATCCTCCCCCCGGCGTAGTGCCTCCGCGCGCCACTCATACAGGCGCGCGAGGACTATCGCCTCCAGATCCCATGGCGGCAGTCCGGCAAGGAGGCTTGCCGCCTCGCCAGAGATCGTGCGGTAGCCCCGGATAGCCCTTATGGCTACCACCTTCTGGGGCGCGTTCAGGTAGTGGGCGCCCTGGATTAACATATAGGCTACAATTATCTCGATATTCCCACGAGATCGACATTTACGCGGGTGAAACCGCGGGGCGCAGGTAATTTATAATAAAAATGTATTAGGTAGGTATTTAAATTTGCATAACGCTTACGTGACGATTTCTGCCAGTTTACTTGTACCGCAAGCTGCGTTAAACAACGTCCCAAAAATTAAAAAAAACACAAAAAATTTAAAAAGGATCACGTTACCTAACTCCACGTCAAGTTTACTTTGCCTAAATATCTATGAGTACCAATTCGTTTTGTTCCAAATACATACGAAGCTTTTTTAACCGACTACAAAAAAGGAGGAGGTTCTCAATTCGACGGTATGTTTTTTTTTTTGTGTGTTTCTTCTTCTTCAGTCTTTGCCATTTTATAATTCATAAAGTTATCATTTTATGGTTCTCCAAGTCCAAAGTGGCCTTTTTAGGCCCCCAGGTCGTATGAAGAAATAACCTAATGCCATTGAACAAAACATACTCGCTTGATTTGTGAAGGGTAAAACCAATTCGCATGAAATTCATTGACCGGAGAAAGCGGTTACACGATGTTATAAGCTTTAAACCCATAGATTTAAAGCTTACAACATCGTGTAATCGCTTTATCGAATATTATCATAATAATATTCGAAGGAGAAACAAGGAAATATGTTCTGTCGAATATAACCTTTATGTTCCATATTACATAATACCTATGTCAAATAGGGTGCGTGCACTGACCTCCATAATACAAGTACTTGTATTATAGATGTCAGTGGGTGCGTGCCATATACTATACGTTCGTTAGTGGTTCTTTTGCATCTTAGTCAGCCAACAGCAGTCCACTGCTGGACATAGGTATCTCCTATTGCCTGCAATTCAACCTGATTTACATTCAACTCTCTTCCAGCTGCTACCAGCCACCCTGCGAAGATCGTCGCTCCACCAAACCAGGGCGTCCTACCTTACGTTTTCCAATTCGCGGTCTACACTCAAGAACACGTCTACCCCAAGGACCCCGGCAGTCATCGGCTCTCCGGATATAGCCGACCCATTACCACTTCAACTTGCTTATTCTGTGAGTTATGTCGGTGGTTCTATGTTTCTTAGGAATTATTTTATGTAACCGTCATAATGAAACACCAAACTGCAATCAAAATCAAAATATTTTATTTCACATAAACCTACATGGGCAATTATGAAACGTCAGAAGCAAGGTGCACGGTTCCAATTGGTCGTTTCCTATGGCGAAGAGCCGACAAGAAACTCCACGCTTACCCTTTTTAAAAATAATTGGCTTTTACAATGTTTTCAAATTACAGTAGGTATGAGAGGACAGCGTAGGCCTGTCAACTAGTACCATGTACTTGATAAAATAAATAATGGTCTACAGATCTAAAGTCTACAAGGCCTACAAAGTCCTCACATTTACAAAATAAGAATCTATTAAAAGGATAAATAAAAAAATAAATATAAAATCCTACTAAAACCAAAGCAATAAATCTGACTGCATCTTAGTTTATCGATCGCAAGCGCGGCAGCTGAGTCCTGGGTTCGATCCTCAAGTTGAGAGTTCCGTAGCAGCCCGGAGTCTAAATTTGATGCTATAGGCTCGCCCCTTTTTACAAAAGCCTCACATTTTAAAATGAGAGGCCAAATGAGGACGTACACTACATCTCTACCTCCGCCGTCGTATAGCTGTAATATTATGCTATGTTATTTCCCCTCCGGCCGTTTTCGCAACTTTCATATCCCCATACATTTTCAACTTTCTACCTGAACATATTCTCTTATAAATAATTTATTTTATCGCTTAATTCTTCTATTCCCTTGCTAGCTGTCTGGATGAGCAAACAACCCTTATAAATCACGACACACATTTTGTAAAGCAATAAAATGTATATGTTAAGGTTAGTGTGATTAATTGAAAATCTATATATATACAATTAAAGAAAGTCGTGTTAGTTACACTATTTATAAATCAATAACAGCTGAACCGATTTGGCTGAAAATTGGTGGGGAGGTAGCTTAGAACCAGGAGAAGGACTTAAGATACTTTTCTTCTTTTTTTTTACTTATAATAGTAGGGTAGGAGTAGGTTAGGAGTAGGGTAGAAGTTGGGTAGGAGTAGGGTAGGAGTAGTGTGGGAGTAGGTTAGGAGTAGGGTAGGAGTAGTAAGGGGTAGGACACCACGCGCGCCGGGCAGCTAGAAATAATTTATATGGCAAAACAGTGTTTTCCGGGTCAGCTAGTCTATATGTATAAAAGAAAGTCGTGTTAGTTACACTATTTATAACTCAAGAACGGCTAAACCGATTTGGCTGAAAATTGGTGGGGAGGTAATTTAGAACCGGGAGACGGACATAGGATACTTTTTTTATTTAATACTTTTATTTACTTATAGGACTACTCCTATAAGTATAAAAGAAAGTCGTGTTAGTTACACTATTTATAACTCAAGAACGGCTAAACCGATATGGCTGAAAATTGGTTGGGAGGTAATTTAGAACCAGGAGACGGACATAAGATACTTTTTTTATTTAATACTTTTATGTACTTGTAGGGGCACTCCTTAGCTGCGGTATTTGCGTAAGTAAAACGAACGATTGAGGTTCAAAATGAGAATGTTTTATTATCAAAATCCTAGGTCCTATATTTACAAAATGGAATGTCAGTGTAGTGGCTGGTTGTACTCATACCCAAAAATCGATCAGCCAATCAGACGTAAAGTCCCTGGTCTCCTGGCGTTCGGTGTTCGGAGTGCGCCGACTATAAATACTTGTAGCGCCACTGTACGGCGGTTAGTTTCTCATCAGCTTCGCTGTGAGCATGTCACGCGGCGCGCGCGCCAGCCGTGCGGCCGCGCTCCCTTGCCAGAGGTGTCGCTGTCGCACCGGCGCGGGCTCAGTGTGTGCCGCGCGCTCCTCGCGCGCGGTCGTTAGATGCTTGCAGGTTTGCAGTGAACGAGCGCGTTGTGTTTGTGCATGTCCCCACATCACTCCCCTCTAAGTGAAGCGTACCACAGGCTTCACGACTCTGCCGGATCTGGTGGTGTAGGGCTGAGTAGGTCTAATGTCCTGGTGGTGCACTATATCTTCAATGGGCTCGTTGTACATGAAGGCCGGTTTGAGTCTATCCAAAGATACCACTGATGTGCGTAGCGGTAACTTGACTCTGTAGTACTTGTCGTAGCGCTTGATAACTTCGTAGGGCCCATCGTACGGCGGCGTTAGCGGCGACCGTACTGTATCGTTTCGCACGAAAACATGTGTGCACGTCGCGAGGTCCTTGTGTATGAATGGCTCAGTATGACCGCTGTTCGAGCGCGGCGCACTTTTAACTGACGCCATTGTTTCCATTAGGCGACGTACGTAGTCGCTTTCATTGATATCTGTTTTTGTCTTTACGATTAAGTCTGATGGCAGGCGAAGTGTTGTTCCGTAAGTCATAATTGCCGGGCTGAGATTATTGTTGCGTAATGCTGTGCGCAGTCCCAATAGCACAGTGGGTAGCTCTTCTGTCCACTGATTGGTCGATCCGCGTGCCATTAATGCTGCCTTCAGCGTCCGGTGCCATCTTTCGATTTGGCCATTTGACTGAGGATGATATGCCGTAGTGCGTATTCGTGTTATGCCAAATTTCTGCATCAGCGATCGGAAGAGCTGGGACTCAAATTGCCGACCTTGATCCGTTGATATTCGCAGTGGACATCCAAACCTTGCAATCCAGTTCTCGTATAGGGCTTTTGCAATCTTTTCAGCGGTTATGTCGGGCAACGGAACAGCTTCGGGCCACTTGGTGCAGCGATCGATGATGGTAACGCAGTAACGGCAATCGTTTGATATTCGTAGCGGGCCGACGATGTCCATATGTATGTGTTCAAAGCGTTCAGATGATGGGAACTCGCTCAGCGGAGTTACGACGTGGCGATGTACTTTAGCTCGCTGGCAATCGATGCACGCTCTGGTCCAATTGCTGACGTCTTTATTCATGTTCGGCCAAAAGAATTTTGATGTTGCCTGCTTCCGTGTCGTTCTGATACCGGGATGACACAAATCATGTTGTGCTTTGAAAGCTACAAAACGATATGTATTCGGTAGATATGGTCGAGGCGTCCCAGTCGAAGTTTCGCACGTGATTGGTCGGTTTATACCAGGCATTGTGACGTCAGTAAACTTCAGATTAGATTGGCTCCTCAGTTGCTTTAACACGGGATCGCTTGCTTGTTCGCTCGCTAGCTTTTCGTAGTCGATAGTGGTGGGGCATTGGATGTCTTCTATGCGTGACAAGGCGTCGGCTACTGTGTTGTTTTCCCCTTGCACGTACTTAATGCTAGTGCAGAACTGACTGATAAAATGCAACTGTCGTTCTCGACGAGGTGTGTCACTGCTACTTGCCGGGCGTGTTAGTGCGTGGGCAAGTGGTTTGTGGTCCGTATACACCGTTACGTTGCCTCCTTCGATAAGCGTTCGAAAATGCTTCACAGCTGTATAAATCGCCAGTAGTTCGCGATCGTATACACTGTAGCGTTGCTGCGTCATACTCATCGCTTTTGAAAAATAAGCGAGAGGTCTCCACGCGTTATCGATCCTCTGTTGGAGTACTGCGCCGAGGCTGTAGTCTGAGGCGTCTGTCATGATGGCGAGGGCACAACCGGGGACTGGGTGCGTTAGTTCAGTAGCTTCTAAAATGCTTTGACGGCACTTTTCAAAAGCTAACTCTGCTGCCGTGTTCCACTCGATGGGTGTTTTGTCGTTGCGCTTCCGATTGTGTAGAAACTTGTTGAGTTCCGATTGTAAGTCGGCTTGACGGGGTAAGCAGCTACGATAAAAATTGAGCATGCCTAGGAAGCGTCGTAACTCGGCGACAGTGCTCGGTTTCGGGTACTTAGATATTACGTCTGTTCGCTCTTCTGTGGGTTTGATACCGTTTGTTGACACCTCGTAGCCAAGAAAATTTATCTTTTCCTTGCCAAACTCACACTTTTCTACTTTTAACATGACGCCGTACTCTTTGAGACGTTCCAGCACTTGACGTAAGAGTAGTTCATGTTCTTCCTCGGTCTGCGAGTACAGTAAGATATCGTCGATGTAACAGAAGCAGTTATCTAGACCCCGTAGAACTTGGTGCATAAATCTTTGGAACGTTTGGCTGGCGTTCCGTAATCCGAAGGTCATGCATTTAAATTCAAACAGCCCAAATGGTGTGGTAATAGCTGTTTTCTGAGCGTCTTCTTCATTTATCGGTATCCAGTAGTATGCCATTTTGAGATCAAGTTTTGAAAATATCTTCATGTTTCGCAGCTGGTAGGTGAAGTCCTGTATGCGGGGTATCGGGTATCGGTCGGGTTGAGTGACTGCGTTTAGCCTACGATAGTCACCGCAAACCCGTAGTCCTCCGTCCTTCTTTTTCACTACATGTAGTGGACTTGCCCATGGGCTCTTAGAGGGTCTGCAGATGCCCATCTCCAGCATGTGATCGAACTCTTCTTTGGCAGCCTTGTATTTATCGGGTGGCAGCGGGCGGGGCCGGGCGAAGAGCGGGGGGCTTGTTGTTTCTATATGGTGAACGACGTCGTGCTTTGCTGGTTCTTTCAGGGACATTGGCCGCAAAACCTCTGGATATTGCTTCAGTATTTCGTAGTATGCTTGTTCGGAGCTAATTACGTGTACTGTTTCTTCGCCGGTCGTTATTTCAAGCGCATCGATCGATAAGTCTGTCACATTATCTATGAGCTTCTTCCTGTGGAGATCTACCAGTAATTTGAAGTGACGCAGAAAGTCGGCTCCCAGGATTGAAGTTTTCACATCTGCCACGATGAACTGCCACAGAAAACTACGACGAAGACCAAGATTCAGTCTGAGCGTCTTTTCACCGTAGGTATTTATGGGCGTATTATTTGCCGCGTATAATCTGTACGCGCTGGCGGTCTTCATTTTTCTTTTACTTGTAGCGGCTAACACCGAAATATCGGCGCCTGTGTCCACAAGAAATCGCTCTCTGGTGTCACGGTCGAAAACGCAAAGGCGGTTGGTAGTACACGGGACACCGACGTCCGCCACCGTCGATGTCGGAGCTAGTTTAACGATGGCTGAGTCTTGTTACGTCTACAACACGGTGATTCGCAGCGCTTTGCCTTGTCACCGTAGCGGTAATGGTATCTGCACTCCCACGTTGGATCGCCGGGTCTGGTTGTTGACTTGTTCCCCTGCCGCGACCGTGACTGTGAACGCGACCGGGAACGAAACGGGCGTTTGTAGCGATGAGCTGTGCGTCCACGTAACTCGGCGACTTCTAGACATAGTTTCTCCATTTGCTTGGACAAGACATCTAATTGTGCGGACATCACGGGCTCTTGTGACGTGGACACTGCGGCGACCGTCGATGTTGAGGGTTCTGAATATTCTGCCATCTTGTCAGCCATCGCGGCGAGTGTGTCGAGTGATGATTCTGTGTTGATCGACAACACGACGCGCATTTGTGTGGGTAGGTGGTTGAGCCACTCGATCTTCAAACCTTCGTCCGTGATCATGCCGCTGCCGAGTTCTCTCATCTTGCGAAGTAACTGCGTAGGTTTCTGGTCACCCAGTTCCAGGCCACTGATGAGCTTTTGAAAGTTTTTCACGTCTGATATGTCATACACTGTCAGTAGACGATTCTTCACGGCTCCGTATTTGTCCGTGGCTGGCGGATTGTATAAGATGTCCGTGATATGTTGTAGATCGGTGGTTTGTAGCTGCTGCAACACATATCGGTACTTTTGATCATCCGATGTCTTCAAAGGATCCACGACGGCTTCAAATTGGATAAACCAGGCTCGTGGTATCTCTCTCCAAAACGGCAACAGTCTTGATTGGATGGAGACTGCAGCCAGGTCGACTTCGGGCTTCAACATTTTGCTCTCGCTTGGGTCTTGCGACATCTTCGAATTGGGTTGTCGGTTCACGTTGGTTCAGTTGTCGGGGTCACCAGTTGTAGGGGCACTCCTTAGCTGCGGTATTTGCGTAAGTAAAACGAACGATTGAGGTTCAAAATGAGAATGTTTTATTATCAAAATCCTAGGTCCTATATTTACAAAATGGAATGTCAGTGTAGTGGCTGGTTGTACTCATACCCAAAAATCGATCAGCCAATCAGACGTAAAGTCCCTGGTCTCCTGGCGTTCGGTGTTCGGAGTGCGCCGACTATAAATACTTGTAGCGCCACTGTACGGCGGTTAGTTTCTCATCAGCTTCGCTGTGAGCATGTCACGCGGCGCGCGCGCCAGCCGTGCGGCCGCGCTCCCTTGCCAGAGGTGTCGCTGTCGCACCGGCGCGGGCTCAGTGTGTGCCGCGCGCTCCTCGCGCGCGGTCGTTAGATGCTTGCAGGTTTGCAGTGAACGAGCGCGTTGTGTTTGTGCATGTCCCCACATACTTATAGGACTACTCCTATAAGTAAATAAAAGTATTAAATAAAAAAAGTATCCTATGACCGTCTACATCTACAGTACACAGTACAGTACAGTATCGTCTACTCTACAGTAGAAGTAGGGTAGGAGTAGGGTAGGAGGTAGGGTAAGGGGTAGGACACCACGCGAACGAAGTAGCGCCGGGCAGCTAGAAATAATTTATATGGCAAAACAACGTTTGCCGGGTCAGTTTATTAATAATGCGCGGATATAAAATCAGCCGCGGAACTTCGGTCGCGTACCTTCGGTATAGTGTGTTTGGACACTTAAACGTAACTGGCAACATATTGGCGATTTGTACTATAGGTACCTACACCTCAGTCTGAGCAATCGGGGCACAAGGCGCGATGCTATATAACATCCATTTTCATTCCGCCATCTTTCAGAAGTTGATAGTTTCCATAACTCATGAAGGCAGTCTGTTTATCCGTGAACCGTTCCGGCACTTGACTTGACACCTAATCCACAACTTTGCACCAACTTAAGGTAAGTTTAATAGGTTCCGGCAGTAGGTACAGTCAAATGCAATCATGTAGGTATGCTTTTGCTGTTATTTTAATTCCAACTGCGATTTAGATTGCTACATAATCGTCAAAACATAGATAGATAGATAGATAGATAAACCATTTATTTGGCGCACACAAAAAGACAGCACAACACACAAAAGTACAATATTAGAAATATTAAGTATATGATAACCAAACTACCCACTTATAATATAAAAACAAGGTGCCGATATAAAAACAAGATGAAAAACACATCGAAATAAAAGTGACACTATGACGAATAAGTACTTAAAATAAAATAAATATTAATAATGAAACGTACACAGTGCGGTGTGCGTCTCAAGGTTGCACCAAATAGGAGTCCAGCTCAGCATGTGTCAGGCAAATGTACCTGACGCTGATATTCTGCTGGATCCCTGCAGTGACACACGGACGCTGAGAAGACGAGATAAATTGGTGTTGTGACTGGTGTTAAGTGCAGAGTGAAGTTTTGTAAGTATACCCGACACTTTAATTATGTATTCTACAGTAAGTTTTGCGTTTTAAAACGCAATTAACTGGATTTAATCCCGCTTAAAATATTTTACAAATTGTATCATTAAACACAAGTCATTGATCTAATGGTCGGTAGTTATATTCAGCAGTTTGGTACACTTTACGACCTGACATTTGCTCATAACTGTACTTCTAGCGTACTATAAAATAACCCTTGTTTATGTTGCACAGTGAGGGTGCAACTTTGTATACTGAAGAGGTCGTCTGCAGAGGGCAGATAAGGTTTAACTTCTAGGCAATTCATCTTACGTGTATTCACTACAGTAAATACATATTCTCATGCGCTAGGGAGGTCTTCGTTGCAAATAACTAGCTAGCTAGTAGATACCTATTGAAGAACAAAATCAGTGACAAACATCCGGTTTCTGAATTGAAAATTGAAGTTGGACAAGTTCTCAATTTATAGAAATTGTCTAACTTAAGGTGACAACTCCTTCAATTTTGCCCGCGAAATTAAAAATTTGTTACGTTTTTGCAAAGAAATTTAGACTTTCACATAGCGTTTGATACGTTCTCAACTTCAAATTCTCAATTCGGAAATTGGATGTTAGGGTCTAGTAGGTGAATAAAGGTGAATGTTGGGTAGGTCATTATAATAACCAGCACCCTAATTGCGTAACACACTATTACTCTCAATTTGAATCATTCTGAAGCATATTTCAAATCCATTGCTCCATATGTTCCAGAAATGTGTCCGCTCAACAACGCAAATAACGCATGAATGTTGTTGAACTGTCAAAATGAAACCCATTGCTACTGATAGTGTGTTACGCAATTACCCTGCTGGTCGTAAAATGGGCCGCCAAATAATTTACATAATAAAATTAGTAATGGGGCTGTAGCCATACCTATTTTTAATGAAGGGAATGGACTTTACTTGGTGGTCTGAAATTCAGGCTACTTACGAAGACTTACTTATTAAGAATAACACAGACATCAAAGTGCACAATAACTTCGCATTGAGAATAAAATCTAAACAACTGCGGCCCTAAGACGACCCATTGACCTCTGACATACACTGACATAATCGTACAACGCACTATAGCAAAAGGGTCGCGACGGTCAAAATTATACATTTTTGGCGGAGTCGCCCTCATTCGCTAAGTGTACAAAGTATAACGGGAGATATGGAGCTTCTTTTCAAAAAGAAACGAACACAAAACAAGATACTTGTCAAACAACAGAACTCCTTCGTCCAACCTATTTACATCCCTTGGCATTAGGCCGTCGCCCACGTGGCGTGCGAAACATCGCCGGTTCTCTCTTCAAGCTGTCACTCCGGCTAATTGAAAGTCTGTGAAAAGGGGCGCAGGCCGTCATTACAGAATGAAAGTTCAGCGTTGGCGTGACGAAGGGCGACTGAGACTTGATGCGACTTGATGTTTTCATTAAACAGCTGAACTAACATTGTGATAAACGTCGGCTTTGATGGCAGGTGACAACGAATTGTTGTACCCGTAGATAAGATTTTGTAAGGGTGAGGACGCATCTGCGAAAGTGTAAACAGCTATGAAGGTGTGTTTAGGAAAATTTGTAGTAAATTCTGATGAAAAATACATAGGTATTTTTTCGTTTACTGTTTTTGTTATTCACCTGACTACCAAATATTCTGTTATTGCCTACTCATAAAAATACTCAATTACATAACCGCTATTTTTAACCGACTTCAAAAAAGGAGGAGGTTCTCAATTCGACGGTATGTTTTTTTTTTTTGTGTTTGTTACGCGATTACTCCGCCAATTGTGGACCGATTTTCAAAATTCTTTTTTTGTTTGAAAGGGTATACTCTCGAGGTGGTCCCATTATCATCAAGTTGGAATCTGATGAGAGGATCCCATGGAAATCGAGGGGAACCCTCAAACTTTATAGGCAAAGCTATAACGATTTGGGTATTTTTTAAAATAACTTGAGCATTTGCTCTCGGAAATCATCATTTGGTAAAGTGGAGCTGATGAAGAAGACACACACACTCACAAATGGCCATTGGAACTACTCAATGACAAATATTTCACGGGTTGCGATTCGATTACTTTAATATGGTTGCTAAGCAATTTATGCTCGTCACAATGCGTATGGTGAGTGGTTGTTGAGGAGTTCTAGTTCTTACCAGGATAACTCCTCAACAATTAACGTCCCAACATCGAGGAAAGCAATATTTTGTAACAAGTGATAAGCAGTTGACATTAGGCTATTGTAACTTAGATAAATTACAAACGGACCCACTAAAAAGTGAAAAATAAAAACTTTTTACAAAAAAAAAACAACCGACTTCCAAAAAAAACACTACAAATTGAAAAATAACATTAATTTCGGAAGTCGGTGTCAATAAACGAAAATGCGGAACCAAAGACACCGACTTCCGAAATTAATGTTATTTTTCAATTTGTAGTGTTTTTTTTGGAAGTCGGTTGTTTTTTTGCCACCATTTTTGCTTACAATACTGTTAGAACCCTCACAACAATATTAATGTGTTCTACGCGTAGCAATTTGGATATCTGCTACGAAAGCGTAGCAGGTGTAGCCGTGACGCTATTCTACAGCTACGCCGTAGCAGCCCGGAATTTTTTTTCTATTTCGTTTAGTTCTACAGAACGGGTAAAGAAACAAGAATAAACCATTTTTATGAGTCTAAATTGTGTACCGTCTACGTGGATGTTCCGAAATATGCGACCGTCATAAATTAGGATAAAGTAACTACGTTCATGTACTCTTTTTATTGACGTCTAGCCTTCTGTGTACTATTCATGTCTATATTACAAAAGACCTCGGCCTCTTAGTCCGTTTTGATGTTTTTATCTTATATATAAATCCTATGAGACTCTCTGGGGTCATCTATCTATACGAATACGCTAGAGTCGCTTTTCGTGTCTCTCTGTGTGACCGCGATGATCTTATAAACTGCTCAACGGGTTTTGATACTATTTTCACCATCATTTAGAGAATTTATTCTGAAAGGTTTATGTCTATGAAACATTAATATCAAACTTACATATAATATAGAAATCTCGATGTTTTGCAACATCGAAAATAATTATTATTAGTATATTTCATACGGATAAGAATCGAACTCTGATCACCAAGCTTGCACACTTATCATAATTAACCTATATTGTTCCCACTGCTGGGACACAGGCCTCGAGAGGGAGTGGGCTATAATCTACCACGCCGGCCCAGTGCGGGTTCCTAGATATCCCATATCTTCGAATATTTGGTTCTAGGACATGCCGGTTTCCTCACGATGTTTTCCTATGCCGTTTTGAGAGCAGTTGCACCTAGCTTCTGACGTTTTATAAGTGCCCATGTAGGTTTTTGTGAAATAAAACATTTTGATTTTGATTTTGAGAGCAGTGATGATGAAATAATTTACACAAAGTAAGGAACCTGCGACCTACACAACTCGTAAGTCGCGGCCGTTACCTGTGCCGCCACTGCTCTCACTGCTTGCACACTGTTTGACGGCAATTTAAAATCAATATTGGCTATGTACTATAAAGTAAATTTTAAAAAAATCCAATCCGTAAACCATCGGTTCCACAAAGTCCCAATGCATACAAATAACATAAATCCCAAGTACTAAGCTAAAAGGTTCCACTCCAGCGGTCATATTTTACTATACCTGCGTTTGACACGGCACAGTCCACCCGACTCACCAAGACCTTATGAGGCAATCTATCACGAAAACTCATCACACTATCTCGAATTTTCCATAGCGACATGGATAGATCACGTTTTAACAAATAGCCAACGATTAAAGGCACAGGACTAATCATTCTCGGCAAGGTAACGATTATGCCATGGTGTGGGCTCGGATGTGTAATTTCTGAAGCGAATTTGGAAGATGAATCTCACGTCATCTTTCAATGTATGGGTATCGTATCCCTGGGTCGTTATAAGCATGATTTCAGTAGGCTTATGCTGCATGTCAAGCGTTGTGGAGTAGAGACGGCAGGAAGGTATGGCCATGGAATCGTATTATAACGTTAACTTCGATATTTTTTTGATATCCATACTTTTAATTCTTAAATAGAACAATAATCCGAATACAGTGCTAATCAATCAGTCTTAAGTTAATTAAGTTATTCATAGCTCCACTACACACAGTAAACAATGCGTATTGCGTCAATAAAGCCCATATCGGACGCTTAATTCTAGTGAGAGGTTCACTCGAGTAAATGTTCATTTTTCACGACTTTGACAAAATTACCACTAAAAGAATGAACGTTCATTCGCTCCTGTTATTTAATTTTTTTATTTTAATCATTCGATAGTCGAGTGAAAGAAGTCAAGTACCAAAATTTGGATCGGTTCACTAATGACTCCACTTTGATTAATTTTGTATTTAGACGTTTCACTCCTAGTGAAAGATACCGAAAGAAAGGTAACGAAAAGTGAAGCGTCAGATATCGGCTTAACAAACATCTCGGAAATAATAAAAACAAATACTTGCTCGTCACAAAATATCTTCATATAGAACTTACACATCACTGACTAAAACCCAGGCCCATACTAACAATAATCCCCTTACTAAAACGTATACAATATGTTGATTTGCATCCTCGTCAAAGTTCAGGAGGTTGTCATAAAATCCATAAATAATCAATTGAAGTACGTTATGGGGCAATAACTAGTAAGCGCTGCTTTTTTTTTGTTTTTGAAATTTAACAGTATTTCAGAATTACACCCTTAATTCAATACAAATAAAACAGAATCACCCGACAATGCATGCAGCTGTTTTTCCCCGAAATGGTAGCGCCGTCGCGCCGCGTAGCAATGACCCGACCGGTAGCAATAATTTTACCTAATTTTATTTCGAAAATCACCTACATTATTGTCATAAATTTCGCTTGATAATTAACTCATTTTTGAGCATCATTGGAATACGGAAATCTTACTAATGACAGTAATACTAGTGCGCCAAAGAAAAGTTCACTGACCTGTTATCAGATGATTAATAATATCCTTCAACCTAAAGTTTTCGTAGTGATTTTGTTTTATTTGTGGATTAAATTGGTTGATTTGAAACTTTCCTTCCTACTTAACGGGCTTAGGGCCAGCAATAATACCTACCTTAGTTAGTGTACCGATCTACTAAGTCTAAAAATGATGTTTTCTACGTTTGATGAAATGGAAAGACGTGCTAGATAAGTACGAGTAGGTAAACACTCGTCCATCCACAGGATGTTGGCGTCTTGGTGTTCCAGGAACCAGCGACCAAAATGTAACCCGCACGGCATTATCACCTGGGTGAATGTCTTGTGCCTTGCAGTAGTGGAATGGGTGTTGCAGCTCACGCTTCAGTAGTGTTGACCAGCGTGTGTCCAAAGTGTTGACCAGCCTCCCGCGTGCTTGCCCGTGGGTCTCGCTGGAAGTATTCCAGGATGTCTTCCTGCAAGGCGACAGGCAGGCCTACGCTGCCGCGAGCTTGAGCATGCCGGGGAACGTCAAACTGCCGATGATCCCGCAGTCTCTGCGTAGCAGCCAGCATGACGCTCTGTGACGGGTGTTCCCGATCGGGATACATTTCCACGAACATCCGGATGGCTCCACGTAGGCTGTTTCCACTGATGGCGACCATCTCCACCAACTCGGCATTTGAGTAATTGTCCGTCATCACACTTTGTAACTACGTCTCGATGTACGGAAATTCGCAAAGCGCACTCGCGAACACTTCGGCGAGTTCAATCACACTGTCGGCGCCGGCGCCGCGCCGCGCGGCGCCGGCGGGGAAAAGGGGCGTGGCTAGGAGGGGCGCGGGAGTGTGATTGGGGGATGGGATTGATTACCTACGAATTTATCGAATGAGAGTTTGCATGTATGGTTTGCATTTGTGTGTGTGTGAAGCGCGGTTATAGGGCTACTAACAGACGGGCCGCGTTTAAATACGGCTGGTTCACACTTACGGATTTCCTTAAATAAGAAAAAAAAATAAAAAAATACCTACTCATTTTATTGTTGATTTGGGTCGAGAATCATTAGCATAATTACGTCCTTGAATTTGACTAGGATGCAAATCAACACATTGTATAACAAATGAATAGTTACACACCGATTTCTCTCTTTCAGTCGTCAGTAATTTGACTTTCGAAAGAAGAAGACAAAGCGTTGTGTAACTATACAGACGCTATACAACGTTTATTAGTTAGGGGTTAGTATGTAAGCAGATACTAAAATTGCCGGTAATTACAAGGCAGTTAATTCGAAACGATATTTAGGGCCGGTTGTTTCACGTCCACTTGACGCATGCGTATACGTCAAAAATGGCGCTAACTATTGTAAAACATAAGAAAAGCGTTGTTTCAAATTACAATTACAAAATTGTGGCCTTACCATACGTAATCCGTACTCTTTACCTGCGTCTGTGTTTCCGAGCGCATACAACCCGAATCTCTTCAAAGTAAGAGAAAACAGGCTTTTTCTGGGAAAGCTCACTCCATCGTCGACTTTGTCTCTGTCACCTCTGACCTAGACTAGAGCCAAGAGCAAACCCATTACAAACAAAAAAAAAAAAAAAACTTCAAATAATTCATCATAATCAGCCTATAATGTTCCCACTCCTGGAACACAGGCCTCCTCTCTGTGAGAGAGAGTGGGCCGTAATCCACCACGCTGGCCCAGTGCGGGTTGATAGATGTCACATGACTTCAAATTTTTGGTTCTAGGACATGCCAGTTTCCTCACGATGTTTTCCTTCACCGTTTTCAGAGCAGTGGTGATGAAATAATTTACACAAAATAAAGCGCCTGCCTGGGTTCGAACCCACGACCTTACAACTCTTAAGTCGCGGCTGATGCCATTGGACCACCACTGCTCTAATAATTACGAGTACGTAATTGTTATTATTTGACGTACACATATATGTTACGTTAACCAACCGTTTGAAACAACCGATCCTTAGTAAATATTAGTGAGTACTAAATGCCTGTCTGTGTGGTGTCGGACTTAAAGAATAGCACCACCCCATACTTTCCGTGGGTGTCGTAAAAGGTGACTAAGGGGCGTACCGGAGAATGGGCAGCAGCGTTCTCTATGCATTCCATCACCATACCATACTGCGATCGCCCACCCGCCTGCCAAGCGTGGCGATTATGGCAAACCCCCCTTTTGTGGGAGGCCTATGTCCAGCAGTGGACGTCTTTCGGCTGAAATGATGATGATGATGACTAAATGCCTACTTAATATCGTGTCGAATTAATTGCCTTGTATTAACGATAATATAACGATCAAGTGATCGTTAAGCCCAAAACCCTTCCCAGATCTAGATAAGCCCATGTCCCTGGCTAACTTTACAATTTGCGTCAAATTGCTAACACATATTATGATCGCTATCAGTACAAATTATAAATGACTTGCTGCGCCCCGCGGTTTCACCCGCAGAAGTTTTGATCCCGTGGGAATATCGGGATAAAAAGTAGCCTATATGTTAATCCAGGGTGTCAGCTACCTCCATACCAAATTTTATCAAAATTGATCTAGCCTTTTGAGCGTGAAGAAGTAACAAAGATATAAACACAAGCACACACACACTCACACACTTTCGCCTTTATAATATTAGTGTGATGATGGTCAATGTGGTCAGCAAAGAATCTCGGAAAAGGTGTATGAAAGGAAATTGTACTTGCAAAGCAGCGGTATTTTTCTAGTAATATTAAAAAAGCTGTTCGTACAAGTAGCGGCACGTAAGTTGGCAAGAGTTTTTGTAGTGGGGGAAGTTTGCGCACGCACAATTTCATACATTTTTATATGCGCGAACTTCCCCCACTACGAAAATCTCTTGCCAAGTTACGTGCCGGTAACTATACTTCAAGCTGAATTTTAACAAGCTTCTAAGAGAGCTCATGTTTTAATAGTGAATACCGTTTTACGTGGATTTATTTTATAAATAAATACGTGAATTAATTAATAATAATAATTATATTAAATTATATTTATTATTATTAAATTTATTTTATTTTATTTTATCTTCTTATTCCCCCGATCCGCCGCGTCGCATCGCATCGCCTGGCCGCGCTGTTACTTGGTTTTCGCTTGGAGTTCTATCTGACTTTTTTTCTTTTTGCTAGGCTCAGGCTAAGGGTTCTAGCGTTAAATAATATAATCTATAGCCTTTCTCAAGAATTAGGCTATCAAATGCCAAAAGACTTTTTCAAACGCGACTGGTAGTTCCAGAGATTAGCGCGTCCAAATAGCTTCATTATATTAGCTTCATTAGATACTTCTAATTAGTACAGATCAGTGGAGAAGGTACCATACAACTCGATTCCCACCGGCTTCCCTTAGAAAATTCAAAATGATGATGAATTGACTATACAGTCAAATCATCATTGAAATATAATCATATCTGCATACTCATCATCTGCCTAGCCTTTTCCCAACTATCTTGGGGTCGGCTTCCAGTCCAACCGGATGCAGCTGAATACCAGTATTTTACATGGAGCGACTGCCTAACCCAGACCTCCACAACCCAGTTACTGGGTAATACAATATCCTTTGGTAAGAATGGTTGTCAGATTTTCGGGCTTCTCGTAACGACTGTCAAAGATCCACGAATGACAGCCGGGACCAACGGCTTAACGTGCTTTCCGAGGCACGGAGGGGTCTCGGTACCTAAAGATGGTCACCCATCCACAGACCAACCGCGGCAAGCGTAGCTTAACCTGATCGATCGACCTGTGCGGCTGTTATTATTTAGCCACGGACCCCTCAATCATATCATACTGTAGGTATTTAATAAACCATAAAAGTAAAAAATTGCAAAACGTCAACATGCATTTTTTTTGGCTCCGGCTTACTTGTCATAAATTCACTCTTCGCCACTGGTACAGATTATTGGTTTATATTGTTCAGTTAGATGATCTCTCCAGTATTGATTTTCATCTCTTTCTTACCACTTTTCAAAGTATTTTCTTTGTCTTTTTCATTTTTTTTCTATTGTTAATGCGGTTCTTTCCCTCTGGAGGCGCATCTATTTGTATTTTCGTGGATTCTTGCTTATCATTTTCAATTGAGTTTTTTTTTTATTGTTGGAAATATAACAATTTATAATAGGTAGGTGTACGTACTTATTAAAAATTACCGCAACAGTTACTTACATAAAGCGTGCAGCAATAACCAAAAGATACAGACATTTCCAGAACAATTTGCAAAAATATATCCCAAATCCATCGGATCGACACACGGCTTTTATCCAACCGGTGAAAGAACGGAAACGGATTGCGGTTTATTGGCAGTGTAAATGGAATTCTCGACTGTACCGGATCCGTTTTTTTTTATCAAAACTTGAAAACAGATTTCTGCTGAAGCAAAAAGTAGGATTATTTTAAGTTTAAAACTTTGTTAAAGGTCCGACATTTAATAATCAGATCAAAAACTTTTCTTGTTTTTACCCCAAATAAACACGTTATCATCTGCCTAGCCTTTTCCCAACTATGTTGGGGTCGGTTTCCAGTCTAACCGGTTGCAGCTGATTACCAGTATTTTACACGGAGCGACTGCCTATCTGACCTCCACAATCCGATTACTGGGTAATACGATACCCCTTGATAAGACTGGTTGTCAGACTTTTGGGCATCTGACTACTCGAAACGACTGTCAAAGATCCACGAATGACAGCCGGGACCAAGGGCTTAACGTGCTTTCCAAGGCACGGCGGGGTCTCGGTATGTAAAGATGGTCACCGATCCACCAACCGCGGCAAGCGTAGCTTAACCTGATCGATCGGCCTCTGCGGCTGTTATTATTTAACCTGGGGCCTCTCTATAATCACGTAAAAACTGTAAATCGCCCAAAAAAAAATTCCGACGTTATTATTTATCATTAAAAACAATTATTTCCAAACTTATAAGGACCCTCTTTTCTCTCGCGAACGACACTCACCATATAATTTTCCGAGAAGATAGATTCCCATTTGCATTATTATAATGAGGACAGGACATTTACATTTTTCTTATATCTGCGTAAACATAACGGGAAACTTATAAAGTAGGACATCCATCGTACTAATGGCCAATTTATGTAAACGCCACTCCCGGGCCTGTCAACCGAAAATAAAGGGATGCCTCAAAGATAAATTGAATAATAATGGGAAATCGAGGTTAAAAGTACAAACAATTTTTGTATTTAAAAGCAGAGTTGTTTTAAAATGGTCGTTCAACACAAAGACATACCTTTGTCTACATTGAATTCAAACGAAAAATATTAACACATTTATGTGCATTTGTTCGTAATCAAGCCAATTCCCGTCATTTAAAACATTAAAAAACTAAACGCGATTTCATCTCAGCGACAATAAAGAAACTTGTCAAAAATATAGGGAAATCAGAGGTATTTGTGACAGAGTGAGGCTGAGATTAGGGAACGTTCAAGTATTACGTAACGCAATTTGGGGGGCGGGGGGGTCTTGTAAAACGTTACGGTGCGTTATAGGAGCGGGAGGGGGTATTGGAACAGCACGTTACGTAACTTTTTTATTTTTATAAAAAACTATGAAATTAAAATGTCCCAAGTTTGCAACACTTTTCGTTTAATGTTTTACGGGAATCCCTCGATTGTATTGTACGTGATTGAATTGTTAGCAATTAAATTGTTTTTACATACCTTATTATTTCATTAATATATGGCTAAATAAATAACATATAACTTAAAAATCTCTTTCTTTTGTTTATTATTATTGCAAACGCGATCAAAACAATAACAAAGGTATTTTAACGCCTTTTCGGTACTTTGCGCAACAAAATAATTGTGACTTTTAGGTAAAAATGGTCACTTAGATGTTACGTAACATTTAGGGAGGGGGAGGGGGGTACAGAAAAACGTTACGATGCGTTACATGGGGGGAGGGAGGGTCTAAAATCTACAAAAAATGCGTTACGTAATACTTGAACGCTCCCTTAGACTGTGAACGAATTGCCCTTGTTGTCGTCGCTAATTACGTGTTCATTTTGTTCTATTCGATCTTTCCCACATCTCCCAAAAATTTGCAAAGCGCATCATCTTCACAAACACAAGAAATGACTTGGTATCAAAACAACACACTTAATTTAAAATATGCATGAAGTGTATACCGGCTGTCACAAAGAGAAATCTTCTTTTCGCTGTTTTTCACATCCTTATGCACAATCCCCTCTTCTTATATTCACAATTTCAGTATAAAACGAATATTTATGTTAAAAGCCTTTAAGTAGGCTTGTTTGTCCACATCACGGGAAGTAACGGTATTTGTTATATTTTATATAGATATATTTGTCATGAAAATCTTTTCTCGTGTAAAAATTCTGCAAAAATATGGTTAGAATAGAATTCCTTTTAATCCCTCAAATTATTTCACGAGTCAAGGCTATTGTATGCTTACCTAGAAGTAACCTGTTCTCTCGAAACTTCAAGACTCCTGGGTGAAAAAATGGGCCATTTATTTATTTGAATTTACTTAAATCCTGACACATTTGGCAATTCATTGATTGGTAACAAAAATCCGTAACAAATCTATTAATAAGAAATCTTGGCCAAAGAGTTAGCATCACTATACAACATGGCAATGCTGCCAGCCTTTTGGGCACTTTTCTGGTTGACAGCGATGCGGACGAATTTTTAATACCCTATGATTCATTTCTTTATTTTTTATATACATGTACATATTATTAATATTATTTCAAGTCTGTTAGCATATATTATGTAAATATTTTCTGAACTTGGTAATTAAATCCTCAATGTTAACCTTAAGTGACAATTTGACGGAGACCTCGGAAGGGCTTCTTGTTTCGTGTTATCTTGTCAATCGAACACAAGGACAACGAGGACTCTTAGGAGCATCGTAGAAGAGAGCGTTCTCTTGATTACATAATGTCTTTGTCAACAAGTCTTTGAGATTGACGTCATTATATTCACTCCGGACCCACCATACCCCTGACCATACCCCTGGGGGTTGGGTGGGACTGAACCATACCACCATAGAGATGTGCCACTCCAGTTCCATTACGTATATACCTAAATTTTTAAGATTGGAACTACTGCAAATAACAGGTAGGTTAGTAATAAACCTCACACTATTTCAATTTTGGCGAACGGGAATATTATTTTGTCAATAATCGAATTATCTTTTATTTTATTATGAAACTCATGCTACTAGGTATTTTTAACCCTGACACAGCCCGAAGGCGTCATCGCAGACCGCGTGGAAGGTGGCGAGACAAGCTGGTGGCTTGGTAAAAGGTATGATATTTATTTATTAAATGATGACTCGCCAACGACTTATTCGCTATAAGTACACATAATGGATCTTGCAGTAATAATTGTAATAAACAGTGGTTCATAATTAACCCTGAACTGAAATAGCTGGAAATCATGGGGGAGGCCTATGCCCAGCCGTGGGATGATGCAGGCTGACTGTGACCAATAACAAACCAGAAGACATTTTCATTGTAGATTGTTTTCATAATTTAGTATAAGCTAGTCAATCATGTTGATGACCGATGAGTAATATTGAAACGAAAAAAAAAAACATATTTCCCAAATAAACCTTTTATTTTGTCCCGGACGGACGGTTGATCGGGTCCTTTTAATCTCCGGAAATTGCCCCATCTTCTGTATTCAGGTTTGTTGTAACCTTTTTAAAAGTAAGGAACCGATTTTTATTGTCCATTCGGAAGCACTGTTTTTTTTTTAACTGGCAGCAAATCGTTAATCGAGTCAATGATTATTTAGGTATGTGAAGACTAAAATCTATTGCTAAGTTTTAAAACATCACATAACTCCTTTTTATGTTCCATTTTGATTGGAGTCTCCTAACACAGGCTTTGTGTAATAAAACTACCAGCGGTCGTTGACCGCTAAAAAAAGTGTTTAGGTATCGATGTGATCATGACATTTGCAGAGTTTCGCTAGCTAATCTAATTTGATCCTGTATACAATAAATGCTTTAGGTACAGCCAATAAAAGAGGTAAGTATGCAGGATCGTCGGATATAGTTGAAGTTTAGTAAGAAACCGACGGATGTTCTCGAATGAAATTTAATTTTATTAATAGAAAACAAACAGCTCATTTATCAAATTGAATTTCAGTCGACAACATCCATCGGTTTCTTACTAAACTTCGACCATATGTCCGTAGATTTCCCCCCGGAGTTTAGAGAATGTGCAGATGTTTTTTGTAGCAACGTGGAACATAGAGGTATTATAGACAAGATGTATAATAGTATAGTTAATATCTTACAAAATGCAGCATCAAATTGCTGTAAAAGAAAATTAAATAGTTTAGAAAAGAAAAAGCCCTATGTTACTGGCTGGAACAAATATGTAAAAACGACTCATGGCGACGCTCGACTTTGGTTTCAGGAGTGGGTTTCTAATGGAAAACCCACAAATGGTCCTCTTTATGAAAATATGTGTAAATCGCGTGCTGCGTTTAAATCAAAGCTTAAATGGTGTCAGAACAACCAGACACAAATAAAAATGGACATTTTAGCAACACAACACACAGCTAAGAATTTCAGCCAATTTTGGAAGGAAACCGGTAAACTGAGTCCAAGGTCGGGCGTTCCAGTGAGCGTCGAGGGTAGTAGTGAGCCCGACCAGATTGCCAGCCTGTTTAGGGAGCATTTTAAGGTCTGCTCGCCTGCGGCTATAGGGGAAAAAGGAACTGAGTCACATCAGGTACGTACCGGGGACACGATCGTACGGATTACAAGTGGGGATGTCGCGCAGGCGGTGAAAGGCATGAAACGAGGTAAATCCCCTGGCCATGACTCATTAAGCATTGAACATTTGCAACATGCAGGCGGTCACTTGCCAAGGGTGCTGGCCATGCTTTTCACCTTCTGCGTAGGGCACTCATACTTACCTGATGCATTGATGAGAACTATAGTTGTTCCTATTATTAAGAACAAGACAGGGGACGCGTCTAGTTTGAGTAATTACAGGCCTATATCGCTCGCAACTGTTATTGCTAAGGTACTGGATAGTGTGATTGAGAAACATTTAGATAATAATCTTAAATTACATGACGCTCAGTTCGGATTTCGAACTGGGCTGTCTACTGAAACAGCTATATTGAGTCTCAAGCACACTGTCCGGTATTACACCAGCAGGAATACACCGGTTTACGCCTGTTTTTTAGACCTGTCAAAGGCGTTCGATCTGGTTCTTTATGACAAGCTGTGGCAGAAGTTATCGAGTGAGACTGATCTTCCTCACGAATTCACATCGCTCCTTAAATATTGGTATGGCAATCAGCATAACAATGTCAGGTGGGCGGGATCACTGTCGGATCCGTACAGGCTGGAGTGTGGCGTAAGACAGGGTGGTCTGACTTCGCCCAAGCTCTTTAACCTGTACGTGGATCGGCTGGTCCGTGAGCTCAGCAGCACTCAGGTAGGTTGCTCGATTGATGGTGTTTTTGTTAACAATATAAGCTACGCCGACGATATGGTGCTGCTGAGCCCATCGATCAGTGCCCTCAGGCGTTTAATAAAGGTATGCGAGTGCTATGCGGGGGCCCATGGGCTCAGGTATAACACGGCCAAAAGTGAGGTGATGGTGTTCAAGTCCGGTACGAAGAATTATGACAACGTACCTCAGGTCACATTGGACGGCACTGCTCTCAAAAGAGTGGCACAGTTTAAGTACCTGGGCCACTGGGTCACCGAGGACCTCGCAGATGATGTAGATATAGAAAGGGAACGCAGGGCATTGTCAGTAAGAGCTAATATGCTGGTCCGTAGGTTTGCACGCTGTACTGCACAGGTAAAAATAACTTTATTCAAGTCTTACTGTCAGTCATTCTATACGTGCAGCCTATGGGTGAAGCATACGCAGAAGACTTACAATGCCCTGCGTGTCCAATACAATAACGCGTTCAGGATGTTGATGGGGTTGCCACGCTTTTGTAGCGCATCAGGTATGTTTGCAGACGCTCAAGTGGATGGCTTTCAAGCGATACATCGCAAAAGAATTGCGTCTCTGATGCGCCGCATACGGGGCAGCCCCAACAGCTTCCTGCAGCTTATTGCAGGGAGAATGGATGTGGATTGCTCGTTCATGGAGCATTGGACAAGGCTACATGTGCGAGTAATGCGGTCCTGAATCCATTATTTCTTTTATTATTTATTTGGTTAATTTCTTGTTTTAGTTATTAAGTACTAACATAGGCTAAATAAAATTGTTACTAACACAGTGGACCATCGTTGTCTTATAAATAAATAAATTATTATTATTATTATATGTGACGATCCGGCACACTTATCTCTTTTGTTGACTGTACACATTTCTTTGTAATAAAGATATCTACCTACTTTTGGTCAGATAAGTTTCTGTGCAACATTAATCATTTACATAAAAAAACCAATCTGACCAAAAAATTGTAAACAAAAAATATTTCCCTACAGCTCCATGTTTAAAATATTTTTACTGCGCTTCAGATACTCGTACCTAGGTATGTTCACCGACGGTTGATTGGAAGACCAATGAAAACGGACGGACGCACGGAAATTGGAAATCTCATGGCGTAATAGAAATTTCACTGTTCAACTGCAGTATGCAGCTTTTTGAATTTCCACTGGGCCGTACTTTGACATGTATCTTTCGTGAATTGCGGAAAAAGAAGTTGTTCAAAACTTTCCTATTTTCGTATTTTTATCTTTCTTGTTTTTTATAAATCGATATATTTTATAAATCGATATTTTTATATATATTTTATAAATCGATATTTTTATAAAGCTTTTTTATAAAAGACTATAAAATATCTTTCTTATTATTCCGGTCGAGCGCCGTGTACAGTAGGCACATGAAATCTCGGGAGCGTGGTATTCAAAAATGATAAATAAATGTGGATATGAATAATATGCCTGTAGGTATCTAATTATAATTTATAGAAGCACATCTAGAATGGAGGGTCTCCTCCACACTAGATTTTGAAGTCGGAGCACTCTGACTCCGACTTCAAAACCGCATTCCTGCGTTCTCGTGAACTGTTATACATACACTAACTTTAAAGTCTTCTCAGATACATCAACACAGCGTGTTGTACGAAATATAGTGGCTTAAAGGTTCACGTTCCGTAGCTCAGGCTTAAGAGCGGATACAAGAAATGATTGATGGATGCAAAAGCAGTGGCAAGAGCGATCTATTTTCAGGAAATTACGACGTTCCCCTAATGTAGGACTCTAAGCGTCTCGTCTACTAGACGTTGTGAGGGCTATTAAATTAGTAATACACTAACTTACACATAAGTAACTAAATTAAACCGATGAGCTCCAAGCCACGGTATAATTATCCATACAGTATTGTGACTGGGCCCTGTTCTAGAATGAGTTACCTACAGCCGCGTGGTACTGAAAGAATCGCGGATTTGAAAGAATCTTTTGCATTTGATAGCCTAGTTCTTGAAGAAGGCTACGGGCTATTTAATATCACGCTAGCGCCCATAAGAGCCGAGCTAAATGAAAAAAGTCAGAAAGTGAAATCAAAGTAATAGCGCGGGCAGACGATGCTATGCGACGGGATGGGTTGGGGAACAAGAAATTTCACGCGGACAAAGTCGCGGGCAAAACCTAGTACTCTTCACATTGGTCCACGTGCAAATATAATAACTTCAAACCCACACACGAGACATAATCACTCACTGACCTTTCTTGATAATTTAATATCCCACAAATTGTGACAACCGTAGAGCAGCTCCGGTCACAATTCAATGTAGATTAGATTTCGGGATGCGCAAATATCCTTTATCCCTTGAGATTAGACTCGGAGAACCGTATCCGGGATATTGTGAAGAATATAGATCTAAGCGAAATGTTACGCGAGCTGAATGTAGAATGTACATTACACACACACAATACACGCACAATAAATAAAAAAAAAAAAGAAGAATGTTTGCGTCCACGGTGCCGAAGATCCGATAGTAATGGTATGAAAGGACGTTTTGAGTCCTTTTTATTAATAACTGGCTGCGCCCCGCGGTTTCACCCGCATAAGTTTCGATCCCGTTGGAATATCGGGATAAAAAGTAGCCTATATGTTAATCCAGGGTGTCAGCTACCTCCATACCAAATTTTATCAAAATTGGTCCAGCCGTTTGAGCGTGAAGAAGTAACAAACATATAAACACACACACACTCACACACACACTCACAAACTTTGGCCTTTATAATATTAGTGTGATAATGAATGTCGATGGCTATAAGAGTAGGGGAAGACCAAAATGACCGATAGATGGACTGTGTGAATGATGATAATTATGGTTAGCAACGGGGTGAATACCGAGATGACGACTAATAGAGAAGTCATGATCTTCCTGCCCTTATCCTTTGTTACTTGGGGTCGGCGTAACACGTTTTCCTATTCCATTCTCCCCTGTCAACCGTCATGCTATCATTCATTCCCTTCTCTCTCATATTATTCCTCACACAATCCATCCATCTTTTCTTCGGCCTTTCTCTACCTCTCCATCCATCAACATGTATATTCATCACAAAGAGTGATGATAGTCACATACGTTTCGTCCCTTCTCATCACATGCCCATACCAGTGAGAAGAATGGAAGAAAAAGACATGCGCTACCACCAAATAAATAAGGATAAGAGCAGGCAGGAGAATAACGAGTCCTTTTTATTGATTCTTTATGAATAATACCTACACAAATACAAACTGATTGGTGACTCAAAGAGAAATATGGATCCGAGGCGGTACAAAGCCACGAATAATGACGGTGCTGTGTATGTGAAAGCGTAGTGTGAAAGTGGATAAAGAAAAAGAAGTGTATTTATAAGTATCGTAGCACGTGGCGTTTTGTAGTTTTGTTTTTGTTATTTCCTTATGAAAAATGGCGAGAGTTTGTGTGTTCCTACTTGTATATTTTTGTATTTTCACTTCAATACATTTTGCTTTTTTAACTTCGAACCGGAGTTAATAAACCGTACAAATTGAACCTGGCTTTACAAACGTTAAGGTTGGAAGTGATTCCAAAGCAATACTCAGGAGAAATACATTTCTAGTGTATACTTAGGAAGACCGCAGACGACAGACTTTTAGGGATCCGCTGTAAAATACGGAACAGTTTTATAGTCGTCGTTTCCAGATATGCAGGGTTACTTGTAATTTCGGCGTATATCCGTCAGGAGCTGAAAGAGGGGGCCAAAATGCACCAATTGAACCCCCATTGTATGGCCGAAATTCAATAGATTTCGAGATATTTGAATTTTATGCGTTTTTCGATATAATTCCAAATCGAAACTTACGCAGGTGTAACAGCGGCTGCTAGTAATAATATAATAAATGTGAAAGTTTGTGAAGTTGTTTGGATATTTGTTACTCAATTACGCGTAAAACTTTGAACAGATTTGGATAAAAATTGGCACATAGATAGACTATTTCCTGGATTAACACATAGGACTTTTTATCCCGATATTCCCACAGGATCGAAACTTACGCGGGTGAAACCGCGGGGCGCTGCTAGTGGGACGTAAACATAACTGGCCAAAAAGAGGGTGTTCTATAGGTACACCTCTACTTAACCTTTTGGGAAAACTAGGCGTATTGATAAGTTGGACTGTCACATTCTACGTGAATGTGACACTCCTTGAGCGCAAAATGTCTAATCACCGTTGGCGATTTAATTGCCAAACATGTAAACAAATATGAGTGTGTGGGCATTAAAGTTATTTTTCCAAAAATAACTTTAATGCCCACACAATAAAGTTTAGTTTACACTACAACTTCAAATATTTTTATAATTATATATTTAAATATTTACGGGGGTGAGATGTTCAAATATGAACAAACCTCCATTAATAAATAAAGATTTTAAAAAAACTTTTTAGATAGTGCTAGTCACTCTGGAATCAAATTAATTACCAGTAAAATAAAGTTAATATTTGTTTAACTTGAAATAACAACAATAATTGGAAACACATTTGAATAGACCATATACCTACTGTCTATTTTCGGCCGACCAAAATCGGTCACCGACATCACCGACAGTCGGATCGAATGTCTGCTGTCATCTCCCTTGCCTGCCCAGTGGAACTAACTTCGTTACATTCCTACTTCCAACTGTAGTGCTCCACGAGATGGTAACAGGATAGCTTTCCAGAAAACACGGAATTTGTACTCGATCAAACAAGACCAGATATGTACGAGGTATATTAGGGTATCTTGGCAAATGCAATTTAATACATTGTCAGGAAATTGAAGCCAATGATGAATTTAGAGCTTAAGTACTCTTGATAAAAAACTCTATTTTATGGTGAAATTATTAAACTAGAAAATTTTGTTTTTTTTTTAAATTTCTTTGGAAAATGCTAAAGTGAAAATGTGCAGTTTAGATACAAGTTGCAAAAGTATATCTTTACATATTATTTTTATATTTGTAGGTCTTAACCCTGCAAACGATGTGGAGCGACGATTTTCATGAGTAAAGGTCTCTCCTTTATTAATTAAAATCTCTCTCTTTCTTGTTTCGAAGTTGCGGCGAACAAATTTTTGGGTGTTTGCTAAGTGAAATCATGCTTATATATGCATCATTGCTCATCTTTTGCGACTACTTATAATTTGCATAGATCTCGAAAAAAAACCTGGGTGACACCCGGACAAGATATATTGTAAACATTTTGATTTACATTTGTTAGGAATCTTAAAAAAACTTTTTACAAAAAAAACAACCGACTCGAAGTCTGTTGTTTTTTGTTTTTATTTTTCTCTTTGTACCTACCTACCTCAAACAAATTCATATAACACTACTTGCTATGTGAATATCAGTGACAGTGTGTACTTACATTTTCTTTCTGCGAACACAATATACTTAGGTATACATTCAGACTTTTATGACAGGGCAGACATAATTGTGTCGGTACCTAACCTACAATATACCCCAATAAAATAGTTAAGTATATTACCTCGCTAGGAGGTAGAGTAGAGCCCCTTTAAGATTTCCATCAGACTCCTGTCTGTCCCTGGATTAATGTGTAAGGGCTTAGAAACGGGGCTTTCCATACATCTTGCGGACAGTTGACTGTATCTGAGATTACACAACCTTGGTCCTGGAGAGTCCAATTGTCTGCTAAGATCCCATCTGTCAACAGGAAAACTGCGGGAATTCAGTGGGTTGAGCCAGTGGAGTGTACTTAGTTTAGGTTGGTAGGGTCCGATAAAAGACGCTAATATGGCGCCTGAATGATGAATGCCAATGAAAATACCATAAAAGATATTGCTAGTTGATTTGTACGCCGTTAAGGCAAAATGACACTATCCTAGAACAAGTAGTAAACACAAAATTCTTGGGCATAATAGTGGATCAAAACTGCAATTGGAAATCACACATCAACTACGTATGCGATAAGCTAGACAAATTCGTATACGCAATAAAACGTCTTCGATCAACAGTGTCAAGTGCCGCAGCAGTTACTGCATATTACGGATACGTAGCGTCTGTGCTGTCATATGGTCTAATACTATGGGGCAATTCAGTTGAAGTTTTAATGGCATTTCGGGTACAAAAGAAGTGTGTCAGGGCAATTTCTGGCGTCTGGTTTTTGGACAGCTGAAACCTTTATTTAAAAAACTTCACATTTTGCCATTACCCTGTATGTACATCAAGGAACTATGTATGTTAGTAAAGCAAAATCCGCGCTATTTTCGCATGCAATCAGAAGTGAGCAACAAAAAGGCTTCTGCTAGAAATAAATACAAACATGAATTAAATGTACCTCAATGTAAATTGCAAATATTTAGGAGGAATGTATATGTTAGTGCCATTGTGTATAACAAGTTACCAAACTCATTTAAGGAACTTCCCATCCCCATGTTCAAGAAAAAGCTGACAAGTTGGTTATTGGATAATTGTTTTTATGACATTGGTGAATATATGGAATATTGTAAAAATCCAAGATGACATGTACTTAATTTTGACATTGATTTTAAAGTAACGACTACCTTATTATAATAATTCATATTGGACATATTTTTAATCATTAAATCTTATAATATTAATTGTACTTAGTTATATAAAATGACATTTGTATATTTGTACACCATATGTTACGGTAGAATGTGTAGAACTTAAAAAATATTAACACCATACTATGTAAAACTACATTCTTACAAATAAATAAATTCAATTCAATTCAACGTGTACATTTACAATGTAACATCTTGCATGCCATGTCGCTCATTTGGAGAAACATCGACGTAACTGCTACTTTACTTTTCTTAACGTATTGTTTCTCCTAACGTACCTAAATACAAGTTCTAAGTGCTTTGTCATATTTAACTCATTTTTGGGAAAAAATACATTTACGTCGTTTCTTCAAATGAGCGATGAATGTATACCTACCATAAAAATGTAAAAAAACAGTATATCTGTGGTGTATACCATAGATATAAAGGGCAGGTATAGACTCATGTTTTGTACAAATAAATTGTCTTAAGGGGCTTACATGACCTAAAGCGCGGTCACTGTCAGACTGCATAGAAAAGAAAGAGAAGCGCGATGACACAAAACTGGTACTTTATTGTAAAATATGAAGAAATTATCTATTTACAAAAAAATAGATAATTTCTTCATATTTTATGGCATATTTTTAATAATAATTAAAAAAAGACAATCAAGAGGTGTATTTGAAGATTTTTTTGATGCATTAATGTATCTTTAATTATGATTTGAGTTTCATCACAGTATTAAAATAAGACTTGAAAATATCTTAATTTTTTTTTGTCAAAATTATTTACGGTTTAAGAGATACACAGCTTTAAAAAAACAACTTATTGACCGTTTGCAAGGAATCTCCGCCTTAAAAATTTTTCTTACCTTTTGAGTATGAATGTCGATGGCTATAAAAATAGGGCAACACCAACGAAACGATGGATGGACTGTGTTAATGATGCTATGGTTAGATAGCGGGTGACTACCGAGATGACGACTAAGGACCCTATCTCACTAGGACACCAATGGCGGCGAAACCATGGTACTGCCAAAAAATGTATAGTTGATTGCGCATCCGATTGGACGCCTGGTGAGATACCCACCATAACTGTATATATTTGCCACGATGGTGTCCCAGTTAGATATAAGCCTAATAGAGAAGTATTTTAGAAAACGACATACAATGCGAATGCATGCAATGGCGCTAGCCGTTTTGCGTGAATGTGACGCATGTTTCCCTCTACCTTTTTTTATTTACTTTTTGTGTTTATGTTCTTTTTTGCGTCATGTACACAAATAAAAGTATTTTCTTTCTTTCTTTCTTTACTTGTTGCGCCGACACCAAATATATTAGGATATAAGAGCAGGATGATTGATGACTATCTTATCTTATGGACGACACTCAGACTATAAATGATACAGTCTAAGCTATTGGATAAAGATAGGTAGGTACTGAAAAGGTGGCTGGAATTTACTGGATGCGGAAGGCGGAGGACAGGGTGTCGTGGCGCGGCCTGGGAGGAGCTAATGTCCAGCAGTGGACTGCAACGGGTAGAGTTGATTGATTAAGGTAGGTACTGCCATCAGGTAATTTGATACCTGCAGAAACGGTAAAATTTTCTCATTGTTTGTCTTATTTCTTTTTAAGTATATTCATGTATATTTATTTGTGCTTATATTTGTATGTAATTAGGTATATATTATATTCATAGTTTTAATAGGTTTATGCGTATCTCTATATTTAAAATATTTATTCCTCAATGTTCATGATTGCACCTACCACTGTTTGTCTCTGCTTCACCCAAAGCTTGACTGGTAGAAAATGCCTATGGCATTAAGTCCGCCTCTGTACATTTATGTGCTTGAACTATTACAATAAAAAAAAATCACGTTTAAAAAAAACAATATACTTTTGCAACCAATGAAAATTAATCGTTTAGATTAATTTCAGTCACGTTATCACGCTGCTTGGCAATAACTATCGGATACTACGTAAAGCCTTTGTAATAAGAGACCTCGCCAACCTCCCTAGGGTAGAAAACTCGTTATAGTTATTATGACAAATATTTAACTTTTTGTTTGAACAAATATTATCTGAACATTGTAGCCTCCGGGGAACTCTGATAAGAGACAGTTCATTTTCTTAATAGGCCCGGTTTTATATTTATTAGATTTATAATCGAGAACGAAAGCGGAGGGAATCAAATTACCTTCCTATTTAGTTTTATTTAGATTTCCAGAATAATAACACAGTAATAACTACGTAAGAGAATTGGATATAGGTACCTAGGTATTGTGCACGCAAAATTAGCGATTTTAGCAAAGCAAACCCCGGCTTCCGTTTTATATGTGCCCAAGCCTAGTTCAGTAGCGGACTTCTTACTTTCCATAACCTATTGGTTACAATATCTACTTATTTAGGTGAGTATAGGTACAACGTATCTAAGTAACGTAAGTGAAAATACCTTCTGGCACTCCCAGGAATCGTAGTCAAAGTCGCAAAACTCAAACTCAACCAACTTGCAACCGACACACTGTACTGGCAAGACACGATAAAATGAAATTCTTCCGCTGAGGTATCGCTGTTTGGTGCCAGAATATTTTATTTCTTTTATTCTACGTTTAGATTTGAAATTGGAAAATAGCAGCGCCATTTTAGGTCACGAACGTCAGTAGTCGTTTCCCGCGCCAGCATTTTGATAAAATCGGTCCCGCCCGGCAAGGCAATACATTTTTAGAGCCACCATAGTTGTTTACAGTACCCAATTTCCACACAAAATAGAAGCCGTCGAGTTGTTATTAGTATCACGTCCTTAAACCTCACAGGATTATTCGCATCACGCTTTCGGATAGCTTTATCACAGTTATCATGTTGACGCAGCCTCCCTCTTCCCTTTACGTAGTTAGGTAGGTACCTATAAGTATTATTTGTCCCAGACACTCGTTAAGAAATTAAGTTAAATAAGAAATTTGTTTGTGTTTAGAGCTTTGTTTAATACTAAGGATAAACTTGGAAAATTATGTTTAGTTAGGGACTGAATTAAATTGTTCTAAGTTCTAAGAAAACCGTTTTATGTCTAGCTAGCAAAATGTAACAAGTCCACCAAAACCAAGACCTCACATAACGCTTTCACTGTTTAAAAAAGTTATCTAACATAGAGCCCAGCCCATAGCTCTATAAACCTTGCATCTTGACCAAAATGTAGGTATGACTTGGCTGTCCCGTTGAACTATTGTATGATGATGATGACACACTTGTTTTTGGCTCGTCGTGGCGGGGGCACGCGACACGTCGACGCGTAGTCATCTTCACGCGTCGTCGCGTATTTCGCGGGATAAGCTAACATGCCGCGTTTTCTATTAAAGCTTCATGATTTCTACATTCGTTTATCTGATTACCCATATTTAAGTTTCATTTTTATAATAGATAAACAAAAAGTAAACCCTTAGCCCACTTGCGCACGAGCGCTTATTTTACCACGCCCTGGAATTACAACTCTCAGCGCTAAGCAGAGTTGAAAACACAGTGCGCGGAAAAAACGTCATGGAAAAAAGCGCTCTTGCCAATGTGGGCTTATGAAGTGGAGATTTGTTTGTGGAACTTTAGTAATAATTCACAAGTTATTATAAATTGTTAATAAAGGTTAATATGGATAGGTCCAGGACTTACCTACCTACCTACTGGAACGAAAATTTGTAACAAACTGTCAAAGGCATGTCAATTTGTCAACTGCTTCTTCTTCTGGGTGTCGATGGCAATCTAAATGGACTCTGCCCAGAATTCGGCTACGTGTTTGGCGCCATCACTAGCGTCCATCAGTTCTTGTAAAGGCGGACGTTCATACCTATTCGTGCTTCCACATGCCTCACCACGGATGTGAACGTCACCACACTGCGAATCATGCGATGAGCGCCTTCACGTGCAGCTGACGCGATAATATTTTGCGAATGTAATAATATGAGAACAAAGGGGACAGTTGTGTCCCATCGTTTGTGGAACAACACCACAACTCATTAGATCACTTGACAGGACTTTAATTTTGACACGTCGCCGTCGTCGGTCGTCTCGGAAATCAATGTCGTCGAGTCGTTGATTTTCATTCCAGCGACGGGTGCTAGTTAATCAAATGCAAATTTGAGTTTCAAAAATTACTTTAATTTAACTAAATTACAAGTTGATTATAGTAAATATTTTCAACATATAAATTGTCGTTTTCCTTCAGTCACGCGTAGCCAATGGCAGTATGAAATGTTTGAACACACAAACGACAGACGCAAGACCAGTCTATACAAGTAAACCTTCCAATATACTACTACCCTACTATAATAAAAATGAAATGCTGTTTGTTGGCAAGCGCATCACTTGAGTACGGCTGGACCGAGTTGGCAATTTTTTTGTTTTAAAATATTCGTAATAATCCAAATCAGGTACCTATTTATAGAAAGCAAAATTGGAAGTTTCCCGGAAAATATTCAAAATTCGGGAAAAACTGAAAGTCCTTTGTATGAATTGTCGAAATGTGGACTGGGCAACGTCAGTCGGGTCAGGTAGTTTATTATGGAATAGCTTCTGCCCGCGACTTCGTCCGCGTAAAACTTCTTGTTCCTCCGACCCAACCCGTCGCACCGCATCGCCTGCCCGCGCTATTACAATTGTAGATACCTAAGTACTTCTTGTTCGCGTTCTTTTTTTACTTTTTTTTTACTCCGCTCCTCAGAGTCCTGGCGTGATGTTAAATCGACTGGTAGTTCCAGAGATTAGCGCGTTTAAACAAACCAACTCTTCAGCTTTATTATTAGTATCTATAGATAGATATCACGAGGTTTTTTACAATGTAACTGGAGGGTAGATCGTAATTGCATCCTCAAGATTATGTGAATGACGTCACAGGCAATAGGGAGTATTAATAATTAACAGACTTCCAAAAAGGTGGAGGTCATATGTTCGACTTTATGTTTTTTTTTATGTATATGTTCATCGATTACTCGAAGGCGGGTGGACCGATTCCAAAATTATTTTTTTTTGTTTGAAAGGGTCTCTCGAGGTGGTCCCATTATCATCAAATTGGAATCTGAGGAGAGGATCCCATGGAAATCGAGGGAAACCCTCAAATTTTATAGGCAAACCTATATCGATTTGGGTATTTTTTAAAGTAACTTGAGCATTTGCTCTCGGAAATCATCATTTGGTAAAGTGGAGCTGATGATGAAGACCACACGTGGCCATCGCAACAATATTTCACGGATTGCGATTCGATTACTTTAATATGGTTGCTAAGCAATTTATGCTCGTCACAATGCGTATGGTGGAGTTTGAGTGGTTGTTGGAGTTCTCCTGGTAAGAACCAGGAGAACTCCTCAACAATTAACGTCCCAGCATCGGGAAAAGCAATATTTTGTAAGATGTGATGAGCAGTTGACATTAGGGTTTGAAAGGGAATGCTCTCGAGGTGGTAGGGTACAACTAAAATGTGAAAAAAAGAACTTTTTTACAAAAAAAAAAAAAAAACAACTTCCAAAAAAAAACACTACAATTTGAAAAATAACTTTAATTTCGGAAGTCGGTGTCTTTGGTTCCGCATTTTCGTTTATTGACACCGACTTCCGAAATTAAAGCTAGCTTCAACTTTCTGACTAACTGACAGACTATTTAATTTTGACAATTCAAAAGTAAAGCCTGTACAAGGTTTAATTGAAATAAATGCTTTGAGTTTGAGTTTGAAAGTTATTTTTCATTTGTAGTTTTTTGTGGAAGTCGGTTGTTTTTTTTTTTAAAGAAACTTTTTATTTAATAAGTAGGATACTCGTCGAGGTAAGTCGTTTGTGTGTAAATAACTCGACGCTTAATTCAAATACATTGTCTCATTGTGCGCTATTTCAGTAGTAGGTAGATCAATAAAGATAAGTAAGTATGTAATATATTTTTATATCATTATTTTACTTTGTAGGTACATCACTTAAATTCAACTAATAATTACTTAATATTCGTAGGTATATAATTACCTACTCTCCCCAAGTTTGTAAATGCAATACAAAGAGAAATGAACATGTTTGTAAAAGCTGAACAAAGTACCTACTTACCGACCTTTCATGCATAGTATTTCTATCGTACGAAGCGAGGCGCGCTTTACTTGTGGTAACCAAGTCTACAAGCACGCTGTGAATGTACAGACGCCAGCACATCAAGCTACTACAATCTGTCAAATTTCTTTAATAAATTTTCAACTTTATCGCTAAAGAATAAGGTTCAAAGTTGATTGGGAAAATTTGACAGTTTCGGGTAGCTTGATGTGCTGGCGTCTGTACCAGTTGTTTACCACAAGTAAAGCGCACGTCACTTCGTGTGATTCAAATAGGTACTGTACCTAAAAGGTATTTTGAGATCATAATCAAATAAATGATTAGTAACACAGAAAATCAGTCCGAAGCAAGAGCTCTTTTTTCACTATAAAAAGATAAATGGACCTGAATAAGAACACATTGGGGCCGATTTTGATGTTCACAAACTAAACTATATTTAAGTTCAGGCATCTTTTTCTTTTTATCTCATTAAGACAAGGACAAAAGATAAATATTAGTTTAGTCCTGTCAAATTAGTCGGCGCCTGGCGCAAATTGACGTATTTTGTAGCAAATTTTTTAATCTCATCTAAAGTTGTCTATGGAGTATCTTAATTTGACAGGACTAAACTAATATTTATCTTCTGTCCTTGTCTTATTGAAATAGAAAGAAAAAGATGCATGAACTTAAATTTAGTTTAGTTTGTGAACAACAGAATCGGCGCCCTTATTTGGCTGCCTTTCATTAGAAAGAGCTCATGCCAAACTGGCCGCACAGGCGTAACGGACTTGTAACAGTTGTAACATCATCGAATACGATAATAATTGTAGGCTAAAAAGCTTACAATTTTACTAAATAGTTTGAAAACAAACAACGAAATATAAATTATCCTTACATATTATAAAAAAAAGTCGCCGAAATGCCTGTACGCGCATAACTTCCGAATGACTGCACCAAATTGGATAATTCTTTTTTTGCTGTGTTCGGTGTTGCCAGGACAAGGTTTGTATGAAAGAAATTTTCGGAAATTCGAAAAAAAAATTGCACCCGTGGGAAGATGGAGCAGGCCGATAGTATTCTTATAAAAAGAGTAAGTATAATACTAAATAGAGTGAGTATTGAGCTCTCCACTTCCCACGTACGTGGGAAGTGGAGAGTTCAATACTCACAACACCCAACATATCGCTCATTTGGATAAAAATCGACGTAACTCCTATTTCACTTTCTTTTTACTTTTTCTTAACGTAAATTTACGTTTCTAAGTGATAATATTTAACTGATTTTTGGAAAAAAAATACATTTATGGACGTTGATATTTCTCCAAATGAGCGATATACAGGGTTATTGGTAAAACATTAACAACCTCTTAAGAGGTCATTACACTCATCATTATAATCAACTTTTACTATGGGACCAAACTTGAAATCGCGAAAACAAAATCAGCTGTTCCCTACAATTATGTTCGTATAACTCGTCAAAATGTAGGGAACAGCAGAATTTTTTTTTCGCGATTTCAGGTTTGGTCCCATAGTAAAAGTTGTTCATAATGATGAGTGCAATGACCTCTTAAGAGGTTGTTAATGTTTTACCAATAACCCTGTATGCAAATCACGTTTTCTTCCCATGAGGGTAGGCAGAAACTACAGAACGCCACCTGCTACGATCCTTACATATTCCTTATGCTTTAGTTTATTTCACTTATTATAGTTCCTATATTATTATTCCACTTATCTTAGTAAATTTTGTAAATTCTACTTTTTTTATAAGCCTCTAGACTGTCCTACTCTTTGGTAAAGACAATCCTTTTCAATTCTCTCAATTTTCGAAGGACAACATCTAAGATGTCCCGCTGTTTTACATTTTTACCTAATAAATAGTAAGCACTAACTACTGTGCTTACAGCGTGGTCGACGAGAGAATGCGTTGTTGACACCCTGTCAGTTTCATACAAACGAATACAACAATCAGCCTATAATGTTCCCACTGTCGGGACGCAGGCCTGCTCTCTGAGGGAGTGGGCCATAATCCACCACGCGGGCCCAGTGCGGGTTGGTGGGTGTCACATGTTTTCGAATTGTTGGTTCTAGGACATGCCGGTTTCCTCACGATGTTTTCCTTCACCGTTTTGCGCCTGTCAGGGTTCGAACCTACGACCTACAACTCGTAAGTCGGGGGCGATACCACTGGGCCACCACTGCTCCTACTACCTGTCAATACTAGAATTGTCGCACTGAAAGGTGTCAGGAACGCATCATCTCGACGGCTGGATTTTTCTACGGTATGTTATGAGAATGTAAACAACAAGTAAAACAATAAATAAAAGTTACATAATTTAGAATCTGACGTCGATATTTGAGGATTCACAAAGTATTATAGACTCATTTTGCGTGAACTTACGCCGCCGTCCCCGAACAATATAATGATCCCTATGTTATCGTGAGTAGCAAGAACTATACACAATACTGTATACTTTTACAATATTCCAAAAATAAAGAAAATCACTCAACATAGTTGGGAAAAGGCAGTAGCTGATGATGATGGGACGAAAACCGCAGTTTAAAAATTTCCCATCGGTGTAAAAACAATAGGGCCTATACCCAAGTCATCATCTGCCTAGCCTTTGGGGGCGGCTTCCAGTCTAACCGGATGCAGCTGAGTACCAGTATTTTACATGGAGCGACTGCCTATTTGACCTCCACAACCCAGTGACTGGGTAGTACTAGGTATACTATGTATGTTTTTTTTTATTATTCTAAGAGATATAAACATGATTCTCTGTAATTAATTCATCTACTAGTACTTATAAAAATTTTATTTAAATTACCTAATAATATAATTAGCAAATGCCAACTGCCGATATTCATAAAAATACGACTTGTATACATACATCTCACTTTTATTAATGAACACTTGAAAGCTAATATTTAGTGAAGTATTAGCAGTACTAAAACCTGCGTGTTAGATCATAAAGCCTTTACGTCACTAAAACTATTACATTAATATATTTAAAGAAGGAAACAACAAGGTGCTGTCCGAGCATTGTAGAATGCATAAATGTAATAAAAGAAATACAGTACAAACAACTCCTTCCATCTTAAAAAAATAATATTACAAATTCTACCCTATATTATATTGTTGTCTGTGTCATTACGCAATAGTCTAGGTATACTATGAGGCGTCTAGTAGGCTACCTACGCTAAATTTAATCATAAGTTAGGAACTTTGGAGTAGCTACATAAATATGAACCTTAGTAAAATAAAAATAAAGAACAGATTATCACAGAATAAAATAAATTAGAAGTTTGGAGTAGTAAAAGTATTAAAATCACAGTTTATTTTCACGAGAAAGCTACGAGCTTGAGAGGCAATTTTGACCATACATCACTAAACATAAAACATACATTTAGCGTTAAACATAGTTATCGTCATCCTGTCTCTATCACCTTCAAACAAATGGTAGAAATATAAAGATATAAATACGTTTAGAGCTAAATATATTCAGTGATTTGTGGTGCAAGTGAGCCTTACTGCTACACCTCATCGGAACGCCATGCGACTTCGCCAGGTCGCACTGCTAACTAAATGTATACAGCTATATCGTGGTTGGCTCTCCTGGCCGCCTGGCCTGCTCCGCTTGGTCAGCCACAAAATGTATGGCGGCCAACCATACATTTTGTTGGCGACGCGGCCTGGCTGCGCCGCCATGGCGTCCCGGTGAGGCATGGCTCTTAATGTAAAGTTAATTGAAACCTAAAAACATAATATAATCATTACAAAATCAATGGCTAAAATTTTTTGGTATAATTCAACAGCTGCAGTTTTCCTAAGACCACAACACCCCGTAAAAGAATGTTAAATTTTAAATATAATAAATAGGTATCTTAAGACAGAGTTAGTTCCAATATTGGCATTTAGAATTTTCATAATGAGCTTCATTCAATGTTCAAATAGTGGATAAACATCTGTACTTTTAACTACATATAAATACTGAGATATATTTGGCAATTCAATGTTTATTATCAACTAGGTGCCAGGTTAGTATGTTATCAACTAAGTGCATGGGCTATGTTCAATATGGTTTTCTATACTTCCCCTAATCTACCCATTAAAGCAGCCTAAACCTATTTCTGTCATATATCACACACCCTGAATCAATTACACTGGTGTAGGTACATGTTCTGTCATTTTTAGGGTTCCCTACCCAAAGAGTACCAAAAGGACCTTAAAAATAGGCTCCACCTCTGTCTGTCTGAAATTTTCGCACAGTGTGTACTACTATGGCCGCTATAACAAAAAATAATAAAAATAAAATAAAGTTACATAAAGGGGTTTTTTAAACTGTAGTTTTAAAGTGTGTGTGTATTGTATTGTGGAACGGAACCATTCGTGTACGAGTCCGACTCGCATTTAGCCGCTTTTTTCTTAAACATTCAACATAAAATCTCCCTTCTTTCTTACAAAAAGCTATTAAATCTTTGAAGTTAGTAAGGCTAGATCGAAAATAATTGATATAATGATAACAATATTCTTATCACTGTGACAGCTTTTTGAAAATTACAAGCAAATGCTCAGATTAGTTATGAATGAAATTGTTATAAAAATCTAAGACCATTTTCATACAACTGTTGTACATTATAAAAACAAAAATTTATTTTTCCATTACAAAGATCTGGTTTGTACGGGAAGTTCAGTTCTAGAAGTAAAAGTGTCGATTAATTATAAGAGCTTGCTCATATTTTTTCAATAAATAAGTTTAGGTATTCAAAACTGAGTGTTAGCATGACAGCATAAATTTCAGAGTCCTATGCTGCATTGTTTATGGCCCAGAAGTAATAAATGATCCCAACAAAGGCAGTACCAAGCTAAAGAACAATAGCCACGTCTGGTATCATTATAGTACAGTTCTCATTTAGTTGTGGTGACTGGCAGTGCTTGTATTTCGGCTCCAGTTTATCTAGATCCACTTTGATTCCTTTCCTTTTAGCCATTTCTACTACGTAACTTTTCAGCTTCAGGTCACTGAAATAGATAAATAAAAATGATTAGTAATACGTAAGGGTTTCGGTATTTTAGTAATAAATTTTGTGTTAAAAGATTAACTTTAGCCCAGATGTTACTGAAACAATTTTTTCTAGGAAAGCCAAGAAAAGTGGCCTTTTAAAAGGTAAAGACCCAAAAACGCATAAGTAGGCGTACCTATACGTTTTTGGGTCTTTTAAAAGGCCCTTACCATTATCTGGGTTAAATCTTCTTACAATTGTAACTGTAGACAGTTCCACTTAAATCTGAGTGGTTTTTTCCTCAAAAGATCTTTTCAGACATTAACCTGTGTGGTCCTTAGATGACCTGACCAAGATTATGTCTGGATTTTAAAAGAGACTGTAACCTCTGAGTTTATTTTGGTTAAACACTGGTTGATTGGCTAAACACCAAACTAATCTAGTTTTAAAACATAATTTAATGTTGACAAGTAAAAGTGTTTTTTGAACCAATGTGCAGAAATAAATATCACTTAACTAAAGCAAGGAGTCTGCAGTCCCTTCAACAGTGCCAGATCGACTATCGGTGCATCGAGGTGCTGAAGTGTCTGTACGAAAACGCCACTATGTCAGTCGGACTCCAGGATCAGACCTCGAAACCTATCCTTCTGCAGCGAGGTGTGACACAGGGAAACGTTCATCATCTTCATCATCATCTGATATGACGATGATGATGATAATGACAGCAAGGAGTGCTCTGCTTCTTTTAAAATGGAGGGCAATAGTGATTGATTGCAGGACATGCTTGACAAGTCTTTCAATGACTAGCTCAAGGAAGTCCTCAATTGAGCAATTGAGCCAAGACATGCTTGATAAGGCTTTCAATTACTGGCTCAAGGAAGTCCTCAATTGAGTAAGCGAAACCAAGATCATATGATTAGTGTATCAATATACATATGTATACCAACATATTTAGCAATGTTATGTATTATTTAAGTCAAAACTATACTAACCTGAATTTCATACAAATACAGCATAAACAGCTCAGCATTGCCATGCTCAATAGTACTCCCAATGTAGTAAACACCATATCCATCAAGCTCCCATCAAGCATGTTTACCAAATAGTTATTATTCCATGTCTGAAAACAGATTAACATTATTATTAGTGGACAGCGTTGGAAACACGTGTTTAATTTTGCATCAATATTTACAGAAATAAGTCTGATATCAATAAAAACAAATGAAAATCGCTGAATTGATGCAAGTGTTTAAAATATTTGGTATGCTCTCGTAAAGTCGTAATACTTACAATGTAAAGATATCTAGTTCATAATGTAATAAAATGTTTATTTATTTGTGTTCTCTCATTCGATTTTGTAAAGTTGGTCACGACAACAATCAAATCACTCAATAAAGTTGGGAAAACGAAAACATTAACAGAAGTCAGAAGCAAGCAGCAACAGCAAGCTCATGCATGACTGTCAGTGTCTGTCACTGTCACTGTCACACTCACAAAGGCCGCATTCCAAATTTAAGCACGTTATACACGATCTGAAACGATGGTTTCAACCTAAGTAAGTAAACAACAGTTGTTTGAAACCAAATTTCGTCGTATTTGGTTTCAAACCACTGTCTACACTGTTTTAAACTTAGGTTTGAAACTACCGTTTTAAGCCGTGTTTATCGTGCTTTAGCTATAGCTATAATCAATCGCTCACAGCACTCACATCATCTCACATGCGTTCCGAATTAGATAATTATTACGATAATGACAGCTGAGAGCTGTCAACAATTCGGAACGCTTGTGAACGCGCTCTCAATGCGTATGATTTAGTGTAAAAACGATATTATTACAGTTTTTTTTCAGTTCTTCTTCTCCTCATAACTTGAGTTTGGATTATACCAGATAAACAAAATTCTCGGGATATGATGTCAATAGTGGACTTATTAAATATATAAAGTTTCAATCTAAAAAAACTCCGATTTCGTCACTGACTGATGAAGATGATCATTAAAACTCTTAGGGTTCTTCCTGAAGTCCTAGAAAGCTGAAATCTGGTACGTAAAATAGTAGTTTTAGTACACAAACACAAAAAAAAATCTAAACTTGGAATTTTTACCCCCCAACTCTTTAAACTAGGGGATGTAAGATTGTATGAGAATTCCGCAAATGATGCTAGAGGTCTGAAAATTGATATAGGGACTCCTTATTATAAATAATAAAATACATATTTCAGGACTTATAATAAATCACCCCTAAAAAAGTTTTTTTTCCATAGCAACTCGCAAAAAGATGTGCAATCCCACCAAAATTTTTAAGTTCCTCCTCGTCCCCAGCTTTTTTTTTTTTTTTTTTGCGGATTGGGAAATCATCAAATGACTCCTCCCGCTCTGGGTGGAGCGGAAGGGAGTGTCAGACTCTTACTGACTAAAACCCACCCGTGTTCCTTCCTTAGCCCTTTATGTTCCGGGCCAGCGGTAACCCTTTCGGACAATCCCGCTGACCCGGCAGGCTTCGACCCTAAGGGGCCCCTCCTCAATGCTGACATCTCTTTGAGGCGCGCGTGGAACACGTACGCGCCGTCCGGCACGGGCCTGGTCTTCGTCCCCAGCTGTCTTGTGTTTTATAATCACTAATGAGCTGAGAATGTTATTGACATTACTTGATTACAAACGGTTGAAATCAATCATGAAATAAAGTATCTGGTGCTTGGACTTGCTGGTGTTTGGACTTTACGCAAGAAATAAAAGCGCATTTTATTTTATACTATTTATTCTGCCAATAATAAGTCAGTGGCGAAAGCGTCAGGTTAGCCCGCGAAATTCGCTTACGTTTTTTTTGCAATTTTCAGTTCAGCATCACGTTGTATGTTGATCTAAATATGATTCGCGGCCGTAACAAATATTTATTTATAAAATTATAATCATAAAAAATATCAACACAACTCTCTAAGTTCACAAATATTACCCTATTGAATGACAATTTAATGAAATCATGACATGCCACTAATGCTGATTCTAATTCTTATATTTCTGTAAAGTCATATTTTTGTTACGGTCGCAAATCATATTTTACTCCGTATACAACCTGACATTGACATACAAATTGCAAAAACTTTAAGAAAATTTGAATTTCGCAGGCTATTAGCGCATCCCTCTTAAACAACCATAACGCCCGCTGGTTCCACAAGGACACTACAACTTTCCGATATCGCCGGCAACGGCGCTTTCTTTGGAGCCACCTTCTTAGAGTTATAATCTCTGTTCAGTGTCTTTGCCACAGCCTTTACATTTTTTTTTAATGTCCGGTCTCTGGAATAATAATAAATAGGTAAATTAATTCTGCTACATCGTTATCAATCAAAGGGTCAGGCAAAGTGTGAGTTTTTCCATTAGGAGTTTCTTAGTAACAGCCTGGAGTTTGGAAGTTGCCAGTGTGATACCCCCGCCCCGTGCCTCGGAACTCTCTCCGGTCATGTCGGATTGCCGTCCCATCTAACTATAAGATGAGGGAAGATGGAGTGCATCTGCGCGCACACTTGTGCACTATAATACCTCCCTCGCCGAAGGCTACGGCTAGTCTCCGTTGAGATTGGCCGCCGTGGCAGAAATACGGTCAGGAGGACTTTATTTATTTATTTATCAAACAGATGTATTAGTATAGACTAGACTTTGTTTCTGCTTTATTTTTGTTAGCCTGTGCTAGCTGTTCCACTGCTGGGCAAACGCTTCCCTCCAATCCTTTTATCCTTCGCGCAATTTTGGCGGAATCTGTACCTGAAAATAATTTTAATCGGGGCAAACAATCGGCCATCGGATTTGACCTTAGAGCAAAGAACGGAAACAGCAACTACTCTACAGAGTACTATAACCTGTAGTGGGTAGGTACTCCTGCAGCCAAACAAGGAGTTGACGTTCGTACAGTCTACCGCACATAACAATTTGCATTGACGTGGATGTGCGGTTCACTGTACTATCTACCTATACTGCATGATTCGCGTGTTCTAGTTTAAATAAGATGTCATTAGTCCATCAATAGCACTTACGTGTGACTAATACGGCAACAGTATATGCAGGCAGATACAACACAAACGATTGCGCACGCTATGAAGAGGATAACCGAAACCAGGATGCTTATAAACAGAGTCTCCCCTTCAATGTAAATTGCTTCTGAAAGCAGAGATATAAAATGTTTTTAAAGTCTTGTAAAGAACATAGAGGCTCGATACGGATACCTAAATTAATATCAACACATTATTCCTTAGCAGCTAAGCTAAATCACAACAGCGTGTGTTAATACAAGTTTAAGGACCAACACAACACATAACACCAAATCGCAAGCAGGATTAACGCCATGGTATGTGCTTTAGTTTTGTCTAACTTTTTCTGGCAGTCGGTGGAATTTCAAATGTAGGTATTTGGTATTGCAAAACTACAAATTAATGGGTCATTTATATGCAGCCACAAAAAACTGTCAGTTCGTGCTCTAACTTACTTGCCATTTCGTCTTCAGGTAAAAACTCAACATCTGTAAAATCAATTTGCTTAAGATCAGCAGATTATCAATTAGATTAAGTATGGTTTATTTATATGTCTTGGAGGACCCATGTGTCTCAAAAAAGTGTCAGAGTGAAAAGGCTGTAGGTACTGGGTTACCTTTTACAGAATATTCAGAATATATATTTTAATAGTATTGGGTATTCATGGTGCTGGTCTATCAAGATGCTTGCTGCGGAACTTCCCGAAAAGGCTCCAAGTTATGATAGAGTTGTAGACATAGTCTTGATTAGGTGTACGTATATTGTAACTTCCTCACGATGTTTTCCGTCACCGTTATTAGAGCAGTGGTGAAAGAATAATTTACCCACAGTAAAGTGCGCCTGTCTGGGACTGAAAACATTGTGAAGAAACCGACACCTCCATACTAGAACCAAAAATTCGAAGCCATGGGACATCTACCAACCCGCCTTGGCCCACGTGGTGGATTACAGCCCACACCCTCTCGAAGAGAGGAGATCCGTTTCCCAGCAGTGGGAACATTATATGCTGTTTATGTATTGTAACATATGTAGGTAACACTTACTATTATTTTTATAAATTGTGACTCTCTTCTTAAGTTTCTTGTAATTAATAAGACATCTATCGTTCACGGCGTCGTAGATAAACACTCTGAAAACCCAATCGTTTCATTTTAGGCGGCAAAAATATTGCAGTAAAAATATATTAAGGATAACGTTACGTACTCTTCGCAACCGCATTTCGATTCGCAGGGTTGCAAAACCTGTGGGAATAGAAAAATAATAAATGAGGAGACTAAAAGGACGAGCTTGATTTTATGTCATGTATGTATCAATCAAAACACTTGGCACTCTGACGTTGATGAGAAAGATGGAAGAAACGAGCCATAAAACATAGGACATAGGAAGGAGACCAACTCAGCCCCAGCCTTGGGGGACTAAATATAGATGTAGTGTCATTTTATAGGACTGTTTAAACTTTTGGAAGGACTCTCAGTTAGTCATCTGCTATGACTTCTTGTAACTCTGTAATTAAGAGATATTTATATAGGTATAGGTAAGCACCTAATACCTAATTGATAAGTATTATTTTACTTACTGCATCATCTGTAGGAGCATCAACAACAGCTTCTGCAACTGTTATAACAGAAAATATAGTCTATTTAATATTAAGGTCTTTAATATCATATCAGACAAATAAGTGTTTTTTTTAATTATTATCTCATCATCATCATCTGCCTAGCCTTTTCCGAACTACGTTGGGGTCGGCTTCCAGTCTAACCGGATGCAGCTGAGTACCAGTATTTTTCATGGAGAGTCTGCATAACTGACCTCCTCAACCCAGTTACTGGGTAATACGAAACCCCTTGGTAAGACTGGATGTCAGACGATGGATGGTTGTTTTTTAATTTTTATTTATGTCCTGAAAAAGTTTGAGGTCAGTTGACCTCAAACTTTTAAGTCAACGTTTAGTGGATAAGAATAAAATTGCCATGAATATGTACCTGCTAGTTAGCAGGTAGGTACATATTCATGGCAATTTTATTCTTATCCACTTCATCACTAATCGTAGGAGAAGAAAGGTAACTTACAGGTAATCGGACACAAAACAAAAACCACAAATAGTAGCATCATAATAAACATCTTGTCTACCACATCTGTCCGTACTTTCATCATATTTTACACTTTGCACAAAATCTTCTATGAGACCGGATTATTTACGGCACACACTGAAATCGTCTGGCACAGATTTTCGAACTGTTTCTATAAATAAACCACTAGAAGTTACACTGTGTAAAATTAAATCTATTGAAGTACCTATATTGATAAACTACGAAATATCACAAACAGAAATTAGGAACTGCAGTTTGTTCCTACTCTACTTTCAGTCGACCAATACGTCAGTTCGTCTTAGCAGCGTGGGTACCGAAATAGATCCATGACCTCGCAGGCTCGCAGCCATTCAGGTAATGGAGTTATTTATTCAATCAAATCTGAGAAAAGCATTATTCTGTTAATGTTTCGTATTATTTTGGGGACTTTGAATCCAGGTTAAAAATTCGTTGATTGATCGATGCATGCTATTGAAGATTCTTGATTGATGTTTTAATTAGGGCAAAAAAAACATTGTCTACAAAGGTGAAGTAGGTATTTCAAAGCAGCTTAAACCGTGTGATGCTCCATATTTCTTATATGTCTACAGTCTTATGCCGAGAATCTCTTTAATTTTGAACTCATCACTTGAATACATTATCAGTCATATTATTATTATCATCAGGCCATTTAGCCTCGCTCAACCGCGCAAGAGCTAGCTAGCAGATCACGGCAGTCAGATCCCTTTTTTTTTTTGGATGGGAAATCATCAAATGAATCCTCCCGCTCTGGGTGGAGCGGAAGGGAGTGTCAGACTCTTACTGACTAAAACCCACCCGTGTCCTTCCTTTGCCCTTTATGTTCCGGGCCAGTGGTAACCCTTTCGGACAATCCCGCTGACCCGGCAGGGTTCGGCCCTAAGGGGGCCCCTCCTCGATGCTGACATCTCTTTGAGGCGCGCGTGGAACACGTACGCGCCGTCCGGCACGGGCCTGATCCTGATCGGACGGTGAGTTACCCATTACTCTCCGCCCGCAGGCCTACTAGTCGTCACGCGGCTCCTGACGCCCGGAGCGTCTTCCGCAGCGGCTGGGACGGGAGGCTCTCTCCCTGAACCGTCCCGCCACCTCCTTCGCTAGCATGACTGCTTCGCAGATGGAGGTGACTGCCTCCCACTCTCTCTCGCCCCGGACCATGGCTTGCACCAGGGCCGGACGCGAGAGGTCGCCGGCGCTGCCGATCGCCTCTACGAGGACACGGCGGTGCTCCGCCTAAGCGGGGCAGACCTCCACCGTGTGCTCCACCGTGTCCTCTGGGCGATCCTGGCAATGGTGACACCCGGGCGTTTCCTCCCGCCTGATGATGTGCAGGAACCTCCTGAAACTTCCGTGTCCGGTGAGGACCTGTGTCAGGCGGCAGGTGAGGGCGCCGTGGCGCCTCTCTAGCCACTCCTCAAAGAGGGGTCTTATCGCCGCTATCGCGGCGTGCCCTGCGCTGGGTTGCGACAGTCGCTCTTTCCATGCCGCCATGTGATCGCGCCGGAGATCCGTCCGCTCCGCAGCAATTTGCCGCGGAAGCGGAGTTTCCCCCCGGTGTAGTGCCTCCACGCGCCACTCATACAGGCGCGCGAGGACTATCGCCTCCAGATCCCATGGCGGCAGTCCGGCAAGGAGGCTTGCCGCCTCGCCCGAGATCGTGCGGTAGCCCCGGATTAGCCTAACGGCTACCACCTTCAACATCATCCCCTCGATGAGTAAAAATGTTGGTAAGTACCTACTGAAGATTGTAAAAACCGGCCAAGTGCGTGTCGGGCCACGCACTGTGTAGGGTTCCGTAGTAGCCCGTTATCACAATGTAGTACGATTCTGTTGTTCTTTATTCTGAATATAAAAAAATATAAAAAATCATATTTTGTTTTTCGATGCAAGTCTTTTCCCGTAATAACAAGTAACTACTTCATCTTAGTCACTTTAAAGCAGTCATGTCAAAGATACGGCCCGCGGGCCGAATCCGGCCCTCGGGCCATTTCGATACGGCCCGCGATCACAATATATCACAGATAAAAATGAATCTTTTTTTAGAGATTTTAGACTGCACTCAATGCCTCTACGCAGATTTAAAAATACGCTCACTTTACTTAAAAGTAATTTCAAGAGTAGCGCCTGCCAAGACGAGTGAGAGAGTGTTAGTTATGCTTTTCTCTCTCTCTCATGCGCGCGCGAAGTCGTCTTCTATTTCGTCCGTGCAGCTAACGCATACTGCGCCCCTCCCTCACCCTCTTTCTTACTTTTGGTATGATTTGTAACAACTATTATAACTAAATAAATAAAGATGTTAAAATAATTTAGTATGTTTTAGTATTTTAATTTGAACCTGGCCCGCCTACATATTCTAAATCTAATATATGGCCCTCTGCAAAATTGAGTTTGTCACCCCTGCTATAAAGGATTAATGCTAAGGATTTTGTATTTGGAACAAAATTATCCAACACCCAAGTTCAACGACTATTACTGCTAAACTAATAAAGTTATCTTAACCGCTATAATTTTCCTTTAAAGTTCATGAAATGCACTATCATCGTGAATTTTTTCAGTTTTTCAAGCCAGCAGTTTAGGTTTTAGAGGAGGGGACGCCCTACTGGAACAAAAATTTGCAATTTAAAGTTTAATATTTCGTAGATGGAGCATTAATGCTCCATCTACGAATCTAGATCTAAAAATCTAAAAATCTAAAAATAATGTTAGCAACCCCCAAGTCGTTTTAGAAGAACTATTCAACGGTACCCCACACGATGGAGTAGAGGACGAAAAAAATACATCCTCATTTCACATGTAGGGGATCTACCCTAAAAAAAAATATTTTCCAAAATTTTATTTTACCAATTTGTCGGCGTAATTGATATACACACTCCTACAAAATTACAGCTTTCTAGTACTAACGGTCTCTTAGCAAAACCTCGGACAGACAGACGGACGGACATGACGAAACTATAAGGGTTCCTTGTAGGAACTACGGAACCCTATAAATTGATGCTTTGATATAGTATTATAATAAAATATTGTGTAATTGAAAGTTATTAGTTCAAATCATTTCAAATTTTCCCGGAATTGATTTTGTTACTTGATTCCCCGCTTTACCTAATATTGCTGAGCGTAAAGAAACGTTAACTTTCGTTCAGGAACGCTCGCATGGTTTTTGTAAAATGTCATTCGGAATTTCGGATTTAACAAAAAACTTTCAGAACTCGCAAGGTAAAAAATTAGACGTGACAAAAAGATAATACTTTTAATAAACAAAATAAGTAGGTAAATACGATAATGAATTCACTATGTCCATCCCATTGAGATAGGAAAAACATGGAGAGGCCGCGTTATTCTATACATACATTTGCTTATACAAATATGAGTGAAATATGATTCAGAATACGAAATATCGTTTTGTCTCGTTCTTTCTAATAAGATAATCGTATTTGATAAAAGAGACAACAATATTTTAAGTTGTTGCTTATTTTGGCAACATTTTGACGTGACGTAGTACATTGTAGGTAAGGTGCCGTATCAGCCATCTTTTGCGACAAGTTTCGTGGTAGTTTTGCTGTCAAATGGTTGTTTACTTTTTGTATTATTGAGATTTGCGAGAAATATACAAGGATTTTACCTTTTAAAACTGCATGCAAATGTTGGAAAACAACAATTCAACATGTCTGTGTGTTGTATTGTGAAGTGTGGTGCAAGAAAGAATGAAAATCAACCTCTAATGTCTTTGCAGATGTTAATAGCCGGTTTTCATGCAAAAATACATTTAATAATACACATTCGATGATAAAGTTGTGACGCGATCATGAATTTATGGCTAAAGTATTGATATTTGGGTTCATATCCGTATAATAGACCTTTTTGGTATATTTTGTTAATTCATTTGTTTGTTTACAATAATATGTCAAATGGAATAGTGTTGTACCGTTGCCGTAATAGTTTTCTCCGCTGAAACGTCATCGACATATTCTGCGATGTGAACATAAATAATTCTGTGTCTTATTCGGTCCGAGTGACCTTGCCAGGTCCGTCCTCTGGTTCACAGCACCGAAATTAAAATATTTTATTTCACATAAACCTACATGGCCACTTAGGAAACGTCAGTAGCTAGGTCATCATCATCATTTCAGCCGAAAGACGTCCACTGCTGGACATAGGCCTCTCCCAAAGAGGAGGGGGGGGGGGGGGGGCATAATCGCCACGCTTGGCAGGCGGTTTGGTGATTGCAGTATAGTTTGGTGGTGAAATGCATAGAGAACGCTGCTGCCCATTCTCCGGTACGACCCTAGTCGCCTTTTACGACACCCACGGGAAGTATGGGGTAGTGCTATTCTTTAAGTCCACCACACAGACTGTGGAGTTTCTTGCCAGTGCAGTAGCTAGGTGCACGGTTCCAATTGGTTGCTTCCTATGGGGAAGAACTGGCAAGAAACTCCACAATTTTTACAATGTTTTCTAATTTGTTAAGTACCTGGTACTGATTTCAATAAATAAATAACTCGTTTTTTATTAAATTTATGGACTATCTGTTTCTCTCTTCTCGCCACTGCAGATTTATTACCGAAAAAACTCAGTGAAAGCTGAAGTGACGGTAACAGAGAGTTTTTACATTTGGTACTTACGTTATCAGATGCATTTTTAAGTAGGTATCTTATTATATTGCCATTTGTCTACACAACTGGTTTGTACATAATACACATTGTTTGTACATAATACAGGTTTGTACATAACTATAATATTTTCTCTGAAAATTCTAACTCTAATAAAAGATTTTCTTTTTTGACATGTATACCTACCGATAAATAGTTCAGTAATTAACCATGAGTCTTTCGTTTCACGCATCACAAAAGATTATAAATAAAGTATTTTTGCACACTTTATTTTTATGCAAAACTATGAAGTTACCGAAAATAAAGTATGTAACAAACGTTATTATAAAGTATGGTTGGCAACCGTAATTACAACTGACTTTAATTTAGTAAGTTATTATGATCCAAACGTAATAACTAGTAAGACTCATATTTAGTATCGATACTCGATAATAGTAACACCTATGTTCCTTGATTGACACATCCCTAGCAGTGGCAGCCATTTTATGCGACAAAACGAGTTGTAGGTATGCACCCTTTTTTTGTAGGTATTTCCAGTCCATACTTTTTATTATGTCAATGTGTCCATCCAACCAAGTTGATCCAAGTCCAACGACAGCGATGGGTGCAAGTTGCATGCAATAAGCAGATTAAAGACTTGCAGACTGGAATTATTGCGATCTCTGTTTACCTTGAAAGACATTGGCATATTGTTTCACGTAAGAGTGAGATGGCAACATTTCTGACATATTGTTTGTTCGAGTTCGGCACTGACGTATAAATCATATGGACTTGGCATACCTACAAAAAAAACGTGTATGCCTACACTTTACTGAGCGGATAAAATGGCCGCTAATAGGGGAGCCCCTAACGATCGATATTTCTATAAAATAACATCGATAAAAATTGTGTGAGAATGTTTTCTTATGGTCGGTTCACATCTGACGGAAAATACGTCCGGCGTAACTGCGATTGTGTCTATTTATTCGCTCGACGCACTAGCGCATCATCGGTTGAGTGTGAAAGGTTGAATGTTTTATCATTATAATTGTCTGTTCTGGCGTTACGCGACTGTTAATAAGCGACGCATTTTCCGTCAGTTGTATACCGACCCTTAGTGCCACGGACTCACGGTACAATATCTACGGGTAAAAATACCCGGAGTCGTCTAACTTGTGTCTTTTATATACGATGTTTGTTGATTCGTCTTTTACGGCTAAACCGTAGAGGTGTTTCCGTCAATGGGCTGCTGATGGTAATTGAATTATAGTAATTAAATTTTTGTCGCTTATCACAGTATGATCAACATAGCGACCTAACACAGAGAATTTCACGGGCTTTATTGACGGAACCACCATATTTAATATTTTTGATGTTAAGTTTCCAACACCTACCTTTTCTAACATACAGATAATAGTGGGCTTTAATTAAAAGTCAACAATAATAAATTATAATATATTCATACAAAAAAAAAAACAACAGAAATTAAGGTCCTTTACCTATGAAATTGTCGTTTTGTTAGAAAAAATTTAAACGAATTTTTTTCATGTATTTTTATTTGTATTAATCGAAGTAATCACCCATGCAATCAATGCATCTTTGCCAACCCAGTGGCAGTTTATTGATGCCATTCTTAAAGAAATCAGCTGGACGGGAGGCAACAAATTCTTCAAAGGCATTTTGTACTGCCTCTCGGGTATTGAATTTTTTTCCCGCCAAGAAGTTATCCAAATTCTGGAAAAAGTAGTAGTCTGTAGGCGCAAGGTCTGGTGAGTAGGGCGGATGACGGAGAGCTTCCAACCCCAGTTCTTGCAACTTGGAGACCGATCGTTTCGATGTGATATTCTTTCAGTAGATTTCTTCCCATAATATTTGTATCTCAAATTCATGTTTGCCTCTATTACACTTTTACGGTTTACGATATTACGATTTTGAATGGTAGGCACACAAACAGCTTCAACCTGAAAACCACTCTTTATTATTAACAAAAATATTAATAAAAAATGAATGACTTCAAAAACAGTAGGGTGATCTTACTGTTTTTAATTACAAAAAAATAATTACCTTATTAGGAGCACCACATCCAAATATTGATTGTGACTTTGTCTGATTTTGATTATTTTCAAATAAAAGTGCCAGACATATTTGATCGAATCGCAGGCTGTAAACAAGCAATAAAATTATTAGTCTTTTGATGTGTCTTGATTTTATTAATCTTAAGAACACACTTGAACACATTCGTTACATCACTCTCTCCATTAGACAAGTGTTACAATAATGAGGACATCATCATAAAACATTACCAGCTACTACGCAATCATGTTGGACAAATTTATAACATGCAATGTTACTTACCAATAAGGTTCGTGAAGGTAAAGCGTCGTCGCGCAATGTTATTTTATTCAGTGTCCGGTTGAAACATGATTCTTCAAAGTGAAGAGAACAAATATGAATTGATTTTGTTGACATCTTTAAATTTTCAACACCGATTGTTTCCAGCCAAATTTTCTTTTTTTTTATTAGCAGGCAGCCTTGAAAGTAAAACATAAAACCAATAAAAAACCATAAAATAGCATTATCGATAAATTTAAAAAATGTCTAATGCACTACTCTATTCCATATCAATAACAAATTAACAACAACAAGAAAATTAGTTCATGTTGAAAATACTGGTGAAAATAAAGGCAAAAGGGAAATTATGAATGCTTTACTGTTGAAACTCTTCAACGAATGCAGAATCTTTTGTATATTATTTAAATCTAAAGATATTTCAGCCGAAATTAAGTACGTACTGGTGCGTAGTTATGTTCGGATGATTTCTGCTTCTTTTGATGCCACATCAGATTATATTGCAATTGGGCATCTTGCTATTGACGATTTCCACTATATAACCGAGTTTAAACACAATAACACAGCTAATTACTCCAAAATTTACAAATTATAACAACAGCTCAAGAGCATTTGACAGTTGACGTACCCAACTTTGGTACCAAATAGCGAGCGGATAAAATGGCGACCGGCCGCATATAGGTATTTCAATGACGCTAGGAATGAAGGGTTGCCATTATAGTAGCTGTCAAAAACACTATTATCCTTTTTCACTTACGCAAAATTAAGAAAGTTAAAAAGAGATGTCAGTATTTTTATGATTTTGGCGTCGATAAGCCTCATATTTGTATAACTGTTTTTTCTATAGTCAAACATTTCAAGTCCATATGATTTATACGTCAGTGGAGTTCGGTAGGTGCTTGCAACCACAGAGTACATTGAATATACTGAGACTTGCAACGTAGCTCGCTCAACAAATTGAAATCAAAAACTGGCCAAGTGCGAGTCGGACTCGCACACGAAGGGTTCCGTACCACAAGCCAAAAACGCCGAAAAAAATATGTTTGTTGTATGGGTGCCCCCCTTAAATATTTATTTTATTTTAATTTTATTATTTATTATTAAAGTTAAAATACTACTGAGTATTTTGTGAATATTTCAAGTGCCTACCTGTTGCCATTTTTGATATCGAGCAAAAAAGGGCAAAAAAATCGCGTTTGTTGTATGGGAGCCCCCCTTAAATACTTATTTTATTTTGTTTTTAGTATTTGTTGTTATAGCGGCAACAGAAATACATAATTTGTGAAAATTTCAACTGTCTAGCTATTGCGATTCTTGAGATACAGCCTGGTGACAGACAGACGGACAGACGGACAGACGGACAGACGGACAGACGGACAGACGGACAGACGGACAGACAGCGAAGTCTTAGTAATAGGGTTCCGTTTTTACCCTTTAGGTACGGAACCCTAAAAACCAGTTTATTTACCGACTACATCCGCAACGCGCGCGTCAAAGGTTTCGTGCCTAAAATTTATAGTCCGTGTTTTCCCAGAGATTAAAATCACAAAATAAGTTAAGTGCAATTATTTTTCGTGCGTCTTTTTATCATAGTAACAAGATTCTACAGTGATAAAAACTATTTTCGAAAGTCCCTATTAAAGTACTGGCAGTGCTAAAAAGGTGTGTCGTGGTTCGAATTTTGAATTGTGAATAAACTTTTGTGCATTCACATGAAAAATACAGGTGTTTTGTTTCGATGAGTTTGTGTGTGCAAAAGAGATGTTGATGCAGAAAAGGTTTTCAATCATTGAATGTCAGTTGCATAGTTGAGTGATCTTCGTGTGATTTCTTCAACGAGACGAGTTCGCAAGGTAAACGTGAGTAAAAGTTACGCTAAAATAACTGTATCCAGCCTTAGATATATTAGCTGTTCACTGTATGGTTCAATTAACACGATAAAAAGTTCCCACTGGGTGATTCCAGTGAGATTTTAATTGGAAAACATTGTTGTGCATTCCAATAGGAATGATAATAATATGATACAGTGAACCGAAATGTTTTGATTTGGAATTCCTTTGTGCCGTAACGTTACTATCGAACGAAGACCGGTTTGCGTACTTTAATTACACAATAATGTTTATGAATGCAGTCAAATGTCGATTTCGCTAATATCTGAGTTTAAACAACAAACTTTTAGCGGTTTCAGTCATGAAACACTGACTGTGTGGGCAGTGCATACTATTCCAATTCCTTTTTCGTATTTCAAACTATATCAGGCTTAGAATATTATTGAAACTTGGTATTTGTATTGATGAAACATACCTGTAGAGTGACCTCATTTGACCTTTACCCATCATACAGTGAAATACATAATACCTAATAACAACACTCACATGATCACTATGTAACTTCTTTTGTTTCTAGTGCATTGTTGAAAGAAAAACTGAAATATATAATAAAAACAAAACACTATCAAGAACACGAAAAAGTTGAAAAAAGATGTTTTGGTGTTTTCGTTGTGTTTTCAGACAACATTAATTCTGAATCTTCATCATTCATCAATAAATAAACAGCCTTATTTAGCATTGCGGGGAGTTCGCAATTCTCAAAAGAGAGAAGTTAAAAAGGACTTATTTAAAAGTTCCAAACCTATTTGTTATTTATCATTACATTTTGCTTAAGTCCTGTTATTGTTCCACAGATGTGCGGGTCAAGACTCCGCACCCACCGAACAAGCGCTCATCAGCCCTGATGTTGTCCGGAACATTCCATGAAGTTGGCTGACATGCAGCCATGGCCAGTGGCAAGACTCTGTATTCAATAGCGGTAGTCGCGTTGGGCTTCATTTGCTTCGTAGTTGGCGCTATCGCAGTGGGGCTACCTACTTGGGGCAACTTTGCTAGCTGTAAGTATTATTAATTAGTAGAGCTTAATGTTTAAGCCTGTATGAGTTGATGCCAGTATCGTAATCAATAGTGCTTGTGCCGTAGGCAGTCCCTTACATTTTTACATACCAAAAACCTAATGGATATTACAGTTATATGGCACTTGCGCAGAAGTTGTACATCGTCTAAAACAGGCTTAATTAACATTAAACTTTATAGATTAGTCACAAGTTTTGTATTTCGTGTACAGTAATAATCACCTACTTCATAGTATTTAGAGAGATAACATTAGAAGCTAGAAAATATATAGAACATTTACTAAATTACTACAAAAACTATAACAAAGCTATGCACTGCTGATTTAATAATACAGCTCAGCTATTTACCTAATTGGTCAATTATTACTGATCATTTCACAGTCTAATTACACGTCATATGCTTGCACACAGCTAAAACAATCAAAGAAAAAACTGGCATAATTATTATATTACTTGCATTAAAAACATTACAGAAAAACAATACAATTAAATGAGTCAGGCTAGCTTTGTTTGAATGTAGGCTAATGTATATGTTAACGGAAAAGTGTGCAATCCGTCATTCTATACAATTCCTAGGAAATGTGTACAATTCCTAAATTAGATGGAAAATCTGATATATTTTTTAATATGCACTTTTCCTAGGAAATCTGTACATTTCCTAAATAGTAATCAGAAATCTTAAAAATTCAATATGTTGTGCTACTTGACGACGTGGATGCAAGAGCGAGCGAAGGGCACCCCAAGGTTTGGTTTTGTTAGGTTCCTTTAAACCCTAAGACCTACCTAAGACGACCTGACGTCGACGTCGTTAGAAATAAAACATGCAGCATGCTAAATTTATGCTTTAGAATGTTATGCTTAATCATTATTATGATTAGAGAAATTTACAAACATGTTTTATTTCTTTTAGTCACGGAATCATCTTGGAATTGCATACAATTCCTAGGAAATACATACATTTCACAGGAAATGTTACACACATTTCCACAAAGAATCTTTGAAAGATTATTTTACATGTTTCCTAAGTAGGCTCGGAATTGCATATATTTCCTAGGAATTGTGTAAAATTCCTAGGTTTCATACATTTCCGGTAACATATACACTCTCAGGGTTAGTACTCATGCACACGAGCGACACGCGTCAACGGCAGAGGCAACTGCAGGTGTCGAAAACAGGAGGCCTAAAAAGGCCACTTTGGAGAATCATAAAAGGATAACATTATGAATTATAAAATGGCGAAGACAGTCCGTGATTTTCTTTTTTTTTTCGCTGCACTATGTAGGTACAATCAAAGAGATTGGGATTGGGTTTGGATTGGATTGATTGGTATTTTAGCACAGACAAAAAAAAAATAACTGAAATATGCTTCACCAATGGGATTTGATACGATTAACTTAACAGTTAACTGTCCATTCTGATAACCTTTATTGATTCTGCCAAAGTGGCCTTTTTAAGCCTAGGGCTTAAAAAACTTAATAAAAAACTGGCCAAGTGCGAGTCGGACTCGCACACGAAGGGTTCCGTACCACAAGTTAAAATACAACTGAGTATTTTGTGAATATTTCAAGTGCCTACCTGTTGCCATTTTTGATATCGAGCAAAAAAGGGCAAAAAAATCGCGTTTGTTGTATGGGAGCCCCCCTTAAATATTTAATTTATTTTGTTTTTAGTATTTGTTGTTATAGCGGCAACAGAAATACATAATTTGTGAAAATTTCAACTGTCTAGCTATCGCGGTTCTTGAGATACAGCCTGGTGACAGACAGACGGACAGACGGACAGACGGCCAGACGGACAGACGGACAGACAGCGAAGTCTTAGTAATAGGGTCCCGTTTTTACCCTTTGGGTACGGAACCCTAAAAACTAAGCGACTACACGCTAAGGGGCTCCCTGTGGGGTACGGACCTCGTCTTAGGGCGTCGCTGTGGGAGAGGGCAGCAAGGGACAGGCTGGATCGGAATTAAGGTGTCGAGAACATGCCGCTCATGTACCGCACGGTGTCGACGGCTGCTGCAGTTGACGCGTGCCGCTTCTGTGTAATGCACACTTAGGGCGCGTACACATAGAACGTCCGTTTTTAAAGGATCCTTTTTAACGGGTCTTATCTCATCTGTTTTTGTTCTTTACTGGATCTGGAATACTTACTGTATTGTGTGTGAACTCGCTCATACAACTACATACGCCATTAATTAACGGACCTGTACAACGAATCTATGTGTACGCGCCCTTTAGACGTGTTGGTAGCAATTCAGTGGCACTAAATTTTTAACAGATGTAACAATTTCTGTCATAACTGCATCAAGTATAATGATAAAAAATAAAGGAAGATCAATTTAGAAGAATACACTTGTCTTTATCTTTTTTTTTTTGTTAGCCTATTTTGTGACCCACTGCTGGGCAAAGGCCTTCCCTTTTTCCTCCCAAACCACCTTGTCTTGTGCCATCTCTGGCCATGTTGCGCTTCTAACATTATCAGACTGTAATACCACCCTCGCCCTGGTCTAGGTCCGTGGCTTAGGCCCCCAGTGGTCGACGCACCTGTGGCCGATGCCCCCGATACGATTAATTTAATTCAAAGTAATTTTTGATCAAATGTACTGTCAGGCACAAATCGAATCGGCCACAGGTGCGTCGACCACTGGGGGCCTAAGCCACGGACCCTATCTTAACGGCAATGTCCTCCCTCAGCACGCGTAGCATGAACACTTCTATCTCTACGAAGAGTAGACACATTGCTTTCTATACAAAGTGACATTTCTTTTCTTCATTTTTGACATACCGCCTAGAAATCTTTCTACAATCTGTCATTTTGTCTTTCGTTTCTTACGATCTTTGTCTAGGTCCTTTTTTATGTAGACTATTTCAGAAGAAAGTTTTCTATCCCTAATGTCAAAATCACACTGACAACTGTCAGTTGTCTAAGGTAGTGAAGAGATTTTGTAATCGCTAAAGACAGTAGAAACTTTCTACTCGACGGCCACAAAGTATATACGGTTATCTACAAAATCCCGCAAAAAAAAAAACGATCGATCAACTTGTGCGGCTGTTATTATTTAGCCACGGACCCGTCCTTATAATGTGACTTAATATAGTAAAAATTAAGAATCAAAAAGAAAAAAAATCGTATGACAAAACAAAGAATTGTGAGTCGAATTGAGTAAAAGAGTGAATTTCGTAAAAAGTGCAGTTGGCTCTTTCTACTTTGCTGCCGTCGTACTGTCTACACCAGTCATGTCAAAGATACGGCCCGCGGGCCGAATCCGGCCCTCGGGCCATTTCGATACGGCCCGCGATCACAATATATCACAGATAAATGAATCTTTTTTTTTGAGATTTAATTAGACTGCACTCAATGCCTCTACGCAGATTTAAAAATACGCGCGCTTTACTTAAAAGTAATTTCAAGAGTAGCGCCTGACAAGACGAGTGAGAGTGTTAGTTATGCTTTTCTCTCTCTCTCGTGCGCGCGCGAAGTCGTCTTCTATTTCGTCCGTGCAGCTAACGCATACTGCGCCCCTCCCTCACCCTCTTTCTTACTTTTGGTATGATTTGTAACAACTATATATAACTAAATAAATAAAGATGTTAAAATAATTTAGTATGTTTTAGTATTTTAATTTGAACCTGGCCCGTCTACACATTCTAAATCTAATATATGGCCCTATGCAAAATTGAGTTTGACACCCCTGGTCTACACGGAACGTCATCTTTACTCTTCCGTCGACAAACCGGTGCTCATGCTACGCGTGCTGGGGTCCAGTAAGTGACGATTTTCGCTCATCTCTCCAAGTGCATTTGCGCCTTAATATTAATTAACTTGTATGGTGTAATTATAAGGAAATCAATTAATCTGTTTAATAGTAAATTTTTTATGGTACTTTGTTATGGGAGACAATTCACAAAGTAAAGCCACTAATAGAGAATTTATGGATTAACCTGTTGGTTATTTATGATGATTTACTAATATGATGTACTTATTTTCCTGTATTTTAATGAGATATTGTATATATATATGTATATTTAACTGTAGATATTTTCCTTCTCATTAAGCATACAGGGAAAATATATTATTTGTCAGAATGAGAATTATTTGTTTTAAGTTTCCTCATTAAAGTGCAGAAATATCAAACATTGGAATTCAAATGATAACTATGACTCATCAGAATAGTATACAGGATCAAATTAAGCTAGTTAGCTAGCGAAACTTCAGTAATGATGGGTATCAAATATCAATATCTAAACTCTGTAAAATTAATTTTAAAAAATACTAGCTAAGTGCGAGTCGGACTCGCACACGAAGGGTTCCGTACCACAAGGCAAAACCGCCGAGAAAAACACGTTTGTTGTATGGGAGCCCCCCTTAAATATTTATTTTATTTTTAGTATTATTTTGTTCTCTGTGAAAATTTCAACTGTCTAGCTATCACGGTTCATGAGATACAGCCTGGTGACAGACGGACAGTTGAGTCCTAGTAATAGGATCCCGTTTTTCCCCTTTGGGTACGGAATCCTAAAAACCATGGTGTTTAATGCACTGAAATACCACCATATCTTCATACACAATGATCCTCAGTGATTGTAAGAATAAAAACCTTAACAAAAAGCACAATTGTTTTGTAAATATGTAGATGTACCTATCATAATTATAGGCAAACCAAAAAAGCAGGTCCTTGCAAGAAAAAGGTGATCTATCCAGCATTCTATAATGTCTGTGGCACTCGCTTTTTCGGTTGGTCTATGCATTTGTATCTAAACACACTATGCCGACGTTACGCGTCCGAAGTTCGGCATGATTACGCCTGCAATGCTATTTGAATTACTGACGACACATTATGCCGAAATTACGTTGCGTTAAATAGCATTGCGGGCGTAATCTTGCCGAACTTCGGTCGCGTAACTTCGGCATAGTGTGTTTAGACACTTTTAATGTCACTATAGATAATTGCTTTGCACCTAGATTTGTATAAATAAACTAATTCTTTCAGATGACTCTGACTTTCAACTCTCAGTCCCTGGGTACTTTAGTAAGTATACTATCAAGTTTTATCAACATACGCGAAAGCTTTCTTATACAGCGCATTCACAATCGAATGACGTAAAACCATTGGTAAGTCGTTACAATGTAATTCTTACCTAATTGTCATAAAGTTTAAATTAGAATGATTGCTGTGAGTTTGATAAAACTTAAAACACTAGTGCTCAACCAATCATTCTAATTTATACCTTACCTACGGAGATAAGAGTTACATTGCAATTACTTAGTAACGTCGATCGTGAATCCTACCTTAACCCTGCTTTCAGAAAGGCTACACAAATAAATGCCCGTTTTCACTAACACTAAGCAGCACAGCACCTAAATGAATGTGTAAATATAAGCGCGCTGTTGGATTTTCGACTCTCGACTCAACGCCGAAAGTTAAAAATCCAGCAGCGCTTTTACTGTGTCAAAGGTCATGTTAACGGGATTACAGGAACTAAACGCAAAAAACGCAAGTTTTAGAAGCACTTAAAGTAGGGTATATGTATGTTCGGCTATAGTAAACAAAGTCGGAAAAATATATGATATTCTTCAGGATTTAAGCTAATTATAGTATAGTGTGTTGAAAACATAACACAACTAATTTGAGACGATAGAAAACAATCATGAAGATACCTCTAGAAACTTTCTTTTTACAATAAAAACCATACTAATATGCATACATTCTGATTTTTTGTCAGATTATTCTACAAGCAACATACTAAAGCACTAGTGTTTTAATTTTTTAGTCCGAACAATAGATTTTTTGTAAATAGATAAGTGCTTCATATTTTGCAAAAAAACTGGTCAAGTGCGAGTTGAACTCGCGTGGAGAGGGTTCCGTACGATGAATATTTTATCTACCATGTTTTTTTTTTTTTAAATCTGACCCAAATTTGTTTGTGGCAACTAATAAAAACTTATAATTGTAACTGAAAAACATGTTCTCCCATACAACTGAAAATGAAAATGTAAGTTCGTACTCACAATATTAAGAGATTTACTATGTTGGGAAAAACCACAGACTTCTTATAGGCTTTCCTGTAATCTATAGGTATAGAACTATTTTCTGTTTTTTTTTTTTTAATTTTAGGCTCAGTAGTTGCGGAGAAAGGGCAATAGTCAATTTTCGTCTATTTTCATAACTTTAATACAATTTACTTTAATATTATGAAAAAATATATTTGAGTTCCTATTCCCCGAATAGTAGAATAACTATTAAAAAAAATAGAAAACATTATCGAAAAAAAATTAAGATACTTCATTTTCTCATAATTTTTAATGGTTTCTGAGGCGGTACGAAGTTCACCAGGTCAACTAGTCTGTAAATAAAAATAATAATGTGGTGAAGGTTATACTAAACTACTAATACTCGTAGCTAGCTAGTGATTTTAAAAATACTGCAGGGACAACCAAGGGGTAACCAAGTGTTGTGCCATGTCGAAATTTTTCGAAGGTTATCAAAAAAAAAGAAACTGCTGTTTCATAGAAAGGTGCAATACCTACGCGGTCAAAATGTATGGAACAGCATTTTTTTATTTTTAAATAACCGATGGGAAATTTCATCGCAGATTTTAGAATCATGTACTGGTTATAAGTACCAAGGTAATTATTGGTAACAGACTACGCGTCGATGTCAGGGGTCATTTGATGATTTCCCATCCTGAAAAAAAAAGCCTATATGTATATTTTTGAACTAATCAGACATCCAACATGTGCTTTTAAAGTTCTAACTACCGAAACAAATGAAGAGATGAGTACCTATTTACCTACCCACCTTTTGCATGGCAGGTTTAGGTCGAAATTGGGTATAACATACTTCCACGAAAAAAAAAACTTGCCAAGTGCGAGTCGGACTCGCACACGAAGAGTTATACCACAAGGCAAAAAAACACGTTTGTTGTATGGGAGCCCCCCTTAAATATTTTTGTTTTATTCTGTTTTTAGTATTTGTTGTTATAGCGGCAACAGAAATAAAAAAAAATCTGTGAAAATTTCAACTGTCTAGCTATCACGGTTCATGAGATACAGCCTGGTGACAGACGGACAGTGGGGCCTTAGTAATAGGGTCCCGTTTTTACCGTTTTGGGTACGGAACCCTAAAAACCGCTCCCTCGGCGGGAGCATTCACCTGTAATGCAACATTTTCCGGTGACCTGCCGTGTTACTTCTACCTATTTAATTTGTATGTATTAACCTAGCCTGCTGGTTTCAATTGTGGTGACCAGTGGTGGTCCAGTAGTTACTAGGTCGTTTTTTCGAACTCAAGCAAGAGCATAACTTTATGATTATAATTTCATCATCACTGCTCTCAAAACAGTGAAGGAAAACATCGTGAGGATACCGGCATGTCCTAGAACCTAGAACCAAAAATTCGAAGACGTGTGACCTCTACCAACCCGCACTAGGCCCGCGTGGTAGACAACAAGTCAACAACATCATCATCAATTCAGCCGAAAGACGTCCACTGCTGGACATAGGCCTCCCCCAAAAGGGGAGGGTTTGCCATAATCGCCACGCTTGGCAGGCGGGTTGGCGATCGCAGTATGGTATGGTGGTGGAATGCATAGAGAACGCTGCTGCCCATTCTCCGGTACGCCCCTTACGACACCCACGGGAAGTATGGGGTGGTGCTATTCTTTAAGTCGACACAGACAAGTCAACAACATCGGAGGAACATTATAGGCTGATAATGCTGGTTTCAATTAGCTCTCTAAACTACCTAACAGTAGACGGCCAGCGCAGTCCACTAACAAACTCCACAGTGGAATCTTGGATTGTCACATAACAGGCGCATACTCCCGGTAAAGGCACGGTAGGTACCTACTTATTATTGAAATGATGTAGATACTTGGGCTTTTATGATAAAACCACAGGTTGGAAGAAAGCAATAATCAGAAACGTGTCTTATCTCGTAATAGTTTCATCAGTGAATAAATAAATAACTGTACTCGTATAAAAACCGGATTGAAACATAATAAAAGGCGTTAGTCTGCTGTGTTGGATGCAGAATACGAAACTCACAGACATTTATATACAAGTTGCGCTCACACTTATGTAAAAAGTGCTTTAGGAAGGTGCATACCAAGAGCACAGAATACATAATAGTAGGTACGAGTACTAACCAAGAGTTTAGTTGTGTAATCTGGAAGTAAGTATTTTGAACAGGTGTATTAATTCCGTCCCACGATTTTCATGTTTATATCTAGCTGGACATTTCATTATCTGCCTAGCCATTCTCCAACTAAGTAGGGGTTGGCTACCAGTCTAACTGGATGCGGCGGAATACGAGTATTTTACATGGAGCGACTTCCTATCTGAGCTCCACTACCCAGTCACTGGGTAATACAATACCCCTTGGTTAGACTGGTTGACAGACTTTCAGGCTTCTGACTACGTAACGACTGTCAAAGATTTACGAATGACAGCTTAGACCACGGTTCAACACGACGTGCTTTCTGAGGCACGGATCTAGCTGGACTTTCTTAGCACTCATAAACGGCCATAAGAACTCCCAGACTATTCTCATCTTGAATTTAATCTGCAAAGTTCAAATAATTCTGTGATAAAAAAGGTTTGGCTTCCACGGCGCACCTTCTTGCTCCAAAAAACCTAAAATACCAAAAATACTGTCTTTACTTTTTTTTTGTTTAAACAACCTTCATGCATTGCTATTTAAACACCAGAACAAAGTGTGCGTTATATGGGTGTGTGTGTCTCTTGTATCTCGGGGCACACAACGGAAGTGGCAGGCCCAAGCTCAAGCGCACTAAAGTGGGCCAAACCGCGCTCCTACCTTCGTCTACTGTTACCTTTGATACCTTTGCCTTTCTAACGTACCTACCTTAGTTATTTATAAGATAACATCAATGATTGCCGGTCAAATCAAAAGACCTCCTCTTATTCGCGGGAAAGTTATACTTATTGTAAACGTTCGTTATTTTCGTAAGATAGATTTAAGATAGAATTTAATGTCTTTGGCCATTTCTAAATCCATCTCGAATTTCGGCCGTACAGTCGTGATATTAACTTTACTTTTAAAAATAAATTGAAATAGGTACTTCACTATTTTGTGTCAAAATTACTTTTCACTTTTACTTCCTAGTACAATCAGATTGGAAACAGAAAATTAGGATTAGGAGACAGTTATTTAATTTATTGTTGAAAGTGTTTTTTGTCAGTAGGTATTAAACGATACTGACAAAAAACCACGTCCAACTATTCTCCGCTAGTAACTAACTGTATCAAGCAAGATAAAGCTTAATTTTAAACTTCACAGTAAGCAGCACCACTATTGTTGTAATTAACTCGTAGGCTGTTCTCAATGTTTACTTGGGCCGGTAACTCAGTGCATTAAAAAATGTGGCACGCCCGCCAAACGGGTTATTGACCCCGAGACCTTTGTGACAAAACTTGTGGGAGATGTGCCAGCGGTCGCTGTTATGGAGCTGATTCTGTTTTTTTTTTTTTAAATTTATACAGCCATCGTGCATTCAACCTCTTTTTAGAATATTAATATTTGTATAGGTATATATCGTGAATGCTAAATCACTTTGTATTCGTCACGTAGGTCTACCGTACTTTGTAAGTCTTGTAAGGCGGATTTAATTTTGAAGTTCGATCAACATTCACATCACTAGACTTAAAAAAAAGTTTTTATTCTTTGATTCGGGATTTTAAGAACTGGATTGAAAAAATATTGTAATACTGTGCCAATGTTATAAATAGAGTTGACACAAATATAAGTACATCCATATCACATTCACTATTCTTTAGACTAATTTAAAGGTTGTCGGTGCCAAAAAAAAGTAGAGTTTTCTGTTCCAATCCAAAAGTATCTAATGAAAATGTAAACAAATGGAACAAAAAACGGCTATATACCTGTGGATGCCAATTTCTAGTGCCACTAACAAAATGAAGTTCTTTGATTTGATTATTTGAATACTGAATCCGGAAAACCTCAATTTTCGTCGATGATTTTTAAATTACTTACAATAAAATAAAATAATTAAACGACTATTATTAGAAAAGGTGGTGAAATATAAAAAACAAACCTTCTAAATTAGATGAATGTGTTACTAATTCCCTTTAGTAAGTTATTGCGCAAGAATTTTACGTGGACACTTGTTTACACTTTCAACAGATACTTTTGAAACAGACCACAGGTGTCCTACTTTCAATGTATTACCGCAACATCCTCTTTGAGCTCTTCAAACAAAACAGGTCTCTCGTTCCTATCCCCGTGAAATTCAACCTTTCACGGTCACATAAGTTTGGGCCCACGCCGAACATACTCCCAGTTTCGAAATAATTTACTGCGAATTTACCTACTGCGAAAATTTACTGCGTACTTATTCTTTATTTCGACATCATTTATTGCATGTCATCTGCCTAGCCTTTTCCCAACTATGTTGGGGTCGGCTTCCAGTCTAACAGGATGCAGCTGAATACCAGTATTTTACATGGAACGACTATCTATCTGACCTCCACAACACAATTACTGGGTAATACGATACCCCTTGGTAAGACTGGTTGTCAGACTTTCGGGCTTCTGACTACCCGTAACGACAGTCAAAGAAACACGAATGACAGCCGGGACCAACGGCCTAACGTGCATTCCGAGGCACGGAGGGGTCACGGTATGTAAAGATGGTCACCCATCCGCAGACCAACCGCGGCAAGCGTAGCTTAACCTGATTGATTGACCTGTGCGGCTGTTATTATTTAGCAACGGGCCCTCGTTAATCATTTATTGCATGTATAGATAACTACAACGCGGTCACATTAACTCGACGCTTGGCCTTGATGACGTCATTTCGGTTTTTTGGTAATATACCTAATAAAAAAACAGAACCCTCCTTCTGACGCAGTCGGGTAAAAATATAATTAAAACAACAACAGAAAACTAGCCAAATTATCGATGCGCGTATCGGTAACAAAGACAAAGGCCTAACACTTGCTGGGCGAGGTAAGGAATGAGGGCTTCGCATTCCAGAGATGCGTCGAGTTAATGGGACCGCGTTGTAACTATTTACACTAGTTACCAAATTAAATAACTAACTAACTGACTATAAAACACTTGGCGTGATGACATTGCTAATTCTTTTGCCAAAGAACGACCCAGCCCTCTGGTCACGTGAACTGTCGACCAGCCGACGAGAAATTTCCTTAAAAAGAAGACGCACCCTCGGGCCCCATGACCCGAGCGTTTCGACCCCAAACGGCTCAAAGCTGTAGTGGCCCATAAGGTTACATTAGATTTACAAATAAATGTACACATCACTATCAGTTGTAATACTAGCGTAAAATTAAAGTTAACAACAGCCTTCTGTATAATAGCGCCATTACATTGCTTCCCAGATGACAAGGTATAATTCACGCCCACCGTAATAACGGTATCGTCTAGAATAGAAAAAACTGGCCAAGTGCGAGTCGGACTCGCACACGAAGGGTTCCGTACCACAGGCCAAAAACGCCGGAAAAAAAACAACACGTTTGTTCTATGGGAGCCCACCTTGAATATTTATTTTATTCTGTTTTTAGTAGTTGTTGTTATAGCGGCAACAGAAATACATCATCTGTGAAAATTTCAACGGTCTAGCTATCACGGTTCGTGAGATCAGCCTGGTGACAGACAGACGGACAGTGGAGTCTTAGTAATAGGGTCCCGTTTTTACCCTTTGGGTACGGAACCCTAAAAATGATAACTTATTAATTTAAAATCAATGCATGTCTAACAAACCGTCGAAAGCCGTTGCAGCTGTTGTTACTTACCTATTTTATTATTAAAGATATTTTACCACATCAAAATATCTATAATAATATAATAAAACTGAAGAGTTTTTTGTTTGTTTGAACGCGTTAATCTCTGAAAGTACTAGTCGGACTTGCATTTGTTTGTCCAATTCTTGAGGAAGATTATAGGCTACTTAATAGCACGCTACAGAGCCGACTACCTTTAGGACCCGAGCATATGAAAAAAAAAGTCAGAAAGAACGCTAAACGAAAACGAACTAATAGCGCAACGGTGCGGGTCCGTGGCTTAGGCCCCCAGTGGTCGACGCCCCTGTGCCCGACGCCCCCGATTCGATTAATTTAATTCAAAGTAATTTTTGATCAAATGTACTGTCAGGCACAAAAATTGTTTTACAAAAATATTAAATGTACTTAATATTGATTGTTGGCGATCTATTCTCTCTGCTATTTGATAGATAACTTTTGTTTAGCAAGGAAAAATACTTTATTAATAGGGTGAAACACTTTTCTCGTTTACTGTACTAAGTGAAAAAGCACGAAAAAAAAAAGATATTAAATTAATCGAATCGGGGGCGTCGGCCACAGGGGCGTCGACCACTGGGGGCTTAAGCCACGGACCCAACGGTGCGGCGGATGCGATGCGCCGCGACGCGACGCGGTGGGTCAGAGGAACAAGGACATTTTACGCGGACAAAGTCCGGGCAGAAGCTAGTTGTATTAGTATATCTAGGTACGAGAATAATCGTTTAATAGTATTTTCAATAAAAAAATATGCAGAATAGCAATTACACCTCAAGGTCTAAATTCTAATTGGTAACCGCTGGATTGTATGTCGACATGACATGTGTTAGATTTCCCAGACTATGAAATAAATAATTTACCTGACGTAATTGTAATGTATAAAAGTTGGCGTTTGCTGAAAGGCAAGGCTATACAAAAATTATCCAACGCTACGTACCAAACCGTCAAACTCATGTTCACTTCTATGATTGTGCGTGTCTATATTTTCTTAAACACAATAACACAGGGAAGTAAAATATATGGACATATAATGAAGACGCTTTTCGATTTTCGTCCACGATAACTTTACATCGTGCACGTATTTCCATACATTATATGGACGTCGGTCATCCTCGATACTATCGTGATGTTAGAAGTTATAAAAGCGCACATTGGCTGTCTGAAATAAGAGCCAATCAAAACCCTTGACATAAGTAGAAACCTGGTGAGGTTTCACCAATTTCCAAAATTATTTCAGAGAACTGCGAACATCAAACGCCCCAAGAGACTGAAATATACTTGAATTCGGATAGATTCTGGGAGTCTACTCCTTAAGCACGAAATCCGTAGTTCCGGATAAAGTTACGGGAGTTTTCTACTCCGTATCACTTACGGACATAAAGTTAGTTCAGGCCGCGAACTGGTAGTAATAGTGAATGACAACACGATTTGACCTTTATCCCTTATCCCTCGAAAATTGATTTTGACACTTGTTTTGTCGGATTAACTCCTTTCGGATGGGCCCTTATCTTCGTTGACGGATTTAGAGTAGTGAACGGGGGATATGTGGGATGATTCTTAATGGAGAATCACCTAATGATTTGTGTAAGACTTGAAATTGGTTGCAATAATAACCGATCGCATATTCAAACCCAGACGAAAATAACTGCAAGCACAAAGCGCTAAATCTGAGATAACTTTTCAACTCCAAGTCAGATGCTACAAAACTCCTAAGATTGATGTGATGTTGTGTAAGGTACAATAGTGTAACTGTTGTAGTTCTGCCAGTACCGAGCCATCAATGGTCAGCATGACAATGCCATTTTTTTTACTGACAGGCAACGACCTCGCCTCAAACGCAAGCACGATACGCGAAGGTCCTAAGAAAGAATATTTTTTTCTTCGAAATGTTTTTGTTTAACGATTAGTCTTCTCCGTCTTCATTGTCCGTGGCATGACATTGATGCCAAATGAAGTGTCTAGTCTGGTATTTATAACAGTTAATTCTGTAACAGAGTATTATGCATTTCTTTTTACAAGCTTGTTGAATAATTAAGATGATGATAATAATTAAAACATTTCTTTTTAATACAGATGTCGCCATAGCGACAGCTGTATTAAAAAGAAATGTTTCGTCATTTAGAAGTACAGTGTTTCAGACAAACAAAAGAGCCTCTTTTAAGTCGTGATGTTCAAGAAATTGATATTTTGTTCCACTTTTCGTGGTTCATTTAAGCAATATTGGATGGAGCATTATCTTTTAACGATTTTATTTTATAGCTTTTAATACTTTTGATTTCATTGCTCTTTTTGATAATGTTTCTAGGTGCATAGAAACACACTACTGCTCCTTAATCTAGGCTATCGGTTTACCGGGACTGCCCTGGATCGTAAAATTTATCGTTGCACTTTATGACTTATTGTTCCGCAAAGTTCTTTAGCGTTCACAGTTATATTCTGCTTCGCCGCTGTAAATTACAATCGCAGTCACGAATACCTCTAAACACTAAATACTACTATGTTGATCCATGTCTTTGGATGGACAAGCTAACAGACATATAATTACATACAATTATAGAAACATTTTGTAACAGGAAATTCCAAATCAACACTTCATCTGTATACAACCTGACTATTGGTTATGATTCGTTTTAGGGTTCAAAAACTTTCACAATCACAATACTATATTTTTTGTAGAATCTCTACAGACTTACCTATTTATACTTTTTATTGCATTTCGTTCCAGTCCTTACTTCTTTACTAAGAACCGTTCGTTATCGATTGGCTTCTGCCAGTGTATGAATATTAAATTGAAGCTTCCCTATACTATCATTGATTTCGATATGCAGTTTAAATTTCTTCGACCCTCGTAAACGACCCTTGACAAATCTGAAATGACAGAAATCTTGCGTATGGGATTTAGCCAATATTAGCAATACATGCAAAGTTTTACGAAATATCTTGTTGCTATGCTGAACTCTCTGTTCCATTGGAGCTTTGTGTGCATCTTTTTTTAGGTTCCTTTTTGTTTTCCCATTATTCTTGTTACGTCCAATTACGTAACGTTTCAATACGCAATGTTCAGTTAGTCAGGTGCATTGTTGACCCGAACACTAGATGAATGTCGGTCATCGTGTAATCAATTGACATATGACTTGTGACTCATGTCATCATTAATAAAGTGCATACGGCCATCCTAATAATCTGATTTCGTCATAATCATTTTATCTTTAAGCTTGGTTTTTACATTGCCTTTTAGATGATGTTACCAGCTCTTTGAACGAGAAACGTGCCTCTTCATTATAACGGTGGATTCCGCAATAGTCACATATTTTTGCGCTATCCATTTTTTGCCCCAACAAATGTTTATAGAAAACGTCGGGCTAGCTAATGTATTTATTCAACAACTTAATCGTCTATTATTGTTGCTTCTGAACTTCATTTCTAAATGGCTTGTACAACTACTATAGGTGGCAATAATAATGAATATTGATTAACGATAACTTGCAATAATTGAGTATTCTAGAAGCTATTAAGTACCTAATGATCTTTAATGCAGGTCGGGCGATACCTGGTATTAGAAACTCAACAATTAATAAAGTGGTTGTTCTATTGTGAAACGACGTTCGTATTAAAGATTCAAAGACATCATAGTGAAATCGATAAAACCTTTTCCATTCCAACCTCCACTAATTGAGGCTCTGTGTTTCCTTGAATAGGATGAAAGAACGAGGAGAGCTAGCCAAGTCTCGTTAGACAATTAGCAAGGTCTCATTCGCAACACACTATGAATTAAATTAGTATGCAGCCAGGAAATCGTGACGAGGCCCTCTGTATTCCTCTTAGCTTGTCGCCGACCTTCAGATTTGCAGGCCTTCAATGGGTTCTGCTCAACTAATAGGCTAATTGTCATAGTACTCCTAAACATGACTATTTCTCTCCGCGAAATACGACCTTGTTTCAAACTCTTTGATGCGTTCACTTATTGTTTTATGTCCGTTCCTATTGAAACTCCTTGTAAAATTACAAGGTCCCTTTGGATTAGTTTCACTTAAGTACTTCTTTCATACTTCGGAGTTCTACTAGTTAAAGTCAAGATTTTTCAATAGCCTTATCTTGTCAAGTAGCATGCATTGCCACATTGAGGTCTCATAGCAATCAGGTTTGCTTTATTAAGGTATTGTTACGTCAAAATGTGTTTAAGTTATGCATGTGTAGGTGGTTTTGAGGTCGTCAATGATTTGCGTTTGGATGCCAAGTCAACATTTTTTACGTTCCGTCACATGTGTCTGTAAGTAGTTTTCAATATCGCCTTGACCTCCTTCATGGGTATTTAATTACTTAGGCCTAAGTAGGTTGTTTTGTATTCTGCGAATCAGTCATTGGTAATGCGCCAAGATATGCATGAATTTTATCAACTCTCATTAGATTGTATTTATTTATTTCTTTAAAAACAGTTCAAAACCAATTACAGAAATTAAAGACACAGTTTGTATATAAACTTTTCAGTTTTTTTTACCGCAGTCGGGTTTTTTATTTTTTTAAATAACTTTTTTTTATTTCCAGCTTTTTAGTTTACAAAATAAATGTGAAAGATTTCGCAGACGATTTAGTTCTTGGTACGTGTTTTTTTACGATCTTTCACTTCGAATTACTTTTAACCATATAAGTTGTATATATTTTTGTAATCACCTTTTAAAACCCTTTATTTTGATACCCCACTAGATAGGTTTTGAGAAATAAAATGTTTTTTGAAGACATAATATTGCGCAAAAAATCGGCCATTTTGTTTTTTTTTTCAATTTTGATATACCCAGTGTCACTCTCACAATTAAGACGAATCTAACGGCACCTCTCAAGCTGAAATCGATCAAGCCGTTTAGGCTACAGAGCGTGCCAAAGAAATATACATACATACATACATACACTCGAAAAACATAACCCTCCTTCTGCCGCAGTCGAGTAAAAAGTTGACAACACTTTCATAAATCTCTCCCCAGTACTTCTGACATGCCGACAAAATCTTCGACCATTCGACCGCAAACATATCGTTTGTTGGATTAGAGTCCAAGAGATCATTAAGTGCGGCCAGAGTACTGGGGCCCTAGTCTGCTATTTTTATAAAATTGTCATTCCAACGCGATCCCACCACCATCCCATTGTCATTTTGCTAAAAGTTCGTAATCTGCTAAATTCATAATGGTTGATCATTGGTCGGTCAATGGCACAGAAATTATACGATACTCGTAACGAATTAAAAGCAATAACTGCACAATGACGTTCTAATGGTAGGTCACTGAACAAAGGAACTGTCAAAATTTTTGCAGATTACCGCGTAAGTCGGTAATTTATTTTTCATTATGTACGAGATTACCATTCTATGCCATTTCTTTCAATGGAGTGTCAGTGGTTGACCATTGGAAAGTCATAATGACGCCATTATATTAGTAGATTACCAAACTTGTCAAAATCGACAATTATGAAATCAATATACCATTCTGACACTATTGTAATAGCAGACTTGAGGCCCTGGAGACTTAGCACGCGCAACTGTGCAAAATGGAGGCCGAACAAACAGCCTGTTGCTTTCTGCCGCGGCAGTAGTTGTCTGGCACAAAGAAGCGAGCCAGCACAGCATGTAGATCAAGCGCGTCAATAGTGCCACGGAGCGTCTTACAGACTATGGAGCTAGTCTTTTGCTCGCCTTACCTCTAACGAGTTATATCCGAGACTATACTAACAACTAACGCGGTGATTAAGATTTATATTGAAAGGAAATTGGAAAATCCCGTAAATGATAGCAAAATGTTGTTTATCAGCGTAATTTCGCGGCTTTCCAGCAATGTTGCCCGAGTGCCGGTGGCTACTTTCCTATATTTATCAAGTCTTGCTACTTTTAGTTAAATGCGTGATTAAATCTCGAAGCATACATATTTTGCTCTGACGTAATTGAGTAGCCTTGGGAGACAGTTTGTAATTTATCTTAGTATTTATTATCCATCATTAATAGATCGTGGAGCATGTCAATTAACAATGCACGGTGGAGGTTTGTAGAACCTATCGGATAATGCTTTATGTAACCAAAACCATGTATCTAACATATTAAGTAACAGCAATGCTACTCTAATGAAATACTCTATCGAACTCATTTTTGATTCCTCTGTCAAAATCTGAGTTTTCATATTATTCATAATCGAGTCTATGGTCCTGGGTTCAATTACCAGGTCGGGGAAAGTGGTGTTGGGTTATTCCATTAGGAATTTCTCAGAAGCTGCCCGGAGTCAGGATTTGTGCCCGGGTGATGGCAATAGGATCGCCCCTATTACATGGGGCTTAAGGGGCTTACATGACCTAAAGCGCGGTCACTGTCGGACTGCATAGAAAAGAAAGAGAAGCGCGATGACACAACGCCGGTAATTTATTGCAAAATATGAAGCAATGATTCAATTACAAAAAATCGATTGTTTGGACTAAAAAATTAAAACACTAGGGCTTTAGTATGTTGCTTGTAGAATAATCTGACAAAATATCACGATTATTGTATGTATCTTAGTATGGTTTTTATTGTAAAAAGAAAGCTTCTAGAGGTATCTTCATGATTTTTTTTATCGTATCAAATTAGTTGTATTATGTTTTCCACACACTATCTACCTAGCATACATCCTGAAGAATATCATATATTTTTCTGATTTTGTTTACTGTAGTCGATATATACTCTTATTGTTTCTAAAACTTGCGTTTTTTGCGTTTAGGTCCTGGAAGCCCCTTAAACATAACTTGCGAAATGTGGGTGTGTACATACTTACACGACTGCCTAACCCTTCAGGGATTACAGGCGTGATGTTATGTAATGTAATAATCGAGTCTGGATTCAAAATTGAGTTCACTGATGAATGAAGATTTAACATAACACACGTTACAACTAACAACGACTCTAAGCGATAGCATATTTTCAACATCATGATATTAATGTTATTTTTCGTTTGTTTACAGTAGACAATCCGAACTTCGACCAGGGCTACTTCGGACCATGGCGGGTTTGCAAGAAACTGCTATACAACAGGGAGAAATGCGGCACGGACGTTTCCAAGTTTCATCCGTCGAGTAAGTTACTTATTTGCATATGTTTAAGGACAGATTCACACATGTTGTTGGAAAGCCGAAGGTAGCATGCTCATTGATTAATGTTTCTATTAATAGATTCATTCAAGCTTATGCTAGGGATTTTTATCTTATTCTCTGTAGGTGACAAGCCTGGGCTCCGTACAGGAAGCCTTGGATCAATTAATGTACCACTTGTGTATCAAATTACACCCAAAATCCTTGTCCAAGACTTGTCTGCGGCTTCGCTCCCGTGGATGGCGAAAAATATCCCACGGGAACGCAGTACGGGTTTAAAAGTACCCTGTGTCCAGGTTATAAACTATGTATGTATCTGTATACCAAAATTTATCTAAATCAGAACGGATTTAGATAAATTTTGGTACGTTTTTTTCGCCACACGCCAGTCCGGAACATACATCCAGACAATGAGACGATATTTTCGGCATCAGACACCTCGTAACAATTGTTTTTTTTTTTTAATTATTCAATTATTATTATTTTGACTTCGTTAGGTACTTTTTTGTTATATGAAATAGATATACCTCCCTACATTGTTGTTTGGGGTTCAGCATTTTTTAGACTAGCGCTTTCAAACAGCCACCTTTCAGCATAGCTATTCACAACCACTCAATACGCCTCCGTACCGTATTGAACATCAATCAATGTCCTCTAATCGCTGTTCACATGTCCAAAACCAGAAAATTTTGTCGAAAAAAGTAGACGTAGAAATTCTTCAAATCAGGTTATCGAAATGTGTAATTTTTGCCTGTCGGATGGTTGAGAATAGTTATGCAGGTCGCAGAGTATCTTCATGGTGTTCTGTCAGGTATAATGCAAGACATTCTAAAACTAAACAAATGAAATCGTTTTTATAGCTTCATCGTGATGGAGCAACAAACATCAATCCAAATTTTAGCATTTATGATGTAAGTGGATTTATCCAGCTCACCATTGAGCCGTGCATTAGACTTCTGTTTCCTATCCAATATTACGAGTGCGACCTACACAGATGCGATTGCGTTATGAACGGATAATCAAATGTCAAATGTGTGTGGTGTGTGTGTGCTGACTTAGAATTTATTGGCAATCTTTGATTAAATTATTCATGAATTTATGATACAATTTCTATGAGGCAGAGTCAAAAATACAAATATCATATCTGCTGATCCTACAATTGGATTTGGACGAATAAAACGATTTTTTATTGCTATTTCAGAGTCATTTTCCCTGAGTAGTATTTCGTAAGTTCTTTTAACCCCTGAATTCACAGACAGCTTACGTGTCTCACGTTCCAGCGACATTAATTTTCAGTTGTGCAGGAATAGATTGACCTATTTTTGTAGGCAACGCCCTTAGTTTTCTTTGTAGTTGTAATGCTTTATTATTTACTAATTGAATTCATTTGTGTTAATATGACTCGTTTCTATAAAGCAAAACATGGAGAAACTCTAATTAAAATTACGATTTACGCCATCTTTAATAAACTTTTTTTTAACGTGTTTTTAACCATTATTTAACATTTAAAATGTTCAAATAATCTATGTACTAAATTTTGTAAGGCCAGGAGCTCTAAAACTCGATAAGTAACATAATATTTTGCCCAGAGGGGGAATGTTAAAAAGGAAGCAGGCGTCGTTGGAACGGAAAGTCAGGGAAACGGCTGCGTTGCCATAATGCCTTTGCCTTTATTGATTATTTTCGAAAACAGGACACGCTTTGATGGCTTTGTTTCATAGTCTTTTTATGTATTTAGGTTACCTTCTAATGTGAGGGGCCTGTGGCTAAGTAATAACAGCCGCACGGGTCGATCAGGTTAAGCTACTCCTGCCGCGGTTGGTCCATGGATGGGTGATCATCTTTACATACCAAGACTCCGAGTCTGGGAAAGCACGTTAAACCGTTAATCCCGCCTGTCATTCGTGGATCTTTGGCAGTCGTTACGGGTAGTCAGAAGCCCAAAATTTTGGCAACTAGTCTTTCTAAGTGGCATCGTATTAAAACTAGTAACTGGGTCGTGGAGGTCAGATAGGCAGTCGCTCCATGTAAAATACTGAAATCCGGTTAGACTGGAAGCCGACCCAAACATAATTGGGAAAAGGCTAGGGACTTTTTTTATCAGTGACTTCATTCATAACGTCTGCATGAATCATTATTTTGTCTCAAGTAGTCTCGATGGACAGGAAAACGAGTTGTTTTTCTAACACGATGCATGCTAAGCAGTAGAAAATTGTCAGGCTCTGATTACGACTCAACCCACCAGAATATAGGCTGTTGTTTCTAACAAATAGGTAAGTAATCTATTTAAAATAACATCTCTGGCACAGCCATAAAATAAAATAAAGCATGGCGATAAAAAAGAAAAGTTGAAAACTTGTAAAAGAAATTTAATATAAAGCTGGGAACGTACCTACATCTAAAGTTGACATAGCCAATATAGACTAGACGTAGATTACATGTGAAAGTCTCGATAAGAGACAGTCCGTGAGCTAAGGCCCCGTTCACGACCTCAAGCGATGCGACTTGCGACGCGACTTGAGTCAAGCGACACGCGCGCTTGTCTACACCCTAATTGCGTAAAGCCCCGTATTCATTGTAAACATTTGTTGCTCAACACCAAAGTTTCTCAACATCAGAGTTGCTGCCAACAATGCTTACAGCCGTAGTTCCCGTCCACACGCCAGTCCTAGTACCTAGTGCTGTTGTGTTCTGTGTATTATATTGCATTTTTTTTAAACCTAAGTATCTGTTGCAAAGAGAAGATTTGATGAGTGATCTTATAATGGCAAATGGATCCTTGAATAACTTTATGAGAATGTCAAAAAGTGATTTCGAACATCTTCTAGATTTAATTGGTCCGTCAAAAGAATACTTCACTTTCACCTCAAACAAGACTTGCTGTCTGTAACATTCATTACGGAATCTAGCAGATTATACATAGGCTATACTATCTAGTATCTACGTCCACACACGTCAACATTTGTTGCTAAACTGATGTTTTCGCTTGCCGAGCGGCAAATCTTCAACATGGCGTGATCCACTACGCAACAGAAAATGTTGACCGCAACATGTTGACTGCAACTCAGCAACATGTTTATGCAACCATGTTTATAAACAAATGTTTACAATGAATACGGGGCTTAACACTCTTTCAAATACAATCTGAATAATTTTGAAGGATATTGTTAATCCATTGCTTCCTTGTTCGAAAATGAACTTTGTTGAACTGTCAAAATGAAAGCCATTGCTACTGTTATACGCAATTAACCGGCTAGACACTAAATGCGTAGATACGGCCGAAGTTACGGGCATTGCATTCTCCGTATCTATATATATAAAATTCAAAGTCCTGACTGACTGATTGACTGACTGACTGATATATCAACGCACAGCCCAAACCGCTGGACCTAGAGACTTGAAACTTAGAAAGGTTTTTCTTTGTGAAGAGTAAGTATCCACTAAGAAAGGATTTTTGGGAATTCAACCCCTAAAGGGTTAAAATAGGGGATGGAAGTTTATATGAAAGTCCGACAGTTTTGAAGTTAGGATCTTCTAATTTTGCATTTAGGCTGACAATTGAAAATTAATTTATACGTGTCTCAGCGTTTTTGATAATTCCACCCCCGAAGGGTTAAAAAGGGGGATGAAGTTGTGAATAGAAAGTCATTAATTTTCGACGTAAAAATCACAAAATTTATATCTAGGCTTATGATTGGAAGCTAACACAAGGGTGTTGTTAGAATTTCATCCATTAAGGGGGTGAAAAGTGGGATGAAATTTTGTCCTGACTGACTGTTATATCAACGCACAGCCTAAAACGCTGGTCGGTACCGCTGGGTAGAGAAATTAATTTTGGAGGGTGTGTTCTTTGTGAAGAGTAGATATCCACTAAGAAGGGGTTTTTGGAAATTTAACCTTTAAGGGGTGAAAAGAGGGGATTTTGTTTGTATGAAAAATCTTATTCCTTGAGTTAATATAACCATGAAACTTGGCACGAATACTTACTAGATAAATTATGAAGTTTGCCTTTCTTTTTAAACTACCCCCTGAAGGGGGATTGGGAGGTGTCAAAGTTTGTATGGAAGAATTTTAACGCGTGGTCCGATTAACTCGAAACTCAGTATTTATAATTATGACCGAAAATTAAGAATAACGTGTATCATCGTTTTTCGAAAATTTACCCCTAACGGGGTGAAAAGGTAATTTTATAGGAGAAGATTTTACTGCGTGGCTTGATTAACTCGAAAATTGATATAAACAATCTTTGAGTCGAGTAATGAACACATCCCAAACAATCTTACGAAATTCCAGCCCTGTGGGGGTGAAAAACGGGGATACAGTTTATAAGAAAAATCCTATTCATTTGGTTAATAAACTTGGCAAGAATAATTGCCTAAGCAAGTAATAAAGTTTATCATTATTCATTTATCAAAACACCCCAACACCCCTTGTGTTGGGGTGTTAAAGTTTGTGTGGAAGAATTTTAACGCGCGGTCCGATTTACTCGAAACTCAGTATTAATACTTTTGACAGAAAATAATCAATAATAACAGCCGCACAGATCGATCGATCAGGTTACGCAGGCTACGCTTGCCGCGGTTGGTCTGTGGATAGGTGTCCATCTTTACATACCGTGACCTCTCCGTGCCTCGGAAAGCACGCTAAGCCGTTGGTCCCGGCTGTCATTCGTGGATCTTTGACAGTCGCTAGGGGTGGTCAGAAGCCCGAAAGTTTGACAACCAGTCTTATCAAGGGGTATCGTATTTGGGTTGTGAAGGTCAGATAGGCAGTCGCTCCATGTAAAATACTGGTACTCAGCTGCATCCCGTTGGACTGGAAGCCGACCCCAACATAGTTGGGAAAAGGCTAGGCAGATGAAGAATCAATAATAAGTGTATGGGGTTTTCGAAAATTATTGACCCCTGACGGGACAAAAAGTGGTAATTCGATTTATAAGGGGATTTTAATGAATGCCTTGAACAACTCAAAAAAAATGGTACAAATAAATTTGAACTTGAAACTTGGCACAACTAATTATAAAGTTCGAATTTTTTTGGAATTCTAAACTAACCCAAAGGGGAGATTGCGGGTGTCAAATTTAATATGGAAAAATTTTAATGCGCGGTCCAATTAACTCGAAACTCAGTACCTATCTAAGACCAAAATAAATAATAAAGTGGTTCAGGGTTTTTCGAAAATCTACCGCTAATGGGGTGAAGAGGGGTAGTCAATTTCACAGGGCAGAATTTTATTACGAGGCTTGATTAACTGGTAAATTGGTATAAATAATCTAGGTTATGTTTCGAAATTCCACCCCTATGGGGATAGAAAGAGGGGATACAGTTTATATGAAAAATCTTATTCATTTGGTTAATAAATTAGAAACTTGGCAATATTTGGGTCAGTAAATAATAAAGATAAATATTTAACCCGCTGTCGAATTAACTCGAAACTCGGTACTACTAAAACAAAAAATACTTAAAAAAAGTGATTTAGGGTTTTTAAGAAATTGACTCCTACGAACGTGGAAAATTTTACTGCTTGCTTCCATTAACTCGAAAATGGGTATGGGTCTTTGAGTCAAGTTATGAACACATCCCAAACGATTTTTCAAAATTACTCGGGGAGTAAAAAGCTGGGATACAGTTTATTTGAAAAATCTGATCCCTTTGAGCTATAAACTAAAAAATTGGCCCGGATGCTTATTTACATCTAAATAAATGATAAAAATCATAAACATACATTTTCGAAATTATAAGAGGAAAATACGAATTTCACGCGGACGAAGTCGCGGGCAGAAGCTAGTCACCTATACGGACATTACTTTAGGGCCCGACCTAAGTATGAAATACACCTCAATTTAACAGGTGTCCGTACTGCCAATGTGTTTTTATCCGTACGAAAAACATAATTCATCGGGTGCATGGTTTACTTCGAAGTTTTGAACTACTTACGTACTGCCGGACGGGCCAATATCGTCGTTGACGGACTTACGAGAGTGGGTGACTGTTTCCGTCCATCGCTTCGCAAGACGCGTTGCGGCGACTTGTCCTAAACTACTTCTTTCATTTAATTTCTCCACAATCGCTGTCGCAAGACGTCGCCTGCGTGAGCGTGCAGCTCGTGGCCACGGGGTAAGATCGAAAATAGATAGGAGTATCGTTTTCTTTATGTTTTCAGACCACTTAGGGAATTGGTTAGTTCTTTAATTGAATTGATCTTTGTGACTTAACCGCTCCTCCGTTCAGTTTATTTTGCTAACATTTTAATTGCTTAGTGTATGTATTAGCAAGAGCCCGTCACGTGTGGTGACTTGTGAGTTTGTGAGATACAATAGAATAACATGATACCGTTACGTAACGCGTTAAAAGAATTCTGATACGTGCATGGTATGTTTGAATCTGGCTACCGCCGAACCTACCAGTGTACCTGCCATGATTAATTTAAAACTACGAATTTGCAATACAGAGCGTTAGGTTAAACGAGGGACATACTTTGAGGGGAGTTAGTTAGTACTCATGAAAATGAACAACTTTTAATATGGAAATAACCCTGAAATCGCGAAAAAAAAAAAAAACAGCCATTTCCTAGATTTATGTTCGCATAGCTCGTCAAAATGTACTGAACAGCAGATTTTTTTTTTGCGATATCAGGTTCGGCCCCATAGTAAAAGTTGCTCATTTTCATGAGTACTAACTCCCCTCAAAGTGTGTCCCTCGTTTAACCTAACACCCTGTATATTCAATATACAGTCTGGGAAAAAGATTGTGTAGCGACTTCCGACTATTGTTCAATAAAAATTATGACTTTCATATGCAATCGCTTTATCAAGGCCTATTCCTGTGCTGTTTCAATCTGTTTAAACAATTATCATCCTGGGTGCACAAAATATATAATGATATATTCTGTATAGCTCGCATTTTGTCGCATCATCATCACTTGCGTAGCCTTTTCCCAACTAATTTTGAAGTAGGCTTCCAGTCTAACCTGATGCAGCTGAATACCAGTATTTTACGTGGAGAGACTCCACAACCCAGTTACTGGGTAACACTATACCCCTTGGTAAGACCGGTTGTCGCATAAAAGAATAAAAGAAAAGTACGGTCATCTACAAATTATCGTGCTTCCACTCAATCAATTTTCGTCTAAATGTATAGAGGTATGGGGAACAGGGAGTAAAGTTCACTCTGAATACTCTATGAAAAGGGAGGATCATCCGACCGGACGGGTGGTTGTGTCTGGCGGGCAACTGCCCGATGATTCATGTCGGGCCGTTTTGCATCTATGCTAGTTGCGCGGTAAACTCTGCTTGCGAGATGCAGGATTTTGCGAGACGTCAGTATGACACTTTGTTCGCATGTGGCGTTGTAGATACCGCTACAAATGCATCTCAATGTTTCCTTATTTTCCATTAGACGTTATTTCTGTTAAACATACTCCAATTACGTTCGTCCAATTCAATCACTTTCGGCTGACCACTCAATGAAGTTACACATATTTACTCTGAATATTTCGTATGCTAATGTTAATGTACGTTTAATTAACAATCCGCCATTTTTGCGTGTCTTTACTAATTAAATTATTACGTCTGTTCTCAATGATAACTGAATAATTATGTAAAATCCAACTAATATTATAAATGTGAAAGCTTGTATGTATGTTACTCAATCACACAAAAACGGCTGAACGGATTTGGATGAAATTTGGCACACAGATAGTTTATAAGTTATAACACATAAGTACTTTTAATCCCAATAGTACGTTCCCATGGAGCAGTGATGGCCCAGTGGTAACAGCCCCGACATTCGAGTTGTAGATCGTGGGTTCGAACCCAGACTGGCGCTTTACTTTATGTAAATAATTTCATCACCACTGCTCTCAAAACGGTGAAGGAAAACATGTTGAGCCTAAAACCAAAAAAATCGAAGACGTGACATCTACCAACCTGAACTGGCCGGCGTAGTTAATTACAGCCCACTCCCTCTCGAAGAGAGGCCTGTGTCCCAGCAGTTGGAACATTCCCGTGATGATGAGTACGTTCCCGTGGAATGTTTCCTAACATCCGCGCGGGAGAAACCGCAGGCAAAAGCTCGTATTAGTAACAAAAAGTCAGAATTAGTAAAATGACCTACTTTTTCAGTACCACTTAAAACTAATGACATTGGGGTAAAATTAATGACATTGGGGTGTTATTCGCATGTCACTAAATAATGAAATTTCGTGATAAGGGAAAGCGCTATAAGCATCTACCGGGTCAACAAATAACACCGTCCGGTCCTAAGCTAACAAGCGATTGGGGTGTAGAAATAGACATGGGAATTTGGGAATATCACAGGAATGCTAGACATCAGTTTAGTGACACCGGGAGAAATGTAAGTATTTAATAATAGCAGCGCCCCGCGGTTTCACCCGCAGAAGTGTCGATTCCGTGGGAATATCGGGATAAAAACTATCCTATGTCCTTCCCCGGAATACAATCTTTTTCTCTGCCAAATTTTATCGAAATCCGTTCAGTGGTTTAGGCGTGAAAAGGTAACATACAGACAGACAGACACAGTTACTTTCGTATTTATAATATTAGTAAGGATAACACTTCTGGGTTCAGGGTTTCTTAAATGACTTTAAAAACCGCATTCCAGTTGAGTTATTTTTACCCGACTGCGGCGAAGCCCAAAAGGAGGGTTATGTGTTTGACCTGTATGTATGTATGTATGTATGTATGTCCGTTTCTTTGTTCCCTCGTAACATCTAAATGAATGAACGGATTTTGATAAGTTATACGTCGTTAGATTTGTCTTGGTAGCGCGAGTGTCACTGGGTATATCAAAATTGAAACAATACAGGAAAAGTTTTTAACCAGTGCGCAAATTTTGACATAATAAACTTGAATATATTTTAATAAACACGTATTTTTTGTTTTGATATGTTTCAATAGTAAAAAATTAAGTTAACGCTTACGAGACTTGTTTACTCAGAAATTTATTTTATGGACGTCGCTTGCCAGTCCGTCGACCGGTCGCCCGATTCACGCCGCGCGTCGACCGGTCGCCTGACGCGCCAGCTGCTATCGAAGTACCTACTTTATTAGGATTATTGACCCCAGTTTAGCGCTACAATTTTTTAAGTTTAGACTGTGTGTGTGTGTGTGTTATTTGTAAACGTAATTTTTCGTAAATTCCAATTTATCCTTCATACTTTCATGGGCTTAGGACCATCAAAATGCAGAAAATAAATCATAATAAGTAAGAAAGTAATACGTTTTAGTCCATTCAAAATAAAACATTTAGGTATGATAGGTACGACATGATACAATTTGCGTCAATGTCTAATCAAAGAGAACCTAAGACACTAAGATTGTTTATAATTTCTTCTTACCTCTACATTTTATTAATCACAATAATTTTAGGTATTGTTCGAAGTGACCTCCTGCTTTTTCAAGGCATAAACGTGCACGTTTAAATAAGTAAGCATTTAGTTTGTTTAGGACACTAACACCACTTTTTACTTCATTGAAAGCGTTAATTATTTTTTCTTTCAAGTCATCTAGGCTCTTTCACTTGTTTCATACACCTTGGTTTGCTGCTAAAATTGTCCTCTCATTAGGGACCGTGGGATTGAGGATCCTTCGGGCTCGCATACGAGGTACGCTCTCCCTTTCGTATCTTCTTCGTGCTGCTCGTAAATTTTCATTGCTTAACAAATACACTCGCACTATTTCATAATACTCGCGGTGAGTAAAATGAGACATTGTCACTACGCTAGTCTAGTACGCGGCACGCGCGCAGGGACGGCGAACGGACATCCGACCTCCGCTTCCGCAAGTGACGTACTGCATGTGCATGCGTTTTGTTTATCAAACGCCGGCGCGGCGCCGCATGCCCCCGCACCCCCGTCCCGCGCCCCCGTGGTCCTGCGGCCGGTGGGCGGCCTTCGCGTTTTCATTCATGCTCATTCATAGTATTACTATTAAATTATATCCATGTCTTGCTTATTTCAAATTGGGACAAAGTGGAAAAATGAAAAAAAAAAAGTCATAAACTAAAAATGGAAATGTGTTCTATTGCTTACACTGAGCCACCAAAAAAAATTTGCGCACTGGTTAAAAACTTTTCCTGTATAAAATGGCCGATTTTTGACGCAATATTATGTCTTCAAAAAAAAATTTTTTTCACGAAACCTATCGAGTGGGGTATCAAAATAAAGGGTTTTTAAAGGTGATTACAAAAACATATACAACTTATATGGTTAAAAGTAATTCGAAGTGACAAATCGTAAAAAACACGTACCAAGAGCTAAATTGTTTGCGAGATCTTTCAAATTTGTAAACTAAAAAGCTGGAAATAAAAAACAAGTAATTAAAAAAACTAAAAAACCCGACTGCGGTAAAAAAATTAAGTTAAAAAAACTGAAAAGCTATAAACAAGGCCATTTTAAATTAAATAAAAGTTGGAAGCAGGCGGGACCCATACCATTTTTTTATTACATTCCTAAACTCAAATGGGTCCGTCCCGCCTGCTTCCAACTTTTATTTAATTTAAAATGGCCTTGTTTTTAGCTTTTCAGTTTTTTTAACTTAATTTTTTTACCGCAGTCGGGTTTTTTAGTTTTTTTAATTACTTGTTTTTTTTATTTGTGTGGATAGATGTATAAATCATTTATTTAGTGCGCACAAAAGAAGTGCACAATACACAAAAGCGTAGTCTAATAATAGCCAGGATTCTAACGCTAGCCCCAATTGGTGCTTATCAACGACCATAATTATTGTACTGTTAAAGCTAAACCCACTGTAAGATTCACCCGACGATATGATATTATCAAGCTACTTATACATTTTCAGTGTTAGCTGACCTCGCAATGTGTAGGCTTTTCATACAATGAGAAGTCAGCTTATTAAATACTGGATCAGCGGGATTGTCCGAAAGGGTTACCGCTTGCCCGGAACATAAACGGCTAAGGAAGGAACATGCGTGGGTTTTAGTCAGTAAGAGTCTGACACTCCCTTCCGCTCCACCCAGAGCGGGAGGGGTCATTTGATGTTATCCCACCAGAAAAAAAAAAGCTTATACTGGAAATGTATAGCTAGACGTCGTGCATACATGCCTTTATTCTTTTGTTCCGAATTTCGTACCATATTTTGTGACGACAAAAAAATAAGAGAGATTTAGTGTGAGAGAAAGAGAGAGAGAGAGCTATATCTTTCTTCTCTCTCATGTAACGAAATGTGCCTAAAAGTGACGCATCCTTGAAATGTCACTCTAAATTCTCGTTCAATGAATTATCGAATCGCCGCCCAAGAAGTTTCACTTCGCCGGCTAAGCCCACTGGAAGGTATTGACGTCTTTCTTTTGTATCGAACGTCGCACCACCCTTTGTACCGACAACTGAAGAGGGCGCCGACCAAACGCCGACCGCGCAGTGGCGCCCTCATCGTTTGTTTGGTTATTTCTGTTATTTTAGAATGAAAATAGTGGCCGTAATATCCGTTTTAGTTCTTATAATAAAACTAAACAATGTAAAACTACGGTTTATAATAATATTAACGTATAATCTTGTGGAGCACAACTTAACGTGCTTATTTTCTGCATTTTCATTCTAAAATAAAAAAATAACCTAACAAACGATGAGGGCGCCACTAGACGATCGGTGTCCCCTTAAGTAACAGGTCAGTTCGTTCGATAGACCTGTCTTTCAGTTCTCGCAGTTCAACGAACACGAGCGATGGTTAAACTAAACGTGTTAAGTAATTAAGTGCTAGTTAACTTTGACTATCTGTTACGTCGGTATGCAATCGTTATTTATAGTCATTAACAACTGTAGTTACCGGATTTTACGGTAGGTGATGTTAGTTAATGTTTTGCTCAATTAAGTTTTGTTTTCCTTGTCGTTATGTCATTTATATTTTGTTGGTGGACGGATATTTGTTGCTAGTCAGACGTATGAAAGGTTCGAAAGGTTCTGGGGGTGGCGACCGCGTACCGGAAGATGTAGCGTTGGAAGGCCTATAATGTGGACCGATGACCTTTTTTAAACGCCTGCCATCTTCATAATACCCAACAAATTACTAGAAGCCAAGAAGTGACCAACTCTTGACGTTATCTCTAGGTAAAGCTAAGATTTCCTAGGAAAGCGGAGGTCGCCACTAACGTCCGCAGTGACGGCTGTCATAAAAATGATAGCATTAGCAAAGATTTATATCGTTAGATTCGCCCTGCCGCGTCAAAAACAAAATATAGTCGCATTTCTGATTCGTTTTGACACCTCTGCTGACACAATAATGACGTAGTGACTTCACTTGTTTGTCATGGAAACGCTATTTTATATTGTGTGATCTGAGATCACGTTTTCACTATGGACACTTTTCTTCTGACTAAGTACGGTGAGGACAAATCTAGCAATTTGAGCTTTGTTCACTTGACGCACGCGTATACGTCAAAAATGGCGCTAACTATCGTCAAACCAAAAGGCGTTGTTTCAAATTACAATTACAAAATTATGGCCATATCATAATTATGACAAATAATAACGAGTACGTAATCGTTATTACTTGACGTACGTATGTTACGTTAACAAACCGTTTAAAACAACCAGCCCTTAATGTCAAATACTGGCGAAGATGACAGGTTTCCTAGAAAATCAAAGCTTGAGAGGTCTTCACCGCTACAGAGAACTGTCTCCTAATTAACCGAGGCACTTTCCGTATGAATTGATTTATGAAGTATTGTTACACGTGGGACTTGAAAGTAAGAAGTTAACACAAGCACAATGTATGAGACTGCGAGTACCAAGTTGTGCGTATATCACACGCGCTACTTACACTATAATAATTGAAACTATTCGTTTATAATGTATTAGTCTTAACCGAGAATAGCCGAGAGAAAATGTGATCTATTTCCATCCTTTCACTTTCACTGAGCTTAACTCACGATTTTCAAAACTCCGACCCTTTTGTTTAGATGTTGGAATGGAAAGAGCATTGATCATTGTAATGATAGAATGGTATAAGTAGACGATTGATATCTACAATCCTTTCCAAAGCCTTTAATTAACGTGAAGTCAGGGAAAATGATTGCTTAGAAAATTGACTATCAGCGGAGTAATTGCGTATAACAAACTAAGTTACTAACAGTAGGAATGGCTGAACGGATCTAGATTAAACTTGGAACATGGGTACACCGTTCTTTTTTTTTTTGCTGAATGGGCCCGCTCTTGACCTCGATCACGCCAGATGGAAAGCGATGGATGAGGTCTATGATGGAACGAGCGTGCCTAGAAGATGCCTAGGGCACAGGAACTCCCACGCATCGACGAAACACAGCAGGCTGCTTGACGCCGGACTCCGGTGGGAGGGTGGTCGCAAACCAGGCGGGCGTTAGCCCTACCACCGCAAGGGAAGAATTGGCCAGTCAAATAAGGTGTTGGGTTTGACTGTCCAGGCGCCGAGCGTTCGGTTCCGTTGAGTAACTAGCGGAACAAACTGCGCCACCAGCGCTACCTGAGGAGGCTTCTTCATGACAGACAAAATCAACGTAAAGTCAGGGAAAATGATTGCTTAGAAAATTGACTACAGTGGAGTAATTGCACACACAAGTCACTAACAGTGGGAATGGATGACCGGATTTGGATTAAATTTGGCACATGGGCACTTACAACGTGACCCGGATTAGGACATAGGATACCTTTTATCCCGATATTCCCGCGGAATCGAGACTTATGCGGGTGAAACTACAGGCCGCAGCTAGTAGTACCTCATCACCATCATCATTTCAGCCGAAAGACGTCCACTGCTGGACATAGGCCTCCCCCAAGCACCTCCACTTCGACCGGTCCTGTGCTTCCCGCATCCAACGGGTTCCTGCGGCCTTTACAAGGTCGTCGGTCCACCTTGTGGGAGGCCTTCCAACGCTACGTCTTCCAGTACGCGGTCGCCACTCCAGAACCTTTCGGCCCCATCGGCCATCTGTTCTGCGAGCAATGTGCCCTGCCCACTGCCACTTAAGTTTGGCAATTCTTCGGGCTATGTCGGTTACTTTGGTTCTCCTGCGGATCTCCTCATTCCTGATTCGATCACGCAGGGAAACTCCAACATATATTCCTCTCCATTGCCCTTTGGGTGACTTCTAGCCTTCTTATAAGGCCCATTGTGTAGTAGTAGTAGCATTGTATAGTATAAGTTGCAGTAGCACCTACATAAAGTAATTACAAGTGGCTAAGTTATCGCATTCGTAGCAAGTCGCAACCTATTTGCCTCGTTGCCACTTACAAGTTGTGATAAGAAGCTTAGTTTTCTTGAAATGGTTTTCTTACATCTCCAGGATGTTATTAAGCTGCTTTTAATCGGTATTTCAAGCAATAGAGCAATTCTCAGTAGTTTAAGGGGATTGCAGGACTCCTCCTTCATTACAGGATCCTCCCCTTGCACCCATAGTAAAAGTTGTTCATAATGATGAGTACAATGACCTCTTAAGAGGTTGTTAATGTTATACCAATAACCCTGTATAGGTTTTTCGTACAATCAGAAGTCAGCTTATACTGGTTACATTTATGTTCGTACATCTCGTCAAAATGTAGGGAACAGCTGACAGCTGGTTTGGTCCCATACTAAAAGTTCTTCGTAATGATGAGTACAATGACCTCTTAAGAGGTTGTTGATGTTTTTCCAATAACCCTCAAAGTCAAAGCATTTATTTCAATTAAACCATTAACAGGCACTTTTGAATTGTCAAGAAATGTATATTACCCTGTATATTATCTTGATGTGTACCCGTGCGTACCATGTTACTTAGAGTCGACGCATTTTATTTCTCATCCTTTCTCTTCTCCCTGCAGCTGTCACGTTTAGTCATTCCCTTTTCTATCTTTTATTTGGTCTATCTCACTGCGTCCTCCAACCTTTAGGCCTGAATTCCTGTCACGCTGACGTCGGTCGCGTACGGTCAGTACCGACATACGCGCCGCTGACGTCAGCGTCGCAGTACGATCCTGTACGACAGCGACGCTGACGTCCAGCGCAACAGGAATTCAGGCCTTTTGCCCTAAGCCGCGGTAAGGTCCCCACAGTGGTGCCCTTAGCGTGTAGTCGCTTAGTTTAAAAGTTCTATGCCCCCGCTGGAGGCCTTAATTTATTAAGGCATTCATAGAAGCCCTGTTAAGCAGCCGACAACCTCCTAGGTTGATCTGCGAGATAAATAAAAATTAATTGCATCTGTAAACTAAAAATCTCATGACAATTTAGACGCTTTAAGGCTCGTACACACAGGCGCGACTTGTCGCGCGACACGTCGCGTGGCGATTCTGCGATATTATCGCGCCGCAACACCTTTCACACAAGCGCGACGCGAATCGCGGCGCGACGCCATACAAAATGAACATTTAGTATGGGAACTAATTTTTTGAGCTGTTATTTAAATATTCGAGATGTTATTATGATCAGTTGAAAAACATATTGAGCAGTTATTTAATTTAATGGCGGTTGATTAATTATTGCGACAGTAAAACATGGACAGTAATAAAAGATCAATTAGACTGTTATTTTATCATACAATGTCAATTCTAAAAATAATTGAGCAGTCCAATAACTAAATGAGCGGTAAAAATGATGGAATGGGCGGTTCGCTAAATAGTTCGGCAGATCATAGCGGATGCAAGAGCGAGCGAAGCGAGCTCGGGACTTGGGGCACCCCGACTCGGACAGGTTAGGTTCGAAGGGGATGACGGGGGCTCGAGTGAGCGAGCGAACGAGCCCCCGTCATCCCCTTCGTGTTAGGTTCCTTTAAACCCTGTAGACAGAAATAGGGGCCCCGCGAAGCGGGGCTCCGTCGACTACACACCCAAAACTACTTTACCACCTCATTGTTTATAGAATTGCTTAGAAAGAGATTTATTACCGACAAATTCCGATTTATTACTGCCCACACGTAACCGCTCGTTCAATAATTTTTACCGCCCATTTAATTATTTTCCCACTCAATTATATATTCACTGATCAATTTCATTATTTTTTTATTACTCATTTTTGTTTACTTTACTGCTTAGTTTTAACTGCTGAACAAGTTATTAAACGTGCCATTTATAATTTTTAACTTACCAAAACCGCTATTTACAACTGCCTCTTTAAATCAGTGCCATTTAGTATGGTGTCGCGGCGATATCGCGGCTACACGGTGTCGCGCTACTCGTCGCGCCGCGACCGTGTCGCGGCGCGACAAGTCGCTCCAGAGTGAAGTGTCGCGCGCGTTTCCATAGAAATTGTTCTACGGATATATATCGCAGAATCGCGTCGCACTGTCGCGTCGCGCCTGTGTGTACGAGTCTTTAAGATTTTTTATTTTCAAACATGGTAATATTTACATCAGACTTAAAATAATAATATGTACATATACATATAGGGGTTATAGGGCATGAAAAAATTCCTCCGGATCGCTGTCAGCGGGAAAAGTACCTAAAACGCTGGCAGCATTGCCACGTTGTATGGCGATGCTGATTCTTTCTTTGTTAGCTAGGTACAGACCTTATGCTTTAGCGATAAAGTTGAAAATCGATAAAAGAAATTTGACAGACTAGTAGCTTGATGTGCTGGCGTCTGTACATACAGGGATTACTCAATAAGATTCGTGTAAGAAAAACATCACTGTTTAAAAAGTTTAGCGTCATTTCACACTGTCAATTGTTCGAGCGATGTGATCCAAAGGGTCCTGGAATAAATTCACTGCTCGGACAAAAATCGCCTGGGGATTTATCTTGGAAATTCTAAACAGTTGCAGGGTTAGAATAGTTGCTGATAAATTGCTATTGGATCTAGTGAGAATACCGTAATCGCCTAACTGTGAATATACGATGGTATAAATAAACCTCTGGGATTGGACCCTTGGGAATCGCAAACGCTGTAGTTATGTTTATTTATGAACTTTACACTCACGTTTCTGTTACTCGTATATAATTTTAGATACTTTTTACTGTTTTGAATATTTTTCTCATTTCCATCGATTGAGAACAAGAATTTTTTCACTATAGGAGCTCTAGTTTTGGTTTAGTTCGTGTCACAAGACCTAAAGCGCGGTCACTGTCGGACTGCATAGAATAGAAAGAGAAGCGCTATGACACAACGCTGGTAATTTATTGCAAAATATGAAGCAATTATCAATTAAAAAATCTATTGTTTGGATTAAAAAATTAGCACACTAGTATGTATTAGTATGTTGCTTGTAGAATAGTCTGACAAAAAACATAATGATTGTATGTATGTAGGTATGTATTGTATGTGTGGTGCCGGACTTAAAGAATTGCACCACCCCTTACTTCCCGTGGGTGTCGTAAAGAGTGACTAAGGGTCTTACCGGAGAATGGGCAGCAGCGTTCTCTATTTATTCCACCATCATACCATACTGCGATCGCCAACCCGCCTGCCAAGCGTGGCGATTATGGCAAACCCCCCCCCCCCCCTCCCCAAAATTGGGGGAGGCCTATGTCCAGCAGTGGACGTCTATCGGCTGAAACGACGATGTATTGTATGGATCTTTGAGTTGTTACGGGTCGTCAGAAGCCCGAAAGTCTGACAACCAGTCTTAAGTCTTACCAAGGGGTATCGTATTACCCAGTGACTGGGTTGTGGAGGTCAGATAGGCAGTCGCTCCATGTCAAATACTGGTATTCAGCTGCATCCGGTTAGACTGGAAGCCGACCCCAACATAGTTGGGAAAAGGCTAGGCAGATGATGATGATGATTGTATGTATAATCTTATGGTTTTTATTTTAAAAAGAAAGTTTTTAGAGGTATTTTCATGATTCTTTTCTATCAAATTAGTTGTTGTATTATGTTTTCAACACACTATCTACCTAGCATATATCCAGAAGAATATCATATATTTTTCTGATTTTGTTTACTGTAGTCGATCATACACTTTTATTGTTTCTAAAACTTGCGTTTTTTGTGTTTAGGTCCTGTAAGCCCCTTAATCAGTATTAACGAATAGTCCACCGAATTTAATCTATATCAATACTAATACGTACTACGTATACGTACGTGTGGTACGCGTCTGTGTGGTGCCGGACTTAAAGAATTGCACCACCCCTTACTTCCCGTGGGTGTCGTAAAAGGCGACTAAGGGTCTTACCGGAGAATGGGCAGCAGCGTTCTCTATTTATTCCACTATCATACTATACTGCGATCGCCAACCCGCCTGCCAAGCGTGGCGATTATGGCAAACCCCCCCCCCCCCCCCCCCCAAAATTGGGGGAGGCCTATGTCCAGCAGTGGACGTCTATCGGCTGAAACGACAGTACTAATACTAAAGCTGAAGAGTCTGTTTGTTTGAACGCGCTAATCTCTGGAACCACCGGTCAGATTTGAAAAATTATTTTTACATTTGATAGCCTAATTGTCGAGGAAGGCTATAGGCTATTTAACATCACGCTAGGACCCTTAGAAGCCGAGGAAGAAGAACGAAAGTCAGAAAGAACGCTTAGCGAAAACGAAGTAATGGCGCGGAACGGCGATGCAATGCGACGGGCCAGGGCGGGGGGAACAAGAAATTTCACGAGGACGACATCGCGTTCAGAAGCTGGTACGGATTAAAGCCTCTAGTCCTTTAAGGCCCGGCGCCCATTATCGGCATCGGCAAGGAAAAGGATCCTTCGGCATCCTACATGCAAGCGCACACTATCGGCAATTATGCTTTGGCATGCTGCAACGTTCTTAGGGATGACGAAGCGTCCTTAAGGATGCCGCCCCGAGTGTTGCCTCGGCGCCGGCGGCGTACCGAAGGATGCCGAAGCATCCCGAAGCATTCTCAAGGCTGCCGAAGTGCCGATACACCAGCCTCAAGCATACCGAAGCGGTATTTTTGTTATTACGACCACATATCACGGAAATTTCTACTTTATTGCCATTATGTTATAGTATATTGCTATTTGCCACCTAAAATCCTCAGTCGTACTGATGCCGATAATGGGTGCCGGGCCTAAAAGCATGAAGATGGTAATAATATACTCCCCATACTTCAGTGACTGTTTACTGCGAGTCCACACAATGCTAAAACAATGTCATTGTGCTGTTGACGAGTGCTTGTGTAATGCTTTCATTGTTTCAAAGCATCCTTCGTTTAATGCTCGAGGCAAATGCCGTGGAACATTATTAGTATATTATCAATGCAGTTTTTACCTTGACCTGGTGCTGACATAAAAGGATATAAAAATAAAAGTCAAACAAAATTATATTAGAATATCGATATGCAGTTGTTTTTGCCGAGTTTTAAAATATTTGAATGTTGACCTCAAACGATGATGAAACTGATTGAAGCCGAAAACAAATGAATGTGTCTGATTCGATTAATTTTAAAAAGAAATTGCTGAGATGTAATTCAGATTTTGTTACCATCAATCATTGGCCAATATTGCGAAGAACTCTTCTTCGTAACCTCTGAGTCTGCAATGTTCTCAAATTAGCCAAAAATGGTTAATCTCATTCGAAAAACATTAAATTTTTCGATTGGATCGAATGGTGTATCCGATCCGACACGCATCATCAAATAAATTCTGGGCTGATAAACACAAAAAAGATTTCATAACTAATTCTATTTGTTTCACGAGTAATTCAAGAAGAGCCGTTTGACACAAATAGGGGACTGAATGAACGGCAAGTGAATACCAATCCTATTGTAAGGACAGTTTACACAGGTGTTCAATGCATCGCTTTAGGATTCACTGCAGGCCGTTCGCCATATTCGTGAATCGAGATCTTGGTCGTGGATGTACTGAACAATAACAGTGCGTCCTAGGTAGTTAGGTACGTATATACACTTGTTACGCAAAACTACGGTACCTGCATAGTCGATTTAACTTGGAATACATTAGATTAGGGAAAACTACCAAACATCGCCGTCCAAGTAAACGATCGACCAAGACTCCTATAATTCACGAACCGTTCATCATCCGCCTAGCCTTTTCCCAACTACGTTGGGGTCGGCTTCCAGTCTAACCGGATGCAGCTGAATACCAGTATTTTACATGGAGCGACTGCCTATCTGACCTCCACAACCCAGTTTCTGGGTAATACGATACCCCTTGGTAAGACTGGTTGTCAGACTTTCAGGCTTCTGACTACCCGTAACGACTGTCAAAGATCCACGAATGACAGCCGGGACCAACGGCTTAACGTGCTTTCCGAGGCACGGAGGGGTCTCGGTATGTAAAGATGGTCACCCATCCACAGACCAACCGCGGCAAGCGTAGCTTAACCTGATCAATCGACCTGTGCGGCTGTTATTATTTAGCCACGGGCCCCTCCAACCACAATTCACGAACCGTTATTGGTTAAAAATAAGACTCATGTCATCATCTGCCTAGCCTTTTCCCAACTATGATAGGGTCGGCTTCCAGTCTAATCGGATGCAGCTGAATACCAGTATTTTACATGGAGCGACGGCCTATATGATCTCCACAAAACCCAGTTACTGGGTAAAACGATACCCCTTGGTAAGACTGGTTGTCACTTTCGGGCGACCCGTAACGACTGTCAAGGATCCAAGAATGGCAGCCGGGATCAACGGCTTAACGTGATTTCCGAGTCACGGAGGGGTCTTGGCATGTAAAGATCCAACCATCCAACCGCGCCAAGTGGATTGACCCGTAAGGCTGTTATTACTTAACCACAAGCCCCTCTTAAAATTAAGACTCTTGTATCTTTACTAATAATGAAGCAAAGACCTCACAGGTTTGCATAGTACTTAGACCCCATTATGGAAGTAGCTGTCACAGATAAAATTAGCTTTATGTGCCCCAGCCCAGTGCCTATTTATGTGCCCAGTTTGGCAATAAAAAATGCTACCATTGGCAAGCAAAACGATTCGTTTTTGTTTGTAGGAACCGAGCATTTTGCATGCCCAACTTTGACTTTGACTTATTTTAGGCCACTGATTCTATGATTTGCCATCATTGAATAAATAATAGGCTTTTACAGAACCAAAACTTTTATCACAGGCACAAATCAATAGGTACTTAGTGCGAAATTCACTTGCATGTTAAATGCCTAGTTATATTTCGCAGAAATGCAAAAGTCGCGACATGTCAAATAACCTTGAAGGTTTTATTTCGCAAGAAACAGGAATTCTGCTTATCAGTATCTTGGTTTCAACGTCAGAACGATCTTGAGTTGTTTTAAACATTTTGAAACTGGCCCACTGTAAGTATGCATACATTACTAACCATTCTGGTTTAATAAAGAATAATTTTACCAATGTATCTTTCAGACAAGGTAATGCCCCAATAAAGGATCATTGACTGCGAAGGAAATTCCCCACAAGCGGTGACATAATTATTTAAATTGATAATAATATAACTGACATAATGTATTGTTTGTGGTTGACATACTCGTAATTCGGGAAATCCGACCTCAATCGTACATTTTCCTTACAGACAAGACAAGGACTGTGCGAGTCATAGGAGGAAGGTCTGCTCTATAACATTATACTTCTGTTGCAGTATACAACCTACAGTGAGTCATTGTAATCAGATGCAGTTCACGATTGCGTGTGTACTCAATCTGTATTCAACAGCGTCCTTTAACGTAAAATAATCTAGAAAACAATAACGATACGATTATTTGTAAATGTTTAGTCACCATCCTGGTCGAGGTCTTATTAGACCAAAAAGCTTTTACTCTGGCATGGAGTTGGGAGTCTCACGAAAACCAGAAACGTTTTAGATCAATCAGACTAAAAGCACTTTTTTTTATGAGCCTGTGTTGTCCCACTGCAGGGCAGGCCCCCCTTCCCTCTTTCCACTTTTCCCTGTCTACTGCGATTGTGGGCCAATCCTTTAAGGAGTCCAGCTCATCCCGCCATCTCTTTCTGGGCCTGCCGCGCAGACGTTTCCTGCCATTGAGGATCCACTGAGTGGTGGCTTTTGCATATTGCTGCTCATGTTATATTTTTTTTGTTACCTTCCAAACCTCCCTGTCTTGTGCGATGTCTGGCCATGTTGACCCTGTAAACCTTATCAGATCGTCACACCGACCGTCACGTCGACCTTCGCTGAGGTCTACCTCGACGGCGAAGTCCTCCCTCAGACGTCAAGTGAGCAGGGACTTAAAAACACCTTCATAGAGGTTGCAGAATTATAAGTATTACATATATTGAATTGATAACAGAATAATTACCTACCAACACTAATAATGTCCCAACTACTTGCGTTGCCTCTTATAAAATAACCAGGTATTGTTAACAGGTTTGTTAAAAAAATACGTACCTACTTATAAAATGATCATTCTTTAAAATAAAGATTCCCCCCCCCCCCCCCCTTTAGTAGCACACCAGCGAGTGGCATAATCATCTACGCTGCTAATTAAACTTCTGTGACAAAGACGTGATAAAATCATCCTTAACTTAGAGGCATAAACGTTCATATTCGCGTGAACCATATCAAATAGAATATCTCTATCATTTTTCAATCCTGCTGTAGATGGGCGCTAGTCATCTACTATGATAAAGATGTGCAGCATATTTATATTGTTATCCTAAGATTATTACAATCGAATATTTAATTTTACTATTCAGTTTTTCCTTGAAACTTCGAAAATGTTGTCTGATAGAATAGATGATGGAATTATCTGGTCAAATTTTTTTTTTTTCAATTAAAATCGATTCAGCCTTTTGGGGAGCTACGATGGCGTAGACAGACATAAGATACACACGCCAAACTTTAACACTTCTCTGTTTTTGTAGGGGGTTAAAAAGAAGTCAAATTCAACTCTCAAATCATAATTTAATTTCTTATTCTTATTGTATACTGGGTTCTACCCGAGACCTTGTTCGCGTGGATGTCGTAAGATACACAATATACTAAAATAACATCACCCGCCGGCGCCGCCGCCGCGGTTTTACTTCGTTTTCGCTTAGCAATCTTTCTGATCTTTTATTGTTTTGCCCCGGCTCCTAAGGGACGTAGCGTGTTGTTAAGCTCCTCAATTTTTGAGTTGAGCTGCACGATTTTTGACAAATGCCGTGCACTGATTAGACAGGTCCGCTCAATCTGTGTGGTTCTTTCCTCAAAAGACCATTTCAGACACCAATCTACATGGTTTTCACACGATCTGAACAAGATTTTGTCTGGACTTTAAAAGACACTGTAACCTCTGACTTTGTTTCAGCCTTTCTTCTCAGAGTAGTCAGATAGGAAACGCCGACCACATCTAATTTAAAAAATATGATGACGTGTAACCTACTTACAGAAAATAAATCATTTATCATTTAAATTGCTAACCTCAAGAGAACCTTCCTCAAGAATTAGGCTATCACATACAAAAAAAATGCATTTCAAATCCGACGTTCCAGAGATTACATAACATTCATTACATAATTAGCCTATAATATTCCCACTGCTGGGACACAGGTCTCCACTCTGTGAGAGGGGCCGTATTCCACCACGCGGGCCCAGTGCGGGTTGGTCCAAAAATTAGCGCGTTCAAACAAAGAAACTCTTTAGCCTTATTATTAGTATAGATTCGTTAGGTACTACTTGCTACGTAATACTTACGTTTTGTATATCTGTGTAGGTATATACATGCAACGACTGCATCTCGTGTAACCCATAGCTACCTACCTTTATATAATATAGACAACCTTGCCGTGTCGTGAGTCTTGTCATTAAAATGATTGTTATTAATGTACGTCTACTCGTTTAAATTTATTCTACAACAGTTTTTTTTTCTATCGGCAACTTGAAATTAACCAGCTTCAGCCAACTTGTTTAATATTATTTCAGGTTTTACTGATCAAACAATTCAAAGGAAGTTATTTTTTTATGCATTGTTTTATTAATTTAATTATATTCCAAAGCCGTGATTGACCTCTTGTTTCCCAGACGACGTCAGCCGGCTGAAGTTAATTCATTCATACTTTATTTTCTACTAACTTTATGCTAAATCGCGAATCTGAATTAATTTCCTCTCGTACTAAAATCTAAAGAGAAAGACATACATCAAAGAGGACATACAAATCGTGTTTGAACGGGCGTGACTCACAACTTTGACAAACGTGCAAAAATGTCGCATGTCTCGGCGATGGTGGAGACATTGCACTGACAACCGTCTTTTAAAACGAGAAATTGTCAATTCGACGCATACGATTTTGCAAAACGCTTGAATGAAACCAATCAGCACGGATGATTCCGTTTCGTAGGCAATGTTCCGCACATTTGCCGCACCTAATCCGCACAAAGGTTCGTGAAATAATCATTTGCTCCAAAAGCCTGAATTCGTTGAAGAGTTTCACTTTCGAAATTTGACAATAGATGTGAACTGTCATTGCAGTGCTGTTTACGCAGTATGAGAAGGAATTCATGGTTTTAAATTTGATTTCCTCTTATAAGTAATCAAAATTCTGGAAGTAAGCCGCACTCTTTTCTATTGACAATATTCCTTGTAACAACATTTCCCCAAAGGCATGAATATAATTTGAATAAAGGATTGTGTGTGATACGAGGAACAATTACAATGACGTCATCCTTAAACTTGCGACCCCAAAGGCTTATGGTGCAGGAGTTTAACGTCAAGTTGATACAACCGGTCTCGACATCAACGCTCTCCAAAAACATGCTTATTACGTCATCGCTAAAGAGCAATACTTGGACAGGAATGCGCTTATCGCCACACCTGTTATCATATTTCAGTTCATGATTCTTTTTAGACTAAAAACAGTCCTCGTTTAAATGGCTGAAGGGAATTTCTTTCATTGTACTATTTAACAGCTATACTTACCATGGGTTAGTGGAAAACGTTGCTAAATCTATATAGGCTCTATCAGTGATACTGATTACAGCACCTTAGAAGGAAAACATGATGAGATCAAAGTTTAGTGTAATCGAAGTTTTGTGTAATTTTCTTTTACATCTTTATGGTTTATGATTGTTGATGTTTCGGGTTTGCCCAAAGACCCGACTACTTTTGGACCTATAGTCTAACCTTTGTTCGAATTTCATTTCATCATGAGAATTCCATGTGGATGCTTATCTAGTAATAATCTACAGTAAAACGATGTCCCCAATGACATTGTTGCCATCATTTTCCGTCATTGCATCTTGCAGTTTCTAGGAGACAATCATTCACGACCGGTTGCATTTTCAATGTCACGCCATTGTCTCGTGGATGATAACTGCTTTTTATGTAACCATAGTTATGTACTTACCTGCTATTACTAGCCATGAGCCCATGATTCAAATGTTGTGTACTGATACAGGACAAAACCATTTTTCAAATATTGTTAGCTACAAGAAAGAGTAAATACTGTTAGCTACAAGAAAGAGTAATGACAATGTTACTTTAACTCAGAAACTATATATACCGACTCTATTAAATCACTACATATTATAAATCAAAGACCCCCGTCTGTCTGTCTGACGCGATAAACTCAAAAACTACCGAACGAATTTTAGTACCATTTTCACTAATGGACGGAGTGATTCGTGAGAAAGGTTTAAAGTTTTGAGTAAATTGTTTGAAATATGACGATGATTATTGAAGATGTCGGAAAAAATCATGCCGACTAGGACCTTTACTGAGTGCGCCGCGAAAACCAATAGAGTTATATGAAAACAATGTACTACGAAATTAATAAATTGTTTACCTGGTTTAACACATTGGGTACTTTTAATTACGGTAGTTACGTTCCCGTACGTAGGAGATTATCCGACATCCTCGCGGGTGCAGAAGTACTGGATAAAAATATTTTTGCTTCTAGCAAAGTTCATGCATATTTCACAAGCTATAGAATGTTTACTGCAATCTATCTATAAGTAAATTCCATGGATTACGTCATCATCAATAGCGACCGGCCTATCGAGATAACTGGCGCCCATCATAAGCTCATCTCATTATACGTAGGTACTGCTCATTTAAAATACATACTCGTATTTACAGTATGCACATTGACGTTTACTAAACACGAAACGTTTACTGAGCCTTTGCAAATCAGTAATGCAATTTATGTTTTGATTGGAGCCTTGCGTCAAAAGAGTCCTTTTTGAAATTGAGTATCCTGCGTAATATATGTAGCTTTTGTATTGTACCGTGTGATGCGAAAAGCATAGGACAAGAACGATCGATGTGGCAATGGCTATGCTTCGAGATGTGTCTCGAATATCCCTTTAACCCATAGCCTTTCATACAAAATAGTCTAAATAATGATGATGTCTAATTACCACTAAGGGTGTAAACAGACGGACTGCATTTGAACTGCTTGCCAGCTGCATGACATACATGACTGACTGCTTCGAAACCTAGTCATACATATAATATACACACATACATAGTTCACACACATACATTTGGTTACCTTTTAGTTATATGTTTAAATTAATTATATCTACTGATACCGTTGCATTTGTTAACAATTCTTAAATAATACATATTATCTGTCGAAAGAGACTGGATCCTGCGACACAGGGTATCCTAGTGCGGGATCCAGTGTCATACCTAAATATTGTAACTTGTTTATGAATCAATAAACTTATTATTATTATTAAACTTATTATTATTATTACATGACTAGGTTTCGAAGCAGTTAAGAGCGTTTACGCCGTACGGCATTTCATACAAACTTTCAAGCCCTTATTTTTCGATATTAATGAACAGATTTTATTGAAACTTCATATGTATAAGCAGGATACAAAGGTCTAAAAAGTTAGTAGAGAACATTTTCGAAAAGTGTTATTTAAAAAAAGATAACTGGAAATATCTGTTTCTATGGAAAATTTAAAATCGGTCTATTTTGGCTGTAACACTATTTTTCGAAAATGTTCTCTACTAACTTTTTAGACCTTTGTATCTTGCTTATGCGTACGAAGTTTCATTAAAATCGGTTCATTCATTTCGGAAAATAAGGGCTTGAAAGTTTGTATGAAATGCCGTACGGCGTAAACGCTCTTAAGTCAAGTCAACTGCATCCAAACTGCGATGTTGTAGCTGAAATGCAATCCGTCTATTTAGACCCTAAGGCTTAAGGGATGTCAGTCTAGCCTGCTAATAACACCGTTGGTACTGAAGCTGCTATTACTACATAATTCTTTTGCCAAGGGTGGTAATAAACACTGAAAATGATACTTACGTTCTTACAATGGGCTTTGATGATGACGCGCAACTAAACATAGAGAATAAAATTTTTGCTTCTAGGACCCAACCACTTGTCTAAATGTCTAGGTACCACTGTGCTATTCATAAATTACACCAGCCCCACTCTCTGCTTAGGTAACCGTTAAATAGTTATTTAATACAATGTCAGGAACAAACGATGTGGAACGAATTGTTTTGGATACACTGCGGTTCGATTGCATTTGTTGATACTGATTTGGACGTCCGGATGTCGCGTTGTTTGCGATTCATTTAATGTTTCCTTTGAGGTAGTTCTGTTTTCAACTCGTGTTGTATCCGGAAAATGTTGATGCTATAAGTTCATCAAACGTGACTGCAGTTTTGTATTTTAAATGTTATTACTCATTAGTTTTCTCAGTATTGTTATTTTAAATATCATTAAAAGTCATTAGTTTTCTCCGGACCTGTTTTATGGTCATCAAATGTACGGCTGTAGTAAATAACGTGTGTCTTATATTATCGGCTCCCATTCTGACTATTCCCAGACGCGATTCTGGTAGAACAATTTCCACGAAGAACACTTTTCATAGAGATTGTTCTACTAGTGTCGCGTTGCGCCAGTCTGCAGGAGTCTTAAAAGATATGACGTGTTGTGCGTCGAAGGTAAAAGATAGACATAAGTACATGGTCCGTACCATAATCATTTGCAGGCAGTTGTGCATGCACTGGGCTGACACAAGGTACAAAATCGTTTGACAGTTTTGTTAAATATTCCCTGTTTGGTAACCCCTCCGTTCTATATAGTTTTCTCGGGTTATGTCCAATATATTCAAAAGAAAAATAGTTTTAGGACAATATTAAGGCACTCCTTGAAACACGTTCCATTATGTATTCAACACGATATGAAACAAAATAAAGCGTACCTATTACATAACATACACTCTAATCTGTGAATTATACAAAACATGCTTACAGAGGAACCTATTAGCCTTTAAAAGTGACCTGAAACATGTCAGTGTGGTCAGCCTTGGAGCTCGACCTAAATATGCAAAACACATAGGCAACACATTATCAGACTAATTACATGAAAACTGAAACTGTGAACTCCGGACAAATTTTGACAACTTTGCCGGACTTAAATGGTAGTACGTGCTACTGACAGTTTCAGATACCTTAAAATGAGAATTCTATCAAGTCTGGCTAGCTACTAGGCTACAATATCAAAAGGGTAACTAGGCGACATACATATTTCATGAAATAGCCATTCAATAGGGTTATAAGAACTTACAGGGTTGTATTGATGATTTTAAAGATTATAATTCAATAAACATACTTGTTATGGTCGCGAATCACATTTTGTGCAAATTGCAAAAAACGAAGATTTGAATTTCGCAGGCTACTCTGGCGCTTCCTCCTTTACAAAGAGACAAATTCAGATGCCTGTTCTCCGGTATACAAAATATTTAACGTTTTAAAAGGCAACTTAGCAACTGCATCGCTGTTTTTAGAAATGAGTATCACTGGTGATAGCACTGCTTCGGACGAGCCCATTCACACCGAGCAGTACTACAACTAAAGTACCTACTCTGGGCCTTATGCACAAAACACCATAAATCCGTTGAAATTCAGCTGAAATCGACACCCGACCCCGACGTTCAAAGTTTAAGTCGTCAGTTTTGTGAAATATAATGAGTAAAAGGAAAGTAGTGTTGCGTGAGTCAGGTCTGGCCTTTATGTCAGTCTTTTGTCTAGTTTGGACCCATCCCTTAGTGCTAACGCGTGTGAAAACTTTTATTTGCAATGTGATAATTGGCTGGTTTCATTAATTAGTTCAACGGAGTTGATGTTCCATTGTGTCAGCCTGTTTCGTGCGCATGTTTTTTTAGTTTAGAGGTACTGTCTAGACCGTCTGAACTAATTCTAAAATTAATGAAAGTTTCATTTAAACTGCGGTGCGATGTATAATATGTTTCTGAACAGTGGCAATAACTCCAGCTTCATAAGAAAGATATTCGTGTAAATCTTGCTTTTAGAAAAGGTACGTTCAAAATAGGAAGGTCCAAATCTTCAGATAACCTAATAATAGACATACTTACTCCTTCTTGAAGAGAGGAGGCCTGTGTCCCAGCAGTGGGAACATTATTGGCTGATTATGGATTAATACACAAAACCAATTTAGCCGGGTCCGGGTTACAAATAAAAATATACTTGCGGTTTTTTCTGCTACTTGAAATTATAATGACAGTCATTGACAAAGTATATATGTTACGGCTAATAGCCGAAGTGCGGCTACACCTAGTTTTAGCCGGGTACAACTAGGTGCATCTTACGTCGACATCCTATTTCTGTGTAAAGTAACCTAACCAACCTAACCTCGGGGTGCCCTTCGCTCGCTCTTGCATCCTACGTCGCCTATCGACCGACCGGCGCCACCATGCAACCGATGTCACCCGAAGTACACACGAACCCCATGTGGCCGGCTGCACCTAGTTGTACCCGGATAAAATTAGGTGTAGCCGCACTTCGGCCGGCTAAAACTAGGTGTAGCCGCACTTCGGCTATTAGCCGTGACATATACATATGTGTACAGTGTATTTTCCTTGCTTGTCTTTATTGGTAAACAAACAGTACGAGAATGTTAGGTTTTTTTTCAATCCTCGTTATGATAAATGATTTTTATTTCTGTAAGTTTGTACAAACACTTTGCCACGTGAATCATATTTTAAAAAACTGGCCAAGTGCGAGTCGGACTCGCACACGAAGGGTTCCGTACCACAAGGCAAAAACGCCGAAAAAAAACATGTTTGTTGTATGGGAGCCCCCCTTAAATATTTATTTTATTTTAATTTTATTATTTATTATTAAAGTTAAAATACAACTGAGTATTTTGTGAATATTTCAAGTGCCTACCTGTTGCCATTTTTGATATCGAGCAAAAAAGGCCAAAAAAATAGCGTTTGTTGTATGGGAGCCCCCCTTAAATATTTAATTTATTTTGTTTTTAGTATTTGTTGTTATAGCGGCAACAGAAATACATCATGTGTGAAAATTTCAACTGTCTAGCTATCGCGGTTCTTGAGATACAGCCTGGTGACAGACAGACGGACAGACGGACAGACGGACAGACGGACAGACGGACAGACGGACAGACGGACAGACAGCGAAGTCTTAGTAATAGGGTCCCGTTTTTACCCTTTGGGTACGGAACCCTAAAAACTAAACTATCTACGGCGTTTCCTATCTACTACTTTGAGAAGACAAGCCGAAACAAACTCAGAGATCACAGGCCAGCGGGCTAATTGCGTAACAAACTATCATCAGTAGCAATAGGTTTCATGTTGACAGTTTAACAAGTTTCATTGCGTTATTTACGTTGTTGGGCAGACACGTTTTTCGAACATATGGAGCAATGGATTAGCAATATCCTTTGATTGTTACGCAATTCTGGTACAAAAATAATCTTGGTCAGGTTACTAAATGAACTCTTATCATTTTTCAGCGGCGGTGTACATAGCGGGCGTGGTCGCGTCCGTCGGCGTCTCCGTTCTCGGCGTGTTCTGCGTGCTGTCAGTGCTGCAGCTGGCCATGATATTGTCGAAGGAGCGTGTCGCCTTCAAGTACACACACCTCGTCATGATGAAGTTGGCGCTGGCGCTTCTAGCCAGTAAGTATCAGTTGAGATAATATGTTTTTAATGTTATTTGGATTGCTTTTTAATATCATTTAGATGGACCGATATGGATTGATAGGCCAATTCTCGTAATTAAAAACGTTGACATTCTATGACTATCAATGTCAAAGACTTGACAAAAATGTAGGAATTTTACAGGTATTTTTGACAGATTGAGACTGAGATCAGACTGTGAACGTTCCTAAGAGCGTTTACGGCGTACGGCATTTCCTACAAACATTCAAGCCCTTGTTTTTCGAAGTGAATGAACTGATTTTAATGAATTTTCATACGCATAAGCAGGATACAAAGGTCAAAAAAGTTAGTTAAGAACATTTACGAAATGTCTTATTTAAAAAAACCGGGCAAGAGCGAGTCGGACTCGCGCACCGAGGGTTTCGTACCATTAAGTTTTTAATTTTTCATCGGCGAGGCCTATATTTGTCAGAGAATTTTAATTTTAACACTGCACGCTGCGGTGCGGTGTATAATATTGCAGTTTTAGGTCAGCGCCATCTCTTGACCGATAGTGGAACTAATATAACTTTTGTTGATGATTTCTGAAAAAGTGTGCTATTTAGAGACATTATTTTTCGGTAAAATCGGTTCATTCCTTTCGAAAAACAAGGGCTTGTAAGTTTGTATGAAATGCAGTACGTCGCAAAAGCTACGAGAATTGCCCCTCAAGTTAAGTTGCCCTTACCGCGGTTGGTCCGCACCTCGGAAAGCAAAATTAAGCCGGTTTTTGACAGTCGTTACGGGTCATCAGAAGCCAGAAAGTTTGACAACCAGTCTTATCAAAGAGTATCGTATTACTTAGTAACTGGGTTGTGGAGGTCAGACAGGCGGTCGCTCCATGTAAAATACTCGTATTGAGCTGCGTCCGGTTGGATGGCTCAATGTTTTGTTGTGGCCTATCTCACATTTTGTCCTACATGCCCTAAAACCTGCACCAAGGAGGAAATGATGAATGTATTAAATGATTGTTTCCAGCATTGCTGTCCATAGTCGCAGCAAGTTTGTTCGCCGTACAAGGCGATGACAGGGGTTTCTTCGTGACGAGGGGCGAAGCATTCTATGTTCAGGTATAATACAACTTACTATCACACTAATATTATAAAGGCGAAAGTTTGTGAGTGTGTGGGGGTGTGTATGTTGATAAAATGTTGTATGGAGGTAGCTGACACCCTGGATTAACATATAGGCTACTTTTTATCCCTATATTCCCACGGGATCATTTACGCGGGTGAAACCGCGGGGCACAGCACCAGTAACATAATTACCGATAGGTTATTGCAAAAAGGTACCTTATTTTGTCTCATAACCATAGATCGGAATAGGTCGTCGTTTCAGCCGATAGACGTCCACTGCTGGACAAAGGCCTTCCCCAATTTTGGGGGGGGTTTGCCATAATCGCCACGCTTGGCAGTTGGGTTGGCGATCGCAGTATGGTATGATGGTGGAATAAATAGAGAACGCTGCTGCCCATTCTCCGGTAAGACCCTTAGTCGCCTTTTACGACACCCACGGCAAGTAAGGGGTGGTGCAATTCTTTGAAGTCCGGCACCACACAGACTATCGGAATAGGTAGACCTGTTTTATTTACTTGTCATAGGTTAGAATAATATGGATATTCCCCGAGTGCCGGGATTTGGTTTTTACTGTTGGTAAAGAATTGAATTCTAGTGGCGCAGAAAGAGACAAAAACAGGTGCGTCACTCTAGCGACAGAAACACCCCGCTATTGTTTTCTTTTGTTTCCCGTAGTATCAGTCGGAATCCCGTAGAATATCCATATTAACATCAATGTTTGCGGTCAATGGACCTAAATAGCTCTACCTATTCCGATCACTGCTCATAACATTTCTGTGCCGTATTATTTCCTTGTCAGCGCTATTATACAGGGTGGTTAAGTTTTTCAAAACATGAAATAGATAACTCCGTTTTGATATGATGTGATACCCTGGCACAGGGCACTGCAAATAAATAAAAAGTTTGTATTAGTTTTTATAACTATTTTTAGTTTTCCTTTTTTATTACAATAACTCACCATGAGTGTGAGGGCTGAAAGGATTTTGAAGTTCCGTGGCATACCTACTGTCGCGCCAATTTTTTTTTTTTAATGGCGGCCCCCCCTGAGACAATGCAAATAGAAAACATAATCCTCTTTATTCATAAACGTTGCTTAAAGTTAAGTAGTGATTAGCGACTGTTTAACCATACATTTTTGACGCTACACGTCATCATTATCATCATCAGCCTATAGCAGTCCACTGCTGGACATAAGCCGGAGAGGCTTAGGATTGCACGCCATTCAACTTGATTTTCGGCAACTCTCATTCAGCTGCTATCAACCATCTTGCGAAGATCGTCACTCCACCTAACCTGAGGGCGTCCTACCTTACGTTTACCGATTTGCGGCTTCCACTCAAGAACACGTCTACCCCAACGGTCATCGGTTCTACGGTCATTTCAAGAAATTCAAGGTCGCTCAGCGAGCTATGGAACGGGCTAGGGTTGTTTGACCGTCACTTGAAATCATAGATTTTATAAATAAACCGCAATAAGACCAAACCCTGTAAAGTGTCACGTTTCCGTGATATTAACGTTCGAAGTCGACGAAAATTAAAAAAAAAAATCATCTTATTTTATTAACGTACCTAAGTAACGTTAATAAAATAAGATGAAAATTTTTTAAACATTCAGAGTGATTATTTCAAACATTAATTATAATCACGCAATTTATATGAATGTTTAAAATATATTATAGATACGGTAATTATCCTATCCTACTAATATTATAAACGCGAAAGTTTGTGAGGATGGATGGATGTTTGTTACTCCTTCACGCAAAAACTACTGAACGGATTTCGATGAAACTTCACAGTAATATAGCTTATACATCAGAATAACACATAGGCTACAATTTATAAAGATTTTGTGTGATTTGGCCATAATATAACGATAAGTATCAAGTAAGTCGGAAAAATTCCTGCCCTCTGAGAGCTATCTTGGCGTGCGCTGCCTAAACCGTTAGAGTTACATGAAGATAATGTGTCGTGGGAATGTTTGTCTTAAACAGTTCTAAATAAAAGTCCGCGACAGCATATATCTACCTTTTTTGTGGAAGCCATTATATCCAAAATAGTGAGCCATAAATACATTTAAATTTGATACTTTTTTTTACAATGCACATTTTAGACTTCTTAGTTAATTATTATCAAAATTAATACATTTATCGCTTTCAGTATTTAATGTAGATAAACTTTGTCTTTTACACTAAGCAATTTGGACGAATACTTTAAAAGTTATCACGATAAGATTGACCTGAGTGGAGCGCCTATGAGGCAATGACGCGCGCCATCTCCGAGTGCGCGACCAAGTCCCGAACGCGGGCAGGCAGAAGCGTGAGGCACAGATCACTTCTTAACCGACGAAAAAACGGAGGAGGTTCTCGCATAACTTTTCATAATATCTATTGGGCGTGAGGGCAGACCGGCAGACGTCGTTGATGGTTGTGTTCATTTTGCGTTTTTTTTTTTTAAAGATTATTCGATTCGAAGCGATTTATTAGGTACCTACTAACTTACAGTAGGCATAATTATAATTTTTAGGTAGTATAGTTAAAGTCGAAATATAGATTCGTTTTTAATTTAATTATTATAGTCATATTAGAATTGTTTTCTTTATTTGTTTGATTATAGGATTGTATTTTTAGTTAGTTAGGTATAGGTTGTATTTGTAAGTACGAGTATTAAGTAGGTACCTAAATAGATTCATTATTGTTACATACATTACTTAGATTATTACAATTGTTTTTTTTTTGTGAGTTTAAGAATAACGAATAGTTTTAGGTTTAGGTTGTGTTGTAAGTAGAGATCAGAAGATAGATTCGTTTTCCTCTTAATTAGCTATTAGAATTGTTTTAGTTAGTTTGAAAATTACTACCGATTTTGTGATTTTTTAAATAGTACTCACAATAGTGACGCGTAAGGGTAAGTCTGATATTTCACAAAGCTCTTATAAAGCTCGAGCTATGAAATAGCTAAACTTAACGAGACGTCTCAACAAACTGAGCTTCAAATGTTTGAGCAGGCGGTGCGTGAGGCGGCACACAGAGCTACTGAGACACCAAAACAGTCCCAAGATCGGCGTCAACAACACACTGAGTATCTGGCATCTCAACGAGCTGCTGAAACTCCAGAACAGTCTCAACGTCGACGTCAAAGGACGTCTCAACGGGCTGATGAAACACCGGGACAGTCCCAAGATTGGCCCCAACAGCATGCTGAGTGCCTGGTGTCTCAACGGGCTGCTGAAACACCGGAACTGTCCCAATATAGGCGTCAACAGCATGCTGAGTATCTGGTGTCTCAACGGGCTGCTGAAACACCTGAACAGTCCCAAGACCGGCGTCAACAGCATGCTGGGTATCTGGTGTCTCAACCGGTTGCGGAGACACCAGAACAGTCACAAGCTCGACGTCAGCAGCAGGCGACTTACATGGACACAGAAAACTTTACAACGGCTGAATTTCGCAGACGCGTTGTTGTTACACGAGTATAAATATATCGCGGGACTGTTTATCTTAAACAGTTCTAAATAAATATCCGTGACAGCATATATGTACCTTTTATGTGGAAGCCCAAAATAGTAAGCCATATCGAAAGTACCTCTTTCTGTATGTTACCTTTTCACACCTGAACCACTGAACGGATTTCTATAAAATTTGGCAAGTAGATAGATAGCATCCTAGGGAAGGACATGAGCTACTTCACCGTTACTATCCTGTAGGATAATTTCCGACATCCACGCGGGCGAAGCCGCGGGCAGAAGCTAGTTAATAAATAATATGATGGGGGAGGTATAGTGTGTCTCGTGATCATCAGGCATAGTTTAATTATTGTGGGTGAACTAATAGGTTGTGTTGGTTATTGCGCAATAGAAAAACTGTTTACAGTTCAAATCAGATTATAATTTTACGAACAGTTTAATCACACTATCGAATCACATACTGTAGGTACACACTCAACGATACGGAACGCGTGACAGTTTCTGAGCACATGTTGTCCGTCCGATGTCCAATGGTCAAGTTCTCCGCTTTACATCGAAGCTTGCTCTGCTCGACCCCCTCACGGACTCAGGCTAGACTCTGTCCAGCGCCACCAGATGGAGCTGACGTTCCGAATAGTCAAACGGATGACGTATTTCCGACAAATATAACAAAAATAATAATTAAAGCCCTCCTCAGGGGAAGCCCTGAGGCGAGATTTAATTATTATTTTTGTTATACTCTCTCTCTCTCCTACCATCTTGCTGTGCCCTACAGGGTTCTTATTGATCTAAATTTCACATTATGGTAAAGCAATAAAGATGTATTGAGTTGGTACGCAAGTCAAAATAAATATGTGTATGGATGTCACGTGATCAACTTTGAATGTTAATATCTCAGAAACGTGACGCTTTACGGGGTTTATTCCAATAATAATTACTGTTTGCATTGATGTCAGCTATCGATTTATATAGGTGAAAAAGGGGGCCGCCATTTTGAAAAAAATTGCAAAATTGCGCGACAGATATGCTGGCGGCTCATCAAAAATCTTCAATCCCTTTTACCACTTATTGCTATTACTTTTTTTACCAATAATAGAAAAGGTCCTCACCGGACACGGAAACTTCGGGAGGTTCCTGCACATCATCAGGCGGGAGGAAACGCCCGGGTGACAACCATTGCCAGGATCGCCCAGAGGACACGGTGGAGCACACGGTGGAGGTCTGCCCCGCTTGGGCTGCGCACCGCCGTGTCCTCGTGGAGGCGATCGGCAGCGGCGGCGACCTCTCGCGTCCGGCCCTGGTGCAAGCCATGGTCCGGGGCGAGAGGGAGTGGGAGGCAGTCACCTCCTGCGAAGCAGACATGCTAGCGAAGGAGGTGGCGGGACGGCTCAGGGAGAGAGCCTCCCGTCCCAGCCGCCGCGGGAGACGCTCCGGGCGTCGGGAGCCGCGTGACGACTCCCGGCCACCGTAGGCGCGGGCCTGAGGGCGGAGAGTAATGGGTTGCTCACCGTCAGATCAGGACCAGGCCCGTGCCGGACGGCGCGTACGTGTTCCACGCCCGCCTCAAAGAGATGTCAGCATTAGGGCCGAAGCCTGCCGGGTCAGCGGGATTGTCTGAAAGGGTTACCGCTGGCCCGGAACATAAAGGGCTAAGAAAGGAACACGGATGGGTTTTAGTCAGTAAGAGTCTGACACTCCCTTCCGCTCCACCCAGAGCGGGAGGAGTCATTTGATGATTGCCCATCCGCAAAAAAAAAGGGTCGCCATTTTGAAAAAAAAAAACAAAATTGCGCGACAGATATGCTGGCGGGTCATAAAAAATCTTCAATCCCCTTTACCTCTTGTTGCTATAATTTTTTTTACCAATAACAGAAATGATTGTTTCATGCATGAAGAAAAAAAGAGAATTCTATACTTAAATGAAATAATAAAATAAAAAACATCATTTAATTCAGACTATTTTGCATGTCCATATGGGGTTAGTATTCTATGCATAATAAAATAAAATAAGACACTCACATAAAACTTTTTGTTTACAGATAGTGAGTATAGTAATAAACTCGATCCTGTTTATAATGTCACTGTACGACGCGCTCTTCGCGCGACGAGAAGGCGGCGACCCAACCAACCCGCTGGGGGAACCTGAAGGTACCACCATCAACAACCCTGGCTTCAAAGACGGAAGAGGTAAACAAAAATGTATTTATTTGCCGCCTCAAGACTTCTCAAAGCTGGAAGAACACTTGCCTCCCGGTCGTGAACTGCAGTGGCCTATTTGGAAAGCACTGAATCGCTTACGTACGCAAGTAGGCCGCTGAAAACATAATTCGGCGAAATGGAGTTTTTTTTTTTTTTTTTTGTGGATGTGAAATCATCAGATGACTCCTCCCGCTCTGGGTGGAGCGGAAGGGAGTGTCAGACTCTTAGTGTCTAAACACACTATGCCGAAGTTACGCGACCGAAGTTCGGCATGATTACGCCTGCAATGCTATTTGAATTACTGACGACACATTATGCCGAAATTACGTTGCGTTAAATAACATTGCGGGCGTAATCTTGCCGAACTTCGGTCGCGTAACTTCGGCATAGTGTGTTTAGACACTTACTGACTAAAACCCACCCGTGTTCCTACCTTAGCCCTTTATGTTCCGGGCTAGCGGGAACCCTTTCGGACAATCCCGCTGGCCCGGCAGGCTTCGACTCTAAGGGGCCCCTCCTCGATGCTGACATCTCTCGAGGCGCGCGTGGAACACGTACGCGCCGTCCGGGGCCTGGTCCTGATCGGACGGTGAGCTACATGGGGCTTATCCTTTCATCAAACATCCAGTGCGAGTGCGGTGTTCCTGAACAAACTATGCCCCATATGCCAGTGTCCCAAATGTCCGTTCACCTGCACCCTTGACGATCTGAACAACGCGTCTGACGCCGCAATAAATGTGGCCACCTACTGGGCCCAAACAATATAACAAACATAGAAGTACCGTCGAAACGAGAAGAAGATTTATTTGTCAAATACATGGCAGGTGTATTAAGACCGAAACCAATGTTTATTAAAACTAGCTTTTTCTTTTACTTGGATAAAATCCTATGGATTGATTTTTATGTGTATCCAAAATACAAGTCTCACCTCGCGTTCTTTAGGACACTGCCATAGATTATCTGAGTGGATAGTTTAATATTATTAAAAAGTTCAGTCGTTTATCCTTTTAAGTAATATCTTCATAAACTGTCACATTTGGGTCAAGCTATAATTAAACAGTGCATTTGCTCTTTGCTTTCAACTTGTTTGTCATGTATTAATGCAAACTGTCAGTAACGCATCCAAATCACATAGGTGAAAGCTAAAAACTTGTCATAACAAATGTTCCCCTTTACATATTCATAAACGTAAAGTTAAGTAGTGATTAGCGACTGTTTATTATGATAGGGCCCACTGTACTGAGGGGCCCTATCATAATACCAGCGCTGCGGTATTTTATTTTTTTAAATAAAGTTGCATTATGCTGAGCTTGCGGCAGCAGCGGGCAGTATTATACAGGGTCCCATTAAAATAGGTGGACAAATTTTAACACAGCGCTCAGTACGTCTAACTAAACATATCCAAGCAAAAAAAAACACCGATTAAAGTGATTTTATTTTGACCTAAAATAATCAACTGCCGACACATTAGTGCATTTTCGTTAGCTGATTTTATTTTTCTTGTGAATATCTATGCGTTTTTCTTTTATATTTTTTTACCATCGTCCTTATTTCGGTGGTCTGAATGATTCCTAAAAGTTTGTCCACCTATTTTAATGGGACCTTATATATGTTTGTTTCCTTCAAAGGATCTATAGTATCTAGTCTCAGTAGTTCCTTTAGCTTTTGCAAAGGAACTAATCCAAAAGTTCTCAGTAGTTCCTTTAGCTTTTCCAAAGGAACTACTGATCCCAAAAATGCTCAGTAGTTCCTTCAAAGGAATTGCTAAAGGAACTAGTGAGCACAAAGGTCATTTTTGACGTTTAAATGTCACTTAACTTTAATCATCGTTTATAAATAAACCCGATTATGTGTATGGTCTTGTACATATTAAGGAGTCAAATATGTTTTCAGGGATCTCAATGACGGACGCGTCAGGCAAGCCGTATAGCACAAATGGTCACGGGAGTGTGGCTTCAATGAACACAACGGCAACCACGCTCACTGGCTTATCGGATGCCAGTACCATCACCCGGTCACCCCTGAGGTCCTCACTCAAGAAGCCCCGGCCCAGGGAAGGGGAGCCCGGCGGCTTGGGCATACAGAACCCAGGCTATTCCGGCCATTCACCCCCACTAAACAGGAATGGAAGCCAGAAGAAAGTGCGCATCCAAACACACAGTACTGAAGTGTGAATGTGTCCTTAGTTAAACTCTAGTTATGCGGAAATGCATCATCATACGATTTTTGAGCCATTTTTGGTAAGCAAGTATGATGCAATTTGCACTGTCACAGGCAAAAATGTGTATGTAAGTTTCCAGAAGAGTACAATTCACTAAAGAATGTGTGCAAAGGTGCCATACGCACCTCATAATATCAATCAATATTTGAGGAGAAAATCGTTTTTCACTGTGTACGTATTTTTGCCCTCGTCTGAATATGATTGAAGGATTATCTTGCAGGCAAGTTGCTACCACACAAATCACAGCCTATTCGCAGGTGTGTTGTCGTATCTACTTGCATATTACAATGGCTTAGAAATAATTGCAGTGTGCAAAACTTACTTATTCTGTCAAAATTGTTACAATTTAGAAAAAAAAAACCATGCATTTGAATAACAATTTACTAACGTGTATACAAGTGGCGCGGACATCGACGAGCTAACTGACCATGATTCTAGATCCCAAGCATAGAAATTTTGCGTCGGTTATCATAAAAAAGTCTGCTGTTTCATAGAAAATGTGCAATATCTATGCGGTCAAAATGTATAGAACAGCAATTTTCAAATCAGAAGCATGTACTGAATCTGCCATCCCGTATTAAAATCTCTTTTTTGTATAGAAGATATAACTTCAAGATTAAGGTTAAGGTGGTAACAATGGTAGCAAAAAGTTTTATTTTAATTTAAAAAGTAGACTGAAAAGGTAAAAGTGCACTTACCACCTATATAAGCTGAATAATATAAGCGAATCACAATATTTTGGGAAGAAAAGAATTTAAAAGTCGAAATAAGAAAAAGTCTGTAGTACAGTCAACCGCGAATCAATGATAACAGTTTGTCATTAACAACGCGGTTTTCGCAATTTAAAAATTCGGATGACTGTACCGACTATTTTGGCCGAAGGTGCCAGTGGTTTAATTATTTAAACGGAAGTAGTGGATGGGTGGAGTATGTAGATTGAGTTTTTAATAGTAACAAGACACTGATATTAACACTATAGTGTTAACATAAGTAGAACTTTTATATTTAATATATATGTATGTCAAATCAAAATGTAGGTACCTTTTTACTGTTTTATAATAGCATGTACGTTTCTACAAAGTGTGCATACAAAAATAGTTCATTAAGTTAAACTTCAATTCAGAATCTCAGATAAATAACAAGTTTTGGTAAAGCAAACCATCCAAAATTTATAAAGGACCTTTTTATTGGTCATACAAATATTTATTGGATGAGGGATGTATGGAACTGATGTTACTGCCCGCAGTATGGCAGAAAAAGGGGACGTCTATAACCAGTAGTGGGTGATCCCGGGCTGAAATGATGATGACACTGCAATAAAGTAGATATTTGAGTAAAAGGCAATTAAAGGGGAAGCGCCAGAAAAGTCCGCGAAATTCAAATTTTCATTTGTTTCTTTTGCAATTTGCAAGTCAGTATCAAGTTATGTTCAACAAAATACTATTTGTGACCGCAACAAGTATGTATTTACAGAATTATAATCTTTAAAATCATCAATACAACCCTTAAAGTTCATATAATTATATAAAATGATAATTTCATGAAATATCAATCAATAGGATTACATAGATGAACTTTTTAAATTTCGCGGCCTACCTTAGCTGGTCCCCTTGCCTTAGTGTAAATTATCTAAGATTCTGGGTTTAAGTCTAGAATAGAAGTCGATGCACTGTCGCAAATTGAACCCACATATCACAAGCTGATATACCTACGTATTTTGTTTTACATTATAAGTGTATTTTTATTATTTACAATTTAGAAGACATCAATCATCTGTATATTTCGTTTGAACAAAGTTCTTAATTGAATATTTTATTGTGTATAAAGTGCATATGTGTACATAAATCAGCACAAAGTGTTGTAAATTAAGAAACTTTTTGAATTTGTTACATTATACAGCTTTGTTGTATATTGACATGCAGTTTTAATATGTTAACATTTATATTTTAGAATTAAATTCCGATTTATTTATAAGATTTAAGTTAAATGTAGGTAAGTGTAAATATACATACAAACCCACCAGCCTTTATGCGAATCATCACATTTTTGCGACCTATTGATTTGTCTTTTATAAACTGCTTTGTATAAAAATTCGATTGGGAGAATCGTGCCTTACCTTTAGAATCCAAATTCGTGCCTTACGTCCTAAAAGCCATTACCGAATCTGAGACATTTCCTATTAAAAATTATGTACAGACGCCAGCACATCAAGCTACTACAATCTGACAAATTTCTTTAATAGATTTTCAACTTTATCGCTAAAGCATAAGGTTCAGTGTTGATTGGGAAAATTTGACAGTTTCAGGTAGCTTAATGTGCTGGCGTCTGTGCAGTGGCCTCCAAAAGCTAGTTGACATTTTTCCATAACAGCTGTGATACCACATTATGATTCAAAATTCTAGATCCAAATGTTTGAACTTGTACAATTATGTTTTTATTGACTAACTAGCAGCGCCTCGCGGTGTCACCAGCGTAAGTTTCGATCCCGTGGGAATATCGGGATAAAAAGTATCCTATGTTTTAATCCAGGCAATGGTCTATATATGTGCCAATTTTCATCCAAATCTGTTCAACGGTTTACGCGTGATTGAGTAACAAACATCAAAAACATCTTTACAAACTTTCGCCTTTATAATATGAGTGGGATAATAGGAAGTAGGATTCAACTACTTATCATAATAAAATAATCAAATGATCCCTGGGAGTACCTGGTTACTTTGTTATTTTAAATCATAATGTGACATCACAGCAGAAGTGGAAAAATTTCAACTAACTTTTGGAGGGTACTGTATTACATAAAACCCTAAGGGTGCGTTTCCACTGAAGCAGAGCTGGGCGTAGCGGAGCGGAGACGTGCAGGAATCAACCAATCACAATTGTTGAAATCCTCATCGCGTCACTCGTCTCGTGCGTAATTGGACGATTCCTGCACGTCTCCGCTCCGCTCCGCCCAGCTCCGCTTCAGTGGAAACGCACCCTAAATTTAGTCACACCGTCCAAATGCCGAATTTTATTTTCATTTTGTAACTTTCATCAAATTGAAAACTTGTTTATACTTTGCGCATAAAGTTGAATAATTTAGAGATTTCAGTTAATTATGGTAATTTCTTAGTTTAATAAAAATATTAACATAGAGTATTATTTTTTACTCTGTCCGTCCAAATTCTGGTCTTAACTTTAGTTTTGACGTAACTACTTTAAAATGTAGTAAAATTCAAGTGGATGCAAGGAGGATTAAATCAACTTTATTATTGTTACTTTTGTATTGTTGCGGTAAATGTAATATTTTATCTGTATTCTGCACGCGTAGGGACAGTCGTTAAACTTCTGTAAAGTTAATTAAATTACTGTAATTCAAAACTAAAATAAACATATTATTATTTATATTTTTCTTTTTTACATGGTACAGATTTTTGCTTTATACTTTTAAATATACGGTATTATACAATTCCGTCCAAAATATCCCATTATGTTAATGATCTGATATTTAGTTATTATTCTTTAGTAATATTTTGCTGAATAAAAAAAAAGCAATTGTTTTACAACCAGATTTGATTGTTTTATTATTTAAACCTATCGAAAGCAGAAAAATAAGTTTTGAATGGCTATTATAATGTGTTTGATGCCTAAATTAGGACATTCATGATCAACGTAAAACCGTAAGTTGTTTAATTTAGCTCTTATCTCTGTATGGTAAGGTATAAATTAGTGGTCCGCGCCCACTCGACCCGCTTAGACTCGACCCGAAGAATAATATCAGATGTTTTACTACCAATTCAGTTTCTTTTTACATTTTAGAAGTTAGTTCCTACTTGTTAACCTAATAATTATAATCACGTATAAAGACTGATTCAATAAATACCACAGTGCCACTAACTATGTATAAGATTGTAAGTAATGATAATTAACAATAATCTGTGATTTTGACTACAAAGTACAAAGCGTATACTAAACTATTAAACACGCACAATGGTCCATTGAAGGACTAAGTGCGGAAACCAAACCCATATAATAGAACTATATAAAAAAAAATATAAGTAGGTGCTTACTTGTTTAATTATTAATTTATTTATCCAAACATTATTTAAATTTGACACTCTGTGGTGCAAGCGTTAAATCGACACTTTTTTGTCTGATTATACATCGACGTTTTTACGCCTATCAAAACAGAAATATTCTTCGGGTCGAGTGGACGCGGACCCTAAATTAGAAGCCGAGGGTTTTATAATCTTACTTCGAATGCCCATACATACCAAGAGCCCCTCCGTGCCTCACGTCAAGCCGTTGGTCCCGGCTATCATTCGTGGATCTTTTACAGTCGTTACGGGTAGTCAGAAGCTCGAAAGTCTGATAACCAGTCTCACCAAGGGTATCGTATTACCCAGTAAGGGCGAGGCCCCATTAGTGCGTTGCGTAGCGTCATCGCAACGGAACAACGCATTGTACGCCACACCTGCGTTGCGTTGAAACTGGGACAACGCATCGCAAGAGGGTATGCACGCCGTCGCATCTGCGTCTCAGTTCAATTGCAAGGAGTAATAGTGTTCTGTGAGTGGATCACTGTCCGTCGTTGCGGCGGAGCTCCGACAATGCAAGTGCATCACCCTCCCTCCCGCTTCGTCTCTTGTCCGTCGATCCGTTGAAACGTCGCGCGCCGCAACGCAACGGTCTAATGGGGCATGTCATAAAAAATATATGGAAAACGACGCAGCGACGACGCCACGCAGCGCACTAATGGGGCCTCGCCCTAACTAGGTTGTGGAGGTCAGATAATAGGCAGTCGCTCCATGTAAAATACTCGTATTGACCTGCATCCGGTTAGACTGGAAGCCGACCCCAACATAGTTGGGAAAAGGCTAGGTAGATGATGATGATGATGCTCTCCTACTTAGTTATGGCAACCTAGTTCTAGCTAGAAAACGCCTTAGGACTTCGAAATAAAACGCACCACTACCGTGCATTCGCGATTTATTTGCCAAAAATGTAAACAAATATGAATTAATGGAAAAATAACTTTAATTCCTACACAATAAAGCTCAGTTTACGCTACAACTTCCAACATATTTATGTGTAGGGCAGCTAGTCACTCGGAAATCGACTTACTTAATTAACATTGAGATAGGAAAAACAAATAAAGTTGATATGAAATAGGGTAGCGGTAGGGGTGTGCAGCACTGCATACTTTTTTTTTTACGTTAGGTAAGGCTTAGTTCCGATCTTTGCCACGCGCCAAAAGATCCTTGTATTGTTATTGGCCCTGGTCTGGTCATTTCTGCGCCCCTCCAGGGTCTGCGCCCTGTGCCTGGGCACCGCTGGCACCGCCCTAGTTACGGCACTGGGAACACCGTGGTGGTTTTAGCCGGTAAGAGTCCGGCATGCCCCTCTGTCACCCCCACGATGGAGGAAGTCCAAGAGGATTTTATCACAGACAGACCACTAAGTAGATTTTATTGTAGAACTTATTCTGTACAAGCCTAAGAGTAAAAAAGAAAAACTTCTATTCTATTTTTTAAGGTTCTGGCTCCATCGGTAACGTTCGATGATTTTGCCAATGTCAAGGTATGAGAAGATACTTAATGATCGTAAACTGTTACATAACTATTGATCAGTGTTTGTAGCGGTGGCAACCATGGATCCCCATGCTAAAAAAGGACAAAACATTTTTGATTAGTATATATGTAAAACAACACAATAAATTTTGTTTGTGTCCGCTAAGAGTATAATGTATTCTGTGGTTTGTGACTTTGTGCTTTGTGTTCTGTACTTCTGTCCAAAAAGTAAAGTAACTAAAAGGTTACATGCTCTGTGGTAAAGTGTTAGGTACTGGCATTAGCTCTGTCTACGTGTTACATGCTCTGTATGGTACACTGACCTCTATAATACAAGTACGCGTACTTGTATTATAGAGGTCAGTGGGGTGGTAACTATGTTCTGTCATTCTGTGATTCTGTCTGTGCTGCTCAAAGAGAAAAGCAAAGAGTAAAGTAACTAAAGAGGAAAAAAGTATACTACATAAAAGATAGCTTGATCTCTGCGACATATGTCAAACGTGTGTGTAAAATACATTTATTCTCATAAAGGAGTACACCCCAAATCCTTATCTGAATCAGTTTCTAAATCGCTAGAATAATCTTGTAAATTTATTATAAACTCTTGTTCGCAAATATTATCAAATCGGACGATAAAATTAAAAGATAAATTAATTTTAAATTAAGTTTTATTTAAATTATCGATAGTTCATAGTTTGTGGTCACGATGATTCATTGCCCATCACTAATTAGGTCGGCATGCCCATAAAGTTTGACATTGACAGGTACTGTCTGTACTCAGAACAATAACTAAAGCAAGTTAGTTATTGTTGTTGTATTTGTTATTGTTTTGCTTTAGTTATTGTTCTGAGTGTCTGTACTATTATGAAATTCAGGACTTCATAGGCGTGATTTCACTGACAGCTGTCGCAGAGATCAAGCTATCTTTTAGGAAGTATAACAACTCTGTGGTACCTATTTGTTTGTATATGTATGGAAAGTGCTGCCACCTTGAGTTTGGTGGGTGAACTAAGGCTCTAATAAATATACACCTACCTTTAAAATGTACAATGCGATTCAAATAATAATAGGAACGTCAATGACCTCTATCTATCAAATGTTGATTGAAAAGTACGGTTTGCAAAGAAAACTTATTTGCGAATCAATAACTTTTTTTTTTGTCCGAGTCTTACATAAATCAAAGTGAAAAAAAACATCAAAAAATTAGTTATAATTTTTTTTTTTTTATATTATGTTACTGTCTTTCTTATTTTCATTGTTGACAACAATTCACCAGAAAGTAAAGAAAATGCCAGCCGCCATCTTGTCGTTGTTGGGTGTTACATGCTCTGTGGTTGTTGGTGTGCTTCTTCGTGAGACTGAGTGCTTGTGGAGTGTTACTGTTTCTTACGTTAATTCTGTATGTTACGTGATTGTTTCCTGTTAATTTTTGAAGTGAAACTTCTTTACGCACGCTTGACTTGGGGAGTAAGCTGGCGAACGCGTGACGTAAGCGTTACGAAAAGTGTGATCGGGCAAGGCGAACGGAAGTTAAGTGGGGGATATAAGCAAGAGACAGCAGTGCGCGCGCACATTTTCTTTCTCTCTTTAAGTTTCACTTCAGTCGTGTGGTCATAAGCACACTCGTTTTTTTTTATTTGTTGACGATGAGCACTCAAACAGTGATGCAGACATGAGCGGAATTGAAAAAAAAAATGTTTTCGTAAATAATTAATGTTATTCAAAACATATCTTGTTTTGCTCACCCTACCCAATTTATTCGATTTGACAGCTATGACGTCACAACATGGCGCTAAGTCGATCCTATTCTTATTTGAAACGCATTGTATACTATCTCGTATAATTATTCTCTCGTAAGTATATTGACTCGCTACTCATAGTAATATGCATAAATTACTATGAGTAGCAACAAAAAAAAAACAAAACTTAACAAAACAAATAGGTAACAGTAACAAGTAACAAAATAAAACAGAAATAACTGAGTTACCATACTTCCCGTGGGTGTCGTAAAAGGCGACTAAGGGTCGTACCGGAGAATGGGCAGCAGCGTTCTCTATGCATTCTACCATTCTATTCGTTGGCGATCATGCGATCGCCAACCCGCCTGCCAAGGGTGGCGATTATGGCAACCCCCTCCTTTTGGAGGAGGCTTATGTCCAGCAGTGGACGTCTTTCGGCTGTAATGATGAACTGAGATAAACTCGGGATTTCAGGAAGCGCATCAACGTCGGGAAAGCCGGAATGAGAGATTTTTTTTTTCTTTAACTCTTCCCTAGTCGCTGGATAGATGGCGCTGAACTTGTTAAGTTACTGCTAGGAACGGAACGTTACATCATTTTTAGATTATTTCACTTGCATGTAATTTTGAGATCGTAAAACGAAAGCAAACTAGTGTAAGTCAACGAGCTTATGTGACGTGACGCAATGTTTTTATCCAAGCGTTTTGGCTTTGGCACCTAGTAACGTAGTCAGTTCTACGCCCTCTTCAGGGTTCTTCGAAACTATGTTTTTTTTAATACTCAAAAGAAAAACCTCTCATTGACAATGGCGGATGGCCGCTGACAATGACATTTGTTAGACAATTTGTCAAACAAGACAAGATGGCTGCCAAGTTTTTTTAACACACCAATCTCCAGATGTCGCTGTCGTCTATGGATTTATGCTTAGACAAAGAAAAGTGTAGACGGCGGGTATCTCCATTTCATTTCCACAAGAAAGGGATAAAGTATTGAGTTATTATAAGTAACAGAAAAGGATAAAGCTATACTATTTCCGTCTCTCAGTGCGTGCCAGTTTTTTCAAGGCAGCTACTCATATAGCCTGTGTTAGTTAAGTTAGTTTTTTGTTTCATGTGTGGCCACGCTACCCGATGCTCTATAGCTTTCTTACTCTAAGGATTTATGGAAATGATTGGAGTGAGTAAAGTAACTATAGAGCAAAGAATATACTACTCTCTAACGAGAGCTATAGAGTTAGTCAAAGAGTAAACTAACTAAGTAACTATAGACCAGGGGGGGCACACTTAACACTGTCATCATTTCCACAGACGACAGCGACATCTGGAGTTTGGCGGGTTAAAAAACCTTGGCAGCCATCTTGTCTTGTTTGTCAAACGAACGTCATTGTCGCCGGCCATCCAGTGTTACCAACTTATTGAATTTTCCACTAACACTGATTGTTTCGACCCCCCTTTTAGTGGCGAAATATTGCTTTTAGTAGCTGGTGGTTTTTCTAGTGGTTTAGTAGAATTCAGTTTCAATTACTGAAAATGCTATCACTCAACCACTAAGCCACTAAAACATTACGAAATATATTATTTTTACTTCATTTAATTTTCAGAAATATTTACTTTTACTGTGTAGGTGAATTCTAATAAAAGTTCTATAACAAATCAGTACCCAAGAATCATATAAATGTGAAACCGATGAGGGTGCAGACAAAAATTCATCGGAAGACGAATTTTAGAATATCATTTTTTTATCCTAGGTGTTCTTCTTATTGAATAATGTTTATGTTCCTCACCTTGACTTGTTGATTTACTAATAATATTTTATGGTGATTTATTGATTGTAAATATTTCATTACGTGATAATAAAGATTTTTTTTACTAATATAACTACTTTAATTACTGTTGCCTTTCACAAAAACCAAAAATTTATTTAGTGGAAATTTTAGCGAATTTTGTAGTAGGGCCGATTTTTATTAGTGGTTTTCTGGTGGTTTTTGAATCTGGTGGAGAGCTAGTTTATCTGTTGGCAACACTGCAGGCATCCGCCATTGTCAATTCCGGCTTTCCCGACTTTGATGCGCTTCCCGTAATTCCGAGTTTATCTCAGTTATTTCTGTTTTAGTTGTCACTTGTTACTGTTATTTGTTTTGTTAAGTTTTGTTGCTACTCATAGTAAGTAAGTATGCATATTACTATGAGTAGCGAGTCAATATACGAGAGAATATACGAGAGAATATACGAGATATTATGCATTGCATATCTATAGATAGGTGTATATTTGTATCTATAGGTAGGTGTATAGTTTTAGTTCACCCTCCAAACTCGAGGTGGCAGCACTTTCCATAGAAGCAAGCTTAGACAAAGAAAAGTATAGACGGCGGGTAGCTCCATTTCATTTCCACAAGAAAGGGATAAAGTATTGTGTTATTATAAGTAACAGAAAAGGATAAAGCTATACTATTTCCGTCTCTCACTGCGTGCCAGTTTTTTCAAGGCAGCTACTTATGTAGCCAATGTTAGTTAAGTTAGTTTTTTGTCTCATGTGTGGCCACGCTACCCGATGCTCTATAGCTTTCTTACTCTAAGGAAGCAAGTTTTACCACAGAGTTGTTACTCTTTGCCTCTATAGCATTGAGATAGGAAAAACATGGAGAGGCCGCGTTATTCTATACATACATTTGCTTATACAAATATGAGTGAAATATGATTCAGAATACGAAATATCGTTTTGTCTCGTTCTTTCTAATAAGATAATCGTATTTGATAAAAGAGACAACAATATTTAAGTTGTTGCTCATTTTGGCAACATTTTGACGTGACGTAGTACAATTGTAGGTAAGGTGCCGTATCAGCCATCTTTTGCGACAAGTTTCGTGGTAGTTTTGCTGTCAAATGGTTGTTTACTTTTTGTATTATTGAGATTTGCGAGAAATATACAAGGATTTTACCTTTTAAAACTGCATGCAAATGTTGGAAAACAACAATTCAACATGTCTGTGTGTTGTATTGTGAAGTGTGGTGCAAGAAAGAATGAAAATCAACCTCTAATGTCTTTGCAGAGGTTAATAGCCGGTTTTCATGCAAAAATACATTTAATAATACACATTCGATGATACAGTTGTGACGCGATCATGAATTTATGGCTAAAGTATTGATATTTGGGTTCATTTCCGTATAATAGACCTTTTTAGTATATTTTGTTAATTCATTTGTTTGTTTACAATAATGTGTCAAATGGAATAGGGTTGTACCGTTGCCGTAATAGTTTTCTCCGCTGAAACGTCATCGACATATTCTGCGATGTGAACATAAATAATTCTGTGTCTTATTCGGTCCGAGTGACCTTGCCAGGTCCGTCCTCTGGTTCACAGCACCGAAATTAAAATATTTTATTTCACATAAACCTACATGGCCACTTAGGAAACGTCAGTAGCTAGGTCATCATCATCATTTCAGTCGAAAGACGTCCACTGCTGGACATAGGCCTCTCCCAAAGGGGGGGGGGGGGGTTGCCATAATCGCCACGCTTGGCAGGCGGTTTGGTGATTGCAGTATAGTTTGGTGGTGAAATGCATAGAGAACGCTGCTGCCCATTCTCCGGTACGACCCTTAGTCGCCTTTTACGACACCCACGGGAAGTATGGGGTAGTGCTATTCTTTAAGTCCGGCACCACACAGACTGTGGAGTTTCTTGCCAGTGCAGTAGCTAGGTGCACGGTTCCAATTGGTTGCTTCCTATGGGGAAGAACTGGCAAGAAACTCCACAATTTTTACAATGTTTTCTAATTTGTTAAGTACCTGGTACTGATTTTAATAAATAAATAACTCGTTTTATATTAAATTTATGGACTATCTGTTTCTCTCTTCTCGCCACTGCAGATTTATTACCGAAAAAACTCAGTGAAAGCTGAAGTGACGGTAACAGAGAGTTTTTACATTTGGTACTTACGCTATCAGATGCATTTATAAGTAGGTATCTTATTATATTGCCATTTGTCTTCACAACTGGTTTGTACATAATACACATTGTTTGTACATTATACAGGTTTGTACATAACTATAATATTTTCTCTGAAAATTCTAACTCTAATAAAAGATTTTCTTTTTTGACATACCGATAAATAGTTCAGTAATTAACCATGAGTCTTTCGTTTCACGCATCACGAAAGATTATAAATAAAGTATTTTTGCACACTTTATTTTTATGAAAAACTATAAAGTTACCGAAAATAAAGTAACAAACGTTATTATAAAGTATGGTTGGCAACCGTAATTACAACTGACTTTAATTAAGTAAGTTATTATGATCCAAACGTAATAACTAGTAAGACTCATATTTAGTATCGATACTCGATAATAGTAACACCTATGTTCCTTGATTGACACAACCCTAGCAGTGGCAGCCATTTTATGCGACAAAACCATTGAGATAGGAAAAACATGGAGAGGCCGCGTTATTCTATACATACATTTGCTTATACAAATATGAGTGAAATGTGATTCAGAATACGAAATATCGTTTTGTCTCGTTCTTTCTAATAAGATAATCGTATTTGATAAAAGAGACAACAATATTTTAAGTTGTTGCTCATTTTGGCAACATTTTCACGTGACGTAGTACAGTTGACTTGTAGGTAAGGTGCCGTAGCAGCCATCTTTTGCGACAAGTTTCGTGGTAGTTTTGCTGTCAAATGGTTGTTTACTTTTTGTATTATTGAGATTTGCGAGAAATATACAAGGATTTTACCTTTTAAAACTGCATGCAAATGTTGGAAAACAACAATTCAACATGTCTGTGCGTTGTATTGTGAAGTGTGGTGTAAGAAAGAATGAAAATCAACCTCTAATGTCTTTGCACAGGTTAGTAGCCGGTTTTCATGCAATAATACATTTAATAATACACATTCGATGATACAGTTGTAACGCGATCATGAATTTATGGCTAAAGTATTGATATTTGGGTTCATTTCCGTATAACAGACCTTTTTAGTATATTTTGTTAATTCATTCGTTTGTTTACAATAATATGTCAAATGGAATAGGGTTGTACCGTTGCCGTAATAGTTTCCGTAAACTAGTTCCTCCGCTGAAACGTCATCGGTATATTCTGCGATGTGAACTTATATAATCCTGTGTCTTATTCGGTCCGAGTGACCTTGCCAGGTCCCGCCTCTGATTCACAGCACCGAAAGTCCGAAATTAAAATATTTTATTTCACATAAACCTACATGGCTACTTTGGAAACGTCAGAAGCTAGGTGCACGGTTCCAATTGGTTGTTTCTTTTAAAAATAATTGGCTTTTACAATGTTTTCTAATTTGTTAAGTACCTGGTACTGATTTTAATACATAAGTAACCCGTTTTTTATTAAATTTATGGACTATCTGTTTCTCTCTTCTCGCCACTGCAGATTCATTACCGAAAAAACTCAGTGAAAGCTGAAGTGACGGTAACAGAGAGTAAATAAGAAATATTTTGTTTTTACATTTGGTACTTACGCTATCAGATGCATTTATAAGTAGGTATCTTATTATATTGCCATTTGTCTTCACAACTGGTTTGTCTTAAGCATAACTATAATATTTTTCTCTGAAAATTCTAACTTTAATATAAGATTTTATTTTTTGACTTGTATGTTCCTATCGATAAATAGTTCAGTAATTAACCATGGGTCTTTCGTTTTACCCATCACAAAAGATTAGAAATAAAGTATTTTCGCACACTATAGTTTTATGCAAAACTATAAAGTATATTTATCGAGAATAAAGTAAGATACGTTGTTATAAAGTATAGTTGGCAACCCTAATTACAACGGACTTTAATTAACTAAGTTATTATGATCCAAACATGATAACTAGTAAGACTCATAATTATATAGTATCGATACTCGATAATAGTAACACCTATGTTCCTTGATTGACACAACCCTAGCAATGACAGCCATTTTATGCGACAAAACGAGTTGTAGGTATGCACCCTTTTTTTGTAGGTATTTCCAGTCCATACTTTTCTATGTCAATGGACAAAACGAGTTGTAGGTATGCACCCTTTTTTTGTAGGTATTTCCAGTCCATACTTTTTTATGTCAATGCTCTATAGTTACTTTACTCTTTGCTATAGACTGTATAATCTATGGTAACTATGGAGGAAGTTCAAAAAGTAAGTACTACTTACTGTGGGTCACAGACTACTTAGAGATACACAGACTACTTAGAGATACTACGTATCTGTGGGTCAAAGAGTAAAGTAAATAGAGGGCTGTGGGCTCTCGGAGTATTGTGTTCTGTGGCTGTGGGTCTGTGGTGGAGGAACTGGAGGAAGTGCTGACGTGCTGTACGCTATTAATACGCCTGCCTGTACGCTGTACGTGTACTTTGTTGTTCATGCATGTTGAGTTGCGCAGAGGCAGAGCTGCAAAATTTAAAGTGTAAATAGACGATCGAACTTGGTTCGGGCCGAACCACGAACATGGTGCGCTCCGAACCAAATTCGCTCGTGTGGTGCACGGTCCGAACCAGCCGTACCGATATTAATAATAATAATGTCCGGCGGACCGTACACCACACGAGCGAAAATGGTTCGGAGCGCACCATGTTCGTGGTCCGGTCCGCACCAAGTTCGATCGTCTATTTACACTTTAAATCATCCACCGTTTATTTTGGTCCTTGCAAAACTTGTGATATTTTGAATGATTTTTTTTTACGAGTACAAAATTTCTCGTTGTTGTGTTGTTATCGTTAGCTTCGACATGTATTGTACATAATTGCATACAGGCTAAAAGTGTAAAACGCTGTCGTAAAAGGTTTTCGATTTTGAAGATGTGAATTTGACGATAGGCGTCGCCCTCGGGAGTCCGAGGAACGCCGTAACTTGCCAAGAAGCTTTGGTTGTAGTACTTGTAGTGTGTTGAATAGTTGTTGTCTTTGAGGAGCAGTAATTGGTATTGTTGGGTATGTTGGTTTAGCAAAATAATTTTTGATAGGGTGGTTTTCAATTCGGCTCGGGTGGGCATTAGTGGTGGTCTTTGTTGTCAAAAATAAATATAGAGTGAAACCTGGGTCAGTGGGTCGTCTTAGGGGCGGACCTGTTCAACTGGAATGTCAAGGGACCTTGAATTTTATTCACATAGAGGTTATTCGGTCAGTGGGTCGTCTTAGGGTTATTCATTTACCCAGTTTCATTTAAAGGCAGGTTAACATGACAGTTGTCTTTTTTATAGAGGGTATCCACTGAATGGGACATATAATGTGGGTTAATGCATATTTTATGTTGCACAATTTTTTTGCAAAAATAAAACAAAATTTATGGCTTAAAAAATCAGTGATATTAGTTTGTTAGTTGCTTTAGGGTGTTTCTCTATACTTCTATAGTATAAATTTGGTCAAATATGTCAGCATTAGAAGCGGCAATAATCTGGTTCTATTCTGCAAGTGTTTCACAGTTCTCTTCCTCCTCTAGTAAGCCTTCAGGTTCTGTTACTTCTGTGTAATGATGGTATTGCTCACACAAAACCAGCTTTTCGCAAATCTCATAGCCTGCAGGATGTAAATTTCAGGGATTTTATTCTCTTCTATAAATTTAAGAACGTATTGTACAATTTCTTTTCTGAAGTAAACTTTATACTTAGTTGTTGTTAACACCTTGATCCATCATCATCATCTGCCTAGCCTTTTCCCAACTATGTTGGGGTCGGCTTCCAGTCTAACCGGATGCAGCTGAATACCAGTATTTTATATAGAGAGTCGCTCCATGTAAAATACTGGTATTCAGCTGCATCCTTATTATCTGGGTAATAACACCTTGATCCATTGGCTGTAATTTACTTGTAGTATTGGCAGGTAAATACAATAATTTACATCGTCAAATTCAGGCATATTATAATGAGCTGTGCAGTTATCAACAAACAAAACAATTTTGATTTTTTGGGCCTTCATATTGGCATTAATTTTTTTCAACCAATCCGTGAATAAATCAGATATCATCCAGGCCTTTTTATTGTTTTCATAACTAACAGGCAAAGTTTTGATACATTTGAAGCATATTGGATTTTTACCCGATTGTGTTTGATTTCCCAATTAAGAGAAGTGGCAGTTTCTCAATTTCAGACAAATTTGCACACACAAGCACAGTGATCACATCTTTGCTCAATTCACCACCACGGCAAGGCTGACTTTTGGATGCAAAAGTTTTATTCAGAAAACAATTGCAGAATAAGCCCGCTTCATCAGCATTGGAGACATTATTTGTGTGAAAAATCATGTAATAAAGCTGGAAGGTTTTTAATCCACTGATTGCATTTGTTGTTGTCCATGGCATTGCTCTCTCCACAAACATTTTAGAAAACGATATTGTTCCTTCTCTTAAAGCCTCCAACCATCCATTACTATAGGTCTACCAGAATCTCATTTGACAACATTGGCAATGTCAAGTGTATGAAAACCACAAAGTTTTTTTGTTTTTTTTTTGCCATGAGATTCTGCTAGACCTATACCAGAAAAATTATTAATATGCAGCTTACTCGCAAATTCGGTATTGCTGATTGCTCTATGAAATTCTATTATTCATCATCATCATGATCAGCCTTAATGTTCCCACTGGTGGGACACAGGCCTCCTCTCTGTGAGAGGGATTCTATTGTTGGCATTCTATATTGTCTGAGTGTTATGTTCTTTGATTCCTGTCCAATTTGACTCAAGTTGATTGTGATCAATTCTGAAATTTCTAGCAGTTTTTGTTGTCTTTATCCTTTAGTTTGATCACTAAAGGACCGAGATTATATTGAACTGATTTATTGTTAATTTTTTTTGATAAAAGGTGGGAATCTGACTTTTACAAATTATTGTATCATGAAATGGATGAATTGATAGGGCTTACAAAAAAAGTTACAAAAATTAAAAGAAAACAAACAATATCAAGATCACTGGCAAACCAAGTCCCATAATAGGTGTTTAATTTTATTAGTTTTATTCAGGTATATCCAAGACCAAGAGTCTTGGATATACCTGAATAAAATAAAACTATGAAACATCTTAATTGCGTTGGTGCTTGGTGCCTGTGCTAGGTATTTTTCTCTGGTCTGTTGTTGTTTCATTAAATAAATAATTCAATCTTTATAGACGGAGTTGGTTTGTTTCTTTTTTCGATGTAAACATTGAGCAGGGCTCGGAAATATCCGATTTTGATTATAAATGTCAAAATATCGGATATTTAAGATATATCGACCACAAGCGCCCAATACCTCCTATCTGACTCCGGGTGGAATTTAACCCTTTAACCGCTTGGCTAAATATCAATTGTCGTGCCCCTAGCGCGAGGCTACAAATCGACAAAATAATACCTACAATAAATAAGGAGGGGCAATCGTTGTATCGATAAAAAAAAGTCAAAGAATGTTTTATGTTTTTATTTTAAATCAGCCTTATGGCTTCTACAAACAGGCGCGACACAAAGAAACCGCTCATGTTTTTGTGTCGCGTGTCGCGCCTGTTTGTAGGACCTTTAAATTAACCACCCTAATCACTTTCTTCGTATCACAATCGTTCATCTTTAAGCTAATAAGTAAATGTTTTTAACAGTTACTAATTGTTTAACCTTACTAAATTCGAATTGTTTACATCACAATAATCTCTTATTAATCGACTAGGTACTTTTTTTCTTTTCTTATAAATCTACCTACAACAGCAATGGCTAAATCTTTGTATCACAATTGTTTAATCTTACTATCTAAATTTTAATTACTTACATCAAAATAATCTCTTATTATTCGACTTTTTCCTTTTCAAATCAAACTAAGTATAATAAATCTTTGAATCACAATTGTTTTTTTTGTTTTTGCTTACCAGTTACTATACTCCATTTGTTTAGGTAATTAAATAAAGGTAAACAAAAAAACCACGTGACTTAGTTAGCCGACTAAACGTAATATCACTCACTTCACTTGTCATGCTATGTCACAGTTGTACTCTTCAATTTAGCAACATTATTAACGAATTATAACGTTGCTAAATTGAAGAGTACAACTGTGACGTAGCATGACAACTGAATAGACTGGTATTACGTTTAGTTGGATAACCACGGCACGTGGTTTTTTTGTTTACCTTTATTTAATTACCTAAACAAATGGAGTATAATACTTTACATCACATTCATTTACACATATTCCTCAGTATACTATAAAATACCTAATAAGTTTTGATTACCTATTAGATCAAATGCAATGATTTACGCATTTATAATAAGTAGGTTATAGTTGTTACAATTCACGAGCGCACTTTTCATTTAGATGTGTGTTGAACTGTTACCTATTTGTAACTACCTATGAATGACGTCCGCGCGCAACTGTTCGCTTCGTCGGGCACACACACAAGTGCAATGTGTACCTACGTGACGTGTACGTACACGAAACCTACACGCAAAGGCTTGAGTGCGCTCGTGAATTGCAACAACTATAATTAGAATTACGCAGTCATAAGCTAAAAACAAAAAAAAGGACAATTAATCAGTCAAACAGTAGGTAACAAGTAGTAGGTACATGATTCATAAAATTATTCGTTGTCTGTTTTTATCAGACGTATTATAGATGTCACAAAATGTGTGTACGTTTCTATAAATTTATTCGTGCGAGTCACATTAGTACCGAATTGTTTTTCGGCTAATATTTTTGCCGTTTTTGAAATTAGGTCAGTGCTGATCGCTTCGTATTGTGTGCCTACACTTGATATTTTTGTTAGAGTTTGTGTTCCTCTTGATACAAATAAATCAGGCGTACTATCTGTACTTCGTAAGTCACCGTCATGTGGTACATAGTAACATAACTGGGATTGTGCTACTGACGAAGGCAAACATACATCTTCTACATCTTCAAGATTCATTTCGTCTTGACTATCGCTAGTTGGATCCAAAATTGATTGACTACATTCCTGAGACTCGTCATACTTTCCTTAAAAGCAATTAAATATAAATAAGTACCTATAAAAATGGCTACAGGATGTGTATAATCAAAGGCTACAAGTATCAATTTGGCACAATTTACTTACTTTTCGATGTCATTTCGTTTTCTATCAAATTTAAATTTAATGCTCAACAAAACTGTGACGTTCAAGGTGTATAATATAACTAGGGTTCAATTCGCATAACACTTGCACTGAACCGTAAAAAAAGACGTGGGCTCGGTGTGTTTGACATGGACAAAGTGAAGTTGAACACAGACTAAATAGAGCAACGCAAGAAAAGAATTTAGTGACAGGATGATCTACCTACTTACTTAAACTATCGATATTTAGTCGATAGCTTCTATCTATGGTATTCCGCAGCACATGTGTCAACGCAAAGATAAACATTACACGTTTTACACATATACCGTGTGTGTGATCTTTTATTCTTAGTCGCGCATACTTTACAACGCTGACTTTTGCCACTGGGAATTCGTACAGGAAAATGTGCCAAAGCATCGATATGTAGACTGCGAGGAGGATTGGACTGAGTACCAGAAGTGAACGCTGGGCTAGTATTTGCAATTAATCTTTTATTTTTTTCTAAAAGTTGCCGTATCACATTTAATTGAAAATCTGCAAAACTATGTTTTTTGTTATTTTTTAAGACTCTGAACAAATAAAAAGCATTAAGCATAAACAAATCGATGATGTGGAAGCCTAATTTTTTATACCACTTCCTAGTTTTCCTTATACAACCTATGCTACTCATCATCATGTCGGTGATGTCCACCGAACCCATATTTTTATTGTAATCTATTACACATTGCGGCTTTAATTTAGGCAGACCAGAAAAATGATCCAAATTGTCTGACGGAACAATTTTGTCATCATGTATGGTAGACAGCATGGTAACAGCTTTTTTGTCTTGCCATTTTAACGCTAAAAGAGGAGGAGATGAAAATGCTTCTATTTCTCCACGCTTAAGTTTTTTGAATTTTGGCATATGTTTCCTATTACTTTTGTTTGACCGTACCGCATGCATAAATGCCTCTTTGTTTTAAATAAAGAAAAAGTCGCGGACTAGAATACCAATTGTCGACATATAGCTCTCGATTACTATGATAATAACCTTGTACCAGTTCAGTGACTACTGATCCTGTAATACCTAAATTTGGTACATGCTCTATTTGTGTTTGTGAACCACAGTAAACAATGAAATCAATTATAAACCCTGATTCGACATCACACAAAACAAAAAGTTTTATTCCAAATCTGTTTCGCTTTTTTGGCAAATATTGTTTGATTACCAGACGACCTTTGAAAGGCACAATGCTTTCATCAATGCATAGTTTGCCTCCGGGGACCAATGTGTGTCGAAATTTTTGTCGTGCGTGGTCAATCATCATTTCAATTTTATATAATCTTGATAAATTACTTACATCGTGTACTTCAGAAAATGAAAGCATTGCCAGTATTGCGCAATATCTATCTCTACACATAATACTATGAAATATGGGACTATTTAAAAGGGGGTCTACAGACCAATGTTCTTCAATAGTGAGCCTTTTATTCCTTGTAAAGAGCATCGTAAGGGCTAAAAAGATATAAATGTCATGAACAGTCACATCTTGCCACCTTTTTAAACGAGCGTACACCCTTAGATCCGTATGCCTGACATAGAATTGGTGATATTTGTTAGTAAAATAACATATTTTTTCTACTAAATCATTGCCACAAAAATGTTCAAAAATATCCAGTTCCGAGGAGTCGCTGCTCAAAGGTACTGAAGGTGATACCCCCGAAATAAATTCATCAAAGTTTTCTTTATCAGGTACAGTTATGTCTAACGTCCAATTAATGCCTTCATTGTCGTCATGATCCTGAAATGACAAATTAAAATTTATTACGTAAGTATATTATTTTTTATATTCATTAGGTAGGTATATAACTTTAACAAAAAGGAACCTAGTTAGCGTTCCTGCACACGATGCCGTCACCGCGCCGTCGCCGCGCCGACGCCCGCCGCACAGTTACACTGTAGAATACGAGTCGCGCGAAGCCCGCCACCGCGCCGCCACCGCGCGCGTTCCCGTCCCTGTCTCGTTTGATTCATTCCATTGATTCCATTACCGACCGCGTACGAACGTGCACGCCGCGAGATCGCACGCAGCCGGTACCTAATGGAATGAATCAAACAGACAGGGACGGGAACGCGCGCGGTGGCGGCGCGGTGGCGGGCTTCGCGCGACTCGTATTCTACAGTGTAACTGTGCGGCGGGCGTCGGCGCGGCGACGGCGCGGTGACGGCATCGTGTGCAGAACGCTTATTAAAGTTATCTTTTTTTTAAAGATAACTCATGCACTAGGAATAATTCCTGTGTAGCTTGGGACTTCACAAACACACAAGTCACGGACACAAAACAGCTACACCCAAACTCGAATAATGATTTATGAAAGAGAGAGAGAGAGAGAGAAAAAGAGACAAACGCGAGTGCGAGTGCCTGTCCGGCTTGGTAGGTACTGTCACAGTACCTTAATAATGGTAAGGACAACATACAACACGGTTCCAAAGGACCATGCAAAAAAATGTATGGGCAGTGTCCCATCCCATCAACAGACATGGGACAAGTTTCAATATCATTATTACGTCCCATGAAAAGTCAGTACCAATTTTTAGTTCGGAATTCGACGGGGTTTTTTTTTTAAAAAGACTTTTGACAAAAATAAAGTATTTTTATTTTAAAATAAAAAATTACATTTTAAACGATAATTGATATTATATGGGCACAACTTCCAACCGTACGCGCCCCTGTTAGGCATGTGCAATACCACTGTTCAATAGCACGTCTGCCAGTTTCACTTCGGTTTATTAATATGTAACAATAATAAACGCGCGATCTAACGTGTCGAGATTGTATTCGTCCTCTAATTAACCAGACATTATCTTCTCGAATATTATACCTTGGCAAATCAGTTAGCTGGTTTTCTCGAAATAATTCAATATAATAAATTCCATTCCGAATATGTTCCGCACAGTAGGATTTTGCAAGTTTTATATGGTAGGTCCCCAAGGCGAATAAAATGATATCATCATCAGTCAGTTCTGGAAAGTCCTCAAGATGTGGCATGGTGGCCTCCATCGTCACAAAGTTAACTCTTTGTCTGTTAAGATTTTTGCCTTCGACATAATTTTTCAAAAGGTTAGGTTGATGAACCTTAGTTTGAATTATTTCAAAGAATTCCGGCGCAAGCCTGTGGTCTGTAGCAACACGGTAATTAGCATTTATTAATGATGCTGCTATGCGGAAATCGACAAACATGTTTGGCAAAGCTCGGTTAAAATAAGTTTGTTTTAATAACTTAAAACGGTTTTTGAATTTGCCGTTAACCGCCTCCACAATCCATCTACACACAGTCACCAACCGAGAATCATTTGCCTTTTCTGTTGATAGCTGGGTCGCGTTCCTGTCCTTGGTAGGTGGCATGTGAGGTTCATAGCCAAGGGACTCAATATCATTAATACTGTCCCTGAAGCCCCTGTCCAAAATAAAGACGTCCTCTCTGTGTAGTAACCAATGTAGTAAGTGCTCCTCGTCATTCATTATGTTCTGCATAATAGTTGCATCTGATGTTGTTGCAGGAAAAGGGCCTATGACATCTATGATATATCCATCGCTGCTTACTAAAATAAATGGTTTCAATAAATTGCGAAACTTGTGGAGGCTATAAGTTTTTCTTTGAAATAAATAATTAGTGCTTTTTTCAATATATACATATGTGCCATCTGCGATAATAATTAACTTGGTGTTGTTTTCATTTCCAAAAATATGTTTGGGCAAAAATAGATTTCTCTCTAGAAGCTCATCTCTAGAAATATGACCTATACCAAGATGTCTTGGTACATATTGACCTGTCAAGCATTGTCGCGCTATTTTTAGGCGATATTCAAACACTTGACGTGTTACGCCGAAAAGCGTAGCTAGTCGCTCGTTAGGTTCTCCAGTTCGTATTTTCGTTAAATAAGCTCCGAGAACTGATCGAGGATGTCTGCATTTTTCTGCGAGCGATGGCGTTTCTTCCAAAATGACGTTGAACTGCTCTAAAGTGAATCCAGTCCAAAACATAAGTTCACTATTATTCAGTGAAGATAATGTTTCAAAATCGAATCTTGTCCTATTGTTGATTGCTTCAATTAACATGTTTGTCATGTTACTAAAAAATGAAGCATTAAAATAATGTGTAACATTTACATTATCCAGTAACTCTTCAAAATCATAGTTATTTAAATGTTCTTCACATATTCGCGAACTCGGTGGAATATATAATCGATAATGACATACCAAATGTAGCTTGATAGACACAGGAACTCGTCGTAGATTTTCATGTCTACATTGCCTATACATACAGAGCCGTGAAGTGTTCGGTGCACGTACATAATCGCGAACATAGAAACGAGCATCATCCTCTGGATTGTCCTGAGGATCATTGGGGGCTTCAGCAACATTGGGGGCTTCAGCAACATTGGGGGCTTCAGCAACATTGGGAGCTTCAGCAACATTGGGGGCTTCAGCAACATTGCGGGCTTCAGCAACATTGGGGGGTTCTTGATTGTCAGCATCTAAAATTATTTATTTATTTATTACTAGCTGTCCCGGCGAAGCTAGACTGTACTTAGTGATGAAATAATTTATTTTGATAAGGATTAATAGCACAGATGTAATTACCTTCTACAATGGGAGCGTTCTCAAGACGTAGTTGTCCACCGTCATTATTATTGGCTCTCTGCCAGCATCTATGGCATACTGCCATTACGTTATTGAATACTACCTGAAAAGGGAAAAAATGAAGATATCAGCATATGTGTGTTTTTGTAATAAGCAGAAGTATTTTTTCTGTGTTATATTGATTATATCGGTGTTATATGTGTGCTTGTCAGTTGTCTAGAACTCGGAACACAATCTACACTCACTTTTGGACTAGACTATAAAAATATTAAGGTGAGATTAAATAATTATGCAGGTAAAAATATCTCATTCCTCATAGGAATTATGGCCGGACGATTGAGTCGTTCCTAACGTAAGCTATACTTTAAGTGCTATATTTCTATTCAAGCAATTCTAAAATGTATCATATAGTATCGTAGCAATGTTCTATCTGCTTATATATTCTAACTACATGACACTTATTCTTATTCATTATACGTATTCTACATAATATCTAAAAGTTATCGATATATGTATAATAAATCAGTAAATAAATACAATGACTGTGACTTACTTGTGTCAATCCATTTTGCAAAATGTAGGCCGCTAACTCAGGACTACTATGAAGCAATGTTTCTTGTAATATACAGGAAAAGTTTTTAACCAGTGCGCAAATTTTGACATAATAAACTTGAATATATTTTAATAAACACGTATTTTTTGTTTTGATATGTTTCAATAGTAAAAAATTAAGTTAACGCTTACGAGACTTGTTTACTCAGAAATTTATTTTATGGACGTCGCTTGCCAGTCCGTCGACCGGTCGCCCGATTCACGCCGCGCGTCGACCGGTCGCCTGACGCGCCAGCTGCTATCAGAAGTACTCACGCGCGCGCGCTCGCTCTAATGCGACGGCGGATTATTGACCCCAGTTTAGCGCTACAATTTTTTAAGTTTAGACTGTGTAAAGTTATTTGTAAACGTAATTTTTCGTAAATTCCAATTTATCCTTCATACTTTCATGGGCTTAGGACCATCAAAATGCAGAAAATAAATCATAATAAGTAAGAAAGTAATACGTTTTAGTCCATTTAAAATAAAACATTTAGGTATGATAGGTACTTAGACATGATACAATTTGCGTCAATGTCTAATCAAAGAGAACCTAAGACACTAAGATTGTTTATAATTTCTTCTTACCTCTACATTTTATTAATCACAATAATTTTAGGTATTGTTCGAAGTGACCTCCTCATTTTTCAAGGCACGTTTAAATAAGTAAGCATTTAGTTTGTTTAGGACACTAACACCACTTTTTACTTCAATGAAAGCGTTAATTATTTTTTCTTTCAAGTCATCTAGGCTCTGAGCCTTCACTTCACTTGTTTCATACACCTTGGTTTGCTGCTAAAATTGTCCTCTCATTAGGGACCGTGGGATTGAGGATCCTTTGGGCTCGCATACGAGGTACGCTCTCCCTTTCGTATCTTCTTTTTTAAATTTTCATTGCTTAACAAATACACTCGCACCATTTCATAATACTCGCGGTGACTAAAATGAGACATTGTCACTACGCTAGTCTAGTACGCGGCACGCGCGCAGTGACGGCGAAGGGACATCCGACCTCCGCTTCCGCAAGTGACGTACTGCATGTGCATGCGTTTTGTTTATCAAACGCCGGCGCCGCGCCGCATGCCCCCGCACCCCCGCCCCGTCTCGTGCGCTGGGCGTCCAGCGGCCGGCGGGCGGCCTTTGCGTTTTCATTCATGCTCATTCATAGTATTACTATTAAATTATATCCATGTCTTGCTTTTTTCAAATTGGGACAAGGTGGAAAAATGAAAAAAAAAAGTCATAAACTAAAAATGGAAATGTGTTCTATTGCTTACACTGAGCCACCAAAAAAAATTTGCGCACTGGTTAAAAACTTTTCCTGTATGTCGTCTCTGTCTTAAAACAGATCTAGGACACATTACACATTGGCGTCCAGTCTCCATATTTATAAATCACAGTCCATTAAACGTGCCGGGGTCATCGAGTAGCAATCAAAAGGTCCAATAAACAAGCAGAGGTTAGTAATAGTCGCAAACAAGCCGATAACGCACAAATAAACAACGCGAACACAGCAGAACGTACTAGCCACGACTGAGGGAGGTGCGCGGGCGCAGGCGTCGAAAGGGTGCGGTCGGGGTAACGGAGCAAGGAGGGAGGGTAAAGTACGTCTTACGGCTGTTCTCTCTCGAGTTTTTTTTAGTTAAATAGTACATTTTTAATTCGATTCTTAATACTTAATAAAACTGTATAAGTATAACATATTTTTTTTTATTGCACGATAACCCCATATCCTACAGTGATGTCGCCATAGTAAAAAATAATCATAATGTCGAGATGTATTTAATGAGATATGTTTGGCATCTGTTGATGATATGGGACGATTTTTTGCATAGTCCTTTGAACAATCAATAGGATATGTAGGTAGTTAAGTAGGTAATATAGGTAATAACAGAATTACATCACAATATTTAAAATACTATTTCGATTCATCAAGGAGTTACCTAAACCCAACGAAAGTCTTATTTATACCTATACCTACTGAATAATGTGCAAATAACCTAAGAAGAAATTGAAATAGGTACTTACCTCTCCATCACTTCTAAATTCTATCGAATCGGATAATTCCAATTCGTCGTCACACTCGTCGTCGTCACCTTCTAATATTCTTAATAATTCCTCAGTAGTCGTCATTATTGAAAATTGAAATGTGACTATTTTATCGACAATGCACAAATACCAACGAACAACATTAATGGAACTTTCCATTCGTTTGATCCGCTTGTGACGTAGGCAGTGGTCGTATTAATGTGACAGCCGCGCTAGACTAACTAGAGAAATATGTTGCAAGCATAGGAGTCAAGGGATGGGAACTAACGTCAAATGTTGGCATTATACAAAGATCGTGAGGGATATTTTTCTTATGAATAATAAGGAAAAGAATTAATAACACAAGGCAATATGTTAAATTTAACTTTATTTGGTATGACACCGTTTATTTTATGCTGAATGATGCATTATACCTGATTATTTAACTGTTTGTTATTTCGTTTTTAAAATGCGCATTGCATTGTATCCCATCCCTATGGTCATATTTATGCGACGCGCGCGATAGACGCCGAAGAAAATTTCAAGCTGCCAATTACTTATTTTTGTTTAAGTTTTTTGAATGCTTAGAGTTATGACACATAATTTTAAGTAATTGTTGTAAATAATAGCTCTATTTAATAATAGTTTTAGTTGTACCACGCAATTAATAGAACGAAAAAATCATGCATGTTCTCTGTCGCAGAAATACGACACGCGCGATAGGGACACGGAAATATTTGTCGCATATATGCGACACGCGCGGTTAAAGGGTTAAAGGGGAACAATAAAACTTAATAAAAAACTTATTCTATAGTATAATGAGATACTGAAAATCCAAGTTTTCTTTTTTTATGTATAGTATTGATTAATAAAGTTATTTGTTTTTTATTTTGAGTCTAAGGGTAGTTTATGGTAGATACGAGTTATTGGTGCCTATAGTAAATCTGATGCAAATATTGCAGATAGAATTTATTGGTATTAAAGTTCTAAATAAACACAAGTAATTTAATGAATCATTTAATGAAAATAATCTTATAATTCTTCATAATTATGGAATTTTTTTGTAATCACATTAGGTTCAATCTAATAAAAAGTATAAAAAAACTAAAAAAAAAAAAAAATAAGTATTACTTATAACATTTGTTTCTTGGGGTTTTTCGCGAACGGAAGAAAACAAGTTTTTGTTAGGGACTAATGTCTAATCAGTAGTAATCAGGCACACAAGATTTACAAGAGAATACAGCAATCAGTCACATATTGAGACAATAGCCGCGAGCGCGGCATTACGTGCGCGTTACAACGACTCGCGTGGGCAGTAGTGAATAGTCCCGGGAAATCCCGGAATCGAAAGTACCGGGAAATCCCGGAAAATTGCGTCGTTTTGGAACCGGGATTTTTAAAACCAATTCCCGGTTCTTTCGGTACTTTCGGGAAAATATACTTCGCGTTTCGAATATTTCTAATTTTATAGCATAAAGCCCGACCGCTTAAAGCGTGGAATACACTTGCTACCTAGCATGCATGCTACAAGAGAATGCTGCACGAGGGTGCGGGAGGGGCTGGTGGCGGCCATCGCGTCTTCGGAATGTTGTGCTTTGCGTTGTGTTTGTGACTTTGGTGGACAGTGCTTCGCAAAAAAGACTCAAACAAGACTGCTTCTTTTTGGCAGAGCCAGCTTACGAAACTAAAGACCAATGATGGCAGGATCGTATCCGCCAAACCTGAGCTGTTGAGCGAGATCGAGAGGTTCTATGGACAGTTATACACGTCAAGTAACCCCGTTATGGATCTGGCAAACGACCCAAGAGCTAGATTGACCCGACACTATACCGAAGACATCCCGGACGTCAGCCTGTACGAGATTAGGATGGCTCTAAAGCAGCTCAAAAATAACAAGGCGCCGGGTGATGACGGGATTACGGCCGAGCTCCTGAATGCCGGCGGAAAACCCGTTCTTAAGGCCCTTCAGAAGCTGTTTGATTCCGTCATACTCCAGGGCAAAACACCACAGGCATGGAACAGAGGTGTGGTGATACTTTTCTATAAGAAGGGCGACAATGCCCTTCTTAAGAATTATAGGCCCATCTCACTTCTGAGCAATGTCTACAAGCTGTTTTCGAGAGTCATCACGAACCGTCTCGCGCGCAGGTTTGACGCCACATACATACGCTGCGACAGGTTATACAGAAGACCGAAGAATATAACCTGCCTCTCTGCTTAGCGTTTGTGGACTACGAGAAAGCCTTTGATTGGGCTGTGCTGCAGTCTCTTCATCGATGCCAGATCGACTATCGGTACATCGAGGTGCTGAAGTGTCGGTACGAAAACGCCACTATGTCAGTCCGACTCCAGGATCAGACCTCGAAACCTATCCTTTTGCAGCGAGGTGAGAGACAGGGCTGAGTCTATGGAGGACCTCAGTACAATGCTCGATGACCTCAGTAGAGCCTCCGAAAGAGTGGGTCTTAAAATGAACATCCGCCGGCTGTCGCTGAAAACCAGCGCTGGGGCTCTATCTTGCATAGGGTCGCAGCATAATGCTGAGCGATAGCCGTTTTGCGTGGATGTGACGCATGTTTCCCCCAACCCATTCTTTTTTTTTTTCGTTTATGTTCTTCATTGCGTCATGTTTACTGCAAATAAACGTATTTTCATTCATTCTTTCTTTATTTCAACATGGACAAAACGAAGGTCATGTCAAATGCTCATGTAACACCCACTCTCATAAAGATCGGAGACACTATACTCGAAGTCGTGGACGAGTATGTTTACCTAGGACAAACTGACCAGTTAGGTAGGTCTAACTTCGAAAAAGAGGTCGATCGTCGAATCCGACTCGGCTAGGCAGCGTTCGGGAAGCTACGCAATATCTTCTCGTCCCACATACCTCAGTGTCTCAAGACGAAAGTCTTTGACCAGTGCGTGTTGCCAGTGATGACTTATGGCACTGAAACGTGGTCACTCACAATGGGCCTTATAAGAAGGCTGAAAGTCACCCAAAGGGCAATGGAGAGAGCTACGGAGTTTCCCTGCGTGATCGAATCTGGAATGAGGAGATCCACAGGAGGACCAAGGTAACCGACATAGCCCGAAGAATTGCCAAACTTAAGTGGCAGTGGGCAGGGCACATTGCTCGCAGAACAGATGGCCGATGGGGCCGAAATGTTCGGGGTGGCGACCGCGTACCGGAATACGTAGCGTTGGAATGCCTCTCACAAGGTAGTCTGACGACCTTGTGAAGGCCGCGGGAACCCGATGGATGCGAGAAGCACAGAACCGATCGAAGCGGAGGTGCTTGGGGGAGGCCTAAGGCTTCAGGTAGACGACACCGGAGCCGGACCGGTGCCGCACCGACGCCGGACCGCATGTTTGTGTATACGAATAAAAATCGCGCATGCGCCGCACCGTCGCCGCGCCGGCGCCGCACCGGCACCGCGCATGCGTCGGACCGCCGCCGTGCCGCCATTTTGTGTACATGAACAATGCTCAGTAGCCTGTCGCTTGCGCCGATGTTCACATGTGCCCGATAAAAAAATACTAAAATGGATGACTTCGATTATGAGTTATTGATTAATTTAGTGCAAGAGAGGGAGGTATGAGAGGTTTTTCTTTTCAGTATTTAAAAAAAAAAATAGTTCCCAAGAACCCTGAAGATGGCGTTAAACTGACTACGTTACTAGATGCCGAAGTCAAAACGCTTGAAAAAAAAAACATTGCGTCACGTCTATACGCTCGTTGAGTGACAGTTCCGTTTTACGATCTCAAAATTACATCCAAGTGAATTAATAAAAAAATTATGTGACTTCCGTTCCTTGCAGTAACTTACCAAGTTCAGCGCCATCTATCCAGCAACTAGGGAAGCGTTAAAAAAAAAGAAAAAGAAAATCCCTCATTATGCGACAAAACAAGTGAATCTTATAAAGATAAAAGAAAAAATGTAAAAGCGTGGCAAGAGATCTGTGTAATTTTAAATGAAAAATTCGAAACCTTAAATGATAAAGAAAAAAACGTTTAACTGTGATCGTTGCTTTACTATTTAAACTGGGCATCAATGCGCGTGCACGCGGTTTCATTCCGGCGCCGGTGCGGCGACGGTGCGGCGACGGCACGGTGACGGCGCGGCTCAGGCGCGATTTTCATTCGTATACACATATATGCGGTCCGGCGCCGATGCGACTCCGGCATCGTCTACACGAAGCCTAAGTCCAGCAGTGGACGTCTTTCGGCTGAAATGATGATGATGAATTATGTTAATAAATAACAATTTAAAAAATGTCGGTTAAGATTATCTAATCAATAATATTGAGAGACTGATTAATGCTACGCTAAAACTCCACTGTTCCTTTTCTTTTTTTTTATAGATATTACGCAAGTTTTAAATTATAATTAGGTTCTGCAGAATTGCAATAGGAGTCATGTTGATTTAAAATTTTAAATCATTTGTTTGGAGAAGATGTTTAATAAATGTTTCTGATAAATGTTATCTAGGATTAGGTACAAAAATGTTTTAATGTTAATAAAGATGTTGCTGGTAGAATATGCGCAGTTACAAATAAAACGAGAAATAAAACGTTTTATTTGATTTGATTAAAATGTTTTTATTTTGCCCTGTCATTTCGTCTTTCTTTTACTTTCTCCGTTTCAACTCTTCATCTTAATCCCGCTGACCGTTGACAGGCTTCGGCCCTAAGGGGGCCCCTTAGGGCCGAAGCCTGTCAACGGTCAGCGTCCTCCGCGCAGCGTCGTCCTCCTCGATGCTGACATCTCTTTGAGGCGCGCGTGGAACACGTACGCGCCGTCCGGCACGGGCCTGATCCTGATCGGGCGGTGAGCTACCCATTACTCTCCGCCCGCAGGCCTGCGCCTACGGTGGCCGGGAGTCGTCACGCGGCTCCCGGCGCCTGGGGCGTCCCCCGCGGCGGCTGAGACGGGAGGCTCTCTCACTGAACCGTCCTGCCACCTCCTTCGCTAGCATGACTGCTTCGCAGAAGGAGGTGACTGCCTCCCCTTTTAAAGGCTTACTTAAAGTATCGAAAGTATCGAAAGTACCGGGAATCCCGGTTCTTTAGCCAGAAGGTCCCGAAAATCCCGGTTCTTTAAAACAGAACCGGTTCTGCATTCCCTAGTGGGCAGACTGTCGGGTGCGCGAGCACAGGCGGCGCGCGGGCTGCGCGGTGCTGTAGCGGGGGGGAAGGGTAGCCCTCCCGTTTACCGCGTAATGTTGGTACAAAACTAAACGTTCGGACAGCGCGTTACAGTATAAAAAAATAATCTTCTCTTAGTAATAAACACTTAGTCAGTCTCGTAATTAACAATCGGCATTCAGTATAAAACTTATTTTAATTATGCGGTAAAGCATCATAAAATGCATGACAGTCCACCGGAATTAAGCGCAGGCCACACCGCCAGCTAGCGGGCGGGCGGGCTAGGCGGGCGAACATCGTTTCACCTCTTTCCCTACTTCGGTTCACAGTCACACCGCGAGCTACCGACTAACCTAACGAGCTAAGCTAACGAAATATCCGACGATTCCAGCGAAGCTACTCGTTCACCTCGTTGGCGCACCCGCGCTTCGCTAGCTTAGCTCGTCCGCCAGCCCGCTCGCCCGGTTCGTTCGCCCGTCCTCCCCGTTTCGAGTAGACTAGTCGACGCTCGTCTTTCGAATAGCAGTGTAGTGTTTACGTTTGTGAACGATGAATATGTCATATATCGACGAAAGTTCTGATGATGATTTAGGCAACTACAAATATAAAAAAAAAGATATTACTGTTAAATTCTCTTCGAATTAAGAAAAGAAGAGAAAGCGTAGATTTTGGTTGCGTAGACATATTCAATTCAGGCAACAATCTGGAGAATTTTATACTTTGTTTCGGGAGTTGAATGACGAAGATTTTCCAGAATTTTATAGACTCACAAGAGTACATTTTCAAGAAATATTAAGTATGATATCTGACAAACTTACCAAAACTGATACTAATTACCGGAAAGCTATTAACCCCATTGGAGAAACTGGCAGTGTGCTTAAGGTAAGAATCTATCTACTTATACTTTGTTATTGCTTAGATACTGCGTATTACGAAAATATTGTCCATCGGAACGAAGCTGGCAGGTGCCTCTAGTAGATATTTTTTTTTTATTGAAATCCGCGAGATCGTCCATAGTAGAAATTCTTGGAGGAGCTCGTCCAGCAGTGATTATGATTCGATTGAATGATCATCCTACCTGCTTATAATAAGTAATCATTTTTATCTGCTGGGATTTACATAATTCCAAAAACATTTTAGAAAATATACTTTTATTATTTTTCATATCACAATTTGAACAATAAACATGATTTACATCTGGCCTGCTTCATCACAATCATTCTTAATATTAACGAACAACATTTTTAACTTTTTTAGAATAAAATAAATCAACAACAATTTTTAGCGATAGGTACTTACCAACTAAAAAAAACCAAATACCTAAGTATAATTTTGCATTTGCTTTAATTAACGACCGATAACATTTTTAGGGTTCTTTTATCTTCAAACATATAAAATCAACAATTCTTACTTTCAATACTAAATAAAATTATAATAGTTAAAATTATAAAAGGTAAATTATTATTGTTAAAATTATCATTTTATCAATAATAATTTACCTTTTATTTAAATTTATCAACAACAGTTTTAGATGTTTTTTCTTCCTTAACTAACAATCTGTGGTTATGTGTTTTGTGGTATGTATTCTTGTGATGCGTTTTGTGAAGTATGAGGTTGTATGTTTTGTGGTATGTATTCTTGTGATGCGTTTTGTGAAGTATGAGGTTGTATGTTTTGTGGTATGTATTCTTGTGGTGCGTTTTGTGAAGTATGAGGTTTTTGTGGTATGTATTCTTGTGGTGCGTTTTGTGAAGTATGAGGTTGTATGTATGTTTTGTGGTATGTATTCTTTTTTTTTTTTTTTTGTGGATGGGAAATCATCAAATGACTCCTCCCGCTCTGGGTGGAGCGGAAGGGAGTGTCAGACTCTTACTGACTAAAACCCACCCGTGTTCCTTCCTTAGCCCTTTATGTTCCGGGCCAGCGGTAACCCTTTCGGACAATCCCGCTGACCCAGCAGGCTTCAGCCCTAAGGGGCCCCTCCTCGATGCTGACATCTCTTGGAGGCGCGCGTGGAACACGTACGCGCCGTTCGGCACGGGCCTGGTCCTGATCGGAAGGTGAGCTACCCATTACTCTCCGCCCGCAGGCCCGCGCCTACGGTGGCCGGGAGTCGTCACGCGGCTCCCGACGCCCGGAGCGTCTCCCGCGGCGGCTGGGACGGGAGGCTCTCTCCCTGAGCCGTCCCGCCACCTCCTTCGCTAGCATGACTGCTTCGCAGAAGGAGCCTCTCGCCCCGGACCATGGCTTGCACCAGGGCCGGACGCGAGAGGTCGCCGCCGCTGCCGATCGCCTCTACGAGGACACGGCGGTGCTGTGCCCATGCGGGGCAGACCTCCACCGTGTGCTCCACCGTGTCCTCTGGGCGATCCTGGCAATGGTGACACCCGGGCGTTTCCTCCCGCCTGATGATGTGCAGGAACCTCCCGAAACTTCCGTGTCCAGTGAGGATCTGCGTCAGGCGGTAGGCGAGGGCGCCGTGGCGCCTCTCTAGCCACTCCTCAAAGAGGGGTCTTATCGCCGCTGTCGCGGCGTGCCTTGCGCTGGGTTGCGACAGTCGCTCTTTCCATGCCGCCATGAGATCGCGCCGGAGATCCGTCCGCTCCGCAGCGATTTGCCGCGGAAGCGGATCCTCCCCCCGGCGTAGTGCCTCCGCGCGCCACTCATACAGGACGCGCGAATGGTATGTATTCTTGTGGAGCGTTTTGTGAAATATGAGGTTGTATGTATGTTTTGTGGTATGTATTCTTGTGGTGCGTTTTGTGAAGTATGAGGTTGTATGTTTTGTGGTATGTATTCTTTTGGTGCGTTTTGTGAAGTATGAGGTTGTATGTTTTGTGGTATATATTCTTGTGGTGCGTTTTGTGAAGTATGAGGTTGTATGTTTTGTGGTATGTATTCTTGTGGTGCGTTTTGTGAAGTATGAGGTTGTATGTTTTGTGGTATGTATTCTTGTGGTGCGTTTTGTGAAGTATGAGGTTGTATGTTTTGTGGTATGTATTCTTGTGGTGCGTTTTGTGAAGTATGAGGTTGTATGTTTTGTGGTATGTATTCTTGTGGTGCGTTTTGTGAAGTATGAGGTTGTATGTTTTGTGGTATGTATTCTTGTGGTGCGTTTTGTGAAGTATGAGGTTGTATGTTTTGTGGTGGGTATTCTTGTGGTGCGTTTTGTGCAGTATGAGGTTTTTGTGGTATGTATTCTTGTGGTGCGTTTTGAGAAGTATGAGGTTGTATGTTTTGTGGTATATGTTCTAGGGATGAATGGTGTGGATAGTGTTCATCTCGTAATTGGCAATTTTCAAAGGTATCTTCAGCTTGTAAAACTATATTGAATATTTGTTTCTTGATGCTTCTTTGTAGCCATTCTGGTAATCGTTTCGTGGTTTCACACATGCTCTCAAAAAATAAATTTAAAGGGTGTTTATCCTTTTCTTTTTCAAGCTCAGCCTGTCTTCTTTTATTCCTTTCTTCAGTGCGTTCCTTGTAGCTTTTGTCAATATCGTCTATTAATAATTGTATATCGTAATCATCCACTTGTGATTTTCTCTTAGTCCTGCTGACATTAGCATCTTGCTTGTTCAACATTTATATTCTGATTTGAATCTGATCCCAAATTGTTAATATTTTCATTACTTGATTGCGTTGAGTCATCCGCATTTAAATCAATAATGGATCGATTTTCACTTGTTTGTCTATTCGAACTACTCTCGGTATTCGGTAGACCAGTCGATTGATTGTAATTTCCACTAGTTGGGCGGTTTTTCATGTGCGGTAGAAGAAATTCCATTAATTGAGCATACTTCCATGTGTTTTCGGTACTAGCTGCTTGACCGCTGCGGGAAGACTTAGCTTTATTTAGTGAGTGTCTGTGGCTGTCTCTCAGATTTTTCCATAGTTTTTTGCAGTTGGAACTGTAAAAAAATATGAAATATAGAATATAACATACTTGTCAGCCAGATAAAATAGATCATTTGAAATGTATAATAAATACGATGTACAAACAGCGCGGAATATGGCGCTATGCGTTATGTTAACCACTTCTACCGTATTTGAGAACTTTTTATTTTTCAGGTATTTGGCAACGGGTGACTCGTTTAAAACAATCGGCTATAATTACAGATTAGGCAAGTCAACAGTTTCAGAAATTATAAGAAATGTTTGTTTGGGAGGCTTTACAGCCAATATATATGGGAGTTTTGAATGAAGCAGATTGGAAGGCTATTGCCATCGATTTTTACAATTTGTGGCAATTTCCACACTGCGTTGGAGCCGTTGACGGCAAACATATTAAAGTACAATGCCCTCCTAAATCAGGTTCACAAAGGGAATCACCAGTTTCGGCTAAGCGTGGACAAGATGCCCGGTAAAAATTATTTTTACTAAACAATATTCTTTATTCTAAATAAAATATTTTTGCACATCACATAGTAGCCAGGTACACGAACAAAAAGTCGAAATAAAGAGTATTTAAATTGTATCCTATACTTAAAAAAAGCATAGCCATGTTGGACGCAGTGTTACCAGCACGGAAATAAAACATCAATTTCAGTCTGTAATCGATTAGATAATCAATTATGGCAAAAAAAGTGTTTGTATGCAAAACGAGTACCGGCAAATATTGTATGTGAAGATTATACTCATTTACATTGTTTTAAAATAAAACAATCGAAAACGTTATTAGTATTGTAACATATTTATTTTAGATTAGATCGGTTCTATAAATCGATTATTGTCAGATTTTTTTCCTGGCAACTCCTACTGTATCGCTTATAGAGATGTTCGATCCTGTTGCTTTGTATCGATATTCTGCTTCGCAATGGCTCATTTCGATCCGAATATCGATATATAATCGCTTTTAATTAGTATTTTTTAATTATGTTCGCCTTTAATTCCATTCAATTTCTTACAAACAGACAGACAGACAAACAAAGCAGAGTCCCGATTTTGCCCGAACTATTTTGCCAATGTCAGTTGTGATTGAAAAGTGTGTTTTTTGGAAAATAACGGCCAGCCTTAATAGTATTTTTCCAGAGATTTTCATTTTTTCTCATTTAACTTTCACACACAACAACCTTTATCAATTTACTGTAGTGGATCGTATATATAGTCGAATCGATGTGAAAATCAATCGAGTCCTGTTTTACCGACCCACTTGAGTATCGATTCATATCGAACATCTATAACGTCAAGTGAAATGAGATCTGACAATTACTGTAACAATGAAAAAACCATTCGCTTTGTTTTCGTGCACTGTGGATTGTGGATGTTGTTTTGTTTTCTCGCTGCTTCGAACGTTTGTTTTTCTTATCATGGGCTCCGATACCGCTCCTCACGATGACCCGGCCCTGCCCTTGGACACTGAATCCACCTCACGTTGAACCTGGCGCTATTATGAACTTCGAACCGGCTTTAAATGACAACCACGGCACGAACTTGGTTTCCTCTGCTACACGTAATTCGAATGAGAATGAGGAACCAATGCGATGTGTTCATTGTGGCTTTGATGTAATGCATCGCAGAAGACACACTTTGCAGCTTATTGAAGTGTTATCAATAATCCGGCAATGGACTGCAATAAGTTTTATTTTAACCACCCTAATACAACCCTATAATGTGTAAATAATCAGATTATATCAAAATACTACTGGCAAATAATGTATTATAGAAAAGAATAAGCTTATTACAAAGATTTTACCCGGCAAGGTTCCAGTTTTTCACATGCCAGTTGAAGCATATTCTTGCATCTTGCTACAACTTTATTATAATATTTGCTTTCCTATAGATAAGTAATTTTTGAAATGCAAATTATTTATTAATAAAGATCTTGTCCATGCTTAGCCAGATCACCCTAACAAAGTGAGCAATTCCCTTTATAACTACAAAAAATATTATTCTATAGTTCTGCTAGCAGTTGTCGATGCAAAAAAAAGTTTTCCATCATTGATGTTGGTTCCATGGGACGTTTCAGTGATGGAGGAATTTTTTCGAATAGTACCTTTGCGAAAAAAATATCTAATGGAGAGTTGGATTTGCCTGCTAACGACGCTCTACAACCTGGCGGTTATGAATTTCCGTATGTATTTATTGGAGATCAGGCGTTTCCCTTAATGAGAAATTTTCTAAGACCGTATTCGAAAACTGCGTGCCGAGATAGCAGAGAAAAAAGAACCTTTAATTATCGCCACAGTAGAGCAAGAAATGTTGTGGAGGATGCTTTCGGAATTTTAGCTACAACATGGCGAATATATCGCCGCCCTATTGCATGCAGATTGGATACAACAGATGATATAGTAAAGGCTACGTGTAGTACACACGTAAATGTAAAGGAACGTTACCCAGGCAAACTAATAATTTAATAACACAACAACAAGTAACATCAAAACTAAACAACAATAACTTTCGGGTTTCTAGGGAAGCTTTTCGTGTAAGAGATTTATTTTGTTATTTTTTAAATAATAATAATTAAAAGTACTTAGTATCAGAAATATCTGGGTCGTTTAATTCCTGCACGATTCTTCTCCATGCTGCTTCTTTTTTCACTACATCATGGTATTCCCTGCATTTTACATCATATAAACAAGGAAACTGTCGGACACTCGATAAATTCTTCCATGACGCTTGCAACAATGACGTGCACAATGCAACTGCGCGCAAATGACAATGGAAGAACGCTAACCTCTCGCTCTCCCATCCGCGCCCCCCGCTTCGCCCGCTTAGCCCGCTTAGCCCGCTCCGCGCGCTCCGCCCGTCGCTCGTCTGTCCGTAGTTTTCGGTGTGAACCCCATAGTTTAGCTCGCCAATATTTCGCGTAGTTTGTATAAAGTGTTTTTCAAATAAACTTGCGATAAATGTCATTCAACCACCCTGTACCTAAAAGTCCAAATAACTTACGATAGATATCGTTCGTCATACAAAACTGTCGCTAACATTGCATCGGTTGAGTTTCATAATACCAAACACGGAGTAAGTCAATGTTTCGATCGTGTTACCGACACTGCCCATACATTTTTTTCGTATGGTTTGGAAATATTGGGATACATTAGTAGAAGGAGGTGAACAAACTTTATCGCAAGTTTATTTGAAATGAACTTTAGTTTCCTTCGTTCGCTTCGCCCACCCGCCTAGCCCGCCCGCTCGCTAGCTGGCGGTGTGGCCTGCGCTCACTCTTCAATTCTTGCAGGTGTGCAAATTTTGTATCAGTGATGGGGAGCGTATTCTGATGAAGTTGTTTATATTGTGTTACGATGGGAATTTTGGTAACTCGCTGAGGCAAACATTGCCAATCATCAGAATGACTGGTTTTATACTGTATCTGTCCCTCTGGAACATACATCAATGCTTCTACATCCGTCACCTTGTTTTCTCCCTGCACGCGTAGCATGAACACCGGTTTGTCGACGGAAGAGTAGACAAAGATGACGTTCCGTGTAGACAGTACGACGGCAGCAAAGTAGAAAAGGCAAATGCACTTTTTACGAAATTCACTCTTTTACTTAATTCGACTCAGAATTCTTTGTATTGTCATATGATTTTTTTTCTTTTTGATTCTTAATTTTTACTGATATTAAGTCACATTATAAGGAGGGGTCCGTGGCCAAATAATAACAGCCGCACAAGTTGATCGATCAGGTTAAGCTGCGCTTGCCGCGGTTGGTCCGTAGCTGAGTGACCATCTTTACATACCGAGACCCCTTCGTGCCTCGGAAAGCACGTTAAGCCATTGGAATTTTGGGAATTTTGTTATTTTTTCGTGGGATTTTGTAGGTAACCGTATAGTATATACTTTGTGGCCGTCGAGTAGAAAACTTTCTACTTTCTTTAGCGATTACAAAATCTCTTCACTACCTTAGACAATTGACAGTTGTCAGTGTGATTTTGACATTTGGGGTAGAAAACTTTCTTCTGAAATAGTCTACCTATAAAAGGACCTAGACAAAGATCGTTGGAAACGAAAGACAAAATGACAGATTGTAGAAAGATTTCTAGGCGGTATGTCAAAAATGAAGAAAAGAAATGTCACTTTGTATAGAAAGCAATGTGTCTACTCTTCGTAGAGATAGTAGTGTTCATGCTACGCGTGCTGGTCTGATAGAATTATAACGCCAGGTTGATGTGTCAGTGTAGTCTTTAATAAAATCATAATCAATCATTGTAGTCTCGTAAGGATAAGGTTTTTGTCTAGCCTCCAAAGGTCACTGGGCAAATGGATCAAACGGTAGTAGGATATTATTGGGCATTCTACTCCACCTTCCGTTCCATCGGCTCACTCCGTTCGCCTCGTCACTCTCGGTGGAGTAGAATGCCCAATAATATAAATGAAATCCGTGCAAACGTACTGGTTTTGGCGCCTATTCCAGTTCGATGTCTATTCCACCTGATGGAACAGAAATATTTTCCAGTGTGTGGTTTGGGCGCTACTCCACTTTCAAATCTTGTTTGGTTAACAATAACATAAATGGATTGTCCGGTTGGCTCCTAATATACTATACGATGTAGTTCAGTTTTAAACTCTTTTTATTCTTTCTGACATTCACTCTTTATGAGATATTGACTTCTCAACATATTTTTTTCCTTTCACAGCATTTAAATAATAGCATTCAGGAAAGTTCAAAGCATGCTGCAACCAAGGATCATCGTGAATCTCCCAATCTTCGATACTACCTCCACAAGAAAAACACATGACTTTATCGTTTACACAAATTCCACAATAAAAAAATCCTGCATCAACCATCTCCGTCACCAATCTTTTTTGTGAATGAGCGGTCGCCCAATAATGTCTGAACGAAAATAGACGAATTTGATGTTTGTTATAACTTATTTTGCTACAGCTAATTTAGAGCTTCATATGTGTGAATCATAGTTAGTTATTAGTAGAGTTATGTTTAAATAAAACAAACACAAGTAGGTTAAAATATTTTTTTATTAACAAAATAAATTAAATATAGACATGTTATTATCAAAATACCATTTCTTAATACATATAGCATTATTCAAAGCACAGTTCAGTCTATGATTTACACAATTAAAATCATTAATATTTTTACAATATTTCTTTTTCAATCTTGAAAAATTAGGACATCCTTTTTCACCTATATCTATCACTTCACAGTTATCACATAAGTCTTTGGTCCACTGAATTTTTTCTAATCCCTTCGTAATAATTTTTTTATTTTCTAAATATGGCATAACCACGCGACGAAATTATTTATAGTCTACGTAGCCCTCACTCCAGTAAATTCCTCTATTTCTTTCTAACCACCTCACCTGCTTTTTTTCTTCTTGGGTTAGGTAATGGAATGAATATGGTGGTTTTACCAAGAACGTTTGTGTATGCTCCTGACTTACGATGGCCACTTCTTTCACAATAAAATAATTGGTCGAATCTTTAAATCCACTATGACTGACTTTTAATACACTATGATTTCCACTATGACTGTATCCGGCTTCATGATAGCTTCTTTACAATGTTGCGTAATGGTTTGTATTCAACAATGCAATCGTTGAGAATGAGACAATATGCTGAAGTTTGATCTGGTATCTCTGTATCACTCTCAATTTCCACTCTTACATCCACAACAGGACCTGTCTTCAGATTATCAGCTTGTCTAGAGCAATCGACAACAAACAGCGGTGCTTCTTCTAATTGCTTCTCGCTTAATATGGGCTCCGGCCGACGTCCGTAATACGACTGTGGAAATCTAGTGTATTGTTCGTATAATAAAGCGATTCTGTTATTAGCAAAACTTATATTTAGGTTTTCATATGGAAAGTAGGTTGAATTGTGATACACTCTCGAACATGACAATGATCGGATTGAGACATGTCAGAACTTGCATTGTTTTTCCTATTTGTCTGTAGACCAACAATAATGTATCTTGGTTTTTCTATTTGAGATGAAGTTTTGATAGACCAGGTATGCTTCGTAGTTTTAGGCAAAGCTGGATATTCATACAGATCCCAATTTCTGTATATCATTTGAAGCGGTCGATCTTTTTCTAATAATTTTAACAAAGTAATTTATTCTTTGTCTGATACTTTAACATGCGGTACGCGCCATATGATTTTGTTGATCTGTACATTATCCAATACTTCGCCAGTATTAAGTTTTACAGCGTTCAAATTAGTGTTACTTCGTAATAATATCAGTTCATGTCTACTATTTATCACAACTTTTTTTAAATCTTCTGCAAAACCGAGGAGGTTACGAAGTGGTACAGAGGCAGAAAATCTTCCCCCATGGATATTTTTTATGCCGTCAATATTCCAGCCCCAGGCATTAGACATTTTTGATTCACTTTCGTTCATTGAAATTAGTGATGTCATGGTTGTTGTTATACCTGCATTTTTTATTTTATCAATCTCCACTCCATTTAGCTCATACCTAATGTCTTGGAACAAGTAGAGTAGAGCATTGTTCGTGAAATTGACACTAGTAGCTGGGTCCTTCGAATCTTTTTTGGAAATGATAACAGTGCCTTCCAGATATAGGGTGCTAGCTGATGGTAATATGTACAAGTCCTGTTGGTTGATAATGATAGGTATGCGGATTTCATCGTTCCTGTTGAAACTCGTTACATAGGGCTTGTAGGAATGAAATTCGATTCCTTCTATAGTATTATCGTAATTCGGAGCGGATAAAACGTCTGTAGCTGCATACCTACGTCACATGACCTCCGAGCAATTGGCTCGGCTGCGCCGCTTGCAACAATATTCCAACTGATGTTCTAACTTAGTAATAAGCACTGTGATTGGTCAATTAAATTATCCTTTCGTGTCTGTGTAGTTACTACTTGCGACCCCTAAAAATAGTACGTAAGTAGAACAAATAAAGATATGCTTATGCTACATCAAGCTAGTGTTGTCATTTCTCCTGACCTAACACTACAGTGGTACCATCGACAACGTTCCAGACAGCAAATGGAAAGGGATTTATTCGATGAAAGTCTTCTAACTGGTTGGGGCCCATCTCTACACAGATTTAGACACTGTCGTAGATTCGTTAAATGCACGGTAAATGGTCCATTGCCCGCTACTCGTGCTACGTAGTAGGCTTGACTTCCATGTTGTAAGTTTCCGATGGTATTGATGATATTCGCCACCGATAAGAAATGTGTCTTCTGTCCAAGACACTTATCCCGAACCTCTATTGGCGGTTCAACCGCATGAGGGATACTTGACAATACAGTCTTACTCCTCAACTTCTGCTGTGTGTAGATTTTAGTATCAAACATCGCCAGCGCAACACGATAGAAGGCGTGTCTATCATAATTGAGGGGTAGGTTTCCTACTCCTCTTAGCTCACTTTCCGTCCTTAAGACAGAATCACGGACCATAAGTCCTAGGCCGATACTGGAAACTGGTATCTCCGGTGCCGTTTCGCTCGAAATCGAAAGATCTTTTACGGCATTGGCTACGGATGCAAATCCTGGATGTAATGTTTTTGATAATTCTGCTTGAATAGCATCCATTCCTTCAGTATCGCCTTTGCGAGCTCTGTATGCATCAGCCCTGCGCTTATCGCGGTTTGTAGGCTTCTGCTTCTTCTTAGCTGCTGGCTGCTTCTCCCGCCGATCATTTTGATCGGACTGATCATATTGATCAGACGTAAAGTGCTTTGAGGAGGCTCTGTTGCCTCTAAATTTAGTAAAGTTCTTACTCATCTCGCCGAGTAACTTGCGTTTTCAGGAATACCTAAAAATTCATGCATGACTGCATAAATTAAATTATCCTTTCGTGTCTGTGTAGTTACTACTTGCGACCCCTAAAAATAGTACGTAAGTAGAACAAATAAAGACATGCTTATGCTACATCAAGCTAGTGTTATCATTTCTCCTGACCTAACACTACAGTGGTGACCCCTACAAAGGAAAAGCAACATGACCAGCGGAGGACAAGAACTTTCGGGTGTTTCAACCGTGCTTCGTATCCCGCCCATCTGGCGAGATAAGATACGACTATGGTTCACACAGTTCGAAGCGATCATGTCTCCACACAAGAAAGGCGACCAAGCCATGTACGAGCTGGTCATCGGTCAACTCGAACGGCAGGATCTCGATGAGGATCTCGATGAAATCACGGACATCATACTCCAACCACCTGAGACACAGCGGTATGAAATGCTGAAAAATCGCCTTCTGCAAGTAACATATCCGTTGAGCCAAAAATGTGCCTCATCGCTAAACAAAATTTTCGTTGAAAACAGTGGATTTTCTGCAAGCTTTTCAAGAGCCCAAAGACTAAATCGGTGGCGATTAGGTAGGTCAGTCTGCTTCAATTGTTGCACCAGTTGAATTTTGTATGCTTTGAAACCAAGATCTTTGCGTAAAAGACGCCAAGTTGTGGTATACGATAAGCCAAGCTGTTGCGAGCGGCGCCGAATCGATTCTTCGCGATCATTGCGTACACTCTCAGCTACCGCCGTAATGTTTTCTTCAGTGCGAGCTGGATGTGGTCTATTTGGTCGTGTATTGTCTAATAATGAAAATTCCCTTTCAAACTTTTCGATGGTATAGCGAATAGTGCGTTCGGTAGGGCGATTATGTGGACCATATGTTGCTCTAAGTGCACGAAACACATTCCTCGTAGCACGCTGATTTTCGTAATAAAGTTGAATAATTTGTAGGCGTTGTGCCGTGCTTAGTCTTTCCATGATGAAATGTCAAACTATAGTGAATGAAAATATTAGGTTAGGTTGTCATGTCTGACGCTTTATCTGTCAAAAAATGCATAGACAAAAAAGTAACTCCAAATGAATCACCCGTTATATGAAGAATCCGAGCAACGGCAAGTCCAGCGACTACTGTCTGAAATGGAACTGGGTGACATGAAACCATCGCAACTTCTACGTCGTATGAAGAACCTCGCAGGTGAAAACATCTCCGACTCGGCGCTCAGGATTATGTGGACAAATCACTTGCCACAATCGATTCGAGCAGTGCTTGCCGTCAGTGACAACATCGCCAAGAAATCCGACATCTATGAACTCGCAATGATGGCAGACAAGATTTTGGAGCAGACCCAGCCGCAAGCCCTCGTATCCGCCGTCTCCACGAGCTCTCAGGAACCTCCACGCACCCAGCACCACCCTGGAAGAAAAAGTCGATTTTCTAATGAAAGAAATCGCAGAACTAAAAACAAGTCAACGCTCGTATCACAATCGGAAAACATTTCACCGCTACCGTTCAAGATCTCGTTCACAAAGCTCGCCCAATCGACCACGCGCAGCCCGCGCGTCCCGCAGCAAGACGCCGCACCGAGCCGACCAATTAGACATCTGCTATTATCATCGGAGATTCGGGAAACAAGCGCAACGATGTACGCGGCCGTGCAGTTATGATAATTTGCCGACTGCCCCGGAAAACTAAAACCAGCGTTGGATGAGGCGGGACCCGGCGCAAAAGACATATCATACCGCCTATTCATAACAGATCGTAATTCACGGCTGTCATTTTTAATCGACACCGGCGCGAATATATCTGTCATACCACGAAAAGCAGGAAGGAAAGGTGCACCAACGGACTTTCGCCTGTACGCTGCGAACAATACCACCATACCCACCTTCGGCGAGAAGTCACTTCAGCTAGACTTCAATCTACGAAGACCATACAGATGGAATTTCGTCATTGCTGCAGTCAGCAAGCCTATCATCGGCGCTGATTTCTTAAAACATCATCAACTCTTAGTCGATATCGCCGGTCGATGTCTCATCGACAAAGTAACGAAACTCACCGTAAAGGCACCAATTTCGTACTCCTCCGAGCCAACAGTACGAAGTATTGACGTCGAACAGCAGTATCACAAGCTGCTCAGCAACTTCCCCGACATCACCAGACCATCGTGCACTAAGGAAACGCCAAAACATCATGTAGAACACCATATCGAAACAACAGGCCCACCACTTCACTGCAAAGGCCGACCCTTACCACCACATCGATACTTAGCAGCAAAGAAGGAGTTCGAGATCATGATGCAGCAAGGACTTTGCCGGCCAAGCAAAAGTCCATGGTCCAGTCCGCTACACGTCGTACCCAAAAAGAATGGGGACATTCGTGTTTGTGGCGACTATAGAAGATTAAATGCCATCACAACTCCAGACAGATATCCAGTGCCTCGCCTCAAGGATTTCACCAACCACCTGCATAATAAGAAGATATTTTCAACACTAGATCTCAACCGTGCATACATGCAACTGCCAGTTCATAAGCCTGATATCGAGAAGACAGCCATAATAACGCCATTCGGGTTATTCGAATTTCCCCGAATGTGCCCAGGCTTAAAAAATGCAGGGCAGACTTTTCAACGATTCATACACCGTGTGCTGAGTGGACTGGATTATGTATTTCCATTTATCGATGACGTCATCATAGCATCGGAAAACGAAGTGCAGCACAAACAAGATTTACAAGTTGTCTTACGAAGATTAGATGACTATGGAATCACTATCAACCCATCAAAATGTAACTTCGGCAAAGAAAGCGTCAAGTTCCTGGGTTACGAAGTATCAAGCGAGGGAATCAAACCACCGATTGACAAAATCAAGATCATCGCTGACTACCCCAAACCAGAAACCATTCATGACCTTCGTCGATTCCTAGGCATGGTGAATTTCTATCGAAACAGCACTCCAAACGCCGCGCATATTCAAGCACCTCTCAACACTTATCTACACAATTGTAAGAAGCGTGACAAGACCAAGATAGTCTGGACTGCGGAAGCAACAGAAGCTTTTGAGTCATGCAAGGCCAGCATTCAAAACGCAGCCTAGACGGAAGCGGACGTTGCAGGCGACGAGCGCAGGACTAAACTAATATTTATCTTCATGCATCTTTTTCTTTCTATTTAATTAAGAAAAGGACAGAAGATAAATATTAGTTTAGTCCTGTCAAATTAAGATAATCCAAGACTGCCATGATTTAAGTATATCGTTAGGCACTGGTTCATCCCAGTTTATTTTTTGTACCCATAACTGTTGAATTAATATTTTAGGTTTGATAGTGAACAAACTTAATAGACCGAGAGGATCGAAAACTTTACATGAATCAGATAATATAGATCTTTTAGTAGGCTTGTCACTTCTATTTTCATAATTTGTGGGAAAATTATTTGCAAATCACGTTGATCTTCATGAATTAGTACCTGCCTGTACATTTTTTCTATATCGCCTGATAAAACATAGCCGTATTGGCGAAATCTAAGCAAAATATTTAACAATGAATCTTGTATATTTGGACCGGTTAACTGTAGATCATTAATGGAATATCCTGACGTAGTAGGTGCACTACCATTGAATACCACACGTAATTTTGTTGACTCGCTAGTAGGTTTTAACACTGCATGATGCGGAATAAAGTAAGACTGTTGTGGAATTAAAACACTAGATTCCGATAAATGCCCTTTTTTTTTTTTTTTTTTTTTTGTTTTTTTTTTTTGTGGATGGGAAATCATCAAATGACTCCTCCCGCTCTGGGTGGAGCGGAAGGGAGTGTCAGACTCTTACTGACTAAAACCCACCCGTGTTCCTTCCTTAGCCCTTTATGTTCCGGGCCAGCGGTAACCCTTTCGGACAATCCCGCTGACCCGGCAGGCTTCGGCCCTAAGGGGCCCCTCCTCGATGCTGACATCTCTTTGAGGCGCGCGTGGAACACGTACGCGCCGTCCGGCACGGGCCTGGTCCTGATCGGGCGGTGAGCTACCCATTACTCTCCGCCCGCAGGCCCGCGCCTACGGTGGCCGGGAGTCGTCACGCGGCTCCCGACGCCCGGAGCGTCTCCCGCGGCGGCTGGGACGGGAGGCTCTCTCCCTGAGCCGTTCCGCCACCTCCTTCGCTAGCATGACTGCTTCGCAGAAGGAGGTGACTGCCTCCCACTCCCTCTCGCCCCGGACCATGGCTTGCACCAGGGCCGGACGCGAGAGGTCGCCGTCGCTGCCAATCGCCTCTACGAGGACACGGCGGTGCTCCGCCCAAGCGGGGCAGACCTCCACCGTGTGCTCCACCGTGTCCTCTGGGCGATCCTGGCAATGGTGACACCCGGGCGTTTCCTCCCGCCTGATGATGTGCAGGAACCTCCCGAAACTTCCGTGTCCGGTGAGGACCTGCGTCAGGCGAAAGGTGAGGGCGCCGTGGCGCCTCTCTAGCCACTCCTCAAAGAGGGGTCTTATCGCCGCTATCGCGGCGTGCCCTGCGCTGGGTTGCGACAGTCGCTCTTTCCATGCCGCCATGAGATCGCGCCGGAGATCCGTCCGCTCCGCAGCGATTTGCCGCGGAAGCGGATCCTCCCCCCGGCGTAGTGCCTCCGCGCGCCACTCATACAGGCGCGCGAGGACCATCGCCTCCAGATCCCATGGCGGCAGTCCGGCAAGGAGGCTTGCCGCCTCGCCAGAGATCGTGCGGTAGCCCCGGATAGCCCTTATGGCTACCACCTTCTGGGGCGCGTTCAGGTAGTGGGCGGCTCGCCGCCGCAGTGAACGCGCCCACACCGGGGCCCCGTATATGGCCATGGACCGCACGACCCCCGCGTAAAGCCTCCGGCAGGAGGCGTTTGGCCCCCCCAGGTTGGGCAAGAGCCGCTTGAAGGCGGCCCCGGCCCGTTCCAGTTTGGGGGCCAAACGTCGGAAATGCTCCACGAAGTTCCACCGGCTGTCGAGGACGAGACCCAGGTATTTCATCGTCATCCCGACGCCGATGTGAACCCCTCCTACCGTTAGTTGGGATCCCGATGGCGGCGCGTTCCGGGGCCCATGAAACGACATGGCCTCGGACTTGTGCAATGCCACCTCGAGACCCAACTGCCGGATCCTCTCCACGACTATCGCAACCCCGCGTGTCATCGCGTCGGCCGCCGCCTGATGCGACCTCCCCTGCGCCAGGACCAGCGTGTCGTCAGCGTAACAAACCACGCTGACGCCATCAGGGAGGTCGGCGCGCAGCACCCAGTCGTACCCGATGTTCCACAGAGGCGGCCCCAGGACCGATCCCTGTGGGACACCGCACGACATCTCTCGCCGGTTCCACTCCCCATCGCGACCGGGGTAGCTGACGGCTCTTTCCGTCAGATACGCCTCGACTATTCGACGGAGGTAGGGCGGCACCCGGTGATACCGGAGTGCCTCCACAATGGTGCTCCAGGGCAGGGTGTTAAACGCGTTGGCGATGTCGAGTGACACCGCCACGACGACCCCACCCCGGGACACCGCGTCCCCCGTCGTGAGGGCTCTCACGCGCATGATGGCGTCCACCGTCGAGCGCCCCTTGCGGAAACCGAACTGGCTGTCCGCAAGATCCGGCCCCGTCCTCACCAGGTGCCCGACGAGGCGGCCCGCAATCACTCTCTCAAAGAGCTTGCCGACCTCGTCGAGCAGCACGATGGGCCGGAATGCGGACGGAGAGTCCGCAGGGCGCCCTGGCTTCCGAATGAGGACCAGCTTCCCCGTCTTCCAACGGCGTGGAAACTGGCCTCTCTCCAAACATGCGCTTAAGAACGCCTCCAGTCGAGGCCCGAGAGCCCCCGAGGCCAGGACCCAGGCTTTACCTGGCAAGCCGTCGGGTCCTGGGGCGGTATTTTTGGCCTTCAGCCTTCCTACCGCCGCTCTCAGTTCTACCCCGGTCACAGCAGGGATGTCGTCGTCGTCCGCGTGGTCCGCTTCGGGCACCGCAATTGGCGGAGCCATGGGCGGGGGAGTGTGCTCCCCCCGTGAAGGGAACAGAGCGCTCACCACCTCCTCCACCAGCTGGGGGCGGAGACTCTGCGTCAGCGGGGGGGCCCAGGTGCGGAGTTTATTCCGCACCATTTTATAAGGGCGCCCCCACGGATCTCTGTTCAGAGTCTCCACCATCTCCTCGCGGGCCACATCCTTGGCCCGCTGGACAGCTTCTTGGAGGGCGGTCTTCGCCGCTCTGTACCCCTCGTACAGCTCCGCCTCCGTGGCTTCCGCATCCGGAGGGCGAATGCGGAGCCTGCGGTGCCTGGTGTAAAGGTGTCGCGCATCGACGCACGCCTTGCGTAGTGTCTCCACCTCCTGCGACCACCAGTACACCTGACGTCGGGCGCGTCCTGGCCGGACTCGGGGCATTGCCACGTCACAGATCTCGGACATGGCCTCCCGGAACCACTCCGCCTCATCGTCGATGTTGGCAGGCCTGTCCGGTGATGACACCCAGGCCTGCACGATCGAGGCTTCCAGGAGGAGCTCCCGGTCCAGCTGCTTCAGCGCCCACCGCGGACCACTCGGGGCCTGTTGGACCAGCGCGCTAGAGGTCTGGGCGGAGACGTCGAACCGGATATACCGGTGATCGGAGTAGGTCTCCACCCCCTCCATGACGCGCCAGTCAATGACGCGTTGTGACAGAGCGGGGCTGCCGAACGAGATGTCCACCACGGACTCACCCCGCATCCGCACACACGTGGGAACAGAACCCCGATTTAGGACGACCAGGCCTGTTTCCAGAGCCCAGTCCTCCACCATCCTGCCCCGCACATCCGTGTAACGGGAACCCCAGGCCAAATTCTTGGCATTGAAGTCCCCGAGCACTAGCACGGGGAAGGGATGGTTTCTGGCGACGACGACACTCAACTCTGTTAAAGAGTTGTGGAACTCGGCGAGAGTTCGGTTCGGAGAGAAGTACACCCCCACTACTACTATCTCTCCGAACCGTGCTGCTACGCACCCCTGTCCCTTCGTGACGCATTCGAGGGACGGGGTGCCGGCGGCGGCCGACGAAAGTATGGCCACTGAGCCGCTCAGGTCCTCCACCCAGTCATCCCTGGGCGGGACAAAGTACGGCTCAGCGACCACGGCGATGTTAATCGACCACTGCGCCACGCTCTGGAGCAACAGGTCCTGAGCGCAGGCGCAGTGGTCGATGTTCGCCTGGAGGAGGCGTAGGGGAGCCATTACTCCTCCATTTCAGCCCCCTCCCGGGCCCCTTGTGAGGGCCCCTCGACGATGGCGGCGGCAGCAGCGGCGGCGGCGGTGGTGGTGGCGGCGGCGGCGGCGGCGGCGGTGGTGGCGGCGGCAGCAGCGGCGTTGTTGGCGGCGGCAGCGGCGGCGGCGACGGTGGTGGTGGCGACGGTGGCGGAGGGCCTGCCTTTCCTCCTGGTTCCGGCGGGTGGAGCGCAGGACTTGCTCCCCGCCCGGTGATCGGCCGGCTTGCCAGCAGCCGCACATGCGAAGCAGTGCGGTGCGGCGTTACACGAGCCGGCCTTATGTCCGGGCTGACCGCAGCGAAAGCACAGTGTGCTGCGGTCCACCTCCGAGGTGCACTGGATGCCAACGTGGTGTCCCACAAGGCATCGGTAGCACCTCAGAGGCTTGGGTTCCAGCAGTTTAACCTGCGCTGAGACCCAGCCCACCAGAAGCCTTCGGCCCTCCACAATTGTTTTGGCCGCCGTCACGGGGCAGCTTACCGTTACGGTTCGCATCCCCGCGAAGTCAGGACGTATGGTGCCCGCCTTCACCTGCTCGGCCAGACACCCGCCCGTCCTGACGACGGCGGCCACCACCTCTTCCTCCGTAACGGAGTCATCCAGGCCCAAGATGCGCATGTCCGCGCACTTGACGGGCCTGGAGACCCGAGCCTCGTCCGCATCGAGGGACGCCCTTAACTTCTCAGCTAGGGCGTCAGCGGTGGGGCCACTTGTCGCACCGGGGATCTCCAGCATGCGGGCGCCAGTGGCGGTCACCCTGTGCCGGAGGCCCCCGGTGATCCCCAGCTCCCGGAGGTCCACCGTCTCCCTTGCCTTCGAGAGCACGTCACGGTACGTGACGCCCCTTTTGACCGCGTCCGCCTGTAGTGTTATTACTACAGCCGCGGTCTTCGGGGCGCGGAGCCTAGCCGCGACGGCTCTCTCCTTGCGGCGCCGCCTCTGCGCCTTTTTTCTGGCCGCCTTGGCCGCCTTCTTCTTCTCCCCGACCACCTGCCATTCGGCTTCGGTCGTGGGAGAAGTGGGAGGGTTTTGGGGGCGGGGCGTTGGCTCTGGGGCCTTCGCCTCCCTTGCCGGTCTGCCTCTCTTCCGGACCTGCGCCGGGGTGTTGCCAGTAGGCGCCGGGGCCCCGCCAGCCGGCGCCGGGGCTCCTCCAGCCGACACCGGTTTGGCCGACGCCGGTTTGCCCGACGCCGGTTTGGCCGGCACCGATTTGGCCGGCGCCGGTTTGGCCGACGCTGGTTTGGCCGACGCCGGCTTTGCCGGCGCCTGGGCCCGGCCGGACCGCCCGGGTTTAGGGGCGGCAGCTGCCGTAGCGGCCGCGTATGAGGCCGCCTTCGGACCCGGGGCCGTCCCGCCCGCCAGAGGGGGGCGCAGGACTATGCCCTCCAGGACGGAGAACCGCGCCTGGAAGGCCGCCAACTCCTGTCGAACCAGGCTGAGGACCTGGTTCTCTACTGGGACGGGCTGGCTCGGCGTCTTCGCCTGCGCGCCCCCGGTGACCCGCATGCCGGCCAGGTCTGCCCGGAGCCTCCCATTCTCCTTTTGGAGATGCTCCATGGCAGCCGTAAGGCGGGCGACCTCCGCCCGCAGTTCAGCCACCTCGCCGGCCGAGGGGCCGGTGTAGTTGGCCGCCTCCGCTGCCGCCATGATGGAGGCCGTCGCCGAGACTACGGCCCTGTTCTTAGAAGCCTGGAGCTTCTTCAAAGCCACGTCTCGGATCGCGGCCTCCACGACCGCCGCAAACCTGCGCTTGCCGTCCGCCTCGGGGTCACTAGCCGCACTCTCCTCGTCGCTTGAGGGCCCCGAAGTGACTGCGGTCCCTCCTTTCTTTGCGGGCTCCTCCGCTCTCTCTGCCGCCTCGCGGGCAGTGAGCCCCCTTCCCTTGCCTCGCTCTCTCACCCCACCCCGCCTACTGGTGGGGATTTTTCTTGCCGAGGCCAGCTCTTCGTCGGAGGACAGCCCCTGACCGTCCTCAGACCTTGGCCGCTTGCTGAGCTTCTTCTCAACAGCGGCTACTTCCTCCGCACGGCACGGGCTCACTGAGCCTCCTGTGCTCGCGCCTCCCGATGCGACGTCGGACTCCGACCCCGCATCACTCCTCCCCTCCTTTTGGTCCCCTCGGGGACAGGAGCCTCCTCGGCTCTTGTTGCCAATGGCAAGTGGTAGACATTCGTTGCCCCCCCCAGAATACGAGTGGGGGCTTGACGTTCCCGATGGGAACGTGGCGGATTCTCCGACTGCTGAGCAGCCGGTACCGCCCTGGGGTAGTTTTTTGCCGTCTGTCTGTTCCATGATTTTTTGTTCCTTTTAAGGGTGAGGTCCCTGTTCGCGCTAATGACCGGATACCCTCCGGCCATTCATCCCGTCGGCACGCTAGACCTTGGGATTGGGGTAATTTTTTATAGAGGTTGTCTTCCTCGCGGCCCGGACCTCAGTGGCCCGGACCCCCGGTCCTGAGTTCAAGGTTACGGGGTGGCCGACGATTGGGCAGAACCAACCGCCGCCCCGGCGTCCCCACGCTGCCGCCGGATGCCGGACAGACGCAGCGCGGGCATGGGACACCCTCCAACGCCCCACTCTCGTGGGTACCGCCCCGTGACGGTCTGCGCCCACTCACCTCCCTCTGTAAGCAGAGGGGGAGTAGACGCATGACCGTCTATAGCCCGGTTCCCTTCACCGACCATCCAGGATGATCGGTGATTGGAACCATGACCTTTCCCCGTGTGTTGAAAATTAGCCGCCAGCCCCAAGAGTCCACCAGAACCAGTGGGCAATTGGTGCTGACGTTGCCCAGGGTGCGCCGCGAGGAGGCTTTCAACATGCACCCCCCGATAAATGCCCTAGGTCAGAATACTCCTGAATAAATTTTGAATACATATCCTTCAGTTCCGGATTTTTATTAACCCTTTGAACGCCAAGCGCAGCTCATAGGAAGTATACTCTCTACGCCAAGCCAATTATTGTCTATTAAAATACCTACAAATGCTAGTGATGGGGTATTCACAACTATCGATAAACCTTTATCACTGCTACTACAATCGATTTTCCATTTAAAAGTGTTAAATTTATCAAATAAATGTTACAATAGTAGCATTAATTAACTTACATACATGATATAATCAAACTAACAAACTATTTACACAATTAAAACTTCACAGAAAAAAGTTTTTATTGAACAAAGCGCATCCCTAAAATGAGATTGACGTCAATACTTGTCGCTTGAAAGCGTCAATGGCGTATGGCTTCAAAGAAAATACGGATATTTCAGGGATGTGGTAAACTCATAATAATAATATGTATATAAAATAAAATAAACACGTTTATAGCAAACTGTTGTATTACGGATCTGTTATAATAGGTTATACGGAAAGTTACGGAAATTCATTTTCGCCACGGCAACTCCTGATCGTATTTATGATCTGCAAATAGACATATGATCTTTCTTCAGGCCTTATTTTTTCTAATTCAAATGCAACCAAACTAGCAAAATATTCGTTTCTAATATCCGAAGGCCTTTCACAGATAAATCTCGGAGGTTGGAGTGCAGCGACATTCACTTCTATTTCGAATTCGGATGTTCTTCTGTAATTGACGAAACATTCTTCACACTGAATTGCCTTTTCAGCAGTTTTCTTTCTTTTTTTCGGCAAGTTGGATAGTAAACTTGGTGACAATGGTTGAGAATCTTCTATAATGTCCTCCTCTTCGAAACTTGGACTTTTCATATTCTCATCGAACCTCTGAGTACAAAATGTTTGAAAATCGTCAGACGAAGACATTTGGCACTATTTAAATTCTATTAATTCAACAAAACGAAATATTAACACGTATCACGGAGTGATCCGATCCTCTATAAACCATAGATACATAAAAATATTCTAGTGTTGTAGAATATTAGAAATTACAATCGATCGATTTGTTTCGTCCTGAAACAAAATCGATCGATTTTATTTTTCCGACTTTTATCCCGAAGCAGTGAGTTAGGCATAGGAATGATAACAAACAAATAATTTAAAAAATTGGATAATCCTGTTTATTTTCCATAACAATTTTGAATTTGTATTACACAAACAAGTAAGCCAAGTAACCTACCATGAACTACACAAGCAATAGGACTAATTGGCCTACAAAGTAAAGTAAGAAAACTAAAATTAAAACAATTTAGAGATATCAGAAAAAAAGCGCAAATGAAATTATAACTCTATCATGTGTACAATTGTTATTTATTATTATTAATTGAAATTATAAAGTAAAAACTTAAGGTATGTACCTACTTATAGTATAAGAAGTAAGTTATATTATTTGAAACTTTGATCTTGGTGATATTTTTTGAAGCATAAAACACACAAATTAACTTTACAGACATTATCTGTGTACATTGTTTCCCTTCTGCGATTATTATGCGCGCAATATTTGCATCGCTGTTTTCGATCATTTTGTGTTGGCATATGATCTGCAGAATTATTAGATAGCAATCGCAATGGATTATTTACATTTGCTTGCCGAACTGTAGGTTTTGAGGATATATGTGGTTTGAATTTCTCAATGATTTGTCTTATAAGATTTAACTGAAAAGTACTAAAACGAAGATCCGCGTTATTTTTTAATATTTTTGCAAAATAAAATGAGTTTAGTATGAGCATATCAACTACATGAAAACTAAACTTTTTATTCCACTTAATACTTTTTCTCATACAATGCAAAGATGACAGCATCATGTCGGCTATATCTACCGTTCCCATATTTATATTGTAATCTACAATACATTCTGGTTTTAAAACTGGTAAACCTGATTCTCTATCTTCCCTTAAACACGGTATGAATGTATGATCGTGCATCGTTGAAAGCATTGTTATAAGCTTTTTATCATACCATTGCAATGCCATCAAGGGTGGACAATATTTGGCACAAATTTCGCCTTTTTTAATTTTTTCAAATTTAGGCATGCCTGACCTATTTTTGCGTACTGTCCCACATGCGACTATTCCCCGCTGATATAAGTATCGGAACAACTGAGGGCTACTGTACCAATTGTCGACATATAATTTTCGATTGGTGTCCAAGTAGTCTTGTAGTAGAGTAACCACAACTGCGCCACTTACACCTAAATTTTGTTGATCTATAATAGGCGTTTCCTTGCCAGCATAAACAATAAAGTCTAGTATGACTTTGGATTTTACGTCACATAGAACAAACATTTTAACCCCAAAGCGATTACGTTTTTTTGGCAAAAATTGTCTTATGATCAATCTTCCCTTAAAAGGCACCACACTTTCGTCTATACATAGGTTGCTATGCGGAATGAATGAATTTTTGAATTTTTTGCGAACATACTCAACGAGAGATCGTATTTTTGACACTTTCGGAGTATCTGAAAATTGGGTATCGTGTGGGCCAAAATGTAACATGCCTAATATCATGAAATATCTATTACGTGACATTAATTTTGAAAAAATCGGAGCATTCAATAAAGGGTCTGTTGACCAGTGCTCCTCCATAGATAAATGTTTATTTCGCGTAAATAACATTGTGACGGCAAAGAATACGTACATTTCCGGAACAGTAACGTCGTACCATTTGTGCAATCTAGAATATACCTTTAAAGTGCGTGTTCGCAAAAAATGTTGGTGGTATCGATTAGTATTAATTACTATTTGATTAATAAGGCCTTCGTCAAAAAAATGTAAAAATATATCTAACTCAGAGGAGTCTTCATTAAGCGTCATTAATGTGGCAGAAGAAATTCCAGAACCGAAGTCATCAAAAGCTTGAATAACTGGTCTTGAAGATGTGTTAGACCATATAAAATGCTGACTACCATCCCCTTGCGATGTGTGAGATGATGCCGATTCTGCCACGGGATCTTGCGGTCCTGTCGAAACTTGTTCGGCCCCGTAACGCTGCGATGGTTGGCTTTCATCCTATAACCAAAATACAATAAATACATCAATATACCTAAATCGATCGATTGTACATTATGAACGATGCACAACACTAATTAAGTACTTACGTTTAGGCTCCGGCATGGATACACTACTGACAAAAATGCGCAAAATAATTATGATTGCTTAGTTAGACAATGATACGGGTGGTGGATCATTCTGTGCATCCAAGGGTCATTTACATAAAAAGGGGTTCATTTTAGGGTAGTATGAACAGTACCTACTTACCTCTAAATTGAAATCCGAGTCATGTTCGTATTCGAATTCGTCATTATCACTGTCTAATATGCGTAGCAGTTCATCACTTGAATAATATTCACTCATTATTAGATAGTTTTCCGAAAAATAAATTCACCACGTCACTATTGACGCCTAAAAGCGACGATGGCGAGGGCACAAATGATGGATAGTTCCAAATTAGTGACGTGACTACTTGATGACCATAGATATATAGATGATTTAAATGTAAGAAGGTTTAAACATAATTAATTTGATTGTTATATCTTGTACGATATATATATTAATTTTATTAATAATAAAGTAACACTAATTCCATGAAAAACGCATTTTTTGTAGTTTTAATCAATGTTTTAGTTCAATTAGCACAATCTTCTTGGAAATTGAAGAAAGTTAAATTGCCCCATCACTAGTGTCGCTTCAAAGCGACAATGGCGTCTGGTGAACGTATATTTTGAGGTCTTTTCTTCGCCTAAAACAAGTTCAAATTTTGAATGAATACTAAAAGATCAAGCTTTACTTTAGTACAATTTTATTTAAGTGACTTACGGAGAAGACTACAAAATTTAAAAAACATAATTCTTTTACCTATTTTCTATAATATTAGATTAAAAAGTAGCACATCTATTTGTCGCTTAAACTCGTCGTTGGCGTCCTAGCGGCCGATTACGTTTGTCGCTTGTAAGCGTCGTTGGCGTTCAAAGGGTTAAAACGTTTTTCTTATGCGATAAATTGCCTTTTAGCCATTATGAATGAATTGCCTAGACAATTGGGTTCCGTATGAAGGGGCAACTTGACCATAAATCTACCTTCATTAAAATGTTTCCATGTACCATGTTTCGACCCAGGTTTCGATGAATGATAAAATCTGACTCCAACTTTAAATGCGTTTATTAAATTTTTACTTTTACAAGAGATGGTTCCACAAGATAATGAGTAGGCTAAGAGATCCTATCAATGATGTCCACAACTGTGGGTCCTTTGCAAGTGTCCCTATAACCTCTTCTGTAGATTCTGTATAGTATGGCTTGAGGTTTGTAAGGCCACCTATGAATTCATAATTGAAATTGACATGCAGTGTCTGGTTGTTGCTAGGAATATAAATGAAACACAAACTATCATACTCTTCTAATGTCATTATGAATGGTTCCGGGTTGCAACTTAAATATGGAGTAGTCCAGGTGCAATTCGACTCAATCTCAAGTATTCCTTCAGATTTTATATCATATGCCTTAAACACGGCCACAGGTTTATCGGTGCATCCAGTACATGCATAGCTAGTCTCCAAGTTAATTCTACAGAAGCTTGGAGTTACACTAAGGGAATCAATTTTTACACTTCCAAAGACTATATTTGCTGTTGCTTGTACTGGTATCTGTCGTTTGACAACATAATCACCACTTTTCTGGACCTGATTAGGTGGAATTTTTGCAGATTTTGTCAGAACTAGCTTGTTTATACTAGGTGACACATTAGAACAAGTAGTTCTGCATGCTTCTGTCCTACAATCAATATCCGATAATGATGCAGTTGCTGTTTGTTTGTCTAATGACAATTGATACTCGCCTATAGTATTTGGAACCGGGAAATTCTGTTGAGATGCATCAATGGAATATGGAACATTTCCATAAATAATGATATCAGAGCTTACATGTACCTGTTCATGAATCAGGTTTGTTATATATAATGGTAGTTGTTTAAGACCTTCAATATCTGACCCATCTAGATTATGATGTGGGTTGTTGGAGTTAAGCTTAATATGTCTAGTAGAGTTTTTATGTTTAATTATAACCGACACTTGCCATATCTCAGACACCTTCCTATATACTTTATAGCACTCATCTAGATCTGGAACTACTTCCCACCTGTACCAAGTGCATGCAGTTTGATGCCAACACCATTCATTACATCCAAGAGACCCTGAGTGACATCCATATCCACTAGGATATATTGAGTCTTTCTTTAGATTAGGATGCTCATTTCCTATCTTACAAGTTCCACCATTCCAGCAGTTGCTACCTGGTGATTTACATTCATATGTTGTTGCAACTTTAATAGTATGTGAGCATGCATAATACATTGCTTCATAACGTGTCACAGCATTTGCATTCTTAATTTGTATCATTATTTTGTCACCAGACACTGTATTGTAGCAGATTGTAGAGCCAGTTTGCACAGATGTTTGGTATGTATTTATCAGTCCACAAGATAATGCATCCCATACTTTCCCATTCCCTGCCAAATATAGTGTTTTATCACATGCTTCAGCACCATGTGAAAGTAACATTGTGCTAAGTGCACCTGCAAGCAAATACTTTCCAGCTCTAGCTCCTCTTTGATTATGTGGGTTATTCACAACTCTATCTTCTAAGTCCATACTATATTTGTTAGCTTCAGAACCATCATGGCAAATTTCTTGGTAGATTGGTTCATCTCCTGACAATTCTTTGCGTAGTTTAAGCCTCTTGTCTATTATTTTTTGGTTTACATCACGGTCTGTCACCAACAAGTATCTGAACATAATACTGTTCTTTACACCAGTTAATGCATTTATTATCTTGACTTTCTTAACCCTCTTTCTGTCATCTCTAGTAAGGTACCATACAATCAAGTTATCCATAGCATTCTTGAATTGTCGTTTAAAGCATGTTCTCAAAGCAATTACAAAAGTCATTATTACCAACACTGCACTTAATACTCCCACAATATACGGCAATGTGTCATTAGAGCACTGAATGAACTGTTGGTTGTATGAACAGTACATCCCACAAGGCTGACAAGTGATTTTAGAAATTGCATTCCCATACTCATTATCACACTTCGATTTGACCAACCCAAGGACTACACTGTCATGTACGTATATAGTCTTGTTCAGTATAAGGTCAAATTTGTTATTGTTGATGTTGAGATGACACTTATCATAACCACTTATAGTGATTATACCAGATGATATCTCAACATAAGCATTAATAAATACAACATCCATCAGTAAGATGGTGAGTATTACAACGAAGAGCTGCATCCTTGAGTATTTAAAATGAAGATCTTTTGTTATACTTATCCCTGCGTGCTGCTGCTGCTTGTTATAATGTTAAATTCAGGATGCAATTTGAAATATGCCGATAGCTGCGCAGAATCTTCTTGGTTTTGGCTTAATCACGTCGGGGTCACCATGTTTCGACCCAGGTTTTGATGAATGATAAAATCTGACTCCAACTTTAAATGCGTTTATTAAATTTTATTTGCGTTTTTTAGAGATGGTTCCACAAGATAATGAGTAGGCTAAGTGATATTCGAACGAGTGAACATATTAAGGAACGTATGGACGAATGAATGGTCGCGGTGTGGGTTCGCTTGCTTGTCGCTCCAAGACATCTCACTCAGTGCGGTGCACGAACATCCTCCGGGGCCTTGGAAGCTCCAGACTCCAATGAAGCATCCTCTGTAGCATCCAGCAAGGGACATAGGTACTTCACACCTCTTCGATAAGTGCCGGAAGTTGTCTTGATTTCGGCAACTCGAGCGACTCCGTCTTTTCCTGGGAACAGAGACTGAATACGACCTAATTTCCAAGACATGGGTGGAGCATTTTCTTCCTTCAGCAATACCAAATCGCCAGCTTGTAGCGGTCGAGTGGGAACTCTCCACTTCTGCCTCTGTTGCAGCTCAGCTAAATACTCTAGCTGCCAGCGTTTCCAAAAACTTTGGCGCAGCTGTTCCAGTCGCTGAAAACGGTCCAATCTGTTGAACTTCAAGTTGTCTAGATTAGGGGATTCTGAAATTAAAGAGCGTGAATTCGACCTATATTTACGCAATGCAAAACAACCAGCTGACCAAGCATTTTCTATTGCGTCCCTAATTTTAATCAATTCAGCTTCGCTATCGCAACCTGTCAACAAATCATCCACAAGAAAGTCATTTTGTATTATGGCCCTTATTTTAGGGTCACTACATTCCTCGCCTAATTGCCATAAACAACGAGTACTTAAAAAACTTGAACTAGTGTATCCATACGTAACCGTGTTCAATCTGAGTGATTTTAATGGCTCAGTGTCACAATCACGCCATAAAATTATTTGCAAATCACGTTGATCTTCATGAATTAGTACCTGCCTGTACATTTTTTCTATATCGCCTGATAAAACATAGGCGTATTGGCGAAATCTAAGCAAAATATTTAACAATGAATCTTGTATATTTGGACCGGTTAACTGTAGATCGTCGTTTCAGCCGATAGACGTCCACTGCTGGACATAGGCCTGCGATCGCCAACCCGCCTGCCAAGCGTGGCGATTATGGCAAACCCCCCCAAAATTGGGGGAGGCCTAACTGTAGATCATTAATGGAATATCCTGACGTAGTAGGTGCACTACCATTGAATACCACACGTAATTTTGTTGACTCGCTAGTAGGTTTTAACACTGCATGATGCGGAATAAAGTAAGACTGTTGTGGAATTAAAACACTAGATTCCGATAAATGCCCTAGGTCAGAATACTCCTGAATAAATTTTGAATACATATCCTTCAGTTCCGGATTTTTATTAAAACGTTTTTCTAATGCGATAAATTGCCTTTTAGCCATTATGAATGAATTGCCTAGACAATTGGGTTCCGTATGAAGGGGCAACTTGACCATAAATCTACCTTCATTATTTCGGGTGGTATTGGTAACAAAATGATTCTCACAAGCTACCTCCTCCTCAGTCTCAAAATTGTTTGAGTGAGGAATTTGTTCCAACTCCCAGAACTTGGTTAACCTTTTGTCTAATAATTCATTTGACACACAATTATCTGTACTATCAATGGCAAAATGATTGCAATTAATAGATTTATTTCGCGACTTACTAATATCTCGAACATACAGTGGGCCTGCCAAAATCCAACCTAACTTCGACCTACGCATGATAGGTTGGTTGGGACCAAGAGATATTTGTTCACCTTCTATAACCGACCAAAACAAATCGACCCCTATCAACATATCAACCTTAGCACATTGGTTGAATGTGGGATCGGCTAATTTAATATTAGGAGGTAAGTTGATTTGCGAAATATCAAATGTTTTCTTAGGTAAATTACCTGTTAACTGAGGCAATACCAAACATGACACATTTACTTTAAAATCATTGTATTTCGATTTAATTTGCACTACACATCTCTGTAGTGATTGAGAACTAGATATGTTTCCTATTCCTACAATATCGACCTGGATTGGCTGAGGAGTCAACTGAAGTTTATGTCTCAAACTATCAGTGATTAAAGAAGACTGACTCCCGCTGTCTAGCAGAGCTCGAATTGTTGTGTATTGATTCGTTACTGGATTAAAAACATCAACCAGAGCTGTTGACAGCAACACGCTATGGTGGGCTTTGACCGACATGCTAACTACGTCATCAGTAGCGACACTTGAAACTTACTCGACTGGAGATTCATTCGAAGATTCAGACGTGTGAACATTTGATGTGCTCGCAGGCTGAGTCGGTTCCTTATGCAACAAGGTGTTGTGTCTTCTATTACAAATAGAACATGGACCTAACCTGCATTTACGCAAGCAATTTAAGCACAGCTTCAATCTCATCACCTCCGAGGCTCGATCTGCAGGTGACTTGGCCAAAAAGGATGCACAATCGTACAAACGATGACTACCCTTGCACAGGATGCACGCGTCAGAGGACGCATCAGCATCAGCTGAAATGGCAAAAGACTTAGTGTGAGACTTAGCACCTTTATGAGAAGGAGAAGAATTTGTTTCACCCCTCAAATTAGATTTATTACTTTGAACAGCCTCTAAAATATTAGCTCGATTCTTGAGAAATTGAAAGAATTCCTGTAATGTAGGAGAATTTTCTATTGTGTTCGTGTATTCCTCCCACTTGAACATAGTGCTACTATCAAGCTTCGCCGAGGCCAAATGGACAACTAGACTGCCCCACCATTCTGTAGGCTCACCCAGAGTCTTTAAGGCACGTAAGCCTTTAGACACATGGTCTATCAGAAATCGCAGAGACTTGGCAGAATCTCGAGAGGTAGGTGGAAAATTACAGAATGAATTAAAATGATTCCTTTTTAACTGTTTAACATTGTTGTACCTCTCGCAGAGGAGATTCCAGGCGTCTTCGTAATTTGCAGAACAAACAGACAAGTTACTGATTACATTGGAAGCCTCTCCCTCAAGGTAAGAGTTCAAGTAATGAAACTTGTGTATAGGTTCAATTATGTCATTGCTGTGAATTAAGGAAACAAATGTATCACGGAATTCCATCCATTTAAAGAAAAAGCAAAGCATTTAGAAGAATGAGAAGAATCGGGACTTCTACTAGGGTTCGGAAGATTAGCATCTATAAATAATTTAGCCTTTGCCATCAGCGAACTAAAATCACTTTATATGGCATCTCTAATGTCAAGTTCATTTTCTAGCTCAGAGGAGTTTAATAATTCTATGTCTGATTGCAGATCTTCGAAATAATTAAACAATTCACGAAACCTTTCGTACCTATTTTCTAAAGTTTGCACTTCAGCATCGGTAGGGCTTTCTAATGAAGTCAATTCTTTCAAAAAATTATTGAACTTAGTTACGCGACCTTTGACTGAACTACGCTTTGTAATCAAATCTTTATTTGAATAACTAGCAGTAGGAACTTGAAGTTTAACACCTTCTACTGGTGATTTAGAACGCGTATCGCGTGTACTTGTTTGCGACATAGTTAAAATTCAGCAATACACAATTGAACGCACAAGGATAATGAAATGAAATAATGAATAATACTTAATCGCAATCCAGCGTATGCGTCGATGATTCATTAGACGTTGGTGAGCATAATTTGGAAAGTGATCCGATGTCGTCTAGCGTCCGTAGCTGGCTGCGTTTCGGTGACCTCTTTGGAAAAATCGAAGGTTTTGTTTGTGCAATTATGGACGAAGTTATGATGTCGAACAATTGCCGGAGATTTATTGTGAAAGACGGCACTGTTGACATCTGTCGAGCATGCCACCGGCCGGGGGAATCAATCAATCAGGCGTATCATCTCCGGGTGTTCTCGTCAAGCTAACGGAGAGTACTTACATAGACACAACCTTGTAGCCAAGATAATAAATCAGCAGCTTGCTTTGAAATACAGCCTTGTGGAATCGGAGGTGCCGTACTACAGGTATGTGCCCCACCCAGTTCTCGAAAATGGTAATATCACATTGTACTGGGATCGATCCATCATCACTGACGACTTTTGTTGAAAATAAGCCTGATATAGTGATGGTGAAACTGGTGGATCGATCAGAGCGGCGCGCAATGATGAGAACCTCGTGAAAGCCGAGAAAGATAAACAGATCAAGTATCTTGACTTGGCTCGCGAGGTTGTCGACATGTGGGATGTGGACTCGGCGATCATTGTGCCGATAGTCAGCCACCGGGTTAATAGCCAAGTGCCTCGACCAACACATAAGGAAGTTCTCGTTGGGCAGCTGGATTAAGGGCTTAATTCAGAAAGCGGCACTTCTGGACACGGCCCGCATTGTTAGGAGGTTCCTCTCTCTGGAGCCCTGACCGCCGCTCCGGTTACTTGGACCCTTTTCCTGATACAGATGGGCTACTATTTTTTATATTTTTAAATGTTTTTATATTTTTTATATCCTAATATTTAAAAATATAATTTATTTGTATATAATGAAATAAAGAAAATAATAATAATTCATAATGAGCGCAATGACTGGCATTGCTGCCAGTCTTCTGGGCACGTTTCCGGATGACAGCGATGCGAACGAGGACTTCGACGCCTAAGTGTCCTTTGTTTTTGTATGTATTTGTTTAATATCAAGTGTAAATAGTTAGTTACGTCATTTTCTCTACATAACCTTAAATAAACCTATTTAAATTTGTCTATTAATGTAGACTTTAAAGAAAAGTAATGCACTGTTTTCTTTTCGCAAATAAACTTTATCTATCTTATCTTTTTTGTTTTTATATTAATTGAAAGTCAGATTGTCTACAAAACGCTTACTATGAAAATTTTAGTATTTCATTATATGCACATTCGAAAAATAAATCTAGTAATACTATGTAATAAATAACATGCCAATTTTTGTCGATCATAATTATAATTAGTATTTTATTTATGATTGTGAGAAAAAAGTCTTAGTGGTCAGGCATTCTGACATCAGGTTAGCTAATCACTTTCATTGCAAATAGGTAGTAAATATTTACATTAACAACGCAGTTAATACAACGCTAAAACTACACACATCAAAAGTGTCTAGGGATCAAGCATTTTTATGCGGATTTCTTGAGATTGAGATGTGGCTTTGTAATAAATTTATGATTTTATAAATTTATATGGATCCTTTTTGGTGCATTTCATAATTTGAATCAGGAACTGTGAATCAAATTCGAGTAAAAGATGAAAATCAGCTGTCAATATTTTCCCTATAAAAACATACAACGCATTGAAGACATTATTAGTGCTACTGTTTCCCTACTACTGATTAAAACCAACGTTATTATGGAGCGGCGACGTCATTTAAGCAGGGAAGAAATGCTCAGAGCCGTGGGAATGATAGAAGCTGGTTCCCGGCAACGTACTGTGGCTTTAGCTCTGAATACAAGTCAGAGTGTTATCAGTCGACTTTGGACACGTTACCGAAGCACTGGTACTGTGGCTGAGCGCCATGGAGGACGGTATCGCTGCACCACACGGAGACAAGACCGATACATTCAAATCTTAACTCGAAGAGTTCCAACAATAACCGCCATGATGTTAGCCGTGAGGCTTCATCACTCTTCAGGGAACTTAATTAGCGACCAAATAGTCAGAAACCGCTTGCATGAAGTGAACCTTCATTCCCGAAGACCGCTACGGGTACCACCTATAGCAATGCACAATCGTAAGATTCGATATCAATGGGCTCTTGAACACAGAAATTGGGCAGAAGAACAATGGCGTTTCGTGTGCTTTTCTGATGAGTCTCGTTTTGGTATGAGACCGGATACAAGACGTATACGACACTGGAGAACCCCTGGACGCCAACAGCGATTAAAATCCTGCCAGGAAGTCCATCCTTATAGTGGTGGAACCATCATGGTATGGGCGGGTATTTGGATCGGCGGAAGAACTGAGTTGATTTGGATCAGAGGCAACCTCAACGCTCAAATTTATGCTGAGACGATTGTATCAGACGTCATCGTTCCTCTACAAGTGCAAATCGGTCCCTTATTTCAGTTAATGCATGATAATGCACGACCGCACACCGCAAGAGTTGTAAGACAGACTCTCGCCGCAGCTAACATCAATGTCCTGCCCTGGCCTGCTCAGTCGCCAGACTTGAACCCGATTGAGCATGCATGGGATATGCTACAGAGAAGAGCTCTGCCGAATATGGAGGGTATCCAGTCGCAAGAAGACCTTTTTTTGTTGTTGCAACGAACATGGGCGGCCGTTCCACAGCGTGATTTGGATGAACTCATTTTGAGTATGCCAAACCGATGTTCTTGTGTTGTTAGTGTTCGCGGTAGAAACACGGATTATTAATTGTTTAAGTTACCCAATAAAATTTTAAAGAAAACTGTTATTTCAGTCTTTTTTTCGAACTTTTGTGTTAGTGGTTCAAATGTCAAAAATCCCTTTATTAGGAAAATGGCAAATTTCTTTATTAATGCAAAGGTGACTTGGTTTATCGTTACTGTGACAAACGAAAACACTTTATTTGATGAATCCTTAAAGAAAATTTTAATTAATATCAATCAGGAGAAAAGTTATTGCAAAAATATATGTTGATCCCTAGACACTTTTGATGTGTGTATAAAAACTTAAAAGTGATTAGCCAACCTGATGTCAGAATGGCTGACCACTTTATTTCTTTGATATGTTTCTTAACGCAAAGGTAGTAAAATTTTCATTATAGGTAGTAAATAGTAGCACATAGCTATTAAATAGTGCACATAGTCTCATGTACATATCTCGTTTGGTCCAGCCATCCTGACGGTAACAGATTGTCTACAAAAACTTTTGCTGACACAAAATAATCAGGCGCTTACTATGAAAATTTTAATAAGCTAAAATAAATTAAACCGCTGTCTAATAATGATATTTTTCAACACGTACGCAATAAACACAATTCGTACATCAGTTTTTATTAAAAAACAGTGGCGTTTATCTTTCCTGAGTACATGTACTTTGTGGCTCTGCTGGGGAGTATGCTCTGCAGCAGAGCCACAATCAATGTCTATTTTATCATTATCTAATGCACGTACAGCGATAACGGTAATACGTACATTATGTACGTTTGACGTACATCATTTTAAGATATAATTGATCGGTTTCTAGGATGGTGGCTCTGCTGCAGAGCATGACACAAAAAGTGAGTCAAAAAAGGATGACTTCTCTACCCCATCTACAAATAAATCCACGACAAAAACTGTATCTAATATGTCTACTATTAACAAAACCAATGTACCAAAAACCACACTACTGGCGACGGCCTTAATAAAAACCCACTCGTCAGATCAGATCAGCATCGCAGTTACTAAGGGTTCTTTGTGATCCGGCTCGAAGGACCAAAATGCATACACACTGGGCTTCACAGCTTAGTACGGCCGTTATCCCAATTGCGTACAATGTGGCTAAGTTTGACACAATGGAGCCTGGTACCTATGATTACCAAAAACCCTACTGAATATAAACCTAGCCCTACAGCAACTGCCTAGCACCCTAGTTACCCTAACGCCCTTCCCTATCATACAAACCACACCAAACGTGAGTTACGCTGGTTTTACGTTTGGGAAGTCTTCCAATGTTGCGATGTTTCTTTATTGTGGCTAGATTGGAGTTCTTCAAGAGCATGCACAATAGCTGAATTTTCCTTGAATCTTATAACGGCTTCATGCTCCGTGTTTCGCGCATCGCAAGCAGGCTTTTTTGTGTTCAGCCGGTAACAGATCCCGAATTTTTTGGCAGTGCGTTGAGCCGAATGTCAAAAGTAGGATCCACCAGACTGCACGATCCCAACGCAATTTCGCAAACCTACTTGTGAACATGAGTCAGCAATAGCAAGGTTGAGAGAGTGTGCACTACAATGTACATAAAGAGCAAGAGGACATTCTTGCCGAATATACGCTTGGGCACCGCGCAAATGCCCACTCATAGCTGCAACCCCATCGTAACCTTGACCAACCACATGAGAACATTCAAGTCCGTGCTTTTTCATAGCTGTAATTATGAGATTTGCAAGACCGGATCCTGTCACGTCAACACCCACCACCTTCCATGGCCCCACCGACATTAAGTCATATGGGCCGAATCTCAAGGAGACGGCTGCGGACATGACACGTCCATTGGACGTGCTATCAGCGCAGCCGCTTCATGACTCCTTTACAAGTTATCTCGTCCTGTCCCCCTTATGCCTTTCTCCCCATTCTAGGGTGGCACCCTAGCGCCCCACTTGCGGGCAACGGCACAGAAACGCCTTCGCCGTCGAAGCCACAACTAGATCAAAGTGGCTAGCCATATATACATACATATAATATTATTCGTATCTTTTTTTTACCCTCTTTTTTTTCTTATTTTTTTTTTAAATTATTTTTATTAAACCTTTTTCTTCCTTATTTCCATTTTTTTTTCACTATTATAACAATTTATTACAACTATTACAACAATAATTTATTACCTAACCTAAACCTAACCTGCTTCCTCGTCTTCATCACCGACGTCTTCGCTGCATGCCTCTCTCTCAAGCTCGCTCCTGATTTTGTGCCAGCTGTGCGCAAAGTCTCTGAGCTGCCGGAAGTTGGCCTCCGAAGCCACGAGGTCGCCGTAGTACACCGGTCCCTCCTCCAGGCGAGTAATCCCATCCATCATCTTACACCGCTGCTCCTCATACATGGGGCATCGCCACAGAATGTGGTCCAGACTTTCATCCTCTTCCCCACAGTGGCACACGTTTACCTCGCAAAGCTTCATTTCATGCAATCTCTTCCGAAAACATCCATGCCCTGTCAGAATCTGGGAGACTTGATAGTCCGGCTGGACTCAGGTTCAGAGATCCCTACCCTTGCTTTCCGCTGCCCATCGCCGCTGCCAATTGGCTACGGCGGCGTCATCCGCGATATCCTTCCTTCCTGTCCTGAACATATCCCGTGGCAGGTGACGGATGTCGTCAATTAAGCCCGCACGAACCACCTCAAGGTCGGCCGGCAGCACACCCGCCAGGACCGGCAGCGCCGCGGTACTAACAGACCGGTATGCCTTCGTCAGGAGGACGAGCGCAGGCCTCTGGATTCTCAGCCCTGCTGCGGCCCGCTCGCCGATGGACTGAGCGTGCTCCGCGAACGACAGGCTTGCGTCGATCACCACCACCCAGGACTTTGGTCGAGCGAACGCTCTTGACTGAGGTCCCACCGAGCCTGACTGTGGGAGGGGGCGCTTGGATTGGTTTCGTTTTAGAGTTATGGAATAGGACTTTGAGGGGGAGAAGCCTAATCTGTTTCGGGCCCCCATGCAGAGATTAACGCCATGGCGCACGAGGCGGAGGCCTCTATGCCCGAGAGTCAGACTCGATGAGGATCGTAACATCATCCGCGTACGCGACCACCTTAACGCTATCCGGATAAGGCAACCGAAGCAAGTCGTCGAGGAGGAGGTTCCACAATGGTGGGCCCACCACAGAACCCTGCGGGCAACCCATGGTCGATGTTTTCCACACAACCCCGCTCCCGGCGAACAGCCCGACACGCCGGTTGGCGAAGTCCCCCGCGCTCCTATAGATGTTTGGCGAGCACCCCTCGCTCTTCGACTTGAGCAGGATCATGGGCCACCACGCGTTATCAAAGGCCCCAGATATGTCCAGAAACACGGCCTGGACGTACTTGGACCGGCTATCGTGCGCTGTGGCGCGTGATTTCATTTAGCGCCGTCAACGTAGACCGACCCCGAGAAAATCCGTGCTGGCTCGACGAGACGCCCCGCGTCAACGGCGGCGCGCATAACAACATGACTCGTTCTAAGATTTTCCCTAGGGCAGGAAGTAGGGTAATGGGCCGATACGCTTTGGGATCGGTAAGGGGCCTATCGTTGCCCATTCGTAGAACAATAAGCCTGCCGTCCTTCCACGCATCGGGGAAAGTACCCTCCGTAACACAGGCACAGGCCAACCATGTGTGTCAGCTCGGCACTTCCGACCTGCCACACAGGCCCGACTATACGCGCTGTAATCCCGTCGATTCCCGGTGCCGTGTTAGGGAGGTCCTTGACTATTTTCCCCAGATCCTGACTTGAAGGAGGAGGCGCATCCCGACCAGCCCAGATGCAGGCAGCCAAGACCCGCACTTACCTTTGTACTCTGAGTCTAGCGACTGATCATCGTCGGGGCAGAGTGCACCGACGAGGCTGCGTATGGCAGTGCCCACGTTCTCGGCATGTCCCTCCGCAAACTTCGTGCCATTAATTACACTAGGCGGCGGCCTAAACCTTCCGCTAGCCGCGCATATGCCAGACCCCAGGGGTCTTGGTTTGCCGAATCGGCCAGTTTGCGGAAGAAGTCGAGCTGCGCGTTCTCCATCATTAACCTGTAGCCACTACGACACTCATGAAACGCCTGTCTCGCGCACTCCTCCAGAGCCCCGCCTCCCTTCCTCGCTGACTGCCATACTTTCCTCTTCTGGTTGTGCCTTTTACGCATGGCCTCCAACGAGGGAGACCACCATTCATACCCTTTCGCTTTCTTACCGTCACCACATGTGCCTAAACACTCACCCGCCGTCCACGCAATGATACGCGTGAACTCTTTACATATTATCGACGCATTCTTTCTCCAGTCGATCCTGCCCACACGCTCGTGGATTATCGCCTGGAATCGGTCCCAGTCCACACAGCGCTCACGGAACCTTATTGGTGCTACCGACGGCTCCTCAATCGCTGCGGTGTTCAGGACCCGTGCGCCACATAGCCTGAAAGTGATCAGCCGGTAGTCGCTGCAGCTCGCGTGCTCGTGCACCATCCAGTCAGTGATTCTGACACCTCTTGTGGAGAAGGTCACGTCGATGTTGGACTGTCCATTGACGGTGGCGAAAGTTGATGGTTGGTCTGCAAGATTGTGCACCACCAAGTCTTAGGCCAACAGAAAGTCCTCCATTTCTTCCCGACGACGTGCCACTTCACGGCCTACCGACATAGTGACGCGGCAAACAGTGCCACAGCACTGCGCAGCCACCAGCACGTGATGTCCCCGTAGCTTGTTCAGTACCCTGGTAAGGTGCTCCAGGTGGGTCGAGATGTCATCGGAGTACTGGAAGTACGCGCTGATGCAGTACATTGATGTTCCCTTCCAGGCTATGTGGCACACTATGCAGTGGCTTCTCGAGAGGTAAAACGTCACTGCCGATGTAACCAAACAGACACAAGACGTCAGGCAAGGATAGGCTCCGCCCAGGCGTCAAAAATCGCCCAAATGGCAACTTGCCCAAGAAAGAGCAGGAGGTACCGATTATTGGCACTAGCCAATAAGAAAAAAGATACGGAAAACACCGTCCGCACGTCCGCACTCCACAAGAGCCGACGACGAAGAACGAAACGAACGAAACGAACGAAACGAACCTGTCACGTCAACAGTTGAAATAAGCATGTTGCTTAACATCTTTTAAATCAACATTTTAAACAACAAATATGTAATATTAAATGGTTAACAATAAATGAGAGCTTCACTTTTTCATAAAATATTTAGGCATAATAATAACAAAATTTACGTGGACATTTGTGGAAAAATTCATTAATTGAATAAAAACATTCCTGTAACAACCACTTTCGCAATTGGGTACAATTTTTTTTAAAAGGAAGTTTCATTATTGACTCCGGTAACGCGTTATAAAGTAAAGGAGCCATGTAGACAGCTCTTCCGAAAGATTTGCAATCTAGGAATCGGTATATCATACGCTAAATGTGTAACTTGCCTTTTATTTGTATTGTCTTGTATTGTCAAATTTTTACTTGGCAGAATATTATTAAGGATAATGTCATTTAGGCATTTGGTCTTTAATCAAATGATTTATTACAGGAAACAATCTTTAGACAATAAACGCTTGGTCAAATGATTTGTTATGACAAAAAATATAAAGGCAAAAATAAGATGTTTTGGGAATTATAAATTAAAAAATGCAATTTTATTTTAAAATAATCATTTATTTAATATGGGGAATTTTTAACTGCACCTCTATTTAGAAATTTAAGCAAACAAAATTTCTCCACTAATAACCTACGTAGGTACAGCATATCAAGTAAATGACTATACTACAAATTAACTACACTACACAATAAACCAACATAATATACAAAAGTAACATTTGTAATGACAACTTAGGATGCAAGAGCGAGCGAAGCGAGCTCGGGACTTGGGGCACCCCGACTCGGACAGGTTAGGTTTGAAAGGGATGACGGGGGCTCGAGTGAGCGAGCAAAGCGAGCGAACGAGCCCCCGTCATCCCCTTCGTGTTAGGTTTCTTTAAACCAGGGATGCATAGACTTATTAAGACTAGGAACCACTCGGGCAAATTATGAACTGATGGCGGGCCGCCAGAAGTATAGGTAATTAAAGACAATAAAGAATTGATAATAATGTATTAAAATTGAAAAAGAATTTATTAATTTGAAGCGTGGCACTGCATAGTGCTTACAATCTTTTTTATATTTGGCTCAAATTTACTTGTAGCAACACGTAAAACTGCTTCCAAACTTTCGTTTGCAAGGCAGTTTCGATTTTTTGTTTTATTATTATTTAGTATTGAAAAGGTCACATATATAGGTAGAACTAAATAAGCTGGCACATTTCAGAGCGTTTATGCGCAACTCTTTGTACGTATTTTAATCATTGCAACGGTAAAAGTTCAGCAAGTCTCCTTCGTTGAATTTGTTGCGTAAATCTTGGTCGTTTTGAATGTCGATAATTTCTAACTGCATTGACTCTGGCGCATTTTCAACTGAAATCGTGAAAGGATTGCTGAATATGTCCAACAGAGGTTTCACTTTTTTAAACTCCGAAAATCTGTCTAGAAAAGATTGATTCAAAATATCTAGCTTTTCTACATAACTGAAATTAATCGCAGTTTTGTTGAATTTTTCAGCCATTTTCTTATAATTCGGAAAATGATTGTAATTTCCAGAATTCAATTGCGATCTGAAAAGTGTCAGCTTGCATTGAAAGGATGATACATGAGCGTAGAGCTGGGATATCAGTTGATTTTTGCCTTGAAGCCGTGTGTTCAAGACATTCAAATGATTTGTAATGTCAACTAAAAAAGCCAAATCACACAACCAATCAGGATTTTTAAGTTCCGGGACATCCCTTTGCTTTTCCGCCAGAAATATTCCAATTTCTTCTATTAAATTTAGAAATCGTTCCAGTGTCAATCCACGACTTAGCCCCCTTACTTCCGCCGCGTAGGGGGTGCCGCCCTACCTCCGTCGAATAGTCGAGGCGTATCTGACGGACAGAGCCGTCAGCTACCCCGGTCGCGATGGGGAGTGGAACCGGCGAGAGATGTCGTGCGGTGTCCCGCAGGGATCGGTTGTAGGACCGCTCCTGTGGGGTGCTGCGGGCCGACTTCCCTGATGGCGTCAGCGTGGTTTGCTACGCTGACAACACGCTGGTCCTGGCGCAGGGGAGGTCGCATCAGGCGGCGGCCGACGCGATGACACGCGGGGTTGCGATAGTCGTGGAGAGGATCCGGCAGTTGGGTCTCGAGGTGGCATTGCACAAGTCCGAGGCCATGTCGTTTCATAGGTCCCGGAACGCGCCGCCATCGGGATCCCAACTAACGGTAGGAGGGGTTCACATCGGCGTCGAGACGACGATGAAATACCTCGTCTCGTCCTCGACAGCCGGTGGAACTTCGTCGAGCACTTCCGACGTTTGGCCCCTACACTGGAACGGGCCGGGGCTCAAGCGGCTCTTGCCCAACCTGAGGGGGCCAAACGCCTTCTGCCGGAGGCTTTATGCGGGGGTCGTGCGGTCCATGGCCCTATACGGGGCCCCGGTGTGGACGCGTTCACTGCGGCGGCGAGCCGCCCACTACCTGAACGCGCCCCAGAAGGTGGTAGCCATAAGGCTTATCCGGGGATACCGCACGATCTCGGGCGAGGCGGCAAGCCTCCTTGCCGGACTGCCGCCATGGGATCTGAAGGCGATAGTCCTCGCGCGTCTGTATGAGTGGCGCGCAGAGGCACTACGCGGGGGGAGGATCCGCTTCCACGGCAAATCGCTGCGGAGCGGACGGATATTCGGCGCGATCTCATGGCGGCATGGAAAGAGCGACTGTCGCGACCCAGCAGGGCACGCCGCGATAGCGGCGATAAGACCCGTCTTTGAGGAGTGGCTAGAGGGACGCCACGGCGCCCTCACCTGCCGCCTGACGCAGGTCCTCACCGGACACGGAAGTTTCGGGAGGTTCCTGCACATCATCAGGCGGGAGGAAACGCCCGGGTGTCACCATTGCCAGAATCGCCCAGAGGACACGGTGTAGCACACGGTGGAGGTCTGCCCCGCTTGGGCGGAGCACCGCCGTGTCCTCGTAGAGGCGATCGGCAGCGACGGCAACCTCTCGCGTCCGGCCCTGGTGCAAGCCATGGTCCGGGGCGAGAGGGAGTGGGAGGCCGTCACCTCCTTCTGCGAAGCAGTCATGCTAGCGAAGGAGGTGGCGGGACGGTTCAGGGAGAGAGCCTCCCGTCTCAGCCGCCGCGGGGGACGCCCCAGGCGTCGGGAGCCGCGTGATGATGACACCCGGCCACCGCAGGCGCGGGCCTGCGGGCGGAGAGTAATGGGTAGCTCACCGTCCGATCAGGACCAGGCCGGTGCCGGACGGCGCGTACGTGTTCCACGCGCGCCTCAAAGAGATGTCAGCATCGAGGAGGGGCCCCTTAGGGCCGAAGCCTGCCGGGTCAGCGGGATTGTCCGAAAGGGTTACCGCTGGCCCGGAACATAAAGGGCTAAGGAAGGAACACGGGTGGGTTTTAGTCAGTAAGAGTCTGACACTCCCTTCCGCTCCACCCAGAGCGGGAGGAGTCATTTGATGATTTCCCATCCGCAAAAAAAAAAGCCACCTTCTGTATAATACAGTAAATCTCCATATTCGCTTTCGATGTCATCAAGGGATTGTTTGAATTGCCTGTGATTGAGTCCTCGTGATTTTATTAAACTTACAGTCGAAACTACCACTTTCATGACATTTTGAAATTCAATTTTTTTAGAACAGAGGGCTTCTTGGTGTATAATGCAGTGAAACTGCATGAGATCTTCAGCGTTTGTTTTTTTCTTGCAGATGCTTTTTCAGCAAAGTAACTAGCCCAGAATTGACACCAATCATCGAAGGAGCACCGTCAGTCGCAACTCCCGATAATTTTGATAAGTCCAAATCAGTTTTTGAACACTCATCCAAAAGTACATTGAGTATATCAACTCCTCTGGTTTGACCTTTCAATGAACACATTCCTAATAACTCTTCTAAGACTTCAAAATCTTGAGTAACACCTCGTATGAATATGAGAAGTTGAGCTGTGGAACTAATATCAGTGGATTCGTCGAGTGCTAATGAAAAAAAATCAATGATCTTAGTTTTTTCATTTAATTGTTCCGCAATATTACCTGACAAACACGTAATTCGTCTTTGGATAGTCATACGATTCAGTTGAATTTTCTCAACTTTTTTGCTGCTTCTGGACACATTTTCTTAGCGGCAATTTCTATGCATTCTTTTCAAAATCCCCATCATTGAAGGGGCGACTTCGCTTTGCTATCATTCGAGAAATTTCATAACTAACTTCTGTAGCTGTTTCTGAATCTTGAATGGGTTTTGTAAACATAGCTTGCTGACCAATAAGCTCCCGTTTTAAAGACAACATTTTTTGCTTTCTTAATTCGCCTGTAAACTCGGTAAAAGTAGGATGCTGCGTTTCATAGTGCCTTTTTACATTATATTCCTTTGTAATCGCAACAGAATTCTTGCAAATTAAACAAACGACTTTGTTATGCGACCATACAAAAAAGTATTTCTCATTCCAAATTTTTTGAAACTGCCGATTTTCATCTTTAACCTTACGTTTTTTACTAGGCCATGGCTTTTCCATGTTGCGTTCTAATCCTGGCTAGGATTAACACAGCACCTAAAAACAATTACAGTACCTACTTAAATTACCCATCCTTTTTTAAATTACCAAAAATAATTGATTAACTCTGTTATTAATAAGTGTTTCCCTACATATCTATCTAAATATATAAAATTCAAAGTCCTGACTGACTGACTGATTGACTGACTGATATATCAACGCACAGCCCAAACCGCTGGACCTAGAGACTTGAAACTTAGAAGGTGTGTTCTTTGTGAAGAGTAAGTATCCACTAAGAAAGGATTTTTGGGAATTCAACCCCTAAAGGGTTAAAATAGGGGATGGAAGTTTATATGAAAGTCCGACAGTTTTGAAGTTAGGATCTTCTAATTTTGTATTTAGGCTGACAATTGAAAATTAATTTATACGTGTCTCAGCGTTTTTGATAATTCCACACCGAAGGGTTAAAACGGGGGATGAAGTTGTGTTTAGAAAGTCATTAATTTTCGACGTAAAAATCACTAAATTTATTATCTAGGCTTATGATTGGAAGCTAACACAACGGTGTTGTTAGAATTTCATCCATTAAGGGGGTGAAAAGGGGGATGAAATTTTGTCCTGACTGACTGATATCGCACAGCCTAAAACGCTGGTCGGTACGGCTGGGTAGAGAAATTAATTTTGGAGGGTGTGTTCTTTGTGAAGAGTAGATATCCACTAAGAAGGGGTTTTTGGAAATTTAACCTTTAAGGGGTGAAAAGAGGAGATTTTGTTTGTATGAAAAATCTTATTCCTTGAGTCAATAACCATGAAACTTGGCACGAATACTTATCTAAATAAATTATGAAGTTTGGCTTTTTTTTCTAAACTACCCCCTGAAGGGGGATTGGGAGGTGTCAAAGTTTGTATGGAAGAATTTTAATGCGTGGTCCGATTAACTCGAAACTCGTATTTATACTTAAGACCGAAAATAAAGAATAACGTGTATCATCATTTTTCGAAAATTTACCCCTAACGGGGTAAAAAGTTAATTTTATGGGGGAAGACTTTACTGCGTGGCTTGATTAACTCGAAAATTGGTATAAACAATCTTTGAGTCGAGTAATGAACACATCCCAAACAATTTTACGAAATTCCACCCCTGTGAGCGTGAAAAACGGGGATACAGTTTATAAGAAAAATCTTATTCATTTGGTTAATAAACTTGGCAAGAATACTTGCCTAAGCAAGTAATAAAGTTTATCATTATTCGTTTATCAAAACACCCCAACACCCCTTGTGTTGGGGTGTTAAAGTTTGTGTGGAAGAATTTTAACGCGCGGTCCGATTTACTCGAAACTCAGTATTAATACACACATCAAAAGTGTCTAGGGATCAAGCATTTTTATGCGGATTTCTTGAGATTGAGATGTGGCTTTGTAATAAATTTATGATTTTATAAATTTATATGGATCCTTTTTGGTGCATTTCATAATTTGAATCAGGAACTGTGAATCAAATTCGAGTAAAAGATGAAAATCAGCTGTCAATATTTTCCCTATAAAAACATACAACGCATTGAAGACATTATTAGTGCTACTGTTTCCCTACTACTGATTAAAACCAACGTTATTATGGAGCGGCGACGTCATTTAAGCAGGGAAGAAATGCTCAGAGCCGTGGGAATGATAGAAGCTGGTTCCCGGCAACGTACTGTGGCTTTAGCTCTGAATACAAGTCAGAGTGTTATCAGTCGACTTTGGACACGTTACCGAAGCACTGGTACCGTGGCTGAGCGCCATGGAGGACGGTATCGCTGCACCACACGGAGACAAGACCGATACATTCAAATCTTAACTCGAAGAGCTCCAACAATAACCGCCATGATGTTAGCCGTGAGGCTTCATCACTCTTCAGGTAACTTAATTAGCGACCAAACAGTCAGAAACCGCTTGCATGAAGTGAACCTTCATTCCCGAAGACCGCTACGGGTACCACCTATAGCAATGCACAATCGTAGGATTCGATATCAATGGGCTCTTGAACACAGAAATTGGGCAGAAGAACAATGGCGTTTCGTGTGCTTTTCTGATGAGTCTCGTTTTGGTATGAGACCGGATACAAGACGTATACGACACTGGAGAACCCCTGGACGCCAACAGCGATTAAAATCCTGCCAGGAAGTCCATCCTTATAGTGGTGGAACCATCATGGTATGGGCGGGTATTTGGATCGGCGGAAGAACTGAGTTGATTTGGATCAGAGGCAACCTCAACGCTCAAATTTATGCTGAGACGATTGTATCAGACGTCATCGTTCCTCTACAAGTGCAAATCGGTCCCTTATTTCAGTTAATGCATGATAATGCACGACCGCACACCGCAAGAGTTGTAAGACAGACTCTCGCCGCAGCTAACATCAATGTCCTGCCCTGGCCTGCTCAGTCGCCAGACTTGAACCCGATTGAGCATGCATGGGATATGCTACAGAGAAGAGCTCTGCCGAATATGGAGGGTATCCAGTCGCAAGAAGACCTTTTTTTGTTGTTGCAACGAACATGGGCGGCCATTCCACAGCGTGATTTGGATGAACTCATTTTGAGTATGCCAAACCGATGTTCTTGTGTTGTTAGTGTTCGCGGTAGAAACACAGATTATTAATTGTTTAAGTTACCCAATAAAATTTTAAAGAAAACTGTTATTTCAGTCTTTTTTTCGAACTTTTGTGTTAGTGGTTCAAATGTCAAAAATCCCTTTATTAGGAAAATGGCAAATTTCTTTATTAATGCAAAGGTGACTTGGTTTATCGTTACTGTGACAAACGAAAACACTTTATTTGATGAATCCTTAAAGAAAATTTTAATTAATATCAATCAGGAGAAAAGTTATTGCAAAAATATATGTTGATCCCTAGACACTTTTGATGTGTGTACTTTTGACAGAAAATAATCAATAATAACAGCCGCACAGATCGATCGCTCAGGTTACGCAGGCTACGCTTGCCGCTGTTGGTCTGTGGATAGGTGTCCATCTTTACATACCGTGACCTTTCCGTGCCTCGGAAAGCACCTCCGGCTGTCATTCGTGGATCTTTGACAGTCGCTAGGGGTGGTCAGAAGCCCGAAAGTTTGACAACCAGTCTTATCAAGGGGTATCGTATTTGGGTTGTAGAGGTCAGATAGGCAGTCGCTCCATGTAAAATACTGGTACTCAGCTGCATCCCGTTGGACTGGAAGCCGACCCCAACATAGTTGGGAAAAGGCTAGGCAGATGAAGAATCAATAGTAAGTGTATGGGGTTTTCGAAAATTATTGACCCCTGACGGGACAAAAAGTGGTAATTCGATTTATAAGGGGATTTTAATGAGTGCCTTGATAAACTAAAAAAAAATGGTACAAATAAATTTGGACTTGAAACTTGGCACAAATAATTATAAAGTTCGAATTTTTTTGGAATTCTAAACTAACCCAAAGGGGAGATTGGGGGTGTCAAATTTAGTATGGAAAAATTTTAATGCGCGGTCCAATTAACTCAAAACTCAGTACCTATTTAAGAACAAAATAAATAATAAAGTGGTTCAGGGTTTTTCGAAAATCTACCGCTAATGGGGTGAAGAGGGGTAGTCAATTTCACAGGGCAGAATTTTATTACGAGGCTTGATTAATTGGAAAATTGGTATAAATAATCTAGATTATGTTTCGAAATTCCACCTCTATGGGAATAGAAAGAGGGGAGACAGTTTATATGAAAAATATTATTCATTTGGTTAATAAATTAGAAACTTGGCAATATTTGGGTCAGTAAATAATAAAGATTGTCACTTTTAGTTTAAAAAATCCCTCACAGAGGATTTGGGGGGTGACAAAGTTGATGGATTAGAAAAATATTTAACCCGCTGTCGGATTAACTCGAAACTCGGTACTACTAAAACAAAAAATACTTAAAAAAAGTGATTTAGGGTTTTTCAAAAATTGACTCCTACGAAGGTGGAAAATTCTACTGCTTGCTTCCATTAACTCGAAAATGGGTATGGGTTTTTGAGTCAAATTATGAACACATCCCAAACGATTTTTCAAAATTACTCTCCTGGGGGGGTAAAAAGCTGGGATACAGTTTATTTGAAAAATCTGATCCCTTTGAGCTATAAACTAAAAAATTGGCCCGAATACTTATTTATATCTAAATAAATGATAAAAATCATAAACATACATTTTCGAAATTATAAGAGGAGAGTACGAATTTCACGCGGACGAAGTCGCGGGCAGAAGCTAGTGTTTAATAACAGAGTTTTACTTACGATTTCACAACACAATTATACACGGCACTTGACGGGAAATCTACGTTGAACGTGGATCAAAATATATGACACCGGCTAGTCGAGTTAAAATCTACACTAGAACTATTGACACTTCACTCAAATTAAAACCGAACTGTCGGTCGCTGCGGTTAGCGTGGCTTTTATACCGCGCGTATAGAGTCGAAAACTTTCTGGAGAAATCTCGAAACCGACTCTGGAAGCTTCGTGTATCTACCTACGCGAGCAATCGGAAATTCGGGACTATTGCTATCTCGCTTGCTCTAACAATATCCGTGGATAAGCCGCCACCGCGTCGTCGCCGCGCCGCCGGCCGCGGCGCTTCCTCAAGAAAACGAATTTAACCGTGATTGGCACGAACATTACCGACCGCTGTTACCGACGCATGCACGGCGCACCGATAAGCGCAATTAAGAGCGCGCGCGCGAGATTTAAATTACTTTTTGAACATATTTTTTTTTATTTTATTCTTATAGGTAGAATTCAATATTTTTCGAATGTACGAGAGTAGTAGTGTAGAATTGGGGGTTCTGCATCACTTGCTCGCTGCGCTCGTCAAGTGATGCAGAACCCCCAATTCTATTTTGATAATGCCGATTAATACAATATGTATATTAATCTGATTGCATCGACTCAGGACGGTCTAATGCTAACCTAAAACGCTATACCTACTACACAAGTTCACTTTTGAGCTTAACGTAAGCACACTGACTAAACCACTGAACATGTTGCTGCCAAGGCTCATCATCATCTTCTCAATCTTTTAAGCCTCCACCGCAATAAAAACACATGGTCCTGTCCCCATAACCAGTATAAAAGAAACCGGCATCAGCTAAAACCTCCGGCTTCTGACGCATATGTAGAGGCCAGTCTATGAAACTGAGCAATCGTTTTGTTTTTGAGCTGAAGTGTGGGTACTGAGGCTTGTGGTCTTTTTTATATTGACTCATCAATGAGACTATTGTTCTGCTCACCTGTGATGAGCCAATACCACACTCATCCCGTCCCTCAGGATCATAATCATCTCTTCCTTCATTTATTTTAAATTTTTCACAATCATTCTTGTCGCTTACTCGAACAAATGTATGCGTAACCTCACCATCACTCTTGAATTCAAGGTAATGTGTGTTTTTAATATCAGATTTCACCGAATCTTCCGTACGGATTGCATCATTGTCCTGATGTTTTGATGAATCTAAGTTCGATATTTTCTGAGCAGCCCGCATACTTTTAGTAAATATTATTTCACCACTAACATTCTTGAAAATAATTTCACGAATGCCTTCCACATCAGATTTCTCTGAATTGAGCATTGTTAATAATAATGTAAATTAATAGTGTAAAGAGATAACAGTAAAATAGAACCTTCACCCAGCAATGGCGGGATCCGAATGCAAATAAATATGAGTGTAATAAGTGTTCGATGTGAAATTATAATGAAGTCACATTGGTGTTGCTGACAACTTATAAGCATGTAATCGTGGACGAGCTGAGGAATGGGAAGCTAAATTGAATAAATAAAATGTAAAATGTTTATTCAAAAAATTTATTATCAAAGCACCATTTATTTAAACATAAAACATTTTTTAAAGCACATATTGAGTCATGATAAATACAACTATACAGTTCATGAGAATGGTTATATTTTTTATACAAACTTAATAAACTCGGACAACCTTTGTCTTCCAAATTATTTATATTATTATTGTTCGAAATATTTTTTAACCACAACACTTTTTCTAAACCTTTGGTGTAAACACTTTTATCTCTTAAAATATCTACAACCAAATTTTCATGATTTGAGTAAGACACAAATCCTTCATTCCAATAAATCTTTCTATTACGTTCAATCCAATCTACTTGCCTCCTTTCTTGTTTTGTCAATTCGTGGTATGGAAAAGGTGGTTTAATCAAAAGCACCTGTATTTTATTATTGCATAATATTGCCATTTCTTTTACTATGAATTCATTTGCTTCTGTTTTAAATCCTTGAACATCTACAATGGCAGTCATGATAATCTGCGCACTATGTTACTCAAAGGTTTATATTCCACAAGTCGATCGTTAATCATTAAACAATATCCAGTTGTGTTATCCGGTATTGGTGCTGAACATTCAATCTCCAACCGCACATCTACGGGGCCTGTTTTCAAACTATCGTTTTGCCTTGAACAGTCTATGATAAAGAGAGGAGCCTTCTCCTTGAAACTGATTAAGTCAAGCAAGGGGTCTGCAGGACAGTTATAATAAGACTGACGAAATTTCACATACATCTCGTATAATATATTATATTTGCCCTCGGTAAACTGTAAGCCTAAAGGCTCGTACGGATAATACTGTGAATTCAAAAATAGTGTTATATTTGTTACTTCACAATGATCGAACAACGAACTGTCTTTGGTTTTATTATTTTTTCTATTAGTTTGTAAGCAAAAAATTACATATCGTGGTTTCTCTAATTGAGACGCAGTCTTAACAGACCAAGAATGCTTAGTAGTTTTAGGAAGTAATGGATACTCGTATAAATCCCAATTTCTAAACGCCATCTGAATAGGTTTATCTCTTTCTAAATGTTTTAGAAGTGTCAGTCGTTCCCGGTCTGACACTTTTATGTGCGGTACACGCCATTGTATTCTTTGTACATCTATTTGAAAATTAACAACATCATCAGTTAATATGATACTGTTTAAGTTAGAGTTACTTCTATTTAGTATAAGTTCATGTTTACAATTAATAACAATTTTATTGTAATCCTCTGCAAACCCTAAAATCTTATTTACAGGTATGATAGCACTAAAATTACCATCATTTTTAATCCCACCTATATTCCAACCCCATAAGGCAGCAACTTTATTTTCCCCTTCATTCATTGACACATATGATTTTATTGTTGATGTTATTCCAGAATTTTTTAATACGATCTATTTCAATACCATTTATTTCGTACCTGATGTCTTGAAACAAAGACATAACAGGGTTATTAGTGAACGTAACAGTTTTCTTGATTGGATTCCCATCTTTACCGAACAGCTTTGCTTGACCTTCGATGTAAATTGAACTGGCTGATGGTAGGACGTATATGTCTTGCTGATGTATGGGGATTCTGATTTCATCGTTTTCTCTAAAGCTATTATTGTAGGGATTATATGAATGGATTTCGTAACTTTCGATCGAACTATCGAAGTGTGGTAATTCAGTAATCTGTAGGATATTCATACTTTAAAACCTAGAGCTCTAAGAAAACCTTTATTTGCTTCAGTCAATTTCTTAACTTTTTTCCCTTTATTTGCTTCAGTCAATTTCTTAAATTTTTTCCCTTTATTTGCTTCAGTTAATTTCTTAACTTTTTTCTTACGTCTATGCACCTTAGTGATCGTTGAAGGAATAAGATGTTTTATTTTCACAGGAGTGTTTTTATAATATAGTATCATTTTGTTTTTCTTAAATGAAGACATAGTTGAATATTAAATTCGTTACCAAAGTTAATACAATAACCAAATTGATCAACAATCCTAACAGATATAGATGAAATTATATTTTTGTTCACTGGAAAGTATATAACGTTTCGCGGTATTTCTTTGTATTGATGACCCGGAGCAGTATCAAATACAAATTCATGAATAAAATGAGTCGGTAATCCGTTGCAGTACGAACTATGTACAAGATCACATTCGATTTTGATTACAGATAGACTACTGCTATTGATGGACACATTTGGTCTTGAATTTAACACTGAAAAGTATAACAAACCGCACTCGTATTGATCGGATAAATGCAGTGGTGGTTGAAAGTATGACACCAATTCAGATTTATTTCCAGAGATGGTAACCGTAGTAGACATGCTTGCACACTGGACTCTTTCAGAAGATCCTGTTTATTTTATCCCTACTCTATTCCAAAAATTACATAAAAAATTTAAACACAGATGTCCGCAATTGAAAGGATGATCGCGTTGTATATTATCATAATTATAGTTAACTTTAGTACCTCCGTATTTTATAAATTCTTTAGGAGGCTTAAGATTTCCGTAACTGTCAAAGTACTCAATATAATCATTGTATTTTGCATAGGCTACCCAATGAGAGCCAGGATCTTTAGAACTATCTAAATTAATAACTCCACATTCTTTTTTAAAAGGGCTTTTGGGAAGCTCATCTCTCATAAAGACTCCTCTAAAATAGGGAATACTATTTCCATACTTCAAAATGTCAAAGTTAGTTAAGGCTCGTTTGGGTAGCCGATATCTTAGTTTTTTTTATTCGATACAAAAATTCCAAGCCCGTCTTTATGCGGTTTAAGGTGTAAGCCTTTTCCAATGCAAAGAGCTTCCATTTTTTCATTGTGTCTCTTCGATTCAGCCAACAGCTTTTTAGCTATCTTGAATTCATTTATAGTTTTGGCAATACCAGCTGCACCGCCTGCTAACGCTCCCGCCGCTGATAATCCAGCAAAAATAGGAATCAAAGGTAATACACCACCAGTTTTTGGTATAGGAATAACCCGAGGAAGTTTAATGGATGAATCATCAGCTAATTCTCTGGCTGCAGCCATAGCTAATTCTATTGCCACTTTTTTGCATTTTGGTTTTAATTTTTTCATGTGTCTTTTCGTTTTACTAATAACATTTTTGAATTTATTTTTTAACCCTTTTCCCGATGTAACTTTCCGAGAGCACTTTTTGCTGCTTTTTTTCAGGCCAGAGCCAGTTTTAATTTTTGTAGACATTGCCTTGCTTACTAATCGTGCCATGATTTTTTCACATACACTTGCGTCCGAGGCAACTGCTCGCTCTTTTGCCATTTTTAACAAAATTAAATCAGCTTTGTGTCGATCCTTTAAGTTTGATGATTTATGATAGGCAATATCGTGTTCTTTGCAATATTCGTCTAATTTATTAATACCTTTATCACCACGTGTAAGTCTTTTAATTAATTTTGTGCCAGGACCACAATAATTGTATCCTGGTAAGTGTAATTCTAATGGTAAATGGTTTATAAGCCAATTGAGAAGACTGCTCTTCCCAATACACAACACAAGACTAATGAATTTGGATTGAACACTTTAATAAATACTTATACGATTCATCAAGGACTTTCTTTTTGCGTTAGTGAAGTTATTTTTATATATAATAATACATTCGATTTATCAATCCAACTGTTTTCAGCAGAAGACAAACCTAGCCATTTTACTAACACCCTGTTTCCTTTTCTTCTAAGAACTTTCTCGACTAAATATACATTGGGATGTTTTGTCTTTTGAAGTTCTTGTAAGTAAAATGCCCCTAAAATAGGTTGACCTCTGATTGTATCTTCAATTAAGTAGGTAATAGGAGTTGTATTTTGTATTCTTCGAATTTTAAATATTTCCGTCGACCAGTTGGGGGTATATCCTTTTTCAAATGTTCCTTTGTACTTACTGATACGTACATAATCACCCACTTTATACAGGGTGGCGCAAAAGTAAAGACCCTATTTGGTTCAGCTATAACATTTTTTCTAAATTAGAAAACTAGATTTAGATTTTTTTAAATGTATATTTGTGCCATTAAATTTCGTACCATTAGGATTTAAAGATGATGTCTTTTAAATGGTGACCTCCAGAGTTGATACACATTTGAGCCCTATTTATGACATTTTGCATAACTTGCCGTAACACTTATATGTTCGTTATTTCTTGACGAATGTTTTCTTTTAGAGCTGCGAGAGTCTGTGGCTTGTTCACATACACCCGAGATTTCAAAAAACCCCAAAGAAAGAAGTCTGGACTGGTCAGATCGGGTGATCTTGCAGGCCAAGGCAAATCGCCAAAACGAGAGATAACTCGGCCTGGAAAAGCGTCCCTCACTAAGTCCATAGTGTCGCGCGCTGTGTGTGCCGTAGCGCCGTCTTGTTGAAACCAGATGTGCTCCAGCCCCAATTCGTCCAAACTGGGTATCAAAAACTCACGTAACATGGTTCTGTAGCGTTCTCCAGTGACAGTAATCGCATTGCCTCCAGCGTCTTCGAAAAAATAGGGTCCAATCACTCTGTCAACACAGATGCCACACCATACAGTAACTTTTAGTGGGTGTAGAGGTGTTTCTTGAATAATGCGCGGATTATCAGTGCCCCAGAACCGAGTATTCTGCTTATTGACATGCCCTGAGAGATGGAAATGCGCTTCGTCACTCATAACCAATTTTGAAGGAAAATCATCCTCTTCAAGGTTGAGGTTTATGACGCGCTGGCAGTAATCTAGACGAGCTCGGTGGTCAGCAGGCAGCAGCTGATGAGTCATTTGAGTTTTATACGGGAACATCTTTAAGTCTTTCACCAAAATACGCTGCAGGGTCCGTCTGGAAATGCCCAATTGCGTGGCACGTCGCCTCGTTGATGTTTCTGGACACTCTTCCACATCTTCGCGCACAGTGTAGCCTCCACCCGTTTTTATCCTAATGGATATTTGAATAAAACGAGCGTGTACAAATAAAAGTTTAATACCCAGCAGGCTCTAATGGAGGCACACAAATTTGTAACTGTGGGTTCAGGCCCGTTTGTTGTCACTCCTGCAGAGATAGGCACTTCCCTGCAGAATTCCGCCGAAGACGCCCAGGCCGGGGATGGTAGGTGGCCGATGACCTTGAAGCGTACGGCGACGCGGCTGTCTGGCTTGCACGGTGACACCAACAATGTGCGATGTAAACTCGCCGTAGATCCTGGAAACCATGGTTTCACGGGTCTTAGTACGGGCCCTTATAGCCTCCGTCCTGGTCTAGGTCCACCTATGTCACCGAAGGAAATGCCTATGCAATAGCGTAGTAGTATTGACGTGACGGAACTGACCAGAACGGAGTTTACATAAATAATTAAGCGACTAGTTACACAAAAGAAAATACAGAGCCAACACAATACCCCTCTTTAGGGTTACGCCGCAGTCGGGTAAAAAAAATAATTAAGCAGCAGCGGTTAGAATTTGAAAATTTTCATAAAATATTTAAATTGTTTCATAGTAAAAAATTGAAGGTAGAAGAAGAAATATTTTTTAACGGCCAGAAATGTAGAATTTAGCAATTTAGAATTGAAAAGGTGCATACTAGTAAAAGCAGTTATACTAGAACTATAGAATACAGCAATACTTAATGCGTTCTACTGCTAAAAATAGTTACACAACAGCTTAGAAAATGATATGAAATTAGGTATACGATTTGTGTGCTATTCAAAACTTACCCTAATTCGGGAATAACAGGCACTTACACTCCACCGAGGAATTATTTATTATTAAGATAGGATTTCGTGTGATAAACGAATATCGCAAAAAAATTACGATTGTCTCGGCTAGTGCGCTCGAGAGGTCGTAGTATGAGGATGCAATACGTCTACTCAGAGATCAGTCTAGAAGCGACTGCCGCGGTGCGCGGGCGCGCTAGTCACATATATGAAGCGAACACTCCCCGCACTCCATACCGCTGCGTTCCGAGACGTACACCCTCAAAGAACAACATTCGTAGCATACGTTTGACACTTAATAATAAAACATGAATAGTCATGTAACGTTCCGTTACAACAGCATCGATATTTTCAGCTGAACGGCCTGTTCTTGGTCTCCCAGACTTAGGTCTATCCAATGTTGAGCCAGTTGCTTCAAGGCGTGTGGCAAAGCGTCGAATTGTGCGACCAATCGGTGCCGGACGGTGGGGAAATCGTCGACGAAATTCACGTTGTGTTCTTATCACTGATGAATTATTCCGTAAGAACATTGACACAATTATTCCACGTTCTTGGGGAGTAAAACGGTCCATGTTTATTTTCAGTGTATTTTACATTTGTTCACTACACAATTTTCAACAACAGAATGACAGAAAATGTCATATAAAAAAAAAAAAGTATTTTCTTTAGTGCCAGTACTTTTGCGCCACCCAGTACTTGCTTTTTATTCTTTCATTTTTTACCAACCTTAAATACCTTTCTAATATACGTTTTTTATTAATGTTATTTACATTAGCAGGAATTTCATTAATTGTCCGGTGATAAGTGTGATTGTATTTATAAATAACATCATTAAGGGTACCATCTACCCAATTATAGTTTCCTTTTAAACTAAATTCCTTATACAGTTTAGATTTCAATGTTCTGATAAATCGTTCAACTATTGAGGCCTTTTTTGTTGAAAAGGTTGAATAGTGGTTAATATGATTAGATTTCATAAGCTTTTGAAAATTATTATTATAAAATTCTGTTCCATTATCCGTTTGGAGATTTTTCGAAACACGCCCTGTAGCCAACAAAACTTTGAATGAGTTACATACATCATCTTTCGTTTTACTTTTCAGAGGAAAGGCCCAAGCATATTTTGAAAATGTATCGATAACGGTAAGAATAAATCTGTAATTTTTATTTTCTTTTGAAATTGATTGCATATCAATTAAATCTGCTTGCCACAGGACATCTATATCTTTCATAATAACATGTCTTCGCGGAAAGTTTACCCTCGCATTTTTATGAATTTCGTTTACCACGTCAGCTTTGCTCATGTTCAGAATTCAGTGCATTTGTCTTGAATCCATCTATAATACTGAATGAAAAGTATATTATTACAACTATTTATTCTTTAATTACGTCAGCTTCTTTTAATTATTCAATTATCGATAAAATTTCATTATCATGGTTTGTATTGCCAGCATCTCTAGAAGCAACTAATAGTTTCAATCTCTCAACTAATTCATTAGGGTCGTCCCAATATACAAAGTCAGTGTTATTTTTGTATTTTTTTAGTGTTGGTAAGGTTCCTCCAAATTTAGTGTGAGCAAGTTTATCATCATAGGAAAACAGCGGTTTGATTATTTCACGATATTTTATTCCTTTATCGCCTCTTATTTGCCCATTAGGATTAAAATCTCTCTTATGAGCATTTGTAGAATGTAGCATATCCTTATAGACGTGTTTATCTTTACTCGAAATTAATTTTAAATCAGGTTTTCTTCGAAGTAGAAGTTCTTTCAGGCCAGGGGTTAAATTATAGGCTTTGTCATCGACTTTAACTAAAATGTTATTTTCATCATTTAAACTATCAATTTTAGAAAATGTTACTACTGAATTACCCAACAATAAAGTTTTGTTTACACTTCTTATTCCAAATGGTATATTTACACCATCATAAATATCAAGGATATCACGACCCTCTAGTGAAATTTCTAAATCAACTGGTAATTCCACTTTATTAGACTTTGTAGGTGTTTTGGCAGTATTTAGTTTTGGATCGTAACAATCTTCAAACTTTGTAGATGAGCTAGTATTGATTTCGTCGAAGTCAATGTCTTCAGAATTAGTGAGCGTTGTATTTTCTAAATGTTTTATTTTTTCCATAGATATATTCGAATCAACTAGGGTTTTAAGTGGATCTGTGACAGGTTTCAGCATTTTATCGAGTGACAAGTTCATTGAGTGTTCCTGGTTCTTCATTTGTTTAATTTTATTCTTTATAGAGTCTACAGACTTCATTAATTCTATTTTAATATTTTTCTCCATGTTGTAACAACTGTGTGCAACTGAGGAACAAAAGATACTGATTTT